>CM067288.1:5030000-7530000 GCA_033220335.2 Troides aeacus
TAAATGAAACCACAAAAAAAACCTCTGAGCGTCACAGTCATCCAACAGCTATTTTGAGAAGATGTAGGCTGAATGAACTTTAATACATAATGTCAAACTTTCCTGTAGTCGACTTTCATGGCAACCACTTTAAAGTTATGACCTTTACAGTTATACGTTGTTCGCCAAGACCTTTACGATGTACCTTTTTAACTCTTTATAGCCCGAGTTACACGAGTTCGGATATGACACTTTTAGATACGAACATAAATATGTACATTTACGTACATTTTTTTTTTTTATTCAACGAAGCTACGAGACTAGGACGTTCATCTGATGGTATATGATACGACCGCCCATAACAACATCGTGCTAGTTAGGACGGTATACCACCACATTGCGCTCGTCGACTTAAGATATAAATTATTAAGTACCTTTACCCCAGTAATTTCCCTGGCTACAACTCCCTTCAATCCGGAATACAGTAATATTTGCATACTACTGTTTGGCGGCAAAAATAGGAGCTACGGTAATACCTAGACGGTCTCCAGCAGAGACCTACCACCAGTAGAACAATACAACAGTAGACAATTAATACTTATATGTATGATACTGAAGTCGAACAGTTATTTACTTATTGTATGTCTACTGATAGTTAAACAGTAACAGTAAATACATATTGAGCTATACGACTTTATCAATACTTACACGGAGCTGTGCTCCCTTGAACAGTCAGTCAACGAATGACAAACGACTCAAGAACAGCTCTATGACAAAAGAGTGTTGCCAACCTAATCAGTTTTCGTTATACCAACATGCGTGTACTTGTGATAGTCGCGAAGGATTATTAAATGATTCAATAACTTGTTATAAACGCTATATTGATAGAAATAAGCCTTCGCCAGTCATTTAATTATTTATAGTCATTTGATCATTTGAAGTTTAATATTGTTAAGAATATTCTATATTATTCTAGAAGATTGAATATGAAAAAATATATGTTTGCGTAGAATTTGTAGAAAATTATTTGTGAAGTTTAAAGGAAATAACCTGACAGTAAGACGACTGGCTAACGATGTAACAGTCTTAGAATTAAATCCCTTGTGACTTGTACGAATGAGTTTCCGTTCCTCGGATCTTAGCGTACAGAACGTTCTAGAAAAAAATAAATTACATAAAGGTATAAGCTCTACCTTCTATTACGTTGAAGTTATTTTTAATCGGTACATAAATATTTGACTTCTAACAGAATTAACAAATTATCTCTTTAAATGCTTTCATAGACGGGATGACTTAAGTCATTTCAGAAACGATATTTTCTAGCGATAAATAGATTACATTATAGATATTGAGTAAAAATAATATTACAGACAGACTCTATGTATTTATGTTCCTTCTTCCATACCTCTCGCTGAGTGGAGACCGTCGCCGCGTCATTGCTGAAACAAATCATCCCTTTTCATTTTTATTTTTCCTGAAAAAAATCATACGTTTTCATCCATTTTCTTCTCCGTCTTCTTCTTTATATACTACATATTATATGTTTATTTTTATTTATTTCATTTAATTACATATTATTGTTTATTTTATTCTTTATTTGATATGATTTGTTTCTTTATATTACTTCCTCAATTACCTTTTTACTATATTCTATGAGTATTTGGCGACTTTCGTCCTCATTCATCAGAGAGGCAATGACTTCCATCTCTAACCTTTTCTCTATTCTAATTTGTAGATCCGTTCTTTCTCCATGATTTCTGTATTAAAATCTCTCCCTATAAGGCAAACAAAATAAACTGAACTTGGCATTGTATTTATTACTATTAGAATGATTCCAGAAACGAGGCAAGTAATATTATTAAACAAAAGGTATATCATATTTACAAAAATACACTGAACAACACACACACCTACACACCTACATTTTTACGAAGAAAAATGAGTTCGTCGCACGCAACATGTATAATTTGTTATTATGAGAAGAAAGTTATGATGAAACAATTATTAATGACTCTATAATCGAATAATATTTAACATAAATACTTAAGTATATTAAGTATACTTTTATTAAAAGAAAATTACTTCATTCCCTATATCATAAATATATAGTAATGCATTGATTTTTACATTACATGTGCTTATGATATAGGTAGAAACAATTTTTTCTTCTTTTTCCTTATTTATCTTTAAAACAAAAGTACACAAATATATATATTCATAAACATATACTTAAAAAATATTTTTATGGAGACCTTTACCTTAATACTGTTCCGATTATTTACCGTTCTGATTTCGAGACGGAGCGCATTCCAGAGGCAAATAGATTGAATGAAGAAAAGCAGGCTGTTACATAAGCGAAGAGCTTTATCGTGGTTAGAGCATAAATGTTTAAGGCAGGAGCTATGAGAATAGCTTTGGAAATGTCAAAATAGAAAAGGTGTTGAGAGTACGCAGATTTCGCTGCAGACGAAAAGATAAACAATCTGTGAACTAATAGAATACGAGTACATAATCATACTTAAGATTAAAAAAATCGATATTACTTTAAACATGATCGTACTTCAATATATCATAGTCATATTTTAATTATGTAGTAAGATCTTAAATTACACACATTACCATAAACAAGAGTAAGAAAAATTATAGTTTGGACAATCATCGCTTGTGAACACTACATCCAATTGGTCAGCGTGATGGTAAATGGCCCATAAGAGATATGAACATGTCGGTGCTCGGCGGAGCCGAAGGCCATGTTCACTGTGACAGACGTTGGCAAGGCGCTGAAACCAGGACATTGCGGGACAGATCAATCTGGATCGAGATCTGGCATCATTGCAGATCAGACAGATCTTTGGGGCAGGCCTATGTTCAGCAGTGGGCGTCTACTAGAAGAAGTATAAAACAGCAATATTCTTTTAGCGTTTGACCTCTGTTTCACTTATGATTTTACACAATACTTTGGCTCTTATATATTGACAGCCGGATTAAGGGGATGGTGTTATTGCTGCAGATTTACATGATGGTTGTTACCCCTAATCATACTACACAATGAGAGGATGTTGAAGAGAAAAGGTCAGTCGTTGCTCCACGGAGTTCTATAGGCATAATTTAGACAACCTATAATATTTTTGGCTCTACAAATAAAATGCGGGCAACATGTTTATTTTGTTAGCAAAACAAATGTGCAGTGTTTGATTTTTAACAGTTTTAATTCAATTAACTCACTTCCATGTTTACTCGTTTTTGTTTACGTTATTTAACTGCTAATTTTATAGCAAGCGATTTCCTGCCGTGATATATAATAGAAGCATCATCATTTTACCTTCTAACAGAGAGAATTTAAAATCAAGTAATAATTAAATTCATACCAATAACAAGTTGTATTAAGTACTAATCAAACCATAAAACCTTTCACTTCTTGCGGCGTTATAACTTGATTACTACTTATGATTGTATTAATGATTACTTATTCGAATCGAAAGAGACAGCGGCTCGTTGGTCTAGGGGTATGATTTTCGCTTAGGGTGCGAGAGGTCCCGGGTTCAAATCCCGGACGAGCCCAACGGTTTTTTTTTATGAATAACACAAGATAAATATTGAAGATGATAGCACTTCTTTATTGGAAATTTAAGATAAAATAATCAAAATATCTCATTGTTAATAAAAATATCTTCTTTTTTTATTGTGGGATTACAAAATTGTACAAGAAGGAAGGCGCTTTGCAGCACGACGAGGACTGTGAGATGAGTAAGCTTGGGATCCCACCTCCAATCATCATTAATTCACATACCAAGCATATTACTTAAAGACTTCTATACATAGTGAGAATTATGCGTTGTTCGCACTATAAACAAAAAATATATGACAGAAATACACTGTGATAGCTATGAGATCAAAGATCATCTATCACCTCAGTCCCTCCTTGTCTATGGCTACAGCGAAGCACATGACACTGATAAATAATAAAGTAAACGTCATAGAATCCATAAAATTTTATTTGTGTAATATTCATGAAACTATAATAAGTCTTTAAAAAAATATATCTATCTAAATACGTCATTAAATAATAGGTTGGGGAAAAAGAAATCCATTATTTTTATATGAACTTCAGGACTTTATTTAACATGCTTCGGATTGTCCGATTTGGGTCAAATATGCACCGTTTTGTTCTATGATTTGTTGCCATTTTAAAGGTAACTTCATAATGCCTCTCTCGTTGAAGTCCTGGTCTCTATTTGCAAAAAACTCTAGTAGCCGATTTTCACAATCTTCCCTAGATGCCAATTTTTTATCACTAAAGAAATTTTGTAATGCAAGAAAAAGATGGTAATCGCTTGGTGCCAAGTCCGGACTGTATGGCGGATGCATTAAAACCTCCCAACCAAGCTCCCGAAGTTTCTGGCGAGTCACTGTAGACGTGTGTGGCCTAGCGTTGTCCTGGTGACGACACGACACGACACCTCTCCTGTTGGCCAATTCTGGCCGTTTCTGGTCAATTGCTATCTTCAAACGGTCCAGTTGTTGACAGTAGAGATCAGAATTTAGTGCTTAGCCATGTGGAAACAACTCATAATAAATAATCCCCTTCCAGTCCTACCAAATGCACAGCAGAACCTTCCTGGCCGTTAGTCCTGGTTTGGCCACCGTTTGAGGTGCTTCACCGCTCTTTGACCATGATCGTTTTCGCACAGCGTTATCGTATGTGATCCATTTCTCATCTCCAGTCACCATCCGTTTAAGAAATGGGTCTATCTCATTCCGTTTGGCCAAGGCTTCGCAGATAGAAATTCGATCCATCATGTTTTTTTCTGTTAATTGGTGTGGCACCCAAACATCGAGCTTCTTTTTGAATCCAGCTTTGTGTAAATGGTTTAAAACTGTTTTGTGGTCCATTTTTAGCTCCTGGGCGATGTTACGACTGCTAACATGCCGGTCAACTTCGATCATTTCTTCGATTTTATCGACATTTTCGGCGACCGGCCTACCTGTGCGAGGTGCATCTTTAATATCAAAAATTCCTGAACGGAATCTACGAAACCGAAATTACACATAATTGGCTGTTACAGTATCGGGTCCATAAACAGCATTCATAATTTTAGCCGCCTGGCTTGCATTTTCGCCTTTGTCAAAGAAAAACTGTAAAATATACCGAATTTTCTCTTTGTTCACTTCCATTTTTAACACCCTGTAACTCACAATTGAATGCACCAAACAAAAAACAGCAAAAGAATTTTTTTACTGCGAAATGTCACCTTTCCAACGAGCATAAATCTGAAACTGTTTGATCGATACTTTACGAGAAATTTATCACTACAGCCATCTACCGAAAAAATAATGGATTTCTTTTTCCCCAACCTAATATTTAATAGCGTGTTGGGTTACATTGTTGATAAGACGATGAGGTGGACCGATGATCTAGTGAAGGAAGACGCCGTTGGAAGTGGGCAGCGCAAGAATGATCGACGTAGGCCTTAAAGGAGGATTTCTTTTAGTAGGGGGTGTCTTCCTTCTGATAATGTATTAGATACATGGTAGTTAGGTGATGGGTATGGATTAGTGAGCCTTGAATTTCGTAGATTGCAGCTAAATATTAACGTAATAGAAGGTTATTTCATATATCCACTATTTCTCACAGTATTTCTGTATTCGGTTCTTACGAATAGCGTCAGAAAATACTGCGTCCCTGTCCACCATTTTTGACTTCAATGACACTCAACATCCTTTAAACTGAAGTACAGTTTTAGCTAATTTGATAAAAAAGCATTATTTATATTACAGTTAACCTTTACCCGTAATTATAATTTGTTTTACTTAACCTTCACTAATCAAGCAACAAAAAAATCTTTCACTCGCACATTTACAGTTCTAACGTGAACGCTGCGATGTTTTCATTACGTCCTTTTCATCCAGGGGTGTTGGAGCACGAGATAACCGCATTCTCCCCTTAATTACATCATGAATCATCAACTTGTACGTCTCGAGAATATATTTCACCGAAGAAAAGCCTCACCCGTTAATACCTTGTATTTAATCAGCACTAAAACTGGAACACGTTCTTGTTAGTATATTGATCCATATGGAATTACGGAGATGTAATAATGATCTTCGCAGGCAAAGATATTTACAATTACTATCGATTTGAACATTAATTATTAAACTTACTATACCTATTCTTTTAGTTACGAAAAGAACCTTTGACGGATATATAAAAACAGTATAGTTATATCCATTTCCAGATGACAACAATGTTATTAGGAACAGTCATGTGTGTAGTATGTATAGATAAACAAATAAAGCGTTTGGATAAGGAAATAGATATTTTTATCAGAAGTCTGCATTAAAATTTATTACTATGCTCATGCAAATCGAACAGTCAACAAAATTATTCTTAAATAAAATCTATTCATTCCTGAATCCTAACACTTCCATACTATCCGTTTTATGATCGGATTGAAAATTATTTGCCCGCGCAGCCTGTTCTACTTACGCGAAGTTATTTCGCGTTTTACGAGCGCGGTGCTTCACTTTATTTGCTATTTTCATTTCTGACCGTTGAAGTGTTTGATCAAAACATAAGGAAATAAAACCGAGAATAAAATAGAATTAGTAAGGAATACGACATTACTAAAATTACGATTAAATATTAGATTCCTAAGTTACGCTTTTATCATAAAACCTAAGCTAAGCTACAATTATACTATTTATTCATCATCATATCAATTGATGGACGTCTACTGATCGACATTGATCTCTTTTAATGTATAATACAAAGCATGGTCTTCTACTTGTTTTAGTCTAGTGACCACAGACAATATAAAATCTATTTGCTTTTAACAAGTATATACTAAAATGAAAAATGGTACTATTGATATCGCGTGACAACGAAAGGATAACGCTTTAAGGTTTTTAAGTATTGTGTCTACATATATTTTTATTTATGTATGTATATATATTTATGTGTATATTTGTGTATTATATATTATGTTGTATTCATTTGATGCACTTACCTCATCATCTCTGCATTACCCAATGTAGACTGGAAGATAATGTCAATGGCATTAAGTCCGCCTTTACACGAGGTGTATAAAGTTAAATAAATAATAAAATCTATAGTTTAAATATATCGATAATGTATACATTATGTTAGTAAAATTATACTTTGCTCTGTAGCAATATACTTTTCACGTATTCATCACATAACTAGGTCGACCGCATTCCATCGTGCCTTTCACCTCTTAAAACAATCTGCTGAATGTTGAGATTTAACATTTTATTCACAACGACAGCTGGCTCGTTGGTCTAGGGGTATGATTTTCGCTTAGGGTGCGAGAGGTCCCGGGTTCAAATCCCGGACGAGCCCAATTTTTTTAAATTCTTTAAAACTCTACATACAGCTACCTTAATTAATTTCGTAAATATTACATAGTATAAAAGTTTCTTCTGTATAAACCAGAGAAATCATTAAAAGGTTTTTTTAAAGTTTACCTTCTTTCTCTTCAGACCTCAAGTCATTTGATAAAGAAACAGTTTTATAAACTTCATGCATTCAATTATCACTTACTGATCGTGTTTCAATAAAGTATATAAACATGTATAGATGAGCATAACTTGTTTGAACAAGAATTGACTGAGATTTGAGAAGCTATATAAATAAATATATACAATGTAGCTGCTTTTTTGCTGGAACCGTTTCCTCTTAGTCGCTTTGTGGGCGTTGAGGGTGGGACGAAAGCTGCGATTACAGTGGCAGTGAAAATATTCTAATCCGTCTTTCACATCGGTCAAAACGTCGTATAAAAATCAGTGAAAAACAAGAAACCAACACATACGTGCTTATACTTCAGACCTTACTACGTTATAGTAATCTTTTTTTATACTCGTGCGTTATGCAGTCTAAATATATACCATTAAATGTCATAAAACAACATTATGTTAAAGCGGAGGCGTTGTTAGAAGGAACCGCAGCGGTTGCGTGCAACGAGGTTATTTTACCGTGTAGAGAAAAGTGGGCTAATTTCGCAAAATTTGCATAAAATTTTAAGTAATTAATAATAGCGTACTATTATTCATTATTTTTCAAGCAATTTCACTTAAAATCCTTGTTTAAAAAGAAAACAATCTAACAGCTATCACTAAAAGAATTTGCTTTAGCTGAGTTTAAGATTCGTTAGTCATCTCGCTATTTGTACTCGGACATAGCACAAAATATATTAAATAGAAGTTAAAGTATCTTTTGTATCAGCCTTTTTATTAAGTAAAAATCAAATACTTAATATTTATACTGCAATTATTTCAAAGAAATTACTTCATAGAATAAATATAACAGAAACCAGTAACATCTCTTTTACCTGTCTTTCCATTGTGGCTCTAGGTTCGGTCTATGAGATTCCTCTCCCATTTACATTATTGTAAAAGAATTATATTAAAGCATTGTTTTGTGAAAAGATATCCTCTCACCTTTATCCGGGTCACCGGGTCATACAACAATACAATATTTTCCGTGTTCTTGTACAACTCATTTTCTTTTATTTCGCTCTTAACATTCTATGACAAATATCCAAATGTAATATTATATTACTCTTAGCTTGAAATTCCCAAACCCGTGTAGGCGTCAAGGAAGACTCGTAATAGAAAATGTTATTATGGATCCAATTTCACAGGATTTACACCTATAATACATAATAATGTAATATTATATTTATATGTACATAATTCTCACAAGGTACATATTTGTTTTAAGATATACTACACTGATTGTGCCATTTATTATGTATTACAAAACTTATTCGTGATTGGATACCTATTCAAAAATATTAACGTCATTGAACTTACGTACTGATTTCAAATAGGAAACCTGTAGTACTTTGAAAAAGTAATATCATATGATCATCATTCATTCATACATTCACTCACTGTTTCTTCAACTCATATCAATGCTTAATCGAATATAGCTTTGAAAAACTTTTCAGAAGAACATACGTAAGCTTTTATCACACAAAACTCAGGTCACACACTGAACTTAAATACATTTGCGCGATAATACTAGTTAATAATTATCCCTTGTCCCTTTAGGTTCCCCTGTGTATTGAAAATGTCGATAAACAGTTCGACCTCTTAAGCCAAAGTACCAATCGGGACCAATATTACTTTTGCACGTGAAGACGTTCTATTTCATTCCCATCATCTCTCCTTTATTACGTTTTACCTTAGAAGGGTCGTTGGTTAATCTAGTATATGTGAAAACAAATCAAATGTGCCGGATTGTTTTTCTACAGTGGAGTTTTCTCCACTAGATCTCAGTTATTTAATTAGTGACAATGAGATATTGCGAAGTTTCCTCCCCCAGAATACTTTTGTATTAATAACTGCCGGAACACAGCGTGAGGGTGCGACTTTTTAAAGGCACTCATGTCGAGGTATTTGAATATAATATGTGTAAACTTACCGTATAGTATGTATTGTTATAATAATTAAGTAAAACCCTATACAAGACCAAAGTATTCCCACTTAAAAACTAAAAATACGGAAACAGTATCAGACTGTCCTAATACATACATTAAATATATTCCTTCAATATTCTTTTCTTTCTTTCCTCCTGCCCTTTTCCCCTTTTTCCATATTCCTTCAATGTAAACAGTAAAATAAGATCCTGAACCATGATTAGAATGTATAAAAAAAAGTATTAGTCTAATAGAAAACTAAGAAAGATTACTGAACATTGTTGAAGTAAAATAAAATTTAACATATGAATAACATTTAACAACTAACACAATATCTAAGGGATATTATTAAGATAGTAACAAGAGTTATGTTATTTTGGTAGCAGATGAACACTATACAGTTGGCAGATGGCGATGCGGGTTCGCAAAGATCCTATTACCATTTACAAACCACCACATGCCCTTGGAATCAAAACAGGGATCCTCAAGTTAAAAACTAAAAGCCCCTTTAGTATAACATCGTTAAATAGAAACGTGTAAGTGAAACGTTTGCGCAACACCGTTGTTATAAAAGCGTTGGCTTATTTCAATATTTTTTCAGCAACAATTGAGATAAATGTTATAATTAAAGGTGTAACATTATGACAGACTATGTAAGCCCACAACTATTACCACAGTAACAGGCAACACGGCCACAGCCATGGCAAATACTGGTGGCAAGTCGCTGTTGCCGGAGACCGTCTAGGTAGGTCCACCGCAGCTCCTATTGCAACAGCCAAAAACTTCTGTACAAACCTTACTACGTTTCGGTTTGAAGGGCGCTGTAGCTAGTGAAATTACTGGGGTAACGAGTACTGAGGTAAGTACTATCTTATGTCTTAAGGCGACGGGTTGAGAAATGTGGTTCTATGAATACCATCTTAACTAGCGCCACGTTGTTATAGGCAGGCGTATCGATTGATATCAGGTGAAAGTCCCGCTCGGCTTGTCGCTTCCTTGAATAAAAAAAATACAATTATATAATTAAACCTAATTAAAGCTATTTATGGTTAGTTTAAGTGGCAACATATTAAGTTTTATCTTTCTGAAGTTATATACATATATTGGTCCACCTCCAAGCGTGTTTCGGTTTACCTTTCACATTTTTATTTTTCTTCCGCAATCGTATCATATACGTGTTATTGTCTGCAGTTGGTAGCGGCTCGTTGGTCTAGGGGTATGATTTTCGCTTAGGGTGCGAGAGGTCCCGGGTTCAAATCCCGGACGAGCCCAATTTTTTTCCCTTCGCTGTTTAACTATTTGATAGATTTATACCTATCACTGCCATGATCCAAATGAAAAAAATCAGTTAACGTTCGTGTATTATAGATTAATAGCCAAATAAATATAGAGGAACGGAACTTTTTAAGGAGTTACATAAGAAAAATTCTTATCGCTATATTTCACATTAAATTAATGTGATTTTACTAAACGAGAGGAGACACTTTTATGAGAAAACTTTATCACGGCGGCAGAGTAAGCGTTAAAATAGTTTTTGTGTCCTGGACCCGAATGTCAAAGATTTGATTTATAAGCGGAATTATTCTGACAAATAGCTCTTCGAACCTACATAGGTTCAAATAGCTATTTATCAGGTCTAGCCTAGATCTGCGATCAAGCAATCGTATATTATAACTTCTAATGTTAATGTTTTAATTCAATAGTATTGCATGAATAGTATTTCTTTTAATATTTCATATGACATAGAGAATCTATTGATATTGTGAATTTCAATAGTTCTTGATTAATAGTGTTTGTTTTGAAGGCACAATTTTCTCAATAGTTTCACAGTTGTATAGCGGAAGGCCTTGGAAACTTCTACGTAACTTACTTCCTCTGAATTATCTCTAAGCACGATCCAGCAGTAGCGTCACTCTTGCTAAAACCCTCGCTTTGCTACAGCAAACATTACACCACTCTAACAACATCTTCCAAGGATTGTCTTGGCAAGCGGTTCTCATCCTCTGAACTTATGTTCATGAAACTTTTCATTATCTTCATAGTTTACGAAATGACGATAATCCTATCGGTTTTTCTTGTAACTAATGTAATGTGAAACTAAATTTAATTTTAAGTAGATTATAACACTTCAATATAAAAGCGTTGGAAATATAAGCCCTTGGAAGAAGACTTAATAATATCAACATCCGTTTTTGCGGATTTATCATTTTATGGGGAGATCGCTGATTGTTTACTCCCGGCTCTCACTGCCAAAACAAATTGGCTTTACGTTTTATGACCGCAATATTTTACTTTACATTGGTCCAATTAATAGCAGGAATTAGAGAACTTCGGACTTAACCTGAGTCTAACTATACTCTCCAGTTGCACTAACATAAGTGTTGTTTGCATACCACATTTATCATCTATTAAAAATAATCAACCACACAAATTGATTACCACGACACCTTGATTCTTATACATATCTCATTCGAGCTGCAATAATTCATGAGTTGCTCAACAACGACAGATACCTGCACGGGAAATATACGTACGACAATTAGAAAGCATTCTTTAACAAATGACAAACAAATGTATAAGTTATTTTCAATTGCAAAAAAACCCTCATAACATATACAAAATGAAAACAAACTGAAGGATGTCCAACATTATCTACATCATTGGAAACTTCTCGAAAAATAGCCAGCGGTGAAAAGGATTCAGGCAAACATTTACTTTGCTAACAAGCCACTGACTTTTCAAAAAGGTCACAATAACACACATAAGCTCCCACCTCAAATTCGTTAACCTGTCTAATATGTTTTTATAAAGTTTCAACATATAATTAACTTTTCAAGGGCTGCTTTTACCACAGGTATTAAGATAACAATTCTTCTCATCCTTTATTTCATTTTCAATACTCAGGTGATAGCTAGAAAATAGTCATTTAAAGATCTCCACACTGATCGATCTTGGAAAGATATCATTAATTTAAATATCCTTTAAATAAATATAAATAAAAAAAACAATGTAGCTTTCCGAACCCACTACCACCTTTTTGACCTACCAACTCGCATTGTGCTAGCGTGGTGGAAAATGGCCCAAATCCCTCGAAATGAACCCCTATAAAAGACGGCCCTAGTGCCCGGCGGTACCGGAGACTATGAATCAGGGGTGCTAAGAATCTCCGGGCGGTGCCAATTTCTCGTCAGACGATCTTTGCCCTGGCAACATAAATAAGGAAAATCGCTAAAAATAACATAATTTTAATATTGTTTTCCTGTAATTTATTAATAGCAAAATAATTATCTAGTCTTTTTTTTCATACAAATTTTTCAGGCGCTTCATGAATCTTTATATTTTTAATACAAACTTATTCAGCTTACCTCAATGCTGAAGCTCTATTTTGTATTAAAGGAGAAACTCATGACTACAATCGATCACACTGGCCAAATTCAGATTAACAGACGCCTCATGTCCTCGTACGTTTGTTTGTTGTTCTTGCTACATATTGCTTTCCTCACGATTGTTTACTTATCCCAAACACTACATGCAATCGGTATCGAACCTGTATCATTTCTGTACAAAATGTGATCACAAAACTGTGCTATCGCCGCTTAAAACTGTGCTATTTTAAAATGTCTAGTTATATTGTATACATAAGCCAAGAGGCAACATAATTAGATTATCATTATTCTTTCTATGGTCTTAGGTATGTGATTATAAATATTCTGATATCTTTGTTACATCGAGAATCAGTAAATCTTCTATTATTTTCTCGTTACTTTAAAAACAGCTGTTTATTCATTGTAAATAATGTCATATTGTGGTCAGTAAAAGGAAAAACAAAATTGTTTCTTCTATATAATGCTGTTGTTATGTCTTCGGGTGATGAATGGATGTTGATGTTGTGTAATCCACTACTTAATTACCACCACTTGAATTACACGCTACTCTTTAGACAACAAAGCCTTCTTGGTTTTGTTTCATATTTAATCAAATCTTAACAATAAACTATAATGTTATTGAGTTATAATAAATACCTCTGTAATGGTATAGGTTTTCTTCAATGAAAGAACGCATTTTCATTCACTGTTTTATTGAAAAAATAAATAAATTAACTTAAAAGAGTGAGGCCGAGTCTATTTCCGACGAGTGGGGGGAAAATCCATTTAAATTCAGAGGAAGCCGAGAGCTATAATTGGCCGCCGGCTCCGAACGAATTACGTACAAGAGATAAAATATAATTTTTGCTTCCAGACTGTAGCTGACGGTGTACAATTTATACTTAAACTTATTTAAGCTACACAATTGATGAGCAATCATATAAACTTACATTACTTTTATCTAACGCAGCTTTAAGTTCTCGCAAGACTATCTTTGAACGTTTTAAAAATTTGCAATGAAGTCATTGAAGATTTTTTTTTATGTTGGGGTTTTAAAAAAATATGTTATTTTTATGTAATCTTCAGTCTGCATAGATTAAGTCCAGCAATCACTTCCATCGTCTTAGACAGTTTTACTACACGAACTCTTCTAAATAATTTCGCGACTGACATTAATTGAGCAACGAAAATTCTCCTTCAAACTTAAAAACTACTATAAAATCACATAACGCTTTCAGTCGCGAAAGTATTCAGTCGGTTATTTAAATTCTTCGAATATTTGTGAAGCAAACTATTACCAATGAATCTATTTACGTACAGCTAAACTATAATTATGGTAAAACAGAGCGTCATCTCAAATGCAAAGGGTCTCCATTTTTCGTTATATCCCACGCTCGAGAATTACAAGGTACTTCTTTAGGATATAAAGAACGTTATAATATCTAGAGCGTGTTATGTTAATGTTATTTTGTAGTTATTTAATTACAATCTAGACGCTTCGCGTTCTGGGGCCAGTCGCAAACGTTGATGAGCGTGTTGAACACGGTTCCCGGCTGGCAAGTGAACTGAACTGCTTCGCCATTCACACATCGCCAATACTGAAAAATATAATATCATTAATAAAGATATCAATAACATTCCTAATAATATTAATAGGAAAGTTTTCAATTCGTCAATTTTATTGTATGAATAATTCTTCTTTTATTGCAAGGTTGTTTAAAGTATAGTTTGTCGATCATAAAACGAGTATTTCTTGAAATTTATAAGCATTTATATAGGAGATATCCAGATATTCATTGACTTATCACGAATTCTCAAAACTATTAGACGTAAACATTCAAAAATTGATAAAAATATTGCTTCTGTCATTTAGAGGTCAGCTAAAAATGAATTTTACAAAATTCCTTCCTTAAATAGACTTGCGGGGGTGTTACAAAGTAAAGCAGCCGCGAGACAGCTAAAATTATATAAGTGAATCTGTACAATTTGCAGTATTTTTTTATACATATTCAACAGGCGATAGTGTTTAAAAATAACAACAAAATCTTATAATTTTGATATAAAGAAAGTTCTAGTAGAGTAAAGTTCTGTATTCTTAAAAATCAGATTCGCTTATATATCATCATCACCGTCAATACGTTCATTGATGATAAATTAAACGTGTTATAGTTTATTTTATCATTACCTTTTAAATGATGTAAAGTAATACTACTGGAATTTGACCTCAATTTCACATGATGTTAAGTGACAAGGAAGCAGTGAATTGTGAAGCTTACTCGCCTATACTTTACATCTAAAGCCCTTACATCAAGAACGTACAATATTTTTAAAGTAGTATAACAATCATGGATCTCGTAACTTTTATTACGTATAATTTGTTTTTATTACCAAAGCTTGATCACGAAGTTATAGAGTGGAATTTAAAAAAAAAATGTCCAATAGAAGGATATCAAGATATCTTTGAAAAGAAAAAAAGGAAGTTTGTTTTTATGATAATATTAAATTGTCCGTATTATCGTACCTTATCGCAGGCTTTCTTGTCTGGGACGTAATCGTCTTCCGAATCGCAAATATCAGGGTTGTCCACCTCGTTTTCCTATAAAAAAAAGAATGTTTCTTAAATTAAACATTACTATCGGTTAGTTCATTTTTACTAGAAGTAAATAATACTTCTTCTTTTTAATGTTTTACAATATTCATGAATCAAAGTTTCAAGCAGATTCTGTCATCAACCGCAGTTTATGAACCTTCCTTTGTTAATTATCGTATTATAATAGTTTTAGTAATAAATTTAAAAAACTAACGCTTACATACAAAATTTGAATAGATATATCCTTCTATATATCTAAGAGATACCCAGAGATTCATTGACTCATGACGAGATATCCGCAACTGTTAGAGATTAAACACTCAAAATTTGATAGCGATACTCCTTCTGCCATTACGAGGTAGGCTAAGAATAGATTTTACAAAATACCTTCCCCAAATTGAGCGGCGGGGTTGTTACGGCCAGCAAAACATGCGGGGGTGATTGTATATACACAACCACCGATACTCAATCTATGTCTATGTATCAAATAGATATATGTTTATTTATTTTACTTTGTCGTCAAACTTTCTTGAAAAGTACAAAATGATGCTAGTAGACATTTATCTATCAGTCAACTGTCGGGATGCTGAAAACTTGATGTGCGGATATAATAGACATTTTTAATACACATAAATACGTATTTTATGTAACATTAAAACAAGTATTAACATACGTATGTAACATTAATACAAGTATTAGTAAAATAATTATACAGACTGATTTTAACATATAATAATATAAAAAGTCAATCAGCCTCACGCTACTATTCTATACAGATTATTCATACATTTGGTTATGAACCTTTCTATCATTTATCCTCACATGAATTGATCCATTCATTCATTAGTTATTTCCATAGATTAGGTTAAGCCGTTTTTTTTGTTGGATATTAAGATCATGGTGTTATAATGTCTATTACCTTTATCATTGTTCACTACGTACTGTGTAAACGTGAAGTACTTAATGAGTAAATATATTACTAAATACTGTGTGACTCTCAATTTGTTGCTAGAATAAATAGATAATAGATTAATTTCTTTCTAGTATTAAATACAAGAATTAATTTATTTACCTGCTATAGAATAAGCTGTGATATATGTTTTGTCTACACGTAAATATGAATGGAAAATTCCTGTAATAGAACCATATTTCATGCGTAAATTTCACATACCGTCGGCGGTTCCTCGGGCTTCTCGTTAATTGGTTCCTGGATCTCGTTGGGCTCCTCTGTGGTCGTCGTCGCCTGAGTAACCGTCGAAGACACGGTGGTTGAGGACGGTTTTGAGGTAGATGGCCGGGAAGTCGTAGGCATGGCGACTGGGGCACCCTCGGCCGGGTCGCTCGGGGTTGATGGCGGCCGCGCCCACTCCGGCTTTGAGATTTTATCGCAATGAGTAATGACCCAACATTTGTCCATGAGATATATCGGCTGTCTATGCGTAATACATTTTAAGACAATGATGCACAAATCTTCTGTTAGTTTGCGATCATAGTAAAGAAAGATATGTGTCAATAAAGGAAATAATTTAAGACAGACGTTAACTGGTATATATTGTAAACCGTGCCAGAAGTAATACCGTACAAGTATTATAAATATGTAACGTAACGATCATAAAAGATAATTTTAAAAGGAATACTTAATAAATATCTTAATAACCCTGCAAAATAAATCTTAGGCGATATAATAAGGGAAGCAGGATTAAATAAAATCGTGTGTAAAGATCCTTGAGTGTGGACGCTGAGACAGATTAGGAACGTTTTGTTATCTTTCAGTTTAATACTCACAGTTGGGGTCGCGCTTCCGGTACGTGGTGGTGGTACGCTGTAGGCGGACATGTGTTTATGTAATATATTAATTAAGGGGTTCTTCTCCCCGCATAGACCTCTGAAGTCGTCCATATCGATTGCCCAGGTCATCGCCCCGAGATACCCCTTCTGCTTAATCCAGTTCATTTTTATCTCCACGCTCCGGGAGTCCTCGTAGCCGACCCATTGAGTGCCTTTATACGCGTAAGGACATTTGCCGTACTCGTCCCATTTCTTAGTCCAGCCGGAGTCATCCTTGTCGACTTCTGTACAGATCTAAATGGAAACATTAAAGGATTACGCTCTAAACGAATAGGTTACCTTTTCTTGTTTAAATATCTTCTGTTGTATACAAATAACGCAGAATACATACGAAACGATGAAAAGGAAATATTCTATCCGTTATTTGAGATGTAGTAGTTTCCTTTAATGTTACAACTCAAAAGTTTGAACATTACGCAACCTTAACAATTTACAAACTTAAGAGAAATTTCGTAACACTTTAAGAGGTCTTAATAATTCTGAAACACTTTACGTCCTTATTTAATACTCCTGCAATACAAGAGTCATGAAAATGATATTATTCCATTCATCAAAGCTTGGTAGGGAAACATAATTTGTAAATTACATTACGTAAACGTTGAAATATATATTGGTTTAATAGATTTCTTTATATATACAACCATTTTATTATCTTTTTTAAACCATTCATATGTGTGTTAAATTAATACTTCAACTAAATACATTAATGGTCTTATCTCTGCCTGGAGGTCTTTTACTAAAAGATCCTAATCATACAATAATATAACATTATAAGCAGACAGACGTCTACTAATTACTAGATCAATAATCATATGACAGACACCTTTGTATTAATATGTTTTTTATATATTTTCAGTATTATTCCTACTAAAAGATATTAACAGTATAAACGAAAAACTTCAATATATCATAATAGGGGGACCGGAAAGTAATGTCGTTTCTGCGCATGCCAATACTTGATTGTCATTTGTCAGCTCATTGTTTTGTTCAGAGGCGTACCAAAGACATTGTGAGGTTATAGTGATTTCTTTACTTATAGACAATTGAATTACAATTTTTTTTTGTAATTTTGGGTAAAATGGCCAGCCAAAGGCAGGAAAGTTATCAATTGTAAATTGTGCTCGAGCTCCGTATAAAGGGACAAGAATAAACTTTCCATTTTCATAACGAGTTCACCTCAATTTGTTTCGAGAGTCCCGTGAGAATCTTCCGAACACTCTTCAGGCTATATTTTAATGATGTATGTAAAATCGAAAATAGAAAGCATAACGAACTTCAATATCATGAATATGCCATGAAGTTCTGATACATACACTTTGTAGCAATGAAAACAGAAAAATTGTTAGATATTAGTAACTTAAACTAACATTTACGAATAATGTTTTTTATACAAACATATAATATGTCTATTGCGACAGGGAAAATATAAAAATGTACAACAAACTTTCATAGACGGTATTTTTAACTAGCTTTTAGACCTTTTCTGCGCTTTTTAAGTCCTCTCGAGTTTCATGATACAAATATTACTATATTCTGGTGAAATACTTAAGGTAATGAAAGTTGATAAGCGTAGTACAGAGCAGTATAAACACTTTGACACGCCATTGTCGTGGATTAGTATTATAAATATTTGTTGTGCTAATCAACACAATTTACTGATGGTAGGTTTCTTTAGATGGAGACTGTACTGTGTTCCCGTTTGAATTACCTAGGGTAATGAGACTCAATATTCAATGTCTCAGGCAACATATATCATTCTAATTGCAGCACCACGTTGTTATGAGCAGACGTATCACTTATCATCAGGTAAAGGTCCCGCTTGCCTCGTCTATTAAATTTATATAAAAAATCTACAATTTCGTCAGGATTGTGTCGTAAAATTTTATAATATCTATTGAAATAGTCTCACCTCGTAGTAAGCCCAGAAACCGGTGGCATTGGTGTACGGGGCAGGGTCGCCGCCACCGGCCTCTTTATTGATATAAGTCCCCAGGCCATAGTTATTGTTGCCAGCAGACAATGTGAACGAACGGCCGTAAAACGGAATGCCTACGACCAGCTTATTTGACGGGCAGCCCTTTTCCTCCCACAGATTAAGTCCGTCGTTCTGAAAGAATGAAAGAGTGTACAACTTTCGAGTCCGCTGTAATGTGCCGTTTTATGTTAACATCTCCGGATTGAAGTATATTAAAATGTACCGGTTTTACCATCAGTTTACACTTGCCCTAATATAAAAGGATAGATTTGTAAGTAACATTGAAGTTACAGAGTAAATCGTAATTCTCAATCTCATTTATATATAAACAAAATCCTTTACTAACGTATTACGTTAAAATTTTACATCCCTTTAAATAATTACTGCATTCAGCTTGTAATATGAGATTCAATATAAGAAGAATGAAGAAAATTAAAATCAATAATATATTTCCATATGTATATACTCAATTCATGGTTTAGATTTAGCATTTTAGGTTTCTATCGATGTTAGTAACTACGCAAACAAATCCTACTTATGAGAGAGTACTACTTAACATTCGTTGTTTAGCTTCTATTTTGTTTTGTTGTAAGAATGTATATACAAAATTGGATTTTGAGACAAAAAAAAAAACTTTACTAGTAAAAAAGAATATTATAGTTGTCATTATTTTATTATTTGTACTTAGGTCTATGTATACCAACGCCAGTGTACAATATAATAATGTCATCTTCTGGAATTTTTCTTTTTAGTTGATTATTATTCATAAACTCAAATAAATAATTATATATTCAAGCCAAAAATTTAGTTTTCACTGGAATATTCTGCTAAGCTTTCAGTAAAGTTAAGCTTTTGTACGTGTTCCACGTTCACAGTTGACAGTTAAAGTGTGAGTTGCAAATTTCTGTTGAGAATGTATGAAAAGTGATCGAATGCCGCGGACAAATACGCCGTCCACTCGACATTCTATCGCTGTATCGTACATCATCTCGTGTGAGTAGTGTAAGCCGGGCTTAAGCCGCTATCGCACTCACCACGTTCAGTTTCTCGTAAGCCCACTGATCGTGGGGCCGCTTGTACAGCGGCGAGTGGACGTCCGCGAAGCCGGCCCAGTTGCCGCGCAGGTCGTACGACATCACGTGGATCGCGTCCAATGTTCTGTTCACAAGTTATCTTGCATTTTAGAATTTATTTAAAAGAAATCTGTATTATAATATATTATGTACATATAGTATTATGTTTTGTATCCATCTTTCGTACGCTTCCTCGCTATAAGCTTGCCTGTTACTATACTATTGCTTGCCTCGAATTACCTTACGTATACTCGACATTAAACAATAATACTACAGTCTCAGTCATGAGCATTGTACCTACAATATAAAATACTAGCAGCCCATTCCCTTTACTGGTAGTAATATAGAATTACATTTGAAATTTAGCCTTGAAATTTGATAGAAATGTTCATATCTGGAGGCAAGTAGCGCCCCTCCTCGGGCTCTCCCTCTTTATTAACATACCCACAACTGCCTGCGTGCGAACGAATTTTGTAAAATCCATTCTTAGCTGACCTCTAAATGGCAGATACAATATCTCTATCCAATTTTGAGTCTTAAAGTCTAATAGTTTTGGAGATTGTGATGACTCAATGAATCTTTAAATATCTTCTATGTATAGATAAGAAAATATTATAAAGTAATGAAATATTTTCTAGTAGTACTTTAGTATTTTCATCACAATCAATTTAGCTTAATAAGAGTGGATTACTATTAGTCATAATTACGAGAACACCGTTACTGGTTAACCTCACAGAGAGATGGTGAGAATATACTAACTCGTCTACATGAGATGTTAAAATTCGTTAGTTCCTGTATATCCGATGATCACAGCATTCACATTTAACAATACTTTTATACAGACTTTTCGCTTGTCAAGAAATATCAAGCTTTTAACTTTAAAAATACTTATTCAAGTGTAAATAAATTAGACCCGACATTAAATATATGACAATTGCAAATCCTAAGCGTTTTATGAAACTGGAGAAAAGTAAATCTAAGTAAATATAAAACAGACAATGCTAATCAATTATTTATATAACGGAATATCATTCCACATCGCTTATCGTTAGGAAATTTCGTTAAAAGCAAGATGCGATATAATTTCATTGGAATTTGAAACGTTAAAAAATTGCAAATGTTTCCAGGGGAACCGATATTGCGGCCATTAAAATTTCAATTGCCCTAAAGCGTCGTAACAACGCTAATGTGCTGATAAAGTCACTCCATCCCTCATATTATTATTATTTTTTTGCTTAAGTGCACTGTACAAGTTCACTGTGTCATGGGGTAGGGGATAACCTCTTGATTTGTACAGTCCCTGATCCGATTTTAAAGTTCATCTATCTAATTATCAAGTCTCTTACCTGATAATTACTATATTGTTATGTTATAGTTATATAGAAGTAATTTAAAAAAAAAGGATCAGTTTTTGATTTCGAACATCGAAAATTCTTAAATATTTTTTTTATATAACATATAAGAAAAGATTATTTTTAATAATAATAATGAATTTAGAAGAATATAAAAGCAATTACTTACTCGCAAAGCTCGGGTACATGATAACCTTCCATTAGCCGGAAATTGGCAAGTGGCACTGCTGCCGTAAGCTCCCAATCCTTGCCTTCCCTGATGAAGGCGCGCTTCAACTCCTGCACCAGATAAAGGAAGCGGTCTTTGTCAGAGAAGGACCCGCCGCGGTCTGCTGCGCCGGGGTACTCCCAGTCCAGGTCCAAACCATCGAACTTGTACTTCTTTAAGAAATCTGTGACAATACAATTATTCTGTTACTGTACCTGTTATTTATAAAATACTTATTACTTATTAACAAAGGTAATAAAGACCTTCTAAGTACCAGTACAGCGCCTATTTCTACCGCCAAACAGTACTGTGGAAACATTACTGTGTTCCGGTTTGAAAGGCGCTGTAGTTAATGTAATTACTGGGGTAACAAGGCTTATCATCTTATGTCTCAGGTGAGCGCAAAGTGGTCCAGTGTATATCATCCTAACTAGTACCAAGTTATATTGGCATTCGTATCACTGACAATCAAGCGAACGTGCGATTCGTCTCGTCGCTTAATTGAATAAAAAAAAATTGCTTATGTATTTTAAAAGAAAAGACGTTTTCTTTCTACTTTATTTCTTTGATATATATTTTCTATAGCTTTATCCTTTTCCACTTTCTATCTTTCCTTCCATAATATTCTTTATGATGTCCTGGTTTATCAAGTGACATTAAAACTAAAACATTTCCTTCTGTGTTCTCAATGCTCTGTACTATATTCTCCATCTCTCTAACCACTGACAGAATTTCTAAGTTAGTCTTCTCACGTTTTAAGTTGATCATTGCCTATATAAACCATTAATTTGGTAAAGTATGGAAGCAATATCATAAATAATTATAACTAAAGTTACAAAATCGCGGAGCGTCCAAAAACAATGCCCGATTGAAAGTATTTTTTTTTTTAATCATGTACTCTAGTGGTGAATCCCTTTGACATATGATTAAACGCGATTTCGTCGTGTCCCGCATACAGGCAAGGACTCATCCTGCCCGCAAGTAATATGTCCCCTGAAAATATTACGTTTATTTGCATACTGGAAGCCGAGCGCGCATAACGCGGGATATAAAAATGTTCCTTGTTATAACTCGCGAGTTGAGCCGCCGGTGGAACGTTACGTATTGTTTTAACTGCATACCACCCACACTCCTCAATTCCTCTTTGGGACAGGGGATAATCCCACCATAAGATAAGTTTAATTGCGAAAATAAAAACTACTACTAACATCTTTGCGTTTGTATATCCAGCAATGGATCACCGTGGGCTGATGATGATGTTATTGATATATCAAACATTTTCAAACAGCTGACTTCTCTCTTATGGAAATAAATCTGTTTCCAATCAATGGAATACTGTAATAAATGCACCAAAAACTTTCAGAGAAGACTTCTACATTTTTAACACTAAATGTATTTATAAGAAAAAAAACAAATTGGTATAATTAACAAATAACTGGGAAGAGAGTAAAAAATATACTGTTTGCATTATTAACTGGGGAGATCTATCTTCAACAATGGCGACAACTGGCTCAAGATATTAAATTCAATCGACATATATATCTATTATTGTAAATACTGCCACTGCTCTATTTAATGAAGAAAGATATAACGGCTATATTAATACAGTATTTAGTCTATATATAATATTTTTAAAGTTTTTATAATATATCAAAATTAAATTCTATGAAGGCTTCATTTATACCAAAACGTACAGCATATATTTCTTGTTCTTGCTTCCAACGATTAGATTAGGTTCTAACGAATATAAATCGTATAGGCAAAACTTAAATAATTATTAAGCGTATATAATAATTTTAGTAATTACAAAGAAGGCTTTGTAAAATAATTACACAATTAGCACTAACTACATATTAAGGAGAGCAAAAAAGCAATTTGCAGTAACAACTCTCCGTGGGCTGGGTACATTGTAATGACACTAATATAGCTCGCCATTAAGAAATTTCTGCCTTAGTTTTGTTCTGTTGCAGAAGTTATTTAAGACATTACTTAAATTTTGTTTAGTTTGTTTTAAATTTATATATGTAACTATATAGCTATCACTGTGACAAGAAAACATTTTACGTTAAAGGTTTTTTCTATCTATCGATAAATATTGTTTGTGTCATATAAGCATATTAGTGTTTAAAACACGCAGTTATTACTAAAGCTTTTGTTAATCGTATTGCTATTTAAATTATCTTTCATAGCCAAATATTTTCTTTGATTTCTAGTGAACGATTAATAAAAAGTTCAAACTTTGAATCTGCTGCATTAGATTCCCAAACCTTTAACCATTTGACTTTTTAGCAAGCTACGTACAACCTCAATAATATCATATTCGCTATACAAAAAAATTTATGTTAATAAGTTTGAAATGGAGTTTCATTTATACATGAAATCAGCATTAGATCAACGAAGATATTTTCGTTTAGAAAAACTACAAATTTTGGTCACTCTATATAGAACTGTCATTTATATTACTACTCTATATTAGTTTCAACATTTTCACGTTTTATAAATAATACTATCTATATGTATATCTCTTTATAACAACATTTATTACTATAAAACCACAGACAAATTGCTCAGCAAACCTTTCAACTTCCGCCCGGAAATCGCAATTTCCAGCCTCTCTAGGTAATTCCTACGAGGCGTAACTCACTATTTCCTGCTACGGAATTGCTTAAACTGTTTCGTATAATAAATTGGAACTGATGCTGTTAACACCAGATTACAAAAGTGTATGAACAAAAAAATTATCTAATAATATCTTTATTTATTTATTTATTTATATATATATATATAAACAAAGGATCAACAAAGCTGAAGAGTTCAAGACATACTCAACCTCCATATAAATGTAAAGATGTTTATATGTGATTTTTACGTTTAACGCTAGTGACAATTTATTATTTTAGAATCAAATGATATTTAATAACTTGTGATTATCGATCGTAGGAGAGAAATAACCCAATCAACCTGTATAAAAAAAAACTATGTGCGTGAAATGGGATCGTTACGTTTATCGACATACGCGGGAATGGAGGAATCTATTACCGCTCACGTAAACGAAACAAAATGATGTAAAAAATTGCCCACTTTAACTTCTTTATGGTGAGTTTATTTATGTCTATTTATACCAAATGGTTTCGAAATGTCCCATGGATCTTTCGATTAGAAAAATATACGTTTAAATATGTTTTAATGATATTTACAAATGTACCAAATTTCATAATAGAAAACGGCTAGAATTTGATGAAGAAAATGTGTAGCTAGGTCTCATTGTAACTATTTATTAAACCTAGTGTTAAATCGAATTGATTTTGTATATCACAATGACAAAAATAGGGTTTCTTTCATAAGTAATGATTAAACCTCTCTAAAAAGTTCGAATACAATTATAATCAGGATTACAAAGCCCTACATCTAATTTCATGTATCGTTGATAGCTCTATGTAGCCGGAGATAAAGATAGATATAAAGGCATACTGTGTTTCGGTATGAAAGGCGTATTTAAGTATTACTAAGGTAACAAGCCAACAAATGTAAAGGCGAGGAGCACAATGTCATGCAGTATCTTTGTAAATAGTTAATAGTTATAGACGGTTTCCATGTGATACCATCAAATCGTTTCGTCGAATAGAAAAACGTAATACTCGTATAATTCATATTTCAAAATATGGTTCACCAAGCGTATGTAAAATAAAACATGGTACACCGCTTTACGTATTCAGTTGGCATGCGGGCATTATTATATCGGCTTAGAGCGTTTGACCTGCACGGATTCCTTTCAGTATTTCAGGTTAAACATTCTCGGTGAGAACTCTCGCGTAAAGAACCGTTAAATTTTCAACCGGCACACATTTCCCTTTATCCGCACGTGAAGTTAATTCTCTTTGACTTTACACTGAAGGCTACACGCAGACTAAACAAATCCTAACATCAACTGAAGCGGAAACTAACTCCACTTTAAAGATGACAACAGCTCTATTCCTTTAGAACAAAAACAACTTTGAGATTGTGAACATTTTGAAATATAACATTTAAGATATATATATTAGAAAAATTCTATATATTGTTATTAATGTACCGGTATAATATACGAGCTAAGCACTAAACATTTTTAGGTTAACAATAATTTACCTTTATATGAAAGTCATTTAAAATCATTCACTTTCAAAGTAAATTATCTGTCGATATTATTATCTCTCTTTCATATTTTCATAGTCTGAGTTGTTATGTCAAGTATCTCTTTCTAAAAGAAAAATATACAAAATATTAAGGGTCGTTATATAAAAAAGGAAATAATAATGATTCGCGTACAATAGAACAGCCCCTTAATCTTTTTTGTGTACGTAAATATGTTTTATATTATTTATAAACGCGGTATACAAGCCGACGTTCGTATACAAACTGGTGCGATTACTCACCCACTACACTCCGAACAAAGTTCATTCGAAGGCTTTTCTGAGAGACCATGTGGGAGTACTTGGATCCACCCTCTGCCCAGCCCCCCACTGCCACCATTAACTTCTTGCCAGGGTATGAGGAGCGGAGAGATGTGAAATTCTTGAAGCCGTTCTTGTCGACATCGAGCTGCGGGATTATATTTTTTTTTAACAAAGCAATGATTTCGTCCCAATGTGAATTTGAGCCGCAGTTATGGATCGAAGAACTTTAACTTTAGATTACTATTGTAAACCATAACGATGAAGATCATACAAAATGATGGTGTTGAAGTTTAACACTGTCTTATCAATTATAACTTGGTTTGCTGGTGGTAATGAAGCAATAAAACATCTCTATTATATAGAGATGTTAACATATATTCGAAGCATAGAAAAAATCTTATATTTGCATACTAAATTTTCTTATTGAAACAACTATTTTATACTAATTTAAATATTTAATAGATTCATAGGAAAAGGAAATATCACGAATACAAGTTCATTTGATAACATTTGAATTTCTCATATACTTAAGTTTTTTTTTAAATATATTCGCCAAACAAGATAATAGGAGCACAGGACATTAGTTAGAGAAAAACACGAGGAGGTGTAATAAAATTGTAGGATAACGATCGTTAATTAAGAGAAAGTCCATCCAGCAAGATTTTATCTTCAGGGAAGCAAACTTATATTCTCGGACGTAAAGTAAAAAGGATTATCACAATATATTTATATTTTATACATAAACATGAAATAACCTATTGTATTTTGACTAATATATGCTATTTAACAGCAGCAACAGCAATGGAGCTCTACCAGCATATGATGATGAAGTTATTGTGATGTTTCAATTCAAACAGCATCCCTGAATTAATTCACAATAGAATCTCTCTAGACTAAGTAGTAATATATTTTGATTATTCATTTGCATCGTTGCATAGAAGTACCATATATGTCAGGAGCTATATAAAATGGTGAGGTTTGGATGTTGGTAAGGTATTTCAGTAAAGGTTGTTCACTTGATCTTGCGGAAAGTCCAGCTCAGAAGCGCACGAAGCCAGACAGAGCTTTACTAGATGTTTCTCTTATAATTAAAGTTCCAAATTAAGTACTACGAACTATTGTCAATGGTATAACTTTCCAAGTACGAAAATGGATGCTGCAGTGGTCTAGTCATCAAAGTGAGTCAAGTCAAAACTGTCGTTGGAGTAGAAGTGGAAGCAAAGTGGCTGGTAGCGACTGGATACATATAACCGACGGCAAGACTGATGTTCCTAGGGAAAGGTCTGTGTCCAGTGGATGTTGCGGCTGATGAAGATGAAGATTCCTATCACTACACCATCCATTCCACGCACAAAAGAATATTATGATTAAATTTCCATAATTGGATCAAACATTTAATAAAATCGAATAGCAGATACTTCGTAAGTTATAAGTATTTTATATGGAAATGAGCCAAGTTCAGAATTTAATAAAGATTGCTTTCCATTTTGTGTGGCACCCTTTATTATTAAATGATTTAGAGATTCGTGAGGAAAGATTTTTCAAATAATTTTTCATGAATTTTCATTTATTATATGAGCTATTTCAAGTTTTATTTATTTCCTTTACTGAAAATAAGTTTACTTCCTGAAATGGACATAAGTCGCCAAGCGGAATACAAAGTAGATCTAACATGACCTCATTTTGTATCAAATATTTTTTGCTCATGACTGTACTCGTATATTATCTATAAATATAATGATACGATTCATATTCATATGTTACTGTAGTATAATATGAACCATAATTAAGAACTGTTTCATGAAAAAGCTGTTTCCATTTAATATTACTTCAATTTTCTCTTACTCAAGAGCGCGAAACTATTTCATTATTAGAAAGGAGGGACGTAAGTTTTTCAAAAATCACTTAGTATTGTACTTACCTCCGGATCAATGATAAGAACTTCGTTGGACTTTTCAGTGACACCAATGAAGGAGTAGATGAGGTGAGTACATTTCTCCACCGGTATATCTTCTATACCATAGCGGCCTACGCCTGGACGGTACACAGCCCAGTTGCTGAAGTAGCATACTATACGCGCTCTGCTGTCCGCTGTGTTAAGAGAAGACAACTATACTTAATAACTTAACTACAACACATTGCTATAAACATAATTCACCTTATTAAAATTGTATTCGTTATTTTATAAAGTAAAGTATATTTCTTAGTAACTGTATAAAGATTGTCAATAACTGTATATGTCATAACAAACACAAATATTTTCCAATAGGATTTCTTATATTCACAAAACAGTTAACCAGTTTCTTTAAATATTATTTTATTGAGAACTTATATACCTTCAGTCATGTTTAATACTTAAACTTACTATTAGAGGACAGAATTGCTAATTTATCAATAGTAGAATCAAAGCAGAAGCACTTTAGTATTGCTGAATGTTTGTCATCCTGCGATCTAATATTCTCTAATAATGACCTCAACCTTTATACCGTTGATTAATATATATCTATATATTACAAATTATGTTCCAATACGTTCATTTTGATGTATACTTTATATTTATTAGTTTACTTCAACAAATAAACCGACGAGGCGATCAGGACGTTCACCTGATGGTAAACAATACGCGCTGCGCATAATAACGTGGTCCTAATTATGATGTTACAACAGCAACTTACTACGTCATCGCTTTGAGACACTAGGTTCTGTGTTATCAAGCTCAATAGTTTTACTAGTAAAAAACCAAATAAGCAGAAAATATTGTTATGTACTATATATAAGTATTTAAATTAGAAGCTATGAATCAATTGGGAACAATCCCCTGAACCGCAAAACAACACTACAAATGGATTTTTTTTATAGTTTTAATTAATTTATCCACTTTGTTACTTACATCATTTGGAGCTCTAGTATATCATCTTCTATGTTGTTCAACTATTATAGTAATAATTAGTAATTAATATCCATTTTCAGATATAAGATGTGGAAAGACATACTAACAATAATAACTCTATCTCTTATTCATGCTTTTAAGTCATATCTTAACATTTTAAAATTTTATATTATGACAACGAAAGATGTGTCTCTGTTATTAAAATTCACATTTAGTTGAATATTAAGGAGTAAGTAAAATGATAAGAAACAGAGATAGAGAGACGTTACGTATATAAAACTAAATATAGTTGACGAGAGTGCATACATGACATTGTATCTCATTATACTCTTAAGTTACATTGAAGTTTTTTTAATAATGTTCACATTAACGAAACCGTGTTATTGTTTGAACAGTCATCTTTTTCACTGTCTCCTTTTCTTTATAATGTATTTACTTTGAAGTAATAAACAAACACACACATACTAAAGACCAGAATAATCTGTTTATAACAGCTTGATTATATCCACTGTACGACCAAAGCCTTCTCTCCTATTCATCACGACTGACGTACCCTTGTACTACGATCATGGCGAATCCAAAAAAACGCAAAATTAGTTTTGTCAGTCTGTTCTTATAATAGTATCGTTTGGTTATACAAATGAATATAATTTATAATTATCTTTGAAAGCTTCATTACTTACATTCTTCCGCTGTTGTAGCGACTGCCAGGACGGCCAACGCCGCTAGTATTACTCGCATTGTGACCTGAAACAATATGTAAAAAAGAATCATACCAGGTCATTTAGGTTAGGTCCGTTAGGTTTACGTGCTTTTTAAATAAGTGAACTTTAAGCAAAGGTAAAGTGGAGCAGAATTAAAAATACTATGTACACTGTTTTCTTATTGTATATATTCGTGAGATTTTGTGGGTTAATAAAAAAATCTTGGCTGTACCTAAAGTCTAACAAGCAATGTTTTTCGGCTCAGTGTTAACCTCGATGGTAGTAAGAGGGGGGGTATATTCTCTATCTACATACGATAGTCTATAACGGCACTATTGATAACGGGACCATTGCTCGACTTGTCACTCTGGCACTCGCCCATTAACCTGCTCCCCGCATGTCTAACATGACCGCAATTCAATACATCTCACCAGATGCTGCCAGAGATATACAAATATTCTACTTATCGATGTATATATAATCTAAAATTAATTCTGCGTTGAATAAAAAAACCATCGATTTAATGTATTCAGTTTCATTTCAATAATGAAGGAATCTGTGGCTATTTATACTGTAAACCTAATACTTTCATCACAAGTAACAAAGTTGGTGATAACTTAAGTGTCATATATAACAGAATAAGTAATTAATTAACAACTTGTCATTTATTTTATGAGGAAATTATTGACTTTTTTTATTGTCTAACAGGACACAAAATATTTATGTATAACAGAAGCTACGGAAAGTTTTTTATGTATTTGTATACGGTTTTATTCTATACGGGGGTCGAGCTATAGCAATGATAACATTATTAATATTATAGTTTAGATAAACAGACTTACTGGACTATTGCATTAAATTATAGTCTATATTACTGGTAACAAATATAACATGAAAAGCCTTTAATTTGGGGAACATTAATCATATTGGTGATTATATATAAATAATTTAAGAAGTATCACACATAAAAGACAGCTCAGATACAACGAACAAGAAAAATGGAGTAAGTTTAGCTTTTGAATTTATCTATGTCGAAATTACTCATAGAGACAAATTGAGAGTTATAAAAACAATAACTATTGTCGGAAAATATGAAGGAAGATGTCAAAAAGCGTTTGTTACCTTAAGGAAGTAATCGGTAGACAAAGAACAAAAGCAACACCAACAGGAAAAAAGGAAGATACATTCATCAATTAAGATTCATGCCATCACTTCAGTATAAGAAACCTTTGTCTCTGCATTGTCTATTTAAATTTACTCATATACTATATATACGTAAACGTTTATACTACCTTAGCATCATCAGCCATCCATTTGCTAAGTGAAATTGGTAAGATTCTAAAGGAATATTTGTTATGGCTCGAGATATATTTCTTTCGGAGATACTCTTCCCGATAGAAAATGTGCTATTACCCAGGAATAGTGTTCAAAGACTTTCATTCAATAGAATAAATGGTAAAATATCTTTTGATGACGACAAAGATAAAAAAAGTTACAAAACCATAGATTATTTTAAGTTTTACTATGCAGGTGTATTAGAATAACCTGCCCTATTGAAATAATATACTAAACGTAATCCTGAAACGAACAGGAAGTTCACTGATGGTAAGTCATACTCCTTCCCAAAACAAAGTTCATATAGTAAAAATTTAGACTCTTCAGCATATTATAGTCATCGCTTTGAGATATAAGATATTAGCTCTCGTTGTAATCGTAATTCAATTTGTTACAACGCCTTTAAAACCGGAAATCAGTAGTATTCGCACACTAATATTAAGTGTCAGAATTGTGCCCTGCGGTAGGAATAAACCTAGCACCAGCATTAAACTTTGTGAAGTCGCTTTAATGTGTGAATATGTGCCGTACTGTAGCAAACACTAGATAAATTCCTAGTAAATCTACTGACCTAGTGACGGTAACTGTTATAACTGAACTAACACGGGCGTTAGTGGATCAGCAAACGTTGCGATGACAACGAACATAACCGGTTGCAAATCGACGGAAGATATCGAGTTCAGGTCGAATCTGTAATGCAAATTTATACGCATACCGGTCCCTGACTCAGTGTGTACAAAACTTTAACCCCGAAACTGGACATTTGTGTTTATTGCTCACATATATTATGCATACTTTCTTTTTTTTTTTGTTATACTCTTTGTAAACGTTTTAATGATTAGAACAAAGCGTTTCGGTTCATTCTTCCTAATGCGAGAAGTCAATAGACTTCTAAACTTATGCCTTTTACCTACTACACCACCGCTTACCGTAAGATATGATCGTAATCAAGCACTAGTTAATATATAATGTAACAAAGTAAAATAAATGCGTAAGATTTATGATAAGAAATAACAAATCTATACAAATACATAATTTTTTTATTCATTGAAGCAACGAGATGAACAGGACGTTTATCTGTCGGTAAGTGATACGCCTGCCTATAGCGTGACGCTGCTTAGGATATATTTTATCACACTGCGCTCATCGCTTGAGACAAGATGTTAAGTCTCGTTACTTCAATAATTACATTATCTACAACGCCATTCAAACTGGAACACAGTAATGTTTGCAGATTACTGTTTGGCGGCAGAATTATGCGCTGCGGTGGTACCCATCTAGGCAGTCCGCCCATAGAGACTTACCACAAGTAAATATTAATATTCTCACTTTATTTTTGTATGAAAATTCTTCTATTTCTAAAATTAACTGAAGTTAAATTAAGTATCAATAATTTGAAAGACATCTGAATTTAATTTGTGAGCTGAACACGTAATGGCAGCCAAAGTACCACCAACGAGCGGTTGTGGCTACGTATGGGGAACGCGTTGCGGGCATACAAAGAGCCTTTGATGAGTTCATATCCAGGTGTCGTTATCCTTTATCGACGCTGTTTGAAAGTGAAATCTTTATTTTATAACGTACAACTCAGTCTTCGCGGTTTGTGTTGTTGAAAGTAAACATAACCTTACTCAGCATCAACACTCTAATAACATGAAAAATCACGATAGACCGTCTAAGTTATTAAAGCTTTTGGATGAAAAGAATCACTAAACAGTCATTACAGTCGACAACTAAACAGTTTTTGATCCCTATATTAATCTTCCACCTGCCGTTTTAGATACAACATTGTCTCTGATTACCAATTTCCCTTTTTATCTTAAAAGTATCGTAGTAATCAAATATGTCATAATTTCTGCACACTTTTTGGCATAGGTTTTGGAGTAGGATGTATCGACTATAATAAATACAGGAAACTCAATCATTACTCAATTGGATAATAGTCAATCAATATCCATAGCAAATGAATTAATTTAATTCTAAAAGAAATCAATATGACGATACTTATATATAATAAAGAAATATAACCTTTATCTTATATCATTGCATAAACAGTATAGATTAGACAGCGCACTTAATGTTCCCTATTACGATTCGGGACCTTCTCCCACAAGGACGGTGACAAGGTCATTGAACTCAAAACGTACTCTACAAGACAAACATATCATTAGCAACAGTAAGTGATTATAACTATGTATCGTAATATTGTATTGTATTTCAATTATACGTAAACAAAATGCATTTGACAGTTAAGATTTAACTGCTCTCTTATTAAGAGAAGATAAGAATGTTATACACAGCAGAATAATGGGAAAAAAAGCACAGATAACGTTGTTTTTTTAATATTGTTGTTTGTGTAATATATTCTTTATTAAATAAACAATATATTTCTATAGATTCGATTTAATTTTTTTATTCAATTAAGCGGAACAACAAGAGTCAATGATACGCTCGCCCATAATAACGCGCCGCTAATCAGTATGATACATTGCACTAGTCGCCGGAAACATTGGAGGTTTATCTCGTTATGCCAGTAGCTAAAGCGCCCTTCAAACCGGAACACAGTAATGTTTGCACGCTACTGTTTGTCGACAGCAATAGGTGCTGCGGTGGCACCTACCTAGACGGTCTCCGACAACAGGTCTAGATTTTAATTCAATATAATTCTTTCTTTTCAATCAGTTACACAATGTGCTATAGTTACACAATGATATAATTAAATAACTGTACTGTTATATATTTTTAACGTAATCTATTACGAGTATAATTTACAGAATAACACACAAACTATTAATTATATTAACCCCGAAACGTTTGTTATTACTTTTCAATTATTAACACAAATAGAATAAAGCTGAGCATTACATGTATATACATCTTTAGGACAGTAGAAATATACTCTTGTACATGTTTACGTAAGAGAAGAAAAATATTATTACATCGCATTAATTACGTATTTAATATTGTATGTTTAAATATATTATACATGTTAATATAATGATCTATATTTAGAAATGCTATATGAAATACGTAAGGCGAAAATTACGTAGGATGGAGAACAAAGCTCTTCATTTCGTGTTTATATATGTAAATGGATTTGTACCTCAGGTGCGATATTCCTTAACTAACGTCTCCAATTATGATATTCTGTGAGACAACGAATTGGAAGACTAATATTATGTCTGTGAGGTTTAAGCGGACCCTCACCGAATTAGTTTTAGCTCGGGTCATCGCAACAGATATATCATATTTACGTAAAGGTCGCTTGGGGGATAATTCTCGAATTAGTATTAACTTAATTATACGTATATCAAATTAATATAAATTTTAAAGTAATACAATTTAAAATAAATAGTTTACAATATAAGGAAAGTTATAGACTAGAAGGAATTGGATCTACAGCTTTGAACCCGAATGAATGAGAATCATGCAAAGGAAATGAACTCTAAATAATTACTGTTTTTAAAAAACAAAAAAAATTACAAACAAAAAACTCCATACAAAAAACAATTAATTAAAAACTAATTGAAGTATTGAAAGTAGACTGAAATGTTATTAAGTAATTATGGTAATAACAAACGGTCCGTTTAATTTTCCCAAAGCTGGGACTTGGAGAGAGTCTACGTCGTTTTATTCATGTATTCGCGATAATAGCCAAGCGTGGGTTGGCGGACGAGTTACTATAATTAAAATTATATTTCAATTTTCCTCTGATGGTCGGTCTTTGTTATCAGAGACCGTCTAGGTAGTTACTACAGCAGCTTCTAACTATGCCGCCAAATAGTACTGTGCAAACATAACTGTATTTCAGTTCGAATGGCGCTGTAGCTAGTAAAATTACTGGGGTAACGAGACAAAACATCTTAAGTCTTAAGGCGAAGAGCGCAATGTGGTGCTGTGTATAACATCATAATTAGTGCCACTTTGTTATGGGTGGGTGTATCGTTTACCATCAGATAAACGTCCCGCTCGTCCGATCGCATCGTAGTATAAGAAAATGGTGTGAAATTAAACACAATAGATATTTCTGATATTTACGAGCTTCCGTCCCATCTAGCGCTGCAATAAAAACAAAATAAAACTCCAGACAAAGTATATTGGACATTTAAATATGTATCAGGGTGACGGCGAGCCGTCTCGCGATGTAAACATGTCGTAAACAACGCTTGATTGATCCAAAAGAAAGAAAATAGCATTTATCACTTTCGCGCTGAGTGCGCGTGACGCGGCGCTCTCCTCGCAATCGCGAATCTTTTTACATTCATCACATCCAGCCCAGCCGACGGGGCTATCACGTTAACATACAATCAGCAATAATCGCGCAATTATCGCACAACAATCGCAACGAAAGACAAAATGTTCTATTAACATAAACAATCGCTTAATCAGTTTACTGATGGTAGGGTATCAGTTGTCTAAGTAGGAACTACCGTTCAGGGGCTATCGTGGCGGATTCGGAAGTAATCCATTACTAAATATGAAATGCTTTGAGGTGATGGGTGCGGTATTTCTGCCTAACACTTTAAAGAGTGTGGAGAGCTCCAGTCCCATCCTGAGACACGTCTTCATCAAGACCCATCGCTGTTGGTACCACGGTTGTGTGCGAAAGCGCTCTCGCGGTTCCGATCAAATGGGCTAAGTAAGCAACCGTGGGGTTTTAGTGGGTAAGATCCAGCGTAACTATTCTTTCACCCCTTCAGCAGAAGGGTATCCAATGCAGTATTTCCCAACGAAATAAATAAAAAAAACATAAAAAAAAAAGGTACCACCGCAGCGCCTAGTTTAATCGCCAAAAATTAGTTCGCACATATTACTATGGTCTAGTTCGAAAGACGCGGTAGCTAGTGAAATTACTGGACATCATATAATATATCTCAAGGTGATGGACACAATGTGCTAGGTATATCATCCTATCTAGCACCACATCGTTATGGGCGGGAGTATCACTTACCTTTAACATCCCACTCATTTCGTAGAACAAAAAAAGCTTGTTTATCAAATCCACATTTTTTTTACTACGAAGCGACAAGACGAGCGAGACATTCACCTAATGGTAAGTGATACACCGCGCATGACAATGTGGCACTAGTTTAGATATTTTACACTGCCCAAGTTGTGCTCATCGCCTTAAGACTTAAGACTTGTTGCCTCGTTACCTAAGTAACATCACTAGCCTTCAAACCGAAACACTACCGTTTGACGGCAGAGAGTCACTGGGGTAATATCTAATAAGACTGTCTCCGGCAATAGAGACCAGTATACTCAATCGGTGTTAAAAAGAAAACAGTTCTTTTAACTCATACATCACTGATAAATACGTGTTAACGACAACGTCCGCGTGCTATCCGCAGTCGACCGCAAAATCAGTAATAACGTCGTCGTTCAAACTCAATTATAACTGCGAATTATCGCGTCGTAAATCAACCTTTGTTGGAATTGTCTTCGTTTAGACGAACGCTGTATAAACGATGTAATGTAATAATTAATTAACTCTGTTATCTTTGATTACTAGCGAAACTTTATTTTGATGTCATAGTGAATATCTATCTCTTCTTAGCAAAGGACACAAACCAGCGCCGCAGCGTGAGAAGCTGCAGGAAGTTCTGAGTGAAGGTATTGTCGCGTTCAGTTCTTAAGCCTCTTCTATCGTATTAAAATTGACTACCTAAGGAGTTTTAATAAATTCCACGCAACCCAAATTTTACCTAAAAGCAGGGTATCTAAAGAAAATTTCTCATACATAAAAAATGGTGTTAAATAAAGTCCTTTTCAACATCATATTGCAATTTCCTTAATTTCTTGTTTGTGATTCATTTCTTTTTAGTACTTCTTTGTGATTTGAATTTTGATTAAAGTTTTCTTTCTTATTTTTTAATTTATATTATCTATACAAACACAAAGAAAACGGCTTTCCTTTGTTCGTCAATCACTTGAAAACTAGTGAACGTGTCGGCACGGGAACATGATCTTTCAACGCGGAATATTTGGTAGATAGTTATAGGAATTTCATAAATCCTTCGTCATTTTATTTCTAAGTAACTTTTATAGACATTTTCATTTCGTACTATCTATACGGTTGCTATAGCAACGGTTGCTATAGAAAGTCATTTGCGGTCGCTCTCAAGGAATAAATCAGAAAAATTTCAAGGTTTATTTTATATTACTGCCAACGATGCGGGCTTGGAACATCTAGTGTACTATAATTAGGAACTTATATATTAACGAGTTATTAACAGATTCAATCGTCTATTTCACGTACATTAAATAATCATCTTATTATTAATCCAGTTACATTAAAATGAGATAATACCATTAACATCAGTGAACGCGGTAACGGAACGAGTCTAAAATTTGTTCGTCTTGTTAACATTTAATTAAGATGTCGACGATTTTCGTGTAACACTGAAAGATTATGGTAGCTGTAAACGTTTACACTGATTCAATTAACTGAAAATTAATATGGAGTATTCTATCAAAACTTATAGCTACAAATCTTTAAAACTTCCCCATTATTATTCGTAACTAATCCTTTTGATATCTATATATAAAAACACTAACAAAGAAGTATTAATAACTAATTGTTATAGATAAGTTTAAAAGAATTAATGTACTACAAAAATAATACTTTTAATAGTTTCTTTAATTTGTAATTAATTAACATTGTGACTGTTCACAGTAAGAATAAATATTAAAAACTTATTGAATCGCATATATAATATTAATGTGCCGTATGTAAAATGTTACACTGACTATCAAACAGATTTAAAAAAAAAAAATAACTGTAATTAAATTTTGATTTTATAATCAAAGGAGCGAATAAGCTGTTACTACATTAATGTGTTTAACCAGTACATCGTCACAACAGCAAGTGGCGTCGTATTAAGCTCGAACATTAAATAAAAAAAAAATAAACATGCTGTAGCTATTTGCAAAAGTATACTCACGTTTGTGACGGAGCGGTGCGTGCGAGTGCGTCGGCCGGCACTTTGCGCCGCGGTTATATGCGCACGCGCATGCGGCGCCGCTACACAGGCTGTTCCGAATTACTCACAATCTCTTCCCCTTACCTTATCTAAAAAAATCCACGCAGCCGCCCGACACCACGCTCTATTTATCAGAACTTTTCTCAATACGTCCGCAGTCACCAACAGAAGTTGTCTAAATAAAAATAGTTTCATTTGGCCTTCCAAATTTACTAAAGGTTAATCGATTCATAACTAATAGGTTCATTTTAATAGACAAAACAAGTTAGTAATTAAGCAAAAAAAAAGTTTAGATGTTTTCCTTGAACAACATACTGTTGACCTATTTAAGAAATTAAGTAGAACTTTATCCTTTAATTATGATTTTATATCAAAAAGAGTTTACAAACCGTTTTACCTTTTTAGTTAACTATATTCTCTATTTATTAAATTATATCTCCATTTTCTATCAAGGGGTGTATATAATATAAAAAAAATTCTGGAACTAACAATACAACAGAAGAAATACGTAAAAATATATATTTTTTTAATACTAAAATCTCATTGAATTAAGACTGCTTAGTAGTCATTGTTTGATATTTTTTGGACTCAAAAAACAATAAAAAATCGGAACACCCTGTAGCGGTATTGATCAATTATAATGAGCATGGACAATCCTCCAAAAAGTGCATTGTATCGCAAAGAGAGCAGTACGCCTGGGTCAGGCAACGGTCCGGAAACCAGTATGCGGGGAAAGGTACTCCTCAAAACACCTTGTCTCCTCCTTCTTATCATTGCATTAAATTTACACCGATTGGTCAAATCCCGTTGCCTTAATCGCTGCTGTAAATTACGGCTTATAAAATCACATAATAATACATCTTATAAGCACGATAAGTTATTATACTTATTTCACTTAAACATATCATCAATTGCAATTACTTAAACTATTGCAAAATGAAGTTCAATTATACTTTTATATTCCTTTTGAAAACTTATAGAAGAAATAAATAAAAAAGAAGGCATCGAATCAAAAATTCTTTCTTCGTCGTCGGTTAATAAAAAGGATTATTTATCAAAGGATCCGGATTTAGATTTAGAGCTCCTTTTTCGGTATTTTTTACATCTCTGCAAATTGATCCAGGACAAAGAATTAAATACACTAATTAAAAAATATGGTGGGTTACATGAATTTTAATTAAGGACGTACCTTAATTTTTTAGTATCTTTTTTTCATTGATTTTGAATCCTTATATAGATATATTTAAAAAAAAGAAATATGATTCATAAAATATGTGATAAAGGGTTTTATGATCGCATCCCAACTTAATTAATTTGAAACTTAAATATCTTTATACTGATTAATCAAAAAAGGACTTATTTATCGAAGTTAAGCATTAAGTTAAGCACTTATTATATTATTTATTATTCCCTTAATATTAATAAGTAAAAAAATATTGCACATAATTTCCTGATGTTAAACTAAAAGAAAACTATTAAAATTTCTATAAAAATTATTAAACACTCTTGAAAATAAAATAACAATACAGTAATAGTAATTTCAGCTCTCAACATATGAAGGTATTAGTATTCTAGACGGGCAAGTTTCACCATCCAAGATATCATTATAACTTAACACCTTATAAAGTTCATGTCAAATGTTAAGTAGATTACAGATAAAAAAGCTTTAAATAGTAAACTAGCTATTCCCCGTCCGCTTTGTTTGGTTTAATATATAATTAGATTTGAAATTTGTGGGAAATATTCCCGCCCGGCGGTAACCGGCGATCACCCGACGAGCGCCCTCTAATTAACACCTGAAAAACTCCTTTTAAGGGTAACATTTCATAAAACCAATTCCTAGCTGCCCTGTAGTTGGCAAAAAGAACATCTCTACTAAATTTCAAATCTCTAGGCCTTATAATTCCATATATATCGTGATAAGTCACCACACAGGCAGAAATCTCTTATATCATAGCTATTCCGCGTCCGCTTTGCTGACCGTAATATATAACACTTGAAATTTGTTTGAAATATTCCTTGAGAGCTAACACAACAACAAATAATTTTCTATAGTAACCCTTACTATGATATACTCATTAATAATATGAAATGAAAATGTGTATAAAGGTTAATTATAAATAAAACAACAAAGGATCTATGAAATTCAAAATATAAATAGTCTTTCTACAAATCATTCAGTAATTATTATGTTTTTTTTACTTATTTAATCCTCAGTATTTTAAAAAAAAAAACACTGGATTAATGAGATGCATAGGACAAAGCTCCAATCAGTCAATAGATTTTAAAAGTCATAGGTTTTTGTAAGAAAATATACATTATTGAGCGTAGTGTGTTGGAAGTGTTATTATAACTTAAATTAAAAGTATACTAGAGGTAATATTTTCAAAACAGTTATACACATAGATAATATAAGTAAAAAGTAAAGTGTAATATATCCGTTTGGTTCGGAAATTGATCAAGTTTGGGTGAAGGTTGGGAAACAATTTATCCTCTAATCGCGTGCTAATGAATCACGATCGAACGACATTTTGGATCCGAGGGCGTATCTCGGCTTGTCACAAACTAACGGAAGGAAGAGCGATCGGCGCTAATCTGCATACAAACATACATACATACGTTCATCGTAACGTGCGACCCGAATTGCAATTATCATCTCATCACAATGGACTAAGCACACAAAGCGTTTGAAGTTTGTACATACTCTCTTTGTTTTAACCGCGTCTTACATGATGTTAGGTGAATTCGTGATAGCTCAGCTTGTCAGGCGTTCTTATGCGCTAAACGTCGCAAAGAAGGGCAATTTTTATTCTCGCGAATCATAATCTTCCAGTAAAGGAACACATCGTAAGGAAACCGAACTGTTCTGAGAACAGCAGCTTCCGACGACATGTGATATTCGCCAACCAGCGCTAGTCAGTGTGATTGATAAATGCCATTGACTCTCTCCTTATGAGAGAAGTCTCTATAAAAAGGTCTATTTACGATGATAGGAGACAATAATTCTGAATATAATGAAGCATGTTATAACCTATTTAATACCGAAGAGGCAGCAGAAAATAAATAAGCGCTAGAGTTACAAGTAGCTAGACTTTGCATCAAGCGAACAATTAAAGAAATCCTAAACACAATATTGATTTCTTCAACTGTTTATTGGCAAAGGCAAATGGCTAGATGTTAGACGGAAGAGGTGTTGGTTACGTAACATACAGACTTTCTTAGAATAATTCCTATAATATTTTGTGACTATTCTTGGAATAATATCAACCTTTAGAAATGAAGAGGCTTAAGAAAAAGAAGAGTTCTTTCACGGCACAGACATACACTATGATAATAACTGGATCTATTTACTTATATTTTCACATCTTAGTGTCTACTTTCTTTGTTGTATTAAGTTGTAATAAATCTATATTTATATATAGGAGATATCTAGATATTTATTGATTCATAGCGAGATTACTGAAACTATTAGATGTAAAGGCTTAAAATATTGCGAGAGATATTGTTTCTTTCATTTAGGGGTTAACTAAGATTGGATTTTACGAAATTCCTTCCCCACAGGGGGTTGTAAGAGGTTAGTAACGAGAAGAAGCGGCAAGTTACCCCCGGGTGGAATTATTTTTGACAAGTTTCAAATCTAATTTTCATATTTATTTCTATATTACAGCGACCAACGCGGGCAAGGAACAGCTAGAACATAGATAAAAAAGGACCTATTGTAATTGAGTAGTTGTTTATACGACATTCAAACGTCGCGCGTAGTAATTAAAGAATATCTAACTCAACTAACTAACATATAGTAAAACAATATAAAAATTCAAAGTGCATTCGAGGTTGTGGTACTTGGTAGGCGGGTAACGATTCATACGATACGTTGTTTGTTTGAGGAAAATACGTGAATAATTCAATGCAATGAGACACATCCGAACAAAACTCTGAACTCCTGCAATTCCTGCGTTCAGTTATTTGGTGGTATAGACCGATGGACCCCTCCAACGGGTTCCCTCCTTGTCGTGGCGGAGGGGCTTAGTAACCGTGGGGCCCAACACGGTGAAGCTAAGCGGAACCCACCCGGTCGGCCCGCGGCGAAGGGCCGGCTGAAGCGACCGCTCCAGGTTCGAGTTGGGATAACTTGAGCTCAACGGAGCGGCCGGGGCCCAGGAGCGGCTTTATGCTGCCTCCTGCGGCCGGCTGCAAGGGCGGTTTTATATCGCCTCTGCAGCCGAGTTGAGGTTGCGGAGGACGTATCCTCCGCGACCAACCGGTGTCGCACCGGCGATGCGGCGGCGGTGGGGCCGTGGGGGAAGAGGAGAGTCGGTATTACGATGCGCCGCTCTCCCTATCCTCCGCGGCCGCTAACGGGTAGCGGCGGGCCTAATCTCTGTCCGCCGCGGAGAGCCCGAAGAGGATATCTCCCGGGGCTCCCGTGGCCTGTGGGCGACGGGTTCGGGGGAATCCGTCGTCCGAACACAGGAGGCCGAGGTGGGGGCACGCTGTTCCGGCGCGCCCTGCAGGGAGGGTTTAACTCTGCCTGCCGAGGTGGAGCTGCGCAATCCGCCAGCGTCGGTGCGGGTCGCTGACACAGGCACCAAGCCGTACCCGTGACCCTTGCCACTAGGCGATAAGTGGGGAACATCGTGGGGGTTTTATTCGGTGCAAGTCCGACGTAAACCGTCCTTGCCCCCGCGAGGACTCGTATGCGTAGGCATTTCCCCCTCATAAAATTAAAAAAAAAAAATAGACCGATGGAGTTTTTATATCGGTTATAAGTAATTTTAGTCTGTGCTGAATAAGGGCACATAGCTTGTACAACCGATTGAATTTCAACTGAAGTTCTAAAATGGCAAACTCAAGCCGGAAAACGTAACATTAGTAGACCCCTCATAAAGTGGACAGGTGATATTAAAAGAATCGCTGAGAGCCCACACTCAACCAGGACAATATCGTGTTTTGGAGGATACCTTACAAGAGATCTACGTCTAGCAGTGAAGGTCCATCTGTTGAAATAATGGTGATGGTGGATAATATTTGTGATGTTGAGAAGGAAGACACGTATGTATCGACACGTTCTACTACAGGAAGAAAAAGAATTTTGTACGCCCCCTGAAATGGTGACAAACGGTGCAACAATCGCTTCCTGGAAATGATCCCATAGTCAAGCGATCAAAATAGAACATCAACTTAGTTTTAGTAGAAACTAGTTTTATTTATCCAGTTCTTCCTTTCACGGACCAGGTACGCGAAGGCATCGAAATAACAGAGATTACCTAAAGGTTTTTCATATATATAAACTGTGATGACACATATATCAATTCTAAATCTGTGAAAGATCTAACTAGCTGACTCTCCTTGCTCAGTAAGACTACCACGCGCTCATAACGATGATGATGGTATAATTTTTTTTTAATTTACATGAAGAAAAAGAGAAAGACACGGTGACATAGCTGTACGTAATATTATATTATCATTGTGGCACATCAGACGTCCGTCATAAACAGATAGACATCTAGTACATCGGTTCTCGATAAAAAGTATGTAGCAAGTCGTACCGTTGTCGTTTTAGAAAAAAAATAATTTACTACTATATATACGAGTATGTATCAAAATCATTTATTTTCAAGAACATAATAATTTCTATTCAACGATGGGTTGATGCGAAAACCAGAGGACTGACGCATTCGGAGGCAGTCCTATAATCAGCAAGGGCATAAAGGCTGACTATAATAATAGTAATGCCTTCATCATATTCAGTGGAGTCGGAGCCACGTGTATCTCCATCCTCTTTCTATTCCATCATGTCATTCACCCTTCAGATAATATCCTCATTTTTCCTCCACACTTATGGTCATTAATTTTTAAACTCATAACTTTTCTTGTTACTCATTAACTGTAGTTATGAATTAATTGTCTTGATCGTTGCTTAATAACATAGAAAATAAGTTAACTTTAAACATTTTATATTGCAGTTCGTTTTTACCCTGCTCTTGTTGTAATAATAAAGGTTGATACTCCAGCTCCCTTCATCTTAAGTCTTGTACGTGTCTAGCCGAAATTCATTTACGTCCCTCAATTTATTATTAGAACCGAGATCAATTCCACGTTTAATCAACAGCAGCATGTGTTCAGAATTACATGAACTTTTTAGACAAAGTTTATTGTATACAAAAACATCTAAGGTTTTGGTAACTGAAAACTTGTATTTGAAATATTCCCGACTCCATTTTGACACGATATTTATATCATTCATAATGAAAAATATAATTTTCATAACAGTAAAGACATACTTTTATTATTTTCGGTTAGCAAAAATCAATCTCTATATATAGAACTATGTAAACACTTGATAAATAAAAGTTTTTAAGTGATGGTTTTAAATATACACAAGTGAAAGTTTGTTTATGTATTTTTTTTAAATAACAAATACCTGACACAGCTAAATTGGCTAAATCTATACAATAAATTCTCACTAGACAACTTAATGGCCGCACATTATCATAGAAAATACAAGACATTCGCGTACCCAGAAAACTTGAAAGAATTATTATTTCAGTCCTACTGGAATTAGGCTAATGTACTTGTTTATGTAGTAGCTTTCTTATTTACCTAGAATGAAAGCGATAGCGCGAGGGTCATTTGATTTTTCTTCTATAGGCACAATTAAGCATTCTCCATCATCATTACCCCTTAGGGCTTGCCAAAACGAGGTTTTTGACCCACCACATTTGGATGATTATTGGTGATACAGTCGCCATTTACAATGAGCCATGGTTAGAATAAGAGTGCGACCTTGTTCAGTTTTACGTCCATAGAATGATATAGAACTGTCCCAAAGCTATATTTCTGCTCTTCAATTACTCAGATTTTTATAAACAAATAAATATATGCACTTATGTATATATAAATATGTTAAGAAACTGTATTTTTTTTTTGAAAGATGAGTCTGGAAAAATGTTTCTGCTATACCAACTAATTATTCCAAAAAAAGCGTGTGAGGAGAGATGGGTAAAGTAAGCAACAAACAATACAAACGATGTAATAACTTAACAATGGAGAATTTGAAAAGGATGGTTATATACTCAACATTATAAATAAACAATAACTCGATAAACTAATCAAATTAACAGCCGTTATAGTGTTATATAGATCTATGAAATTTGCTTTGTCTTATTTCAAATTAACGCAGTAAGGAAAATATTAGTTAATTATATTATACTAGCTGTTCCTCGCCTGCTTTGCTAACCATAACATAGAATTATACTTATAATTTGTGTGAAATATTCTTTGAGAGAAACCACAACCGGTATGACTTTTTATAAAACCCGTTACTATAGCAACGGCACAAACAATACGAAATAAAAATGTTCATTAAAGTTAATTAGAAATGATAAAGGATCTATGAGATTAAAAAATAAATAGCCGATAACCAGCTGCATATAATTCCACATCGAATGGTTATTCCCATGCCGATACGTTCACTAGTTTTCACGTGATTGGCGAACAAATAAAACCCATTTTCATTATATATATAGATATTGTTTTACTTTTCATCATATGCAAAACGATTACAACTCGTGTTGAGTGTGGGCAGAGCTGAATACAAAACAATTTATAGTCGGATGCAAACTCTTCTAAATATCTGAGTCATATGTTAATTTTATGATAAAATATTGGTAATTTACTATAACCTATTTTATAACCGGAGTTTACGTTCAAATAATAAACTTCCATTGATTTTATATCTGTCAAGGTATGGATAATATTATTGGCACAAACATATTCAATGTACAATAATACATACATATATATCACACCTCGTTACCAGTGGAATAGGCAGAGACCAGCTCTCTCCATTTGCTTCGATCCTGGCACACGTCTCTCGCTTCCTCCACTCTCATGAGCATCTTCATGCATGCTCATCGGTTGCGAGTACTCTTGATTCGGCCTATCTAGAGAGCATCTGCGATTTAAACGGAATATGTCCGCCTAGGTCGACCTGCTCCGGTTTTTCCAGTCTTACCTTGTACACCTCTTTCTGAGCGAACCATCGAAGCAGCCCTTACTCTATCTTCGTATCTATGTACAATAATATACACTTATTTACATACATATATATCACACCTCGTTCCCAGCGGAGCAGGCAGACACCACCTCTCTCAACTTACTACGAACCTAACACACCTCTCAATTACACTTATTGGCTTAGTTATAATATAAGGAATATTATATATTCGACAATAATTTGCTGAAAATTAACTGAAAGTACTCAGATATCTTAATGCGATCAGTATCTTATACTACTTTATTGATGGTAGGTCTGTGATGCCGGAGACAGTCTAGGTAAGTACCACCGCAGCGCATATTGCAGCAGACAAACAGTAGTGTGCAAAAATTACTGTGTTCCGGCTTAAAGTAGGTTGTAGGTAGTAAAATTACCAGGGTAAAGAGGCTAATCAACTTCTGTCTCATGGTGACGAGCACAATGTAATGAACATATATCATAACTAGCGTTATGTCCTAACAGATACTCTTACCATCAGGTGAAGTTTGAAGATGTTCGTACGCGTGATCGTATAAAAAAAATATACTAAACTTGATATTATTACATCTGCAAAATTATATTAGAGCTTAGTTATGAATTTTAGACCAAGACTAAGTCAAAATCAGTGATGACAGGTCTCTATTACCGTACACCGTCTAGGTAAGACCGCAGCGCCTGATACTGCCACCAGGCTGACCGTCTTGTTGTTAACGTATGAGTATCATTTACCATCAGGTGAACGTCCGATTCGTCTCGTCGCTTATTTCAATAACGAAAGCACACATATAAAGCAGTAAACATAAAAAATTAGACTATACTACAGCAACCTTTCCAATACCAGTTTAATCTAAACCAAACAACTAACGCCAACTAAACATTTCTATCTAGAAAAACACATTTTTCTTCGGATCTTTGTAAAAATATACGACTTGTTATTGAGAACCAAATACATTTTCGATAGACTGTCGCTTAATAGTATTCCAAATGGTTCTCATTGAGATGAAATGCTGAAACGTCGGCTACAGAGAGACTGCTGTAAATCATCTGCAAAACGTACTTAGGTTAAGTCGGCTGCCTCCATTGACATTGAAGATGAAATTAATAATATTAAAATAACCGCAATATCAACTAAATCAGCTTGCAAGAAACACAAAAACTGATAAACATGATTTTTTTTAATCCATAAAGCAATCAAACTATCAGGACGTTCATAGTAAACGCTACTCATGCTCATAACAGCATGGTGCTAGTTAGGATTATACACAGCATCACATTGTCCTCATCGGTTTGAGACATGAGATGTAGTATCTTGTTACCCAGTAATTTCACTAGTTAAAGCGACATTCAAACCGGAACATAGTAATGTTTGCACAGTACTGTTTGACGGCAGAAATAAGAGCTGCGTTGGAACCAGACAGTCTCCGGCAGCTGGATTCTACCCCCAGTAAATATAGATTAACTAGGTTTAAAATAGCTTAACAGATATTTTCACCCCAACTACAGAAACTACTTATGTTATTTTATTTTATTTAATACAATTAGATATATGTCGAGTTAAATTACAATAGTTAATACTATGCAAATTATCTCGTCGCTTTCTCAGTAAGTGATACGACAGTGAAGAACATTTGTATGTATAATTATAACCTATACCACATTGAATAAAATTATAGGCTCTGTCGGTTACTTATGTTAAAGTTAAATATAAGCTCGCTCGAATTATTTGCATAAGTTAAGACAGTGTCTCTCCGCACCAATGTAAGTCTAATGAAAGTTTTTATTATTAATATTTACTGGCGGTAGGTTACTGTACCCGAACACTGTCTAAGTAGGCACCACCGCAGCGCCTATTTCTGCCGTCAAACATTACTGTGTGTGGTAGAAAGGGGTAGTGAACTTACTGGGGTAACGAGACAGGACATCTTATGTCTCAATACGACGACCGCAATAATATAATATATATATATTTATATAATAGTATATAATTATAACTACCGCCACACTGTTATGGGCATATGTATCATTTACCATCAAGTGAACATCCTGCTCGTCGGGTCGCTCTGTTGAATTAAAAAAAATTGTTGTTCACATATTGGAGACCAAGAAATACATTATAAATAAGTAATTGATATAGGAATTATTAAATTTTAGATTTATATTAACCAAAGAAGTATATATAAGAATATCTAGCTACAATTTGGATATTAAAAATCTTTCTCTATCACCTTTCTAAAAAACTGGATCTGTTCTCCGTTTTCATTGACATTGTAGTCTTCAACAGGCTACTAAACACTATTTCTTTAAAAGTAAGATCAACAAATGATTTTTCACTTGTTATTAATAACCTAATTGCAATTATAAACGTTGTTATGTTTCATTATAGATATATTTTAGTGGCTTCACCCCTTACAAGTTCTTGAGACATGTTTATTTATTGGTCGTCGATATATAAGATATCGATATCGATATTACCAAAATAATCTGATAGCATTGATTAATATTGAGAATATATTTCTCCGCTGACACGAAAACAAATATTTACTTGGCGTAGATAGCAGACATTTGGAAACCCTATCCGCATGACTTTCTATACTATATTCGCATCAAATATCCGCTGATTAAAAGGTTTAATTATATAATTATATATAATAAAGATCAATAATTTAGAAGTCGAATACTATACTTAGCAACACAAATCAGTTTCTCATCTATGATTTACTTTAAACATAGTTTTGACATTATTCATACTTACTGACCGCCAACCTCCGCTAATCAGAGAGGCATTTTAAGAAGTATAACCTTACAAAGTTCGTTGATAGGAAAGATACCACATCATTTACTGGTGGTTGATCACAGTTGCCGAAAACTTTCTAGGTAGGTACTTAATTTCTGCGACTAAGTAATAATGTGAAAACATTACTGTACCAGACTGAAGCGCGCTGTGGCTAGTAAAATTACAGGGGTGCGGAGAATTAACATTTTGTCTCAAAGCGACGACCACAATGTGGTGCTATGAATAAAATTCTAACTAGCGTCACTTTTTTATTGGCAAATATATAACTTACTATCAGGTGAACGTATTGCTCGTCTCGTTGCTTCGTTGAATAAAATAAAAATTACTTAAGTAGATACCACCAGGTCCTATTTCTGCTGCCAAACAATAGTGTGCAAATGTTGCCGAGTTCTGTATGATTGTATCTCAAAGCGGAAAGCACAATGTGGTGCAGTGTACTATTATGATATCTGTTACATAGCAACGTATACAAATTAAAACGCTTAGCTGTTTTACTCCATTTCTCGAAATCGCGACATGTAATATGATTACTTTATTTACTCCATTTACTTGCAGTTGCGTCATGCTATTACATTCTTTTCCAAAATCAGTTCTGAGTTAGATTTGTATGTCGACACGTGTTTTAATTGTAATAAGTTCCTAAATCTTAATAAATAATATTTTTTCAAGTCTTTCACATATAACCCTGTAACAGTACATCATCCTAACCAGCGCCATATTGTTTTAGGCACACTCTATCTTAGTCCTACTTCTCGTTCCGCTCATTTAAAATAAATCCCATCACAGAGTTATGTATATTACATACCTATAATATAGTCTATTTACCGTAGCACGAGACCCCTTCAATATAATAGGCATACTATCGTATTTGGTGCATCTTTTTTTTATGAGTAATTCTGATAATCATGAAAGCATGATGGTTTATTTTTTTAATTTCCTGTTAGTGATAACCTGTCAACAAAATGTCAACATTCGAGCGCAAATGGTGGTTATTCTCGAAAACATATTCTATTTACACGAATCATATATTTATGCCTCATGTTTAGCAAAACCAACGACATTTTGTAACCACAGAATGACGCTAACCATAAACTTTTTAAATTTTCTTCAACATATCAACTACTACAAATAAATACTCGTTAATTCAAGAGATAATAAAACACTTGTCTCAAAGCACTCGGCGCAATATCCGGTACAAAAATATCGTAGGAACTATTTCACTGATGTACAAAGTAAGACAACAATCTATAGTTTTTATTTTGAATTATTTACATGCTTCTGGCACTTCATGTAATTTATAGGATAATATATATATGTTCTTTAAAGTAATACTGTAGTCTAAAATTAACATTTATTGTTTTATTATCCATTTATATCTACAGAAATGCCGTATAGAAGCGACGTTGTGTACAGTGTATGTTTAATTATACGTAAACTATTTGTCCCTCGACCACCATTTTCTGGTCTGTAATATAGAATTCTTTTTTTTTTTTTTTTATATAGTCACGCCTTTTTCCCAGTAGGGGTAGGCAGAGGTGAATAAACCACCCACGTTTCGCCAGATGTGGTCAGATTAGGTCGTGTAACAGGGGGCGAGCCTGTTGCCACTTTATTGGGACCACCACACACACACACAAAGATGATATCAGTGTGCGGGTTTCCTCACGATGTTTTCCTTCACCGTTTTTGTATCTCGCTGTTGTAACTAAAGTTCACAATAATGAATTAGATTCGAAATTTGAATTTGAAATTTGTCATAAATATTCCCACCCTGCGGTAACACGCCACTCCCTCTTTAGGGAAAGATTTATCTAAAATCTATTCTTAACTGAACCCCAAATGGCAGATACCATGTCCATACCAAATTTTATGCCTTTACGTCTAGTAGTTTCGGACATCTCGTGATGTGTCAATAACTGTCTGAATATCCCCTATATATGTATGAACAAGAATATAATATTACTTTTAAATAAACATCATTTTAAATTATATATTAATAATTTATTTGTAAATATCGGCTTACTTAAAACTTGACTGATAGAACAGCCAATGGATCTAGAAAATCCTTGATTTCAGTTTATGTATTGCAACCTCAGCGGACAACAACCTCCTGCTTTGTAAGCGGCCAATAGACGAGCTGGTGAAGATCGTGGTGAATTGTGAAATGCAGATGGCATCGGACCGGTCGCACTTAAAATTAATAAAGAAGGCCTATGTTCAGCAGTAAAAGAGGCTGAAATGAGGATGATGGTTAAGTTAATAATATCAATGTTTTATGTATATATACAAGAGTATATACTTACTCTTATTAAGAATTTTTAAAAAATCTGTGCAGTAGAAGTAATATTTTTTTCATCGTTTCCTATAGATTTCAAGCTTTTTTAATAAACGATGTGACGACCTGTGCTGATCACTGAACCTGAATTCTTTAATCGCCTTTTATGATGACAAAAAGTACTTACTCTCTTTGTTTCTTTCAAACAAAATTTTTGATTGAAAGTTTTAAAAAAATCTTAATACTCTCTTAGATCTGACAACGATATTACAGCTTAAGCTGTTCTGGTGACAGGTCTCTTTTACTGTAGACTAAATAGACACTATCGCAGATTAAATAGTATTGCGCTTATGGTAATGTACATATAGAACAATTTAGTGAAGACAACTGACATGTTGTCTTTAGAAGACTAGCATCTTAAGTGTTATAAAAACAAATTCACTAAAGCAACGTTATTATTATCAGGCGTTTAAATATCATATCATAAGACGTGTAGTCACCTCTTCTCGTCGTTTCGAAGTATAAAACTCCTTGGTCAGTAAAATCTGTGGTTAAATAGCGTTATATGCAATAATTTTCAAGCATCTCGTCATAAGAGTTACTTTCAATATTTTTCTATTTTTTTTTTCAGAAAAAGAAATGTGCTGAAAGAAACATCATTCATGCAACTGTAAATATGTCTATGCCCATTATTTACAACCCACAACCGAAGAGAGACCTACCACTGTCCGGGTATCAATTAATTTACATTATTTGTTTCAGGGTAAAACTGTGACACGGTTCTTCTATGTAAACATATTACACCATAGATAGTTATCAACGAATATTCTATACACAAAAATACATTGTAGTAAATAAAGTATGTTAACAACCCGCATAGTAAATTCCGTGTCACATAAGACAGAAGCCGTGTGCGGTATGTGACATATGGTATGTGATGGTAAGGGATTTGTATGCGGGGAAATATTACGATGATAGGCCTCTGATCGTTTTGACGCTTGGGTTTTTTTTTATTCGACTATGAAATGAAACTAACGAGACGTTCGCCTAATGGTAAATCATACGCCCTTGTCCTGTAGTCTCGGGCTATTAAGAATAGGACTAAGTTAACTCCTGCCTGTGGTGGAAGGCGACTAAACGGTTTTCGGGTTAGTGGGCTTTGAATGTGGGCGCCCTCATTGTCCACTAAGCGAGCCTGGCGTGAACAAATTCGAGGTGGGCTAGTTATAGTCGTACCAAAGGGAGGACGTCGAGGACTACAGCCCTCACTGGGATGTGCTGTAAACGGGGTGCTGGTAGGCACAGGTGCGTTCTGTAAGATATCCGGCAACGTACTGAAGATGACCACCGAGATTTTAGTGGATAAAAATCCCACATAACCTTGTCTTCTCTCCAGAAGCCGGGTATCTTTTTTAGATCATCCCATCCCCTCGATATAAAAAAAGTGATACGCCTGCCTATAATATAGCGCTAATTAGGACAGTATACACTGCACCTCAATGAGTGTTAGCCTTAGAACAAAGGTACTTGAACCTTTTTTTTCATAGAGCCATCAAACACGTTTGTTGGGTGCAGCAAAATATTTGTTAATGATTTATTAGGTTTACGCGATTGTTTCAGTTTATTATACAAATTTGATCGGTCCATCGTGTGTATATTTTAACATTTCTATTAGAAATATACAAAATTATTTAGAAGAACACAACACCAGATGTGTTCATTACAAGAGTCCAGCAGGCCACAGATCTAGTACGACTATTTTAGATTTAGATGTTAAGTATCATCACTCCAATAATTTCAATAACTGCAACGTTCTTCAAACCAGAACTCAGTGATAAGCAAATACTTCAGTTTGATGGCGTAGATAGGAGCTGCAATATCTATGTAGACAGTCTCTGAAAACAGAGACCTAAGACCACCAGGGAAGTAACTTTTATGATTCTTTTAATAAAAGCATTTGCAGGTATATTTTGTATTATTTTTAACTATTGAAATACAAATTCGCTTATGTAAATCATAACATATTTAAAAAAAAAAACACACAATACACATTTAGCATGTTTATTCAATCGGCTGTGATTAACATACACGCTATAAGAGTTTTATATGTAAAGAATTGTTATAGTGGTTAAATAATATACACAATTCCCTGTACGTAATTATGCAACAACTAAAGTTAGAGTATAAGGTCAACATTACTGTGTAAGTTATTTAAATATTATATTCTTGAAATATTAAATATTAGTGTAAACATAGAAAGAAAGATATAACAGTGTGAGTTGAGCTCATATAAACAAATTCGATCGCTAATAGATGCTCGATAGGTTCGACAACGTAGTAAAATTATATATTGTTTATAATACATATATTTACTACATATGTTCATAGAAAACCGTATGAAATGTTCGTATATATTTTATTTTAACTTTAACAGTAATACATTATGATCTATAAAAACCATAATTAATGTTATAAAAAAAAATTCTGTTATCGAAGTTTCTACATCTGAATTAATATAGGTCTTTATACTTAAGTTTTTAAATTTGCTTGCAGGGAACCAATTAATTAATTATAAGAGTTAGAACAGTGTACAAATGTACTAATGTACATTTATAATATATACGTTTAATAGTGATAGGACATAGACATATAATTGACTACTTAACTATATAAAGATGATATATACAAATTCAGGTATCTGTTAAGGAGTACAAGGCAAAAATTAATTCAGTCTATACAATTCTAATACGATTACAATTTTCTGAAAAATAATAATGTTATTCAGAAGTCCTAAGAATATTTTATTTAGTCATACAGTTTTCAAGTCTATCAAACTGGGAAATTTTAAGTAACGAGTAGCTCACGTGATATACATATAGCACTATTTAATTTTTTTACTAAAGTTAGTATTTTTGTTATTCCGACGAGTGGGACGATCAATTAGTAGTGATCGATATGCCACTAACTACGAGTGTTAATTAGGACGTTTACATGGCATTTCGTTAATCCTCTTGAAACAGCGGTTGTTACTCCAATAATTCAATCAGAACATACAAATGTTCTGTTTCTCGGTAGAATTAGGCGCGGCGCTGATGGCTACCTAGACGGCCTCCGACAAGTCATTTCTGAAATCCGGCAATATTAAGGACACTAACTACATTTTAAAGAGGATATAAAAAATCCTTAAACATAGATCTTGGATATGTTACGTCAAAATGTAAGAATTTAAGTATACATAGAAAATTTACATATATTAATCGATTCAAATGAAATGGAGGCCTTTTTCATATATGCAAAAAGTTTCACAGTTATCCTATGAAGCACTTTATTTATATATTCATCAGTTTATATATGAGTGTAATATTTAATCTCATTAATTAGTATCTTATTTCTAATGCTCAATCTAATAAAAAGCGAAACATACAATGATTCGATACATTTATAATTATAAAAGTAGTTTAAAAAGGGGATATTTTTAAAGCTTTTATAGGCTATGATACCATAATAAATGATACCAACGTAAGTTCATGAGATAGGTGTAAGAGTTTAATACATTGAAAACTCAGTACAAGAGAAGTTATACCACTTGTTAAAAATTCTTCACTTCAATAAAATAAGTTAAGCTTATTACTGCTATAAACATGTAAATGTATATTTCTATATTGTTACGTTCATAAGAAATTCAGTTTCTACAATTGACAATCTATGTGCACATTATCTAAAATTTATACAATCAATAAAACACCTAAGATAATGTACAAAAGAAGTTATATAAATATTATACAATACAATATAAAAACGGCTAATCCAACACGAGAACTCACTATTAATTAAATATAAACATTAAAAACTATTCATACTAATTAAACATGGCATCGGCAAAACTCGATCTACTCACTAAAATTAGTTACAAAGGCATTTTACTAAGAAAACTTCATAATACACTTCACATACAAACTGGCTCGTAAATCATTATTTTATAACAAAATTAAAGAAATAAATACACGAATTGTGAACAAAATTTATAGTAATGCTGCAGGAATGTTTATTGAGCAAACAGGAAAAGTATCATAAATCAATTCCGATTGGAAGTGGCGATGGCTTAATCTCTCCGAGGTAAAGACATGCGAAGCGACAAGGTATGGGTGTGATGCCCACTTAACTTCAGCTTTCCCTTAAGGTAATCATTTTAAAGAAATCGATGTACTCAAAGATCTAGCAGCTATTAAGAACATGTGATTTCTGTTAGCCCGCACGTGGCCAGTGGTGGATTTATGATCATGACTCCTTCCACACGAGAGGAGGCACCGTAAACAAGCTGCGGGAACGTTGACTGGGCTGTTTAAAGTTCCTCTTTAATCGAACCAATTAAAAAATAACTTACATCACATATTCATTCCCTAGTGTTTGATATAGATACAATATAATTATTAAACTACATATCGTCAATATTAAAAAAAAAACAAGAATGTAAGTAGTAGTTTATGAAACTGTCTAACAATAAGATACGAATGGGTTCTAAAGTGTCACAGTATAACGCCTTATAATTCTCATTTTCATACAGTATTTTATCTACACAAATTTTATCGGTAAAATAAATAAATCGGAAATTAAAAAAAAAATGTATTAGCTTATTTTGTAAGAGATATTAATGCCATAAATATTCAATTACCACACTGTCATATATCCTTTTCGCGTTAAAACCAACCAAAGTACGGAAAATCTGATGCCGCCACAGATTAAAAACGAACACCCATTAAAAAACTACTTCACTGTTATAATGAAATAAAACATAACTCTAAAAAAAACCTTTTTTTCATCAAAGTACAGGCAAAACCTTGTCATGAGATTTTTTAGATTTTAATTTTATAATATGAGTGTAGATAATATTTTAGGGTATTTTAAAAATCGTTACATTACACACATCGATTACAGATCGATTCACAACAATTTTCAATCAGTATTAAATTGACATGTTTTATAAATTGTTAAGCTTATATAAAATCAATTTCAAATATTTAGATTTTTGTTGTTTATTTAGTAAGTTTTACTTGTATGTTAGAGTTTGTTCTAAATTCTTCAGTGCTACATGATAAAATAAATTTTCAGTTTAATTTTTAATCTATTTCCAGTACATTAAAATTCATTCGTATCTATGTGAATAAACATTTAATATTCGTGTTTCATTCGTTTTTATTAACTGAGGTTACATAATCCGTATATTATAATTGTTAACAAATAGTTTCCGCTACCAATAATAACAAAGATGTAAACTTCGATCAACAATTGTTCAATCTTAGCGAAAGAGATAGATTTTTCCAACAGTACCTAATTCAGGTGGATTTATCATGCCTGATGATCACATGACAACAATGGGCGAAGCATAATGGTGAAAATTCTTGATGGTGCTAAACAAATACTTAAACTCATGATTGTAACTACAAGTAGTTCTAAAGTTTAAGTATAAATAATATAATGGCCAAAATTTACGGTACATCAAAAAAAATTTACACAGAACAACATTACTACGAAATGTAAAAAGATATGCAAATTTCGATGTTAAATAACAATTCCACAGCTTTTTTAAATTCCATAGTAATTTATGAATTACTTCAAAATATTTATACGATAAATCGAAATACAACTTCATTCTTTATCATCGAAAGTACCACGATGTTTGACCATAAACATCTTCAAATAAGAACTGGGCTAAGTTATGTGAAGAAATTGTCCCTCTGTTGATAAATAGGCAACTCTACGTCCGGCGATAGATCGTCCAAGTCGTCTGTATTGTCATGCAGCGGCAGTTCTTCCAGTGCTCTCACTAATAACCAAAATCAAAATCTTTATTATAATATGCATCGCAATGGTTTTCCATTTAAAAGTAATTTTATTAAAAAAAAAAAAATAGAAAATAAAATAAACAAACTACTCACAACAAAACGCATAAAAAGTAACCATGCAGCGCGGCACACGCACGGGGGCATCTTGATAGGACCGCCCGGAAAGGCCAATTTGCTTATAAATATATGGATCTAGCATACACCATTCTTTTTGAAACGAATGGAGGGGCGGGTTGATTTGAATAATTAGCATCTGTCTTAAATTATAAATGAAGCTGCAGGTTGTGAGTGAATGGCCAATTAGTTGAGAGCGTTGGACGGCCCTTGTTCAGTGTTGGTTCCTGCAGAGAATGGGACAAACGACATAAAGCATATTAATGTTACATGCGTGGACACGACACACGTGATTGTTAGTCATATGCTCGTTGCTGGTCGGTTATTGAAAAAATATCAATATTTAAGTTAAAATAAGGAATATCTTTTAATAACGCATTACTTCATAGCACTTGATATATAAATGTAGTATCTAACCAACCAACAACAAGTAAACAATGTGTAAAAGAGAAAAAAATATAATCATACTAAACTGTCATAATTAAATAACACAATATGCAGTGAGTTACTTCTAAAATAAGAAAATACGTATTTTTCTAAGCAACCAGTCATTAATACAAAAATATATGGATGTAGTACACTAAAACAGCACAAACTAAGGAACATGCTAAAATGCACTAAACATATGTAGGTATATGACCTGATGTATTAAATGATACAGCATTAAAAAATGAATATGGCAACTAACTTATCCATGTCTTATTAAACTTATACAGTAGGGGCTCCTAAATATTAACGTATTCACTAGTTAAAAACATATAATAGAAAATATTTTAAACTCTTTGGCAAAACCATATAGGTTTTTATAGAATGGTACATTGAAAAGCGATGAGACAAACGGGACGCTCACCAGATATTACGTGATATGTCTGCAAGTAACCATTTAATGCTAGTTGGGGCAACACGACATTGTACTCGATAGTTAAATATATAAGATGATAAATATTACCACTACCGTAACTACTATTACGGAGGTAATAATAGTTTACTATCCTTCAAAAAGGAACAAAGTAATGTTTACACACTTCTGTTTAACAATAGAAACGTACCGCAACAGGTTTTCCCGTAAATATTTATAATCAGACCTAATGGTGGGAAGATAGATTTTATACCTCTAAATATTTCTGTAGTAATTTTTGAAGAATTATTTGTATGAATTATAACTAATGTACGACATTCCAGTATTCTAGTAGAGTTAAATCTTTATATACTGCAACTCATTCAATTTTATATAGAGCTAATCATTCTAAATAAAATTGTTTATTTATCACCATTTGTTGTACACTGAGAAATAAGTGTAGAAACCAACGACCAATATGATGGTAATTATGTTTACATGCCAAATATGTGCTATGTTGAGCTAATTTCATATGCGATGCATTGCAAATTGCAGTCAGTGTAGTTGATGTGATGGTGATGATTATGTAATGCTTTTGAATAGTTATGAAACAAAACAGACTTTAACACATCAGACATGTAAAAGATCATACAGATTAAATATCATTAGCAAACTTATACATAGATGTTCTCACCAGCGATAATTTTGCTCATCTCGGTGACCTGCTTGGCCAGTATCTGGTTCATCTGGAGCAAATGCTCGCGTTGCCTCTTCTCATCCCCGTCCGGGCTCTAACGGTAGTTATAACAAAGCACACACATGTATGACTGTGCTGATAATATATTTACAGCCAACATTCGAAGCTGCTATTGTGAAGCTTGAGAGGTGTTCGTAGATATAAAACGATAGTCATATAGGTGATAAAAAAAAATCGCATCACTATTGCACTATTTTTAAGTTTTTGTTATATGTAACATTCTACATTTGAATTACAAAATTGATATTTTAAATATAAATTGCGGTTTGAAAGACATATAAAATTAGAAAACCTTAATTTTTTTTTCTGTTAGTCGCTTTCTTGCGGACGAGCTAACATTCTAAGACCATACTGCCTTGTTCTTGGTTTACTTTTTAATTTGTTCGATATTTTATAGGTAGTGTTATATTTTTTTATTAATAAATAATGTTACAAATAACTTCTCTAATTTTCAATCATTATGGTTCATGACTATGAAGTTATATCTACAAACAACAACTTACTATTGATAGTAATGTATTTAAAATTTTCATTTTGATTCTAATAATAAACAAGGAGATTTTATAAAAGTGATTAACGTGCATTTAACAACATTAAAAGCATACTAACTAATACAAGATGCAATGAATATGATCAGTAAGGGGAAAAGTGTGCAGATAAAATACCTTAATATGAATGTAATATGAATGATTTAAGAAATAAGATCTTTTACTTCATTTAAAGTATATGAAAATGTTCAATAATACATGAACGTCGAGAAATACTTTAATTTAATTAATTATTACGTGGCATAATTTTAAAGTATAAAGATACGAAATTAATAATACAATGTAGTGTTTAGTCAGTTCATATGAACTAACTCAAAGTTGTACATCTAAAGTTTTACACAAATTATTATCATAGAATTAGGCAAAGATGATTTAAAACTAACCTTAGCGGCGTCAGCGGATGAATCAGTAAGCATCTTTTTGATAGATTCCACTTTTTCCTGACGCTTTTGCTGCTCCTCTGGAGATAGTTCTGGAGGCTACAATGGTTTTTATAAGTTTTTTTATTAAATAAGTATTAAATACAGTATTCCTCTCTATAACGCGGTAGATTGGTTCCGCGTTATAAGAAAACACGTTGTATGAGTATTCCCGTATAACGCGTTTTTACGACCCCGTAAGTATAAATTATTCATGTTTAATTTTTCTCGCTATAGGAGTTTAACTAAAACCATTTTAAATAAATTACTCATGCAAATAAATTTAGTTTTATTAAACGTTTATTCGCTGCCCGAACGTGCGAAACTAATTACGAACTGTAGAAAATAATTATAAATTTCACAGTACAGAAATATAATGTGAGATGCGCGTTATATCGAGGAATGTCCGTGTTCTGCGAGGGATTGAAATTGTGTAATATAAAAATGAGTTATAAGAGTACCGTATTATAAGGAGGATTACTGTATTCAAATACTTTGCAAATACTAATAAAATAAACCTCCACCTACCTAATAAATTCAATGATTACAATAAATAAATAGTATTCAGTGTTTGCAGATATGTAACTCACTACTTTCAGAGCACAGTGACTGACCGCTTGTCTATTAACTCGTAACATCCTGGTTCGATTCAGAGCCACATATTCTAGTGTTTAGTCGTTGTTGATGTTAGATTTTACGAACCGGACAGGTACCACTTTCGTATTGAATATCAGTATCGCTGTTTCAGCAGATAATATATGAGAGCCAGAGAATTTTGAGCAAGCACACATGACTATTCAGTCTCATTGTTAATTAACATCATGTGAATTATACTTAGTTGTGAATAAATTAATAAGATGTTTACTTGCATTTCAATTACAATCATACAGGACATTTTATTGTTCCTCTGTTGATAAATATAATATGTTTTTGTGTTGTCTTGTTTGTATGCACGTATATTAATAAACACCTTTTCAGGGATGTACCGCTCCGGGATGAGTATCTTCTGCGGCGCGGCGAGTAGCTGATCGATAGAGTCGGGCCCGCGGCGCGTGGGCAGCGCGGAACGCACCACGTCCGGCGCAGCACCGCGCAACGCGCGCTCCATGTCCGCATCATCCAGCGAACGGCTTCCCTATATACAAACATTTAAGTTATGATTTGACGTCCAATACTCAGTCTTATTAATCATTTTAAATTAAACAATAATTACACTTTTTTTATATGTATTTTTGTTTTTTTTTATTTATATTGTTAATGAAAAAGTTAACAAAATTTAACAATTCTTCGGTTTCTTGTTTTTATGAAAATTGCACGCTATATAGAGATATGTATAATATTTAGTATAGATTTTTTAATCGACGAAACGAAACGACTCATTCTTCCAGTAAGCAACGTTACGCACAAATAAGTAGTGCAGAGATGTTTTATATCTCGTTTTTGTTAACATTATTTTCATATTTTTATGACAATTATTTACATTTAATCGTTTTTCCGTCGCTAAATGATCAATCGTGAAAATTTTTCTGATTCATTAATAATTTTATATTTTTTATTCGACGAAGCGACGAGACAAGCGGGAAGCTCATCTGATGGTAATTGTAATATACTCAAAACGATATGTCGGTAGTTAGAGTGGTAAACAACGAAACATACATTTTCAAAAATACATAGGTGCACGTTTCGTATTTGATAGTGAAATTGTCAATACTTTTACATATTTCTGCAATTAGCAGTAAATAACATTAAAATACTCACATCCTGATTAAAGGCATCCTTTGGCATTTCATTTAAAGTCTTAGCACTCAAGTGATGGGGCGCTGTGTAATGACGTCTCTTTTCTTTAGGCACTGGCCTCCTGTGTAAGGAACCGCCATTTTTGTGTCCATCGGACACCTCTGTTATAATCTGTTTAGCAGCTTCACTTTTAAAAATAGGCGATAGCTCCATATTCGATCTCGTCAGACTCACAATGCTGCTAGTTTTCGATAGGGGGTCATTGGTCAAGGTTCGAGAGCTATCGGTTGGACTGTTCAGGTACTGTGTAGAGAGAGATATAGTTCGGTCGTAGCCGGACCTATCGTAGCTTTTGTTGTAGCTACTGCTCATAGATGAGATATCATGCGAATAGTCGTAGTTAGAGAGCGAAGGGCTTGAAGGGAACTTTGGACTGAGGTCCATATTTTTCTCGCACATTTTGATGTAAGCAGTCGGGTCGGCGTTTTGTTGTTTGTTATAGTAATCATCGTACTTGTTATAGTCGTGTCTTGGTAATGAGGAAGCTCGCGAGTAATTCATTGGTTGGACTAATTCCTCTTCTAAAAATTGGTCGAGATTGGCGGTTATATTGGTACTGGGCCAATCAGACATTGGTTGTAGAGAGCGTTCTCTATCTCTCTGACGCCTCTCGCTCTCTCGTTTAACAATTCGAACCGTTTTTATTTCTTGCTTTTCGACATTAGATAAATTACCTAGGGAAATAAATATTTTGAGTTATAATTAATTTTGGATGGAAAAAATATTTATTATTATTAATATCTACATATGAGAAATAAGAAAAAAGATAGTCACATTAAGCTTCTATTATCAGTAATGAACTAACACTGCACCGTAATTTATTATGGAGTTAAAAACAATGAAGCCATAGACGGTAAACCAGGAGGTGAGGCTTGTAACGCCGATATCGGAAAAGGCATCTCTGTACTGTGTCTGTGCACAACTCCTTTATGTTGTAAAGATAAGTCACTTACTGAAAGCATTATGCTGCATATCTTCGCTTGTGAGTGGCGAAGCGACATCGGCGCCTGGTCCTCTGGTATCTACGTAGAGCGGCGCATTCAGAGGGCCCCTGTCGCATTGCCCGGGCGCCCTCAACGATGAGCCAGGCTCGTACTCATAATCGGACTGCCCGTGCTCCACCGTGTGACCTGTGTCTAAGTTGGTTTCCTGCCACGATGATGACGAACGCCGTTTACCTGTAACATCACCGAATATTTCCATTTTAAATATTGATAATGATAACTTTTCTATTGCCATTACTTTATAAAAAAAATTACCAAAAATGGGTTTAGACTTTGACCTCAAATTCACAAGGTGAGTGACAATATGGCCGTGAATGATAAGGCTTTAATGCTACTAGTTGTTTGGTCTTTAGACACAGCTCATCGGACACTATGCACACAAACCATGCTCTTATCACCACGGAAAATTTACAATAAGGGTAGCTAGGTTGATTTTAAAAACTCGTACATGGGAATTTCGTTCTATAAAGCAGACCGTAAGCATTGCGTCAATAAGGCAGTTTTATTAAATCAATCACAATTTTATAACGACACGATAAGGAAGTCATTCATCTGAAGTATCACAGTACCCTAGTACTAGTAGTAGACACCTATCTCTAAATCATCTTAAACTGGAACACAGTACAGTTTACATACAATTTACTGTTTAATGGCAAAAATAGATATTACCGCAGTACCTGTGTAAGCAGTCTATAGCTAGAGAACTATTTAAAATAACAGATTGTTCAATATGTTACCCAGATAAATAGTAATATAGCGGTTTGGTACTTTTTTTTAATTCAAAAAGCGAAAAAATTAGTAAATCGTCGGCTGGTAGTATACGATAAGCCTCCAACCCCAAAAAGAAAAAAAAGCAATACAGTACAAGTAGCAATAATAATACATTATATTCGCCCCCTTGAGAACCAAATATTACTTTATAGCTTTTATAATATAACCTACCCTTGACACCAGAAATGAGTAATTTTCGCACACTACTATTTGGTGACAGAAGCAGGTGTAATGGTGATATCTATTTAAAAAGTTTCCGGTATTAGAACTTACTATCAATCTCATTAATAGCTAGCTATTAAACACAAAGCCCCATATAAACTGACAAAATACTATTATTTTCAATACCATTCGTATCTAAAATATCATATACCTGGCATGGAGTCATGAGTGGTCTGCAGCGCGCGCGACTGCTGTGTGAGATGTCGGACAGCACGGGATAATTCTTGCCTTTGTCGCTGCAACGCTGATACCAATTGCTGAACACGAGTAACCTCTGAAAATGTAAAAAATAATGTCATTCACTGATGTTGCAAGTACTACAAGCTGGTATTATAATACCACACTTTATGTATGTAATCTGTCCTCTTAATGTTCCCTCGATTAGGCCTCTGGTCTTCTCTTCCAAAAATAAAAAGCGATAAGGATGTCACATCGACAAATACAGCTTAGTGGGGATCGACCTAGCGTGACTACCCTCTAGCCGAAGACCGTCCAAGTAGAAACCGCCACAGCTCTAATTTATGTTCCACTAGACAGTAGTTAGCATTCTATTATATTTTCGTGTATAGGGTGTTGTAGATAATAAAATTAGTGGGGAAATGAGACTTAATTTATAGTGTAGCAAGGAGACGTACGCAATATGATGTTACGTATATCGTCTTATCACTTAATTGCTATGAGCCGACTTGTCATTTATTATCTGGTAAAGTCCAACTGGACTTGTCGATTTATTGAATAAAAAAAGATATTTATGTCACACCGTTTTCCAGCAGTGCGGTGGGGTGCGTAGTATGCGATGCTTGCGCATGAGCGGCGTGCGCAGGCGCGTTAGCGCGACGGGCCTGCAACGCGCGCCGCAGCTGCTGTAGCTCGCGCTCTAAACGAGCGTTATCAGCTACTGTCTGCTCTAATTTCTATTTGTAAAAAATATTATATTAAGGAAAATGCATGAAACATAATAATAAAAAACAAATTGTTCATCAACATTTCTATATTATATAAAACATAAGATATTTTCTAAATAGTTAGAAATCTTCGTCTTGTTCGAATAAAGAATTATTGTTAAAAAACGATTAATAGTTAGGATTATAATGAAATCAATCATGCAGTGCAAAACAGATTTAACATAAGAAATTAAAAATTTATCAAAATGTTTATTTTAATTTAATGAATTAGTAAATAAAAAAATATAAGTGCATGGTATAGATGAAAACCTTATAAACCTTAGAATTGTGCGCCAACATGGCGTGCACCCGTGTGAGCTCCGCTTCCAGGGTGCCGTTGTTCGCGTGAACACGAAAGTCTCCACGAGGAACGCTATCCAATTTACTGCGTACTCCTGTAATATGTAAATTAAATTTTAAAACACTGCGCGAAAAAAACTGAGAAATATAAAAGCTATTTGTCCACATTGCTGGGTCCCAGGACCCTTTTTATAAGAAAGATAATATTAGCTATGTTTATAACACAATAGCCTAATGTTTTGGCTTGTAATACGGAGATACCTGGTTGAATTTTGAGGTCACATGTTGTGTAGGTTGAGGTTTATTGTCCCTTAATATCATGTGAAATAGACGACAAGTGTTAACTCGTAACAGATAAAAAATAAGGCTACAACCATGTTGCTGGCTCCATACAAATTGGAAATTTATTATAAAAAGAAATAAAAATTTGTAGCTGATATGCCTCATAAAGCTTGAGTAGCTTTATAAAATTATAAAAATAGTTCACCTTCCGTCTAGATAAGTGTAATCGCCTACAACTAATCTCAAACAAACAGTAGTAGGCAAACATTATTGTGTTCCGGTTTAAAATATATTGGCAATAGTGAAATTATTGGGATATCGAAACATACTATCTTGTGTCTCAAGCTAACGAGCATAATGCGGTGCAGAGTATATCAACTTAACTATCACTATATTTTTTGTTCGTACATATCACTCACCACGAGGTAAAAATCCAAGAAAGTCAAGATACTCCGCCGCTTCGACGAATAAAAGGTAAGCTGTTAAAAACTCTTGCACGTTAATGTTATTATATCTTTTGTACCTGTAAGTAACGTATCGATGGTGTCTTTATCTGTTTTAAGTCCTTGTAGTATAGCCGCCTCATCAGCCAACTCCTGTTCTAAAGCCCACAATTCTGCGACTCTTGCCCTGGCAGCTTCGGTTTCTAAGGATTTTCCGGCAGCTGCACTTTCTAACCATCTAGCGAGGCAAAAGAAAATATTAACCTGATATTTTGAAGTTTCAGTATCCGTTCATAATTATTTCAATCATTGGAAATACTTAAAATTACAAAGTATTGTTAATTTTTTTACAGATTTAAGTATGTAAATAATATATTAAAACTAATCCTCCATTTTTTACAATATCTTTATCCTATACATGAAGAATGTAAGAAAATTAAGTTCATTGTTACCTTTGTTGTTCCAGCGCATGCTCCGCCAAAACTTTCTGTCGTAATCTCTGATTTCTCTCTAAACGTTCTATTGTGGAACCGGGCCTGTTATACAAGGATCCCAGCTTAACCATATTATCCACCAACTGCACTAACGGCTTGCTTTTCTCATACTGATGCTCCAAATCCATCAATTGCTTTTTCAATTGTTCCAAGCGTTGCAGACTTTCCTCGCGCTCCAGTGCTTTTAGAGAACTAAGACAATCCTGAGAACCGACAATTCACAATATGTATTCCATATTACAAGTATTCATTTTATATAATAGCTATGTATATTTATTACATATATTAGCTAGTAAAATAATAAAGTAACGATATTTAACACCAGTTATTTTGAGGCGAAGAGCATATATGGTGCAGTGTATATCATCATAACTTGAGCTATACTATTGGACAAGCGTATATCTTACCATCATTTGTACTGCCTGCACGTGTAGTTATTTCGTCAAATAAAAACATAATGTTTATAAATAGAATAAGAGGACACTACAGAAAATATACAAATTGAAACACACTACATATATATATTTATCACTAAAGACATATATGAGAATAATGTGAACAAAAAGAAAGTAAAAAAGCACCTCTATACTACTTATTTGTGCACAGCATTGTTCAATAGAACGATGAGTGGCCGAATGTCGTCTTCTCAATTGTATCAGAAGCAACACCAGTTCCTCGTGAGTTCTGCCCAATAGCTCTCCTGCTGTCGGGTTATCACCCATCAGTTCCCCCTGCCCTGTCGGCTGCTTCTCCCATTGCTGATGATGTCAACACACAAAGCATGATAACAAACAAACTTAATATATGTATACACATACAAAATCGCAACACATAAAAAAAAATACATGGAACAAATACAAGCCACTCATATATACGTATGTCCAGATTTGTTGAAAAAAGTAAAACACTATGTTATATACAAACCAAGTCATCATTGTCAATATTCCTCCGAACTCGTGGGCTGACTGCGCTGATTGGTTGTTGTAAAGTCCTGGATGGAGATCTTGTGATTGCCCATGCATCCTGTCCTGCACTTAAAGCATGCAACTGTAATGAAAAATAAAATGATGAACCAGATTACAGACAAATACAAACAAAATTCATTATTTCTTTAAACCTACATTTTGCTGTGAAGTTGACATCTGTTGAGAGCTGTAATGGTCATTCGATTGCTTCTCCTCTACCCATCTTACTCTTGGACTGACAGCGCGAACGGGTATGTTAGCATCTCTATTGCTTCTTCCAATCGAAGTATTGCTCCCAAGGAATGATTTCTTTGATAATGTTTGTTGAACTGTGTTATTATTGGTAGGTGATTCCAAATTCGTGCCAGGCATTATTGTAGAAGCTAAAATTGTTATTTTTTTTTTAAATTAAACATCGTTCCTAGCAAAATTGCGGTTTCATATTATATTACACGATGGTACAAACACGATAAAGTGTGGATAAAGATTAGTAGGTATAAATATTTTTTTCTATGTACAATATTAAATCCCTGTTATATATGCATGCTTTATGCGTTTGCTATGCACCTTATCTTGTTTAAACCCATCTCATGAAAAAAAATTTACAATAAAAAAATTTCAATATCACATAAAAATGCCAGATTATTTACACGACGCTTACATGACTTGCTTTGCTAATATTAAATAATTGTAAAAGAAATGCAACTTACATAGTATTACGGGACCTGATAATGTTATAGGATACCTTCATTACTTGCACTGTCTGTACCGGGTTCCGTCAAAACTTCGCCCATAGCCAAACCGGTAACAACACATTGCGCCCCTCCAGTCCGTCCTTTCATCAAACCACTAGACATCAAATCCCACTGTCGTAATTTTTCTCTATCAATTTCAAACTGTTTTCGACTACTTTCTGATACAGCACTTTTTTGTTCCACCACCTGTGATAAACTTGAATTTTCCAACGATCCAACAGTTAATTGTTCATATACACCTTCATCAGATTTCTCAATGGATTGTTCTGAATTTTCAGCTAAACTAACATAAACGTCATTATCATCAACTTTTTTATTGTCTTCCGAATACATACACTGTGCGATAGAACATAGATCCCTGTGTCGTTGAATTTCGCAATTAACGTAAGTAACATTACGATTAATTTTATTAGTAGCACTTTTCTTTAAACGTTTTATACTGTGCACCCCACATGCATCTATTCCGGGCCGATTAGTTACTGACTCTATTTGCACTGAATCCAAGTCGTCCATAGATCGAGCATGTCGATGTGATACTCTCCTTAGGTTGTCTCTCCATAAAGAATCCTCATCCCAGTGCTTTTCTCCTTGACATAAAACGTTTTCGTATGCACCTGTTTCTGCTTCTGCGTCGTAATAGACAGTGTTCGAAGAATTGCCGCTACAGTGAGATGACATACTCGCAGACGATAGCTGTACTGAACTCGTATTCAATGAAACGTGATTAACACACAACTCTGGTTGGTTTTCATCGTTACTATTTTGATTAGAACTTCTTTTGCAACCAAGACTTGATATTAAATTCATTGATTCGGGTATTTTAGAACTTTTTCCACCTGTTGATTCATAAATATTTTTCATATCAATATCTGAATCTTTGTCTGCTGCACTTAGGAATTCAACTGACACACTTCGTGCTGTCGAAGCTAATTCAAAAGAACGGTCAGACATTAGCACTTGATTGTTACGAATTGGATTGTGAATATGTGATATTTCATTTTTCTTGTGCAAAGGACCTCTGCGTCTCTGATTATTTAATTTGCGGTGCAAGTTAGTATTTTTTAAGAAATGGGAAGTAGGCAACACATTAATATGCTCTTGCGAAGACAAATCAGAATAGTAATAGGGTGCACTGTGTTCTGTAGAACTTTCTCTACTGTGAAAGCCTGTGACAGTTGAAGTATTGGTGTCGTTTCCGCTTTTTGGACTTAATTTTACGTTCTGAAATTCTTTTATTTTATTCGCTGATAAATCTTTATTTAAATTTTTTCTTAACAATGTTCCTTCGTCATTGTTTTTGCAATAAAATGATAATGGAGATTTATCAATACCCACAGAGCTACAAGAACTTTGTGATCCTATGTAACCTGATACATGCTCTTCAAGATTTCTGTACTGCATACCTATATCAATTTTATCTTCAGAAGTATTAACATTAAGATTACTTACAGGTGTGCTAGAACAACGCGTATGTTTTACGGAGTTAGATTGTGTTTGATTTGCATCATCTTCATTAAGTAAATGCATACCATGAACTGAGCTACTAATATACGTGTTTTCATAACTATTCTCGCAAACACTACTATTTAAAAGAGGTTGTAAATTCTCTAAATATTTGTCAAGATCTACATGTGAAATGGTATCATTTTGTTGTGAGAGTGATGATGAATTCAACTCAAATAAAGAATTATCAGACAGAGGTCGTCTCTTAATCATATTTTCTACATCCCGGCATCCACTTCCGTTAGTTAAATTCATCGGTGATTCACTTCCAAGGCTTGTAACATCTGAAGATATATTCCAATGTGTCATATCTAGTTTACTGCTTATATCTGAATCTAACGATAACCTAGAAGATCCTCTATCAGCGTTATAGCTGCATGAATCAGTATCTATCGCACAACTATTTTGTTCTGTTCTATAATTGGCATACGAAAATGATGGCATTTCTTTAACATTTTGCTTTTCATTCGCCAAACTCGCTCTACTATTTCGAATTTTTTCTCCCCTCGTAAGAGTATCATGTATAGAAGTGCGACTACCATAAATCATTAATGACGTAGTTTTTCTTTTAGCATTAATCTTATTCTGATTTTCACTGGTCAACATTTTTAAAATTGAACTATCTTGAGGTATGTCTGATTTATCTAATTTTTCTAAAACGTATTTTGACAATGCTTCATCGGAAAGTTCTTCACATGGTGGTGATGTACTAGGTACACGAGGAGGAAGACATGCTTCATTGTCGGAACTATTTTGTCTGTACAATATAGTTCTCGAATCACTAAGATAGTACGACGCAGGCCGAAAATTATCTGAAATACTCATTCTATTATAAGGTGTATCAAGTGACATTTCTCTTGAGGCTTCATCATCAGCATCTGAACAATCAGACTTTTCTTTACATTTATCACCTTTTGAGACTCTTTTTAATGTTTGTTGCTTAGTATCCGCAAAATTTGACACTGTATCCGATATAGATTTATCCCTAAGTATAACATTTTCTAAATCACTCTCCTCGTCATTTCCGTTTTTTACTTCCATGTATACTGGTTCTACTTTACCATTATTGACACATACTACTTCATAAGTTTGCATATCTTCCTCTTCGTTACCTAAATTCATTTCAACGTATGGGTTATCCTCGTACGTTTGTGGCATAGTTTCATCAAATACACTTAAATTTTGCAGAATCGTCTTATGAGGAGGTTCCATTGTTGAACTTTTACGAGGGCTCATTGGAAGATAATGTTCTTCGCCAAAAGCTCGTACTGGAGGGGTATTGGATTTTTCCATAGATTGTTGTACAATGGTATTTCTAACGTCGTCGTCTTTTGTGGACTCTTCCAATAAAAGATCTTCAGGATTTTTACAGTCTGTATCAGAGGCTAATAAAACTTCATCTAAATCATGATCAGTATATTCTACATACGTTTCTGATTCTGCTTCACTATCACTGGATTCATAACTATCATTATTGTCTTGGTTTACATTGTTATCAGTAACAATATTACTATTATCTATACTACTTCCATCATCAACAAAATTCTCTACAGATTTAGGTTTTGTTATAGGATGGAGAATATTTTCATATGTGTTTTCATCATTTTTGTCCTTGTTAAGTGTGAAAAGGACGATCTCACCAGACTGAGCGGTGAAGGGCGCATGGGTGTTTGGTTGCATTATGACTGGGCTTGTTATGTTCACTTTTTGGGACCTTCCTGCCTGCATATTTCTCGGTTTTTGCAGATCAGTTCCCGCTGTTTCCTCTGAGGTACAAAATTTTTAATTTACTTAAACGTTTACTTTTTAACATCTCTAATTCATTTTTTAAGGTTAGTAGATCATGAACCTATAGAATAGAGGTTAGAAAATAATAAACTACTATTTATTTAAACCACCACTTACAATATTTGTAACCCACCACCAATACAAAACCAAAATTAAATCTGGTTAGTGACATAGTCCCAGCAGGCAGGAAGGTACCTTTCCGCAAAGCAAAGTCATATAAACTACATTTTCATATTATAAAGTAATAAATAAAATTAAATAAATTAGTATTACTTTTATGGCATTTTTACATTTATATATGAAATACAACAATGATCCTGATAATTTTGAGAGTTTAAAGTGTTCTTAAAAGTTTAGGTAATACACCGTAAAAATTTACAGAAATATATTAAATATACATGTAACTTATATAAGATCAAAGATAACTCTTATTTTCATAGTTACCTTTGTTCATGCACTAATCAAACAAGTCGGAAATAATACACACCATGCTTTTGTAGCATTACTTAAAATTTTAAAATCAAATTCGAAATTTGAATACTCATGCTAAAAGTTTGCTAAATATTTTTGGGTAAGGTAGATTCATACCTTCATCATCAGAAGAATAGCTGTTGTATGAAGCGTTTGTAAATGTTTTCGATTTGTACTGATCGGATCTTAAAGACTGTCGACTGTGATTAAGTGATCGTGCAAGAGATATAGTCGCGGGAGTACTTTTTCTCGTCAAAGGACTTTGAAGCATCCTCTGTTTCCATTCAAGTAGACGCTTCATTGATTCCTCTCGCTGTAAAAGGTAATTATAAAACTTATTATGATATTTAAATAAATCACTATTAATAATTTCGCGTATGACATAGGTATCTTCAAAAAAAGAACGAATAGACTGTTATTAGGTTAGTGGGATATATCACCGTAAAATCCAGTGACACCACCAAATCGAATAGTAGTCTAGCACTTATTTGATAAAAAGGAAATTCTTAAAATACCTGTTGTATTTTCTTTTCGCCCTCTTTTTCTGTAGCGGATGACGGTAATCGTGCACTAGCTGATCTCATAAAACCTTCTACGTTAGAATCAAATCTATTAACATCCTTTACATATCCACTTACATTTGAACTATCACTCATAACACTGCCACTCCTATTTAAATATTCCTTATTAGTTTCTTTCTCTTTCAGCGTCCAATTGGAGTTCAATCCTTCAATATCACTATATTTTGAATTATAGCTTACATTATCACGACTGTTTCTCTTCATACCTAATTCGCTTTCGTAGTTATTGTTGGTCATCTGCGAATAAGCCGAATTCAGCTGTTTTTCAGCTAAACCACTAGCATATTTAGCTAGTGGAACTTGAATATTTCGAGATCCTATGGCTTCTTGTTGCAAGTACTGTGCAGATTGACGCATCTTTTCGGCATAACTCTCCTCTGAATAATATCTATCAGAACTGGGATCGTAGTAGGAGTTGATATCGAGACTAGATTTAGGCCGTTGAGGTTGACGAGGTTGGTCACAAAAAGCTCGCGGAGATACAGTCTTATTTAATGCCTCGTTTTTAGATTCATATTCGAGAAAGTCAGCACTGTGAGGTCGCGGCATAGGAGGCTGGATTCCACTTGCCTGCATCTTTTTTCTTCTTAAGACTGATGGTCCGCTAAAGGTTTTTTCTTGTATCTGAAATTTACCAATGCGTTTATATTAATAACAAGATAAGGAAAACTAAAATAGTTTATCTTACTACTAAAATGTACTCACGTTATTAGAAGCTTGATCCTGTGGATGTTTGTGACTAGATATACTAATATTGTCTCGCGCTTGCTGTGTCTTTGGTGACTTTACGTAAGCTTTTCCATATTCATTTTCGTTCGCATAAATATCTTCATAATCCTCAACTTTTTCTTTATTGTACGCTGAAAGTGAAGCTGCACGTCCATAGGCATCAGGGGTTCGTCTTTCTATCAGGCGTTCGTTTACACTGCTACCAGATCTACTTGGCCTATTTAATTCTCCGTATACATCTTTATTGTAAACACTGGTAACATTTGGTGTAGAATCTGTGCGTGTTTCCGGATAGCTTTCATTATATCCTGTGGGTTGACGACTTTGTTCCGGAATATTATTTTTAAATTGTTCATTTGTATCCTTAATAAAAGATTCGGATTTTTGAATGTCGTTTAGGAAAGGATTTCGTTGCATTTTTTGTTCGTAAATTTGATCTTTGTAAGATTTTGTTTCTTGATTCGGCTGCTGCTGCAGTTGCTGATTTTTGTTCCTATTATCAAAATAAGGAGATTGGGGATTAGATCTATACATGGATGAGGAACTATATTGATTATTTTCAAGACGTTCCGTTATAGTGTTTGTCAGTGGCAAGGAAAGGTTGTGGGTATCAAATGGGCGTTTCATCTGATAATGAGATTGTTGCTGAACCGGTGGTGACTGTGGTGATTGTGGGGAACAAGTGTATGTTGCCTCTTGACTTTGATTGATTGAATAATCTTGATAACGAGTATTATTAGTGCCTTGACTATAGTGTGATGCTGGCTTTTTGAGTAAGTCATAGTTGGGATCGTACCTGTAAGGATTGAATTGTTCATTATATTTGTAATATTTTGATATGTCCACCTAAACAACGTTAATTTTTTTTATGTATATAATTAAGCAGCGAGATGAGCACGACGTTCAACTGATGGTAAGCGATACGCCAATATTGCGCTCATCGCCTGAGGCATAAGATGTTCAGTTTTGTTACCAAATATATTATATAATATAAAAATAAGCGATTTACTTTAGTTGTCAATCTATTTAAAAAATCTTAGTGAACGGTTACGCAATAAGACTATTCACTTTCCGTTGCACATGGTGACTGCAAATATAGGTATGATTATTCTTTCTACGAGGATATGAAGAAAGAACTTACATGTCAGGACTAGGTGAATTATAGCCATCGTTGGATCTTCTAGGTTTAGGAGGTGCATTTGCATACGTTGGTCCAGCTTCTTCTCCATCCTGTATAAAAATACTTGAGTAAAAAAATGTTAATCCACCATACGTTAAAATTAGCAAAGCGTTCACGCTGGTGTTAAGACACATCCTCTCATAATAATTTAGCGCTATTTAGGGCTATATACAGTAGATAACAGTATAAGTCGGTTTATCCCAGTATTTTCACCAACCACAATACCTTTCAAATTAGAAAATACTCATAATTGCTAATTACAGTTGGCATTAGGAGCAGGCACTGCAACGGTTACTACCATTAAGAATTTATTTAACACTAAATCAAAACCTTATTTGAAAGAGTTTGTTGCCCTTATATATTGCCTATGGCGATCGTTATGTCCAGTTATAATGACAGTAAAATCGTTGTCCTTGGTTACGCACCGACGAACTAATTGTCTATCACCCGCACCGACAACACCGTAACATTAATTCGCATCGTGCACTCGATAATACTCACCTCATTTTTAGCAGCCATTCGATCATTTTGCTTTTGCGGCTGATCGCTGAAATATAAACAGACGTTAGTAATTATAAAATCAGTAGAAGAAAAATCATACCTTAGTGCGTAAAATTCAAATAAAAATCGACTTACTTAAAGTTTTGCATAAGTGCAGCCATTGTCAAAGCCTTCACCCATTTTGCCATGGCATCCTGATCCAAAGCTGCTAAGATATAAGTTCGCATATTGGCATGTTCTAATTTGAATGCAAACTTTCTCATCACTTTATCTTCTGTTGTACAAGCGGAGACTTTATATGACGGAAGCAGCACAGATCCTAAGAGCTTTTCTTCATCTTGACCTATACACAAAAACATTAATTATTTTTATATATATTTTATTATATACTAATTTGCTCACAAAGTGGTTTTGGTCTCTGCTGTTGATAAGAACAGTAAAGCAGTGAAATCACTTGCCGGCATCAGTCTACCTGTGTAAATATACCGTGGGTCTCTTTAAGAAACGAGTAAATAGACTGTTGTTACTAAGTTAATGCGTTTCACCACATCGAACATATCAACTCCCATTGAACACCAAGTGGAATCAAGCGTTAATCTTTTGGCTTTTAAACGAAACGTAGAAGGCGGGCACAAAGTCTGAACGCAGGAAGGTTTGCCGAGACAATATTTTTAACTTAAAAGTAATTTTGTCAAATATTTTCAAATTTTTAGAAATATACTCGTTGTTATGCTGCCAGACAGACTTTATACTATTAACAATCATCATCATCTTCATTATCTGCCGACAGACGTCCACTGCTGGACATATTCCTTCTCCAAAGATACCCCATCGATCAATCGCTATTAACAATAAGTAGAAAAAATACTTACTTTTATAATAGAACAAACAGTACTCTGATAAGACGAACCATCTTTTCCTCCAAACTTTTAGACCATCAGAACCTTGTTTGTATAAAATTCCAGACATAGCAACCGGAGCGGAAGGTATCCTTTGTGCAATGGGAGATCGAAGAGCTTGATTTCCGCTGCTGCTTCTTCGACTTTCAGATGATGGTGATTTTACACTCGGTGTGCTTGACTCACTGGATTTCATAGGCGACACTACGCCAACATTATTTTTTTGTGTTTGGTTGTTAAAATCGGATGGAGGTGATTGGCTTTTACCCTTATCATCTTCTTGTTTTCTGAATCGTTCAGTTTCTCTAAAATCGGATGATGGATTGGACTGCCACTGTGTATCATGGTACTGCCTGATCTGCTTATCTGGTTCACTGATGTCTTTGCTTTTCGCATAACCTTCGACGTCCTTTTGAAGTTCATAGTTACTAAAATCATTTTTACTACTATATCGATCGATGTCTCTGTATGATCCATCTGAGTATATGCTATTTTGTAAATTTGGTGGCGGTTGTATTCCGTGAATCTGTTGAAGTAATAACTGTCGTTCGGCAAATTTTTGTTGTTGATGCATCTGCGCTTGATTCTGATAATGTAACTGTTGTTGCATTTTCATCTGCTGAATTTCATTGTACTGTCTCCGTAACAACTCCGTGTTGCTTTGTGGTCCTATTCGATTAGAATAAGGAAGATACGGTTTAGAACCATATTGGTTTGCATTAGGCCTATACATTGGTTGATGGTTTTGGTATATTTGGTTAGTTTCTTTCGGTGGGTTACGTTTCAAATAATCTTGATAGACTTCGGCGTTATATCCCTTGGGGATGTTGTGAAGTAAATCGTGATTGACGTTTTGATCAGTATGGATATCAGCCCTTTCTTGTACAGGGGGAGATTGAATATAATTATAATTATCATTAGCTCCGTAATGCCTCGCATAATCGCGATTATGACCAGTACCGTATAACTCGTGTCTATTTTCTAAAAGGGGCGACCGTGCAGTCATATTTGAATGATACTGACTTTGTAAAAGTTGATGCATAACGCCGTTTGGTTGAATTTGATTGGTTTGTGTTGCAATATGAGTAGGTATCTGCGTGTGCTGCGATTGATAGATTTGGTCGGGGTGGACATGATGTGCCATCAGATGTTGTTGCGTAAGCGGCTGTTGTGTGGCTGGTGCTGTTTTTTTGTTCTCCATCGGGAACTGCGATTGCGTTATCGGTGGGTCAAGCCTGGAACAAATAAAGATTATGCTGTATAACACGATAATTACTGTAGGTTATTCACTGCATCCTTTGTATCCTAATTAATTTTTTAAGAAGTATTGCGTGCTGAAGAGCAAGCAGACTAAAATATTTAAATTTGAATTGCTTAATCGGAGAAGCGTTATAGTCGGCATAGTGATAAAGTGCGTGATCTGAATGCTTTAACGCGTTTATATTACAAGTTATCACGAAATGATACATAGTGGACGTCCAATATAAAACCAACCCAATAGTCGATAAATTGTTACTAAACAAAGTTGGAGCTTTATGTGGCTTACTTTGTTTGTTATCATTGTTAATGTCAAACATAAAATTTTGTCCATATATAATATATAGCACATATATAAGTACATCAAAAATATTACTAAATTAACAATACATACAAGTATTACGTTATCCTAAACAAAATGAGTAAATTATAGAACAAACTATAACAGCAAATAATTCCTAGCATTAAGTGGACATAAAGCCTTCCTATACTAAAGTTTGACGTGGCGGAAAAAAGGGCAACTACAAGTACCTACTTAAAGTCCCACGCGTATTAATTGTAAAGCTTAGGAACCCGTGAGAATAACTACAGACCAGTAAACAAAGAGCACCCATATCATACATACGCCTTAATGACTACACGAACACTTTCCCAATACTGCTAATATGTAGCCTTAAGTGATTATTATATCAGGGAACAATAATCAGATATGTAATTAAGAATTTGGCTTGGCATTTGGCTTTGAATTGGAAAATTGCTCGCTGGCCTAATGGTTAGAGCGTGCGGCTTTCATTCCGAAGGACGCGGGTTCAAACCTCGGCATGTACCAATGACTTAATAATATTTAAGTTATGTACATTTGTGAACTTTAGTTACAACAGCGAGATACAAAAACGGTGAAGGAAAACATCATGAGGAAACCCGCACACTGATATCATCTTTGTGTGTGTGTGTGGTGGTCCCAATAAAGTGGCAACAGGCTCGCCCCTGTTACATGGGACCTAATCTGGCGAAACGTGGGTGGTTTATTCACCTCTGCCTACCCCTACTGGGAAAAAGGCGTGACAATATAAAAAAAATTAAGAATTTACGTACCAATGGATTAAAAAAAAACTAAGTTACATGGATTTTATGAAAAGGAGTTCATTTAAATTTTGCGAATAATAAGCTAAAAATTCATATCAAAGAAATTATTTAGGTCGCCTTGACGTACCATGAATTCCCTTGTACAAAGATAATGTTAGATTAGTGGCAATTATAACTTTAAATACAAAACCAAAGGATGTAACGATAGTTTAAAACTTTATTAATTATTACGATTGTTTAATCGAAAATTTTTACTGTTCCTGAACATATTATTTGGTTGTTTTATAATAGAAATCAAACTGTAAATAATAATAGGTTCAAAATTTTACATGACCAACAACTTATAAAAAAAAAAGACATATTTTAGGTTTATTTTTGGTATTACTAACTAATAATAATAACAATGTCTTCGTTACAATTGTTAACTGATTATCAACGTGTTTATTTAATTTATTTACTACTGGAAACAATAATATGTAGTATCCATCAACCCATCGACTCCCCAACAAACTTGATTCATTCTAATTGTTGTTTTTTTAAAAGTAAAAAAATGTTAAAATTAATGAAGAACCAACGATAATTTCAGCTCTAATTAAATACAATACAGGAAAACATACTACATATCCCGTTCAATCAAATCATGAATTTTTTGATTTAGGTGGAATACTCTGAAAAGATTCTGTTATTTGGAAGTTGAGGTCATATGGAGATTTTTACCCACGAAAATCCTCTCGGTCTTCAGCGTTTAATGAGATATTTCATGCCTCGTCTAGTCCTTAAACAATCACTAGCAAAATGTATAATTCTACCCAAGCAGACGAATCCTTCAAATAGGTATGATATACTGTTGTTACAACTAAATTATCACATGATTTAATTTTAGATAAGTGATAATTAAGATAGTTCTTCTTATTAAGTAATGTCACATTAGGAAGATTGATTTTAATGAAGTTTTGCATCAATATATCAATTGTGTATCAGCACAAATGCCATTGCGGTATAACAATGTTCAGTAGGCGTAATACTGCTTCCTGAAATAGGTCGATTAGAAGCCATACACAAAACTATTACAGCAACTCTACTATTACTCGAACAGTAACATAATGAATTTGCGTGTTACGTCACATTAAGTGTAACTATTGCTGTTTTTTTGGTTAATAATACATTTGCAAAATACTTTAGTATTTATCAAGGGTGTATTCTACTACGGAGTATTATAGTCGTGACATATACAAATAATAAATCTAATTTTCCCAAAAGAAAAAGTAAATGGTGATAACAGATTCTGGAAGAGACAGCATATTGGTGGCCAAATCGCCAATCTCTTTTAATGTCATAACAGCTAATTTTAGCCACAGCCAAAATTTCATATATTTAGGGTTTGATTAAAAAAAAATATACTTTTTTGAACGAAATTTCAGTAAAAGTAAGAGGATTGAAAGGAAGAGACGGAACAGCCACATTCAGAATTAAAAGCTGTCTTCTAGCTGCGTTTAAGACTGACGTACATTTGTAATAAAATAAGATTGAAAGGCTGAGTTTCATAATAATTATATTATTAACCAGCTCCGATATTTGATAATGATGAATCTAATTAATATTCAACAGCCAATTTAAGCGAAAAGAAACAGTTCAAAATCACTACACATCAATCTATAGACGATCTAATTTCTAACTAAGCTATTTAAGTCACATGCGATGAAACTGGATAAGGTCTATTGTACTGTCGACACAAATAGCAAGCGTGCCTCTCGATCTGACACACGATATGCAAAACGAAAGTGATAAGACAGAGACCCACAAAGGTATTGAATGTTTAACTGGTACTCTAGGCGCAATAGTAGAAACAACGGAATACGATATATAACCACATAAAATGAATTTCAAAGAATTGTTCATCTTATCTATTATAACTTAAAATCACTAAATCTATTCTAATGATAACATTAAAGAAACAATTGTCAAATATAAAACTGAACGGAACAGCCTAATACCTTTCAAGGTACCCGTGAGACGATGCAACAGGTGACTCTTAACGTAAGTGCACACTAGAAAACTACACCCTCGTAGTGACTACATTACAATGTTCACATTAATTATCTTGAGTTTAAACTCATTTATAAAGTAGTTATTAATGGCGCAGGGGTCGTAAGTGGCTACGAATGAGTAAACTGTTACAAATACTACAAAAGCAACACAGTCCTCCTGTATTTAAATACTTCAGGTACAGTTTGTCTCTAACTGATTTACTGAATAAAGGTTTAATAAATAAATTAATCTAGATATCCCAAATTATCTATGCCTACTAAAGTTAATTATTTCTGTGTAATATATTATATAAAGTATGTTGATAATGTATATACGATAAATCTGCCAAGCTATTTTTCTTTACGATTCCTCCACATCTCGTTCTATTACATTTTTCTTCATATGATGTTCATGCTCTTAGTCTTTTTAATGGCTTTAACACCTTCATCGGAGTCAGGGCGAAAAAATAATAGTTACATATATAATTAGATAATTTCTCTAAAAGAGGAGAGAGGAAATATGAGAGAATATTGGAAGAGAGGAGGGGTAATGAGTTAGATTAAACTTTGTAATCAGCTTTCACCAAATACAATAAGGCTTCCTTAAGCAATGTACTACATATTACTAAAAAATTTTTTTTTTCTATTTGCTTTCTAAACTCTAGTCAACCTTACTTATGGAATAATATACAATATTTATACGAATAATATTTGTATGCGCCAAATCTATATACACTTTGCAAGCTGCACGATTACTTTTTCCGTGATCAACCCTGTGGTAGGCTGGGAAATAATGATCTTTGGCATTACCCTCGGTTTCTTGTTACATTTGTTGTGTATTAAAATATAGTTATTAATGAATAGAAAATGCAAGTAATCCGCGGATAAACTAAACGTTTCATAATTTCTTTAAAACCACTAAGAACCCACTTCTCACGCTCTAGGCGGGAAGTCATGGTAATTAACGCCAGTTACTCTGTTTAGTCTGGCTCGTTAAAAATATAATGTTATGCGGAGGAGTGGCAGACTGCTCCATTCGGCAGCGTGCCAAACCGCTGGGTGCGCGGCTCCGTTCACACATTTAGATTATGCGACGCCCGATTGATCCGCTTTTCAATGTCAATCTTGTAATGACCTACATCGCGCTATAAAAGCCAGAGGTGAACCTATTTCACTATGTCATCACCGACTTCTGCCATAGCGGACACATTCGTAAATAACCTACTCAATATCCCCACTTTTGGAACATGGGGCCTTCTTTCACAAGATCGTCACGACCAGTTATCCACAACGCTCGTTAAGTTCCGGTTGGAAGATGTCGCATGTCCACGAGAATTATTTTTGTTGGAACAAGTCGATTTTGTCACGATATTTTCTATCACCGAAAGCTTAACTCAATGAGGATTTTCGGACTTCCACAGATTCTGCACTTCACGGCATACGTAGATGCACACATCATACTACTTCGTCACAATCACATTTCTATCTTTAACTTCTGAAGATAATCTTTAACATACAATTTAAAATTACATAACAATTATTGATCTAGGAATGTCATAAGTTAAGATTATAAATATTTTTTGAACCTGCTTGCCCAGTTTACTAACCTCCTGTCGATTTTTCCCGGTTGTCATGAGAGCTATAGTACTATGAGCGAAGACGCTTCACCATCCAAAGCTTTATTATCACTTAACAACATAGGAAATTAAGATCATGAATTTGACGCATTATAAATATTAAAAAAAAATAATTAAATGATTGTACCTAATAAAAAAATAAAGCAAAACCGCAACCTGTAGGTGTACTTGATAAAGACTGTTTACTTGTATTAAGGGTGGATTTAAAATACTCTGTCTAATCTATAGGTTTCCAATGATCCTGATCTCATCCAACAGTGAGCACTGGTGCTTCACGGTTATTATGAGAAAGAATACATTTTAATTGTGATTATTAATATACGAATAAGAGACAGACATAAAACTGGTGTATTTAAATGATAGGGAAATGGCAGCGTTGGATTATTTCTTGTAAAGAGGGTGTTAGTTCATAAAAACTAGGGGACCTATGCTCTAAATGAAAAATATGTTTCTCATAATACATAAACAATGGTGGATATAGTTTCAATTACTTTTTAAACACCTTGGCTTTTAAAAGCGTGTCGGGGAAGTCCAAGAGGTGCTTTAGAGTCCTCTCCATGTTTACCGAGGATACGCGTGGAAAGCTCTCAAAGTGAAGACTAAGAATGTTACTAAAAATAGAAATAAGGAAACAGCTATGTAATGTTCATGCCAGTTTAAATAAACTTTAGTTAATTTATTACTTTATCAATTTGTATAAAAGCCTTGTTGTATTCCTTTCGTTTGGGCTAATTTTGAGTTATTTTTATAATAATAAAAAATCTTAAATTCTACAAGAAAAGACGTTCGCAAGTTATATATATTCTCATACACTGCACTCATACACACACTGCTTTGCAGTTACTTTGGCCTAATTGAGGGTTAAATTAGCCAGAGTACTTATTATTGTAAGGCAAGGTCCGTAGGGTTCTTGGACCCCCTCGTTAAGCATCACTGAATGAGTACAAACTTCACATAACACTGACTTCCCCAAAAGACCGGACATCTACTACCCCCTATATTGAAACAAAAGGAACAAGTACTCACTTAAAATATTCTAGTATGTACTTTATATACGATATATTTTAAAAACAACCTATTAATAGGTTCGTGTTAAAAATACGGATACATTGGACAGGATTTAAAAAAAAAAATACTTACAAATACACAGGTTTGAGACAAGAGCTTCACGAAATGCGAGAGTTCGTAAATGTCCAAACATTATACATAAATCGTTTTAAGCACTTGAAAAGCTCACTTAACGTTTGTCGTCAACTTATTGACTTATGTATACACGTATAGTCCAAGCACCCTTCCCCCATATAAAGCGAACTGTTACTGACCCATTTCATTCAACCGCTTCGAGGACCTGAATCGGCATTATTACGTTTCAAAAATTACAGCATTGCGGAGAGCGGGCTTGCCAAAAACATTTAGTCTTTTTTTATCTGTTTTACGATATGTATAGGTCAGCTCATTGTTCCTAAATAAGCAATAAACTCTTGTAACTAATTTTGTTTAAAAACTCTTCAAATCTTACGAGGGGTGCAAGGAGTTCAGCACAACTAACGGGCCCCAAGACAACCTCACCTTCACCGTGCTAATCAACAAACGAAACTGGCTCGAACCAACCCGCATTAGGGTAGTGTGGTGTGTAAATAGCCTAAATCACTTCTTAACGAACCCCTATAAACCATGGCCCCTGGTGACAGTCGGTACCGGAGGCCATGCTGACTGTTGAAGGTCGAGGGAAGCCGTTGGATGTAGGCAGCGCAGCACCGATCGATTTGGAGATCTTTGAGGGATGCCTATGTCCAGCAGTGTGCTTCTATCAGCAGATGATGTTGAACCCTTACGGACAGCCGCTTACTGTGGGCCTTGTCCGCAAGCTTAAGATTGCTGAGAGGGCGATGGAGCGAGCTATGCTCGGAGTTTCCCTGCGAGATCGAATCAGAAATGAGGAGATCAGCAGGAGAACCAAGGTCACCGACATAGCTCGAACGGTCGCCGTTGCAAAGTGGCAATGGGCAGGGCACATAGCTCGCAGAACCGACGGCCGTTGGGGCAGAAAGGTTCTCGAGTGGCGGCCACGTACCGGAAGACGTAGCGTGGGCAGACCCCTAACAAGGTGGACCGACGACCTGGTCAAGGTCGCTGGCAACCATTGGATGCGGGTGGCCCAGGACCGGTCTGAGTGGAAATCTTTGGGGGAGGCCTTTGTCCAGCAGTGGACGTCTTCCGGCTGATTGGATACAGACAGATGGTCACGTAACCAAAAGTATTATAGTACATAAATTAACTGCTTGCTCACATGATGGTAAGTGATCTCCGTAGTCTAAGAACACACCTGAGGGCTTAGACCTATTTTGCATACTAATATTAATATTATGTTATAATTTACTAGAGGTTCCGCGCCCACTATGCTAGTCGTAACACTCTTGCAACTTCCTTTGGTGGTAACGATTGTTCGTATATTCCATTCTTAGGTGATCTATACTTGGTATAAGGGATGTTACTACCAAATTTCAAATTCCTAAGCCATAGGTGGAAACCTCATATATAAAAAAATATTATGAATCAGTTAGGAACGACCGAAAACAATATCAGCGAAATTACTTAACTCTTCTTACCAAGCCTGGACTTTTATGCTTGGATGTTTATGATTACTGTCCATCGTTACGTTATTTACTTAACGATACTTTAGTTGGTCTAATCACGATATTTAAAGCATTAAAAGTCTCAACTATTTCACATTAAAGTAATTGAAAGGTATTTCCGAAAGCAACTCAACTTACGCAATGGAAGTTACAAAACGTACCGACGCTTTCAATAAACATCTAGCTTCGTTGAATCGGATTACAGCCTTGGTATTTTGATCTCATCATTCCGCATCGACATCAATAACTATTGCATGGATCAGATTATTAAGCAATTACTATACAACATAACAACAATACACAAATGCCGATTTAAAACTCGATTACAATAAACTAATCTTTATAAGGAAAACAATAGTAAATAAGTATATATAAGTCAGTTCTTTACTACAAATCGATATTTAGATGGGACTATCGCAATCGAAATGATATTGATAATATAAAAAGTTAACTGTAATATTTTTTTTTTCTATAAATCTACGAAACGAATGAGACGTTCACTTGATTATAAGTGATACGCCTGCCCATGACAACGTGGCTCTAGTTAGTATGTTACATACCGAACGTCAGCAGCATCATCTATCGGCTGATGATACTGAACCATATCGTGCTCCTCGCCAGACAGATGTTCAATCTAATATTACTCCAGTAATTTCTTTACCTACAGCGCTCTTCAAACCGGAACATAATGTTTGCACACTACTGTTTGGCGGTAGATATAAGCGCTGTGGTACCTACCCAGACCATCGCCGGCAACAGAGACCTACCACCAGTACAAGCTGGATATGCGATTGTAACATTACTGTGTTTCGCTTTGAAGGGCACCACAGCTTGTGTATTAAAATTACTGGGGTAACGAGACGAGTCTCAGACGATGAGCACAATGTGATGCTGTATGTATCATCCCGACTACCGCCAATTTGTCACAGACAGGTATCACTTACCATCAAGTGAACGTTCCACTCGTCTCATCGCTTAATGAAATAAAAAAAAAAAAAATTAAATACAAAATCAATGAGCATTTTGGAAAATTCAGAGTAATATTAATTTGGTCTTTTCTTTTCTAGTTCTAGTTTAAATGCTATTTAACAAAGATATCTATCTAGATAGATAAGGTGAATATTTGTGTTACTCACATTTCAGTTATAGAACCTTAGTTAGGTCTACTATATTGAATAAGTTTAACTTTTACTGCTGGTAGGTCCTGTTGCCGGATACAGTCTAGGTAGGTGATACCACAGCGCCTATTTCTACTGCCAAACAGTAAATGCAAACATTACTGTGTTACGGTTTGAAGGGTGTAATTACTGAAGTAATGAGACAACATCTATCATATCTAAAGGCGATATTGTATCGCGTGTATGTTTAGTACTCTATTGCGTTTCTATGCCACTCTAATATATAAATAAAAAATTGCAGGTAACTGAGGTTATGCTTATCACCTACATTCTTTGATATATCATATTAACTCACTATTTCACTTGCTATTGAAACTGTAAATTCTAAATATATCGCGTCATAACTTTTATTCAGTTTAACTGGTAAGCTGAGATCCTGTATTAGGGGGACCGGAAAGTAATGTCGTTTTCTTACGCTAAATACAAACACATACATTTTTAACGAGTCTTTATTTTTAATCAATGATGTATTCCCCATCATTGTCAATAACCTTTTGCCATCTAGTGAGTAAATTTTCAATCCCTGATCGATAAAAATTAATTGGTTTTTCGGCAAAATATCTAGAGATGGCATTTTGGATATCATCCAAATTTGCAAATGTTTTGCCACTTAAAAAGTGTTGCAGCGCTCGGAATAAGTGGAAATCCGATGGTGCAACATCGGGCGAATATGGTGGATGAGGCAGCACCTCCCACCCCAATTCATTAATTTTTTCTAGAGTTCGCCTTGCGCAGTGCGGTCTTGCATTGTCATGTTGGAGAATGACGCCTTTTCGGTTGACAATCGCTGGCCACTTTTCAATTAAAGATTGATTGACTCGCTGCAATTTTTCGCTGTAGAGGTCTGCAGTAACAGTTTCTCCAGGTTTCAGTAATTCAAAATGAACAATGCCGCGAATACTCCACCAAACACACAAAAGCGCTTTTTTGGGGTGTAAACCTGGCTTAGCAGTACTCCGAGGGATTTCATTTGGAGAGAGCCACTGCCTTTTGCGTTTTGGGTTATCATACAGGACCCATTTCTCATCTCCTGTGATCAAGCGATCAAAAAACGCTTCTGTGTTGTGTCGTTGAAGCAATAAGTTGCATGTGATTGATCGGTTAGCCTTATTCTGTTCGGACAGATTATGCGGGACCCAAACACCTGCTCTGCTTACTTTTCCAATCTGCTTCAAATGTTCTTGGATGGTCGACCAAGGTTTGTTGAGACTGTTTGACAATTCCTCGATCGTCTGACACGGATTTGCTTCCACTTCCGCCCTTAACACGTCGTTGTCTAACGCTGATGGTCTTCCTGATCGATACGAGTCGGAAAGATCAAAATTACCCGATTTGAACTTGGAAAACCACCTTTGGCATTTACGAATGTCCAGTGCATTTGGATAAACATCGCAAATGTTTTTGGTAGCAACTGTTGCGTTATTTCCCTTGCGAAACTCAAAGAGCATGCAATGCCGGATGTGTACCTCTTCTGGTATTTGGCTGGCCATTTTACCCAAAATTACAAAAAAAAATTGTAATTCAATTGTCTATAAGTAAAGAAATCACTATAACCTCACAATGTCTTTGGTACGCCTCTGAACAAAACAATGAGCTGACAAATGACAATCAAGTATTGGCATGCGCAGAAACGACATTACTTTCCGGTCCCCCTATTACATGTAAGTCCTTGTCGCAACGTCTCAACGGAAAAACTGGAATACATATATAGAAAGCATACACTTTCTTTAACCCAATGTATTATATATCTTCAAAGATATAAAATACAATTCATAGTGATTGTTTTTTTTATTTAAAAATTTATTTATATATAAAAATATGCATATCACTGATCAGCGCAAAATGGATAAACTGAGGTATTAACTTCAACGTTTACATACATCGAAATACTTTAATGATGCACCTTCAATTCGGTGATATGGCCTTAACAGCAGGTGACGGTATCACTGGTGTGTCACCGTCTGAACATATACGGAATGTGATTCAAGTAACATATTTTTTTTTATTAAATATTACTTGCTTTAGTTGTTTCTGTAAACTTTGTTTCTGCCGTCTCCACCGTTTTATCGTTTACCTCATTTCTCATGAAACGATAAACCCAAGTAACTTTTATACTTGTACTTTCAAAGGAAATTTTGAGAGAGATCTTGACTGAAGAAAGCTGAAATCATCGCTTTCTTTATCATGATCACTGTTGTATAAAAAAAAAAATCACAAATAAGCAAATCATTAAGATATTAAGTGACTAACGGTTGTATTTAGATTCCAATTAAAACAATATTACGTCGGTCCATTGCAACACCTATGTAACTGTATAAAACCATATAAAACTGGTTTTCTGGTTTCAAAATTACGGAAACTGGTTTCGGTGCGTCGGGCCAAGTTCGCGTTATAATTTTATAAGCCGTTTGTATTCGATCGCTATTTTATGATTCACTGTTCAAAGATTAAATGCCGATAGCAGTTGTCCCGAGACCGCAAGACCGGGTCCTGTGTCTCCGCGCGCATTCTTGCGACCGAGGTGAACAACCGACACGAGCGCTGTCGTCCTTGGAGCCGCGTGCTCCTTTCAACGCAACCTCCTTGGTTTACCAGTTACGGGTTAACAGGCTCACCGACGTATATGTGTGACCATCTTTTGTTACACGTACTCACATAATCCCAGTTATGATAAAGAGTAAATATATTAATATTAGAATTCAACACTTCTATTTTTTTTATTATTAGATGAAAGGACGATACAAGAGAGACGTTAATTTGATAGTAAGTGATACTAAAGAACTATACACAGGACCAGGTATAAGATGTTAAATTTCTTTATCTTTTTTTATTTCATCAGCTACAACTCTCTTCAAAGCTGAATAGTAATGAAATAGGTGCGTTGTTACCTACTGGTCTCTGGCAACAGAGATCTAACAACAATTACTTCATCACTATGTAATACTAAAATTTCACTAATACACATACATTCGGCAAAAACATGAAGAACATTTACGTCTAAATAAACCAACAATCTTCCTTTTTTTACTTGACGAATCGATGTGACGAATATCACGAGGATATGATACATAAGTATATGAACAGTGAAGTACAAGTTTGTAAGATTAAATAGTTAAACAAGAGCAAGAAATAAGTTAAGAGACACATTAAGTAGTTTAACGTCATGTTGTATATAGAATAACATAGTTTACTGCGAATAAGAACATAACCAGATTAAATACTACCTACTATTGGTAATACCAAAGAAATAGTACGTAATGACGCATACTTAAAGCAACACAGGTATTTCCTTCCTGTGTAGTGGAAGAGGTTTTACTACATCCATTAGTTGAATATTTTGAACTTTATTACTAACGGAACGATCGTCGTGGAGGTTATAAATGGAGGCATATGTACAGCAGTGGACGTCTATCGGCTGATGATGATGATGATGATTACTTACAGTTAGTTTACAGATATTCAAATAAATACAATTTTTCAACAGCGACAATACACCGTACTAATAATAATAATAATAATGTCCTAAAGAATGGCCGGATCAAAAGCACACGCAACCAACGAGCATGCATGAAGACGCTTATGAAAGTGGAGGAAGCGAGAGAGGTGTGCCAGGATCGTAGCAGGTGGAGAGAGGTGGTCTCTGCCTACCCCACTGGGAACGAGGCGTGATATATATGTATGTATGTACAATACACCACATAAACCTACTAGTCGTAGATCTTTGTTGCCGGAGATCTTACTGGGAACGGTAGAACCTTTCAACATTATTATTCCGGTATAAAAGACGTTGAAGGTAGTAAAATTACTAGGTTAACGACACAAATCAATTACATTAGTGGTAGGACACTGCTGCCGGATACAGTCTAGGTAGGCACAACTGCATCGTCTATTTCTGCTGCCAAACAGAAGTGTGAAAAATTACTGTGTTTCGGTTTTGAAGGGCGCTGAAGTTAATGAAATTACTACGGTAATATGTCTCAAGCCGAGCACGATATGTTGCTGTGTGTATATCTATATATAAAAAGCGCCATATTGGTACAGGTAGGCATATCACTTATTAAAATATACTAATATTAAGCAATGAACTCGTGCGTATATTATTGACCATCAACAAGAACTGCAATGTCTTCTATAAATTGCAAGTTTTCTTTGGATTATTAAGGAAACTCAACAAATCGTAATTTATCAAGTTAGTTATTCATATGGTCAGTTCCTGGACGAGGCTGTCGATCATTATTACTTCAAGTAAGAACGTGTACCGACATAAATAATACTCTACGATCTAGATAAAAGTAATGTATTTTTTTTATAATTTAGATAGGAACTAATAATCTGAAAAGAGTAGAAAAGGTTTTTTTATTAACAGCTAATATTCTTCATCAAGTAACATTAAAACAGATTTTGGGATGTACGTTACAATGTGTAAATAAAATAATAGTTCAATGTCAAAATATTAATAAACTACTGTAGAAAAGGACCAAGAATTAAATATTTGTATGTATGTATGTATATTATCACGCCTTTTTCCCAGTAGGCGTAGGCAGAGGTGAATGAACACCCACTTTTCGCCAGATGTAGTCAGATTAGGTCCCATGTAACAGAGAGCGAGCCTGTTGCCAATAAATATTAGTTCACAAGACAAGTACTAATAATAAGCCTTTGCTCTATAATCAAAACCACTTCTCGACTTACTATTAGATAGTATCGTTGTTATTTTCATAATAAAAAATGAAGTCTTTGTCTGTTGTATCCCGGCGGCCATTAACTGGAATATAACATGTCAACTAACTACGCCTGTATTCCCATTCACGTACGGCCGACCGGTAGTCTATGTGGTTCAATAAAAAATTTGATATGATCGTGTCGATTACCAGTTACTCCAATGAATCTGCCGTAATGTGGGCACTCTGCGGTAACTCTTTTCCCATTAATATCGTTACTCGTAACATAAATGACATTGACAGCTTCTTATTTAATCATAAATTAATCTTGTGATCATATTAATCAAGGGTGGGAGACAGCGATCTTTATTACGATGTTTGTTTTTTTATCTTTTGCTAAAACCATTGCAAATATATCTTTTTTTAATATTTACATATATTAGGAGGACCGGAAAGTAATGTCGTTTTCTTACGCTAAATACAAACATACATTTTTAACGAGTCTTTATTTTTAATCAATGATGTATTCCCCATCATTGTCAATAACCTTTTGCCATCTAGTGAGTAAATTTTCAATCCCTGATCGATAAAAATTAATTGGTTTTTCGGCAAAATATCTAGAGATGGCATTTTGGATATCATCCAAATTTGCAAATGTTTTGCCACTTAAAAAGTGTTGCAGCGCTCGGAATAAGTGGAAATCCGATGGTGCAACATCGGGCGAATATGGTGGATGAGGCAGCACCTCCCACCCCAATTCATTAATTTTTTCTAGAGTTCGCCTTGCGCAGTGCGGTCTTGCATTGTCATGTTGGAGAATGACGCCTTTTCGGTTGACAATCGCTGGCCACTTTTCAATTAAAGATTGATTGACTCGCTGCAATTGTTCGCTGTAGAGGTCTGCAGTAACAGTTTCTCCAGGTTTCAGTAATTCAAAATGAACAATGCCGCGAATACTCCACCAAACACACAAAAGCGCTTTTTTGGGGTGTAAACCTGGCTTAGCAGTACTCCGAGGGATTTCATTTGGAGAGAGCCACTGCCTTTTGCGTTTTGGGTTATCATACAGGACCCATTTCTCATCTCCTGTGATCAAGCGATCAAAAAACGCTTCTGTGTTGTGTCGTTGAAGCAATAAGTTGCATGTGATTGATCGGTTAGCCTTATTCTGTTCGGACAGATTATGCGGGACCCAAACACCTGCTCTGCTTACTTTTCCAATCTGCTTCAAATGTTCTTGGATGGTCGACCAAGGTTTGTTGAGACTGTTTGACAATTCCTCGATCGTCTGACACGGATTTGCTTCCACTTCCGCCCTTAACACGTCGTTGTCTAACGCTGATGGTCTTCCTGATCGATACGAGTCGGAAAGATCAAAATTACCCGATTTGAACTTGGAAAACCACCTTTGGCATTTACGAATGTCCAGTGCATTTGGATAAACATCGCAAATGTTTTTGGTAGCAACTGTTGCGTTATTTCCCTTGCGAAACTCAAAGAGCATGCAATGCCGGATGTGTACCTCTTCTGGTATTTGGCTGGCCATTTTACCCAAAATTACAAAAAAAAATTGTAATTCAATTGTCTATAAGTAAAGAAATCACTATAACCTCACAATGTCTTTGGTACGCCTCTGAACAAAACAATGAGCTGACAAATGACAATCAAGTATTGGCATGCGCAGAAACGACATTACTTTCCGGTCCCCCTATTATAAAGTGTTGAATAAAAAAAATTACCTGTAAAATTTTGGTTGAGCTATCAATCGAAACAAAAAAATTTGCTTATGTTAATTGCGGTGATCGATTGTCTAGAATCGTTGATCGCGTATCTAGAAATATTTGATTTTTAAGCTGTATACTATTAAATAACATCCTTTCATTGTTTTCTTTTTAAACACTGTGAATAAACAAAAATATTTTAGTGATTTTAAATTTTTAGTCTAAATAATTTTTACTGAAACCATTTAAAGTACACGTAAGTTTAGTTGGTAAACGTCATGCGGTAATCGTGTATTAATAAACTCTCTTATTGTTCCCATCACTAGGACTCGGGGCCTTCTCTTATAAAGGATAGAATACAACGCAATATATCTTAAAATTATGCTATTTGTCCGGACAGTAAAAAATTTGCATAAAAATAATATAGTGACGAAACATCTGCCAGAAATAACGCAGACCAATAAACACATTTGGAGCAGTGTCCGTCGTTTGGTCAGGAAATATTTCAGAAGGCTTAAGTGTTTGCGTTACAAATTTTACTAATATATTATTTTTAATTAGTACAAATTAGTCCATTGTTAGTCTCCAACAATGTGTTTCAAATGTAGTTAATTACCATAGTCATTGTGGATATGTTTAGCTCTTTGCGTGTTCTTTGACATTAAAAACTGTTCTATTCCCACACGTTTCTATTCGCTACAAATTGCAGTACAAAATAAACTACATCTCCATTTATTTCCTACTAACTACGTTAAGTAAACTGACACAAGAAGTAACACAACACCACGTGAAACTTCTTGTACCGCGAAACATTTATAAAGCGTTGCTCCTAAAGGCAACCAACTCCTGCCGTATAAAGTTTCTACGTCACGGGTCGGAGTTTGACACGGAAAGCTTTTCCATAGTTCACGATGCTAAAACTCCAAAAAGCGTAACGTCCAACGGTACCTTTTTATAGCTATAGGAAAATACCTTCGACAAAAACAACGTTCCGGTTGACTGTGGAGTAAATTTTTTTAACAAATCTAAACTCTCTGAACGGAACAATGGCGTTAAATAGTAAAAGAAATGTAAAAGGAATAAGTCAAATTGTACTTAGTTTTTGCTGCCTCATGCTTAAAGACTTACAATTATGGTAACAAAGTTCAAAAATAAAAGCTTTAATTGATCGATTACTTTATTGTAATAATCTTTAATCAAATAATTATACATTTAATTCCCCAATTCCCCTTTCACCACCCAACGAACAGACGCACAACAAGTCTTCTTATATTGTTGCCAACCCCAGTTTGCGAACAAAGAAAGTCAACTACTCGTTCTTCATGAGAACAGCAAAGAAGTAGAACAACTTGCTGGCGTCGTTGTTCCCGTCCAAATAGGACGTAGGTGTCTTCAAGCAAAGAGTAAATAGACTTACTCGGTTAGTCCGCTTTACTACCACAGACCACATCACCACTTAACATCCGGCGAGATAAGCTCAAGCGCTTCATTGATTTAAAAAAATCGTCTATACTATTAAGTGTATTTAAACTACTGCAATTTAATCGTCGAGCAAAAAGGTTACATGAGAAATTGCGAAGTAGCAAGATAGGTTCGTTAATGACTTCGGTTCTTACTAGCTTTCAACGTAATCTTAAGTGACCCACCCTTGCAAGAAAATTATGATGGCAATATAAAACAGGTATCACATACTCGCCGTGGTGACATTTATGAACTCTTTGATCAGCGGCTTCTCAAAGAAAACAGTTATAAATTCTGATACCTCCTTTTATTAATTACTTCTACCCTTAAAGTGATGGCTTAATAAGTATAATCGGTGCGAAAAGAAAACAGGATTTATTGAAAAGCATTGGAAACGATCTATATCTTACAATGGATATAAAACCTTTTAAGTTTATACAAATACCAAGTTGAAAATAAAAAAAAAAAAAAAAACCAAAATCGTCACAATTCTACGTTATGGAGCAGACTATTCAGAGACATTTCGAAGAGTAACGAACAAATAAATCTTGTCCTAGTTCCGTAAACTTTTTTTCTTATCTGTGAAGAGACGAGACACCTACAAATATCAACGTGGCGCTAGTTATGATGTTAAACCCCGCACCACATTACGCTCATCGCCTTGAGAAATATAACGTTAAGCTTCATTACCCGAGTGTTTTCACTAGCTACAGCGCCCTTCATACCGGAGCACAGTAAAGTATGTTAAAGAACACTACTGTTTGGTGGCAGAAAAAAGCGCTGCGGTGGTACCTACCTATAGTCTCCGGCAACAGTCTACCACCATTCAACGTCGAAATGATTTGTATACACGAGCAATTGAATTTAATATACAGGATGAAGGGTATTAGGTGTAAAAAAGCTGGAGGGGATAAAGTATAGCTCGTGTCCTATCTATCTATGTATGGAATACCCCCACCAAAAATAATGATTCTGGAGTTACTAATTTTCTAAATATTTTTGACCGCCACGGCTCCTGATACAAGCACGAAGCGTTCTTAAGTCAGATCGAGTGACTCGCCCTGTGCGCTGTTCTCTTATTTTGTCAGTAGCGACGATGTGTGACTTTAAATGTTCTAAGTCAAGTTAAGTTAACTGTTAAAAGTTCTAAGTTAATTGGTGTTGTGTACACTAAAGATTTCATGTGATCCCATAAGTAAAGATCCCAATCAGGACACCTTGCGTGCCACGGTGTTGGTCCGCATCGACCAATCCGCCGCCGAGGGAAAGTAGTGTCTAATCACAGTCTCACGCCAAGACTAAAATGTGCGGGACAACCGTCATGCTGGAGCACTCTCTTCTGGTTTCCAAAGCCTCCATATAATTGAAAAAAATATTTCGAAGAAAATCTTCGTACGTCTCCCCATTTAAGTTGTTGGATAAGAAGACTGGGCCTATCAAGTAATTTTTTTTATATTTACTGCGAAGAAAAGTTTGCTATAAGGAAAAGTTAACTGCGAGGAAAAGTCTACTGCGAGGAAAAGTTTACTACGAGAAAAAGTTAACTGCGAGGAAAAGTTTACTACGAGAAAAAGTTAACTGCGAGGAAAAGTTTACTATGAGGAAAAGTTAACTGCGAGGAAAAGTTTACTACGAGGAAAAGTTAACTGCGAGGAAAAGTTTACTGCGAGGAAAAGTCTACTGCGAGGAAAAGTTTACTACGAGAAAAAGTTAACTGTGAGGAAAAGTTTACTATGAGGAAAAGTTAACTGCGAGGAAAAGTTAACTGCGAGGAAAAGTTTATTGCGAGGAAAAGTTAACTGCGAGGAAAAGTTAACTGCGAGGAAAAGTCTATTGCGAGGAAAAGTTTACTACGAGAAAAAGTTAACTGCGAGGAAACGTTTACTATGAGGAAAAGTTAATTGCGAGGAAAAGTTTACTACGAGGAAAAGTTAACTGCGAGGAAAAGTTTACTGCGAGGAAAAGTTTACTGCGTGGAAAAGTTCACTGCGAGGAAAAGTTTACTGCCAAGAAAAGTTTACTACTTGGAAAAGTTTACTGCGAGGAACAGTTCACTGCGTGGAAAAGTTTACTGCGACGAAAAGTTTACTGTGGGCAAAAGTTTACTGTGAGAAAAAAGCGATGGATTGGCCGAGGCGGGCCAACAGCGTGGCCCGCGAGGTGTCCTGATTGAACACTGCTATTATAACTTATGGGGTCACATGAAACCTTTAGTGTGCACAACAACAATTAACTCGATAGAATATTTAATGTCACGCATCATCGTCGCTACTGACAAAGTAAGAAAACAGCTCACAGGGCCAGGGTCAGTTTGAGAAAAATTTTAATTAATTAATACTTTAAACTCTGAACTCAATATCTAAAACAACAACAACAAGCTCGCACGTGTTACAACAAAAACCAGAGGGTCAAATTAAGGGCCGGCGCGGCGTCAACTGTTCTTAGTCTCTACAGTTTGATATTTCATGGTACTTGGTTTTATTGCAAGGGTTTTCTCTAAATTCTAAAAAACCACTTAAACTTTCTTATACTTTGTCGGGTAGGTCAATACCTACCCGACTTCAATAAGTGTCAGGTACTTATTTATATGCTTTAAACATATTTTTTTTTATAAATATTATTTTATTTTAAGTTTAAATAAAAATGTAAGGAAGAAGTCTTATTTGTTACAGTCAAGACTTTCAAAGAACCTAATTAAAAAGTTTTACCTCTAAGTGATGATTATTAATTTAATTTAATAAAACAATAATTATTACATTAAAATTTCTGTAGAAATAAGTAAAATATATATAAAATTATCGATTTTTTTGTAGAAAATGAGGGATTTTTGGGAAAATATTTATAAAATTAATGACTCCAGAACCATTGGTTTTGGATGGAATATTCCATACATAGATAGATACGATACGAGCTATACTTTAGCCCTGGCAGATCTACAGCGAGGATAAGTCTACTGCGAAGAAAAGTCTACTGCGAGGAAAAGGCTACTGCGAGGAAGTCTAATGCGAGGAAAAGTCTACTGCGAGGAAAAGGCTACTGCGAGGAAAAGTTTACTACGAGGAAAAGGCTACTGCGAGGAAAAGTCTACTGCGAGAAAAAGTCTACTGCGAGGAAAAGTCTACTGCGAGGAAAAGTTTTCTTTGTACGCCAATCACGTGAAAACTAGTGATCGACATGGGAAGATGACCATTCGACGCCGGAATGATTTGCAGATGGTTATGGGCTATTTATTTTTTGAATTTCATAGATCCTTTATTTTATTATTGGTTAAATTTTATACACATTTTCGTTCCGTAATATTGATGCGGTTGCTATAGAACGTCATTTGCGGTTGCGGCTGCTCTCGAGGAATATTTCAGATAAATTTCAAATCTAATTTTATAATACATCACGGCCTGAAAAGCGAGCGACGATCAGCTAGCTAGTTACTGTATAAATATAAAATGTAACATTAAACCTTGTAATATTTACACGTCTATTATGTCGTAATGGATCTATAAAGCGTAAGAAGTTTCAATATCGGTTTTGTAAAGCGTTGCTGCAAGCAGAGCTAGTATTCCGCCGACGCCGTATTTGATAATATTTATACATTGACACTGATAACTTTATACATACAAATCTCTTATGAAACTACAACACGTGTTATATCGAAACAGGTTGTATAAATACGCGAACGTACGTGTCTTATTTGACACAATCATTTCGGAAAGTGAGAGAAAATCGTTATACAATACGCTCTAGTTAGTCAAAAAATAACGGGAATTTACCTACAATAGAAAAGAGTATACTTTAAAAGTGATTTCTCGCTTCAAATCAATTGAGTAGTTGAGGTTCAGCACTGCACAACAATAGGCTGAAACGATGATTATCTGTTGTACATAATAATCAAAGTAAAGTGTTTATTAAGAATTTATTATAAATTAATTTTTAATACCTGGAACCATCTCAACTGGTGGACGTCCTTTCCCGAACATAGGTCTCTTGTATTCCACAGAATTCGCTCTTGTGCGATTTGAGTCAAATAATTTTATTTTTATATAACAGCCCACTAAACATTCTCACTACTGGGCCATTTATCCGCCATGCTAGACAAGTGCAAGTTATCAGATAGAAAACTAATAAATAACATTTAATATGCAAAACGCTGTATGTACCCGCATTTAAATCAGTTCCGTAACAGGAAGTCACCGCAGCTTCTGTTTCTGCAGCCAAACAGTGTGCAAATGCTGTGTTCCGATTTGAAGAGCGGTAGCTAGTGAAATTACTGGGATAACCAGACTTAGTCTTATGTATCAAAGCGAGGAGCACAATGTGATGCAGCTCAGTACCATTTTAACTAGTGCCATGTCGTTATGAGCGGTCTTAACACTTACCATCAAGTGAACGCCTCGGTCATATGTTTACTTCCTCAAATTATAAAAACATATTATATATTAAGACGCGAAACACAGTAATGGAAAGCATTTTACTTGATGTTAAGTGGTGACTAACACTAACTTAGTAACAGTCTATTTAATCTTGTCTCGAAGATATCCACGTCGTATGTGGACGGGAACACGGACGCTGACAAGTTGTTCCAAATCTTTGCTGTTCTAAATCTGTCCACTAAAAGTATCTGCTATGATTCCTAACTTCCGAGATACTTTATTATAACAGAGCTTATATTAAATATAGCGTATATTTATTCATGTCAGTATATTATGCAATTTTATCACACTACCGGTATTACGAGGCAATACATCCGACATCTACAACAGCCTACTTGCTTTCTTGTCCCGCGACTGCTGTGTTCGTGTTCGTGAACACTTTCGCGTTATTGCTTAATGCTATTGTATTGGCAAAAAGTATCAAACGTGGACTTGTCACCAAAGATTATTAAACAATAAATAAAAAATATCCTTAATACTTTTAACTGTGATGATAAGTTTCTAAGTATAAATACAATTCCGTAGTGAATAAACATCAAGATTTAAGTTTAAATATATTACTTGTATTACTACGAATGATGAATGCACGATTTCTTCCTATGAATCTATAAATTCAGTTATCTATTAGATTATGTACAGCTGTAATGATTATAGTTATAGACAAAGAAAATCTTCAATTCTTCAATCTGCTATTAGGTTTATATTATTGCAGAAAATCCTGATAATTAATGTAAATATTATAGTTCTGGATAAATGTAGTATGAAGAAACAATATAGCACTCTACTAACTACAACAAATTGTATTTATGGTTGTCCCACTTATAAACTCGTCGATTACTTATCTTTCCTTTTCTAGGCTATCGAAGGTTTAATCTAATTACATCGATCGAATTTCTCGTAATGCAGTAAGCGAATTATTTACAGTAATATGGAGCATGTGACCGACATATACTCCGATTGGGCAATGGGCGAACGATATCGGACGGCCGATTTAGAAATTTTATTTATTTTGAGATATACTCGTATTACAGAAATATTTCACAAATATGACTTAAATAGTTAATGCGACAATTGTTGTAACCTCCACCTCCTCTTCCATTATCACAAAGTGCAGCATGGCGGAGTCGTACGTCATCGAAAGCTGTGGTTCTTAGAACATGAATACTCGAAAATTAAGTTTAATGTAGATTAGTAGATGAATAGTAAAATTCAAAGTACTACTACATTTAACAACCGACCTATCACTGGTCCTATAGATATATTTTATTACATTTTTTCTAGCAAGTATAGATCTTAAAGTTGAAATAAAAATGGAAACGGAAATGTTATCGTCTTATCAACATAATGATAGAATGTTTGTTTAAAATTAACGCAGATAAAGTCTTAACTTTCATGTAATTACTAAAGAGTACCTATAACTAAAATAAGATTTAAACGAAAGCTTTCCAAGAAAGAACTAATAAGCTTAGTAATATAAACTCTTTCGACAAAATCTTTTCTTCCACACAAAGCTTCTTACAAAGTTTTATAGTACTAAACAATCTACTTAGTATTTTCTTTTTGGCGATATAAAATTTAATCATTTTCGTTATTAATATTTGATATAATACTTGCTTTATATTAACTACGACGATAATTTTATAGGCAGCATCTTTTGCCTTCAAGCATACATCCTGACGGACTTGCGTTAAATTAACTCAAAAAAAAATAGTAACAAAGAACAAGCTCAAATCCTCTGTTACGTCTGAACATAAAACATACGGAAAAACAGACAATTGTTTACATCAAGAATATACATTTAACGGAATTCCTAGTAATTAACACGAAGCCGTGAATTGTTCCGAAATTCCTTATGTGTAACTACCATACAAACTTCCACGTGCAGTAACGAGGCTACGGGATCTAGTTTGGATGTTTGTCCGTAAACAGCCTTTTCTATATGCGGGTGTGAAGGTAAACATGGTAACTGTAGTTCTTACTCAGATAACGTAAGGGTAACCAGATATTTATAGGCATACAGGACTACTATACAACTTTATTACATTCAATAAATACTTCTCCAGTATCTGCTGTTAATCTTGATTTCCTCATAAAATATGATGTTTATTAATTTTTTTAAGCGTTCTTTTGAAAAGGACTATTTCACAGGATACTCCTATTTAAACAACCAATTTCGTGATGCCGTATATTAAAAAAAATTTACTATCTCTAGTATACAATACAGATCAAAGACGAGAGCGCATTAACTCTTTACATCATGGTTTAAAATTTTTATAATCAAAGGCTATACAAAAAAAATACCAAAAAAAAATTGATCATCCTTATGTTTTAGTGGATCTTTTATTAATTAATATCAGCATTATATCTTGACGAACCTGAAACTTTAACAACCATTACCTTTAAAAAATGCTTGTCGGAACAGTTATATTATACAGTAATATTACTCGAACAAGCAAAAAGAGATCAAATACAATTAACATTGATTACAGACATCTACATTGTTGTTGCCGGAAGATTGAACTGGTTGTTAGTAATTTTAATTGATTATCCTATGTTTAGCAGAAGTCTGGTAGCAGTTATTTAAAAGCCTTCGTAGGTGCAGGTGTTACACAACCGGTGCAGACTGAGGCCGCTATCGACCGGTCACCTAACTGCATAAACCACTGCACTCGACACTCGCGATAGTTTGAGATAGTTAACGCCTCGTTTTATATCAACATAAACTACGATAGAAATTGAGATGAAATCGATAATCGTTTAATAATACTAATCGATTAAAAAATATATTAGCTCTGGGTTTACCTTATATCCTTGGTATGCCTTAAAGACATCTGTCACCTCAGTCCTAACCATGGCTGCTGTAAAACACTTGATATGTAGTGTTAAATAAACAATAAAATCCTTCAAAAATATTGTCTTTTTGCAGTTTGTGTTGTTTGCATAATGTTTAATACGAAAATCCTTAATTATAAGTATGAAACAAGTTTTTCATTAACGTTGAACGTGCTGTTACTTTTATAAACTTATACAGATCATTGGACATGGAGCTAAGAGAAAATGTCTTCGACCACGTTTTATATAATACTTGCTGATCATGTACTGATGCTTGTCATAAATATAACATTACACCTAGTCTGGACTGAGACCTAATTTGATATAAAAAAAAACGTTTTTTAATCGCTGTTACTCGCTAGGTCTCTGTTGCTAGAGAAGTCTAGGTACCATCGCGGCTCCAATGTCTACTCCTAAACAAATAGTGTGGCGATGGAGCTAGAGAAATTACTCGTATAATTAGACTTAATTTTTTGTGTTTTAAAGCATATGGTGCAGTGTATATCATCCTAACTATTGCCACATTGTTATAAGCCGGTATCACACTGTTAAACGATCTACCCATCTCGGTGTTTTACTAAATAAAATACAATGTTTAAGTAAAAACAATAAGTAGTGAGTAATGTTATATGGTTGCATTCTTATCCTTGTACTATACTAAGTACAAAAGGTATTTTGTTTCTCTGAGCGTATATACTATAGTAAGCAGTTTGTTTCAAAGGCGGAGTCGCGAGGCACAGGGACATCCGCCGCATACCAAAGCTCCTTTCACGCTTTTAAATGTTTTATGTAGCAATTTATGAACAAGTGATATTTTTTACGAACGTTGAAATTATAAATGTAACTATTACAAAATGCTTGCGACTGTGTCAAAGTAAGCGACAGTATAAAACGTAACGTAACTACACTATAGGTCTTAACTTCAAATCTGGATTCAAAAAATTCTTTGTACACATGACGATCAATTTGTATTGTAATTAATCATCCCCATTATCGTAAAGATATTTCTATCGATTTAACAATTAACTGATTTATATTTACAAAGGGATAGTTAATCATTTTCCAATAATGGATTGTTGCTATGACTTTGTTCCTGATGAATATTAAAATGGTAGAACATCAATTACATATCCTCACAAAAATTTTATACAATATCTATTACGTTGAAATGAAATTGTATAACTATTGTAAACTTTAAACCATAAAGTATAAGAATCAAAAAACAAGAAGTTAAATTTAGTATAAAAACAATATTTTAGTCAATATGCAAGTACGATAGTAGCAACTACTAAAGGCGAATATTAAATATGTTTTTACAATATGCAATTTACTTGGTATTTATTACACTATGATGAAGAAATGTAAGTAAAGATGTAAGAGAATAAGGATGTGAAAAATCTAAATATGCATATAAGTATGTTTATATATAATTGATTGTTGAATTACATCATTACATATTTTAAAAATTTATTCCGAGAGCATGCACCATTATAAGACGGATAATAAACGGAAGAATGCAGCCGCACAAGATTGTTTAAAAAAACATATCTTCCTTGTTTTTTGTTACGTTGATCGTACTTGGACGGGCGACGGGTCTCGGACACTCACCCTGCCGGAGGGGCAAAACGTTGAGTGAGGAAAATGACAACATTCATATAAACCAACACATATACATAAATTTACTAAAAAGAAACTCCTAAACACACCATCATTTTCTTATTTTTTTTTTATTAAACAAAGAACTAACATTTAACCTTTACACACGGACACTAATGGTCAAGAGTGCTCGCTAAGAGTACTCTATTATTTGTTGACAGCTGAAACACAGGATTGCTATTATAGCGGCAGATTTACAATATGAAACTAGAAGCTAGATAGAACCGAAGAAACTACCCCATATTATTATATGGTGGTAGCTCTCTGTTGTCGGAGACCGTCTATATTTCTACCGACAAACAGTAATGTATAAACATTACTGTTTCCGTTCAAAGAGCTCTACGGCTAGTGTAATTGCGCAATGTGGTGCTGTGTATATCATGCTAACTGGCATCAAGTTGTTATGAGCAACTACTTACTATCAGGTGAGCGTCTAGCTCGTCTGGTCGCTCCGTTGAATAAAATAAAACTAGATTATTGCTTCAAATATACTTAGTGGTTAGAGTATGAAGAATTAAAAAAAAATTCTGTACCATTAGCTTGAAAACATTGAAGACAAAAAAAATCTTTCGAAAGGTTCGACTACCTGGCATGGATTGGATCACAAAAGGCTAATCGGAGTTTAAATTTTATGAATGTCGATGACACAAGGCTTTTGCAAATTTGAACGAGGATGCTCAACAAAACGACGCAAGTATGATTCATATTGTGCCTAATATTAAATGTGGATGAAAATATGAAATCATAATTGTTTTTAGATATTAAAGAATAATACAGACAGTAGATATTTTATTACTGTTAATACATTCATAAGTTTTTTTGGAAAAAAAAATATACAGATTAGTTATATATTGACCATAGTTCTTACTATGAATGCTATTATTAAGAGATTAATAAAGTTATAGTTAATCGATATTCAAATTAATTTCTGTGTTAAAGATTCAAGGCATTTTATTGTAAAGACTATATAGGATTATTATAGATCAGTGCTTTATCAACTAGACTATATCTTCACTTACAGTCAGGGCGGATTTTTGCCAAGCACTAACCCCCACTAGTGTACAGAGTATCCTAACCTATCGGTATATCCGCTTTAATAGCATTTACAATATGTTCTTAAGGAGTAATTTAGAAGAACAGTTATTTAGGTGTGGCGATGTTTATAAGTTTTATATAGTTTAAAAACATGAATACAGTTTACACCTGTTGATAACCCACCTGGGGCAGGTAACGCGCGTCTGCGATACCCTTGTTTGCCTCACAACTACAAATATTTACGGCTTGCGTGATCAAGCCAAGACTGTTTGGGAGTTAAACGCTTGGAAAGCTTTAACGGTTTAATCTGAGTGAGATTGGAACCTTCCACAAAAGGCTTCACTTTATTCAATGACCACAATAATTATTAGCGTCTGAACTAGTCAAACAACTGTCTAGTACAATATCCGGTTTTGTCGTACCTTATTCACTCGTAGCATCGAATCCACTACTGTAATGAATATATTTCGATTCATTTAAACTTCTATCGCTAACACTCGGTACTTCATTGAATCACAATACCATTATACATCACATAAAACCTCAATTTTAAAGAATTAAAACGAACAAAAACTGTGTCACTTTCAACTTAATTTCACTTATACAGAAAATATCGTTAATAATAATTCATCACTCGTGTTATAATTAAAATGTAATGATAGTTATTTTGTTTATAATTCCCGTAAAACAACGTTAAATTTTATAATCTCAACTGTATGAACGCAATCGACAGTTCGTCGGCGACTGGTAGGTAGTCGAGTACCTACGACTAACCTAGAGTTGTATACGGACGGGTGGGAGGCGAGAGAGAGACGGGGATACTAAAAATTGTCTCGCGCGAAAAAGATAAAACATCAACATCGGTACGAGCCACTACTGTAAAGTTTAAAAGTTATAAAGAAAACTGTCTTCTAACGTAATGAACTTAGTCACAGAATAGTACATCTATACTTTTATTATATATTGGATTTACCTGTACACGGCTGCATGCCGATAACGTAATACGAATTCCAATACATTGAAAAAAGTGGAGGTGTCGTCGGTCTATTCACCAGTCACCTACTTAAAAAAATGATAGCCATTTAGGTACGAAAAGAAAACGTTAATATTTAATTTGAATACTGGATTCTTCAACGGTTTTAAACGGGTCCTCTTTAAAACCTACTATCGAGTTATAGCACGCGTATACAATTTTATATATGCTATCAAATATATAATTTTTCTATTAGATGGACGACGAGACAACCGTTCACCTGATGGTAGTGATAGGTTTGTCCGTGACAATGTGCATTTTTTTAATTAAACGATCAAGCCAGTGGGACGTTCACCTGTGACGCTAGTTAGGATGATACATACTGCACCACATTCCACTAGTCGCCTACGACGTAAAATGTTGAATCTCATTATCCCAGTAACACTAGCTCCAATCGGAACACAGTTATGTTTGGACAGTACTTTTTGGCGGTAGAAAAAGGCGCTGAGGTGGAACCTACCTACAAAGTTTCCGGCAACAGAGACATACCACCAGTGTACACAGTGTTGGTGTGATATATATTGCGTAACATTGTGCATGTCGCCTTGAGAACTAAGGTACTAAACTAGAAAAGAAATTATTCTATTTCACTGTTGGTGATAGTGGTACGTATACAGACGATCTCCGGCAGCATACATTTACTACCAATAATACTAAACTTTCTTCTTACGCAAACATGAATAAAATAAAAACTAAATATGCTATAAAAGTAGCGAAACGTATTGTCGTAATGATTACTCTCATTCATTGAACAAACCAATGGACTGTAAAATGATTCAGTAAGCACATAACACAGTAGTTTTATTTGCGTTTCATCGGCTGCGGACAAAGAAAAGCTTCACTTTTACCAATTAGTTCGTTAGCGCACGCCTCGCGGCGGACAGGCGTTGCTTTGTTTCTCAAAACAAGTGAAAATCTACTAGATATCGACACACTTTTGTGGCACCTGTTGCGTGTTTCCATTGCTGAACAGTACTTACAAATAAAATATCAACACACAAAGTGATTGTCACAAGAGACGAGCGCGATATTCATATGACGATGAGTGAAGTTTGCTAATGGTCTCTGTTACCAGAGACTGTCCAGATAACTTGTAGAAACCTTACTTTATTTAAATCATGGTACATAATACATTTATATTTAATTTCAAATAGTGGCTAGGTATACCTCTACCTTGTCATCTTGTGATCTTTTAAATGTTTACATCTAAGAACTTCCGAATTATTCTGTACTTGTTACTCTATGTTCAGTGGTGCTCAACTAATGTCTATAAAATCTGTTATATTTTCTATTGTCACAGCTAAACAAACCCCTTAATTAATTAATAAATATTTACTAATATATAATAATAATAAAATTATAATCCCCATATTAATTTAATAAAACTGTTTTTTTTTTAATACTTTTGAAACCTAACACAATGGAAACATTTTAGTCGCATATAGTGTCTTTGAGAAGAGTTCATACGCTTTCATTGTTCTTTAAACATATTCAAAGGTGTTTAATTTATTGTTTCAGTGATAGTCCGTGTGAGCCTTCATTTAAAATTGGAATATAACATATTATTAAAAACATTAAATAACTGTGAAATCGTTATAATAGTTACTTTCGCCACGTTGTATGAATGTTATAAATATGTACATAACTGTAAAGTATGGAGTATTTACATAAATATTCCGTTTTAAATAAAGTTCCGTAAAAATAAACTAAAAATGGGAAAGTTTTAAAAGAAGTTGATATATGGAAGATTGTTATACATTTTATTATCTTTTCAGTTTACCCTATTTGAAAAGCATAATTTTACAAGTGCGATTAAGCTTCGTCAAACATAAGGGAATAAAAAAGAGAACACCTTACTTAACCTAAGCTTAAAAACTCCAGAATTTTGATATTTTAATTGAATCTGTCTGTTCTGCTCTTCTCTGATTTGATCCTCTCTGCTATTTTCTATTCTTATTTCTCTGTGATACGGTTTTCCATAATAATGTATTGTTAGTTAAGATGATAAACACTCTCATGTACATCGCCTAGAGACACTAGATATCAAGACTACAACTATTATAGGTAATTTCACTAGCTACAGTGCTATAATTTTTTACATTTAATACTAATTCAAAATCTATTTTCACATTTTGTTACCTGCATCAACTTAAATCAGTCCCATAAACATTTCGCATTTTGTGTTAGCCATGACCTGTAAACCTCTGCGAAGAGATTGATAGTATACTGGCTATTTTCGTCAGATATCCGACGTGTCTCGAATTCTTTAGGGCAGTGGAAATCGAAGCGTCGTGTGACCCCTTTTTACGACGAATAGTAATGACCCTACACGGCACGAATAGTTGTCGCATCGCCAGCGGATCCGACGGCTTTAGTGGGTTGCGACGTGAGCTTGAATTCGTCATCGGAACAAATAACTTAGTCATTAATAACAGTAGGGTGTATTACATACGATGAGTAATAATTAAAAAATATTATAGTCAGCAGCTGTACCAAAAACATTGTTTCCTTACAACAATTCGCTATTTCCTTTGATAATAATTTAAACGTAAATTAAATCTAATAGCGTTATTAACATAGTTATTCTTAATCAATAGGTAATCCTGTTCATTCTCATCATCATTATTTCAACCGCTGAACCACTGTTATAGGTCTCAATAAATGTATTCCATAAACCACGGCCCTGCTCTGTTTAATGCTACTAGTCTTCTAGTACAAGTCATGGGATCTTGGTCTCGGAGACCTGGAGTTCACTGCCTAAAGGCCATGTGTAATTTTGTTTAGGTTCTTTTACATAACATACGAGCTACACACAATTTATTTCTGAATAAAATGACGCTTGTGTTCTAATTCTTTTATCTTAAATTTACATTGCTTAGATATTTTATTTACAATTAATTACCACAGGTAATTTGAAATTAAAAGGTTCCGTATGTAAACACTAGTTGAGTTCCTAAACAACAGATACAAACATCGGATTTGTCAGCACACCTCCATATAAAAACTTAGTAATCTATATGTATGTATCTATATATGTATGTCGTTAAGAGACTAATGAGTCAGACCTTTTAGAAGTAGATATAATAACACATTCAAATCGCCTCTGTGAAATAAAAAGAAAACATAATTTTGTAAGCGTGAGAATGACTCACTTCTTAAACTTAGTGAGTACCATTAAGAGATGAAACGGAAAGGTCTTAAGTTGATGCTGTGAAAGAAATTAATTTCAGCTCTCTTTTGTGTAATCATAAATAATATTTTAATATAACATAATCTTATATAAGACTAAGCTAAAACCAATGATTAAATATGAAGAATACTCTAAGATACTATTTAAGAAGAATATCATAATTGACATACACTTCTAAATTCACACCAGATATTTCAGCCTATGATAATGATGAGAAAGAATACTTTTAAAAAAATACTTTTACTTATTTAAAACCCGCTTCGTTCGTATTATTATTACTATCTAGTATTTGTATACTAAATCTTCTGTAGTGTAAGTATAAAAAACTGAGTAGCGTCGCATTAATATGGGCACAACGTATCTAATCACCGGGCGAACGTTCAGATCGTCATATAGCTTAGTAATATTATATTTTTATAAACATCAAAACTTCGCACAATAATTATAATAATATTGTAATTTCCAGGTCTACATATGGTGTTAGAATGGAAGCAATTTTTCTTTCAATCTTCATAGTCAGCCTTCACTAATGTACTCCAGATATCAACGTATAAAAGTCAGATTATTCTGGCTAAGCTCACTTCATCTTCGGGCGTATTATTACTTACTTTTATGAGAAGTTACAGTTAAATATTAGTATTGTAGATAAAAAAATGACAAAGCAACCACCGATCTGTGAATAAATGGTTTAACTTAACCGATTTTTTTAGTGGATATTCGTTTTCAAATATGTGTTAGTAACGACTGTAGACTCAACGCTAATGGATCCGTTCTACACGACTGAATCGATCTTTAGCCATAACATGTATGTTACGATCGCAGTCGTGACCCGCAGGTATATTACATGTAAAAAGCAATAAGCAATATTCACACAGTTATAGCGTATGTGATACGCGATCGATTGCTTTGAATAAAAAAACATCGCTTATGTAAGTGATCGTGTAGTAACAAACATTTTAAAGCAACAATGAATACACCGATATTTAGTATAACTTGGTGTGAGATGATAAGAATTAGACTTCCAGTGGCGAGTATTGCGCGATTATCGTTACTGCTATGGTCCGTAAGACAGAATAACCCTGCTGGCTTCCATTTGCCCCATAACTACCGACGTGTAAACGTGATCGATACGATTGCTGCTGACAATTTCCAGTAATGTTAAGTTTATTATTAGCTACTTTATTGGCAGCCGTTACTGCTACTGAATATAACACTCTTCGATAATTTTGCGCCGATTTAAACTTGTCTATGGAATATTACACTAACCTCCATAAAGAAAAACGTCTCATTTTACACCGCTTCATCTAAAGATGTGTCAGATAAATACAACTCAATAGAAATTCATTCGATTTCTTTTAAATATGTTATCGCTTTGACCTTGACACTGCTTTTAGATTCTGTACAGGTATTCGTATTCTATTCAGCTATCAAAGACATTGGGATATCTATTCAAACATATATTTGTACCGATTTTTGAAAAGGAAAGGAGCAGTTGGGTAACCAGTTATATTGTCTCACAGAGGCAAACGTTATTCACGTTATATTAATATCTTAAATAGTATCACATTGTTGTTAGCAAGAGTATGGTAAATGACCGATGTTTCAGCGTTGTACAAAAAAGAAATCTTCGCAAAAATGGAAAACTTTCTATATTTTCATACTGTCCATTGCCAATTTAAATTATATGACATGGTACATACTATAGAACTAAATAGTCTCTCTAAGCAATGTAACGGGCTCTTACTGCGTCTTATTTGCATACAGTGAACTATGTCACCTAAATACTTGGAAGTTTTGAAGCAATTCCAACTATCACTGCACTAGAAACACGCCTATCAAATAAGCAGAGACAATGTTTATTTTAGTTGAATTGCTATAACTAACGCGATAAATCCTTTTCGAAAATCCAATATTGCCAACGCAATAAATAGTCATTTTCGGGAAAAAAAAAAGGGATTATTATGAATAAAATTTTCATATATTTTCTATAATGGAGGACGGTGGATCATTTTTAAAATAGCTCAAAAGATTTTTTTTATCTCAGCTCTTCTCTTTACACTAAAATCTGTTATTTCAAAAGAGTCATTATGTTATACATACTACCTAGGTTCACTACTGTTTAATAATATAGTCACGCCTTTTTCCCAGTAGGGGTAGGCAGAGGTGAATAAACCACCCACGTTTCTCCAGATGTGGTCAGATTAGGTCCCATGTAACAGGGGGCGAGCCTGTTGCCACTTTATTGGGACCACCACACACACACACACACAAAGATGATATCAGTGTGCGGGTTTCCTCACGATGTTTTCCTTCACCGTTTTTGTATCTCGCTGTTGTAACTAAAGTTCACAAATGTACATAACTTAAATATTAAGTCATCGGTACATGCCGAGGTTTGAACCCGCGACCTTCGGAATGAAAGCCGCACGCTCTAACCATTAGGCCAGCGAGCTACCTGCTTTGAAACGAGGGAACGATTATTGAAACGGTTCCTACTGTTTAATCGAGGAAAAAAAGCAAATTTTTTTAAGGTTGTAAAATATATAACAAATATTTTCAATTATTTAATATTGGACTTTAAAATACAATCTGGGTTTAACTTCTGCACAACCTTTCGGTATTATCGATTAACACTGTCTCACTAAAAATGGTTGAAAAACCGAAATTGTTTTTTAAGTTTGAAAAACTTTAACCTAAATTTAGATTTACGATCGTGTCTCGAACTCATGATTCGTCAAGCTTTTCCGCTTTGGCGAAGATTTTCTTCAGCTGATTACAATTCCGGTCGGCTAATTTCAGTATTAAGATGATGAGGTTGAGCTTTATATACATCGACAAATGTGAGTGTCATAAGAAGCTATATATAATATAATATTATATATATGTAAAACATGTATTTTAACAAATTTTTTAACTTTTGTATTGTATCCAATAATAATAAAAAAATAACCTCTACAACTTATTAAAATATGATGGTTTGATTTTCAAGAAAAATGGTTCCATTCAAAAGGTTGTGTCATTTCAGTGAAGATTTCTAAAAAAAATCTATGTTATGTAATTTATATGAAATTATCAATATTTTTTAATAATGGAAAAGTGATCTTTGTTACTTCGATATTACACATGGCTTATATAGACATTAAAATTATAGATTGTACTTGATCCTGCTGTGGTGGTTTCGCTGAAGGCGTAATCGCTTTTCCAGCCACTATAATATTAACCTTAGAGATGATATATAAGTCAGTTAAAAGAAAATCTGTTTAACTATACTAATAACATACAAAATGTCTACGTATTAAATCTCTAAAAACTGTTGTAGGATTCGTTATTAAAATTATGAAATATCCATTTTGGCACTGTACCCTGCTGCTTGTGTAATATGTTGTTACGTGAAAGTTGACCAACAGGTAAAACGAATAAGCCAGTAAGGAAAGTTTACGCCGTCATATATAAAAAATATCAAAGTACTCATAAAGCTTTAAATGTTTTTCAACGCTGGCCTAAAAAGGTATGTACCAGTACATCAGGTTAGGAAAAGTAGTACGAAAGTGAAAATAATGTCCAAAACGAATGAGATCTATGAGTAGGTAGAGTATTGAAGATTTATAATTAAAGAATATTTAATATTATAAGTTATGGTGGTGGAATATAATACAGAATAATTAGCAATTACTGCAAGTTAGATATCTATGTTTAATGCTAATTTTAATACTTTCTCGTGTAAATATTGTTTAAAGCAATTTTACTAATACGGGCAAAATCGAGAAGAAAAATGCATAAATATTGATATTATAAGGGACGACAACTAATGCAAAGAAATGGACTTTTATCAATTAATAATTTTAACTGAACTGAATAGATCATTGAAGCATTAAAGTTAAAAAGAGAATTTATGAATAATCAATTTTATCGATAAGTATAAATGTACACATGTACTAATATTCTGTGTAACTATTTTTATTATAATATATAAGTTTGGCAAATATTTCCCTTCCGCTTTTTTGCTCTTTATTCAATGCTTTATAAAAAGTGTTACAGTGATTGGATTTAGTTCAAATATGCGCCGTTTTGTTCGATAATCTGTTTCCATCTAGACGGCAACTTCATAATACCTCCCTCGTAGAAGCCCCCCTCCTTATTTGCGAAGAACTCGGACAGCCACTTTTCACAAGCCTCTTTTGAGTTCAACTTTACACAACCAAGGGCGTTCACCATGGACAGGAACAGGTGGTAATCACTTGGCGCTATGTCCGGGCTATATGGTGGATGCGATAAAACCTCCCATCCGAGCTCCCGTAGCTTCTGACGAGTCATCAACGAAGTGTGTGGTCTGGCGTTGTCCTGGTGGAACACTACACCCTTCCTGTTGGCCAATTCTGGACGCTTCTGGTCGATCGCCTGCTTCAAGCGGTCCAGTTGTTCGCAGTAGATGGTAGAATTAAGCGTCTGGCCATATGGGAGCAGCTCATAGTGGATGATTCCCTTCCAATCCCACCAAACACACAGCAAAACCTTCCTGGCCGTCAATCCCGGCTTGGCCACTGTTTGGGACGATTCACCGGCCTTCGACCACGACCGTTTTCGCTTGATATTGTCGTATGTGATCCATTTTTGGTCGCCAGTCACCATCCGCTTCAAGAATGGGTCGAGTTCGTTCCGTTTCAGCAGCATATCGCAGGCGTTGATTCGGTCCAGAAGGTTTTTTTGCGTCAAATCATGCGGCACCCAAACATCAAGCTTTTTTTTGTATCCAGCCTTCTGCGGATGGTTTAAAATGGTTTGGTGACTAACTCCCATCTCCTAGGCGATGTCACGAGATGCCACATGCCGGTCTAACTCGATGTAGTCCATGATTTGATCGGTATTTGTCGTCACAGGTCTTCCGCCGGTTGGCTTAGCCATGGTGTCGTTTTCACCGGCTCTGAATCGTCGAAACCATTCCTCCGCGGTTCGAAGTGATAGAGTACCATCCCCCAAAACACCATTAATCTCACTGAACGTTTCTCTAGCGGATTTGCCTTTAACGAAGGAAAACTTTAAAATAGCGCGAATTTCAGCGTTAGTGAACTCGCATGTTTACACGTCTATAACTGTTGAACGCAATATCCAAACTAATTATGCATAGCGTCGTTTTGTAGGTTATGTCAAGACCTTTCAAATTATGTATAGTATTGCCAGATACGAGCTCTGTAGCGCTTTGTACATAGCCGCGAAATTCAAAAGACAAAAAGGCGGAAGAGAGATATTTGCCAAACTATTATAACAATAGAATTTGTAAGTAACGAGGATTTAGTACAGAACCTCCTGTTTTAATTCCTAGCTTAGATACGATTTAAAATATAATAACTTTATTAAATCGGGACCAGAAGGAGCTATGTTCATCTGTGATGTATTCCTAACAATGAGTCTAGACTTTTCATTAAGCAAGGTTGTCCAGAGTACTCTAAAACTAGAAAGCTCCTCGAGTGTATACAATGCGTATGATTCAGTACGTGAAAAGAAAATTTAGCATTGTACTCTTCACACAAAACAGAATGAAGACTTACTGACAGTGTATACAGTATAAGTACTATAGTAGACACACAGGAAAAGACACATATTCTTTAACGCAGAATGTCTTAAAATGATGAATACTACAGGTACATCTCCTATTACGATACCACTGTTTTTTTATACAAATAGAAATTGTAAAAGTACTATCAAGGTTCTTGCCTATTATACTTAGAATGAAGAGAAGTAAATAATTCATTTCATTACCTTAACCATAAGCTATTTTTCTGAAATATCCTACTCATTTATACGCAGTATCCACAAAAGAGAATCCACGAATTACAATGTATTATCTCATTTTTATTAAAACTTCAGGTTATTATAGCATTTAAAGCATTAACAAAGGGCTTATCAACGGCTCTACAGTTGCGGTTGGTGTGTCGGCGCTAACAAACAAACCGTGCGAACAAAGAAGTGGAGGAAAGAAGGGAAAATGATTAAGCTGCACCAGATTGTGCTATTATGTCGGCTGAATTACAATATGAGGTTTGTAGTTAGTCAGCAATAAAAGCCTACTAACCAAACTGCAAGATGTGGTCTCCGAACCGAACCAGGAACCTATGTGGTAAGATAGCAGATAGTTATTGCATCACTTAGTTAAATATTGATTTATGGGAGTATCTTATGTATGACTTGAATCTTAGATATGTACGTAGTTTAAATATAAATAAAAACATCTTTATTATTATTGATATGATTAGTATGTGTGTATAGAAAATCAAATATTCAAACGCCATGTAATAAGTTAACTGTTACAGAGAATCTAAAGTGGTTAACATTTATTTGGTTTTATTGTTAAACTATTGTCCGTTACGCCAAAAATATTTCTTTTTCTAATAAAATATATTGTTTGGTATAATACCCAAAAAAAAAAAACTATGAATACAAAAATGTACCTCATTGTTACAGCGTCTGAGCGTCCATAAGTATAAAAAATTTACAACAAAAGGAAATATACCTTAGAAACTTCATTGGACGTTAAAAAGACGTTCATAGTTTTATTCATTTTGTTACTTTCCAATAACTAGGTCGTGCACTAAAGAAGGAAATTTATAAGTACACTGTATCCGTGGGACAGTGGTTAAACGTTAACACCCCACGTGTTGGTTCAATCAACCACACCCCATGGATCAATACCAGGAATTTTCTGGTCCTGCCTGGGTAGCTACCATCTGTGTATTCTCCTGCAATAGCAGCATCAGTGTTCCGCCTTTTAACATATGAGACTCAGAATAATTTGCGCGAGTCTGTTTTACCACCCACGGCCTCTTCTAACATAAGTACTAGTATTAGACATATATGATAAAAATATAAAAACTAAACTGTCGATGTTGATTTTTAAAATAGCGTTGGAAACGTAATATTAACCCAACAAACCAAACATTTAAATAACTAGTCAGGGGTTTTCTTATCTTATATTTATAACAGGTGAAAATATACTTTAATATATTCACTAGAATAATAGAAACAGCAACAGATATTAACGGAGAATATAAGACCCTAGATGTTATGGGGTATATGTCTTCGAGCGGAAATCGAGTTATGTACATTAATAATAAGGATCATAAAAGAGAAAACTCTAGTTATAAGAATTAAGTTGTTAATATAATTAAAAAAATAATTAAAGTACAACTAGAAACTAAGTAATTTTCACTTACCAATCCCAAAGATGCGCCAAGCAGTCGAACATGACGCAGCCGTGCTCAGCGCTGATGCAGGACGCGGGCGGTGCTGACGCCATGTCAGCGTCCTGCCCTTCCTTATCACTGTCCCATGGGCCCATTGGACACAGATAATTACACCACTATTTAATTAAACATCGTAGACTTCACGAAACATCGTAAACTTCACGCTGTTTAATCTAATGATGCGATTTTCGACGAGCAATCGAATTCGCGGAGGCAAAGTCTGGAAAGAGAAATGTGACAATTAAAAATTCGATAAGGCCAATGGCATATAGCTGATGAAATAAAATGAAAGTGAAATTACAAATGATTTTTTTTTATTCTAGTATATACTATGTATACATGATTATTAGTAGTAATATATATGCATGGGTATACACAAAATTAAGATCATTGCATAGCATCGATACGATGACAAGTTCGTAGGCAATTATAGGAATACCTACATATTAATGAATAAAAAAAAATTCTTTTCTGTTTTTTCGTATTTCCAATTTTAGCTTGTAAATATACTTTGTACAGCTTATAACAAAAGTAGTTTCCTATTTCTTAAGTCACATCATTTCTTTCTCTTACAATCTAAAAATTCACATTTATAATACATTGAACGTACGTACGTTGTTATTATTATATAATAAAACAATTATTTAATAGATACATATTATTCTAAACATTATAAATAACACTTCAACAATAGATTAACAATTTGTTTTGTTTTCTAATAAAGTACAAGAATATTTTTATCGCATTCAGACAGTAGTTCGTGTTTTCATTGTAAAATTCCTGAGTGCTTCATCCATAAAGTTAACTAAACCACAATGATTTTCAAAGGAATATCATTGCGGTTGTCAACCATGAAGTAACAGTAATGTTCCTGTTATATAATCTAATTTTTTTTTCTCACAAAATAACTATTTAACTACGGTTCTTTAAGAAGCTTTGTCAGATAAAGGAACGGTTGAATTGCATTACATATCGGAATCGTAGAGAAATAACTTAAAGGTTTTTAGTTTAATTATTAATTTTCTTCAAGCTTTATGTAGTGAGCTTTTTTATGATAAGGTCGTATTTAGACACATTGTGATGAAATAAGTTTTCATATTTTTAACGATGTTGCTGTATGCGCTACATTATTATCGCCGTAACTTTGATGTCACTGTCCTGTCTTATCATTCCAATGAACTCTGTAAAGAATTTGGCCCGAATTTGTATTCGTTATTATTAAACTCAAACCATTTTTAATATAAGAGTCTAGGCATTAAGTAATATCATAATTAATTCAGTCTCTTTAAGAAATGTGTCTTATTCAAGATAATTTACTATTTATATTATGATGTCTTCATAGTATTTCGTTACTCTAATTGCCATTAACAGGTCGAGGACCCGGGTCCACTAGCCCATTATCAGATGAGCTGTAAAAGTCAAAATTATTACCAAAATCAACATCATCATAACTGCCATTAGGTACTTACCATAAGGAGTGACATTTATCAGAACACTAGTTTTTAAATCTTTAACTCAAAATATCTTTATTATGATATAATTACACAATCATTGTTAATCGTCTATCGTTACTATTAAAGTGAGCTACACGTGCTCCTCTGAGAAGAGCTGATAAGAAACTTAAGGGTTTTGTAATGGTATTCACACACATATATATAGAGCAATTCATATCCTAACATATTTCAAATAATCTTCTAAACAACAATATTCTCTTTTGTACTAGATCCGATTAACAACACGTCTATTGATGAGATTGCGATTTGGAATTCATCATAATACAAGAAATATTAAACATTAAACAAACTACAAAAGAACTTGATACTTTACGGAGTCTATTCGAGTATTTTTAAGGTCAATTCGAGTGTTTTTTATTTATTAAGTAAATCTAAGAAATAACATCTCCACCTCCACCAGTAATTACTGGTATGGAATTTAAAAGTTTTCACAGGCATGGTAACTTGAAATCATCATTAAGTTATGTCTCAGAACTTTTTTCAATTACCTATTGAACTAGCGAAAGACAGGTGCAATGGCGAATGCCCTAATTAGACCTTTAACTTAGATACTTGAGGACTAAAAATATTTTCTCAGTTTAACGACATGATAATTTAACGATGAAGATATGACTACAAATAATTCGAAAATGTAGCATTAATATAAGATATAAAAAATAAGTTTAAATGTAGTCTTTGTTAAGTATATATCTCATATTAAACTCATAACATTTTGCAATTCATAGTATTAATGCTCAAGCATATGATTTATATGCAATGAAGCAATTTAATATGCATTTGTGTTCATACAAGATGTTTTGTATTTGTATATAATAGATACAATGTCGTATCGACTAACATTAACTGTGTTGTGACATTTCTTTAGCAGATACTTTAAAGTAAGAAATTCTAATGACAAAGAGATACATGTTAAAGTTTCTAACAGCTGAAGCAAAACACCGGATATAATAAAAAAGAGGTACATTGTTACCTGTTTTTTTCTCAATTTACAAAAATGAAATTTAGTCAATAATGTTAAGAAACACAAAACTTTCCATAATCAGTCATGCGATATAGATGTTTGATAAATCATCTAATACATTTATTTAGAATTTCTATCCAATTTCTATCCGTTTTTCTTAAGATATTTCCGAAACACTATACAGCTCCGCCTCTTTTGCTAAGACGCAGAAGTGAGAGATAACGCGTAAGTTCTAAGGTCACGGAAAATATGTTTCTTTGTTTATGAAATATATATATATATTTTCAGAATAGTTTTATAACGTGACGACGGAAAACAATATAATACACGTACAACACATTCACAATGACATGCGGAAAATTGTTACAATTATATCTTACAATGTTAGACAAAGCGAAAGGAATGATATTTCCTCAAAGCGCTAAAAGAATGGGACTCATTATGAAAAAGTAAAAAAAACGTATGTAATCCGACATGAAATTAATATTATCCGTAATTCATACTTCTTTACCGTTAAAGTACCGCAAGCAAGATTCAGTTACAAAATGAACCAGTCTATTGTAGTAATAAAATTAAATATGAAATCTAAGAAAGATATAAAGAAAAGTAAATTACTCTCAAGTAGCAACTGTGGCAATAATTTGGTACGCACGTCGACATCAGTGCCAGATGATCAGGGCGTGCCGGCCAGTGAAAGTGACCTAACCATGAGATAGCGGTACCTTTGGTACCTGCGTCACGTTTATGTCACGACAACGTCAATAAGAAAGTCATTAGCGTTGTTTTATTAATTACAAACCCTTTATATTATTTATTTATATGTGAATACACGAATTAAACATATATAGTCATACATATATAGAAAAATAAAACACTGTAAGATTTCATTTTTCATGTAAACTTGACGTATATCCAAATCAATGATTATTTCAAGAAAGTTTTGTTTGACTAAATAATTCCCTATTAGTATGAATGTTTTTAATACTATTAATATAATATCGTTCATAATGTATTAAATATTATCAACCTATTAATATTATGTATTTAAAATAATCTTTTTATTTGCTTTATGTATTTATAAAAACGTATTCTAAATTATTTAGTTAGATTCATACGTACATATAGGTATATAATTTATAAAACATTTTAATGATATGATTTAACAAAGCACAATGTGCGCAATAGCTAAAACCGGAAATATTATAAAGTCCATGGCAAGACATTTCCTACTGTTATTAACTTGAATGCATGGTCACTTGAAAAGATCTTTTCTCTGCTGTCAGACTACTTCAATCGCCAACGGCTGACATCTGTAAACAGCTTTCCAAGATTTAAAAGGTCTTTTAGCATCTACGCCGTAAATCTTACGAAGTTAACATGCAATCCAAATTCAAGTTAATAAAAAAAATTTAAACAATCCAACCTTAAAAGGAAAACGCTTACAACACGACAAAAACGTAAGATGTTCCTCTTATAATATTCGCTTATAACAGTTATAAAGAAAATCAAATATATTATATACGCAGTTGTTTTTTCAATTAACATCATGAAGAAACTATAATGACAAAGAAACGATAGATAATAAAAATAGCTTAAAGAGAATTTAAATTTCCAACTTTCCTCTATATATTACGTTTTTACGAAATAGTTTTAATCTAACATTTATATTGGAATATTATAAATCATTGAGTTTTATTATGTCGGTAATCGAGTTAATATCATCCCTTAAACAGTATGTTTACCATGTATATGAAATAATTTTTCTATGCTCATTAAACGAAATTTACCCAAAAATGTACATTTGATAAATCTTGTACTAAAGTTTTATTCCCATACGGGCCTCTATAAAAATTATTACATTTTTGAAATGCGTTATAATTTTCAACAAAAGTTTATCTTCATAAATATATAAACCACATATAATTTGTATTATGACATTAAAAAAATATTTCTTTATAAGATTTAAATGCTTAAAACAATATATCCAAGAATGATAGCTAAATGTAGGTCATCACAACGTGCCAATAATTATGTATTACACTTACCCAGTACGACAGTCCGATTTTGCGGTGGTTATTTATTGATGTATATGCAATCGGTTTTATCGTATAACACTGTTTATACATTAGATAGGATTAATACGTTAAATATAGGATTAGAATGGTAAATTTAGTAACATTTTTTCATTTAATTTATAAATTCTCTGTATTGATCTAGCGCCGCGCGACCGCGCGCTCCATCACGGAATGAACGCCACCCCGGTGCGCGAGTTTTCCTCATTTTCCCGCCACCGGCGGAGGGGGATGTTCGAAAACTTATTTTGAACTACAACATTCATCTGCGAATCCCTCTTCGCTTACGAAGGACCCTCTCTGTTATATACATCGTATGGCGTTTTAAATAAAACAAGGTTACGAAATATACAAACTATGTTTTTACAAAATACGTAAATATTAAGAAGTAGATTGCAGACATTTAATAAGTTAAACTGACTTTAACCTGGAAAATTATGAATATACATAACTAACATTTATCACATAAGATATTTGAACAAAGTCAGTTAAGTTATACAAATTTTTATTTGATAATATTAATAGTAAAACCTTAACTACTCAGTGAGGGGATTATCTAACACATTTACATTCAGGGTACCTATATCTTAATGTATATAAGGGTATATCCCTTAAATTGGTTGGGGTGCGCGCCAGGTCTGCCACCCCTGCAAGTTTACGAACTTGTATTAAGTGTTTTGAAACACGGAGCATGTTGTACAGTTATGAAATAAGCTCTTATCCATTAAAAAGGTAAAGAGAACGCATTTTTTTTACAGTTTACGAGTACTTTGGTCATTAAGCGAAATTAAGAAATATTTTTACATTAGTTGTACCATTGTTAAACCAATGACTTTTAATTAATTTTATTTCGTCTTTATTTTTTAGGTATTCACTTAAAATGAGTCCTTTAGGACTTCACTGTTTTTCTAGTTAGTGCTGCCTATCGTTTCCCGGTCTTTACTTATTTAAAGTAACAAAAGAATACATGATTATGTATAAACAGGGATTACAGAATAGTCACCAGAGAACTTTTTTTCCTTAATATTTTAATGATATTAATGTAACTTAATTAGTAAAAAAAAACAATTATTTACATAATAATAGTAAAATAATATTATTTGAAAAAATAAAGAAACTTAGTAAAAAGTTTTCAAGTATTTTTTTTATATAAACAGTTATTAATAAAAACATCAACTCCTTTTGTGAACATATTTCCCCAAAACTATATTTTTATAAACCAAAATGGCAAAACATTAGCGCGTTTATCGGGGAACAAGTACTTACTCTGCTTTTAATAATCAGGCGCTAGTTATCATTATTATACAGAATCTCATTGCTTAACGTTTTGAAACAAGATGGTTATGTATCTTGCAAACGTTTAACGAGTGTTAATCTCACAAAAAATTCTGTTAAATGAATTTTCCTTAAATTTCCTTAATGATTTTTCCATACAATTTCATTTATTAACTAGTATCGTTGTAAAAAGTACTGAAAAAAGAAAAAAATATATTTTCATTGAAAGCAATGATTTTGTTACTTTACTACTACTAATACAAATATACTCTCATTAATTGATCACAAGATGGCAACATAGCCGAAGACAGTTACGTGAAGATGTGCGAAATAATTATTTCTATATAAAACCGTACCACTGTTTGGCAGACCAAAAAGTAATTACAAAGGTATTTTATCTATTTTATACATAATTTTAAGAGCACTAGTTTTTGGTAAAGTTTTTAACATAATTTAAGGATATTATAAATAAAATTATCAATTATGACGGAGAATATGTAAAACTAAATATAAAATTACGCTAAAAATGTTAATGTACTCTAATTTAAACACGTTTTTTATATTATTTTTTTGATCTAAGTTTATAAAAAATACACAATTTTATTAAACAGGAAAATGAGAAGCATAAATTTAATAATGTCATACAAATTTCATATTTCACTTTACTGTGTTTCAAGAGGCATGCGCATTTATACCAAACAGAAATTAAAAAAAAAAAATTCTCTATGGTTGCGTTTAAAATCAAATTGTTCAGATGAATTTATATAACGGTCGAAGATTAAAACAAACTTTTTGATATTAAATACACTTCGAGAGTTTTTATATAACAAATAATTAATTACGGGAAGTTAGTTTTTAACGTATTTGTATAGTTACAATTACAATGGATATAGAAATATCAAGAGACGAATTTCGTAATAAAATAAAAAGTCACGAAGCATACGGAAAACCGTAAATAAACTTTTCATTTTGTTATAATGTTTTGTGATATATAAAATATAAAGTTTTAATCATTCTTTTATAGATATAAATGGTCTCCTCGTGATTTCGAATTGGGTTCCGGATTAGGACGAGGAAAATTTGGGCATGTTAATGTGGCAAGAGAAAAGAAGACTGGTTTATTAGTAGCAATTAAAACTTTATTCAAGTCTCAAATAACAAAATCGAAATGTGAACGTCAAGTATTAAGAGAGATTGAAATACAGTCCCACTTAAAGTAATTGATTTCTTTAATTTTGCAATAAATGTTTTTATTCTTACATTACTGAGATGGTGTACCGGTGATTTCGTATGCTCTTACGTATTTCTCTTCACAACAATTACTTTATTTCAATATGAAACTGAATAAAAAAACCAAAACAAAGTTCAGTAGATAACATTGTTATAACTAGCCATTCTTGATTTTTTTTAATAAAACTCTGGTAAATAACAATAAATCTTGAAATTACATTTTTATTAAGTTTCTTTCATATTTTACAGACATCCAAACATTCTCAAACTGTTTACTTGGTTTTATGATGAGAAACGCATATATCTCGTTTTGGAATTTGCTGCTGGTGGAGAGCTTTATAAACACTTGACTAAGTCGCCGAAAGGACACTTTACAGAACCTAAAGCTGCCAAATATATATACCAGGTAATCATTTCATTAATTGTTCAGTCTTGAGAAATGAGAATAGATTAGGGATTCCTTCTTCACTTGCAAACCTTACACTACATGATAAAATCCTGTGTATTTATATAATTAAATGTAATAAATATAATTTTCTTGCAATTGTAGTAATAAAAGAAATTATTGTTTTATACATTAAACATAATGGTGGCCGAGTACTATTTAATTATGTATTGGGAATTTTAAAACTGGGTGGTAATTTCTTAATGATACTCTCCCAGTCATATAAAATGTTAGATAAATACAAATATTAAATGTATATAACAAAAGTTACAAATAATTAATTGCAACTTATTAGTTAAACTTCATATATAGAGTACATAATGTAAATAAAAGATATCACATAAAATTCCTTATGTATTAAGGGATCAGAGGAGTTTTGTTGTAAAAATGTTTACTGCAAAATTTTGCACTAATGTCTATGAACATGACCAAATTTAAATTGAATTTTAATAACAGTGTGATAGTTGCAGAAAATATAATAATTTCAGTGTACATAAAGAGTGCAAACATCAGCCATTAACATTCAGATTGCAGATGCAGTAGAGTATTGTCACCAGCGTAAAGTAATGCACAGGGATATAAAACCAGAAAATATTCTGGTTACTTTAAATGGTGATCTCAAGTTATCAGACTTTGGCTGGTCAGTGCATGCACCATCAGAGAGGTATGTTTTCATTTTATTAATCACAATTATATTGAGAAAGTTTATGTGCAAATAATAGACAGCAATAAGTTGAATGATGATGAGGTGATAACTTTGTTGTTAGATTATCACAATGAACTTGATTAAATAAATGGGAACATTGATTACTTCTCATTAAACAATATGTGTTATAAAATTTTAATTCCATATGCAGTTGCAGTTTAGTTACTTTTTTAGTTTTTTTTTTTACTATAAAGTGCTGCAATGAGTTAATCATCACATCAGCTAACCAATGGATGATATACACTGCACAACATTGTGTTAGTTATCTTAAATTAATATGTTTGTCCCTATTACTTTAATGATCAACCTGATCACCATTTAACATTGTAATGTTTATACACTAATATTTGATGACAAAAACAAACATTACTGTCATAAAGGTGGTCTGAAATACATTCATCTTTACACTGTATTGGTAGATCTAATAGGTGGATAATCATTTAACACTAGGTACTTAAAAATTTTGTTATTTTTTGAATATCTGAAACATTGCTATTATTTTTAATAGTAGTTGTTTAAAAAATAATAGAAACTTAGTATTAAAAAAAAATCATGAAATAAAACTATTTAATGTTTAACATTCTTGTTTGTTTTAGACGCAAAACAATGTGTGGAACCCTAGATTATCTTCCTCCAGAGATGATAAAAAGAGAAGTATACAATGTATCAGTTGACCAATGGTGCTTAGGTGTGCTCTTATATGAATTTTTAGTGGGAAAGCCGCCATTTGAAAGTGAGGAACAGCAAATGACTTATGCAAGGATTCTTGCAGTTGACATAACATATCCAGAACATGTCCCAGAAGATGCAAAGGATTTAATTTCAAAGGTATATACATATATATCTAGATAGACTGCTTTTGCAAAATCAGTAATATAAATACCTTTATTTTTTTATTATTTGTCTAGAGACAATATTAGTATAACTTGCACATGAAGTAATATTATATGTTTGTCTATAAGAACATGGCACTAGTAATGATGATATTCACTATACTGCCTGTGCAGTCACCGCACATTGCCCTTGAGACATAAGATGTTGATTTACATTACCTCAATAATCTCACTAGCTGCTACTACAACAATTTTCATACTGGAACTCAGTAAAGTTTGCAGCAGGACCTACTAGTGATGACAAGTCCATTATTTTGCAAAATAATAATATCAGTATACTTAAATATTTTGTTAAAATTTGTACTACATTATTTTGATGTTCATAAAGATAAGCAAAATTTTATTAGATTCATTTTAAAATTTTAACTAATTATTGCTGATAGTAGACTTCTGTACTGATGGTAAACTTCTGTAGTTTGGAACCAGTAGACTAGAATAGTCTAGATAATGGATAGGTACCACGCCAATTCCCATTTCGGCCGCCTAACAGCAGTATGCATATGTTACTGTGTCTAGTAAGAGGGGTATTGTAACTATTGATATTATTCTGGTAACAAATTTATATTACATTTTATGCCTTATAGTGGTGGAGGTATGGATGTCATCCTAATCAGCACCACATTGTTATGAACATGCATCTTATTTACCTTTGAGTAAACATCTCACACATCTTGTCACTTTGTACAGTAAAAATAAGTGAAAGTAAAATTTGTAACAAATTGGCTTAGAGCTAAACTTTAATAATTATTTTTAAGCTTCATATTTGGTTTGAAATTGTTAAACATTCAATATACAGATTTACAAAATAGATTAACTTAACAGTTTAAAGTTTTCATAAGTTATAATAAATTAAACACAAATATTTTCTTTTAGCTGCTCCGTTATCAGAGCAAGGAGAGAATATCACTTAATGCTGTGAAGAATCATTCCTGGGTACAGAAATTTTATCAAATTACACAGAACAAGATTTAATCTCATTTTGTTTACACTTAATGAATATTTATTGACAATAAATGTATTACAAAGAGTAACCTAAGTTTGGAATCCATTTTAAACCATCTTTTGTGCTAGCCGCTGGTTTGTATTCCAACCCGATCCAATCATTGTAACCATTCAATTCTAAATGTTCGAGGATGTATTTATAGTTTATTTCACCTGGAGTGTCGGGTTCATTTCGGTTTGGTACTTGAGCAATCTAAACGAAGAAAGTGAAAATTAATCAAATAGAATTGACTTATGAACTGAAATGAATATACTAAATGAAAACAAAATGATAATGAACTCGAAAAAATTAAGGTAACTAAGTTCTTCATTGTTTTTAAGTGTTACTTAAGTATTATTTACTACACATGCAATTTCCATTTCCAACAAAGCAGGACTCTTAATATACAAGTACATCTAATGTTAAGTTACCTGGACATGCCCTACATAGGGCATAAGGTTTTTGATGTTATGTGACAAATCTCCACTAATATGTTGAAGATGAAATATGTCCAACTGAAGCTTCAAATGTGCACTGTCAATTCTTTTAATTATATCCACAGCTGTTAAATGAAATAAAAAGTAATTAACATGTGTTTATAACTGATTGTATGTCTATAAATTGTATTATTTGTACATTAATTAAATGTACCTATTAATTAATATATTAGCTTAATGAATACTTTGGAAAAATTATGAAAATACATAATAAATTATGTAGTTTAATTAAGCTCCTTTGTTTTAAACAGTCCCTCTAAACATTCTTACTACTGAGACTTGCAGGTTTTCTGTCACATGGTCGAGACCTTTTACCCTCCACTATTTTAGAGAAATTGCCATGAAAGAAAACAAGGGAAAATAGATATATTTTTTGCCATCAAACTGATAGACATTCTATAGGTATTCCATCTTTTTCTTGTTGATATTCTGCACATTAAATTAATTTATGCCAAATAGCTACAGATTGGGAGTCTGTTGTTGGCTGCAGCATTTAAGAGAAGAGTGAATAGGCTACTTCTTATCTAATACACTTTACCATCAACTCTTTGTAATAAAAAAAAGAATAAAACATTAGTTACATACCTTTTGAATATTCATTAAGAAAATACTTAGGAACTGAATATTGATTAATTGGTTCTATCACACCCATCAAATTTACATTTTGTAGAACGTTAGCAGCATATTTCAGATTACTCTCATATGTCTCCCAATTACTTGAGGTCACATTTTCTAATTTTCCTGCCATGATATGAATTTTTCTTGCACCCAAAGCTCTGGCATAATCAATTGTAACTTGCAAATTTTCTTTGAATTCATTCTCTTTGCCAGGAACTGCTGTTACTCCGAGTTCACCTTTACTAACATCACCTGTATCAGGAATTTATTTGTATGTATGAAAAGGAAGTTTGTGTTCTATCTAATTAAAAAAGCAGGATGCTTCTTTGTATCTATTCAAGAACAGAAAGTGCTTTAAGATAGATAAATATCTCTCTCTAAATCTCATGTCTTCATTGCTGGAACTATCTGTCTTTTCTCATAATAGAGCATAGAATTCTATGTTATTTTCCCCTCCATGCTCCACCATATTTCTTGTGGATAGTTGCATTTTATATTTCTCTTAAATAAATATTCTTATTAATCATGTAATGTAAAGATTTAATATGACACTTATTAAAATAGCTTTGACGGCATTACTTACCAGTTTTTAAATTTATCAATATTTGTTCTATATTAGCTGAATCCTTCGCCTTTTTGACTTGTTCTATTGTGTGTCCAAAGGGAAAGCCAGTTTCCACGGCCTTGAAGCCGGCTTCTTTAGCTAGGGAATAACGTTCTAATATCGTGGCACCTTCAGAGAACATAAATGAAATATTCGCACAAAATTTCATGATCACAAATTTAATATAATATATATATATATATTAGTAGTCGAAATATTAAGCAGAATGGTTTTCGTTCGGTTATGTCAAACGTTCTGACAGTAATTATTGACACTTGTTCGTACGGTTCACTTGGATGATAACCGTTATCAAACAATTTTGCTATTATCAAAAGTTTGTCACCGCACTTACCACATTCTATGTCAACTTTATGATATAATAACCATCTCAGGCCTTTATCGACTGTCCATACAAGGAAATATTTTTCATTTCACCTCCTAATCTGAATGTTAAATCGTTATTAAGAAGAAATATAATAAACGACTATTGTTAATTTTAAAAATGATGCTAATTTTATTATTGAAAATGTATAATGGCTATAAGAAAATTGATTATAATATTATTAATTTATTGCATAAATAATAAAACTAAGAATTAACAAAGTCTTCTACTTTTTAATAGCTAATTGTATTTTTTATACATTGTAGGAGGTTGTCTTGTAGGAACTGTATCACCTAAGGTAATAAAAAGTGAAGACATTATTTGACCGCTGTTTGAATAGTGTAAAATAATTAAAGAGTCACAATGGGAGCAATTGTTACATACACAGGAAAAGCTACTTAAAAACATATTGTGCCTAACTAAAATTACACGCTGAGTTAGTTGCTATATTTAATTTGTAGGCAGTTAAGAGCAATCCGTCTTCACGATAGGTACATCAGAATGATCCATTTCTGATTACTACTCATTTCATTTTGAAATCATCTCTAGATATGAGCGGACTAAAGCTAAAGCGGGGCCTGAGCAACATTGTCATTATGGGCCAATTTTTCTATAGACATTATTTAGTAAATGAATATTTTTTAGACATAATCTTCATTATAAAATTGTTGATAGGTGACGCGAAAAACTTTATTTATAATTAGTCAGGTGGAATGTTACAGCTTATCTACTTCCGTGGTGCAGCGAATAGTCTTCGAAGTATTAGGCCCGTTCCGTGGCCGCTTGAGTGCTTTTTAAACCCAATTGGTTGGCTACCGTGCTGATCTAGTCAAATTATTGCCATAATCGCAATAATTAAATAATAAAGTAAGCAAATAGATAACGCCTAAAAACTATATTGTTTCCAAAATAGCAGCAAGTTGATATAATACAATTATTAAGAAAAAAATAAACTTAACGTAGACTACCAGGTCCAGCTGTAGTAAATGAAACTAACAAGTGAAGCTTTATTGATTTTATTTATGAATAATAAATTCGTTTTTTTTTTTAAAGTAAAACATAATACCTTTATATGCTACTTACATTATCAATATTTATGTTCATAAACACAATCAAAGGTATATTATTATTACGTAAAGTCTAACAAAGACGGAATGGTCAACATTATTATTTTATAGTAAGTTAATAACATAACATAACTCAGAAATCCTTTAAATAATAACAATATTGCATATCATAAAGAAAATTCAGAGCAACGTACTATTCTATTATATAATGTCTAATGATGTACATACTTTTAACGTTAACATTGCTTAGCGGTGCATAAATCACAGTATATACCTATAAATGTTGATTGTTCTATAATCTTTCAAATTGTTTCACATTGTTACAGTAGTTTATAACCAAACAGTAAATTTTAATTTTGAAAAGTACATTCGTTTATTTTGTAACGATACGTACTAAAGAATCAATTGAAAACACGAAAAAAACCAGTTTGTAATAACAAAACCTTATAATAGAAATCAAAACGAGTTTGTTCAGTAAATTTAATGTTCAATTTAATTTCTTAGAATATACATGTTGCATTTTACATGTATGAAGAAGCATTATTTTTAATCCTATAATAATATCAAATTAATATTGGTGGATAAATTCTTAAACCTAAAATAAATGCGTACAATTGTATGTGCTTCCAGTTATACAGTCTTCATACAAAGAGGTATTTACGGTCGATAACTATAATATAAATATGCTTTTTGATATTAACACAGCCATATTTTACAACGTTGTATATAGTTATGTAACTTACTCTAAGTTAGGACTATGTAAACAATCAAATATAAAATACTAAATATCAATCATATGCCAACAGTTCTCACATTTGAGAGAAATGTGTAGTTTGAGCAGACTGTGCCAATACCCTGTAAAGCAGTAATTTCTTTTGAGCTTTCATGGCGGCTTGTTTAGCCTGTCGTGCCCTTTAAATCCGCGGTGGTCTACAACGGAGATCCCGTGACGTCTACAAAGGCAAAAGACGACCACTGAGGAATTTTTAGTGGATAAAAATGTCCACAAACCTATACTTTTCTCAAGATGCAGAGTTCATAAAGATTTTCTCCACGGATACCCAAAAAAAAATTTGGTTCTTGTCACACGACAACAACCAATGATCACGACATCGTAACGTTATAGTTAAGATAGGAACTCTTTACACTAAGAGGACGCTGCGTGCAACCCGTGCTTTGGGTTAATACTTACTAACATTTCACAAACCGACTTGCATAAAACTTTAACAATGGCTTAAAACTATTTATTAGAACGCGTATATACAAAAGCGGATATCAATGCACTGATCTATTTGGTCAAGCGTATCAAATACATTCAAACGCTAGCAGGAAGTATTTCTATTTCTTTTTGGTGATAATTATGTTGCGTTATGGTTTCAAATAAACACGAACAATAGAAGTGTTATTGTTTTAAAATCCGCAACAGTAAACACATGTAAAGCTTTTAATATTTTTTTCCATCACTTACACTGGTTATACAATAATACAAAATATAACGAGATACAAAGAGCTTTATCTTCAATATCATCAATATTTTAATTCTGGGAATTGTAAGTTTGAAGAAAATTTTAGAAATATAGACTTACGTCCAATAATTGATGGATAAATTGACAGTCAATATATCAACCATTTAATGGACAATATATCTATTTACAAAACTAAACATCTTTTTTCTCAAAGCACTGAGCATAATAGTGTGCAGTATATAAAATCTCAATTAGGACCACGTTGTTAGGAATAGGCGTACACCAAGCATCAGGTTAACGTCTTAAACTGTACGTTACTTCGTCGAATAAAAATGAAACATTTTCTACGCCATATTGCTGTTACAAATATCTTTAGCAAAATCTTTTTCTCACATATAAATAAAAAAAATTCAATACCATTTATAAAACTCAGGAGTTCGTTTTAAAATTACTTTGGTTGTATATATAGAAATGTAACAAGCAATTTAATTTTTTTCCCCAACATAATTGCTCCATTTTGTAGACTCGAAACTATAACAACGTAATCATCACCTAATATGCTTTACATTCGATCCGAGTAATAGTTAATATCGTAATTCAAACGTAGCATAAAATCATATTAATATATATAATTGAGAATATTATTGTCTGAGTGTAGAATGTTAGTAAACATTTCTAAACAAATACTGGAACTTTTCGCTCACCAACGAAAATAACTCCGCAAGTTTAATATTCCTACCACTCGACTAATCGCAACGAGACTGGTGACTTTGGCGACAGCAAAAAGTCGAATTGGATGTCCAGCTCACCGTCGAATTCAACTCGCCATTGTTGCATTATCTGAAACAAAAATGTTAGATTTTACGACATTACAACGTATCAGGCTTTTATTTCAATTATTACTCATGCCGTTATAATGTGAATTCACATATAAATGCCAATTTACTTATATGTGATCTATAGAAGCAATTCTATAAGTATAAAAAAAAATTATAGTTGTGAACTACATAAATTATTTTAAAATAACGGTAATTGAGATTGACACTTTGAAACTGTTTTAATTTTTTTTTTCAAAGTATATCTTGATGTGATTTGCGCAACTCCAGTTCGAGTAACAAATGATAACTTAAATTGGTTATGAAATCTATCGTCCCGAGCCCAACGACATACTTAATGCATGATTTATAACTTCCGGCAAATGTCACAAGCTGTATTCTATTCTGGAATAGATAAAATGGGAGTAATAAGTGCATTTACAACATGGTCATTTGCAAAATACAAGTTTTAGGTCAATAAATTTATAAATTACTGAATTTAGTATGATGGAGATAGGAGCCGTTAAAGAATTATCGATTAACTTGTATAACACTGCAGTAAGTATTTGATTTGGACTTTACCTTTTTTTTTTTTTTTTTTTTTTTTTTTTTTTTTTTTTTTTTTTTTTTTTTTACCATCATTCCCCTGCGTATGGCGGGTCAGGGCCTTTAATTGCACTTTTAAGCTTTACTTTACATTTATCACTTATCATTCAAATTTTCTTATTTCTAGTACTACATTCTCTCCTTTCGTCCATCTTCTCTATCATGCCTATTCTTATCTTTCTTTCTTTTTATTCTCCTCCTCTTTTCTCTCATACTCCATTCCATTTCCTTCTTTCATACCTCTCGCTGAGTGAAGACACCGTCGCCTCGTCAGTCCTGGAACATGTCATCGTCCTTTTTCTGAAATAAATCATCCAACTTTGTTCCAATTTTTTGGACTTTACCTTAGCCAGTAAGAGATGAAGTTCAAGCTCAACAAAGCGCTTGCCGGGGCACATACGTCGGCCTCGGCCGAATGGGGCTACCAGACCTGGCGAATGAGGCTCATATCCTCCTACCCATCGCTCCGGGAGAAACTCTTGCGCGCGTACGAAGTTCTCTTCACGCCGGCACGCCGCCCCGGTGTGTGCCAGCACGAACGTCTATGCAACGTTGAGATCACAAATTTACCAGAAAAATTAAACTGACACATCAATGGCTCTAAAAAAGTTAAATACATAAGACCCTCTCCCATTTTAGTTAATAAACAAATTCATTTTTTATTTGTTACTAAGTGATTTTAGCTATGTCACAAAGGTTTAATAGCTACATAAAATTATACGCACACGTTTAATTTAATAGAGCTAATAAAGGCAAGCTTAAATCGGCCACCAGATATGGTTTTATTGAAGCAATCGAAGTTTCATTTTATACGTGGGATAATCCCCATCATACGACATGCCAGGGGCAAAAATTATGTCAAGTTTATGCCAACATAACGAATGACCACAGTTTTTTTCATCGCTTTATGGCCACGCCATAGAAAAGCTTTTGCACACATCCACAACTCGGCCAGCGCTAACCACACTGAACGCCCTACGTCAAATCACCTAAGCTTAATATTTGATATAATCTTTAGAAAAATAGTAAAATCTGCTTGATGTTCAATATATTTTGGTCGGTTTAATTTAGATATTAAAAAGTCTAAAATAAAAAATGATCTAGGCTAAGATAATCTAGGCTATCTTTAAAAATTTCTTGTATAACGGAGATAGTAAAGACAAATCCTAAGATATTCATTGTTTATGAAAAATTAAAGAAACTCACGCCAGCAGGTAGGCGATGCCCGTCCAGGGTCATGGGTCTGTCTAGAAGTCGGGCGAGAAACGGTGCCGTGGGTAATAGACGGAAGGCTTCTTTGGTGGCGTCGCGGATAGAGGTTGCTGCAGCCAGTTGCTCCATTTCTAACCGCTCGCACCCTGGCAGTTCTGACCGGATCTTCTCTTGCCAATCGGGCCGACCGCTCAACAGATATAGCAGAAACACCAGACTGTTCGCCAACTGGTTAAATGATTAGATATAATGTATCTAAAATGTTTATAATCTATTTTGTTACATTGCACTGAATTTTTAATGTATCCTTGAATAAATCTAAAAGTTCCTGAATCTTTATTCTTTTGTTTTATTATTATTATCAACTTTGTATGAAACTTCTGCGATATTTACAAATACATATACTAGTAAATGCGTGCAATGAATTCATCTATCTATGTTTATAGGAAAACAAATTTAACAGTTAGCTCCCCAGTTTAGAAAGATAAATTGGACTTGTTGAATAAAAACTATAACATCCACAAGTTTATACTAAAACTATAAGGTTGATAATAAAATAAACATGGCCCTGTCTCTACTTACAGTCTCAATTCCTGCAGTGATGAAGTCGATGACAGCGGCTTTCTTATCACGGGTGTCGAGCTCGGGGTTGGCGAGGATATTCAGGAAGATCTCCCTCATGCCGTCGTCTTGAGCCATACCAGAAGTGCGTGATAACGCCTCGTCCATCAATTCCGATATTATCCTGCCGATATATAGTTGTATTTTAATGCGCGTATCTTCATATTTGTATTTCTATATTTCTGTATATTTTTGTTGCTGTTACTCTGTGTGTCTATAACAAAAATAATATCTTACATATGTATAGTCTCTTCGCTCTTGACGAAAGTCCGGTACAAGCTGGTCGGAGCAAACTTCCAGAGCGGAGCGCCGTAGTATGAATCGCGTTGGGCTCTGAAGTGAGTCTTTACTGCCGTAGCTAAGGCCGCTGCACGACCCGACATCCTTCGCTCCAGGAAGCCTAATCTCGTACCAAGCATCAACCCGCATACAGCTAGAAAGTAAAAGCACATATATTAATGGTGAATTATACTTCATTGCCGATTCATTCATTTTACGCTTTGGTTGAGCCTTTACTGATAATTGACCAAACAGCTTTATTCAACTAGTAAAAATTTATTGTGAATACTTTTGTAGATTTTTCGTTTACATCTATTGTTCTATTCTTTCTATAATCTAGATATTGTTTATTCTAAACATAAGCAAAATTTTATGCACGTAAATTAACGTATTGAGAAATCTCAAATAATAACGACTCATACAATACAACATATAAAAAGGATATCGCTAGTTTTTTTATCAACTTATAGAAGAATCTTTAATTTCGTTAACATTTGACACAAATTAAACACAATTTGTAATATTCATATGAAAGGCGAATATTATGAAATAATTATAACAGAGCAGAAGTATAATATATAAAACTATTCATATTAATTTCGCATATGGGGCCTTTCTTCCAGGAACTAATGATATGCTCAAATGAAAATCCCCAAATTTTCCATCCAATTTGATTTGTTGTAAGGCTGTCAAATAGTTTGTTTTCAATTAAAATAACGTTGCGAACAATAGAAACGTACTAGTAATTGTTTCTTAGTTCATAAGAATGATGAGTTGTTATTTGCGAACAATCAGATATACTTTAAAGTACCAGAGACAAAAAACTGTTAAATGATTAAGGTTATTTTGTGATTCATTTTATTTTTGTGGAAGTGAAAAGTACGTGATCATGTTTGCACACTGCAATTAAATAAAATCATATATATATATATATATATATATATATATTATATGTTAAATATTTTTTGTTTACTTCGCGAAGGTTTTTAGCAAATGTTTTTTATGTGGTGGAGTTCCAGTAATTATATTCAGCCGTCAAAACTATATTGAATTGGCTAATCGATGATTTCTCGCTTCATGTCAAACATTATCTTGACTTTACAACACCATAAGATGATACACATGACGATGCCAACGAAAAAAAATATGGAAAATAGAAATTTTTGTGCAACTCTCATGCAACAACATCAGAAAATTTACTTTTATGTACTGACTTTATAAATAATTGAGATTATCTCTTCTTATCGCGTTTATGTACAAGGTTAAGAAGTGATAGCTCTTAATGTGAAAATTTACGCCACTGAAATGATTTTCAACAAGTGACTTGCTACTTGCTATTGCATTAAACAAATCTACTGTTTAATCAGAAAGAATATTTCTTTTTCTTTAATATTACAATTTAAATGACTAATTAGCAATAAGGAAGGTCATCGTTAGTAATATTATTACACTTAAGAGAAACAACTGTACTTGCCTATAGCAATTTGCAAAGAATACGCAAACTGCTATTTCCTCTTTTATTCGTGTTATAATATATTATTAATCATATCTTTTCCACAGGATGACAGATATTTTATATACTTTCGATACCGGTATACCTTCTTTTCGGTTATCTATCTAGTTACCACTACAGATTATATTTTAGCCGTTAAATATTGTGTGTCGAGCCGTTGAATAAGAAGCGCAATTATTATTGTTGAGGGCAGGTGTACCACATATTACCAGGTGAACACTACTCGTACCTTCTACTTCCTCCTTCCCTTTTCCCTTATATTGGGTCGGCACAGTATGTACTTCTCTTCCATATCCCTCTATCAGTCGTCATATCTGAATTCACACTCTTCTTACACATGTCATCTTTCACACAATCCATTCACACTTTCTTCGGTCTACTACCCCTACGGTTGTTTCGGTAAATAAAAAAGTTTACATGGTCGTTTTAACAATGTTAGTCGGCGAATACAGAAACCGTGAATACGGAATATACTTTTTTACTACTTCATTTGACGGTATTTACAAAGGATATTGGGTTGGATACCTATTGGAATCCTTTTATAATATTATTATGTATGAACTTATTAGATCTGCGACTCAAGAAATTTTTAGCCACGAATATAAGAATAGCGTCGCTTTTTTGTAAACAGCTAATAGTGAAAACGGGAATAAGGAGCTTTTACTGTACTGAATAATACCAATTATAAAAAGTAAAGAATAATTTGTATTAGAATAAGGTAGCTGCACATGCAAGTCTGGTCTACTCTTTATTATTGCGTTATCACCCGTATCTCCTGGTACATTACGAGCGCGATATCTCTCTAACTAGGAGCTAAGTTTTCCACAAGATGGAAGTTTTTATGGACATTCCTAGTATATGATATTACATGAAATACGTCATGCTGCCATCGCCAAAGATCTCACTTAGATTGAAAGGGAAGATCTATCTTCTTTTTATAAGAAAATCCTTCTTCTTTGTCAGATTGTTCGTCAATATATCAGATAATCTTGAAATATTAGTTGGTTGGTAACCAACCAATACAAGCAAGATTTAACGGACACGACCTTTACTACGAAGTATCTCATCTGAAAACTAGCAAAATACAGTCGACTAATTTTACCAAAAAAGCATTGTGAAGGATAATTTAAAACTGAAATACATGTTAATTTCCTAGTTTAGGAATCAGGCGCTTCAAATATCGATAACATGTAAAGCAATGCAATAAATTATCTTTATCTTAAAAAAAACTTTAAAAAGCTGTGGTTGCTTCGTGATTGTGATATTGGATAAAAGAATTATCAAATCAGGGGACAGTGAGTGTGTATATTTACATTGGTATTGTTAATATTCATTATTTAACAGAACGTTTAGAACAAATCATTTGTGTATTCGTAAAATGGTTACCCGGAGCGAAGTTGTCATAACTTCCACAGGCCGATAAGCACGCCGGTATCCATAATGCACTTCTAATGGTGCATTCCATGCAGCTGGCAACTGATGCGATGCGGGTCCATTACGAGCTATTTTCTACGATATCTGACCTACATTACAAATTCTTATCTTCGACACCGCGTCATATTTTCGTCATTGAACGCGTATTGCAAGATTTATGTCTTCTAATAAACAAATAGATGATGTCTAACCTATCAATAACTTTACGATTGTTTTAAGGAGAAACTGATTGGTTTACACTGGTGATATTTATCGCAAGAATTATGTTTCTATTGTAAATGGGTCACATGTGGCAGAAGTTTAAATTACGCTGAGATGGCTCGACGTTTATTTCATTTACAATGGTCAACACTTGACCTCAATTTCACATGGTTTTAAGTGACAATGAGGCCGTGGATGGTGAAATGTGGTCACCCAGAACACTCCAGCTCTCATGTGTGCACAGCTAGAACACCGTAATACTCTTGTGGCATCAGATTTACAATATGACCGCGGTTGCTAACCAGGCGGATTAAAAATCTCTATTCCTTCTCTGTTATTAGATCATTTACTCGTTGTAGATATTCTTTGTATTAAGCAATGTTGCCGCTAATAAATATTATGAAAGTTTGGAACATTTTGCCAATATAAGTTTTCTTCGTTCCGATTATAAAATGCTTGTCTTCAGCAATTACAAATACATTGCTTTAAGTGTCGCGCCTTTTTATCAGATTATCACTCTTTACTTAGATTGTGAATGAGCTATAACCTATTTGAAAAGTAACTCTTCTTCAAAGATCCATTTGGCAAAATCTGGTTGGGATAAAAGCATTCATAAACCCTCTTAAAGAAAAAAGATTGAAGCTTTAATATTATCCTGACCGCCCTCTTAAGTGATGGACGTCCACTGCTAGATATAGCTATTTTGTAAAATATTCTACAAAACACTATCTTGCCCTGTTTGAGCCCAATGTTTTAGTTTCTGATATTAAACACTAGCAAAGTATTTGTTATATTAACGAGAAAAAAAATGTCAGGGTTATAACTAAAATTTCAAAATAATTGAATTACCATACAATAATCTAATTAAAAATAACATTACTAGTGTCAATGCTTCTTAATATTCGATTTATCAACTCCTCTTCCAGTTTAACGTTTTGCTCTAATATCATATAAAAGATCATAACAATTTTATGAGGGCAGGACCCTTTAAAAGTCCTTCAAGACTGTCAATGCCAAGTTGTCGTTATTGTAAAAGGGTAGTTTTTTGCATATAAATAAGGCATTAGAATTTACATTCGTATAATTTTTTCAGTTAAAAAAAAACTTGTCTGTGTTTAACTTTTATAGTGTTAAAAATTAATGAAAGGATGTACATATTTAGCACAAAAATGTCTTAACGCTAAACAAAAAGTGATTGTATATTTTTACGTAAAAAAATAATAAGTTTACGTACTTATAAGTTTATGTATTCAGAGAAATGTTTAAGTATCATAAGTAGCACTATCACGCGCCTTGGTATCGTTGCTTTAAATTAATTACCTCAGCGTTGACTGGCCAAAGGTCTTTCTCATTGAAATTATTTTGTTTTACGAGATTTAATTGATGTTATTGAATCTGCAATTACATATTGATATTTCATTTATATAAACAATTCTTTAGCCCTGACTTAACGAACGAACTATCATCTAACATAACACTTATTTGTTAGGCACTACTATTGAAAAACGAACTAGATGTAACATTGTTTAACTCGGAAAGGATAACTAGGTTTTATTTTATTTAACTAAGCGGCGAGATGAGTTTACGTTACTTTTTTTACTGATATTTATCTCATGGCAGGAGATACCGTTCATCTTAAACCATTTGGCAATTCATTAACTGAAATTATTGAGGTATTGGGACATGGTTTTGTTTTTTAAGATTGCAGAGCATTACGATATGATAAAGTCAGTACAAAATACGTGAGTATATCTAAATAATGCTTGGAGAGATTCGGAGTGGGCTACGTCCAGCAGTGGACTGTCACAATATGATGATATTAGTAGCAACTCTCACTGAATCTTTTTACTAATCTCGACTTTTAAGTATTGAACATTTCCTCCCACCACCTCCGACATAAATTATTGATTTCCGTTCGAAAATGTATACAGTAGAGATATTGAAAGAAAACCTAACCTTTTTTTCTTAAAAATTCTCTCCATTCTTAGTAGTACTTTGATATTTCTATAATCCGAACTATTAATAACAATGGAGAGAAGAAAGAAGAGAAAAGAAGTATTATAAATCTCAGTATTATGTTAAATATTATCTTAACACATTAAGACGAATTGGCAACATATCTGCTTGGTTGAAATACTTAAAAAAAATCACGTGATTTTACTACGCATTAGTTGTTGGTTTCGTCTTTTTGAATGCTTACCTTGTAACAAGGAGGGAGGTCCCCTGTTATATTCTGGGGCCACTCGCAGTAGTTTAGATGATGATAAGGGTTTTATGAAACCGCTTAACTAAATTCTACCTACTAAATCTAATCTGTTACCGTAAATCTTTGGTTCTATTACAGCTGTCAAGACACAATAACAACAGTTTCTGAGTGAGCTCGCTTTGTAGGCTGATCGTATGATGTATTAAGGTCAAGCGTTAAATAATACGTAACCAAAACCGCTAACAAAATTCAATGCCAATGTCATATATTTTTAATATAAATTTATATTAGTTCCGAATAAAGTTAACAATCTATAGGCGCGTCGTTCCGTAACCTTCTAAACGTAGAGACGTGTATACAAAAAATAAATCATTCGTATAGTTTTTACCCCTAACTCCCATAAAGCTGTAAAAGTCGATAATAAGAATAAAAGTATCTACGTTGTTAAAAAAAAATCGTGGCTTTTACTTATTAATATATCCATAAATTAAAAACTATAGACGTTAGCTTTTATAGATTTGTTTTCAATACAGAACGATTATTAGAAAACTAATTTGAATTTTTAAAAAACAAATAATCCTACATCAAATACTGCTTAATACTTTTCTTCTTCTTCCTGCCCTCTTTCCATTTACATCCACACTTCCGTCGGTCATCCTCTACCATTATAACCATCCACGTTCATTCTCATTACTTTCTGTTACACGTCCTTCATCCCTCCGCATAACATGCCCGTACCACGCTAACCTCTTGCTCCCTAATTTCTCTGTCATTGGAGCAACTTTCAGACTTCCTCTAATATATTCATTCTTAATTTTATCCATAAATACTGCATAAGATTATATGAACTTTTAATTTAAACCTTTCATTTCAAACAATGCTCTAAAGTAAACGACCTCTCAGAAAAAGTACTTTTGCTACTCCACAAAGAGATCTCCATAAAGTTTATTTCTATTATAATATTTTTATTCAACAGTTAAATTATAACAGAATGCCAAATTTTACAAGTTCCGATTTAACATATACCATGACCTTGTATTTTCATACAGTTGAGCTTTTTATTCATCTATATGCGCAAATAAAACGGAAGCTATACACGACCACGAGTAATTATATATGTATGTTCCTTTTGTTTCAACTTTTTTGAGGGGACAAAACTTGTACTTGCTTCCCTCGACCTTGGGACATACATACAAGGGCAGGTGCAGTCCGAATTGCGAGAATATTTCGTTTGCGGGGACTTCCAAAAAGACCCCTCCACAAATATTTGATTTAATCGCACTGGGGTTGCGTTGATTTATGGAAAAACTACCTATAATACGCAAACTTTTCGGTGCTTTAGTATTCTTTGCGTAAAGTTTGCGTCCATTTAAAACGATAGGTTTTTATAGTTGTAATTTTATACACCTGACTTAAAAGAATGACAGGATATAATAAGTTTTCTCCGACTGACCGACTAACTACAATATCAAGATTATTACAAACATTATTTTACATTTTTTTTTTAATTTATTGTGTTTAATGGTCTGTTGAATTCGCAACGACTATGCTGAACTGACACCATACCTCCTAACTTCCTTTTGCATTATGGTAGGATCAGTTATATTAGGGTCAATAAAAATCTTGACTTTTCGTAAAAAAATTTTTCATTGGATCATATGGTTTTTAATATTGATAACACTTTTTAAAAGTTTAGAGCTGGAAGCCCTATTCTAAAAATATTTTACATGCTGGTAGTTCGTATGAATAGTCGGCGATGGTGATTCTTGTAGCCACTGTAGTACTACCTGCTAGATAACTGAACAGTCTGGTGACCGAATATCTGACGGTATAAATAGACACCGTATTTGTATAAGTCTACATATAATATTTACACCAACGATCATAATAATTTCAAAGTATTTCTGCACTATTAAAGAGCAGCTATCGTTGCATCAGACGACCACCAACATTGAACTAGTAAACCGAAAACAAACAAATCTCACATATGTTGAAAACATAAATTAATGTTCATATATAAGTGTACGAGAACTGTTATTTAGTCATCAATAAAGGTTATGAATACAAATATGATACATTTTGTATTCAGTTTACTACCGTCTGCTGACCAGCTCCTAATTCACCTTACATTCAGACGAGTGTATGTCGCTTAACGATAAGTACATCAGTCAAGTTTCGATGTACACACTAGAACATTTGAGTTATCTACGACATTTAAGGCTAAAACAGGTATCCATATATAATATTTATAATATATTGACAGCGCTGAATCATCTCGTGTTTTTTCCGTGAGAACGCGGAATAGTTGTAACATATAAAAAGCTCTAACAGATTTAGGCTGTGATGAAAAAAAAAATACAACCTTGAGAACAACAATAAACACGGAGTGGTACATACATTAATGTATAGATTAGTATCAGCGTACCTCCGTTTGAAATAGATGATCTACTTTACCAGTTAAATTCGTATCCGGCTAAGAATAAAGTGCTTAAACAGTTCAAATATTATTAGTAAAATGTTTAATCCCTTCCTGGTTTTAATGGGCCCCGCTTAATAACTCACGGGAACCAAGCCAACCCAACTTGCTCGGGGTGCACCCTGCTAATCAATAAACGAGACTGGTACCCACCAACCCGCATTGGGCTTACATGGAGGGAAATAGCTCAAATCACCTTATGAGTAGCGCAGGAACGATCGATATGGAGGTCTTTGGGGACGCCTGTTTCCAGCAGTAGACGTCTATCGGCTGATAATTAGTATTTTCCTTGTTACATCACATAAGTAGATAGAAATGTTTGGAATCTGAAGAAATCTTTGTATGGAATACATTATATTATGTCTGTTAATGATTAACATCATGATAAGAACAGCGCTGTCAATTAACATATCTACGAACTAGTTTCTCGAAATAAATTATTATCATCTTCAATGTAAATGAAACATTCAAAAATTATTTACGTGTATTCCAAAAAAGAGTTCAATTGTGTTATAATCTAAATGTAACACCGCAGTCTTATTGTTCTAGGTGAGGATTTAATATTTTATATGTTCACGGTCAGGCTTTTAAACAAGGTCACTTTTTTCTTGATAATGTGTAATCTAGATATGACATCATAAAAGTATCATACGAATTTGCTAATTTAATCTTTTCCGTCTAGACACAAAGCAATTATATCTCGGTGTAAGATTGAATTGTTAGCTTAGACATTCATAGCGCAAACAGTTTTCAAACAAATCTGTCAGAATATATAATATTAATTACGTTATTATTTGTGTCTATAACTAATCTATATAATACTTTATTATTAAATTACAGAGTATTGATTGTATAATATATAAACAGCCCATTCAATGTTACTGCTAAAACTAGGCGCCTTCTCTCACAAGGAGACGGTCAAGGCTAAAAACCACGATGGCCAAGTGCGAGTTGCTGAATTGATATTAACGTAGAGTTCATAGAAAAATGTAGGTAATTCGTAAGAAGATACATTACTTAATTATGAACAATCAGGAAAAAATATTATAATTATACAAACTTCAATGAGAGTTATTTTAATTGGTTAATTATAAATAATAAAATGATCTTTTATAGCGAGCACTACAAAAAAAATTATGACAGTTATAATTAATATTATAGCAACATTGATATGGACAAAGCATTATTCGTGTTTTTTGTCTTAAATTTTAACTATTTTTTCAATGTTTTATTTCAAGTCTATAGATCGATTTCTTTAATTCAATTCGACTACAAATGTTTACCTTTAGTTAAACTTGTATTATTTGCCAGGTGGATTCGTAAAGATCTCATTATTCCACGAAACGTGACCCCGGAATCGAATCAGGGAACAAAAAAGGTTAGCCGCTGCATATGCATAAAATAAGAGATCCTACTGAGATTGAAAACTTTTTTCTTATAAAATTTCTTATGTATAAAACAATAGTACCAAGAAATGGACACATTATGGCTTTTTGAGATATTTTTGGTTACTTTATTCGCCAAATCATCAAGACGAGTGACTTTCATCTGATGGAAAGTGATACACCTGTCCATAACAATGTGAGGATAGTTAGGATGCTTTACACAGTACCATTATGCTCGTCACTTTTAGACATAAAATGTCTCAATACCCTAATAATTTTGCTTGCTATAACACCTTTTAAACCGGAACCTAATAATGTTTACACACTACTGCTTGGCGGCAGACATAGACGCGACGATGGGCGACGCGGATGGACAGGCCAACCTGGACAGTCTACAGCAACAGAGACTTACTACCAATATATAACCTATAACCAAAACAAAAATATTGTACTATAAGTTTTAATTTAAACTTACATTCGAGCCCCATTCGATTCGTTAGTTGCTCAAAGCCGTAGACAGTTCCATCAGGACGGCGGCAGGATTTCAACAAGCTGACGAAATCATCGCAGATATTGTTCAACTGAGGCATGAAGCCTTGCATCGTGTGTGGGCTGGTGATCTCGGACGTCAGGTGGCGGCGGAGGTGTACCCAATTGTCGCCTTGCCTGTAAATAGACAGAACTACTTTATATTATATATATACGAGACGTAGACCTGTATTGAGATTCATCACGATATTTCTGGAACCAAAAGGCCTAGAGACTTGAAATCTGGTTGACTGTATTTACAGGAATTACTATTGTAACAAAACCATATCTTTTCACGCTTGTCTCATAACATCTTGTACAATATGGCGCAGTTTACATTGCATATACACATAAGTGATCACTTGATTAGTAAACAGGTGAATCACTTAAATTAATATAAACGTAGCGAAAAAACTAAAAATATACAATTCCGATAATCATTGATATTACAAAAAGGTTTGTAGTTCCTTATTGACCTTGTGTTAATACAAATATATATAGTACGAAACATATTAAATCCATGGAAAAGTTTTGCATTTATATTTATAAGAAAAAGATTAAAAATAACCTATATTAATGTTTGATCGCTAACATAAATATAGAGCGGAGATATAAATAAATGTTTCAATTCGACTCTGTTTTATTGTGGGTCATAAACACTGTCAACGATTTAAAATGCTCATACGCCTTAAGGGCATAAAAGACTCGGTAGTTAATCTTAATAATACTAAATTTATCACCTGTATCAATTACAGCTTATAACTACTATTCTCTGCCATTGTTGTTTTTGCTACGTTTAGGAAGCTGGTTGAGGATCGCAGTATGTTGGGGAAGGTTATAGGAAAAGCAGTTCCGCTTTTCCAGGACTCGATCCCTCTTAATTGCCTTTTACGACACGAATCGTCGTATCTGTATCCAATAACAAGTTGCAATTATCTCATCGAAGCTCAAAGTTTTCTTTTTAATCTTAATAAATATAATAAACATAACCTATAAGCATTACATCTGTTGATTAATATTAGAGACAAAGGAAATTTAATGCGATTTTATTGGTGGTAGGTGTCTGTTGCCGAAGACCGTCTAATAGCAGGCGCAACGGCTATTTCTGTCGTCAAACAGTAGTATGCAAACATTACTGTATTCCAATTAGAAGGGCACTGTAATTAATATAATTACTGGAGTAACGAGACTTAACATCCTGTGTGTATAAGATCCAATCGTGCGCCACGTTGTTATGGGCAGACTTATCATTACTAAAGGCCCTGTTTGTTACGTCACTTCGTACCAAAAAAAACTAAACTCTAATTGTTGCCCGATAAATTAATTAAACGGAGTCTTATCTTGCATGAAATTTTTATTTTCAGAATAATAGACTATGTTGCTAATAGTTGTTAACTTCCTGACATCTCTCATGTTATCGGCTAATCGTCCGTAGATTACCGAGAACAAAAACTGTTATTTAGACCGTTTATTTTGAAAGTGATGTAAGTCCTTACCTCTTGTTTTGAGAGAATTAAAGGTTAGCTTGCTAATCAAATAATTTAAACAAATTATTTCAAGTCTGGTAACGTTACTATGGATTTATTAAATTCATATATAATATACTGAAGATTTTTTAAAAAAGAGTATTTTTAACTACACTCTAAGTACTTCTAAGCTAGGCAGTTTCGAGATACAGTTAGTCATTCCGGTTAAAAGTACAGTTTGTGTTACCTAGCATTTCCTATCACCTTAGGCATATCATAACTGGCATCGGCTAACCCGTTAGCTCAACATTACCGCCCGGCTCGTTTCCGCTCAGACCCGAACAACGCTTGTAACGCGTTATTTCCATCTCACGTGCTTCATTATTATTGAAATATAATTGCGAAAACGTCTGCCTTTTTAATGCGTAAATACTAAGTACACAATGGGATCTTATCGCACGAGCATAGCTTTTGTTATGGTTATTTTATTGTTCACAATTTGGGCATAGCGCCGCAGGAAGTTGTCTAGTTAGGTATTCGGGACATCATAAAAAAAACTGGTCGGGCATCAGCCGAGGTTTCGAGAGCTACGTGACCGGCAAATATAAAGTCTCGTCAAAATAGCAATGATTACTGTTTGAGAATTTATCATTTTCCTATTGCGAAATATTTGGCAACAATGAGGCGACATTGATTTTGCTTTGTCTATTTCATAAGAAACAATGACTAATTTATAAAGGACACAAGTGCCCCATAAAGACAGCCTAAATGTTGTTTCCGTGTTGTTTCAAATGAATATTAGCATATAATGGTTTATAATGTATTAAAATAATTTTATGACGTATATAGAAATATGCAAATTTTAATGATGGACAAAATGTTATATTATATATATAACGTAATAATCAATAAATAAAAGTGTCTAGTTGTGACATTAAATTAACTTATTACTTAAGTCAGATCTTCTCTTTCGTGTACTTCATGACTGAAGGTCGTGCTTGTCTTGAAATGCTCTTAATGACTCATCAACCAGCCGCCTCCTCACCGCTCTATTCTCGGCACGTCTCATAGCATTTGGAATATTGGTGCCTAAGATGGCCTGTATCTGTTGCCTGATCTTTTGCCGTCGATCTTTCCTACTACAACCAGCTTATCCAGGTTATCTGGTTGTCTCCGGGCAATATGGCCAAAGTAACTTAGGACTTGTTTGTAGCAAATGGTGGATAGTCTGGTGGTGATTAAGTCAGATAACATACACCAAAAAAAATGATTTTTTGACGATCGGACTTTTTGTTCCGGATAATCTATGTAACGACTATATCAATTATTAATGAAATTTAGAATCGCATCATCATCTTCATCATCAACCGATAGACATCCACTTCTAGACACTTCTAGACAGATCCGCCCTAAGAATTCCCATTCAGGTAGGGAATCATATGAGGAATTTGGATCATTTCCATGCAGGACCGATGAGGTTCGGTGGAAGCTAGAGCCTCGTTTGTTGATTACCAGTGTGCACCACGAGCAGAGCTGTTGAAGATGTCATTATATACTTGAAAAAACGTAAGAGTTGTGATATCGCACAAAATTTATAAAAACCTTAGAATTCTAACTGAAGTTAATTTAACCATCATGTGTTGTATGTAGTGAGAGACGCTCCCTTCCCGGTTTCCTTTTAAGTTACACGCGAGGCATAATATATGCCGGGATCAACTAGTCCTATATATGTATTAGAAAACATAAAATGTTTGAACTATTTTCTATTAAAGGAACGCGATCCGATTCTTGAGAGCGAGTAAGTACAAACAAGTTCCGAGTATATTTATCCCTCCTGATTTCCTCCAATCGCGCTGAATTACCCGGCTTTATGAGACCTCATGCGTTCCTAATAACAGCTCTCCGGATAACCTACTGTATGTTTATGTGTTACAATTGAAAGGAAATTAAGATTCGTTCCACGGAGGAAATCAAACATTAATTTATGACCATTCATGAAGGAGGGCATGAGACTGTTTTATATCATAACGTTTAGCTGCTAAATGATCAAGAAGGTGAGGTAATTGTATCACAAAAACTCGCATAGTTTTATGTTAATATTAGCTGTCCTACGCCCGCTTTGTCGGTCCTAATATAGAAATTAATTCGAAATTTAGACTTGAAATTTGTTAGAATTATTCCCGTCAGCAGTCACCCAAGGTTTTTCTAGTTATTAACACCCTATCAACCCCAAAATGTGTTGCGGAAGTGTAAATAATAATGAACATGTTGTTAATATCGGCAAACATTCCGTAAAATCCGTTCTTAGCTTATCTGTAGTCAGTAAAAAAATATTCTTACCAAATAACTGGTGGTTAGGTCTTTCATGCCGGATCCCATCTGAGTAGGTACCACCGTAGCGCCTATTTCTGGCCGCCAAACAGTAGCGTGCAAACACTACTGTATTTCGATTTGTGGCTAGTGTAACTAGGGTAACAAGACTTAACATCATATATCTCAGGCGACGAGCGTAATATGGTGCAGTGTTTATCGTACTAAATAGCGTCACGGTGTTTTGGGCAGACGTGTCACTTACCATCAGTGAACGTCCGACTTGTCTCGTTATTTAATTGAATAAAAAAAAAGTTTGAAGCCTCCAGACCTCCAGTTCAAGAGATATCGTGATGTGTGTCTACATACGAGGAAATCTCTTATAAATACGTAGATGTTGATATTGTTTGTGATTACTTTTAATAGATTACATGCAGAATTCTATAAAAAATTCATTATATGAAGTAATTGTAATACACATAAAGATGTTACTCACGAATTTATATTTTGCGTATCTACAAAAGTATATATAAGACATTTTTATATAACAGTAAAGATCAGACTAGTCTTACTATGTTTTAAAACAGCTTTCACCTACCACAGAACTCCAATGATGTTGCTCAAGACCGATTCGCAGACATAATGCTTTTTCATAATAAATACACTTCGAGAAAAAATATTCATATCAACAATTTAAGATACATTAAGTGACGGCACTTAACAACCTAACCAACTTTTATAAATTATAGGTTTTAACACAAAATTAGCTTTAATGCCTGGGTACAAGCGAAGTTAAACAACATTCAATTTAACTGTTAACGGAAAAAACAATCTTATATGTGAAGACACAAAAACTATCGATTTTATATTTTCATTGTAATAATTCGTTAGTTATATTGACACAGATAACAAATGACTGTACCAATGTACATAAGGAAGTGCCTTACTTGAAAATATTTTGCACAAGACTAAGCATATTTTTTCCATGTCTCTTGATAGCCCTGGATCTACCAATTGTGATAAGTACCTCAAGTTTAATACGCAAAATATCAAATTATAGTGCTTTAGTCAAAGGTTTTGTATCTTTTACTGTTTATATAATATGACCATTTCTGTTTATTTAGGTTTAGATATTAAGAAAATAGTAAAAAGCTACCTAAAACTTTTTATATTACATTAAAATAATGACGCATTAAAGTCAACTTTAAAGAGTTTTTGTCTGACCCGCTTATCGTATTTACTGGTTTGTACAAGGGACTGTTTGTTGTTACTATATTAAGAAAACGTTGAGATTATTTCAAGATTTATGGCCTTAACATTGGCCTTAATACTGTGAAGTACTTTCATTTGACATTCGTAAATAATTTGATATCACTTGTTATCTATTTGTTGTCTATATTGTGGAGGCGCTTTGTTCACCGGCGACGGCGATTTCTGATCGAAGATCTGAATAAGATCTTGTGGCCTGAATAATACATTGTAGCGAAATCTAACTGCAAGAACGAAAAGTATACATTGTTATCTGTAATTTGTAAGCTGAAGTTACTTTTTTTATTATATAAACTAGTGTTTGTCTAGGTTCCCTTCTAATGATAAGCGGCGATGTAATCTTCGATAGAAAACCGCAAGTTTTGGAGAAGTCTAGATGAATCACTGATTTGAATTTGACTTTTTATAACATTATTATAGGTTAACATGGAATGTGTAAGTTTAAACATATGAATACGTAGTTCATTTTAAAATAATTTCCTATACAGAAGTACAGAAAAGACAGTTATAAAGATTAACAGTTCTCATAATGATATTGACCGTATTACCATCTTACATGCGTTGGAAGAATCTTATCATCAGCATTAATTGTACTATAAAGAAGCGCTGATAACTTAGTTCAAGTGCAGTAGGTCTACACTGTACGTTATTCGAAGTTAGGTGTTGAGCTTCCGGTAACGAAAATTATATCGAAATAACTTCGATTACATTAGAAGATATGCGACATCCACCGATCAGCACTCACCATGTATAGTAGATTATAACCTTGTGAGATAAGGCCATGAGCTCCATTCGTGGGAACAGAAAGTGGGCTAATTATGTTAATGTTTATGTATATCATGAAATACCTCTTCGTTTATATAAAAGTAATCTTTTATAGTATCAGTTTAACTATTACGTGGTATTCGCGTTTTCTGCTATAGAATAGGTTTCGCGATAACAACATCTCTTAGCCGATACATGTCCAGAGTTGGACATAGACTTCCGGTTGGTAAATCGGTTTTATCCTGCCCGTATTTGGTAGCTTTCCGCGTCCTTCACCAAATCACAACATTGTATAGATTCATTAATTCTATAATTGGTGACTAGTTCAGTCGTATTTGGTTGAATAGAAACATTATATCCAGCAGTCGGTTTCTAAAATCAAGTACATCCAAGGAAACCTAGGTAAGTTCAAGACACCGTTAGCGAACAGCCGTTGTGTTTGACCTACTTACTACCCGATCGGGTAAGCCTGTCTGGCAAGTCTAGATTGGATAAGCCTTGTATATCTAGGACAGTAGTCATGTACGGTATTGCTTAATGAAGGAGATTTCTATACATCAGCGATAACTATTAATAATAATTATTATTTATTCTATCAAAAATAGTTCTTATATTGTGTTTTTGACGTCTAAAGTAAGACAAGGATCTTACGGCCATGCCTTATTTTCAATAGGAAATACTAAGACACTAAGAATTTACTTGAATGGCGACATCATTCGAAGTAACTAAAACTTAAAAAAAGATTTATGTATTTATAAAGGTTTTGATATAAAAATATTTAACATATTTAGATAATTACATTATACAGTCTTAGATTCAGTTCCGGGATCGAATATAAATAGTAGAGTTGAGATGATAGTAAGAGTTTTTCTCAATTCTGGCTAGCTACCTCATACATTTATAATGAGAGCTAGAATTTATTGAACGTGTGGGCTTAACGCAACTCTGTTTTTTTATTATTACCCATCATGTCAAACTGATATCAAATTTTAACCCTATGTATAATATAACAACATACACAAAGAAACACTTAAATTTATATTGTATTCATTGCTTCGAAAATAATAAAATAACGTGAAGTATCGACTCACTCACTGGTCTCTCTTGCCGGAGACTAAGTAGGTATTGTCATTCTGCCGCTAAAGACTAGTGTGCAAACATTACTGTGTTCCGGTTTTATGGACGCTGTAGGTATTGAAATTACTGAGATAACAAGACTTAACATCCTATATTAAAAGTAGTATTCGGAGGTAGTAATAGTAAAAGAGCAGGAAATTGTTATCAATACTAACTCATTGACAAGTCCGGTGGTCGCGTATCTGTCTGGTCTGCTCTTGCGGTAGACTTGGACGATCTCCGTTGGCGGACGGTAGGGCTTCTTGTTCGAATTGCGAAGAACAGCTTCGAGGGCAGTCTTCTCCGCTACGGACACCACAGCGGCTCCCCCTGGCGTCGTCTCCGCGAACACCAGCCCGTACCGCCTGAACATGTCTGCGTGCAAATATCTCATTGTGATGGCGAGGGCGCTGGTAAGTTACAAATGTTGCATATACATAGCGCCAACTCGTCTAATGTTACTGAATATTCCTTTTCCAAAAAAATAATTAGTTCTACACTGTATCTTTGAACAATAACTAAATCAAAAATCAATAAATAATTAGAGACAGATTGTTACTGCAGAAGACCTTCCAACCTGGTAATGTAATGGACATAAGTTGAAGAGACAGAAGAGCTTGTAAAGTCACTAAAGTACCGCGTCTTAACATCTTATGTCTTAAAATGACAAGTAGAATATGATGCAGTGTATGTCATCTTAACTAGCGTAACATTGGTATGGGTGTCCGTATCATCACTAGGTACACATCTCTTCGAGTAGTTTAAAAAAAAAGAACGTAACATTATAGTATTGCTTAAACAAATATAAGTGGGTAATGCCCTTTACTTCTATGATAAGGTTAAGGTCATTGATTAAATAAAATAAAAAAAAAAAATTGGCAACATATAGACATGTTATATACTCATATATAATATAATACAGCAGCGATACATATTTCAATATTCTATAATGTGAATTATAATTTTAACGATGATTGTTAACATTAGCAATCTTTAAATATTTATCACCTACTTAATGTTATAATAAAATCCACAAGGAAAGACTGTCATGAGATCATATATCCATATAGATGAATATATTCAAAGTTTTAGCAAACCAAATTACCAATGAGCATAGAATTTAAAGTAATTTAAGAAGTTGTTTAATAATATATTAGTGAAGTTATTGAATATATCGCATACTACATAAAGTATTAAACAAAGTATCAAACTTACGCGAAAACTACCTAAGAATAAAATATAGTAAAGAAGTCTATAGGTAGCGGATTTCAAATCAGTTAACTTCGAGTCAAATTAAACTTAAATCCTCAATAAAAATAATATAGACTTAGTACATTTACTTAGGTATCATAGATACTTGCCTCACCCTTTATATAGGCTCTAATAAATTATGCATTTACCTAATAGAAATAAGTCATGAATTGTTTTCAAAAACTCACCTTCGTAAGCTTCATGTAGCTTATTCATTTTGTAGCGACTCCAGAACAGCCACCTGGTGCCAAGCAATGGCAGTGCCAGTGGCCCGGGGAGTCGGAGCGGACGTTTGACTTCCGAAGAGCGTGCGAGTAGAGCTGTGGCAGCTGCCATCACCACTGCCATCACTACCAAGATCAAGGTTGGAACTCCCGACCAGTCTACTAAGGGTGGCGGCGCGCTCTGTCGAAGAATATAGAACATACATTATTATCGATGACAATATGTCGAATTGATGATAGAGTTAAGCGACTACACACTACCTCTTCTGTGACTAACGCCTAATTGAGGTTTAAGTTTTTTTTTTATCTTTTTATATAATTAAACGACGACATTAGCGGGATGTTCACCTGACAGTAAGTGATACGCGCGCCTATAAGAACGTGGCGCCAGTAAAGATGTTATACACTGCACTACATTGCGCACGTCCCCTGAGATATAACATGTCGAGCCTCGTTACACTTGTAATTTTTTTTATTTACACTAGCTACAACGCCCTTTCAACCGGAACACTGTAATGGTTGCACATTACTGCTTCGCGGCAGAAATAAGCGCTACGGTGGTACCCACCTAGACTATCTCCGGCAACAGAGATCTACCACCATACCTATTACGTTAACCTTAAACTGGTAGTGTTGTAAATTTTTTAGTTCCCTAGCAACTACTGTAGCAGTTTTTTTTATTAGAAATTCATTAATTCATCCAAAAGCAATTAAAGTTTTACTGCTTCTGTGCCTTAGCAGCTTGATTTCCCCGGTTCGATTCCGAGGAACTCAGGATTGCCGCGTGTTGTGGACTTTGGTTGGTGGCACGGTTCTTTCGAACCCGCTCGGTTAGCTACATATTGTAAAATCTGCCGCCATAACAGTATTACTGTGTTCCGATGTCAACACATGAAAACCTTGTCCCACTTAACACCATATGAAATTGAGGCCATCTTAGACCATTGCAGAGAAAAATAAATTACAAGTTTATAATAATTTATTTGATGAAACTAGATTTTATTGATTTTATGGCGGTTATATAATTATTTTATTATACCGAAGTAAGGCAGACAGCTGATACTAACCTGTTTAAATAATTAATAATTGGCATAAAACCTGTAAAATTTAGTTTCATTAAATGCTTAATATTCGCATACATATCATTACGTAACAATTTCGTTATGTACATAGTTTATACAGTTATCACGGTCGCTGTAGTTAATGAATGAATCTCGTCGTTCGGAGTTTAGTTTTATTTTATTTTTCGTGACACCACGCCACTTGTGAACTTGTTTGAGACGCTGTTTAGCTGTTTCACTATCGCGTTCGTCGACCTTGTTTCTGATGATGCGAAGTCGACGCAGCGCTCTTGACATTGGCTTTGCGCAACTGTTACGTAAAGCGGCTCTACGCACGCTACGCCCCAATACCTGTTGCACTCGATCAAATGCCTGACACGACCGCCGGCTCTCAATTATTTCACAATCGAACTTCGCTTCCGTAGCAACAGTATTGCCTTAATGATTTGAACATTTAGCTAGGATATCTGTAGTTATTAATTAAATATAACGTTAGTGATAAAAACGGGCGTACCTAATGCCTTTAAGTATTATCTGCCAGTCAACCAATATATGATGGGCTTTAAAGAGTCAAAGAACCTGTCTAAAGAAACAAATTCTAATAAAAATATGTAAATCATTTAATTTGAAATAATACTGTATTTGTGAGAGATTGGTAAAAGATATTAGTATTATGTTCAAGAATTTTAAAATGTATTCTACTTGAAGATCGTGGTTTTCGGTCAAAACAAAAAATTATAAATTGAAAACCAACTTATCATAATACACATTATTAGAATCGTATAGGAACAAGAATAGCAACTGCACTATTGTGGAGAATTGCATTTGCCTTATGGACCGCCATTTAAACATTAAACGACACCAGGAAATGTCATAGTTATATAAAAATTACGTTATCTATAGTTTCCTAGAAAAAATATTGGAAATATTTTATTATTGTACATAACGTTGTTATTCTTTTGCGAATTAATACAAATCCTGCAGCAGTTTTAATTGACAAGAAAGATGGATGTTATTAGATGGATATCATTCGCCAGACTAGTTTTTAGCCATTTTTTTATTAAATAAATTTTGAAAATATATCAAAAAAGTCATTTCCGATTATAGTACATACACTTATTAGTTATTCAAATATAAATGATTATATTTTAGTGTATTAAAATAACTGAAATGTTTGTAGTAGCGCTAATTACAGCTAGTTTAAACTGTATCACATCTAGCAGTGACCATCAATCAAACCTATTGGTACTGAACGATGCATCACCAGTGCCGGTATAGCCAATCAATATTAACGGGATTTCATATCGAATGCCGTTTCAGAATGCCGATGACTTGCGTACATACATTCTTCTCTTATACCTATTGAATAATTGAACATATACATAACGCTACACATCTTACTAATAATAAATACCAATTAAAAAGAACACAGTTTCCTAATGGTGAAAACTTTTAAATGGTTCTTGTCAGTTCGCCAGCTCTAGCCTCCTTTTACAAATTACACAATTGTACTACCCGCAGTGCAAATTGTATAATATAACTGTAGTTTACATATTATCTGTAGTATTGAATGTTAAATTTCTTCAATGTTGTGTAAGTGGGGAAACAAAATTAAGTCTCCATCTTAGCATCATAATTTTTACTTCAGCATAGCACCTCATTTAAACCAATTTAGAAAATATTTCCAGTGCATTAAAAAAATTTTATAATCAAAAGAAAACAATAATTATGATCGAAATTTGTCCACTTTGTAGCAATGTATATATTTTTAAATGGACGATGGGTCAATTCTTGATCATTGAATCCATAGGTAAAGCATGCTAGCTTGGTATACTGTGGCTTACAATAACGTAGCCGGAGCACAGCAACGCTTCATAACGGCAGATTGCTATGAAGGTAGTATTTAACCAGCTCAGAAAAAAGCCTACCACCATCCAAGGTACACCACATGGTGGCCCCACAATCGAATCAAGCAACACCGTGTCACAAGACAACCATGAGTATTTGTAAATAAAAAAGAGATTTTTTTTTATGTCATCTATATATAACGGAATATTAAACATTACCGTCAAACAATCAAATCGTCTGATCTTTTTTTTATTTGTTTATTAGCTGGTTATTAGCTGTAGTATCTACATAGGTCGGACTTGTAGCCAAAATAATACTCTCTGCTTGCTTCAATGTCTGAACCCTGGGAGGTATAATGTGTTTGTTTGATTGCCTGATTTGCGCAATTTAATTGCAACTTAATGAACACAATATCGAATAGTATTCGCTTTGTATTTCATGAACAATTGCAAAATGTACTACAAATTCATTACGCAGCCGCTTCCGTCCACACGCAGTATCATTTTCCGCCACGTTCAATTTGATTTGTTTAATCAGCGAATTTCGTTGCATCGTATTTCTTTACTGCGTTACTGTATCGTATAACATTGTCATCAGCTTATTATTGAATGGAATACTATTACGAACACCTTTAGATTTAATCGAATGACCGCTTTGTTATTTGCCCGGTTCACGGCTGAACGCGATAAACCGAACAATACGCTTATTTGAGGCATATCAGTAAAGAACTATAAATATACGACGACAATTGTTTCTATTACATATTTTTTTATGAGAGTTAAGAGATATTTCATTGAATTGATAATTGGCATGATACTGAACAAATGTCCGTTTAATGATCATCAAACTTAAACCAAAGTTATTTTTTAGTGAATAACAAATAAAGCTAATAATCAACACGTATAGCTTTGAATAATATTGTTGCTTTAATGAATCTTGCAGAGATCATAATATATAACATAATTGGAGAACGAGGCAAACTAAGAAATGTTAAACATAAACCTTCAAATCGCAAGGGCCCATATTATAAATGGTGGTGGTCTCTGTTATAGGAGACTATCTAGATAAGTTATACATACACGCTGCCGTCAAGCAGAGTTGGAAAAACATCACTGTGTTCTTCTTTAAAGGCGCTGTAGCTAATATAAATTACTCCTAGCATCAAAATTTAACACTTCTGAGCCTCGTCGTACATAAATAAAGAAAAATCTACAAATTACACAATGTAAACATATAGTGACAACGTGGTAGATCAAGCGAAGATGCTGTGATCCTTTTAACCAATCTGGTATCAAAACCTATTGGTAATGGGGAATATTGCATAGTGATCTTCTGAAAAAGTTAGATGCTGCAGGGATAAGAGGTATAACCCTCCAATGGTTCGCAAGTTACCTGAAATTACGGAAACAGTGCACCGGGGTTAACAACTGCTTGAGCGAGGAAGTACAAGTCAATTATGGCGTACACCAGGGTAGTATCTTAGGACCGACACTTTTCTCAATTTATGTATTATAAATGATATTATCGATCAACAGATTACGAACTCTGATATAATCTCTTATGCAGATGATAAAGCCATACCTTCTAAAACATGAACGTCACCAAGTAACTGTAATTGCGAAACAATTAACCGAACCACAACAGTCAAATATCTAGGTGTTCTTCTTGACGAGAGACTAAATTTTGGAGCACATATCTTAATATTATCTTCAAGACAAAGGAAGCTTATACATGTCATGAAAAAATTGAGAGATTGTGTACCTTTTAATATTTTGCGCCAAATCTATTATGCGATATGTCAATCGACTATTCAATATTGCATAGGTGTTTGGGGGGGTACTAACAAAAGTTTACTAATTAATTTAGAAATGGCCCAACGTGCTGATATTAAAGTTATACTTAACAAGCCTTTTCGTTATCGTTGACAACTTATATAAAGATTTCCGGGTTTTACGTGTTCGCCAGCTTTTCATCTTGAACGCGACACTTAAGATGCAGAGATTGCTTAGTACTACTCAAAATCGTTACATCGGAAGGAATAGATACAACCATTCCAACTCCAACAGTAAGATTTGGATTATCTAAACGCTGCCCTTCCTACTCGCACCCCCACATATATAATGGTTTGATGAAAATCGTAAACCTAAAACACTGCTCGGTACCAAAGTGCAAATTTTTATTGAAAAACATTCTCTACAGCATGTCATATGAAGAAACAGAAAGACTAATCAAATAAATGCCACCCAGCGAACACAACACACACATCCCTGAACGCTCACATCATAACACAGCACCACAAACACACCACAAATATATATGTAAAATATATATATTTTTTAATACTCCTAGCGGGACTTCACAAGTTAGGGCCCTGAGATACAAGCTGTGCTTAGTTCGGGACCCGAGAGATATCACGTGTCTGTATATGTTTGTAAAAATTAATATTTACTATAAGTTTGAATAAATAAATAATAAATAATAATAATAATATACGAAGAATGTAGTAAAACAATTTTTTTTGTTTTTTAAATTTCAAGCTTTTTAACACATCATATGTATTATTGTTAATTATAATCATGTGGCATAATTAAGCTCTGCAACGAGCACGCGCTTTTTGTTGTTTTCTTTGTAAAAAAAAAAAAACAAATATAAATACAACATAGTAAGGAGTGCGCCATTATAGCCCTCGCAATGTAAGCCCCTAACAAAAAGTAACCACTCAGGAGAACATCGGCGTGGATAACTTTAGATATCCAAAAAGTGGTTGTCTGGTTGTCTGTCTGTGTTAAAATAGAGAGTTCCTTTTTTTATACATTCTGTTTCAGTAAGGAATCTGTTGTGAGCAGTTTAAGTCTTCTATCCACTTTAACATAATTCCGCAATTTGCAAAAACATCATTGACTGTAATTGATTTGTAGATCATCTCGTTTCTGTCAATGTGTGTTTCAAATATTATTATATAAATATTAATACATAATATTTACGTAAATTGAATTCATTATAATTGTATAATTATTAACCAAAAAATCAACACAAAAAAAAGACCGAAATAGAAGGAATGTATTAAAATATTTGACATTTCAATGTTTAAATGTATACTAATCTTCGCGAAGAGACACTTGTTATTATTGAGAAATCATTAAGCAAACTTCACTCGGTATTAATTAAAAGATAAGTTAAATTGCTGTAAGCCAATTGTTTCGCAAATATATTCAATATATTTTACTTTATATTAGTCACTATTTAATTTTACCACCAGTTGTTATTGAACAATCTATTAATACAATATATGAGTGATTGTGCAGATATTTTATTGCCATGTAGCGGAAGCTTTTGAGGTATTTTTTGTACTAATAAATGTTAACGTGTATTGTTGGGTATTAATAGTATTCAAGTTTATATTTAAGTGTCGGCTTAAGATGTTTCAATAATAATTTTTTAATATTTCTCAGTCTGTTATATATTGACGGACAATTTTATACCGAAATAGTCAATGCGTAGTGCAAAATCGTCAAGATATTTTACACATAAATATTATTAGTAAAAATAATAACAAAATAACGTATATAATATTTTACAAGGTACCTTTGTAATAATACCCTTTTTATCACCTAGTTTGACGAGCGGTGTTATTCTTTCGGGGATATTCGGACACTTAATCCTCCATTCATAAGTTGACTGGAGCTTGTTTGACTTGTCAGTCCGGTGACTATCTACCAGCTGTCGTTACAAATCTCACACCAATGTTTTCCGGCAATTTGGTTTCAGCCAATCTACGCTCAGGGCCGTCAACACTTACTCCCTTGTTGCGGTTAGTTGTCCGTATCAACGTCGGATGTGGACCGATGCGTAATATTCGAACTACGATTATACTGCGTAATCGTTAATTCAAGATAAACTTTCCAATTAAGCCACGAAACAACGCAATGACCAAGTTTATAACAGAAAAACCTTATCCAAACTGTTTGGTAAAGATAAATAAATCATACGAGTAACTTCTAAAATAGTACGATATGATTATTTTCATTAAATTTTATCGACACTTAATGAATTCGGTGTCTAGTTTTTAATCCATGCAAAACAAAAGTATCCCACAGATGCATTATGTTTTATCTTTATATAGTAATCTAGACGAGAACAGCTTTTATATAAAAAAAATTATTCTTTTTATAATCATCATCACCATCATTTCAACCTAATTATTGTCCACTAAGAACATACACCTCCTTTGATGTTAATCACAATAATTAAAGAATTTCGGATGCTATCGCCATAAAAGTTTTTTCTGAGTAATATTTACTACTCATTAAATTAATATATTTTACTATAGGTTACTTTTTATATTTAGAAAACATGATAAACTTCAACATGATACGTATTTTACTGTATCACATTTTTTTTTAATCTGTAAGTGTAAAAACTTTTTTTTAATAATAAAAAAATAAAACAATGTTATATGGGCAACTACTGATGTACTCATCATCATCATCAGAACATCTTCTGCTAGACATCGGCCTCTCCCAAAAAGTCCAAGAATATTACTTCATCATTATGATCATTTCAACCAATGGGACTTGCATTGCTGGACATGTCTCTTTCAAAGTGTTCCATAAAACATTTAGCTTATACTAAAGAATTACTTATAAAAATACTTAAAAACATCCAATTATAGGAAACCAGATTTATCTTGGCTAATGTTCTCATTTCTCCAATATTATTTTAGTCCATCACGTGTCACGAAAAAATATGAAGTTACAAAGCAGGTAATAAATGCGCTATGGTATCGGTAACAATTTTTAGATTCTGAATTATAATAATCGACGAAGATAGCTTCCGATTTTCAATGAAAAAAAAAACTGCAGTACGAACATTGCATGTCTGTTATGATGCCAATATATGATCGAATGGACCTTGGGTCCGGACCAATCTTACTTTGATTAGTCAACAGTCAACACACACTGGCGGCCGTCGATTACGCTGCGTACTTGTTATTTTATGACAATAACATCTACAAAGGAGCAAAACATTATCCACGAGCACACAAACAGGTTGGTGTGAGGACGGAGAGGATTAGCCTCTATATCTTATAAACATGTATTTCTCGTTGATAGTTTTTACAAATGATACTTTATACGAGTAATGAGTTCTAAGAGTATTTTACTTAAGCCTTAATCGACTGCGGTTTGAAGTCGACGACAAATTGTAAAGCGGTTATACAATATCGAATTATTCGGACAGAACGTACCAACTATACAAGTTCTATTTAATATCTACTACAACAATATACCATAACTATAAACAAAGGTAAGGCTTTAGTTGTATGTATATTCTATCTTGCTAGGTTTTCTGTATAAACTTTTATTTATGGTCTTTATTGAAACCTACAAAGAACTCTGACGTTGAAGGCTGGAGTATAGCAATGTTGTTATGGTGGCATTACCTGTGATAGGTCTCGTTACTGGCGGTAAATCTCTGTTGCCGGAGACCATCTAGGAAGGAAGAACTACAGCCTTCTATTTCTGTCGCAAAATAATGGTGTGTAAACATTTATGTTTAGTTTTAAGGGTTCTGTAGATAGTGATTTACCACCTCACGTATCAAAGCAACAAGAACAATACACTGAAGTGTATACCATCCTAACTAGCTCCAAGTTGTTATGGGCAGGCGTATTACCTACCATAGGATGAACGTCTCGCTCGTCTCGTAGAGTAAAATTATTACAAAATGGTAATGGTGGGTCTAAGAGACCTCTACCACCAACAGAAGCACTGCACCAGGACATATGCACACCAGACGTTACGAATGCAAGAGTTCCATGGTGTTGCAGAAGTGAATGTGCTATTTTTTTTACAGTTTCGCTTCACAATCATCGTAATGATTATTATTTAACATCCTATGAAGTTTAAATCGAATGTTAATCCATTCTAGATAAAAAAAACAGTTTACTTAGTAACAGAAGCACTAGCATATCGTATAGCAGAAAAAGCAAACAATTTTTAATATTCTTCGTGGACAATACCCTCTTTTCGTGGAGATACGAGGTCGTAATCTTTAATTACGTTGTTTACATTTTGAATTTAATTATTCCCGCTTGATAAGCACAAATATTGGGCATGTTACTCTCAAATAGTTCATTCACATTGCTTTTATATTCTAGAAAATGTGTGACTGCAAGAAAAAAAGTATTTAATAATAATCTATGTTTCACTGTGAATTCATTATCAGGTTTCTAAAATTTTACCAATTACTGTTTTTGCCTCCAAACAATGGTATGCTACATTTCTGTATTTCTGTTCGAAAGGTTCAGTAATTAGTATATTAGTGAGATTACAATAGTTATAAATAAATTTCTCTTTAAGGCCACGAGCACAATGTGGTATAAAGTAAATATTAGTGGTAGGTCTCGGTTTTCGGAGACTGTCTATATAGGTACCATCACAGCACTTATTCCTGCCGCCAAACAATAATGTACAAACATTACTGTGTTCCGGTTCGAAGAACGCTGTAATTAGTGAAATTACTGCGGTAACGAGACTCAACATCTTATGTTTCAAAGCAACTAGCGCTATGTGGTGCTGTGTATAACATTCTAACTAGCTCCACATCGTTATAGACGAACGTATCACCATCAGGTGAACGTCCCGCTCGTCTCGTCGCTTTATAATAAAAAATCCTTACTAGATATTATTAACAATCGCGTGAATGTCTACTATCTCGTCGCTTAGAAACTACAATAAAAGTTAATAATATATATAATATTGACTACCTTCATTTACTTCATTCTCTCCAATATACAATTCTGTTCAACGTAAATTTATTTAGTTTTAAAATAGCTTTTATATAACGATTAGTTAAGGTTATCTTCCCGGAGACTATTTGATACTACAATATCTTTTATGAACTTATTTATCAAACTCGTTTCGTTTGCGCACAGATCTCGCCTAGGTCAAAAAACTCGTAAAATTGGGCATTTCTTGTTTTCCTCGTTTTTTTAAAGAATATATCTTGTAACAATGATCAGCATATTATAAATAGATATAATTTTATTTTTTTATATTCTTCTTCATATATTATATTGTTAAGAATAAGGCGATGGATTGAATTGAAAAATATATAATTACAAACCCATACATGTATACATTTATTTGTATTAATAAAACTTGCTATTCCCTACCTACTTTGCTGGACGTAACACTCCTGCAACTCCTTTTGAGGAAGCAATTTTGTAAAATTCTTAGCTGACCTCGAAATGGCAGAAGCATTTTCAGTCAATGAATCTTTGGTTATATTCCATATGTATACAGATAAAAACAACACCATATTTAAACTTTACGTAATTTTCTGAGTTACATCTTGTAGTTTTATAAAATACAAAATACAGTATATTACAAATGATTCTATTATCCTGCATTTGTAATTGTAACCTTTACTGTTTTCTTAACGTATAAATATGCTAATAATATATATTTTACAAATAACTTGAAGATAACCTTTGGAGATTCGTTTTGATTGGCATGTGGTGCAGCAATTTTAATGAGATATTCAAAAAGCGCCTCAATTCCTGCGCCGAAACAAGTTCCCTAATCTACCTACAAGGTCCCAGTGCAGGCTAACCAAAAATGTGCTCGCATTTCGCAGAACAATGTAAATAAAAAACTACGACATCTGCATACTAAAGCGTATCCTTTCATGTTAATAAGGACCAGCGGCTTATAATAAAATTTATCAAGCGCAAACAAACTCGTTTGGAAACTATAACCATATGTTAGAACTATTTAACTTGTATCGTTATTCAATTATTTTGGTTGATTACAAGGTTTTTTTTAAATCCACACGGCTCAACCAAATATCAGTCTGCATCCTTAAGAGCATCACTAATCTCAATATTATTGTCACTTAACACTGCACGAAATTAAAGTGAAGGGTTAGCACATTATAAAGATAATTCACGACATAATAACTTCGTTATTCGATAGATACAGATCCAATAAGCGCTAGATCTACTAATTCAGTTTCTATGTATTAATTTTAATGAATTTACAAAAACATGGCAAACATTTTCTGCATTGAATCCATAATTTGGCATTGTATACGTATAACATCAAAGGGGTTATGGGGCTTTTCAAATGACACCTTTGAATAAAAAATGTACGCCGCGCGCAGACACATTAATCAAATCAAGATCAAAGGTATGAAGCGAAAGATCTTGAAGATAAATCCCGCCGAAATTGGTATATAGGTTATTAAATTAAAATGTATAATTTGTCAATTATATGTTTAATAAATTATACCCGTTTGTAGATGTATCTGCGAAATGAAATTAGTAAGACATTCATTGTCAAGGCTCAAAACATTATAACATCCCAGTAGGTATTACAGTAACTCCTGTTTCTGCCGCCAAACTACTGTTTTGTAGGAAACATTAATGCGTTATTACTAAACTACTGTTTTGTAGAAATGTTGGCACTCTACTGTATGTTTGCAACATTATTGCGTTTAAAGTGTAATTAGTGAAATGACTGGGACACGAGGCTTACCATCTTATGTCGTACTTATTTCTATAAGCACGATGTTGCTGTATATATCGACTAGGGAAAAAATATAAAACATTTTCATAAAAAATTATAACTAGAAAATTAAATAAAAAAAATGCAAAATCAATGCATCCTGTTTTGCCAACTTAAACGTAAACTATTTTTTTTTTCACAGTTCTATCTTCGCAATAAACTCTTTCCAATACAAAGAATCATCGAAATCGGACCGATCTCTGAAAGATTGTATGTCTTGTTACTTAAAAAAATAATTAAATATACAGAAATAAATTGAACGGAATTTTTCCTGCCTTTGTCGTCATTCAATAAATCTGATGAGAAACCGCATTTAAACATGTTTATATTTCATACCGTCAATAAGCATGCCGAAATAATAAGTTCATTTCGCGATAATTATATATAGTTCATCTCATACGTTACTAAGCACGGTATATCTTTATTAATGCAATATTTGCTGACAATCCATAATTTGTTCTGCAATTGGCTAATCTATGTTGTCCCTTGCTTTATAACTACAAACATTGCGCACAAACATTTGTTCAACACTTTTCTTGCAAAAAAAATATTTAAACAAACAAACAATGGCAACAGTACCATTCTTTACAAATAGATAAGCAAAATTTTGCAATGTTATATGTATTATTATTGTTGTTAATTAACTACTCAATGAAGCATGTAAATCACTGTTTAATATGAAATACATGCAGTTGAAATTGAAATATAAATCCCATACTTATCTAAAGGTCTTCCATCAACAACGAAATCTTTGAGAACAAAAGCGGAAGATATGACCTTTCGTAAACATTTAACATCCACGAAACCGCAATTGGTACCCGAATCCTAGCGATGGGAACAACAAGAGAGCTGCTTAATTATTTACATATTTAAAAACATAATTGATAAATTTAAAAATATACATTTCTTACTATACAAAACATTAATTGACAGACAGTAAGTATTAATTAAAATGACTGATGTGAAGCTATAACCTACGAAGGCTAAATCAATAAAATACAATAAACTTTTTTATAATTTTTATGTACTATTAAATGTGGAAGATATTTTTATCTGTATTTAATGTCATAAATTTCAATTATAGCGCATCGGTACAAGGTAGACCCTGCTGAAGGTTTGCTAACTGCCACCCGATACGCTGTTGCCTCTTCCGCGTTTATCGAGGCCGGTTCACGCAGTTCATCGCCAACTTTAATAATTGATTGCACTATATATTGTACAAGTTCTTGTACAAGCAGCCACTCCATAATAACTAAATTAGTGCTCGTGTTCACCTCCACTTCAGGTTGTTTAGCTAATTTTTTCATCCAGTATTATAAAAAAGAACGAAGATCTCAATAGCAATCCTACGACCTTTCATCAAATTACCGGTACAGCTTCTGGAAAACTATCCAGCACTACTTCCACTGATACCAATTAATTCTGGCTGTCCTATGCCGTTTCTCCCACGAACATCCACATTCTGACATCGGCCTTGCAATGAACTTTACACTGCACCCATAGACAAATTATAATCCATTAGAAAAAAAAATAAGACCACACAACATTCTAACCATAAAACCCTTACATAAGCGTACAAAAAAACATGACTGTTTTTATTGTCGACGCAATTTTTTAGACTGCGAATTATAAAAGTAGCGACAATTAATTGAAATGGTATCGATTTGGTAAAAATAATCGAGACAAGGCAGCGTCCTTCAAGTGCGTGCGTGACAGAACTCACAACGTCTCTTCCGCTCATTACCGCCGTGAGATCGCAATCTATTATTTGGTAAAAACAAAGCTATAACATTGTTAGCATAGTTAAACTCTTAACTCATTTACATGCCTAAAAGATTTGGTACCATTATTAATAACCATATGCGAAGGAGATATTCAATTTAATTGAATATGTCATTGGGCAATATAGTTATGTTCACTGACCTATCATATTTATAATAAAAATGGGAAAACCTCGATTTTACATTGTGTTAAGTGACAGTAAGGTCAAAGATGAAGAAGCGTACTCGCCCAGAATACTCGGGTATATATTGATAGCTGGTACCCAGCAATGCTGCTTTGACAGCAGATTTAAATTATGAGTTATAGGAGCAGAGTCGGTAAAACTTAGCAACTATCCAATCAATATATGGCCCGAAATCATATCAGAACCTCGGCACGGGAAGAGAGCATTTAATTTATAAATTGATTGTATAAATTCGCTTTTCATATAATAAATAAAACAACCTACGGCTACTTATCGCTACGCTATAAGCTACAGCTTTTATCGCGTTTATAACGCAAAGAATTTCGTGAAGGTATAATTAAATAGAAAAACAAAAAAGACAACCAGCGGATCGTGCCAAGTCCATTCTAATAAATCGTCCTTAAATTGGTTAAGTGCCTTCTTTTATGTTGAAGTATGTACTTGTTGCCAATTCGGTATTTTCAGCTGCAATCAGCGCCCCGGAGTAGGCATATAGGATGTACGTATAGGGCGCAGCTTCCCCGCAGACTGGCGGCGACACCGGGCGCACTGTTCGTTTTGTTTCTCGAAGGTCGCCCGGTTCGATCGTCTCGCCACATCGGATATGTGTCACTATAACACTACGCATACGTCTGCTTCCCTTCGCATAACCTTCAGCCCAGACGGGCTATCCAAATTAATATAAAAAGTAGATCCAAATCTTTTTCACTAAAAACACACTGGCTTTGATAACCGCTGCGCGAGCAGTACCGCAAACACTTGTATTGAATCATTCATATTATTTTATGTATAAATGCTGTTAATTCTCGCTGTATTATAAAATAAATATAGTGTTTTAATATTGTTTACCACAAAAGAGTGAGTTTTAATGAATTTTCAATGTCGCCAAAATGTTAATCAACAAATTAAACGTCTAAAATATTTCGAAATGGCGATAATAGAGAGGTCAATCTATATCTTATTGGAACGGCACCTCTGTAGGTAAATAACAATGCTTGTTTGTCCTTGACGGAGGTTCAAGGCGAGCCGTAGGCGCATAGTCGACGCCACGAAATTTCGTATCACGAAGGATTACGACCGGTTCGGCAATACATTAACATACTAATGGGGTAGTTTTAGCCGACAACCAGTTATAAAACCATCGATGACACATTTTTACAAACAAAACACGTCGATATTTACAAATGTTTAATTTTTTTAACTTAATTAAAGAAACACCTAAAATCACTTAAATAAATTATACTCATAATCATTGTTCCACTACATATAAAGATTCTGTTGTCTATAAAGACTATGTGTACATAATTTTTTTTAAAAAGTGAATCAAACATCACATTAGGTCTTCTTTGTAGCATTGTTTATCTCATAGTCACCGTTGCGAAAAAGTTTAAACGTTTTTCCTTCAGTGTTTCATTGAAATAGACCGATACGTAGCGGTAGTTACATTGTGCAGTTAGGCTATCTGTCCATAATTTTGTTCTCTCCAGTCTACGACGTAATTTTAAACAGTATCTGTGTTAATTCAATATAAACACTGATATAAACATACCGGTTACTTCTCTACAAACATTATAAATAAATTCAATTGCGATATTGGTTATATCTTAGGAAATAATAAATATTTGACATCTTTTACTCAAACATTTTACGTTTGTATAAAAGATAGGACGTAAAAATTTTTATTACATGATCATCTTCTTTAATAAGTCACGGCTAAAAAGTAAGAATTGAATGTAAATTTTTCTATAATATATAATAAACCACTAAAACGCGTTTCGCGCTGGATCATTACATTCTAAAATAACACAATCCGGTTATCATTTCAAAGCAAAAATAATTTAATCTTATCAAAGCTATACCGAAAAAAAAACACATATATGTTACTTAAAAACTAAGCATTCTCTTACATCAAAGGATTTTAATAAAAAGACTATTAAATTTACTTGCAACTGGCTTAAAGTATAATAAAATAAGATATATATATTGATATATATCTCGAACATAGATTTTTTAAAGACTTTATGACTTACAGGACACAAGAAACAAAGGCCTAATCCTAATTTATATTAACGTAATACATATAACGACTCTTGGTTGTACATGTAGCATACATACATATCACATACATATCATATCATGTAGCATATTAATAATTTTTACAACCTTGATAATATTAGGTCCTTACATATGAAATCAGTTTTGTAGTGCTGACCACTTTGATCTGAAATATCTCCTCTTTGGTTGAAAATTCCAAATTCAAATTTATAATTCATTTAGCTGGTATATATGAGTTTTGGAAACGGTCATTCATTTGTTTTTTCCTCATTGTTATTTTGTTTGGCGTCGCTTATTACCGCACAATAGAAAATATAAAATTTCGGTATATTTACGAGTACGAGTTCTACCGTGGCACCAGTGCTGCACAAAAAGGTCGAAGGATTAATGATGTGTACGGCGCTTGTGTCGCAAAAGAAAGCACGGTACGTGTTTGGTTTCAACGTTTTCGTTCTGAAAATTTCGACCTTCAGAACCAACCCCGCGGTCGGCCGGAAACAAAAGTGGAAAATGAAGAATTAAAGGCTTTTCTAGAAACGGATCCGTCACAAAGCACTTAAGAGCTAGCAGCAGACTTCGAGGTAAGTGATAAAACTGTATTAATCCACTTGAAGCAAATCAGGAAAGTAAAAATACTTGAACGATGGCCACCTAATGAATTGAGCGAATCGAACTTTGCTCAACCGACACAATAATAAGGGATTTTAAATAGAATCATTACTTGTGATAGAATGTGAATACTGTACGATAATCGGAAGTGCTCGTCGCAATGGCTAAACCCTGGAGACCCAACCAAAATCTGCCCTAAACGAAAATTGACTCGGAAAAAGTTACTTGCGAGTGTTTGGTGGACTGGCGGCGGTGTCGTTCACTACAGCTTTCTAAATTCTGTCCAAACGATTACGGCAGATGTCTATTGTTAGCAACTGCAAACTATGAAGGAAGAATTAGCTCTAAACAACCGAGATTGGTCAATAGCTCTAGGCCACTGCTGCTTCACGACAACACATATTGCACAACAAACAACCACTAAGTTAAATGAGCTACAATTGGAATGTCTGCGACATCCACCGTAATCCCCGGACCTTGCCCCAACAGATTACCATTTTTCCGGAATTTGGACAACTTCTTACAAGGAAAAATATTCAACTCCGATGCGGTAGTCCAAACAGCCTCTAAAGAGTTTGATTCGCGCCCACATGGGTTTTTAGTAACAGGATCTATGAACTACCTATTAGATGGTAAAAGTGCATAGATAACAACGGTGCATACTTTGATTAATTAAATACATTGTACAAAAAAAAATTGACTTTATATTCCTCCTGTACAAAACGCCAATTTCACATTTAAGGACCTTATATTTTGATTGCATGTATTTTGAAAATAGCCTAGTACAATAATTTTGGTGTAACCGGTTATATATCCTAAAGACTATTTATAGACACTATTTGAAATCCATATATTGATTTTAAATGTATATTATATCCATCTATTGCATTTTTATCATCTACAATTGACTTCAATAGTATAGAAAAATCATATCTTTATATTCGTTACTTATTTTTTTTTTGTGTGATGATAACAGCACTTAAAAGCATTTCCTAAGTGGCGACCCCAATAAAAACGCTATAAAACAATTTACAGGTTTTCATCATATTCAAATACTCACACTAATGTAAATAATAACTTTTTTTAACTAATAAAGTGCATCTTAATTAATTAAAAAACTTTTAATAATTAACTTTTTATTTTCAGTTAGGTCTTCATTGCCGGAGACCGTCTAGGTGGTACCACCGCAGCGCTTATTTCTTACGCCAAACAGTAGTCTATAAACATTACTGTGTTCCGGTTTGAAGGGCGCTGTAGCTAGTGCAATTACCGGGGTAACGAGACTCAATATAAGTCTCAGACGACGAGCGCAAATGGTGTAGTATATCCATCCAAACTAGCGCCACGTAGTTATAGGCAGGAGTATCACATCAGGTGAACATCCCGCTCGTCTCATCCCTTAATTATATCAAAGAAAATAACAATTTTCAGTTATATGTCATAATGTCTGTCCTTCCCGTCCATTTTTTTATAATATAAATGACTGAAAAGAGTTACAAAATTTCTATAAAAAGTTTAACACTGCTAACAAAATAACCTGTGAGCCATTATTTTGTAGTAGCGTACATTTCATACAAGTAAATGTTTACTCTCAAGTCCAGGATATGATTACAGTCACTGTATAAAATATGTACATATTTATATAGTGGTGTTAAAATGGTGGCATTTAAGAATCCAACATCCTTAATAAACATACCAATATTTACTGATATTAAAACCCATTTCTTTTCACTTATAGAAACTATTTGGTGGCAATATACAATATTGATACTAGATAATGTATTTATCAATAACCAATAATATTTACAAGAGTAATTAATTCATCTAACAAATATTCCTATCGCTTGTTTTCCATTTCCTGTTTTTCCATTGTTATAAAATTGTGTCACTTTCATTTGTATCTATGGCATATATAAATTTAATATTTAATCTGATTTTAAGTGTTTTTGTTTACAACCCCTAACAGCTGAAGGCAGTAGTTGAATGTCAAAGATACACCTCGAAAAGTATGAACCGAGGTGGATTGGCTCCTTTTAGCGGTAAAAAGACACGCCTGTATTTTGGAAGCATTCAATCTAACCAGATTGGCTTCGCCCCAACATACCTAAGTCTTAAGATCATAGAAAAATATGATATAATATTGAAAAGATAATCTGAAGTATTTAAAATTATTTGATTTACAAACACTGCAAGAGAAACACTCTGTGTTAAGTTTACACTATACATTTTTATGGCCTTTAAAATTTGTGGCTATACCCAAACTGTTGATGTTGTTTAGAGTGATACTGATTTATTATAAGATTAACTTTTAACAATCTCGCTGATAACGATTTTATTATTGAATCAAAGTGCAATTAAAACAAATAATTACGGGTAGATGAATATAATAAATTTAAAAATAAAAGTACTACAGCTAAGGCTTTACAAGTTGACGAGTAATTGTCAATTAAGACATAAAATGTGAGTGTTTGTATTTTTTTATTATTTTTGGATATACTGGTACATTAAAAACACGAAACAATTAACCAATAACTTCCTGGAAACCAGTACGGTTTAATTGGGCAGTACAGTCATGATTATATATTAGCTTGAATTTAATCCAGACTAATTTTCAATGAGGTGATTAACGTCGCGCGGTGTAATCCCGAAGATAAAACAATGTTTTAGACTTAGCGGTTAGCTATTAATACTATTGGGTATTAAATAATAATAATATTGGGTATTAAATCTCTGTAATTAGACTAGCGTTTGTATTCTTGAAGTGAGATATTTAAATAGATATCAGTGATAACTATTGTACTTTGTTATTTTTTACTCTTTATATCTCACCTGGTTCAATTAAATGGTGGTAGTTATCTACTGCCGGATACCGTCTAGATAGTTACCACCGCAGAACATACTGCAGCCGACAAAAAGTAGTGTGCAAAGCTTACTATGTTTCTGTTTGAAGGGCGCTGTAGCTAGTGTAATTACAGGGGTAACGAATCTCGACATCTTATATCTTAGACGAGCCCAATGTGGTACAGTATATATCATCCTAATTAGCGCCACTTTATGGTCAGGCTTATCACTTACCATCAGGTGAACATCCCGCTCATCTCGTCGCTTAATTGAATAAAAAAATCTATGTTTATTTTATACTTTCTACTGTAACTATTCATTGTGGTTAATAACAGTATAAGTCAGAGACATGTACAGTAACCTCGAAATTTTGTTTAAGTAAAAATTAAACACTCTATTAAAATTTATTTAATGTTACTAGTTGTTTAAAACAGCCGTGGAAAATTAGCATTTTAAAAAGTAATCGTAAATATGATTTTGACGAAACGTGAAATTATTGACCCCTGAGGTTTGTCTTCAACGCTAGAGTTGATGGTGCTCATCCGTCCCTTTCTACCAAGTATAAAACAGTCTATTTCAATTCTGCAGTATGAAAAACCAGTTAAATAGTTTAATTTTTTTTTTCATATTAGTGGTAATATTTTCAAACACTATATATTAGATTGTTTATGATTAGATACGTTGCCTAAAGCCTATTTCGATAAAACACTTGGGGGGTATAGCAGCTGTTATATGCTTAATGAATGTCAGGACAGTGAACAATTTTTGTGAAATTTAATAGCCGTCTATAGATCAAATTTCATTATATTAATATATTATATTATTATCACGCCTTTTGATAATATAAAAAAAAAATCACGCTTTTTTCCCAGTAGGAGTAGGCAGAGGCGAATAAACACCCACTTTTCGCCAGATGTGGTCAGATTAGGGCCCATGTAACAGGGGGCGAGCCTGTTGCCACTTTATTGGGGCCACCACACATTTCAACTAATCGAAAATCCGAATAGCATCATAAAGTACTAACAAAAGAAACATTATTTTATTATTTGATTTTGATTTTACTATCTAAGTATATTTAAATATGCAATGTCTAACAGATTTTCAGTTTTTATACTACGAAACAACTGAATACGTATAGCCGAAGATCGGGCTAAGAGGCGTTCCTTGGGAGATGCCTATGGTCTAGCAGTAGATTGCAGCAGGCTGTTTATGATGATAATGCTGATGGTACTAAGAAAGGACGAGACGAGCGGGGTGTCCACTTGATGTTAAGGCAAAAGCCAGCCTACATTAACAAAGCCAAAAGGTGTCAAAAGTAAAGTGAGATAGTGAATCTGATTCTCTTAATAATTTCACTACTTCGTTAGTTATAGCGTTCTTTAAAACTGCCTTTAGAATTAACTAATTTATTGCATCGCAAATTAGCGCAGTGAAAAAGGTAACACACATGCGATTGAATATTGGATAAGATTGAAGATTAAAGGCTCAATAAACCAATATAATTCTTACACCAAGTTTTATTTAAAATAATATTACTATCACAATGGACAGTTAACTGCATCAGTTACATAAACGGTGTCCGCAACAGATATTTACTGTAGTAAACTATGCTTTTTTTAGTCCTTATCCGGTCATAGGGAAAGAGCATTAGAAATTTTTCATTGTATTCTTAAAATTACGTAAGTTATTACAGAACAGCGTCAAACTTAAAAACGATCGTAGCATGAATGATGTGACTGAAAAAAATAAGTCCTTTATCGAAATCTTTCATAGATTTCGATTATCATGGTTAATTCGTAGGATTTATAAAATTAACTACGAATAACATTTCTGTGTGCTCCCTGAAAAGTATATTAAAAATTACATATAAAAGGAATTCCTGTTTTTAAATATTTCGTCATTAGTAAGTTCCTAAGATATTTAAGTTAACTTCTAAGGTTGAAGATGTTTTCTAAGGCGTTAGGAGCTTATGTTCTTGCTTATAAATTGCTTACTACCATTCATTATTTCTTTTCTTACTGTATAAACCTAGGTAACGACATCCTGGCGATAAAAGTCTAAATCTAATACATTTTAAACGATTTTACATTATGTATTTTAATTCATATTGAATAATCATAGTATTATTTACTTATAGCGCTCATAGCACCTTTGGCGACTTAATTTAAGCCATTGACTTAAACAGTTTAGAAAGCTAGTAATTTAGAAATGCTTATATAGTTGCATACTTAATTATGTTGTATAGTAACGAGAAATGGGGTCAATAAAAAAATTTACAACATAGAGTCTATGTGGCGGTGCTAACACGCTGGTCCTGTAAGCGGCGCGTCTTCACGAACGTGGGCAGTACTGCAATGCGTGAGACTACTTAACCGCAACGTTGAATATTCAGCGTTTACTTCGCTCATCGCTAGGTATTAATATTCAAACGGTCACTTACTCCATTCCACATCGGAATTAAGTATTTCTTTTACATATTACATCGACTATCACGCCAATCACAGTTCAGCCATTACGTAATGCTGAAATAGAAGTAGCAGAAGAACCTGAGATCGTTTTACGTAAAATCTGATTCAACGTTTCCTACTTTTCACGCCTATAATAGTACAAATAATACAAATTATCAATTTGAGCTTAAGTATAGGATAACTTATCATTCCTGTCATTAAATTTATTTTTCGATCGCGATACCTTACTTTGTAAATTTTATTAAACACGAGAGGTAACAATATATTTTTATTTATAAAGAAATATTTATGCCATACTATCGAAACGTAAAACTCAAAAGAAGTTAAAGAAATAAATTTTTAGTTTTTCATCTTTTTCTGGGACTAACCAACCACGCAGAGGCGGTACTTACGATATTTTGAGTACTAAAATACCTTAAATCTCTTGGACAAATTAGAGCACAAAGTAATTAACAGGTCGATACAATAATTTGTCGTAAATACGGCTTTAGATAGTCTCATAGTTTATAACTATCATATAAACTTTAAAATATTTATCAAGAAAAATAAGTAAAACGGTAATGTATTAACTAAACGAAGCTATGCAGAAACTATGTAAAAACTACTTAATTGTACCACGAATGAGCAGACACGACTGGTAAAAGATTATACCTGAATACAGAAACGTTGTTGTAAAACAAGAATAACATAGTTATAAACAAATTTATTAATTTAATTCTCTTTTCATATGTTTACTATCGTCCACGAATGTAGCTGGAAATCAAATGCTACTTCTATTGCGAGTCAGCTAATAGCTTAAAAGTAATATTAGATATAGTTCAAAGTTTCTTTATATTTTAAAGATATCTTTGTGAAACTACATTAATATAAAATAACAAATATATAGTAATAAATGACAAAATTTCGTATATCAACGCTATGAAGAAAGAAGTCGGAAAGGTCTCTACGAGAACAGAAACACCTGCATGAAACGAGTGACGTTTCTACAGTATTTTATTTTTATGCTGCTACTGAGGTTCAACCTACAAAGTTGCGGTGTTATATTCTGATAAAAAATACACACCGCACAGTTTCTTGCTATCACATCAGCTAGTTTCTTGTCCGAAGTAAACAAAATGTATACACGCGCGATCATTAAAAAATAAAGTTATGATCACTACATGTTTTATTGTATCAGTGCGTGATATCCAACCTTTAATAATCAATCCATTCATTTTAAATGCCACTTGTTGTTTACATCGCAACCGAATTTACATGTGCGGCATTAAATTGCAGCAGGATATTCCTAAACAGCCTTCAATGAACATTTTGGAAAGGTCAGATAGTGTAAAACAATTATTGATACGCGCAGGAAGTGGTGAACTTTGAAGTGAACAATTCAACCAACCGTAAACGGTGTTTCGCATCATTGGCCAAGTTTGCTTAATTGTTAGCGAACGAAATTAACTTATTTAATATTCAATACGACCGGCACAATTAAATCCACCCACAGCGAACTGCTCGGAGGACGCGAAAACATCTTAACCGATCTCCGTGGAGTTTTTGAAAAAATGTTCACCTGTACTGAAATTAGCATAAAATAAAGGAGACGACACCGTATTATTCTATTTCTAATTAACTTCATTAACTCAAACAGTAGCAAAACTAAAAAGCTCTACGGGCGGTTTCCATTATCACCCAAAACACGCAATACCTGTGTTACCGCTGCTGACCATACACAAGAAATTACTGAATAATTTATAATTTCCACTGCCATAGGTTTTTACATCTTATGGGTTGGATTGATTTGTGTCTACCCATTTACAAACACGGCGCGAATTGCGTTGGAAAAATAATAAACACAGCAGGGGAATATTTTTTTTTTAAAAACACCGATGTAGACCCACACAATGCGTTCTTAAGTATCTTATTAGCAATAATCTGTAACAATTTCAATTCGTTGAATAGTTCTTATTAAAACTTGCAGACAACGGATGAATGTTATAAGTATTTAAAAAACATTTATTATTAATTAAACCATATTGTCTATATGGTATGTAACTATTTTATCATAACACTTTAATTTAAAAATCGTATTTCGCCGGTAAAATATACACGTTAAATGTTACTTACCCAAAAGCTTTCCACGTAGTGTGAAAACAGGAAAAGTCCCGGAAGGTACATCGTTACTAAATAAAGTTCACAGAGAGAATGACAGAGAGTTCACGGTTCGCTTTTTATTTATACACTTATTGTTTACTAACATCACATAGGTACTCGTTTATTTGTCCGATAGACGAGGTGCCGGCGCGGACCGCGCGCGCCCAGGGTCCCCTGCAAGCGAGTGCCGACTGCGAGCCGGACGCCACACTGCGCCCCTATATACCTAACCTACTACTTCTTGCTTTAGCCTGAACGCTTCATTTCACGCTCTACATCCCCGAATTAATAACTATACATCTTAGATACCATTCAAGCACCAAGGTGCACCGCATCGCACACGTGGCCGAAACTTGCTCCGACTTTCTAAGATAAATAACTCTGTAATTATAGTTGACCCATTGTGGACTTGATAAGGGCTCGGTTAGCGAATCAAATAGCCATTAAACTGGTTCAAGGACGTTTGGTTGATAACGTTAGATGTGTGAAATTCACGGAACATTCGGGAGATAATCAATTTCTGATTGATGTATCATAATTGGTAATGCGCGTACGGCTTAAAATATAAACACCTAAAAAAATATGTGTACCGAACATGAACTAGTGAGAATTTTTTATGTCTAGAAATTATATCGCATTTATGTATAAATAAATTTTATAACATGCCTAAATCAGTACAGATATAATGTCATTAAACTCACAATGAAAATACGTAATTACAGCATCTAGAAAAATAATAACTCTGAGAATAAATAAGCGCTCTTAAGTGCGCGCAATAAAAATGATAAAAGAACTACTAATGTGACATAACGTAATATTTATAAAAATTTAAATTATTGTTTTATGTTAAGTTGTAAATTTATCCTGTAATAAGGAAGTACGTTTGTCACAACAACATCTCGTTGACAAGTAAGAGAGAAAAGCAAATCACTTTAGAATATCTATTGGAAACTTAATACCAGACATTTTCTTTTTATACTAGCTAAATCATACTTAGATTGTATAAAATCTAAGGCGACAAGATTATTTCTTAAATCGTACTTTCAATATGGATGATAAAGAACACCAACTATAATCACCGTGGAAATTGGTTAAACGGTACATAAAGAAGTTGGTATACTGTAGAATCGTTTGATAACGACTTACAACAAAAGACTGTTAAGTAAAATAATCTCTATTAAAAAAATGCATATTGATGCTACTATTAATACTTAGCCCTCGCTTAGTTACAGATAAAGATGTTCTTAAACATTTTCTGCTATTTATTTTCATATGTAACATTTTATTATTAAAAAAAAGTTGTATATCTTATGTTTAGGACATAATGGGGCACTGAACGTCTTGTTAAAATAAGTCCCGCTATTTAAGAGATTGCCCCAAACTAACAAACAGACAAAATATTTTTTGCTATTAGTTCCATGTGAAATAAAACAGTTCGTAAACACAAAAACACTATTCGATTTTATTTATTTATAATACATAGATGAACATATACTTATTTGTATGAACTGTCTAAATATTTTTATAGTGATATACTTTCCGCTTATTGAATATACACTTTTAAAAGTATCATATAACAATAATGCTACTAAATTACCTATTGAAAAATAAGATACACTAATAAATTCAAATTTAATGGGAGATAAATAAATCCTACTTATTTAGTTAGTAGTTATACGCTTTCGTCATAATCGTATATGACGATTCTAACATTGAACTCTATTGATCGACGACGAAGTCAGGCTAGACAGGGGGATCCGTTAAGTACACTGGGAATCGCAGGAACGTGGCGAATAGACTGTTTATTATACACAAATGTACATTTTGTAGAAAATAGCATACATCGATTTAAACTACTATCACTGATATTACTAACGATAAAAAATATCAAATTTTAATGGAACTATAATAACTAATTTTGAATTTACGTAGAAAAAGATTATATATTTCCTTGTTATTCTAAGTTCTTTACGAAAGTAAAGAGTTGTACTTTGTGTAATAAGATACTGTTTTTATAGTTTAATAGATTTAACTAATCGCGGAAGAAATTTTGGTTAACTGCTTAGCACGTGCCAACTCTGTTTACAATTGCAATTAAGTTTCATTGGAGCAAGCGTTGAGTCATGAACTTGAACCTTCGAGGTCGCTCCGTGCTACAAAATTTTACACGGGCGCAAACCGGCTCAGCTGTGATCATCATATCCGTATATTATTTAAAACTATGGATTCACAATATCAATTAAATGTAAAAAAATAATTAAATGCCATTGTAGCTATCGTTTTAATGATTATCCATTAGGAAATGTGTCGTTTATACACAATTTGTATGTTGATACCAGCGTTATTTAGTATTAAACTCAATTCCAACCAAAGTTAGAATCTCTATTATTTCTTAATATTCTCCGTTTCCTTTTTTGATTTTCTGAAAAAAAAATTTTTTGTTCGGTATCCGCGAAGATATCAGCGACATAATAGGCTTCTGAATTGGTTTGTGGTTGACTTTGGTTCACACCGTTCACTCGGCCAGCCTGTAAGGAACGGCAAAGACGAAATGGTCTCGTGTTTCGATAACACAGATAGATCTCATGGTGAATATTTCCTTGTTTCGGTGCATTTTATATAAACTTCTGGGACCTTCTACCGAAGTCAACGACCGAGGGTTATAGACACCCCTAATAATTTTTGCCCATTTTTTTTTATTCGACTATGGTTCGTTGAGCTGATAGTAAATGACACGCTTACTTATTAATATGTCGCATTTAGGAAAATTATTAGGAACACATACACTGCACTACATTGTGTGTACTGTATATTGTCCTCGTCACCTTAACACATAAAATGTTAAGTCTCATTAACCTCGCAATTACACTAAACACAAGGCTCTTCAAATCGGAAAATAGTATTATTTACTCATTACTATTTAAAACCAAAAAGAAGCTCAAGGGTAGTGTCACCTTGTAACTATGGTATCAAATATCTATTGACGATCAGATTCTAAATAAGGGGTTAATCAGCATGGACATAAATAAGATATCAGCATCGTTTCATAAGTCAAAACCACGTGAAGAAATAAATTGCCTAACACATCACCCGAATATATCAACAATATCTAATGTAGTACCTTGCAACGTGACATTCCTCATGCGTACTTTTAACCTAATACAAAATATTAGAACCATACTAAGTAGTAAATTAAGACATCCAATATGATTGCCAAGTTCGGTTTGACTACTTCGTATATCTTCAATAGTTATTTACTTAACACGTTAGTTTTCCAAAAATCCAAGCTCAGTAGGAATAGAATCCATGTCGCTACTTATCGTACAATTCTATCGCTCGTACAACCGAGCTGTCGTCGTTTCAATGAATTGAAGCGCCTGTATTTTAATAATAGCAGTGTCTTGTATTTCTAATTTATGTCGATAAGTTTAAAATTTAGGCTCTTCATTTGATTCCTTATTTAGACAAAAAAAATTAAATAAAACATTTGAAACTTTTTCAATTCTATAAAAAGTTACATAAATTGTAAAATGTAAACGCTCCATTCCATATTTTTTAAGTTGAAATGTAATAATATTTATAGTCCATTATTCGATTTTTTATTGGCTAAAATATTATAATAGACGGTACCTACAAATGAAAGTTTATGATCATTATTTTGATCTAAAGTAAAAACTTAACCTAATACAATTGTTTTTTCATTTAGAAAATGCCCAGATGTTGTACAGTTAATTTTATTACACATTTATTTTTAATTTGTTTATTTCTTACACGATTGTCAAATCCTAAACGATCTCTAATTTCATTAAACACATAATAGCTATTTCAATGACTTTCTACTCGTTTTTATACAAAAAGCTGAATATACAAAGTTGCTCTTCAAACAAAATATGTGAAAAATTTCTTAATTTTTTTATAAACTAATTATACGTTAATATTACATCTTATCTTATATTATTTTATTAATATCTGTATATTAATCTGGTGTTAGGTCTTTGCTATCAGAAATTATATAGGTTGGTACGACCGCAGTGCCTATTTCTACTTCCAAACAGTATGTTTAATATTTAATATGCAAACATAACTATGTTTCGGGAAGAAGTACGACTCGCGCAGACAAGCGAGACTCCGCGCCTTACAACCATAATATGGTAAAGGGTATGTCATCCTAACCAGCGCCACATTTTTATACGCAGGGATCACTTCCAACGGGCGACCTTCTTGCTCGTCTCTTCGCTTCTTTAAATGGATGTATACACCTTAAAAAATATTTACTATTGTCAGTCAAAGCTACTTTCTTTTTTGTCCAACAAAGTGACGAAAAGAGCAAGACAGAACGTTCACCTGATGGTAAATGATACGCCTGCCTTAACAACGTGGTGCTAGTTAGTTACACTACATCATATTCCGCAAGTCGTCTTGAAACATAAGATGTTGTCTCGTTACCACAGTAATTTTACGGTTGTAGTGGTACCTATCAAGATTGACCACCAGTTATAAATCCCTAATTAACAATGTAAAAATAGCAATTTAAAAAATTGGAAACGAAATTGAATGATGGAACTTAATTCTGATTAGTTGTGTTATTGTGTGATAAAGACATTGCTTAATGAAAAATTAGTTTTCCATTACTTAGTTTTTCTGTGGATATCGTTAATTACTGTCATTAATTACTACTTAATACATATCGAATTTCAATGCTTTTAAACGGTGACATAGTGTAAAGACCCCGTAGAAGTTAAAACCATTTCTCAAGCATCACACCGATAGGTAGTTAAAAAAAAATACTTGTATTGTGAAGGCCCCTTTTATTTTAGATAATTTTTTTAATATTTATAAGTTATTGTGCACAGAAATTTATTATCTATGACATCTTTGATCAATCAAATCATAATATACAGTATACATAGAGGTTAGAAATATTTAAATTATACATATGTTTTAGGTTTAAGTCAAATTATGTAATTCAACAAATAATAGTAATTTACATAAGAAATACAGTGTCCTTGAAATGATGTACAGAAAAGTTACGCATGTACTTTTTGATTTGGACGGACTTCTAATAGGTATGTTTTTAATTTAATCTACAAAATGATAATACTTAAGAGATAAAGTTTGAAATTGCTTACAAAAATCATTTTATTACTGAAATCATTAAAAATTTTAGGTCATAAATATTTTCGAATATTCTTTAAAAATTTAAGGAGACGTCACAGTAATGAAATTTTTATTACCTTCATTCTTAATATATGTAAATATGTTCTTTGTTTCCAACTTCAGATTCTGAAAGATTATACACAGAAGCATTCAAAAACGTATGTGCCAAATATAACAAAGAATTTACATGGGAATTGAAGAAAAGCATATTAGGATTTCAAGGTCGCGAATGTGCTGAAAGAATTATACAAACATTAACTCTTCCTGTAAATGCAGAAACGTTTATGGATGAAATGAAAAACGAAACTGAATATTTATTTCAGGGTGTGCAATTGATGCCAGGTAATTAATAATATAAATTATCAAACACCTAAACCTAAATACAAGTGACCCTAATTGAAATAAATTGATGAATCATGCACACAAAAGTGTTTGTGCTGTTATAAGATATATGGCATATCTTAGCCTATCAAATAATTAAACTTTAATATCTGAGGTATAGATATTAAAGAATATGTATGAGAAGTACATACTGTGCCAACCCCACAACGCTGGGAAAACGGCAGGGGAAGAGGAAGACAAAGATCTAAGGGTTAGACAAAATAACATATTAATTTTATATTTCTTATATATATACAACATACATTGTATTGATTAAAACTAAAAAATTATTCTATGTCATATTAACATCATTTATTACATTAAATTAATTGTTCCTTTAAAGGTGCTCAAAAATTAGTAGAACATTTGTATAAAAAACAAATACCAATTGCATTAGCAACTAGTTCAAGTAAAGACAGTGTGGAATTAAAAATGAAAAATCATAAGGATTTTCTAGAGTACTTCCATCATCTAACAATGGGTACATCAGATCCTGAAGTGACTAAAGGGAAACCAGACCCAGCTATATTTTTAGTTTGTGCATCAAGATTTCCAGACAAACCAAAATATGAAGATGTGAGTTTCAATTGAGATCTGATTAAAATTTTTGCAATAATCTAAAACTTGTTTCCAATTTTACATGATGTAATCACTTGGATTACAAAGTCATAGGTAGTGTAGTATTCAAGAATGCTGTGGTTTTGGTGTTACCTCTGAAACAGCATAGTAACAGACTAGTTACCTACTTGTAGTTGCCAGGCAGATTCAAAGAAACCATTCTTCTTAACTAAAATTAGGATACATATATATATATATATATTTCAGCATATTTTTTAATATGTATTATATAGATATATATATATTTCAGTGTTTAGTGTTTGAAGATGCTGTCAATGGGATAAAAGCAGCACGTGCAGCCAACATGCAAGTGGTAGCAGTACCTGATCCTCGTATAGAACTAGAACAACTTGAACAAGCTACATTATGCTTGAAATCTTTAGAAGATTTTCAACCTGAACTCTTTGGTCTACCGCCATATGATTAAGCATATTTGTTATCCCTCCAACAAAAATATTTATTGTGTTAGTTAATATATATTTAAGCAGTTAATTTTTAATAGAACAATTAATTTAAAAAAAAAATATGTAATAATTAAAAGTATATTATATGTTTGTGATAATTTAATTCAAACAATACTTTACAGTTAAAATATTGTTCTGACAAAGTATTTAAAAGATTACATACATTAAATCTCATTTTCAATTCGTCCATCAGCTGCAAAAATCCGACTTAAACATAGGTTACAAATATTTAATATTTTAACCTCGAAACTTCTACATAATTGTTAAAAGTATTATTTAATGTTGTTTCAGTTATTCATCTGATGTAAAAATAAAATGTAATGATGAAAACAAATAATTTAAATGTTAGTTTTTCAGGACTTTCACATTTTTCAATTTCAAGAAGCAACAAAATGAGCGCTGTTTAACTCTTCAGCCATTTAAGAAAAAATTGTTTGTATTTTTTATAAGTCCTAACTTCCGAACACGGGTAACAAGTACTTCATAATGATCTTTTATATTTACGCAAATACTACAAATTTAATGAAACTAAATTTTATGGATTTTATCGTATTTATTTTATTATTTCCTTTATTATTCCACCACTGCAGTAGCCATGGTCACCAGTCAACTATAGTAACAGTTACCCCTTCGACATAGCTATCTTGAATTACCTATAACTTCCCATAATATTTAAATAAAAAAAATAATAAACCTAACTCAATAAAATTCAGTTTCATAAAAAAAGTACTTAATCATTATCTAGTCGCATAACTGTCTAGTACATGTTGTACTTATGATAAAATATTTTTAATATACGTATTAAAATTAAAAATAAACACTTTTCAGAAACATTTAATTTTTTTTTTTTATGCTTCGGAAAGATTATTCTTAAATATACCTTGCCTGCTAGGAAGTCAGAAAACCGCGGTTGCGCTACAGCCCCACTAACGCTATGCTAGAATAACCCGGCTCGGTAACTGTATAAAGCAATCTCCAGCGCCCTGATGGTATTACCACTTCGAATGCTGAACATTAATCTTATATTATATAGAATTATTCTCTTAGTAGCATTTTATGAAACGCCGAGTGAAGAGTAGCGCTGCGGATATTCTAACCTATCTGCAATACTAATTTAGAAGATATTAGTTTTAAGCGAATAGATATTATTCTACGAGACATTCCCCAAATAGTGATACGTATGCCTATAACAACGGCGTTGGTTAGGACGGTATATAAAGCACAATATTTTGCTCGTCGCTTTGGGATACAATGTTGTCTCGTTACCCCAGAAATTTGAATAAAAACACCCTTCAAAGCGGAACCTAGTAATATTTAAACACTGTCTGGCAGCAAAGATAAGCTGCGATAGTACCTACCTAGACGGTCTTCAGTAACAGAGACTTATCGCCAATGAAACAGCGGTAAACGGTAATTCATTCAGTTATTTTCCATTTGATGCTTAAATAGAAAAATAAATATTTATACATGTAAAACAAAATTATCTTAACAAGTTTGTGTGTTAATTTCGCAGTTATACATAACAATTACACAAAGCGATAATTTGACTTTGCAATTTATTAAAATAGATTAGAGAAATAAATATGTAAGACAACTGTTAAGGAATAAACACTTATTATTCACTGTTGTGAAGTTCCTAGGTGATAAGTTTCTTAACGAGGTCAAATAAGGATGATTATCAAAAAGTTACTTTAATATCTCGCTAAATTAATCGTTCACTTCATACATCTTTTTAAGTTGAGAAAGGCGGTAAACCAAAAATTTCCGGTCGGAAGTCCTCCATGGAGGCTAATATGAGCGTCGCTTCAGGAGCAAGCGCGCGATCCAAACGTGAATCGGGAACCATGACGACTTGCATGCCCGCCGCGTGTGCAGCTCTCACGCCGTTTATCGAATCCTCGAACACTAACACCTGCAACAAATTAAAATTTTACTACTAGTAGGAATCGAAGACTGTTTAATTTGGTATAAAGGTTGACGAGGAAGTAGTTGTGAGGATGAGGATAAAGATTTTTTATACGAGAAATTGGGGATACGGATGGGAACATAGATATGTTATGGAAAGATATTTATTGAGCATTAACAATTAAGACTAAACGGTTTCTTTTAAAATTCCCGTATATGAGAAAGATGATTCTAAAATTTATTTAGTGGAAATGGACGGGAAAGAGGAATCCTTATCAACCGTAGTTAGTGACTATCACCGCAGTATCAACATTACTGTATTCCAGTTTTAAGGGTGTTGTAGCTAATGAAATTACCTGGGTAACCACGGTTGGTAGCTCGCTGGCCTAATGGTTAGAGCGTGCGGCCTTTTCCGAAGGTCGCGGGTTCGAATCTTGATATGTACCGATGACTTTAATATTTAAGTTATATACATTTGTGAACTTGAACAACAGCAAAATACAAACGTTGAATAAAAACACCGTGAGGAAACCTGCACAATGAATTAGAGTTTATACTAAGGTGTGTGTGAAATCACGAATCCACATTGGGCCCACGTGGCGACTGTGGCCCATCACCCTCATATTGATGGTAGGCTTGTGCCCCAACAGTGAGGAAGTAAATACGTTGTTTAAAAAAAATCCTCGGTTAACATATGTAAAGGCGAGTACAACGTTGTGTATTCTTTATGATCCTAATTAGCGCCGCATTGTTATGATCGGAACTATCACTTACTTTACGTTTGGTAACTTCGTGCTCATTTCGACGTTTACTTTAATAAAAGTAAAATCTAAACACATACAGCGAACCAGAGTGCCGTTGAGAAACCAACCTGACGATAATTACCATGTAATACAACGCCTTCTGACTTACAATAGAATTATAGAGATATTCTGTGCTTTTAAAATAAGTGCCGTACATCAATTATAACAAAGTTACGATTTATTAAAGACTAATAAAAAGCAATACTTGTTGATAACTGTAAACTTTGTAATTATCTACATCATGACATCTGTCACCTCAGTCCTTCAACCGCCATGAATGCTGTAAAGGACTCAAAGCATCGAAAAAAAAATTCAACAAACGCTATAAAATCTGTAAAATTCAGTTTCATTAAAGGGTAGTTATTAAGGTAAAAAGACGACAGCCCTGTAATCTGGGGCTAGTAAGAATATGACTAAAGTAAGCCCTACCTGCCGTAGAAAGCGACTAAACGGGTCTAGGAGTTTCGCAGGCCTTAAGGGTTGGGGCCCTTGTCTCTCAACAAGCGAACCTGTGTGGGACAGGTTAGGAGGATAAGCTCCTCCTCAGATACAAGTTCAACAAAGTGTAGAGGGGCACCGGTGCGTTCTATAAGAGATCCCGGAGCCTCTCCGAATGCACTGATGCAGATCACCGAAGGGATTTTAGTGAGTATGAATCTCACATAACCCTGACTTCCCTCCAGAAGCAGGGTATCTTCCGAAGATTTCCTCCTCGAAACCAAAGTAAAAAAAAAGTAAAAGGACGAACTCTCCGTTTTTACATTAGTGTGTATGTAGTTTGGTGGAGGCGTATAAAGGAACATCGTTCTTATCCAATATAATTGTTCCACAAGTCGATTATAAAAGTATTTCAAGATACTTAACGGAAAACCTTTTCGTAATCGTTCTATAAATAAGTTACTTTATCGGTACTACCCCAAATACATGATAATTTTTCACAGTTTAATTAATCCTGATGTACTTTACACCTACTAATTAAACTTAACATGCCTCGCAGATAATTAAAAATGAAAACAATATATTTACATACGAAAACATGTAGATGTGCCACTTCCATTTAATCTAACAACAGACCATATGGAAACAAATACACATTTAATTATGATCGTAAATATTACTTTAAATAAGTATGCAAACGTAAGATGTGAAATACGTAAATATAACATTTAATTTAAATTTATTTAAAACCATTTATAACAAATAATACATATATTTGTTTAATATAATTCTAAAAAATCCACCCCTTAGTATAATCCCTATACTGGGATTCCCAGGCTACTTTTACAAAAAGGACAATTTATAGCACGCTGGCCAAGTGGAGATTGAGAGGCATCATATCCACGAATAATGTTGTTGTTGAAACATGACGGTATCCTTACGTTTTCTATCACCGGAAAAAATCAATCACAATGGGAATCGAACCCACGCCTTACAAATTGAGCTGTCACAGGTTCGGCGGCATTGACAGTTAAGCAGAATTTAACTTACACACCGCTTGTTATATATTAATAACACGTGTTAAATTACTCCAAAATGTTTATCATAGTAACCTTTTCTGGAGCAGGGTTATCAGGAAATTTGGCGGCGGCAACTAGAAATATATCAGGATACGGTTTCCCTCTTTTGACAAGGGGGTCTGATGATCCCCAAGTTTTGTATTTCAATATGTCAAATAAATCAAGATGTTTTTGCACTTTCATATTGTAAGTCTCTCTACTGCTACTGGTGGCTAAACCAATTGGTACGTTGTTTTTGGATAGATGGCGAATAAGCTTTTCGACCCCTGAAAATAAAGTTAAAAATATAAAAGTTAGATACGCTAATGTTTGAACAAACGCGTTTAGAAAAAATACTTTTAAAGCCTTATTTTTTTAAACATAGCTCACCCTCAGTCACCTCTCAGTAAACCCCTGTGTAACAAAGACTTAATATATCAAAAATTCTGCATCTAGTTACATTTCGAAAAACTTTAACAAAAATGGCGGAACAACTTCTAAACTCAGGGGTGGCCAACTCGCAACCATTGTTTCGGCTCACGAAATATTTTATTCTCTTACAATATATATCTACTTTAATACAAACTGCGTTCACGTTATTTTATTATTATATTCAAAGAAAGCTTTCTTTTTAAATATAATATGTACATGTAACTGATATTATTTTATTTATAATTTGGTACAAAATTGTTATAGCACCTCCAAATGTAACATGTGGATGTATAATTAATTTTTATTTTATTTTTTCCTTGTAAATGATACAGATACATACAGAGTTATCAAGGTCCGTGATCTCCAAAAGGGGAATAACTCCTGTATTAAATGTACCAACACGCACATGGCCGGCGCGCCTAATAAATAGGCATAAAACTTCTTGTGAGAAAAAACTAGTCCCAGTAGTGGAAATTAAGAGTACTGTTTATCTATATATCTATAATTTATTGTGGTTCGCGGTGCTATGACCGCCCAAATCATTCCGATTGGCTGCCAATGTCTTCATACAATAATTAGTCTATAATATGAAATGTAGATACTGCAAAATGGTGAAAATGGCCCTGGGTGTTTGGGCTATTCCCATATGAGCCCCCTACAAACGATAACTTCTGGTGCCCGGTGGTACCAGAGGCGATGCTTACTGTTGAAGGTCACGGCTAGTCACTGGATGCGGGCAGCGCAGGACCGATCGATGTGGATATCTTAGGAGAAGGTCTACATCCAGCAGTGGATGTATACCGACTAATGATGATGAAAATGGAATGTATGAATTCATTAGAAATCATTTGTTGTTAATTTAATTCCTTAATATTATACGAAAAGGAATTTACTAACCAGGCATTACTTTCGATTCGGGAAACAGTTCTTCAAAAATTAACCGTGTCTCTTTTAAAAACTCTTCGACAGTAAGCGGTAAGTCAAGGGCATTAATAATAGAAGCGGCAAATTCCCGACTCTGTTGCCCCATTATTTTACACTTTAGAGCAAATGTGAACTCTTTTCCATACCGTGAAACGACCTTTTGAAAACCAATTGTGTATAAATCTTCAGTATCTGAAATAATATTGCATAATAAAATCATTTTACACAACCGATTTTATTTTATTATTTCATCATCAACTTACTTAAAATTAGGCCGTCCATATCAAATAAAACATGGGTTACTGGTTTAAAAATCATATTTATTACACAACGACAATTAAAATTATATATATATATATAGTAAATACAAAAATAAAAATTCTAATCCTATTAAGAAACTTTATTAAGGCTAAAGATTTGTGACATCGGAGTTCAATCTGTTATCTCATCTATGGTCTTACGTAACTTTGAACTTATGTTCGTGCAATAGACAATATAAAAAATCAACATAAAAAAAAACAAATACAATGGAACAGAGACAATAATAACAATATTTAATTAATAATATTCTGTAATTTTTTTTTTATAACAATATATCAGACATAACAGGTCATTCAGGAATATAAACAGGGAAGAGGAAAAATATTCAAAGCGTTTCGTCCTCCACGGCCTCATTGTCACTAACACTGTGAAATTGAGGTCAAGTGTCAGACTTTTTTTTTATTCTACTAAGCAACGAGACAAGCGAGACGTTCACATGATACGCCTGCCCATAACGTGGCGCTAGTTAGGATTATATACACACCAGCACACTACCCTCATTGCCATGAGACAGGATGTTAAATCTTGTTACCCCAGTAATTTAGCGCCTTCAAACCGAAACAGTAAGTAGCCTATGTCATAGACAAAAAAAATATATTAACACGAGATAATTTTTTACAGAAACTATTAAATCACATTGTATAACAGAAAAAGACATTTGACTAGTTAAATACAGAGCTTTAAAGACAATCTAGTAAATCAGTCTCCAGCACAAAAAGCAGCTCGTTCTAGATTATTTGATGAAAGCATCATTTACTGCCGATTGCAACAAATGCAGAACCTGATATAAAACTGTGTCAATGATTTTGCAATTTGCTCCCCACTGGTAGTACAGAATTTTTTTAAAGCGTTCTCCAGCCACGTAAGACAAGACTTTGTTAATAATTTTTTCATTGTATCTTCTTTATTTATTTGTCTTTCCATTTAGCGCTTTTATTCTTCACGTTTTCTTTCATTCCTTTTCTTTATTTATACTTTCATAGCTGTTTCCGTTCATCCTAAATTTCTCATCGTTCGCCACATTTCTTATTCTATTTCAGTTCTTTGATTTATTTCTTATCTAATGTATAAAACATTTCATCTCTTTTCACGTTTTTTCATATTTTTAATTTTACCTTGCTTTGTCTTTCGCTATCTTTACATCTTACTTTTATTTGCCTTATTTAATACAATATCTTATTTATTAGTTTTATTCTTTTGTGATTATGTCTTATTCCTCTTTATTAATTCTCTTATAATTTTCCAACAAATAGTCTTGTCGTCCTCACTCATCAAAGTGGCAATGTTACCAAAACTTATCTCCCTCCATTTACATTTCACACTTTTAACGTTTCCTACAAAATACAGGACAGCAAACCATAGTTTGCTGTCCTGTATTTCATCTTAGTTTTTATTTTGCATTAGTTTGCTGTTTCGGGGGCGGACCTCTAGTCGCTCATTATAGTACAACTTCGCGCCGATCCGTTGGCCGCGTATTGGCCACTTCCACTAACGCACTGAGCTCTCCTGGTAAACTGTAGAAATACCCCAGCTTGAGCTTTTTGGTAATTAGCTCTGCGGCATCCCGCGTAACACAGAACTCTGCACCCACGTAATCCTCAATGCAGCTGCCGTCGGTGTACCCTATAGTTCAGCAGCTACAATAAGCTGGTCGCCCTTCATACCGTCCCACAGACAGAAGAACTCTACACCAACCTGTCCAGAGGGGTGTGACAGTCTAAGTGGCTCACTGATGCTTCCATGTCGCTTACTTGCCGAAAGAGGCCTACTTAATCTCATATAAGGGGGCTGCTGAATCCAAAGGTCCAAAGGAAGCAGCCCGACAGGTATTAGAGCCGATTTCAGCTACACCATTCTGTGCATTCTCGGATTCTATTTGACGAACTCACGCTGGATCGCGTCGAGCTGCCTGCGGAGGTAGCAGTTGTTGCACTGTCTAGGCAGGTATAACAGAAAAAAATAATAGACATTTGACTAGTTAAATACAGAGCCTTAAAAACAATCTAGTAAATCAGTCTCCAGCACAAAAAGCAGCTAGTTCTGGATTATTTGATGAAGGCATAATTTACTGTTGATTGCAACAAATGCAGAACATCAGGTTCTGCATTTGTAATATAAAACTGTCAATAATTTTGCAATTTGCTCCCCACTGGTAGGATAGAATTTTTTTTTAAAGCGTTCTCCAGCCACGTAAGGCAAGGCCTTGTTAATAATTTTTTCATTGTTTCTTCTTTATTTATTTATCTTTCCATTTAGGGCTTTTATTCTTCACATTTTCTTTCATTTCTTTTTTTTATACTTTCATAGCTCTTTCCGTTCATTCTAAATTTCTCATCTTTCGCCACATTTCTTATTCTATTTCAGTTCTTTGGTTTATTTCTTATTTTATACATTTCATCTCTTTCTACGATTTTTCATATTTTTAATTTTACCTTGCTTTGTCTTTCACCATCTTTACATCTTACTTTTATTTGCCTTATTTAATACAATATCTTATTTATTTCTTTTACTCTTTTGTGATTATGTCTTATTCCTCTTTATTAATTCTCTTATAATTTTATAACAATAGTCTTGTCGTCCTCACTCATCAGAGTGGCAATGTGACCAAAACTTATCTCTCTCCATTTTAATTCCACACTTTTAACGTTTCCTACAAAATACAGAACAGCAGACCATAGTTTGCTGGTCTGTCCTTATAAGGTGCACCACAGTCTAGTTCACCCCCGGGATTCTCCTTAAGTTTGACCTGTGAAGGTACTCGGAGAATCTCCCGTGCCCTATGAAATCTGGACCAAAATTGTGTGCAACACGCGTATTCACGCGACAGGTAGAGGCGACTTTGCTTGTAGTCTCGGGCTATTAAGAATAGGACTAAGGTAAGTCCTGCCTATCGTAGATGGCGACTAAAACGATTTTCGGGTTCGTAAAGTTTGAAGGTGGGGGCTTTCATTGCCCACTTAGTGAGCCGGGGTGAATGAAAAGTATTAGGTGGTCCAGTGCTTGTCGTATCAAAGCGAGGGTGCCAAAGAAAAAGAAGCACAGCCCTCCCTGATTTAGGCGTAGTGCCGGGAGTCACTGGTGCACTCCGTAAGAGATCCCGGGGCCTCTTGCAAATCACTGTTGATGTCCATCGAGGTGGTTTTAGTGGGTTAAAATCCCACACAATTTTTTTTTGTCCCCCCAGAAGCAGATTATCCTTTTAAAAGATTACCCCCGGTAACAAAAAAGTCGGAGGCGGCGATCGAGGAAAACATCTGCGTCGTTGAGGCTGTCGTACTATCTATTTAGCACCTATTCAATTCGTCAATCGTCTTCAACCGAAGTCGGAGTGTGTCCAATGAAACATGCATTCTTAGAAGTCCGATGTTGTTTTGCTATTTAGGACCACATCCTTGCCTACCTGGTCCACCCTCTCATTCCTTTCCCTCCTCGCGTGCGCTTTCGCCCAATAAAGCCTTACATCTTTCCCTTTCTCTCACATAACATTTTCTTTCACTCGCTTCACTAGAGGTGGAGAGCATCGAGTTTTGCGTCAGTTTCGGGGGCGGACCTCTGGTCGCTTATTACAGTACAACTTCGCGCCGATCCGTTGGCCGCGTATTGGCCACTTCCACTAGCGCCATGAGCTCTCCTGGTAAACTGTAGAAATAGCCCAGCTAGAGCTTTTTGGTAATTAGCTCTGCGGCATACCGCATAACACAGAACGCCGCACCCACGTAATCCTCAATGCGGCTGCCGTCGGTGTACCCTATAGTTCAGCAGCTACAATAAGCTAGTCGCCCATCATACCGTCCCACAGACAGAAGAACTCTACACCAACCTGTCCAGAAGGGTGTGACAGTCTAAGTGGCTCGCTGATGCTTCCATGTCACTTACTTGCCGAAAGAGGCCCCGCTTAATCTCATATAAGGTGGCTGCTGAATCCAAAGGTCCAAAGGAAGCAGCCCGACAAGTATTAGAGCCGACTTCAGCTACACGGTTCTGTGCATTCTCGGATTCTATTTGACGAACTCACGCTGGATCGCATCGAGCTGCCTGCGGAGGTAGCAGTTGTTGCACTGTCTAGGCAGGTATCACCACAGCACTGTTCCTGCTGCCAAACAGTACTGCTAACATTAATGTGTTCAGTTTTTACGGTTTTTTCTGGTAAATTACTGGGAAAACGAGACTAAGCATCTTATGTCTTAGGGCACGAGCATAATGAAGTGCTGTGTATTCCATCTTATCTAGTGTTACATTGTATTAATAATATGAGGTGAATACCATTTTTAAAAAACCGTGTCTTAATAAAAATCAAACAACGTATTTGTTACACAATGTAAAATGATAAATATGCATATATCTAGCGATTACTACAAAATAAGTAGGTAGTCAATGTGTTAAAAGTTTCCTATAAAAAATGTGTTATCTGTTTTAATGAGGTGTAGTCATTTTCCATTCGGTAAGTAAAAATTTATACAAAGTAATATTTTTTAACACATTTTCACAATGTCATAGCAGGGTTTTTATGAGGTTAATAAAATGTATGTATAATTTAATGTAAAAAATTGATGTATTATAAATAAACTAATGAGTTAAACCCATAAACGTTTTACTGATAAATGGTCTATATCAGCATATTCCACTCAATAGTTACTATTTGAAATGGCAATGGAAGCAAGGAAAATTACTAAGTTAACTAGATTTAAAATTGTATGTAAAGCTTTCTGTCTCTTAGTAAATCATATTTTACTTTATTTATGAATTTATTATTAGTATATTTGCGAGCCTGCTGATAAATATTGATGGTCATATTTAAAGACATTAGAAAACAATACATAATCACTATTGCAAAAAAAATACTTAAACTTATGGTATATTATTTAAATTAATAGGAATTCTAGTAATAAATTTTGAAAACAAATAATATAAATTGACAAAAAATGAAATATAATAAAACTTTTTTAATTAATAATAATACATAGCAATTTTTACTCATCAAGTTCTTCCATCAAATGATAACAAAATTTTAGTGTGATTGATGCTACAAATATTATTCTTTTAATAATATAAATAAAATATGGTTCTAATTGTACTATTTCAATAATTAATTGGTAAAAAATTTATATTACTCAAATGGTGGTAATCCAAATAATTGGGGCTCAAATTCTTCCAAGCTTCCAATTACTAAGGTAGCTTCTCTTGCAAGACCCCTGTCCATTTGCGGATCTGGAACCATAACAACCTGCATACCAGCAGCCCTTGCAGCCTTAACTCCATTTATTGCATCTTCAAATACTAAACACTAAAACAAGTTAAATGTTAAGTTAACAATAACTTATAAATATAACTAAATATATAATTATAGATGATTTCTTACTTATGTGAATATATGATTACTTGAAGATACAAAATGCAATAATTTTTAAATGAAAAACTTCTTGAAGAGTATTATGTTACTAATAATATTTTACATCATATCTCTATATTAATAAGTTCTGCATAAAATTAAAACAAGTTATTGAAGGTTTTTTTAAGTTACGAAAAATAAACCTAAAAAGAAACTGATGTTTAATTCAAAAATATTCCTTTTAGATATATATATATATATTATAATAAATATATATATTATAATAAATATATATATTATAATAAATATATATATTATAATAAATATATATATTATAATAAAAAAAGTCAGTGTTCCCATCTAAATATGATATCAGTGATGTCAAAAAAAGAGAATAGGCTGCTACTGGGTTCCAATCCATCGCAGTTCTTATAAAGAATGAGGAACTGAACCTCTTTGTTTGCTAATTTGGGATCTCCACAAAATGTTGGAGAATCTTCATGCATCTGGTTGTTCATTGGTGAAAAGGAGATGGGGGAATTATAGTATATCATACATCCATCCACATATATCCATTGCACACTCTCCAAAATGTATTCTATAGAATATGGGAGACTAGCCACATGGTGCCTGTTTTCAAGAAAGTCAAGTCTGCTTGTAATAAGTTCTTGATCACCAACAAGCAGAGTATCACACCTATCCACCGAGTGTAGTGCCACTAGATTAGTTTTGGCAGCACCTACTCAGATATGGCAAACAGTACTTGGCACACAAATGGTCTTGCTTTTTATATAAAGTCAAACACTGTCTCAATGAGAAGTCTAGGACTCCCAATTTCTTCACAGCTATTTTAGCTTTGATTTTTTTTATGAACTGTCCGTAGTTGTTATAATTTCAATCCTTAATGGCCATCTATGAATGCAGGTAACCCAACATTGATTGACATAGGTTTGGATGAATAGCCAAAAACAACAACCCAAAGGAGTTGGTCATTCAAGAAACCCTTAATCCAATTGATCAAACCGGTATATAAACAGTACTCAGAAGGCTTGTTTATAGGCTGTTGTGTCAGAGCCTTAGAAATATCCTAGGAAATAGCAATGACTTTCCCAAAATACTCTAAGCATATATTATGTTACAGTACGGTAAATATTTGCTTTGCTATGATTAATGGTACTAATGTATTAACACATACCTGCTCAGGCATTGGAGAATCAGGAAATTTAGAAGCTGCTACTAAAAATATATCAGGATGGGGTTTGCCATTTTTCACTTGGGGATCAGATGAACCAAATGTTTTATAGGGAAACAAAGAGAACAAATTGCTGTGATGTTTATCCACTTTTAAATGATAACTTTCTTCACTGGAACTAGTTGCTAAGCCAATTGGAACTTTATTTTTATGGAAATGTTCTATTAACTTCTTAGCACCTAAAATTTATTGTTAAATTGTTTTAAACCACTGCTTACAATAGTCATATTAATAATATAACAAAGTTACAACATAAATGTATTATTGTAGAACCTTGAAAAACATTTATAATTAACAATTATAAATTATATAATATTTCAGCAGTTTAGACAATTGCTTGCTATGTGATAGTTAATTTTCACCAACTTCATGCAAATAGAATTAAAATCCATAATTTTACAGTACAAGGAAGAAACTTGTGATCTTTTCAATTGTTTTATTAAAACAAATACCTGGCATTAATCCCGTATGCGGAAAAAGATTTTGAAACTGTTCCTTAGTTTCTGCAATAAATTCTTCCACCGTTATTGGCAAATTTAAAGCTGTTATCAATATCTTTGCGGATTCATGAGCTTGCGTTCCCATAAGTTTTAATTTCATTTCAAATGTATATTCTTTACCATATCGAGACAATATATTTTGAAACGCTACGGTATATAACCTTTCCGTGTCTAAAATAAAAAACAAGTACATCACAATAAAATTAGTGTTTTAACTAATAACAGAATCAAAGCACATTTTAAAACATAATTACCCAGTATAAGTCCATCCATATCGAAAAGTACGTGGGTAACAGCATTAAATGTCATGATTAAATTCGATTTCGAATAACACAGTGATATTAAAAAAAAAATTAAACTATACAACAAACAACAATAACTTTTGGAATAATAAATGAATTTACCGCCTAAATCCAAGTAGACTAATTTTACTAGCAAATTCAATTGTACGTCTGACAGTCGACAGCCGTTACAATACAGACGTAACGTTTACTTAGTATTGATCACGTTTATTATAAACGCGGCCTTAAATACGCTGAAAAACTGTCTTTTACTTTGTAAGGTAGGTAATTGGAATAAAACTTATCAACACCTAAATTTAAATTTTCTGATAATTCAGAATTTCAAAGGAAGCTATGATCACGTTCCGTATGAGTTTGCTTAAAAAAGGTATTAATAATAAAAATTAAGTTACTGTTTTCACCTAATAGGTTATTGTTTATTTTCTGATTTGCTTTAACTTCATAGGTCTTTACACAATAAGTACAAGTATTTTCAAGAAGACGATAATTAACTGTTCGGCCATATTGAAAGAATGGATGAAAGGAGATTAACGAAAGAGTTATGTAGACAAGGTAAGAATGATTGGAAAAATCATCATATTTCGATCAAATCGAGGATGTCCTAAAGAAAGGCCGGGTCAAGAGTACTCGCAACTGACAAACAAGCATGAAGACAGTCATGAAAGTGCAGGAAGCGACAGAGGTGTGCTAGGATCGTAGCAAGTGGAGAGAAGTGGTCTCTGCCTACACTAGTAGGAACGAGGCGTGATATATGTGTGTATGTATGTATATGATAATTAATTGGTAGATTCACAAGTTAATAACTTGAAGGGACTGCTAAAAAAATATTTAAAAATATTTTTTAATTTAATTGGAGACCATGGGTGATGCCAGGGATGTTCTTTAAATAAAATGTTTTAATGATTTTTAATACGCATGCCAATTACATTTTACTAAAATCTATTTTGGTGCTTTTAATCGTTGTTATCTAGTTATGCTGATGTTCCGATGGCTGTCGGTTTTGCAGCAACTATAATTACAGCGATAAAATGAGTTATATTTAATTTTTCAACATTTTTATGTTAGTGGAGCCTTAATCATGAAAATCTACCAGTAACTTTATATGTCGCTGGTAAAATTTTTGATATATTATATATGAGAGGTTTATCTGTCACATGCCTCTGTATTTATCACAAAAAGAACAATTAAAAAATCAAAAACAGAGAGAAATCGTTATTGTTATATTATTATAAAGAAAGGTTGTAAATTAAAGGTTTTGTGTTGATATTTAATGTCATTTGTTTAAGGAATGTTAAATAAAGGACATTGTAGTTATCAATGAGAACCAGCATGCGATAAGAAATAAATATGAAGTAATAATATACCAATACATTCATTTCCAAAAATAGGAAATTAATTAACTATAAAAACATCCATTTATTCACATTTGACAATATTGAACTATTATTTTAGCTAATACTAAAAGTGGATGAATAATAAACGAAGAGAAATTTTCTTTTCCGACGATGTAATTCTGTTTAATAAAGTTATACTAACATAAATTATTCTTTTTCGAGACAAAAGTGGATAGTTTACTTTATTGTCGCGGTCATAACAGATATTAACTAGAATTTTATTGTTCCAGTTAAATAATCATTATGTTTAAAATGTATTCACTTTTTATTTTATGTTAATAGATTTTACTTTGTGTAATGTGTATACAAGGATATAAGATACAAAGTAAGTACTTGGGTATATAAATAAATACTGTAATTCGATAAGTAAAAATACACAATGTTTCATAATATATATTTCACAATAAGAAATCACAAAACGCCATTACACAATTATATTTTGTACATCTCTCTTATTATTATTATCAAATATGAAACGTTTGTTTTGAGAATACAGAAATTTTCGATTTGTTTTTCCATAGTGAGATATCATTTTGTAAATTTGTTGTACACTATAAAACGGCTATTATCAAATTTTATTGCAATACGTTGTACCTACTTAAAGACTACTTAGAACCGTTAAAAAAAAGAAATGTAACATGTCAACAATAAATTAAATTGTCAAACTGACTGATGGTTGCACGCGAAGTTATATACGAAAAGTTCGAAAACAAAACAAACTTTTGTATTTACGTAACAATAATTATTTAGTGTAATAGAATATTTATGTTAACTTAATGACCGAAATTTAAGTAAGGGTGCAATTTTAAAAAAGGATGGACGGTCCGGGTATGAGTTTGTTTCAAGGTGCCGCGAGTATACATATAAACAATAGTGCTCAGGATCGACTAGAAGAACAAGAAGAGCTTGAAGATCAAAAGCGTCGTAATGAAGAGGTACCTAAATAACTAATGAATATTTTAAGTGATTAAATCTCGTTTAATTTTTTTTTGTTTTTATAGTTACAACATAAACTAGCAAATGCTTTTGACGATTTATTGGACGATGACGAAGGGAGCTCTGTGAATAGTAGCGGAAATTTTACTTTGGACGCGACACATACCAATGGAGGTAACACATTATTTGAAATTTTTTGAATAATAATTGTGTGCCTGTTGAAATTCTCTTTAAATGCAATGAAATTACAGCGCAATTACAAACAAGAACAGGCCTTCCTCCTACATATATTGAATCTCTTCATCATCTGAAAGAAGCCTCGGCATCTGATTCTCCAAAAGTATATTGTGATACTCCAAAATCTCATCATATAACACATACACATCATAATGATACAGTTAAAATGCAATTCAGCCCATATGCAGCTGGAGATGGACAAAATAATTTTTTTCATCAGGATTACAGAGGTAAGTGTATTACAAACATTGATAATGATACTTGAATATTTAGAAGATTAAAAACTTCCACACATTGTGTTATGTTACACTTGTTTGTTAGTTTTTATGGACCTTTGTGATTGGTTGTTATTAAACAATACTTTCAATATAAAAAACTTATAAAAAAAAACTGTTAGTCAATTTTTACAACTGACATGCATATGTTTATGTGAATTAATTTTTTTTTTTAATATTTCTTTTGACCAGGTCACATTAATGGTCTAAATAATTATGAAGCAAGGCAAGAGTATATGAACAATGAACAACTCAAAGTTATGTACGAGGTATGCTGCAATTATTTCTCTCAAAAAAAAACTATTATGTTCATTACTTTAATTTTTTTACTTCATTTAAATAATGAATTAAATTGTTAAAGCTTATGTAAATTTTTGTCGCATATATAATGTTAAATATTACTTATAATGCATGTTTATTATACCTATTATGTTAAAGATTTATAATTGATTGTCTTATCTTTCATCATTTAAACAAAAAAGTTCATGATTTTAAATTTTAGATGAGAGTGAAAGAATGTCAGCAGTTAGCCACACAAATAGAAAAATTGGATACAGAAATAGAGAGCCTTCGAGCCAGATTAGCTGCTGCTGTCAATGATAAGGACAAGGCTGAACTGTCGCTACAAGAAGCACATCACTTGCTTGGTAATGTAATTAATATATTTTTTAATTCAACAACAAAAGATGAGAAGAATTTTATCCTCATGGAAAGTGATTCAGTGCTAGTTAATATTATGTACACTGCACCACAGTGGGCTTGTCCTAAGTTACCCCTCTGATTTCACTGTCTACAGCCATAACTAAATACAAAATTAACAAAATTTTGTTATTGTACTGATGCTCTTCATAGTTTATTTCAAAACCAATTCAAATGGTGACTAATGAAATTTTTTTTACACTAATAAGCTGGAGTAACGAAATCATGATATGTTATGTATAAATATCTTTACTTACCACATTAACAAACTTTAAATTATTGTTTAAGTTGTGGATTATCCCCTTTAAAATATTCTGTAAATTCTCTACTTATTAAATAATGAATACATAAGTAAAAATTTATTGTCCTATATCTGCAGATAAATTTGGTTAATCTTAATTCCAACAATTAATTTTGTTTGTGCATTATGGAAATAAGCAAATTCATAAATAATTTATGTACCATAATTATATTTGTTAAATAAGTCAAGTAATTAGTAAAGAATTGTTTCTACACCAATACATAAACAATCAACTCACTTCTCCAATTAGATTAAATTTCCATTTATTAATTAAATGAATGTGGTGAAAAACAAATAAACATCTCACAAACAAGTGTTCAAAAAATTTTTTATTAAGAAAGAGTCTTATCGGTAAATTATTTTTATTCAACAAAGCAATGTAATGGGCTAGCTGTATACCGAATGGTTAGAGATATGTTCTCCCATAAAGGTGCTATATAGGATGATAAACATTGTAAGATATTGTGCTTGTCACTTTGTGATAAAATATGTTAGGTCTCATTACTCCAGTAATTCCACTAGCTGCAGCTCCTCTAATACTGAATCACAACAATGTTTTTACATTACTATTTCTTTCACATTTAATAATGTTAATAGCTAACAACCCTCCTGATAAGCAATTGTAGTGTCTGCATTAATAAAAGACTTACCTAATAGCCTAGTTGTGAAGTTGCCATATAATTAAAACATAAAATTTTTTAGAAATATAATTTTATTGTTGTAAAATATCAATAACTAACCACTAACTTGCAGCATCAAGTAAGCACAAGTCAATAGAGTTTGAACAACAGTTGACCACATTAACAGAGAAGATAGTACAAAATGAGCAAGAGAAGGAACAGCTGCGACTGGAGTTACGGTCTGCTAACATCAGTTTACAAGAAGTTCAGCAAAGATTACATACTATTCAGGTACATTACAGTTACATACAGACATAAGGTTAAAGTATTACTGATTTTAAGTTACACAAATGTGAATCACTGATTTTGTTTACACCTTTAGACTGCTTGTTATGTTAAAGCATCTATAATTTCAATTATTTTCGTGATGTAAAAAAAAATACCGTATTCGCAGTGACACCATGTTTATAATATTCCTCTTCGATGATGCGAGATTAATATATCTTCTAAGCCAATGAATTATTTTATCCGCCATATGTTTTTAAAGTACTATAATTATATATGTATCCATTTTTTTACTGCCCATAGGTAGCACACACACATGATACCGATGCCTTATTCAGAGAACAGCAAGACAGGTAAATTGTAAAGGATTTATTTAATTAAAATTATTAGACTCACCATCAGGCAAAAGTCATCCAAATCTAGACCTAGACCCTCATAATGATCTCTGCACTTATACATTATTTAATTAATTTAAAATAATTAATATTTATAACATTATTAATATTTGTGTATTCACTTGTGCATATCAATATATAGAATTATGGTTTTATTATAGTTTTTAGTTAGTCAAAAGCAAAAGTATATAGATGATAGAATTGGAATACCAGTATTTAATGCCATGCATATCATCATATTTAGGGACACATTTTTTGGGGCGGATGTATCACTTATCGTAAAGTATACATACACTACTCGTGTGGTCGCTCCTTTGAATAAAAAAATTATAATTAGTATCCATACTCAGGATCTGTATATAGAAAATGATCAAGAGATGTCTTTATTAAAATCTTAGAATAAAAAGTAAACAGATATAGACTGTGAGTAAATGTCGTCATGTATATTAATACTATCTTGTAATTTATAGACTAAATACATATATATATATAAAAAGTGTCAGTGAATAACGAATTGAAATAGAAAAATTATTACTAATTATTATTTGAAACTCAAACAGTATTTTTAATTATTACCTTTACCAAATCGACTAAGTGATTTTTGCAGACATAGAGAAGAAATGGATAGATTGCAAAATGATTTCATCAAGGCCAAAACAAGACTTGAGGAAAAAGTAAGTGTAGTACATTGTCGAAACAGATTTCGATCGATTATAACAATTGATTATTGAAAACTTGTTAGATTCTTTTGTGAGCTAATTGTACACGCTGTAAATCTCGTAGATGATCAGATTAAATCCTCACTAAATTTAATGTTTCGGTGAAGGTTAATTTTGTGAAAGTAATTAAGGCGGTAAATTTGTAATATAAGGGTAGAAGCTAGCAAGGCTGGTTCGAAAAATTCTTATCACCAACCAAGATACACAACATCTGGCGCCATGCCAGAATTGAATTAAGGACTCTCATCTTACAAGGCAACCGTTTTCCCGCTGTGCCACGCAAACAGTTAATGAATACACATAATCTAACTTAATATTTTATTCAAGCCTGTTTGATGTACCAAACGGTATGGACTGGATTTAGATAAATGTAGTTATCATGTTTAAGGAAAACGAAATAAAAATACTAGAGAAACGCTGTATGGAGAAAGACAGGGAGAAAGAAGACATATTGATCGAAAAAGGGGGAACGATAAACAGGTTGGCTAGTGAGTTGGAAGCTGCCCAGAGTAGACTTGTGAGTGGCGAGAGTGCGCGGCTGAAAGAGAAAGTATTGCAGCTCACCACTGAGAGGAACACCGCCAGAGAACAAGTGAAAGAACTAGGGGTAATATTTTTTTTCTAATTCTATGAAATGAGCAGGACGTTGGCGAACAGATGATGGTAAGTGATATGCCCACTCGTAACAATGTAGTCCGCCGCAAATGGTTTTGAACACTATACAGTACAGTGTCACATGCGATAATTCTTTTGGTAGCCCCATCGGCACGTACATATGACGTATAATTTCAGCTAAAGGAAGTAAATTATGTTGGAGAAGCAAAATAAAAACTCATTTTCAAAATGAAACATATGAACTAAAATATTGATAATTAGCGCGCTATAAAAATTTTAATAATTATCTTTTTTAAAAACCAGTATTGTTATAAAATAAATAGATTTCATGCGGTATATTTAATTTATTTTATAATTTAACTCGTCTGTATATTACCTGTTTTGATGTAAACAAGAATCATAAAGTGATAATGAACACACCATTTATGATGTATCTTATGTACTTTATAAAAGGAATCAGGTCATCACATATATGATGGGGACAGCAAAAGGGATAAGAGTACTGTAATTTAATAAAGGAAATCTGTATATAACACGAACAGAAACCAAAGTATTATGAAAAAAAATGTATAATTAAAACTATTTTTTTTTTGGGTTATTTCAGTCGAAATTAGAGCTCACAGCGCACGAGCTGGTTCTTTGTAGGAATAAATTATCCAACAGTCAAAAAGAATATGAAAACTGGCGTACTACTCTCAATCAAATATTAATGGAGTGTCTGCCTGATAATTCCTTTAAAATAGGTAAGTACTACTTTAAGTTCCCTAGTTTCTTGCCATATGTTGTAGAGTTTTGTTGTTTGAGGTCAAGTTTTAGACCATTATGAATAAAAAGAGACTGACCGCCGTAATCACCAAGAATGGTTAAGTTGGCGCAAATAAACCTGACTATCCATTAAAAACAGGATATCCTTCAAAGATTTCCTTTCCAATAATAAAAAAAGCAATAAGCAGCAATGCAGGGTTGCCATCTTTTACTGATATAGAACACTATAACGTTGTTAGTTGTTTTTTTATCTATTACGTTGTTGTTGTTACAGCTATCAGGATTTGATCACTTGTGTGAATTTTTTTGCAGGGGAACCACCATCACCTGGTAAATTGGCTACACTTAAAGATGTTCTTAATAGATACAGGCTGCAAATTCAAAAGTTCTCCTCATTGCAAGAGGAAATTGTAAAACGGTGATGAGTTATCTAGTATTTCATTTATATTTTATATATTTATCTTTCTAAAATAGATTAATAGAGCTTTGTGTTAATTTTTTGAGCAAAGTGATTACAAACATGTTGTTATGAACATGAGTGTATCTATATGAAGATCATGTAATTATGAATAATTCCAATCAAGTTTAACTTCTTATAAAGGATAACCAACTAATGTAGATAAGACTGATTGGTATGAAATAAGACTGATTTTAGTGTGAGCCCATGTCTATATATATCGCTAAGAGTGGACGTCTATCTCTTTATGACAATAAAATTATTCGTAGGTGATATACCTAACTCAACTTCAAACTCCTTGACAAATGCAGTCAGAATTATAAAAGTCGTTAAAAGTCTGACTCATAAATAAACTGGTCTCTTAATGTTCACATTGCTTAAACTAAGGATGTTTTTTTACAAGGAGAGATTCCATGCCATTTATTAAAGACTTTGACCCTTTATCTACCCCCATGGCAAAGTACAGATTATGGGATGACGGTTTCCGCACGATGTTTGCTTTCATAGAAGCTCAAGCTTAATTCTACCAGGGCGATTTCGCTCTTGTGCGACCGTCCTATTAACTACGATGTCACGGTATCTCTCTATAAACGTATTGGTAATTTATTAACCAATTAAGATTAAAGGAATAACACTACATTTTAAAAAAGAAAAACTTTTAATTAGCATCTTATACATATTTACAGAGATAAGAAGTTAGAACAGCATCGAAAACAGGAATCCGAATTGAGAACAAAGATAGAGGAACACAAAGGTGTAGAGTTACAGCTGAACTCTCGCCTGGCGGTGTTACAGAACAAACTGGATTTGCTCGGCAACAACTCCAATGATGAACTTTTAGATAACTACAAGCAGCAGAATGAACATCTTAAGACTGAGTTAGACGAAGTCAGAGCTGAACTTAAATCGGTTAGCTTTAAAAAAAGTACAAATTATGAAAATATATATAACACTTAATAATTCATGAGCAAAATGTCGTACAGTGTACAACAATTTATTACAGTTTCTTTTTATGTATTATTTGTTTTAATAATATCGATAAAAATTTATCCACAGTTGGACCTTAAATACACGGAGCTAGAGATGGATTATGAGAAATTGAAGTCAGAGAAAGGGAGTAGAGCTTCAATTGTGCAGGAAGCGAACGCGGACCTGCTGCGAGAGCTGGAACGGTATAGCGGACAGCTTAAAGATACGCTTAAAGAAAATGGAGAGCTTAAGACTTTGTACTTACAGGTATATTATATTATATGTTGAATTAAGTAATTTTTGTCAAAAATTTGGGTAAATCCTTTAAGGATAATAGTTACTATGTTAGTTATTTTTACCACCGAATTTTTTTTTATTTTTCGAAGCAACGAAATTAATAGAACTTTTATCTAAAGAAAGATATCCGTCGTCTATAATAATGTGTAATAGGACCTACGGTGATACTTATCTAGACTGTCTTCGACAGGGACTTGTTACTAGTAAAAAAATCTTGTACATTAAAAATATAGTCTATAGAATAAATACATGCTATAAACAAAAAAAAATATTATCCTAAAGGTGTGTAGCGCACGAGACGCAGTTTCCAGAGAGCTTAAGGATAATCAAATGAAAATGCAGAAGGAAAGAGAATTATTTAAATCGCAGGAGAAGGATTACATTGAGAGGATAGAGAAACAAAAGCAACATCTGGAGAAAGTAGCTGCTGACCTCTCCAATGCGAGGGAGGAGTTGGACAGAGCCAATAAACGGATCTCGGAGCTGCAGAAGGAGTTTACTGATAAACAAAAAGAGTTCACTGATAAGCTTAATAAGTATTTAGAAGGTAAAATATGTTAGTGTAAATAACCGTCCTGTAAGTGCAACAAGGTAGATAGGTTCTTACAAAACTGTACAATGAAAAACTTTATTGTATGAGACCTAAACCCAAAACAAAAAGTTAGAAAATTCAATTAAATGTGTATATGTAGTATATGTCGGTTTCCTCGCGATGTTTTCCTTTCCCAGAAACACAATGGCAATAAATCCGCGCTTTTTTAAGACCGACTGCCTTACAATGGTGCTCTCACCATGTTATCTACAGTATAGTAAAGCTACAATTTGAACTTTGCACTTACCCGATTAGCTACTTCTCTAAATCTGGCGCCTTAACAGAGTTGTTGTTTCAACTGTCAATAAATGAAAAGTATATTTACCAACTACTTCCACAGCCTCGCTGCCACAACACCGTTAAATTGACATTTTGTTAGATCATTGTAAACAAAAAAGAATTTTTTTTAGATGAAAAAAGTGCCTTGCGGAATGAAATACAAGCTTGTATGCAGTGCGACAAACACTCGAAGCAGATAAAAAATTTAGAGGAACAGTTGAACAAATGCAATTTAAAATTATGTAAGTATTTGTAAAATTTTCGAATAATAATATGACCATTTTTATTACATTTGGTACAATTCAATAACTTTTTCTGGACCAATGTTGTGGTTATACTCGTAGTCTTTTTCATATCAAAAGTTTCATGAAAATCAAGCTAGAATTTACCTGCAGACCTTCACCGTCAGATGCAGTTAGGTAGGCAGCGTCTATTTTTGCCGTTAAATAGTAGTTTGCAAAATATTAGTCTTAGTGTCCGAAATTACTGTGGTGATAAGACATACGTCTTGCTTCTCAAAATGACAAGCACAATTTAGTACAGTGTATCATACATTTTTTTTTATTTCGGGGGAAATATATTCGAAAAGATACTCTGCTTTTTGGGAGGAAGTCAGAGTTATGTGGAGATTTATACCCACTAAAACCCTCTCGGTGGTCACGTTCGTCGTTTGAAGAGGTCGCGGGACAGTGTACCGTCCTAACCTAACCCCTAATAGTTATGCCCCATTGTATCGCTGTGAAACACTGTAATTTTAAGTCTGATGGTACACAAAAAAAATTATAACCTACCTCTTACAGCGACTCAAGAAAGTAGCGAAACTTTAATGAAGGAACTAAAAGGCAAGGCGGAGTTTTTCCAGCAGTATATTGTAGAAAGATACAAGAGGCTGGTGGACCAACGCAGTGTCGCCACCAATACTGAGGATGTGGAGCTGCAGAGCTCGCCTAGTTTAGAACAACTCGTACAAGACTGTGACGACGCACTCGCCACCAAGGTCGTTAAAAATTATTAGTTAAAAATAAGTAGTGAAAAGTCATTAATTTATTATTTATCACACTGCACTGCACATATTTATTTGTTGTATATTACATGTATATATGTATTTAAAATATAACTTTTTTTGTGTTTTTGGCAATCTAGCTACCAAACGGCTATATCGATTTCAATTACGTTTTTTTTTTTTGAGACTTGTGAGTATGAAATCAAAAAAGAACTTAAATATACTTCATACAAGGAATTTTTTTTGCAGACAGCTGTAATGATGCGCGAGAAGGCGATAAGAGAACAAATAGCGGAGAAATTTACACTGGAGATGAAAACTATGGAAATGAATTGCACGCGACGCATCAAGGAACTAGAATCTGAGCAGTCTACTACGATCAACAAATTGAAACAGCTGCTGGAGAGGAAAGCTCAGGAAGTGGAATCAATGAAAGAGTTCATTTTGTCGGAGAGATCAAAAGTAACACAAATACTAGAAGCTAAGGAAAATGAGATATCAGTATTGATAAAGGAGCATAATGAGCTACAAAACGAGTACCAGAAAGCAAAGGATGGCAGTGCGGAGTGGAGAATTAAAGCTGAAAGGTATAAAGACAAGTTAACGAGGCTAGGGTCTTTAGAAGATTTGTTAAAAAAAGAAAGAGAAGATTGGAAAAGGAAAACAAATATGAATGCTTCCGAATGGCAAATGTTGAAGGTCAAAGTTACAGAGCTCCAGGAGCAATTGGCGCAGCAGGAACAGGTGTATGCCAAGTTCCAGTCTGAATATAAAACACTGCAAGAAAAGTATAGGAATGCAAAGAAAACAGTTTTCACTTACAAGGTATTTTTAATCAGAGATACTTTTATTGTATTTGACTATATAATTCCAATATATTTGTACTAATGTTAAGTAAACATAAAGACGAAAAAGACGTTCACCTGACGGTGTGTTTCATCCTTGTAAGGATAATATATTCTGCATCGAAATGGTGGTACGCTCTTAATAGGAAGAGAGGGTAGAGCACACTTAAGACTAATTACGATAACTTCATCTACTATCGTATATACATAAATAATGTACAGATTTTTTCAATAAATCTATTAGGATAGGCTATAATTAAGTAACAGTGATCCGATCTCATCATTTTCGTCTAAAATGGTCCACTGCTGGATGTAGTCCTTCCTAACCGATTTTAAACTCTATCAGACTGCTGTCACCTGCATCCATGCGACCTATGACTCCCTTGCCAGATGGCAAGCAGTTGTCCCACGATGTGCTAGTCGAAATCTGGTCTCTAGTCAAGGATCTTCATACTCATGGGCCAGTTCAGCTTATTATTAATATGCATAACGGAATAATGTCTCAAATTCCAGGACTACATGGTGAAGAAAGATACCCATGTCAATAATGAAATAAATCGAATACAGGATGAGTACAGGAAGATATTTGTTAAATTGCAGAACCAAATCAATTACCATATTAGCAGTAGGTTGCAAGAGGACAGGAATAGAGGTATGCGGAGCCAGGTGCAACAGTATCAGGAGTATGATGTGAGTGTTTACTTGATAATAGTTATATATAATGATAAAATTGTTTCTAATTTGGGTGACTGATATCCAAACAAGGATGTACTGCGCTATGATTCCACCACTTAGATAGAAAAACATTTTCTATGTGATTGTATGTGGGAGGACTATATTGAGATTATAACAAATTTATACTAATTTGTACTTTTTCTTTTTTTTCATTTACTTTTTGATACAGAAAAAAATATTTTTAATAAGTAAATAGCTATTAACCAAAAACCAGTAATGCTTATCTGGACAATACAGTTGTAGCCTAGCTGCAGCGCAAGTCACATCCGGGCTGGTTTGCATTGAGCCATCATTTTAACCTTGCTCAGTATGATGTAATAAGCAACTTGTATTAATTATCCTTTACTAAATATTTTTTAATTACCTGACTCTCATAAAAGTCTGGCGTCACAACAAAGCTATTGCTCACCAATTATGACTTTTTACTGTATTAAAGTAATTTTGTTTACAAGCTACAAACTACTTTTACCTATCGTCTATAAAAACATACTTTAAGATAATGTGTTTAAGTTTAAATGATTTAATTTTTTTTCAGTGCAGCGAAATGATAAATAAATTGAACGAAGATTTTTCACGCCTAGCGCAAGATAATTTTAAAGATGGACAAAACAAGTGACATGAGTTTTTACAGCATTTATTGACTTTAACAAACGTTACGATCTCGGTATGGTATAGTACAAATATGGTGCACTCTTAAAGAACATTTAACTAATAGACAAGCTCTCTTAATGTTCCCACCTAAAGGACTCGCAACATTTTACAAGGAGAGAGTCCACGGTGTTTTTCCAGCACGCTGGCCAAATACGGTTGATGGATATAGCATATATACGAAAGCTGTCGTTCATGGAACATGATGGTTTTCTCGTAATATTTTCTTTCACCGGAAACTCAGACTCAGTGGGGATCAAACTCATGCTAATGGTGTGCTACAGATGTACCTCCACTCCTTTGGATCATGTCAAACTAATTATAGTAAGTTAAGGAGTTTTTACCACATGATCATAAGTATAAATCTTCTCTGTAAATAAAAAACGGGACCAATACGGTATAAATTGTTCTTAAACTAATAACTAACTTGTTTTTATTATGTATGTTTATTTTTCTATTTGAAGAAGCGGCTAGACGATACACGACGTTCACTTGATGGAGTAAGTGATACACCAGCTGATACCAATGTGCTTTAGTCCGGATGATATACACAGCATCATATTGTGCTCCTCGATTTTAGACGTAAGATGTTAATTGTCGTTACCCCAGTTGGTCCACTAATCACAAGACCTTTCAAACTGGAACACATTGAAGTTTGCAAGCTACTGTTTGATGGCAGAAATAGTCGCTGAGGTGGTAACAATGTAAAAAGTCTCAGTCATTATCGAAATCAATGTACGGAGTTAATATTATCTTAACAGTTACTTATTTGGATAATTATAGTCTTAATAGCCTCCTAGGAGCACTAGATAAGTGTTAGTATAATCACCTGGTGTCCGATAAGATTCTACAATATTGTGCATTTTAGTTTTTCATATCTGCTTAACTAGCTACCACCCTGAAAATTCTATAAATATGCCACCATAACAGCATTATTGTGTTCCAGCTGTCAACATATATAACTCAGAGTATTCTGACCATTTCAGAATCCATGGCCTCGGTATCACATAATACGACTTTTTGTCGAGATCATGTTTAACCCATTGTAGATAAAAATATGTATTATAAAATTTTATGCTGTAAATTTGACTTCCGATATTTATGTTTAAATTAATTTCATTTAAAAAAGTTATATTTTGAGTAGTAGTTCTTGTGATAGATAATAAATCCAACAAATGTTAAACCTTACAGTATTACTTTTGTATAAAAACAAAACAAACATTTACATTCCTTCTTATTCCACACTTGCTGTTTTCTTGTATTGAAACAAAGTTAAATGTGTAAAACATATTTTCGAATTTATTTATTATTGCTCAATTGTTAATACGCAAATTGTTTAAAGTATTTTTATAACTACTTCTTAAATAGATTTAGGTTATTCACATTGTAATTCAAAATATATTTTAATGATACAAATCAGTTTTATTTCTTCACATAATACCTTGATGGTACAAAAGGCATTTTGGATACAACACACGGTATATCCTTTCCGCGTATGTTGACTAACAATTCAGTACCCAACTTCTTGAGAGGCTCGGCAACGTATCCCATAGCGACGTTACCTCCTAATGATGGACTGGGGCAACCGCTGGTAACTTTTCCTACATCTCCGCCATTGGTGCTCTTTAGTACCGCATCTTTTCTTGCCGGAGCACCCTTATCTATCCTTATTCCCACCCGCCTTTTATCTACGCCTTCTCTGATCTGGCGCATTATAATATCGGCACCCGGGAAGTTGCATTCACCACGTCGCTTTTTTGCAATCAGCCAAGTTAAACTGGCTTCTACTGGCGTAACACTTTCATCGATGTCGTTCCCGTACAAACATAACCCAGCTTCAAGGCGAAGTGAGTCGCGAGCACCTAAACCAGCTAGCAGCACATCATTGCTCTGCATCAACGCTTCAGTTACAGCATTTGCCCGATTAGCTGGTATGGAAATTTCTACTCCATCTTCACCTGTGTATCCACAGCGGGTAACTCGACATTCTACCCCTGCAACTTGCCCCATCGTAGATGACATAAACGTTAGGTCTTTTAGAGAGATTTCAGTAAGCGGCTGCAATGCAGATACTGCTTTTGGACCTTGCAAAGCTATAAGAGCCCTTTCACTAGGATCAAGAAATTCGACTCTTAAATCCTTTCCAGCTTTAACACATATCTCTGAAGTTTTCTGCATGTGTTGTTTATCGATATCCACTCGGCCGGCATTCGAAACAATATATAATTGATCATCGTTTACTTTAGTTACTATCAAATCGTCTATAATCCCACCTTTACTATTGAGAAAAACTGTTAGGGAGCTCGTTCCTGCTGCCATTCCTTTTAAATCTACAGGACATAACGATTCAAACCATGAAACACAATCCTTACCGTAAACATTTGTTTGTAACATGTGCGATACGTCGAAAATAGATGCACTACTCCTTGTAAACAAATGGGATGATGAAACACTCTGATCTGAATATTGCACTGGAAGTAAAAAACCTGCAAAGTCCACCAGTTTTCCACCATGTTTTACGTGAAAGTCGTATAGGGGTGTCTTTTTTGGTTTACCATAGTTGCTATATAAACGGCTTTGTGATGTAAATTTACACCAAATTCTTAAATTTGTCTCTTTTGTAATTATCACACGCGTTATATTTCGGAAGAACATCATTTCAACCGTTCCGATCTGAAATTTATTAAAACACGATGCGGATGATTGGTATGATAGAACTTTATCAAACTTTCGTAATGAAGGTCTGAGGTCAAGCGGTTAAGAAAATAAGTTACTGATAAGACAACTTATTTGTTGTCTTTGCATTCATTGTTCAAACAAAATTTGAGTGGCCAAAATACATAGTGCATTAATAAATCTGTTGCAGTATTTTTGGCTTTAAAATTCAATTACATATTGAAACAAAACTTCATAATATTTTTGTAGTATTAAATAGCAGAAAATGTAAATGTTACAAACCCATCTAAAACCATATTCCTTTAAAAATTAGAAGGTTATTTATTGACCTAAAATCACAACACATTCCAATATGGTTTAATCGAAAACTTATCACAACAGGAACAGTTAAGTATTTATAAATAAAATGTATGAATTAATCTTGACACTATGTTGTATATAGGTCAAATAGGTGTATAACAGACGATGTAAATTCTTTGAAATAAAATACATACAGATATAGTTATTATTTTATATAAGTCTACAATCATTGATTGTTCTCTAAAGCTTGTACATATTGTTCATGTGTCAAAAGTTCACTTTTTGTTGAATCAGATATAGTAATACTAGATAGCATTATAGCAATAAAACCACCTGAATCTGGTTCCTGTTTTAAAAGTTCTGGATTTTTTATTAACTCTTCATTGACTTCTATTAATGTGCCTTTCATACAACAGGGAACATCGAAGCTTGAGCCATTTGTATACTCAACTTTACAAATAACAGACTTTGGTTGTAAGACTTGACCTCCCTTTTTGCCTTTACCTTTAACTGTGTTACTAAGTCTATCAATGCCTTGCACATTAAAATTAATTTTGTAACTTTCAGTTTCATTAAAGAAAAAATGACTTGGAGCAAGACTTAAAAGAGTAATTCTATTAGAATGGAACATAAGCATCATATCATTATTTGTAATTCCATTTACATTGAGTATATATCTCTTGCTAAAGTATCTATCGGTAAATGATTTTAAGTTTGATAAATCTGTTAAGTTAATTGTATCTAGAATATTGTAATCCATATTAGCTTTTCTGCTGTTCAGCTTGTTCTTGCTTTAATATCCTTGCTCGAATTGCAGCATGCTTTTTTTTGGATTCTTCGTGATTCGCCTTTTGTCGTCTTATGCGTTCTTCTTTTAAACACTTTCTCATATGATAATCGTGGGTGTTGCAGTATCCCATAAATTTTCGAAATGGATGCTGGAATATAACCTTAATATTACACGACTTAAATTTCAATTTAACATAAATGTTATAAAAACAGTCCGTTTCGAAATGAATAACTGAAGTAAAGTAGACTTAAATATTTTCACAATTCTTTTTAACTTATAACAAATAAAAGTTAAAACAATAACTAACCTCTGCGTGACAGTCTAATAATTTTTTTATTAAAAAATTACATTCGTTGGTGTGTAAGTGTGGTGATAAATCTGTATGCATTCCGTAAAAGGTACTTAATAATATATTGTAACAATTCTTTGTTGGCTTATTATAATTGATGTACACTACGTAACGTTTCCGTTTTTTATCTGTACTTTCGAACAAACTTCTTTTTCGTCAATATTTATTACGTAATTGACAATTACAAGCCATTATTGATATTTTTTGAGATTCATTACACGTATAATTCTTTTTATCTGATATTATTGTAACATTCATACAAAGTATAATTAGCGAGTTAATATTTGAACCTATTTAAATTTTTTTACACAATTACATTTTAAATATTTTGTAATCAGAACTGTTGATTAAAGCAAATATACGTAAAAGTGCATTTTAATAATTTTTTTTTCTTATGACAAGGAGTTTTATTTGTTATTGCGTCATAGTCTATGACATGAAATTACACTAAGCGCGCCAAATTGACATGATTTAAATAATAACCTTTAATATATTTACACAAAGATCTTTTTCGTCTTTTATGTAATAATGTAAACTACAACATAAAAATGTAATAATGATGGTAAAACATAATAAAATGATAGTAACTAAATGCAAATAAAGGCTCTGACCCAACACACGCAGGGGAAACTGTGAAGTATGTGTATACTGGCATACAAGATATTGCCTTAGATATAAAAAGAATGTTGATAAAAATGTCATATAGAAAAATATTGTGTCTTGTAAAATAGTAAAAAAATGGATTTCAACGTTATTAGAAATAAAACAGTTCAAACAGCTTCAGTGAAACCTTAAATTCTTATCTATCTATCGTATCCACAAGTTAAAACTTTACTGAAACAAAAAAAACTACCATATAAAATTGGGAACATATTTTTTATGGCTTTATTTTTATCATGACGTCATTAACCGTCTTTCACTTTAATAAATTGTCCTGTAACAACTTTCCTTTAAAATATATATATGTATATAAAGATATACTGATGGTAGAGGTATACTGGTACCTCCGAAGCGTCTATTTCTGCCGCTAAACAGTAGTATGTAAACGATAATTTGTTCCGGTTTGAAGTGCGTTGTAGCTAGTGTAATTACTGGGGTAACGAGACAACACGAAACGTCTCAGGCGAAGATCGAAACGTGCTACAGTGTACGCTATCCTGGCTAGCGCTACGTTTTATGGATCGGCGTATAACTTACAATCAGGTGAACGTACCTGACGTTACGTCTCTTAATGGAACTCTTCTGTTTCTTCTTCTTAGCATTTGTCCCGTCTTATGAAAGGGTCTGCTTTTGCATTTCTTAATTGAATTAAAATTTAATTAATATAAGAGATTTCGACCTGTGCTGAAACTCATCACGATGTCATTGAAACTATAATGCCTAGCAACGTAAAATGGATTTTTTACAAAATTCCTTCCCCAAGAAGTAGTTGAAGGGATTTTAAATCTAGCGGTGGTAAATATACATACATATATCGCGCCTCGTTCTCAGTTGGGTAGGCAGGGACCACTTCTTTCCACGGTAGAAAAGCTGATGGGGATAAGCTGTTATTATGCTGTTAAAGATTCGCGATAGATCAGGAATGCGCTTTAAAAAGTTTAATAATATAATAACAAAGATAAGTCAATAGTTACTACTACCAATAATAGTATGTATAGCAGAAAAAAAACAGTTTCAAATTTTCTGTTATGAACTCACCACCAAGAAAGTGGAGTTATTGAGAAAGTTTTCAAGTGTTCTAAACAATTATTTTTTTTAAAGTTTGTTATAATAAAATGTTTGGCTTACATGTATCTAGGAATATCTTAGGATTATTAAAAATGTTGGCATGGAAATGTGTATATGGCATTCAGGCCGTGGATCCGGGTCCACGAGCCCAGTGTCAGATGAGCTATAAGAGCCGCTGTAGCTTGCAGCCCTGTCTACATCAAGAATTAGGTAAGAATTAGGTTTGGCTATAATTTTTGGCGTTGTCTGAGATGTTATTAATGTATCACATAATCTTCCTCCATGTACATCCTTTATTTTGGATTTAAAATTTTTAGCAAAAAAGATTTAAAATAACATAGTACGTAAAATTTATATCGGTTTTTTTTTTTGTGGTACTCTTTTGTTTATTTATTATTTAAATATTTTTTTTTCTTTAATTTATCCATTTTTTCGGACCTTTCTATTTTCTTAACATATCAGCCTCTTTCAAATACTTGCACACTGATCGATTCTATGCTGCCCGTATCAAACGACTTCTTAATATATGAACACAAGGTTTTAGATAGTAGTAACATAACACATGATAGTGTTAAATGCAGTATTTTTTTACATTATACTATGGATTACCAACAAGGAATAAATTATTTTTTGTTTAAATTATTTGGAATAATAACATTTACCATATTTTGTATTATTTTTTTAATTAACTTAATAGTCACATATCCACATAGGGTCTCCGTCTAACAAGAATCTCTGTTGAGACCGCATTAATACATATGGCTCTTAGATCTAAATTTCCAGGAACTTCGCCCAAAAATAAATAAATTAATCAACAACATTGTCACTAACAAACTTTAACATAATGACTAGATAAAAATAATAAAAATTTTGACGGATATAAAAACAATGCGTTAAGTAGGAAACTGGAAATCTCATCCTTTATTAAAAATAACCGCACACAGTAATAAATTACTATAAAATGACATTCGACAAGACACCATTCATAACAAAGAAGGAACAAGCAAGTATTTAAGCAAATGAATGTAATAACGAAAGAATACGAAATGCCATTAACACGATATTGAAAATATGATTTGACGCCAGATTTTGTAGAAAATGCATAATTTGCCCAAAACATATACTAAACGAATTGACTAAAATAAAAAAGCAGACAATTTATGGCAATGGGTTAATGTCTCAACTCTTTGGCATGCCCTGGGGAGTAGCGGTCTCAACCATCTTCTTGTATTTGCCCACTAGTTCGGGTAAATCATAAGCGATGGCGACATCAAGCCGCGTGATGGGACAACCGCGGAAATAAGTGCACGTGGCAGATAACTGTTGGAACTCATAAAGAGGGTTGAGTCTGAAGAAGTCCCTGTAGGTTTCAGGATCCGGAAGATCGTACCTGAAATTGAAGACAAACGTAAAAACTTTTTATATGAATAATACCATTAGTAAAGAATTATAATGTACATGTAAATGAAGTAACGGAGACTGTGTAATAGACAATTAGTTTTATATATTACATAGATCTCTATAAATTAAAACTATGCACCAAAACGTAAACTGCACGTTATAAAACCCACATTTTATATTAAAAGGTACGCAATGGACACACATACATAATTAGACTCTATTTATAATTTTTAAACTGGTGGTAGGTCTCTGTTACTGGAGACCGTCTAGGTAGGAATCACCGCAGCGCATATTTCTGCCCCCAAACAGTGGTGTGCATACATTACTGTGTTGCAGTTTGAAGGGCGCTGTAACTAGTGTAATTACTGGGGTAAAGAAACTTAACATCTCATGTCTCAGACGGCGAACACAATATCGAACAGTATATATGGTCCTAACTAGCGCTACATTGTTATGGGCGGGCGTATCACTTACTATCAGGTGCACATCCAGCTCGTGTCGTCGCTTAAGTGAACAAAAAACGTATGAAATCTTATATACGTACCTAGATATATTTGTTAGCGTGCTCAATCCTTCATAAATGTGATAATTTTGAGGATTCTCTATAATGGCATTAGCAATCAGTTTTTTGTTACCAAAAATAGTTTTATGGTTATAATAGGTCGTAAGGTAACAGTCAACCATTTTCGCGTGATTTCTTACTCGAACCTAAAATAGATAAGTGTATTAAAATAAAAAAACATATTTATTCTTTTGTTTGACGATATAAATGTAGCTTGATATAGAAAGAAAGCTACTCAGTTGTCGTGTAAAAATATTTTTATTCAAAACTTTTAAAATGTTTGTTGTAACTGTTACTCTTGATCTAAAAATGTCTACTATACGGGAATAGATAAGTTTTTGTTATAAATGCAATATCGCATTAATCTAGAAACAGATACTACAACTTATACTTCACTTTCTTTACCGATAAAGAAATCAATTTGTTATAAACAAAGAACCTTTGAATATAAAAGGTATTTTCTCTTATGAAATATTTACCGCAAATCTTCTAGCACTGGCGATCTTATTTTCGATGCGTCTATCAATTGCCTGTCGCAGATCGCGAAATAGCTCTCGTTCTTGCGCTTGTAGCAGCCGAGCCGGTGCACTCGGTTCAAACGGCATCGACCACAGTGACACCGTATACATAACCGGGGGCTGCGCTGAGCTCATTAATGGTGAGATGTTCCATATCAAGGCGCTTTGAACGCGCATCAACTCCTCCGGTTTCACTGAATCCGCTTTGTTAAGTACTATGCGTGTCTGTTGGGAAGAATATGTTATAATTATCATTAAAACTTTGTTAATATAAATTATGATATTGACCATTACCTGGGACTCTCTACCCTTAAGTTGATCAAGTATAGCTTCAGTTTCAGGCCCGACGTCAAGTTTAGATGGATCATAGACCAAGAAGATAATGTCGGCACGGTCAATAAACCATTGGCAAGCATCGTTGAATGGGAAAACTCGTGAGACTTGTTTTCTTACTTCTAATATTCCAGGAATTTCTACGATGTTCACCTAAAACACGTTCACATATATGCATGTGTAATGTACAACGTAGTATTGAGGTCTATGATTTTTCTTACCTTCTCTAATAATTTACTGGGATATTTAAGACCTCTCAAACGTTCTTCCAACCCTTGGCCAAATTTCTGTAGACCCGAGAATGTCCAATCAGCTGCTAATTGAGTACCATCAAGTACTTCTGGATCTTTCCCGTGCATTAGAATATTGAAGTATGCTGGCGACGGTTCAGCACCTTTGATGTACATAATCATAAAACATAAATAAGGATCCGTGTTATGAAAATTAAAGAAACATTTTAATTATTATAATTGCTTTTAGAATACTGACCAGTTCTCAAAGACCACTCCGTAAATTCCAAACCAGTTAAATAGTTTAAGATACTTGATTTTCCTCCGCTCCATGGTCCCATGAATAATACTAAAGGCTTAGAAAATATTTCTGGATCTCCGAAATGTCGATTACTTAAATCTCTGTACTTATAAAGCCCTTCTAAGGGTTTTATTGAATTCTCGTAAAGCCTCTTTAAATCACGTAAAACAATATCTGCAGATTTTTCGATAATCATCTCGGCTTCACTCGCCTCCTCGTCTAATCTCAAGATTTGGATAATGTGATTACGAGATCGTAAATTTTCCGGAATTTCTTCGATCTGAAAACACATGCATAAATTTATTTATTTTAAATAGATGTGTTGGTACTGACTTATTATATAATAGAGTCATTGTTATAAAAAAAATTACAGCTTAGTTATCCCCAAAGCAAATTAAAACAGTCTATGCGACAAATTGTAAATATTTTTTTAAATATATTCATATGGTCAACGATAACACTCTAGTCATAGTATTAGATTAGTCCTTACAATACTACGATGTTATTGACTGCTTTATAGACAGAGTTATTATTGATTTTTTCCGATTGTAGGTTTTTGTTGCTTGAGACTACCGCTACTCCTATTTCTGTCTGTAAAAAGTAGTGTACAAACATTACTGTGTTCCGGTTTGAAGAGCGTTGCAGGTAGAGTAATTACTGGGACAAAGATCCTTAACGTCGTCTTATGACTCAGCACATGCGCAATATGTTGCGGTATATATCATTTTAACTAGCGCCACGTTGTTATGGGTGTATCACTTATCATTAGATGGACGCCCCGCTGTTCTCGTTGCTTAATTGGATAAAAAAAATCTTAGTAAAATTAAAACAATTCAAAAAGTAATCGATAGAATTTTTTTTTCCATGGGACAAACATAGGTTTGGTATACACATAGGTTTTACTAAAAGTATTTACGGAAAACTAAATCAAACCTATTGTTTATAAAGTTTCGTACTATCTGGGTTTGATCAGCTTGTAAAACCAATAACCAACCTTTAGTAATTCCTCCTCTGGTGTTCCTTCTTCAGTTTCTGTTTCGTCTTTGTCACCAGCTTCTTCAGATTGCTCTTCGTCCGCCTCTGTTGATTTTTCTGCATCAGCATCAGATATTTTATCATCGTCAACTTCAGCAGACTTTTCTGTATCATCTTGAGATTCTGCAACGGTTACACTGAGGTCGGAAGCCTCAGTGGATTTATCCTCTTCATTGTCACCAGCGACAGCTTTTTCGCCTGATTCTGCTTCAGTTTCATCATCTTTATTTTCATCTTCTTTAGAATCGATTGTTTCTTTTGATTTATCCTCATCAGATTCGGTTTCAGGCTCAGATTCCGCGTCTATGCCTTCATCTTCTTTAGAGTCTTCTACGTCTTTTATTTCTTGTGAACCACTATCTGTTTTGACATCTTCGTCTTTTTCTTCAGATTCAGCCTTTTCTTGAGATCCTTCATCTTCTTCATCGGACTTCACTATTTCTTTGCTATCACTGATTTCATTTTCTGAGTTATCTTCGGTAGAATCTCCAGTTTCCTCCGTTTTATCATCTTCATCATTTACTTCATTTGATTCTTTGCTATATTCGACTTCTTTACTTTCTGCTCCAGGCATTTCATCTAGTTGTTTTTCTTCTTTACTTTCAAATTCATCTACTTCTGATGAATCGGCTTTCTTTTCATCGCTTTCAGTTTCATCTTCAGTTATATCTTTTGTACTTTCGCCACTTTCTAAAATATTGAGTATTATTTTGGGTAACATATATATATTGTGTGTTAGGAGACCGTTTCAGGACACAAAGACATACGATAGTACTAATGAATTCTTTGATGATGGAACGGAAAAAAATCGATCCTGATTAAAAAAAAATCAAATTTTTAAAACTATTTATTAGCATTATTTACGCTCCTTCATGTTAGTACAGCAAAATAAAACGATAGTTTCGTAAAAAATACATTTCTTTACTAAAAAAAAACCAGCAATGAAACATAAAATAAAAAACAGCTGATGGTCGGAACAACGAACGTCCGGGCGAGGCGCGGCCGTGCCTGTAGCTATTATTCGCACAAATACTTATTTACAACATTTATATAGCTAACTTATCTACTTTACCACTGTGCTAATTTTTACCTAGCAACTTTCTTTCGAATTCATCTGTTGAATAAACTAAGTACCGAGTTCGATTGCCCGCTAATAAAAAAATTACTTAAATGAAATTTATTATGTTGTGAATAGGTATTTGTGCGATCGCTAGCTGCCGGCGCGGGTGTGTCGCGCCCGGGCGTTTATTGATTAGAGCATTAGCAGTTTTTTATTTTATGTTCCATTGCTGGTTTTTTATAGTAAAGATATGTATTTTTTATGAAACTATCGCAACATTTAGCTTAAATAATGCTAATAAAACGTTTTAATAATATGATTTTTTTTAAATCAGGTTCGATTTATTTTACGTCTCATCATCAAAGATGTCATTATTACTATCGTCTGTATTCGTTTTCGGAAGCGGTCACTTAATACATAGTATATTTGGATCACGGTTCATGTATTTTATTATTATGTTGTATCTAAAGTTCTGATAATTACCTGTTTCGGCATTTTCATCATCAGCTAATGCTTCTTCATTACTGTCTCCTTCTTCTTCCTTACCCGAATCAGCCTGTTCTTCAGCACTGTTAACTTCCGCCGTTGCATCTTCTTTCGAGTTGTCGTCTTCAGGATCTTCTTCTTCTTCAGAAGCTTGAGAGATGTAGGGCTCGTCTGCGACTTCTACAACGGGAATATTTTCTTGGCTATCATCTTCTTTGCTATCTTCTTCTCCAGTTTGATTTTCGGGCTGTTCTGACGAAGTTACTTCATTGGTTCCATCATCTATGCTAAGTTCACTGGAGTCGTTTTTACTTATTGAATCTGAAATGTGTTGAATGTCTATATTATAAATGATTACTAAACGTTATATTATACTAAATATTACATATCATGTCACTATATTTTAAAAACGTTTGAATTATAATTTGTCCAAAATTGTGAGAAGTGAAAAGTATGAAGTGAATTTTAATGTAACTTATGAAACGATTACACATCCAAATCTTTATCACCTTTTCCTTAACATTCACCACATGTTATATTATCCTGACAAAGAAAAACACTTACGTACTTGGAAGAGACCATTATATTATAAATCTTCAGAAGTAACAAAGTCGGTACTTTAAACGTAATATACTACATACAGTAAATAAATAAACTAACAAATATTGCCATTTGCTGTCTCCAACTTAAGTTTTATAAAGGATTGATAACAATGCCCTAGAAACTGAATAATAGCAATTCAACGGTGCTAAATTTAGATAAGTTTAAATCACACTCAGTGACTGATGGATAGAAGCGAATAACGTCATAGCTGGAAGAATTAGAACAACGATTGCCAACGCGTTTGCTCAGTGATGAAACTGACGCACGTCCTATTAGCCAAACTCCGAAAAATAAATCAGCTTAAAGTAAATTTAACCGCCTCTGTAGCACATTGACTAAAAGCTTGCCTTATGACAAGGCGATTTGATGTTTGAATTCGGAACGAATTTGATCTGAATTTAGTTGCAAAAGTTGTTTCGAATCGTCAGACTTTTTACCAACCACTTAGACCATCGACCGTCCAACCGACCAACGCCAACTTAAGAAAGCCAAAGTATTATGAGAGAGCACGGGTCATCCATGACCTAATCTTATTATCACTGAACACCATGATAAATTGAGATCAAGTGGTATCCCATTGTATATTAAATACAAAAGCCCATATGATTTAATTTCAATTACAAATTGAGTTTATTTATCTGTGTTAGTACAGCATTCGCTATTTTATACATAATTCACTAACATTTGACCTTTAAAATAAATAACATTGAAGGACTTCATATTGTAGCTAGGAAAAACTTCAACAAGTAACTCATTCAATTTGAGCGTTCTCGGGAAAAAGGATCTTTGAAAACGGGCGGAATATAGCAATCCGAAGTTGTGAGAAAGAATTCCCTGCCCACGGCGAACGGTACAATGTTGGAATGTGACCAGTGTGCATCTTAACGCATCACTTTTACAGAACAGGTGGAGCACATACAAGAACGCAGTCTCTCCTCAAACCAAGAAAATCAATAACGCCAATTAGTAAAAAGGTGACAAAAATTGTAATATATTTTATAAACAGTTCAAAGGTCGCCGCTGACATCTAGGTGCTTACGCCCAAAGAGAGCAATATTCCATGTAAGGTTGACCCTGCGCTTTACATAGTAACAGCCTTCGAATAAATATATAATATGACAGCAGGTACAATGCTGTTGTCGTAGCAGACAGACTCTACAGCACAACGATAAAGATAAGACCTGGTTTTTAAAACAACGGAATAGTATAACATATGCATGTTCTATTTCTCTACAAGACGAAACAACAAAATTATTAAATTTCAAAATACTTTTTGTAACACGACATTTTGGTGTCCCCGGAATATAAAGTAGACGAATATTTGGTGGTTAAAAACATAAAATAATAATTTTGTTTACCTGGTTCTGTATCTCCCGATTCTAGCTCTTTTAGAGCTTTTTCAATGTATGGGCGGCATTGCGACTCTAAAGGTGCGTCGTCGTCGTCAGCTGAAAATAAAAACACCGATTTTATTTTAGTTTTTATTAAAACTACTATAGGGAGCTAGGCTTAAAATAAAAAATGCATATACATTTAGGATTTATACAAGTTATTTATAATATTTTACAAGATCTTGCTTATAAGTACTCTATTGTAACCGCATCGGATATTTTGTAAGTTATTACTGACTGTCGCAAAATAATCAAAGTTATACGATTTCTTGTCTATATACTTGCAGAACAACGTTCGGGCTTTAGCTACAATATTGGTTATATTTTATTTTCCTAAATGTTTGTACATGATACAAAAAATTTACCTTGACATAGACAGGTATGATAAATTTTATTTGTTTTACCTTTACTGTTTTAAATTATCTTAACATTTTATTGTCATTTACTAACTATACAAGTACAATTATTAATTAAATTATGAAAGAAAAACAATCATATTTTCATTAGAAAACTTAGTAGCCTTATTCAATTAAGAGAAATTTCTAAAATGTATATCTTTTATCCTCAACGTTATAATGAATTATACATTTCTCAATCCTCGTCTTTAACTGTTTTTAAAATCTTATCTATATAAAATCTCCTTATTTGAATAACGGAGATGCCATCCATCAGGTTTATCTGCGTGAAATCGTTTAGAACATTTACATTAAAGAAGATAAAGCTAAGTCTCATAATATGGTGGTGGATTGTTGGTTTTCTTTTTGCATTTGCATTCTTCATTTATATTAAAAAAAAAGTTTCTTATTCTCACTATCATCTCAGTCACACTCGTACTCCAACTAGTGAAAATTGGAGGGCGTTTTTAAGTTTTATATAATATTTAATAATGAAACATTTAGAATTTAATTAAATAAAAATATTTATTTCGGCTTGTGGCAGAGGTAATAAACCTTAGGAGAATAACATTTTATTTACCTACAAGTATTTTCAATCAATGTAATATCGCCATGGCCAAATAACTGTGATGTGTGATGATTGAAAGTTCTATGACCATTAACATTAAAAAGTTTATCTCTGGAGGTAGGTCTCTGTTGCCGGAGACCACCTAGGTAGGTACCATCGCAGCATTATCTGCCTCTAAACAGTACTGTAGAAACATTATCGTGATGTATATGTACATGTATCGAACAGCGCTGTAGCTAGTATGGGAGTAACTGGAGACCGGTAACTGGGGTAACGACAGTTAATATCTTATCAAGGCGACAATTGCAATGTGCTACGCACACCATCTTAAATAGTGCTACGTTGTTATGGGCAGGAGTATCCCTTACCATCAGGTGAACTTCCCGCTAGTATTGTCGCTTCGTGGTATAAAAAAAATGTTAATTTATATCCAAACTTTCAATTTATGTGTTTTAGGAAATAATTTTAATTGAAGAATTTATTTACACTTTTTGTATAAAATTAAACGGAATAATAATTAAGATTCAGCGCGCCTTGGTGAGCTGCCGTAACGTTTATAAACTGACTAGGTCACGAAAACAAATTGTTAACGTCATCTCAGGCCTTGCTCCTGTATTATTTAAGTTTAAAATAGCAACAGAAGAAAGTGATCTGTACTATATTGAAACCGTAGTAGAGTCTCAAATATTAATATTGAAAGTAATATTAGAACTGCGAATTCTGTGAATTCGTTGATAATAATAATAATTTTTAAAAACTTTGACTCATGACAAATACCTTCAATAAATGTTTATTAGAATATTTATCGGTATATTCATTAATTTAAAAATAAAATCATTACTTTCATATAAAATAAAATGAGAAAATACTTGTTAATACGTTTTCTAGATCTTGCAAAAAATTATTATGATTCTACAATAAATAAAATCAGCAAAAATGAAAACTCCTCTCTTATGTTACCTCATTGTATCTGAATGCAGTAGTTTTCCCTTACCGGAAGTTGATACCACCGGATCGCCTATTTTTACTTTGTAACTGTGTAAGTATTACAGTATTGCGGTTACAAGGGCGCTTTGACTAATAAATTTCAAGCCAAAGAACCATCATATTTATAATCGCCATAAGAATACTATGATGCTGAGACATCCTGATTTGGGAAGAGTTGTTATCGACGGACGTATCACTTCCCGCCTTATTAACTGTTATGTCACTTATCCACTACTAGTGGTACCTTCTCTTTTAGAGTAAATGGCGTTGCAAGTAAAACTTAACATCGTTTAATACTGTTAAGATTGTATAACGTTTTTCTATATCACATAAGGAAATAGTACATACAAAGATCTGTAAAGTACGTTAGAGTAATCCAAACATTTTTGTTTGTTCGTATGTTTGGAAAGAGTTGATAGAAAAGACCGAAACTATTTGTGATAATATTTTTGAATATTTCTTTCATATTTATCTAATTTCATTATAGATTATTTAAATCGTTATATTAAACCTGTTGTGATCCATATATATTGTATTATGTAGCTTATATCTTTAATAATGGTTATTTAGTACTTAATATTAATTTATTATTTGTATATTTATATTAAGATTATTGAAGGAAGAAGCAAAACTTTCTGATATCTCCTGCTACAATAATACAAACATGTTATGATTACAAATGATGTATTTATCGGATCATTTAGAAGTAAAATATTTGTATATATTAGAGTAATGCAGACAATATTCAACTGTTTGTTAGATAGTAAGTTCTAGTGTAAACATGATATTAAGTGACAATGAGGTTGTAGATGGTAAAACGGGCTGATTCAGAATATTTATGCTTTTATAATTAATTAACAGTCAGGATATAGTAATGGTGTTACGGCGACAAATTTAAAATACATGAGTGACAGCTAGCCAGGTGCTTTTGGAAAACTAAGCAACGAATCAATCCAATGAACCAACCAATCCAACGACACTACATTTGGCTGTGAAATTGAACTAGGGCCCTTCGTGTTCCCAAGTACTTGGCGCCACTGCGCCATTAATAACATGTAGTCTACATATAAGAAAATAATATTAAAAATCACAACTGTACATGTTTTTCATTGTAGGACTCATGCATTATATATAGTAAGGTAAAAAGGACAGTAAACTATAGTTCCTCCTAAAACTACTTTTCATTATATCTGTTTAACCTAAAAATTTCACCTTAAAATCTCCCACTGATTTAAATCGAAGTTAACTTATTAAAAAGTTTAAATTGTTAGACATGGGCAGGTTGATGAATGATTTGCCTTCCTATCCTGTATTCATAGTTTATATTATATAATTAGCCACAAATAAGTAAAAAGTTTAATACCGTAAAGGAGCGCATTATGTTACTCTCTTCGTTTCTCAAGGAAAATCATGACATTAAATACTCAATTGTAATATCAATTACATGATGAAACTATAGCGGTATATGCTCAGATTCTTTAACTTTCGTACAAACCAACGACGGCATACAAAAATGGCTTTGTGTCAGTAGACAATTAGCCATCTGCTCGGTAAAACCGGAATGTTATGAATGGGACTCAACGATCCCTGTCTGTTAAAGAAGGGGACTAAACGAGCCTCCGGGTTCGGAGAATTTAGGATTATCATCACAAAACATGAATGGGTGAGGAATAAGAAGCAGCCGTGTATTTTTCGTAACACTATGAGCTTACTGGGGAAGGCCCAGGCACTCGTAGGGACGTGTCTAGATGTAGTACGGGAGCACTACATCTGAACATGTACCTTCGATGTCTAGGAGCGCACCGATGCTCGTCTGCAGCGAACCTCATCGCAACATACTGATGAGGTTTTATTAGGTAAAAATCCCACATAACCATGCCTTACTCCCGAAAGCACAATCTGTTTTAAATATTTCTCTCGGATTCCAAAAAAAAATTATGCAGGTCTAGAATTTAAGTTCCGCATTACAAAGCTTACGGATTTGTCAATGGCCACAAAAGACATTATATTTTTTTTACTTAACATTACCATAAAGGAAATTTTCATGAAAAGCTGGTATTCATGTTAGCAAAAGTTTAGCAAGACCTATATTAGAAAAGTTAAATAAATTGAAAAACTTGTATTAAAGCTCCAAAATGCGACTTGATTTTTTTGTATCTTCTTTTGGGATTAAAACTGTGTAACCATGTCTTATTTTTTAAATTCGTCATGATGCTATCGTTTTTCACAAGATGGCGACGCATAGCGACAAATCCCAGTATTTCTATTTGCGTAGCTTTGCAGAACAGAGACAGAGCGATGTCCATTTGTTTGCTCTACGCTAGGAGTGATGCTTTGACCTTCGCACAGTTTAGAGGTGTGCTTTAAATATAGGTAACTAGTTTAATTTGTAATATAAATTTTCATTTAAGGTTAGCGCTAGAAATAGAACACAGACGCGCTTTTTACATAATCCGGCGCAAGTTTGTCCGAAAATAGCAGCAGTGCGGTGACGCAGAGCGCGCCCGCTCCGTGTTCAAACTCACCTCTCGCTGCGAGCGTGAGCACCGACACGGCGAACATAATGCACAACATAAACCTCCATAACTTTAATCTCTTGGTCCACATTGTGTCAGAGTTCAGCCCGCTAGACCGGGCAACCAGTCATTTGCACACACACTCGCGCACCCGATCGGTCGATCTGCGAACGATTCACATGTAAGCCACTAAAGCAATGGATGACACAGTGCGGAGCAACACGACTCGCATTCGCAGGAATGCAACTCGCGTTAGGCCTCCGTCAAACTGCGGTTAACAGGAGCTTTCGAGATAATATTTTGTAGTGAATGCTACACTCCAAAGGCAAGCTAACGTTTGCTCCAAAATTAACCGCAGTTTGAATGGCGTAGTGGTGTGGCGTTGGCGGTTCGCGACACTGCCATAGGTCGGACGTACTCTATTTCCGGAGACAGCACAGCATTGCTGGTCGGAGGGGTACTGGCACGGCAGCGCGGCTTTCCCCCCGGTCTCACGATATTCAGGGCGCAACGGTGCCAAATAACGCGGAGGGCGGGCGGCGGGGCAGCAATATGCGCTCGCGCCTGGTGCTCACTCAAAAACTGGGTGTCCATATTATGAACTATAAATTTATTAAATATATTTTTTTTCCTTTATAAAAATATCTTTCTATAACTAAACTTATTAAGATGGAAAATGAAATAGAATATTAATAACAAAGTATGAAAATTCCAAAAATACGTCGGAGCTTACGTCAAGTACTAATTAAGTTGAGGTCTTAAATGTGTAGGTTAATTTTAAGCTTATGTTCAGCAATGAACATCTCGAGGTTTTCATAAAGTATTATTTTATTGGATTTTTTATTAATTCTATGCACCTTTTTTATTGTTAAAAAGAATTAGATATATGTATATGTAACATGTGCTAAACCTATTGATAAACTTATGTTCCTTTATTAACAGAAATCTTTACAGAAGGACTCAAAAGATATTAGAATATAACATTTAGTATGCTCTGGTTTAAAGACACTATCTAAAATTAACTTTAAAAAAAATCCTAGGAGTTCACATAATTATTATTATCAGCCAGAAGACGCCTACTGCTATCCGTATATATTCCCCCAGAACCATCAAACCGAACGGTTTTATTTTACCTGGATCCCGTAGGATCCTATAATTGTCATTAGATCGTTGAACACAGTGTATGTAATACTACTTCTAGAAGCACGTGTTGTCACTGGGCGACCTTTCCATTCCAACAGCTATAGATAGCAAATTTTTTACAGTTTCGTTGCTTTAAATAAAAAAATACTAACGGGGATGACACCGTGCGTTATATCGTAATTGCTTACGTCACCATAAAACAACATAAGTATAAATACGTTAATTGCTTTTAATACATTAATTTTTAAATGATCATAATATCGTCAATTTAAATTTTTTACGACTTGTAAACAAGTATTGTGATTAATATTCGCAGTCGATGTACACATCGTCTGGCAAGTGCCAAGCATGCGGGACGCGAACACCCGCTCGTAGATTTCAACCTGCCATTCCTAAAATTACAGCACAGGTCTTTATTTGTAATTAACAGCACCCTGTCATGGTCTCTCTGAACATGGCAGCAAAATGCGCGGTTTATTTTTAATTACACGCTGTAGTACTTAAACATGTCTTTATATCGTTAAAATAAGTATGTTTCCGCATTGTAAAAGAAAATTATTTTATTTCTTTATTGTTGGAAAGAGTATGTTCACTTGTATAAGGTGACTGCTGCTTGGTCTGTTTAAGTTTTATATACAGTGCTGATAAGCGCATTCATCACAATATATGTAGAACATACGCTCATCATAATTTCGTCCAAGGAAGGTTCACTGCTCGACGTAGGTAGGGAGGGGTCTTTTATAATATTTCACAAAGCACGGTTTTGCGCTGTTCGAGTAAACATAGAATCATTGCACCACATTGAACATCCTGCTTGCCTCGACCTCTCGTAAAATAAAGAAAATCATTGTGGATTATTAATTGGGTAATAGTTTTCTGTGCATCTAGGAAGCATCTATGCGGAGAGTCTAGATGGGTACCACCGCCAGCCTTGTAGTCTCGGGCTAGTAAGAATAAGAATAAGATAGCCCGGCCTGTCGAAGAAGTCGACTAAAAGAGTCTTGAAGTTTCGCGGGCCTTGAGGGTGGGGACCCTTATCGCTCAATAAGAGCACCTGTGTCATCCAGTCTAGGATGGTCAAGCCCGTCCTTAGAGTGTTCAAAGAAATTTTAGAGAGATGCGGGTGCGTTCTATAAGAGATCGCCGAGCCTCTCCGAATGCACTGATGCAGAGCACCAACGTAGTTTTAGTGAAATAAAATCTCACATAACTCTGACTTGCCTCCAGAATCAGAGTATCTTACGAAGAATTCCCCCCCTCCGAAACCAAAATAAAAAAAAGGTAGGTACAATCGCAACACCCATTTCTATCGCCAAACAGCAGTGTGCAAACATAACTGTTTCAGTTTGAAGGGTTTTGTAGCGATTAAATTATAGGGTAATGAGACTCAAATCTTATGTTTCAAGGCCACAAGCACAATGTGGTGCAGTGCATAACGTCATAATTAGTACTATTGTTATAGGCAGGAGTAACACTTACCAGCAGGTGAATGTCCCACTTGTCGCATAATTATTTTCCCTATAATGTATGTCACCCGCTGTGGGCTCAATAATACAACATAAAATAATTATGTAGAGAAAAACAATCAGTTTTACTTTGATATCATCTATATTAACACCTCTGTCAGCTCAAATCCTGCTATGTATACAACATAACATTGATTTAGAGAACCTATTAATTATAAACCTTATCAACTTGTTTGTAGATCAAAATAATTTTATAACCTCCTTTCTTTCATTCCTTTTCAAGTGACGTTTCTATTTTTATTATTGCAGTCAAGTCCAGATTACACAGATCTATTATTGGAGCTTAAATATATTTCCTAATAATTTTAGAGTTATTATGATAATAAGCATAAAACTGGTCAAGTTTTTTTGTATCTAAATCAAATTTATTGTGTTTTAAATTTAAACTAGAAATAAAGTGGTGTCGTAAAAACAGAGCTTTTAAATAAAACATAACTAAATAACAGTTTTAATCTTATTCAATTAGTCGAAGGTTTTAAATTATTTTTACATAAATCTATTTTAGTCACAGAAGATTTTTATAAAAATATTTTTCTAAATGCTAATATCAAAACTATCTTAATGGTCTATGATTATTAATTCATCAATACTCCAATCCTCATATGAATGGTCAGGAAGATATCTTCGGATAATTATTGGAATTTTTCTTTGTTTTAATTCTTTCATAGCTATCTGCAATGGATCTGTCTCTCCTTCTAATTCAACCATCACTGGAGCACACATAGCTATTTGTAAAGCTCTGGTACCTGAAAGAAAAACTAATAATGAGAACTATGTACATCCAAATAGTAGGCTAAATAAAAAAAAGGCATAGTTCTTATGTGTATTATCATCATACACACATCCGATAATATCCACTACTGGACATAGTTTGTCAGTAAGTGTATGATAATAAATAATAATAAATTGTCATACGACTAGTAAACACAAAATATTGGTTTGTGTACAAAGCCAGTCAAAATATTTTATATGGCTAGTATAATTTGTTTTACCCAATACTCTCGCTCTTTCATATTTAGTCATATATCTCGTAGTGATTCGTTTTGATTTTTCTACTCCGCCACCCGCTTGACCCGGTGCGAGACATTGTACATTATAACCATCCTCTTCTTGTTCTTCTGTTTCCTCAATATTATCATCTTCCTCGGCAATATCATCGTAATCTGCTCCCGCATCTTCTGCTTCATATTCTTCATCAGCCATTTTTATACCATGTAAGAAAAAGTGGACAAGCTAAGCTTTAAAACTCAATGTACACATGTTATATTTACAAGACCACGCAAAATACCAGTAATGTCAAGTTATGGTCAAGACAAACGCATAAATTTTTTTATTTTCTTGTGTCAAACGATTCATAGCAAAGGTATTTGTGGCAAATGTCAATATGCAATTAATAAATTATTTTAAATATGTATTAAAAATCTGATTTTTTACATAAGATAACAATGACACTATTTTTTGTATTTATGTATTATATAAGTAGCTCGCTGGCCTAATGGTTACAGCGTGCGGCTTTCATTCCGAAGATCGCGGGTTCGAATTTCGACATGCACCAATGACTTTAATATTAAAGTTATGTGCATTTGTGAACTTTAGTTACAACAGCGAAATACAAACGGTGAAGGAAAACATCGTGAGGAAACCCGCACATTGAAATCATCTTTGTGTGTGTGTGTGGTGGCCCGCACCCTGTTACATGGGACCTAATCTGACCACATCTGGCGAAATGTGGGTGTTTATTCTCCTCTGCCTACCCCTACTGGGAAAAAGGCGTGATAATATATAAAATATATATATATGTATTATATAACAACAATAATTAAATAATTTAATAAAAAGAAATATATATTTTTTTATAATATTAGCATACAACAAGATTTGATGAAAGATTAGTGCACTTAATATAAAACATGAATTTTTAAATCATTAATAAAATTTATAACAAATAGCGTGTAAAGAAACCTATTATTTCCAATTTAGTCTGCTACATTGGTGGAACTAGTCTCTTGTCTTTGCTATAATATACGCCTTTCCTTTTCCGGTTCTGCATCGAAGCTGTAACCATGCCGGTGTGTTTTATTAAAAATTTTCAATAAGTGATACAATGCTAATATAAATTAAAAAGTTATTTGTGATATTTCGTTATACGGTTTACTAATATATTTCAATTGAATATCAGAGAATAACTTATTCTACGCATTTGCTGATATAAACACATGGCACTATTTGACATCTCTTCCATATATTAAACTGTGCTAGCTTAGTAACCTTAAAATATATACTTAATATTTTTTAGTGTTCAGTGACTTGTTGAAGAAGTATAAGTAATGGCTTCTATAGGCGAGTGGTATGAAACTAATTTAACTATGAACGTTTTCAGCTCGCTGTTGATCTATTGCATCCGTCGCCTGCGTCGGAGAGGAGGAAACATAAGTTAAAGAGGCTGGTGCCACATCCAAATTCATATTTTATGGATGTAAAATGTCCCGGCTGCTACAAAATCACAACAGTTTTCAGTCACGCGCAAAGAGTAGTAGTGTGCGCTGGTTGTTCAACAATCCTTTGCCAGCCTACTGGTGGTCGCGCTAGGTTAACCGAAGGTGTGTATACACATTAAACACCATTAACAGTATTTTTCAGAAATTTAGAAGTAAATATTTTAAGTGTTTTAATTTCTTACATTCTAGTGTAGTGTCAAATAGAATCTTGAGGGCTCAACATTGCATATTTATTATCAACCAAAGAATAAAATGAGAAAATAGATTTCCTGCTATAGATCATTCTTAATATCATTAGTTTTTAATAAGTTTTATTGATTAAATGTCCCAATCAAAAAGTTGTGCAATAATTCGCAATTATTTATATTGGCATTTTGCAATATGTCATAACATTTCATAAATTACACAAACGAAATTTCGGGTTAAGTTGTTATTAGAAATTGCATTTTCTTTATTTTATGTATGCTTTTGTACAGACTTCTTTGTCTTGTTTAAAATCAAATGATGATTATTCTAATAAGATTGTTTTTGAAACTTAAGCTTTTTGAGAAGAAAGAAATATTCAGTAAAACAGTAACTATGTTTTGCATTTTACTTAATCTGGTTTTATTTAAAAAATATTACTTATTATGATCATTTATCTTGCGAGTTTTAGGTAAATTATCCCTGTTCAGCTATTTTTAGTCCCACAGGACTTATTAGTGTTACTAATGACAGAAACTAAAACTAATAATGTTTACACAAATAAAAAAATTTTTGTTGGTAATGTAATGCTAAAAATTAAATACAATCCAGATTAGTCAAGCTATATGGAAGCTGTAAATTGTTTTGGAGGTTGAAGATACTACTGTTAGGTTAGCATGGTACGGACATGTTATGTGAAGGGATGAAGGAAATATTACAAAGAAAGTAATGAGAATGAAAGTGGATGGTTATAAGGGTAGAGGAAGACCTAAGAAAGTGTGGATGGATTGTGTGAAAGATGACAAGAGCAAGAAGAGTGTGAATTCAGATATGACGGCTGATAAAGGGATATAGAAGAGTTAGTACATGCTGTACCGACCCTATATAGCTGGGAAAAGGGCAGGAGGAAGAAGTATTGTATTTACTTTTCTAATGAAGGGTTTTGCTTATGTTTAGAAATGATCCGTAACAAATTTCTAATATTATTGAATTATAAAATATGTTATGTACTAGCTGATCAAAACAGCACGACTATGCATGTCCAGATACAGCTTTTTCAAAGATATGTCCGTAATTTATAAAAATATCTGTTTCAGGTTGTTCATTCAGACGAAAACAACACTAAAAAAATCCTGGAGAGAAGCCCTAATTTAAGATTGCATTTTATTTCCAATTCTATGAATAAGTGATGTTTTACTAATTCATTATAATGGATCCGTTAAAGCGTGAAAAATAAAGGCTTTTTCGAAAGGAATTTGAGACTTTTAATACATTTAATTTAGTAAGGGATATGTATGATTAAAAAAAAAAATTAAAAATTACTTAAAACAATTATTTTAAAACTGATGCCATTGGTCTCAGCAAATGTGGCAGATTCCATGTAAACAAAGGTCATTGCCTAGGAGTTTGTGTTGTGTGCATCTTGCACATCCAAATAACTGCAATTTATAAGTACCTTTTTGAAGTTAGTACTTTTATGTTTTTTGTAAAAATAATTTAAACTTTTTTATTATTTCTTTTCTATTCATTTCTTTCCTGTACAGCTGATGCAAAATGGTAGACACTTCAGGATAAAATAAATGTAAAATCTGTAAAGTTTAGTTTTATTAAACTGTTTACCTTTTCAAAGGACAGTCTAACCGACAACAAAGGGGGGGTTTGTAATTCGAAGTTAGTATTTTTTTATATTTATGACAAGTTTACAGAATTTGTATTGATTTTTACACATATTTAAAAAAAAATTAACAATCTGTGAGAAAATAGTATTTTAATCATTAACTTTTAATCATAATGGTGCTAAAGACTGTAATACATTTTTTAAATTAATAATGACAAAATAAACGACAAAAAATAGCTTAACAATTAATAAATACTTTTTAATGTGACAATTAATAGTCATATGTCCATAAATATATTACCATATTGTTTTCAATTGTCTCAGTAACACACATCTTGTTAGTACTTATTACACAACTAGATACTCCGGTTTGCGTCACAGCAGTTTAATTGAAGAACGGTTGAGACGTATTAATTGAAGCTTATAAATATCGCTTCGATATGGAGTATGCACAAGAACATCCTTTGATTTTTAAATCGAATCAATTCTGGGCAAATTATCAGAGATGTCTTTCGGTAGTTATCGAGAAAAAATAATGGTCTCATTATCACTTGAATCTATTCCCTCATGTTTTAGTAAAGTTTAGACGAACGTGTGATGGTGTAAGAGGTTTCGCAAAACAACACACGGGATACATACCAACCTCATCTGCTCATGGTGCACCCTGCTAATTAACAAACGAAGTTCTGGCGCCCCCAATCCCCATTGCGCCGACGTGGTGGGAAATAGCCCAAATCAAAAATATTAAAAAGTAAAAGAGATTTTTTATTTATAGTTGGTTAATTACCTTACCAAACCTGAGAAATAGTAAGCTTTTTGATGCGGCCTCCAACACCACGATAAACAAGTTTATGGGCCTTATTAAAAAAAGCTTGAGTGTCACTGTTCTAGGCATTGATTATTATTATTTTTTATACAATGAAGCGACAAGACGACTGCGACCTTCACTCCATGGTAAGATACGCTTGCCCATAATAACGAGGCACTAGGTAGGATGTTTTATTGCATCACATTGCGCTCGTCGCCCAAGATATAAGATGCTTAGTCTCGTTACCCCAGTAATTATACTAGCTACAAAGCCTTTCAAATCGGAACACAATAATGCTTACACACTACCGATAGGCGGCAGGTATAGCCGCTGCGGTGGTATTTTCCTAGACAGTTTCCGGCAACAGAGACCCATTATCAGCGGATTATAGCCAGTTGATAATAAATACGAGAAGATATACGATAACCTTAAAACTGCTATGCCAACTAAGATTTGATAAGTTAAATAAAATTTTAATGGTATCAAGTTAACCTTATGGTTAGACCGTGCGGCCTTCATTCCGAAGGTCGCGGGTTCGAATCTCGGCATGTACTATTTAAGTTATATATATTTCTGAACTTTAGCAACAGCGAAATACAAACGGTGAAAGAAAACATCGTGAGGAAACCTACACATTAATTAGGATTTATTTTAAGGGGTGTGTGAAATCACCAATCCGCATTGGGTCTGCGTGGTAACTATGGCCCATTACACTCATATTGAGGGTAAGCCTGTGCCGCAGCAGTGGGGACGCAAATTGGTTGTTGAAAAAAAAGAGAAAATTAAACACAACTTTTCACAATGTTAACTACATTTAACGTTGATTGGAATAGGAATATCCTTCCCATGTTGTTTTACTATTATTACTAATATAATTAATAATTGTAATGTTTATTTTAATTTCACTTATTCATTAAATTACGATAAACGACGATGTAAAGATTCCCGACTTGCAAACTTCCCGAGTGGAAAGTTTCTATTGACTGATACTCTTTAGAAAAGTAAGTAAAAAATAATGTGCAAACTTTGTTAGGGTTTCAAAAAACGTTTTAACTGTTGAAATTCCTAGACTAGCGCCGAGCACATCGAGGTGCAGCGTTTATCATCCTTACTGTATATTATGGGCGGGCATATCACCTACCATTAAGTTAACGTGCTATTCCTCTCGTCACTTCGTCAAAATAAAGAAGATAATTTTATATACAACATTTATTTACAATGTAATTTATTTAGCTATAAGAACATCACAAGGATACATAATTGCAATATAACAAATAAAAACAATTAATTATAATTTAAACAATTAATAATTGGTCATTAAAAATGCATAATTTATGCACTTTGTGTATAATAAATACTGTGGAAGTATCTCCTATACATTTTGCACATCTATGTGCTGTATGGAAAATGTATGTTTCCTACAACTAATGTCTTAAGTTATAACAAATTTTTATTTGAATTAAATATTTAACAGGCCTTCCGTAATGCAGAGGCCTTATAACATAAAATTTCCAGGTTCAATCCAAGCTGTCATCATTCGCAATCCTTGTCAATTAACATAATTTGAGTCAGAGTATCAATTATTAGACCTCAGCCGATAACAAAAAATACTATTAAGTAACTTAACAAAAATAAATCATTATAAGAAATAAACAATGAATTATTAAAACTTAATTAAAATATGTATTGGATAATGATAAACAATATACAATTATAACAACTCAATCTGTCACGCAATAACATTATTACTCTTATTAAAAAAATTATGATCCTTTAAGATCATCGCCTGCTCTTTCTCTAGTTTTGAATCTGCATTCTTTATATCCTGTTTAATAGCTTCAATCAATTCAGTTAAGGAATTAAACTTTTTCTCGGGTCGCAAGTAGCCAACTATACATATTTTCAATTTCGATCCGTAGAAATCACTGTCGAATTTGTGCATTACATGTGTTTCCTGTGAAAATCAACAGACAGATTCATTATGAATAGTATCCCCTGTCAGTTTAATTTTCCCTTTTGGGGATGAATGTCTGCAAGATGGATATTACAAAGAAATGTTGGATGCAGGTGCCATTGCACTGGTAGCACTAGTAATCTTTTAGGGCAGACCTATGTTCAGCATTTGATATTACGCTGAAATATAGATGATATTCTTTTCTTTATTCCTATGTCAAAGTACTGGAGTCTCTGGGAGCTACCAGTCTTGAACAGCATGAAACTATCTGTAGTAGAAAACATTACAAGATACCTATTTCCACTAGTGGATATTCATTGGCTGGTGACAATGTACTATACACCAACATTAGTCTTGTTTACTTTATGAAACAAGGCTTTGATAATATTCATGTAATCATTGTGAATTAATTTCTAAGTATGCATTGTTAAACATATATATGATAATGTTTTATCAACCTTATTATGGATCATTTAAAATATCTTATCAATACTTAGACAGACAGGAAATCCATTTACACATATGAAAAGTATTTAAATATACAATATAAATATTAAATATATAAGTGTTTGTTATTTATATTAAATCTAGCAGAGCGGCTATAATTCTTTATTTATTTTACTCTACACTTGCAGCTACAAGCTGATGAGTGTACCTAAAATTTGGATTTTACTTGTGATGCAAGTTCTTCAAGTAATTATCAAGTTGGTGTTTGCCATCATCTTCTGGTAAGCTACTCCACAATTCTACTACTCTGTTTTACTATTTCATCATTGATCACAATAATTACTTCAAGAAAACTTCATGTCACATATGTTTAAATTTTTGTTACGATGCAAATTTATTAAATTTTGATAGATGTAACTAAAGAAAGATTCAACCAGGTATACCGAATGTGTTAAATTGAATTGCACTTACAATTGACATTTGTTTATTTTCATAAAAGGGGCACCAGCCAATGTTAGCAACCATTTTCTGCACTGCTTGGGAATCAACTTGGGCCCAACCATAATACACTCCTGGATCAAGTTCCTTGGGAAGAGATCTCACAACTTCTAAAGAATAGTTAGCTATAATAAAATACTCTTTGTAATCACTGGATCAATGAAGTGGTAATAGTGTAGTGCAATGTATAACATCCTGAATAGTGCCACATTGGGTAAAAATGTAATGGGTGGGTATATCACTTACCATCAGGTGAACATTTGGCTTGTCTCTTGGATGGAAAAACATTTGTTTTGAAAATAAAGTCATGATATATTAACTATGTAAGTTTGAAACAATAAAATGAAATATCTATCGCTTTTTTTATGAACCTTTCATTTATTTGTAATCATTGCCTTATTTTCTGTACAGTAAATACTGTTGATTAGGTAGATGGACAGAAAAGGTGTTGCGTTTAATGGAAAACAATATATTAGCATTATTTACCTTTTATACACATTTTCAGTTTATCAACTGACAAACAACTCTAAATGTGTATTCAAAGATAATACACTATACTTAATGTTATCTATGAAGTTATTATTTCTAATGTTCCAATTTACTGCAATGCTATGTTTCAATATACTAATTGTATATGAAAATTAGTTAAACCTAGTATAAATTAATAAGTTCAAATTATAAAGATAAACTTTTATTAATATCATGGTTATTTTAAATATTTTAGAATTAAATTAAATATAACATTAACAGCATTCACATTTTTAAAAATTTATTCAAAATAATTCTGAAAGAAATATTAATATTTAATGACCTAATAAAATATGACAAAAAATATATCATAGGATACAGTTCTAAAATGTTCTACTTTTTTTATAAAAGTATCTTAACGACTACAATTTAGATGAAAAATACTTTTTTATTATAGTAATGATTAAAGTCGCATGTTTAGTTACCTGTTGGACAACCTAAGTCTCTTGAACCTCTTCCAAAACCTTTTACTACTTCTCCTTCAATAAATAAGGGTAAAAAAGATCGTGCCATTTTTCGCATTCCCATAAAAAATCACATCAATTCTCGTACAAAATAACAGAGATACTAAAAGCACGTTAGTAAATATTGTTTAAAATAGTGAATATTCACTTATTAGAAATATACGCAACTCATGTCAAAATATAAATACGTGAAAAAAGATATATAAAATATTTGTAGCAAAGATTAATACAAGAGTGTTAGTAAACTTTAAATATACTTACATACATTAACCGATACGTAACGAAATTATATATCAACAAAGCAACGCTGTTATATGACATTAATGTCATATCCCAATTTTTTTTTTTGGATTCATAGGGATGGGTCCTATTTACGCGACCAGGTTTTAAAACAAGGCATTTGCATTTAAGTAAACGCACCACGTGCATGAGAAAAATACTTTCCAGTATTTAATTTTTTTAAGTTTTTTTCTAGACATTATTTGTGGAAGATTTATAACCGCGTTATATATTGCGAACGTTTTACTATATTTATTTACTTACGTTGGTTATTGTAAACAAAAAACGTACAACACACAAAGTACGCCGCATGAGTTTAATTTCTGTACTTCAATGAAAACGTATTTAAATTCTAAGAAAAAACTTTTATGACTTGCAAGCTTGAATTGTAAAATGAATCTTATAAATTTAGTTATAAAGTATGTGACTATTACTATGACTATTTAATTAAGATTATTAAATGGTTATGTTGTTTAATCTTACTGATTAATATGTTTTATAATCCCTGCCTCCGGTTCAACAATCAATTTCCAAAGATTAATTGTTGCATTTATAAAATGAATATTTAAAACTGCTTTGTCAATTAAACTGTTTCTTTAGTTATCTTTTCGAATTAATATAAAAAAATGTATATACTTTGTTTATTGTAATTAATTATAAGTTTAATCTTTTTTATTTACTTTAAACTTAATTAAATATTCCTTCACCAATGTATTGAAAACGTTAACGAATCGAGCGATGAGGAAAGCTTTAAAGTATTTTGAAAACTGGTTTTTAAAATACTTTTGCTACTACTTAAATTACGCTCTGTTTGTACTACGACTCATAGTAAGCCCTGAGCCCTCGAACACTTCAAATACAAAAACGAACTTTTATTTGATTAGTACAAAGACTATAATTACTGAAAGCCGACTAAATTGAAACAACGCAATACCATCGGTTGAAATGATGATGATTATGATGCAAGACTGTAACCATACTAGACAAAATATTTGATGTAGTAGGTGTCTATTGCCAGATTCTGTCTAGATACGTACCACCGCAGCGCCTATTTCTGCCGTCAAACAGTAGTGTGTAAATATTATTGTGTTTCGGATTGAAGGGTGTTTTAGACAGTGAAATTACAACGAATTAAAACGAATGGTAATGAGATTTAACATCATGTCTCTAGGCGACGAGCGCAATGTGGCGCTATGTATAGTTCAGCTAATCCCACGTTGTTATAGGCAGGCGTATCGCTTATCATCAGATGAACGTCACACTTGTCTCGTCGCAATTTTGGAAAAAAAAAAGAAAATCAAAGAAGTTTCAAAAAGTATTTCCATTTTGTACAATTGATTTTGCTCTTTAATTAGTGTAAGTTTTAATTTTTCACTGTAAAGTGAAATAGGGTATAAAAAACTAATAAAAATAGAATCAGGGTATAAAAAACTTGGTATGTAAATACCAAGTTTTTATACCCTGATTTTTGAAATACTTTCTGGGCGCTCTGATCGTGCATGTAATCTACATTTAATCCGTCAGTAATTTGCACCATTTCTATGCGGTCCAAAAAATCTACATATTTAATAAACAATAATTGAGATATTTTTTCTTCTGTTTTAATAATAATTATTATTAAAGAATAAGTCTTAAGTAGTAATTTATTTTGAAAAATTTAATTAGCACTGTACATTTTTAAAATAAGGCTCATTTTCAAGAAAAAGCTTAAAAGTATTTTAAGACCTGGTTTCTAGCAATAGTTTTTAAAAATACTTGTGTAAGGGCACCTTAGTATCGAGTCTCCCAAATACGACCTATGCTTAAAGAATTTATGGCTTGGCAATGATGTCCTATAACTAACTTATTTGAACGCTGTATTCAAACATGTTTAAAATTGCCACCACCAAAAATTTATTATGAAACTGGAAGTAATATATATATAAGAATCAGTATTATACACAGTATTATATATATAAGAATCATCACCATATCATGATATAACTTTTGGACCATATTTTTTTCGTCTTACAAAAAATATGCGAAGACAAGCATTTCATGCTTTCATTCATTCATTTCAACTATTCTTTTTTACCTACAGTTGTGTTATTGCTACCCCACTGGGAACGAGGCGTGATATATATGTATGTATGTAATTTCTTAAAGCCGTATATAGTAGTCCATAGGGTCTTTTTATGATTCTGTGGAATTTCTATGAATTGCTAAAATTTATTTTAAATATTACGTGTATATGTTTGTGATTCGTGATATATTTAGTTTGAAACAAAATAATCACTAACATTATAACAATACTATCGATTACATATAGTTAAGCAGATTTGTACATTTATGAGTTAAAAAAAATGTAAACTATAAAAAACTAGTGTGAGAATTTTTTGTTCACAGTAATTTTTTAATTTTGTTTATACTATGGACGTAAGTTACAGTACAGAAAATAATACAGTCAGTCTATGGTAAAAAATAATAAATTTTTGGTCGTGATGTCGCACTATTTATTACTTTCAAAAATTTATTTGCTTCGCATATTTTTGGAGTGAGAAACATCTAAATTTGAAATTAAATTACATCTGGGCAATTTGATTTCTTTGTGGTCTGAAGTGACTTGAAAATATGTCTGACATAAATATTAAATAAATTTATATGTCAGCATTCTCGTGTTGTTGACAAAAGTCAAAAGGATGGCGAAAATAGAAACAGCTACTAACAATATGTTAGAAAACAATTTATAATATGACGGAAAAGAATTTTGAAGGTAATCGATATCCTCCTTCGTGGAACATACCTGGACCTTCATCATTAACATCTATTCTGGATTCTGTATTCACACCTTCATCAAATAATCAACTAAGGAATGGTACGGGAATCTAAGTTATATTCCTCAGAAGTGGCTAGTATAAAATCTATTGAATATTAAATCGCCTCTGTTTCAGAAGAAATGGATTGTGATCCACTTTTCGCAGAAAGTGACGATGAAATAGAAATTATACCTGATGTTCCTGAGCAATGTTCATTGCCTTCAAATGATGCAACATCTAAAAACGCTGTTTCGTCTGACTGTGTTAATTCAACATCACCAGGTCAATCATATGTAGTAAATATTCCTCTGCCACATCTTGGATCATCTCATACTCCGGTACCTGAAGAATACCAGCCCTTACCTGATAGCTCAAGTTCATTGGATTTTGCCCTGGGAGGCAACAATTCTGATAATAATAATGTTAATGAACAAAGATTTTCAGATGTATATATTCGTTATCAACCAAAGCTTCCTCCTAATCTTTTTTTTCGTGGTTATGGCCACTATGGTCGCAATCCTGAATCGAGAGATCCTGAATATATAGTTGTTCCATATGCCCCAGAAGGGTTTGGGCACAATGAAGCAAGAGGTTATTCAAATCAACCCATAAATTACACAGTGCAATCAACTCCTCCTCAACTGCATGATAATATGCAAGTGGGTTATGATAATATGCAACCAAATATAAATGATGTCTATAGCCATATCTCATCTACTAATAATACTTTTGTTGATCGTAACCTACCTAGTAATTTAGAAAGGCCAAGTCGGAGATTAAACATCTCGCCAAGGAGGAGACAGTCAAAAGAAAATGAGTCTAATCCAAATCTCATAGAAGTAAGTTCTGATGAAGAAGATACTATTACTGGCCCAAGAAATAGACAGTGTGATAGTGGTGCAGGCCAGACTTCTACTTCCAACACACAAATGGAGGTTTCAACCAGTGGTAATGAAAATAGTTCAAATGTTTCATCAAGAGTGGATATCAAAAGAGAACCTACAGGTCACACTGAAGTATCCACTCAAGCTGGAGGAGATGCAGAGACAAATAGAAATCAAAATCAAAATGATCATGGACAGGGAAGTAATAACTATTGTCCATTACATTTTCCAACAGTACTTCAACACACTGGTCGTATTAGACAGAATACACAAAATAACCAACCATCAAATGTCCCATTATTACAAGAACCTTCATCATGTCCAATTGTGCAACCTAATATTTGCCCTAATGACACTGAAAATAACCATAGGACCTGTGGACATGATTGGCACAATTCTGGACACTTTGCACATCCTAACAGATCTCACCATCATCATCATCATCACCATCACCACCACCATCACCATAGAGTCTTTAATAATGCATCTAACAACTCCAATCCAAACAATTCACATATTAAAATGGAACCAGGGAGTCAACCCGCAACTGTGAAAGTGGAAGCAATTCCAACAGAAGCAACAAATGCCCAAGATACTCAACCTATATCTACTGTAAACTCAATAAAAATTGAAGGAAATCATTGTCCTGTTAAAATGGAACCAGGTACCTCAAACCAGCAAACCAACTCTGAGAACAACAGTAATGTAATAGTAAAAACAGAACCTAGTACCAGTGATAATAGAAACAGATGGTGTTGTAATATAGATGCCGGTGGAGATAGAAGAGTTAAAGTATCATCACCACAACCTGGAACAAGTGCGGGCATGTCCTCACAGACTGATAATGTACCACACAACAGTAGTAAGAATCAGGTAACTTACATCAATATGAAATAAATAATGGAGTAAGACCTATTTCATTATTAATTATACTTTAAAAAATCTAAGTAATTATGATTTGACAAGCCTATATTAATAACATTTTCTAATCAATTTCTAATATTTGCAGTAAATGTTTAAAAAGTGACAAATTTATTATGAAATATTAATTGTTTAAATTATAATCAATAGTATCTAAATTAATTACAGGAAACACAGTATAAAAATGTGCCTGAGAGAAGATCAGAAAATACTGTTTTATCAGCTCCTGACCTGCAACTTGATTGGCTAACTGATAGTTCTGATGATGATGTTCAGGTTTTGGGTGAAGAAAACAATCAAGTGAGTGATAATGCATTATTTGTAATCCATATAAATGTTTTAAGTAAAATGATGAAACAAGAATTCCATGATGTTTTCAATTTATTCGAAACACTAAATTATATATATGTATTTCAATCATATTATTAAGAAGTACATAATTTTAGTTAGTGCATATATTAATTTATGGATATTGTGATAGAAAGTAGCTCGATGGCCTAATGGTTAGAGCATGCAGCCTTCATTCCGAAGGTCGAGTTCTAATCTCAGAATGACTTTAATATTTAAGTTATGTATATTTGTGAATATTAGTGACAACAGCGAAATTCAAATGGTGAAGGTAATCATAGTGAGGAAACCTGCATGACATGCCTTAGAATTTTTTCTAAGGTAAGTGTGAAGTCGCTAATCCACATTGGGCCAGTGTGGTGACTATGGTCCGATCACCTTCATATTGAGGGTAGGCCTGTGCCGCAGAAGTGGGAACGTAAATGAGCTGTTATGGATTGTGATAGAATGTGCAAAATACTTTACTATTCATTTTAATTAATTTAATTTATTATGACACCCCACATGTAAGATGAATTAATCGAAAACTCGGTAGTTAATGCAAGCAGTGCTCTTCAATAGATTTAGGTGATGATGATGATTTAAATTCCTTGCTTATGTTTCAGTGATACTTATATTTTGGATTTTTGTTTATTTTGCAGCAAGAAGTGATAGATCTAACAAGCTCACCGGTTGCCAGTGGACCAGCAGTGTCTCCCAACCATGCCTCATCAGTTCAGGGGCGTAGAACAATGACACCCCGATTAATTTGCCGCCCTGGCCGCCCACCTTATGTGCAGCGGGTTTATGATCAATCAAGAACTGAGACATCAATGTACCATCCACCACATATTACGCATCATCCATTTGTTCGTTCAAGGTAATGGTCCCTTTATACATCTTATGTTATATGTAAGAACTATACATTTTTGAATACCGGATTTACTGGTGCTTAATCAGGCTTTTGTGAGATTTTTTCGTAATAAAACCTCCATGGTTGCTTCAGAAGTGGGTCCACAATATTTTACAGATTATACCAATGCCTTGCAATTTAACTAAAAATGAGCTGAAGATGAGTAAGGCTCTGGTACTCCAGTTATGCTATGCCAATTACAAGACAATATCACAAAAGGTGTGTATATCAAGCAATAAGGTCTGCATTATTTACATTCACAAAATTGTGGATACTTCTGGTTGCCTTTTATTATAGACAGGATTTACAGTAGTCCTATTTTTAACAGACTACAGGGGTGAATTAGTTATATAAAGTGTTCAGAGTAAGAATGTTTTATAACAAAGAACTCCAAATGTCTACTTGTTCACACATGCCTCCCTGCAACTGGAATTATTTTAAGGCTATATTTGAATGTTATTCAGAGTGCGTGTTGGTACATGTATGGTACCATGTCCTACCACTAGCTGCGCTCCAAATGCACACATGCACGTCCCTACTACGCATCCAACTCCACCCATGGCTCATCGTAAGTACTTATAATTTGTTAAGTTGATGCATAATATATACTATCATCGTATTGAAAACCTACCACTGAAGTAGTACAGGGTGCCTGGTGGCAGATTTATGTTTTCAAATTTAAATAAAAAATAATATGTTTGACATATAATTTTACTAAAAGTATTAAAAGATAGAGTACAAATGCGGATTTCATTTTTTAAAGATAATGTCATCCAAATGTCTTCCATCTTGTTGCACACACTGTTCGAAACAGAGCCTCGTATTCCGTGCCACACGCTGCAGTAAACTTGGTTCAATTGCGCTGATTTCTCGCCGAATATTTTCTTTTAAGTCCACAACAGTTCGCGGATTGTTGGCGTAAACTCTCTCTTTGAGGTAGCCCCACAAAAAAAAATCCATTGGAGTTAGGTCGGGTGACCTCAGTGGCCACGGGATGTCCCCAAAGCGATTAATCAGTTTTTGAGGGAGATTTTCTCGCAACAAATCCATCGAAGCTCTGGCCGTGTGTGCGGTCGCACCATCCTGTTGAAACCACGTGTGTGATGAGAATGATGAATGAGCTCGCAGGTTCGGCAAAAAGAAATTCGAAATCATGAGCCGATAATTCTCACCATTGACATTCGTCCAAAAATGGTCCGATTATCTCATTCGTGGATAAAGCGCACCAAACAGTTACCCTTGGGCAATGTAATGGTTTTTGGTGCTTCAGTCGGGGATTGCGAGTTCTTAGAGCCCAGTAACGGAAATTTTGTTTGTTTACGTGTCCGTTTAAATGAAAATGAGCCTCGTTGCTCCAAAAAATGGAATTCACAGTGCGAAAACGCTCCAACATGGTTTCACAAAAAAATTTGCGTGACGCAAAGTAATTTTTTTTCAATTCTTGAATTATTTGAATTTTAAAAGGATGAAACTTCATATCTATTTTCAAAATTTCATGCACAATTGCTGTTGGAAGTCCCAGTGAAGCTGCCCTTTTCCGTATCGAAAGTCGTGCATTTTCACGTAAACTGCGTTCAACCAGTTCAATGTTTTCGGGGGTCCTTGACGATCGACTAGGTCCTGGCCGTGGTGTGTTCATAGCCGAAGCAGTTGCGCGGAACCTCTCCACCCACGAACGAATTAAATTCACACTCGGCCCATCGCCTATCCGTCGAATATTGAAATGTGAACAAAACTGTCGGCGAACGAGTACGTAAGAATCGTTACTCTTGAAAAATGCTTCAATAGCGAACGCGCGATGCTCACCTGACCAATGCGACATCGCGACTAAGAAATCCGCACGATCGGTGATTCTATTGACACCACCTTCCCCCCGCACTGTTTATAACTTATTGAGATATTCGTTTTTTAAAATATAAATCTGCCGCCAGACACCCTTTATCATTGTGTCCCAGCTGTCATACATATTCTAGAAACGCATGGCTTACACCATCTGTGAACTCATTGTCGCCTAACACGTAATTAATTTGAGGTGAAACCATAGTCCACTGCAGATTATTGCATAGAAATATCTGGATTAAAATACTCAGTGTATAGAAACTGCCTAATTAGTCACACTGTCACTACTAAGCTAGCTGTACAACCAGTATGCTTAGTACAATTTAAATTATGTACTTGCCTTTGTTTTTCAACGCAATCACCACTTATTGTTGTCTCATCAATCTGTGTTGAAGAAAGAAAAGCAAAGAAAAATTATAATAATCCTTTTATTTAGTATAAGAGGAGGGCACATGGAAAAGTTTTGAGCCGAAGGTTGATATTTAAATTCAAAAGAAAAAATTATATTGGCACGTAATAGCCATTTCTTTTTTAATTATAATCTGCTCTTTTGTTTTTTTTTTCTGTCAAATTTGCAAAATAAGTGATCGATTTAACGAACGATGTTCGCGGTTTCCGTAGAAATGGATAAAATTGAGCACCGTTCCGCCATAAAATATTTACAAAAAAAAAGGATTAACGCCAAAACAAATTTATGAAGATATGTACGAGAGTTTGGGGGAATCTGCTCCATCATATGCCACTGTCAAAAGATGGGTAGCGGATTTCAAACGTAGCAGAGAAACAATGCAAGATGAACCTAGGAGTGGTAGGCCGCCGACTTCTACCACAGACGTAAATACCAATAAAATATTAAACCTGATTTTGAATGACAGGATATTGACGATTGCAGAGATAGCAGAAGCAATAGGCATTTCCTATGAACGAGCACAAAACATAATTTCCAACAATTTTGGATTTTTTAAAGTCTCTGCCAGATGGGTACCTAAACTGCTTTCGGCGGAAAACAAACGCACTCGCCAAACAGTATCACAGGATTGTTTGGATCTGTTCCAAAATGATCCTCAAGATTTTCTTAGCCGTTTCGTAACTATGGACGAAACTTCGGTTTACCACAATACACCAGAGTCCAAAGTACAATCCAAGCAATGGAAAAGAGCAGAGTCACCGCCCCCTAGAAAATCTCGGGCCGCTTTGTCAACCAAGAAGGTAATGGCTTGTTTTTTGGGACTATAGAGGGGTCATTATGGTTTACTACCTTGAAAAAGATAAAACCATAAAAGTAGACTATTATTGCACACTCTTACAACGTTTGCATGAAGAAATAAAAATAAAAAGGTCTGATATGTTGTCTAAGAAAGTTTTGTGCCGCCAAGATAACGCTCCTGTCCATACTGCGGTCGCAATCGCACAAATACACAATTGTAGCTTCGAATTGTTGCCGCATCCACCCTATTTACCGGACTTGGCCCCGTCTGATTACCGTCTCTTCCCCAATCAAAAAAAAAACATGGCAGGACAAAAATTTTCGACGAATGTCGAGGTACAAGAAGATGTGACTGAATATTTTGATGAAATTGAAGATTATTTTTTTTAGAAAGAATATTAAAGCTAGAGACAAGATGGCAAAATTGTATAGAATATTCTGGAGACTATGTAGAGAAATAAAATAATTATTTAGAAAAAAATAGTTTTTTTTAAGGTCGGGCTCAAAACTTTTCAATGTGCCCTCGTATATTTTTTTAATTTTCCCCCATTATGTTGGGCTGGGGCCTATTCATTTCTATTTTATTTAACTCTCTTTTCATTTATATTCCTTTTTACCACTCTCCTTTTTTCATCCTTCTTTTTCTTCCATTACAGTTCTTGCTATCATGTTTTCTCTCTCTATCATTCTCTATCCTATTTCCTCCTTTCGCGCTTCTCTCATAAATGAGGACACAGTCTGTACTTTATTAATCAAACTACACTTTTGTTAGATAACAAAGAAGATAGATATCTCATAGCTACACATTCTTTCTTATATATTATACTAGTATCACATTTTTATTTTCGGGTAGGGTAGGTAATGTAGTTCGCTGGTCTAATGGTTAGAGCGTGCAGCTTTCATTCCGAAGGTCGCGGGTTCTAATCTCGGCATATACCAATAATTTAATATTTAAGCTATGTACATTTGTGAAGTTTAGTTACAACAGCGAAATACAAACGGTGAAGGGCTAGCCCCCCGTTACATGGGACGTAATCTGACCGCATCTGGTGAAAAGTGGGTGTTTATTCACATCTGCCTACTCCTACTGGGGAAAAAAGGCGTGATAATATATAAAAAAAATGTTTTCTTATTCAAGTAACATTTTTTGGCTTTTCTATTTTAATTACAATTACAATTTCAATTTCCTAGTCTAATAGGCCACAGTTCCTTCTTATACTAGTTTTTTCTATTTAGTATATTCCAAAAGGCACTGATATTTCTATTTTTCCATTCCTGCAATACAAGTCATTTTACACCCGGTCGTAAAATTGTCTATATGGCCATATGTTACAGGGCTTATTAAACCCTGTAATGTTTATTGATGTTATGCTTTTGACCATAGAGAATTCTATGCTTTTCTTAGTCACACTCTTCTTCCTCTTGCCCTTTTCCCAGATATATGGGGTCAGCATAGTATGTACTTTGCTTAGTCGCACTATTGAGACAATTTGTTTTAAGACCGTGTTTCACACTGAACGTATATATATTTAACAGTTGGAGAGCGACGCCGTAACGCGATGCCTGTACCGCCACCATACCTCGTGCACGAACGTCTATGGCAACGGCAGCAACACATGCTGGTAATTAATATATTATACTTACACAGAAATCCTTTAGGGTTTTTTTTTATCCCTGCTTAACTCATCTGTAGCAATCAGAAATGTATGGTTATTGGATATGTGGCCATTAAGCTCTCAATTTATAATTGATACCATTTAAATTTATGCAGGCATGAAATTCTCTTTATATAGAACATATCATCTTTTATTCATTCATTTGTCTGTACAGAACTGAATGTTGGTTCATGTGCCTTTATAGACAATCTATCTATCTGCTTGAGCATATTTTAATAGTGGTAATTTTATTTTAGTTTCTTCTTAGCACAATTTAATGCTTTGAGTTACAGTACACTATCCTGAATTCTTTGGGATTACATAATATTGCTATTACTAGTCGAGTTCCATCAGCTGTATACTAAATTCAAATAAGCTTTTAATAATCAGTACTTTTTTAATATTACTGATAGTTTAGAAGCCATTTGACTGGTTAACAATAAGTTCAAAATATTTACCATGTATTTATTTATCTTCATGATAAATTGTTACTTTAAGGAAGTGCAGAGGAGGAGTATGACGGGCGAAACGAGCGGAGGAGGATTGGGTCCAGGACTCAATCAGTATCCACCTCCATACACTGCATCACCCCGGCCCACTACCTATCTATCTGTAAGTTTATCAATTTTTTTATTTCACTAATACGCAAGACTAGAAGATTTAGAGAGACATTTCAATTAAAAACATTTTCTTTTTCAGTTCCCAGATCACTTTGATCAAAACGATAGTGGACAAATGCCTGCAATGCGGTGAGTTTTGACTGTTTATTAATAAATTTTTATTAGTGTCATTATATTCATCCTTTGGATTCGTTTTGTAATTTTCTCTATATTTAAATCCTCTTTCAGTGATGGTCAGAATGTTCATCACCACATGCATCATCACCTGCAAATGAACCCATCGCAGCTGCATATATCAATTCAGCCTTCGGTAATGGTAATTTAAATCGCATATATATATATATATATTACTTCGGTAATTATAATCATTTTCTAGATTTCAATAATAAAGATGAATAGGGAATAGGGACAAGGGACATAACATGAAGATATTTCTATTTTAAATTCTCTCTAGCCAGATACATTTAATGGTTTAAGTAGACAAATAATTGTAAAGTATACACAACATCATATACATATTAGTTACGTATTATGTAATCATGTTGGAGTGAATTGGAATTCCATCGCCTTTTTACCGGAAAAACCATGAGGACATGAGTAAGAAAGTACATTCTCATCTTTTAATACACATTTATCAAATTAAACAGTGAAAAAAAGGGGGAGACTTGATCACTTATTATATTCTGGCTCTTGTATGTTGATTGTTAACAGCCAGAGAATTTTACAATGTGGGGGTGGCAGACACAAAGATGGGATTAAAATATCCTTAGTACCTGCCATATAACCCTGGAATTGAACCACTGAAACTCTGTGTTATAAAGTGCTGAGCCGTTCATCATAACAGTAGTTAGAGATAGATGAGTTAACATTTCCTTTGTTTAATATGCTTTCGTGTGATTTTTTTTTGTGTATTTTATATAAAATATTATTCATTAATTCTTTTGTAGGGGCCCTCCCTGTCGCTGGCTGCACACATGGCGGCCATGTTGCGTGCTGCGACCGCTTCGGAGGCGTGTCGCTCCTCTCGTGGAGCGTCGCGTGCGGTCATAGAGCGTAACACATACAGGCACGCCTATGCTCGCCCCGCGCCCCACCACCAGGACGAGAAGTGCACTATCTGTTTGTCCATATTCGAAGTGGACTCTGATTGCAGGTAAGATATTTATGGAAAAATTTAATATGTTTCTGAATGACTAAGATGTCCTACCAGTGCATATTTAATATATATTTACTACACAATATAGAAATTTAAACGTTGTTGCGCAATCTGATGGTCATTTGATAATGAATAAATAAATATAACCATTGTTCTTTTTTAAAATTTAATTATTTTAGATATAGAAGAAAAATTATATCACAATCATTTTGTTTGCTAAGAATGTTGTCCCAGATTTTGCTATTTTATAACTTTGTAAACAAAGAAATACATTTGGATTATATTTATGTGCTAATTTTTATGGACAACTGTCTCATGATCTCTCACTAAGTAGTGATTTCATGAAAGATCCCATGGTTACAGGTATTGATCACAAACCATTGAATAAAATATTTTTATATAAATGAAAAATAACCAATAACCAAATCTATTATACAAAATGTCTCTTACCCTCATATTTGAAAAAATCATCGGTAATGAATATCGGTGGGCTTATTAAAACAAACACGGAAATATAAAAACAACTTAACAGCAAAAAAAAAAAAGCTGTATAACAATTCCCGCAATGTTTACTTTCAGACGTTTGCCCTGCATGCACCTGTTCCACATGGAGTGCGTCGACCAATGGCTGAGTACCAACAAACACTGTCCGATCTGCCGCGTCGACATTGAAATACATCTCAACAAAGACGCCACATTCTAACCGCATTTCCATATCAAGGTATTGTAAATAAAAAAAAATCTGCGCCTGATGTTTTATGAACAATACGGCAGATTTTCACGGAGCTATTTAAACTATTTGGATAAGTATAAAATTAATCGCGCAATTAATTATTGTAAGACAGTCATACGTGCTAACCGTCTCGATGCGGTGCGGGATCCATCATCGAACAGATGCGTGTGAAAGAAAATATAGGAAAAAAATGAACATATTTCAAAAACAACAGCTTATGTGGACATTTGACATCCTTTAACTGGCACATGGCCAGCTTGGCAGATAAATGGCCTTGATTCTCTCTTTGCAAAAGATACTATATAATAGAACTGTTCATTAGTTTATGGTATCATTATATTACTGACATGACAGGTTTTCATCATAACCAAAATTTGTTCCTTTTTAATTATCAATATGTATCTCTTAATAAAAAAAAGAACTATATTTAACGAAATAAAACAATATAAGTACAATGGTGGTATAACATTATAAATATAATTTAATATAACCTCTTTTTATTATTTATTAATAAGATCATATTGTGTATCCTTGAAACAATATACACGCACAAAGTTATAGAAAGATGTTTCTTGTGAAAGTTTAATAAGTTGCAGTCTTACGGTAAACCAAAACGATTTAAAATTTACAAAAATTAACCTATTTAAAAATAAAATACTTGACTTCAGTTTCTGAGTGTTAAGTGACAATGGAGCTGTGATTTATGAAGTGTGCTCACTTACAAGACTCCATCATCACTCATATGTAGTTGACAACTGTAACACGGAAATGGCAGTGAACTTATGACTATAGTAGATACCCGAGCAGGTCTGGAACGATGTCACAATCCAAACTCTGCAGACTCACGTAATTCAGGATAGAACCAAGTACACCACCATGTTAAAAACCAACCAGCATCTGCACCAATAAGACTTTGTATTGCATGCTTTGCCTAACATCAAACAATTTTAAACAAAGTTTTGTTAAATCTAATATTATTAAGAATATGAGATCTTCATCTAGATCTAGTTAAAAATATTTGTATACCATGTAACTATGTCACACTGTAGTTGAAGCTGCACCGGGGCTAAATTCAATCTGGAATTTATAACACAACTAATTTTGGGGACAACATGTCAGACTAGTACAGAAATTTCTTATTAGGTCTATATATGTGGTCCTCACACCGATTACAGCTTAAGCTCAGCCTCAAAGCAGTTATTTTCGTAGATGCTGTATTTATCGATGAAGCACTGGTTTAATACTCCTTTAAGCTTAACTGATTTCGTGGACATGTAACAATCATCAACCTTCAGTAGTTAAGTCGTGGGTATAAATTGAGAGATGTTAAGTTGGACATTGAAAAATTCCACACTGAATATAGCCTGAGCATACAATTAATTATCCCTCATAGAGGATGATGAAGTACTATACAAATAAAGGTCTAAGAGTTCAATGTCACTGTACACAGTAAATTTTACGTGACGGAGAAATTCTGTCTCGGGTTTAAATTTAATGTTTCTTTAGTATTTAAGAATTGTTAAATTTACTTACTAAGGTAGATGATAAGAATGTTTGTTGTATGTGTGCAGTAAATGTCATCGTTTAATAATTATATCATATTGGGTAAACCACTAAAATCGTAATTAATGTGTTATAATTTTTATATTTTCATAAAATCTAACTATTCCTGTATTTTACATTTATTATTTCATGTTTCAAATTACAGTTTTCTAAGTTTCAATGCAAGTAGGTTTATGTAGTCATTTAAATGAACACGTTCTTCTTTTTAAATGTATAGACTAGCACATGACTACAATTCCACCTGTTAGTGAGAGGTGGTATAGTCTTTCATGGTAAAATTCACTAGTCTAGAAAATATACTTTATAATATCTCAATTTTTGAACTCTCTTCATGAGAACTATCACTTTTCAGCCTGTCTTCAAGTTGCGGTGAATAAATTATTGCTTTCTTTTGTAATTCTAAACTTTCTTCCTGAAGCACTTTGTTCAACTGCTTTTGGGTGTTACAAGTCCTGTTGGAGGAGTTGATTTCATATTAATTAATGCGTAAATTTAGAATCAATGAAAAGAATACATGTAACTGTTTTTTGTTTTATTTCAATTACATAAATATTTCATGAAACTGAATCTTATGATATTTATATACAATTATTGCCCTGGTGTTTTGCGAGTTTCATAGCAGCCATTGTCTTGGGACAAGTGAGGTGACATATGTCCTGACATCGTAGTTAACAGGTTATGTCGGGATAATAAATAATAAAATATGTTAGCATAAATATAAGAAATTATAAATTACTTTAATGATTAAAACATGTGTGGAAACTACATCTTGTATTTTAATTGTTATGAATACAGTGTATATATACTTCTGCATTTTGTTATATATAAACATAAAAATTTCATGCTGCAAAATGTCTTTTAAGAAACATTTAATGCTTTTTATTAGCAACAAGACTGAATTAATTTGATTTTTGATTTAATTAGTTGTACCACAAATAATTAATGAAGACGACTTAAAATTCTTAAATCTTATTTAATTTTTATTATTTGCATAGATTATTAAAGTGGGATAGTCATTATTATTATATTTTATTCTGACAAAAGTTGATTTATTAAGTACTATTATATTTAAGACATTATTGTTGTAAATGAAAATATTTCTCGTTATAAGTTTCATTTACCTTAATATGATTTTCAACTATGCTATGTAATGAATCAAATATGTAAAGTTATATTAATGGTGTATTTTGCTTTATTAAAGTTGTATTTCTAATTTTTTTTTTGTTTTCAGTTACCTTATTGCATGATCTATTCTTTCACAAATAGCATCAGATGCCACATTGTTTCCAGAGAGATAAGAGATTTCTGCAGCCACTGTGGCAAGTTTCTCAGCATAATCCATGTAACCTTAAGCACAAATTTATTTTATTAACGTGTATGTTCACACACATGTATTTGTAACATGTTTTGTTTAAATCACATATAGCTGAATAGTTATAGCAAATTATTCCATATAACGAATAGTGTATGTTAGTTAGAAGTTACTATGAATTACTACTAGTTTGATCCTAACAATGCGGATAGAACACAAATCTTTACTGGTGGTAAGTCTCTGTTACTAGCGACTGTCTAGGTGGTTACAACTGCAGCTCTTATTTCCGCTGCCAAACAGTGGTGTACAAACATTACTGTGTTCAGGTTTGAAAGGCATTGCAGCCAGTGTAATTACTGGAGAAACAAGACTAAACATCTAATGTCTCAGGCTTTGAATGTACTGTGGTGGTACATAACTAATGCTACTTTGTCATGGTTTGATGTATCACTTACCATACCACTTGTCTCATCGCTTATATATAAAACAAAATCACATGTTATGTGGTACATTATGAATAGCTGGACTTTCAGAAGTACAGTGAACAAAAATACTGAAGTAATTAATTAGTAGTAAATTTATAAAATTATTAATCATAATAAATAAAAGAAAACATTTAATATTTACTGAACAGAGTTCTTAGATTGTGTCTCAAATCACAAAGAGAACCACGGACAGCGACTAACTGATCCCAGTGTTGTGGAGGCGTGCCGTCACCCCATTCCATCGCTTGTTGCACTAAACAAATTTCTTTTGTCAAAACTTCTCTTAACCTTTAATCAAAAATTAACATACCAATAAACATAGCCATTTCAACACTAGAATTTAAATCTAGTAAACAGTTTACATGCAGATATTTAATAAAAAGTAATTTATGTGTAACATTGTTATCATCATTCTAGGCCATTTTCATCTACTGTTGATCTAAAACAGATATAGGAAAAAGGTTTTTGATGGTCATTATACATTTAAATTTTTAGAGATCGCCATATGGAATATTATATGTGTGTAATTACAATCAAATTGATTAAATAGTAAATAACAAACCTCTCACTAGTATCTTGAATTGCTACAAGGGTGACTGTCAGAAGCTGTGTCGCAGCATTTACATTAACGGTAGTCGCTTGCCTTATAAGAAAATCATGTTCTAGACTTCCGTCGTATGAATCGACGCCGAATTTATCATTTTCAGCACAAAATGCAGTGGTGATAATTCCTAAAGTAGTTGGAGTGAAATTACGAATTTTTGTAACTGAAACTTTACATGGGAACCGTCGCATTGCCCTAAACATATTGATTAGTCTATTGTGAAACATGTTTCATATGGGCTAGGTTGGATTTTAAATTTTATTTATTTATATCAACTCATCGTGCAATTTTGGAGTGATAATGACAGTGACAACTGATTGCCCATAGAATTGTGTTGCTACTTGCGTCTAATTTTTTTAATTCTATGGAGTCGCACAACGAGTAGATCGATTACCAGATAGTAAGTATTTTATGTTCTTAATAATAGCGTTAGTTAGGTTGATCAACGATGTACTTTTTTGAGCTCTTCACTTTGAGAGACCAGGACCTTTACTAGTAACAATGCCCTTCAAATCGGAATGCAATGATGTTCATCATCATCAGGCGACTGACATCCTCTGTTAGACAAGTTTCCTCCAAAGATTTCCACATCGATCGACCTTGGCAGTAGAAATAAGTATTGTCATAATAATTATCTCTATGATATATGACTACATTATGTAGTAACTATTAGGTGTTTTACCTTAGTTTCTAGTGGGTTGTGGAAATTATGATACATCATTTACATTAAACCAACAATGATATAAAAATAAAAACATTCTTCTTCTTAAAGTGCCTCTCCAACTAATGAAGGTGGGCGATCAGCGTGATAGTCTTTTTTGATAACAATAAAAAGATATACAATGTAAATATATTTTTCTATGTATATGTATACATATTTGCTATATGTAAAAATATATTTTTATATTACGTTTATGCAATCGAAATCAGCGATCACCAATGTTCTTGCCCACACGGATTAGTGAACTTAAATCCCTCTGGATTTATTAGTAGGATTTTTTACGTATTATATTAATATATTTAGAATAAATGTGATCTAAAACGGGTAAAATCTATCTGATTAATAGAATGAAACTGAATACATTTCTTATTCAATTTAAAAAACAACACAATCGACGATTCTGACGAATTTATTGTCATCGTGTATTATAAGCCAAGGAAAAGTTCTATAAATTCTATTACAACTAATTAGCAGTTAATATTAATACTTAAAATACAAAATTTAAGAAAAAAAGCAGTTTTATAGTTGGAAGCGTTTTTATTATTCATATTATACATTTCTTTATTTTTAAACGAATTCAAAAACATCAGAATAGTCCCGTCTCTTGATAATTGCAGGATTAACGTCGAAGTTCACAGAAGCTATGCTTCGGTCGGTAGCGGCGATTAATCTTGTGGAATTAAAGTCCAAGCTATAAATTGGGGACGATTTTTTTTGGGTGAAATACATCTGAAAAGTAGTTTGGTGTAAAAAGAGATCAAAGAAATTCAAAACTATAATTTACAAAAATCACTAAAAATAAAATATTTTTGCTATTATATTAAATACCATCAGTTAAAAAGAATAGCTGTGGATCGAATTGGTTTTCTCAATCTGATCGCCAAACTTCAGTTTGAAGAGGGCACCTAATGATGATGATGATTATAAACTTTTCAAAGAATTTTTATTTAAATTCATGTACCCAGATTGAGCAATCTATATAACCCGTTTGATAATTTCAAGTGTTCTTAGACTTAACTTTGGTTTAAAAATTGAAGTGCGATAAAAGAATATATGTATTTATTGTCTTTATAATGAAAATATCTTTGTATATAAATGATTTCTTTAAGCTTACATTTTCGTTGATATTGACCTGTGGTCAAAAAAGATAGTACAGTCCTGTGAATATATTTTGTCCTTAATTGAAACTATACACATTACTGAGAAATTATATTTGGTTATTTAAAAAAAAAACGCATGAACGGATCATGTCATAGATAATTTTATCTTGCCATAAACAAAGAATGGTGAAGTGAAACGTAAGGAAACCGCGCCCTTACTCGAATGGTTTTAATGATAAAAGGCCCACAGTCTTAGTAGTTGGATCCATAAAGCTGCTGTTTATTTATTAATTAATGGATAATAATTATAAAAAAGCTTCTCTGTGTTAATGTTATACCTGTACATGTCGCCTCGGACGGCGCACGTCAAAAAGTACGCAACGTGAATATTCTGATGCACCAACAACCAAGGCGTTGTTGCCATCTGTCTTCACACAGTATAATGATGATTCAAAAGGATCTATGCTCTCATATATCTAAAAAATTATGTAAATAAATTATTAACTATAATGACTACTAATAATATTAGAGATAAAAATCTACACGCAAACAAATTTTAACATGGCTATCATATTTACATCAATTCTATATACAAATTATGGATCAGCCCTATGCAGCAGTGAAATAAAAAATATGAAAAGTTTTTTTTTTATTCAATATGACATCCAACCATAACAATCAAGATGTTAAACCACCAAATTATGCTCATTGTCTTGAATTAAAAAATCTTAAATATCATTACTTCAATAGTTTTACTAGATACAATGTCATTTTTACATTTGGAGGCAGAAATAGATGTAACAGTGATACCTGCCTAGGTGATCTCCAGTAACAGAGTACTGTTAAATATATTTCCTTGCAGTGTACCAAATTTACTAACCACATGCCCATTTCGAATATCTGTAAGTTGAAGCACACCAGAATGTGACACACACGCTATAGTGTTCTCATCATGCCATGTTACATCCCTGATCATATAATTTCCATTTTTTGATACATGAATAGGCAGTTGAAAATCCCATCTATAAAAAATCAATATCTGTAATTTAAGGTATATAACATAAGCTGTTTATTGTATGTGTTTAGATAATTTGTAGATTTTTGCTCAGAGTGAGTAAAAAAAAATACTGTTGGTTTGTCTCTGTTGCCACACATCATCTAAGTAGATAGGACCACAACTTATTTTTTCCATCAAATAGAAGTATATGTATACTTTACTGTGTTCCAGTTACTGAGGCATTGTAGCAAGTGAAATTACATAGATAACAAGATGAAATATTTTATATCTCAAGGTGACAACCACAATGTGGTGCATTGTATTTTATGCTTACAAACACCATATTGGGAAGTATTTACCATCAGGTGAACATATACTTCAGGGGCCTGCTGAATTAAAAAAGTCACTTACTTCTGAATGTCAAACAAAAGTGGTGCTTTGTTTCCATTTAAACCAATAGCAACTTTACTGTTGCTAGTAGCTAAACACCTGACACCAACTTCTTCTGAAAGGGTTTTAACCATTTTTCCTGAAAAATATTGGTAATGAATCAATTTCAAAGAAAAATGATTTTTTTCCTGTACTGTAGCAGACTTCTGTTTAAAATGCAAAGGAATGCAATATCGTACTCTGGAGTTTTAATCTGTGTGTCATTATGCAAGGAGTCCTTACATCTGATGGCAAGTGATACACCCACCCAAAGCAATGTAGTGCCAGTTAGTATAATATGTTTGGCGTAAAATTGTAGTCTTCACATTGTCCCATTATTTGCACAAGCTAGAATGCCATTCAAATCAGAACACAGTATTGTTTACATATTACTATTTGGTGGTAGCCATTGATGTTGTGATTATACCTACCCTGATGAAGTCCAGGAAAAGGCTTACCACCAGTGAAAAGTATTACTAAGATCAGTTAGTAGAATCAAAAAACTCAGGTTAGAAAACTATGTTTGCTAAGGTACTTGTCAATGTAAAATAAATGCATAATTTACACTTACTACAATTCATGTTTTTAATTTCATCACACAAATGTTCACTATCACTGCTAGAGAAGTTCCAAGACCACATGCACAATTCTGAGCATTTGTATGAACCGGTTAGAACACACAAATTGTTTTCAGTCTTGACTGCTTCAACAGCTGACACCTCCACATCACCATTATGATGACAATCATTGACATGACAAAGTAATACTGGCTTTCTTTTTAGATCTTTTAATAAAAATAGAGAAATACAGCCATCTCTAAAATTTAAATTAGACTAAATTAAAACCTAAAATAAAAAATACCTAAAATGATTCCGCAGCAGCACTTGGTGCAAAATTACTTATGTGTTCTAGGTTTAAGATTTAAAATTTCATGAAAATGAAAATTCAGAAAGAAAGAAAGCATTCTTATGATGTATAACTAGTACCTGTTTCCACAAAGCAATATATTATCCTTGATGACAAATTTTGATATGTCATTAGTTCTCACATCATATCTTTTAACAGTTGGCACGTCCAAAGCCCACAATGTACTTCTACAGTATGGCGAACCTTTTTTATCTGTAGGAAAACAGAATAGACCTGACCCAAGTGCCAATAGCAAAAATTCTGATTTATAAAATTCTAGCCAGGGCATGAATAGTGTATCATGGTGCAGGACTATCTAGAACAGTAAATAAATAATTTTTTTTATCTAAAAAATGTGATGTAAAATTAACAAGTACAATTGGTTTATAAGAAAATGTGTAATGAAATTGTTAACACATTGTTACCTGAAAGGATTACAATGCAGTGTTACTAGCAATGGTTGTTAAATAATTTAAGATGGCTATTGATAAAAGCTTTTAATCACTTTAAATAAAAATAAAGACCTTGAAATATTCAATGAAGATGGATTTTTAAGCCTTCTACTAAGTATTAATTGATATTGGTATACTTGTATTCCAACTAGTAATTATTTATTTTATTATTACATTACCATATAGATATTAATTAATGTTTATTCACTGTACCTGACTTTTATAAATGCCTTTGCACCAATTGTGTGAAATTCGACATCTTCTATACCAACAAAGAGGATCAGGATCACTAAAAATATGTTTTTTTAAAGGTATTGAAATTATGAGACCAATTAAAGCAGTACAACTACTTAATTTTACATTTACCTGGATGGAAGATCATAAAGTACTAATGTATTTTGTGCTATTCTTCTCCAAATTATGTTATCATGTATAATCAAATTTTTAAATTTTTTGCATGAACACATTAAACTATAAAGGTCTTGTGTATTTAAACTATGGAAAATGTTCACTAAAACCTCAAGAGGCAATTCCAGTAGAGTTGTTGTTCTTTTCATTTTTTAAAAAGGCCTAAGTTAAGGAAATAATAACATTTTTCATATTATTTTAATCAAATCACATGAAGTAAATTTTGCATTAAACATAGGTAGAATTGAAATTGTTATATTATTTTTACTACTCAACATTTTTAATTACATTTATAATACGTAGGTTAAAAAAATTTCTGTTACAAATATACAAGTCTTAAGCTCTACAAACTCTAGAAGTATAGACAATATTTATAGCAAAAATTACAGATTCTAAATTAAATTATTTACTCTTTTGTATCAGAAGTCTGATATTTTTGAATTTAATATTTAATTAAATTTAAAGAAGTTTGAACTTACAACCAGTACTGTAAATTATGATTGTTTATATTTATCCAACATTCAGATTTTAGCAGTTAAGAGATTGTGGTTCGAAACGAAAAAAGTTTTACTACTATAATTCCTATAATAAGAAAACACTGTTCAGGTCATGAAATGTTACGAATGAATCATTACCTACATGTATGTCATAAAATTTATAGAGCTGGCCATTTACGCAAATGTTGAAAGCATTTTATATACACATTTTGTCAAAATAAACTCTTCTTGACAAAAGTTACAGATTTGGTGTTTTAAAATATGAAATTAATAATGTTAACTTAAAAAATCTTCAAGGTTAAATACTAGATATATTTAAAATAACATTAGAAATTAATATCTAAAACCAAGATAGAATGTAAATAATCTGACAATTTACAACATTTAACTACTCTTCTGTCTTATAAGGATAAATTGTATATATTATTATGTTCATAATATGTAAAAATTTCTATTAGCAAAATATTTATTATATAATTTTAATTATTTAATATTTAGATATTACAAGGCAAGGGCGACCTCATCGTGATCACTCATTTTATGGCCTGTTTTGTATAAATTTTGACAGTGACAGTGAGTCATCTTTGTGTCTTAAATGAAAAACGGCTGGTTGGCGCTTTGGCTTTAAGATTTTTAAACTGTTTATTATTATGGTGGCTTTTAAAACTGGTTGTAATTTTGAAAATTAATACTATATTTGCTATATAGTTAGTAATACTAGCCAGTTCATTTAATTTATGAATAATTATAAAATTTCGTTAGTAAAGTAAATTATTTTATTATGGACTTATTCAAGCACGGTACGTAGTTTCCTATAGGATATAACTCCTTTAGTTTTTAGTTAATCTATTAGGAGATATTTTTATGAGAAAAAGTGACTGAAAATTAAAATCCTTTAAGTTTCATTACGGAACACCCAATCAAGGCCGTTCTCTTTCGTACCAGGTACCTACGTCCGATAATGATACATTGATACTACGCAAAGCAACGCAGTACTGTATGTACGTCAGTGGGTGGATTTCAACGTTATCATTGTATTATCGCACTGTGTGCTTTATTTATTTTGTCTGACAGGACAGTTAGATGTAGATCATTCAAGCTGAGAAGACGGTTATTTGTCCTGCGCAATTAGTGTTTGTTTTATTATTAATATTTTATGTTTTATTGTTAGTTTTGTGTGAGTGGTTTTGTTAACTTTTCTCATAATATCATTATAGTAATTCGAGAAAAGGTTTGTTTATTAGCTTTTTTAAAACAATGTTAAAAACTATTTTATTTTTTTTATATTGTGGTTAGAAAATTTAAAAATGTAAATTGTTAAGAATGTTAACGAAAATATAAAAATTTTTCATCATCATCAGCCGATAGACGTAAACTGTTGGACAAAAGCCTCTTTCAAAGATCTCCACATTGATAGGTCCTGCTTTGCCTGCAAAACAGTGTAGCACTAGGAGTCATCCTTTGTAGGGATTCATATAGGGGGATTTGGGCCATTTCCTACCATGCTGGCACAATGTGGGTTGGTGGGAGCCAGAGCCTTGTTTGTTAATTAGCAGGGAGCACCAAGAGCAGATGAGGTTAGCTTGGGTATCGTAAGTTGTTGTGCAGGATCCATTACATCCCAAACTTGATATGAAACCTCCTAAAAATTGATATCAATTCATATTTTCTAATAAATAGTAAAAATTTATTTATTGAATTTTTATTTGTTGAAACAGGAATGAAGGGTCCAACACGTCCAGCACCATCCTTACCCCCTTTAAATGGAATGAATTGCTATTCCCCAGTCACTAATTGGAATGATGATCCCTTTGGGGTTGATGTCTTTGAGCCAACTCCTCATTATGCACAAAAGAAAAAACCACCACCGCGCCCACCACCACCAAAACTGTCTAGGCAGCCTGATGTTCCTGCAAAGCCATCTCATTTTATTAGAAAGCCAACAGTGCTTTCATCACTCTTGTCACGTAAAAGACAACCAGTTAATCAAAATGGGTCAGTGGGAACAGTTGGACAAAAGACAGTGTTAACAAATTTAACCAGTGAAGTGGAGACTAGTAAAATGTTTCCTAAGTGTGAAATGCGAAATGTGCAAACTGGAGCACTCATTGATCTATCCTCACCACCAAGCTCTCCAACCTTCACTACCCGTTCCAGTAGTGATGGTCTCAGTGTAGACAGCTTTGGTTCAGATGCAACAACATCCACAAACCAGCATAATCACCCTTACAGTGGTAATGTCTCGCAGCCAGAAAGTGGATTTGAAGATGATTTTGATCTATTTCTTAGTAATAAAAAGAATGTACAAAGGGAGGATACACTAGATGATTTAATATTTGCTGATCCATTTTCACCACAGCCTCTTGCACAAAAGCCTGTTGTTATGAAGAAAGTAGCGCTGAGTAGAGATCCTTATGACTTAACAAGTAATACTCAGACTTACGCTGCATTGAAAGGGCCAACCATAATTCGTGCTAAACCAGCCAGGCCGAAACCCCCTGAAAACTGTTCAATCTTGAAAAGTACATTTGTTAGTGGTGCACCAATTACTTCTATGAATGTGAATACAACTGTCCCAATTCAAAAAGTTACTAATGGCTTTGGAGAAAATTATGTGAGTAATGTTTTATAAATATTAGTAAATACTTATGAAATAATTTATTGCATATTTATATACCTTTGTTAGTAAATGTACGTAGATGTTAAAATTAACAATTTTTTTACAATTATAATTCATTATATTCTTCTAGTAGTAAATATTTCATGTAAGATACAAAAAAATATGAATTACGTTTTAACCCTCAGTATTTAGTCTTTCAATTGAATTTCAAGACATTAGAATTCTGGGTAAACATAAATGAATAACTTAAAAGCTTTGTTATCACTTAACATTATGTGAAATTTGAGGTACATGCTGCAAACTGCTAATCATATAGTAGTATGTAATAGTAAAATTATCCATCTTTATATAACTATAATATTTGATTAGTAAATAATATGCCCATCATCATTTCAACTGTTGGAATTAAGTCTTTTGTGAGTGTTTTACGAAGCACCATATGTCCATAGAAATAATAAAAATATACTGTTATTGAAAAGGATTATGAAATCTACGAAATAAAATTTCAAATTATTTATAACTTTGTATTGCTTACGTATATTATATATGGCGGCTCTAGTAAATTTTAATAATACAGCATAGACATTTATATGACTCGTGTATGCTAAGAAGTATACATGAGTGCCTAAACACTATTGTAAGTACATTCAAGGTCGCTTAAAAACATTTAACATTTCTATATTTTTTTGGATAGAAAACCAGTAAACTGTGTTTAGAAATTCTTTCATCACGAACAGTAAATTAATACACCTTGACACATACGCTGCTTTGTTCATTTTAGCCTATCAAAGGGCCTCTTGTGTTTATTTTACATAACAATATAACATTTTTTCTATTATCAAAAATATTGTTTATTCAAACATTTTATTTAAACATAGTTTTGTTTTCGATAGCTTAAATAAAATATATTTTTGTTATACCAAAATTCATATCAAAAAATTTTTAACTTATATTATTTCCAACTAAAGTAGTAAATTGTTCGTCTACAGGATTAGCCTGTATTTATGATCAAGTTTTATGTTTGATAAATTTAATTTAATTTTTTGTCTTTAGGACTCTAAGTCATTCAGTTGGGAACATGATACAACACCGGAAAGAGAAGCCTCTCCTCCGATGCCAACGATACCGCCGCCTCCACCGCCGCTTGTCACCGACGAAGACTTAGATGAATGGCCGGAAGGCGCTCACGAATTTTTGTCGGAGAACATTCTGGATGCTTCTGAAGTTTTAGATAGTATGCCACACGCCGTCGCTTTATTCGATTACTTTACCTGCCACGAAGAAGATTTGTGTTTTTCGGTGAGTTCATTTTTGTTACGTCTTCTGACTTTGCGTGAGAATATTAGATTTTAATTTGTCGTACAAGGCCGTCTTGTTGTGTAACCAGCAGCGTGCTGCGGAATAATACAGATTTGCATTTCTTTGCAAATAGCAGAATTTTACACTTTATATAACGCAATAGTCAACAGAGTATTTACTTTTTAATTGTCATCAATACACAACTTAGCAATGAATAGTAAATTATAACAAAATCTATGTTTATCTGTTTAACTTGAATAAATTTAGTAAAATATAATTTCATATCGATTTAAAACTACTTGTTACTTAAACTTTTTGACTACATTTACTTTACTTTATCAAGCTAGATATTTTTTTTGCTTTAGTTAAAGGATAATATTTACGGAATAATAAAGACGAATTACGATTATAATAATGACCATGCTAAATTACGATTTTATTGATAAACCTTTAATCATACCAAGTGTGTCATGGTAAATCTGCGTTACATGCATGCATGCATGAAACACATGCCAATTATACAAGAACCTGCACAGGCGCAATAGTTTAACGTCCAGTAGTTTTCTATTGCGTTCTAATGTGAGCACATTATTTATTCGATTGATGTTAGTGCTTAACATTAAAGACTACTAGTCTTTTTGAAGACTTCGCCTTATCGGGCTCGCGAATCCATAATCTGGGAATTCATTTAATTTACAAAATAAATACGTTTATATATATGTATGTAATACTGGTACCACCGTAGCGCTTATTTCTACCGCCAAACAGTACTATACAAACATTACTGTGTTTCGGTTAGAAGGGCGCTGTAGCTAGTGTAATTACCGGGGTAACAACATTCGACATCTTATATCTCTCAGGGCATGAGCGCAATATCGTGTAGTATATATCATTCATTAGGTTTTTTTTTTTATATTGTCACGTCTTTTTCCCAGTAGGGGTAGGCAGAGGTGAACAAACACCCACATTTCGCCAGATGCGGTCAGCTTAGGTCACATAATAGGGGGACCGGAAAGTAATGTCGTTTCTGCGCATGCCAATACTTGATTGTCATTTGTCAGCTCATTGTTTTGTTCAGAGGCGTACCAAAGACATTGTGAGGTTATAGTGATTTCTTTACTTATAGACAATTGAATTACAATTTTTTTTTGTAATTTTGGGTAAAATGGCCAGCCAAATACCAGAAGAGGTACACATCCGGAATTGCATGCTCTTTGAGTTTCGCAAGGGAAATAACGCAACAGTTGCTACCAAAAACATTTGCGATGTTTATCCAAATGCACTGGACATTCGTAAATGCCAAAGGTGGTTTTCCAAGTTCAAATCGGGTAATTTTGATCTTTCCGACTCGTATCGATCAGGAAGACCATCAGCGTTAGACAACGACTTGTTAAGGGCGGAAGTGGAAGCAAATCCGTGTCAGACGATCGAGGAATTGTCAAACAGTCTCAACAAACCTTGGTCGACCATCCAAGAACATTTGAAGCAGATTGGAAAAGTAAGCAGAGCAGGTGTTTGGGTCCCGCATAATCTGTCCGAACAGAATAAGGCTAACCGATCAATCACATGCAACTTATTGCTTCAACGACACAACACAGAAGCGTTTTTTGATCGCTTGATTACAGGAGATGAGAAATGGGTCCTGTATGATAACCCAAAACGCAAAAGGCAGTGGCTCTCTCCAAATGAAATCCCTCGGAGTACTGCTAAGCCAGGTTTACACCCCAAAAAAGCGCTTTTGTGTGTTTGGTGGAGTATTCGCGGCATTGTTCATTTTGAATTACTGAAACCTGGAGAAACTGTTACTGCAGACCTCTACAGCGAACAATTGCAGCGAGTCAATCAATCTTTAATTGAAAAGTGGCCAGCGATTGTCAACCGAAAAGGCGTCATTCTCCAACATGACAATGCAAGACCGCACTGCGCAAGGCGAACTCTAGAAAAAATTAATGAATTGGGGTGGGAGGTGCTGCCTCATCCACCATATTCGCCCGATGTTGCACCATCGGATTTCCACTTATTCCGAGCGCTGCAACACTTTTTAAGTGGCAAAACATTTGCAAATTTGGATGATATCCAAAATGCCATCTCTAGATATTTTGCCGAAAAACCAATTAATTTTTATCGATCAGGGATTGAAAATTTACTCACTAGATGGCAAAAGGTTATTGACAATGATGGGGAATACATCATTGATTAAAAATAAAGACTCGTTAAAAATGTATGTGTTTGTATTTAGCGTAAGAAAACGACATTACTTTCCGGTCCCCCTAATATAACAGGGGGCGAGCCTGTTGCCACTTTATTGGGGCCACCACACGCACACAAAGATGATTTCAGTGTGCGGGTTTCCTCACCATGTTTTCCTTCACCGTTTGTATCTCGCTGTTGTAACTTAAGTTCACATTAAAACTTAAATATTAAGTCATCGGTACATGCCGAGATTCGAACCCGCGACTTTCAGAATGAAAGCTGTACGCTCTAACCATTAGGCCAGCGAGCTACCATCATTCATTAGGTGACAGTCTCTATTGGCCTAATCGAATAAAATGAAAAAAACTATCGCTACTGGCACGCAAAAACCTCGGCTATTCCTGAATCGTATTGTTTCTGCATAAAGTTTTCTTTCATCATCCAATGTTATTTGACTCTTCATCATCACTTTTGTATTACATCTATTATTAGGGTTCAATAAATCGAATACAATAATATGTGATCCTATTGTTTATTCCATGACATTATAAACACTGTTAATATATTGTTTGAAATTGTGAATATTTACCGAGGTTAGCAACAATTCATGAATGTTTTACATTTGATGATTCGAGTTTGGACACAGTTCGATGAGCATTCATTGCATTGTAGGAACAAACGAAAGTTTTTCATAAAACAACAGTATTGATTTGGGTGATCATAAGTTTTTTTTTTAAAGAAATACTTCAGCGTTAACACTAAGTCAACTATGATTCATAATAAAACCTAATATAATATATAACTAAAGTGAAAACTAGTGAGGGTATCGACATAGCAACACGAGCATACGACGCTTAATGATTTGTAGATGGTTATAGGCTAATTATTTTATGAACTTCAAAGATCTTTCATAATTTAATTTCTAATTATCATAAACATTAATTTCGTAGTATTTATGGGGGGTAAGAGGCTTCGAGTACAACTCACGGGATCCAAGCCAACCTCATCCGTTCGTGATGCACCCTGCTAATCAACAAACGAGGCTCTGGCTCTCACCAACCCTCATTGGGCCAGCGTGGTGGGGAATAGCTCAATTCCGCTCCATATGAATCTCTACCCGATCGGTGGGGAAATGTTTGGGGTGGCCTATGTCCAGTTGTGCACGTCTGTTGACTGATGACAATTATTTATGCTCTTGCTATAGTAACGGTTGCTATAGAAAGTCATTTGCGGTTGCTGTCAAGAAATATTTCAGGCAAATATCAAGTCTAATTTTATATTATGGCCAGCAAAGCGGGCGGGGAACAGCTACTACATATATGTGTTCCTATGCCGATACGCTCACTAGTTTTCATATGATTGGCGAAAATACAAAACACATCATCATTATATATACAGACATATTACGTAGAAAAAAGTATGAACAGATAAAATAACATTGTTTTACATAGGTATGGTAAAACGACTGAACAAACATTTGTTTTGCACGTGGCTGAAGGCCAAGTTGTTGTCTTATTATTAGATTATTTATTTCATATGTTGTGTGTGTAGTTATGTCTCTAACCCATCTCCAAGTTCAAGGCACTTTTATTTAAATACATTTGGTTCTTGGTATTATTCAGCAATACATTTTATAGTATATTTCTTTTCTACATTGTAACTCTTCTAGCCCGTTCGTAAATGGCTACTATTTATTTTTTCGACAGAACAACTAATCGAAAAAGGCATTCGACACCTGATAATGAATGTTACGCCTGCTCATAAAAATGCGACGTTGGTTAGGTTGTTATACACTGCACCACATTGCGCTCATGCCTTGAGATATAAGAAGTCCCATCGCCCCATAATTTCAATACCTACAACGTCTCTCAAATCGGAACACAGTAATGTTCGCACAATACTTTACTGGTCTCTATTGTTGGAGACTAGATAGGTACCATTGCAGCTCCTATTTATGCCGCCAGACAGTAGTGTGCAAATATTACTATGTTATACATTGAAAGGGGTTGTAGCTAGTGAAATTACTGGGATATTAAAGCGACGAAGACAATGCGGTGCTGTGTATATCATCTTAACCAGCGTTATGTTGTTTATTGCGGGCGTATCACTTACCATTAGGTGAACGTTCTGCTCGTTTCGTTTCTTTATTGAATAAACAAAATAAGTACCCACAAGAAAGAGGCTTTAATTCATCATGTTAAGGGTAGGGTGGGTTTAAAATTTTACATGTTATGGGCAAGCGTGTCATTTATCAGGTGAGCGTATAGTTCATCTCGCCGGTTCCGTCGAATAAAAAAAACTGGCGATAGAAAAACTGCGGCAGTATCTATATAGAGCCTCCGGCAACAGAGACATAGGAATTCAGTGAATTTTATTAAAAAGTCGCATCGTTTTTTTTATACCTTACCACTATGAAATTACGATAAATCAGTATAAAATTGAAAATGAATTTTGAGTAATTTAACATCCGGTTTTCATTGTCTATGTACAGTAAGTGATGAAAGAAATGTACATTAAGTATTATTTCTTGTAAATAGATATGTATACGATTGCATTAGCTGAAGATAGAGACGCTCGATGGATAGAAAGCGTTGACACGAGTGTTGGTGGACAGGTCGAGTGTTGTCGCACCGGTATATACCTGATAAAAACTAGTATTTGTTTGAGTACAAAGTACATATGAAGTTCTATTTATACTGTCACTATCTCATAGGTTAAACATTAAGAGGCAGTTAAAGCGACCTATAACTTTGTTACCGATATTTTGAGCAGATCATACTATGCCAGAGCATTTTATCATTACCAAGGTCTAAGAAGGCAATAAGTATATACGGACGTATGTTTTTCTTTAATTAAATAGGACATTATAATCTTTATTAGTGTTAGGTTAGGTTAGCTGTCCTTGGAGATCGTCTAAATCAATGGTCGGCAAACTTATTAGCCAAAGAGCCAAATCTGCTTGTTTAGTAAACTTTTATGACACTAAACAAAACTAAATTTCATAGTCAATAAATATTTATTAATACTTACAATGTGCTTGCATCTCCATGGAAAGTTTGAAGTTATTTTTAATGAAAATATTATTGCACCTTCAGTGGATATTTTTGTCAGAGCCGCATTTAAGGAACCAATGAGTCACATGCGGCTCTGGAGCCGCATTTTGCCGACCCCTGGTGTAAGTAGTTAGTCAGCAGCAACCGCTAAATAGTAATATTCTAATGTTACTTTATTCCGGTTGTAAATATTGACAATAACTGAGCTAATTACTCTTGAGATGTTAAGCCTCAGAACAAAGAGACTAATGTGATGTTCTGTATATATCCTAGCACCATACGGGGGCAGACATATCACTTAACACTAGTTGAACTTACAGAAGAAAAAGTATAACGATATTACTATTAACTATCACCCTTTACAGCGTGGTAGCAACTTTTTTTATCTTATATCTTATAATAATATCTAACATAGCGTTCCTTTAAAAAATCAGTTTATTCGTTTATGGTTATTATGTCTAGATATGTTAACTAATGGACGTTAACAATGGGGTTAGTTAAAAGCCGGGTTAAGTTCGAGGATGGCTGTGAGCGTAGTTCTAAACTTTAATAGTTTGTTGGTTGAAGCTCAGTAGGAAGTCGGTAACGTACCACGACATCGCGAACTGGCGACTTTCGCAAAGATCCACATTACGCACAGCGATGGCGAATTACACAAACCTTGCCTTCATAAACAGATTCAAATGAGCTATCGATATTTATTAAGATTAGTTTAATTAAAAAAAAAACATATTTCATACTACTAATTTACGATGTGTAAGGTACTTTGCTCTCGACGCTTTGAGACGGAAGATGTTAAATTCGTTACATCAACAATTTCAATAGCGACAGCTTCCTTTAAACAAACAAAAATGGTGGGAGAACTAGTGGAGGTATCTACTTAGAGTATCAGTTAGAGAGTTACCAAAGAAATCTGGTACAAATAACAAATAAAATTTTATTTCTTTTAATCTTCATTGAACGCTTGACCTCGATGTTAAATGGCGTTAGTAATAACAGAGTATGGATGGTATAGAGTGTTTGTCCAAAATATTGCAGTTCTCCCATAGCCAAAGCTTGAAACACAGCGATGATGATGTATCGGCATATTTACAAAATAGTGGTGGTAGGTAGCCATGCGATTTAAAACCTACTCTTATCTACTCTAAGTCCTCATGTCAATAGAGAATCGCAATAAAGAAATTCCTTGTCAACAAGGAATGGCATCAGTCGAACGCTATTCGAAGTATATAGTATGCCTATTGAATTTCTCTACTAACAGGTTAGTTTAATTATAACCTAGTTCACGAAAATTTTTAACCATGGCATTAACTTTTATGATATTAATGATGATTTCCGTTCGAGGACGGACTGATTAACGTAAATTATTGCTTTATAGCAGTTTGTCATCTGCGCAAATTGAAACGGCGGCCATGTTGAATTCAATGTTAATATACAATTTAAATGGTTTAGTTCGTTCATTTAAATTGTAATTTTAATTAAGTGACCAATGTACTTAATTAAGTGCATTGCCCACTAAGTATTACGACTATTATTACATCTGACGGATATTTAAGGTCTTATCTTACAAGTGTTATCGGGAGTAAAGTAGGGACTGTAGTTCAAAAACTTAATTCACGAAATCATCGCAATTATATCCAATGGTCAGTTGTTCTTATTACTGTTAGTATTTATGTTCGCTATATATTAGTCGTAATTTTTTTATTTGTCAAAAAAAATATTGTCTACTGATTCACGTTATTTAGATACCTAATGTCTACTAAGTAACAGGCCTCATTGCTTCCCAAACTTATATCGAAAATGGCAGGCCTACTTAATGTTCTCACTTCTGGGATTCGTAGCGTTCTCTCACAAGTAAATCAAGGTCATTTCACCACGTCGGTCAAATCGTGAAAACGCATCGGTTTCCTCTAGATATTTTCATTCATCGGAAGGTAAAGCTCAGTGGAGAACCTGCGCCATACTAAGAGGTACATACTAAGCGTAGATAACTAACTTACGTTCGCCTCATTATATATCATATACCTCGTACGCCTCACAAACGTTACTTAAACTTGCGTAAATATGTAATACCACAAGTACTTGAATTATTCTATTATAGTCCTTACGTCTTTTTAACACTTTAATTTATTCAGATCCTATCAGTGCGTTTTACCATTAACTCGAATTGTTAGTTCATTGTTCTGATATTTAGTGTTTTAGAATTCATCAACATCAGCGGATAGACTGCCACTGCTGGACCTTTAAAGATAGGTCACAATAAATAGATTAGTCTTGAGCTGCCCGCATCCAGCGGAGTCCCGAGGCTCTTCGTTTGTAGGGGTTCATATGGGGCCATTTTCAATTTATGCTGGTTCATGCTAGAGTTACTTGGTGCGAGTAAGAGCTTCATTTATTGACTAGCGGGGTGTACCATGAGCAGGTGAAGTTAGCTTGGGTCCTGTGAGTTGTTGTGCGGCACACCTTACACCCCTATATAGACTTGCATGGTTGCTGGAAAAATTATTGTTACTTTTAACCCACTGGCTTTGGACGGTATTATGTTAATTTCAAGTTCCGTTCTAGACAAGCTTCACACTATCATGTTTAAAATTCATAACCTTTATCATAAGCGTTTTCCTCTATCCATTCCAATGCAATCTATATTATTACAATGATATATACATGATATATACATCGATTACTTAAAACTTAGAAACGAGATTCATTGTATATATTTAAGTCTTTTATTATATTGAAAGTAGCAATTTTCGAAAATCTCTCCTTTAGAGACAACACAAAAAAAAAAGTTGGGATTTTTTTTTTTTTGTTACTTAACAAATTATTTGGAACATAGACTTGTTAATGTAGATATAAATATAATTCACTCTTTGTTGACTGATATAACCAGTTTTCCAACATTGATGTAATAAACTACTACTCGATTGAAGTTTGCGGTGTATTTCCACAGGAGAATATCAAGATTAATTACTATATAAAAAATCATTAATTAATCGTAATCATTATTAACAACGCAGTGTGAGATCTCGAGTTGCGTTGATTTTATACCAGATATCTTTTAACTGAATATGATCGTTTTGATGCGAACAGGAAATAAGGAAGGTTGTGTAAAAATCTTTGACTAGTCTAGAGAATATTCGAGAATAAATTTAATTGTATGATTTTTGAATATATTAACATTAGACACTGGGTAAATTGTTTTTAGTATACAGCGTGTTCGCCAAACATGTTATTGCAAACATAACATTTAGCAGCTGTTGTTTTTGTTATGGAGGCGTGATATTATTTTCGTTGTATTAGCTGTTATCGCGTGCGTAGGCGCCGATTCGCGGTGCAGGGTGACCGATATGGTCGTTGTGATAAGCTTGGTCTCCATTCACCGCCCGCCGTATCAATGGTGGCAGGAACCCGACCGTTGTGCCCGTTATCGTTTCCACTTACAGAATTGATTTAGTAAATGTTTTGAAACTATTTCTTTTATTCATCGAAGTGACGAGAATGGTGAGACCTTCTACTTCTACTACTTTAGATGGTATACGCTGCATAACATTGTGCTCGACACCATGGGACACATGTTAAGTATCGTTGCCTTAGTAATTTCACTAGCTACAACGCCCTTCAAGCCGTAATACAGTAATAGTTGCCTACTACTGTTTAGCATTGTTTAAAAAGTAGTAGATCTCAGTTGAGACAGGGACCTTCTAGGTAGGTACCACCGCAGCGCCTATTTCTGCCGCCAAACATTAATTTGCAAATATTACCGTTGTCCGGTTTGAAGAGAGTTGTAGCTAGTGAAATGAACTGAACTTAACATCTTGTCTCAATCCGACAAGTTTAAAATGTGTTACTGTGTGTATCATACTAAGAAGCGCCTCGTGTTTACGGACAGGTGTATCACAGACCATCAAATAAATGTTTATTTCATTTCGAATATTAAGTACAGATTAAATATCTTTTATAAAAATCAATTTCCGAGTAATAATTCTTGATTTTAGATAATGAATTTTTGATCTGAACAAAAATGTTTCCTCTTGAATCAGGAGTTGCATGACAGTCTTCTTTTGTGGACATTTTAGATTTGTATATAATTTATCAAATGTTTATCTTGAAATATGAATTTAACTCATCTTGAGCATATTAATCGAAAGATTTAAATCTAATGGACATATTGCGAACAAAATTAAGTGTTATTTAGTACGAAAATATCCTATATGATAAATATCTTTACGTCGGTCAATAAAAGCTGAACCCATACATTAATGTGCTTATTTTTTTATCAAAACAATTGTTTATCGATTTATTGATAATATGGGATTTATTTTAATCGGTTTATTATAACGGTATCAGTGTTTATCAAGTTTTTTTTTATATTACGTGACTCATTGTTTTTTGCAAAACAAAAACGCTTCCGCTTCCGAGACGCTGCGACTACACACAAGTTACGTAACGCGAAGGTCTCGAGTTCGAATGTTGGATTCCACAAGCAGTAGGGTTTGGGTTGTGATAGGGCTTCTGCGAACACTAGAAGCTTCGACTCCCATTGGCAATGCGTCGGCATAATTGCACTGCCGAGGTCTAAGGGAATCTGAGGTCAAGCTATTCGAAAATACATTTCTTGATTTTATAATTATTTATTACTACACGTTGCAATAATGTTGCTAGTTAATAAAAATAATGTACCCTTTTCAATAAATCATCGGGGCATAATATTGCGGAAACTGTTAGTTTGCATCAAATGCAATTATTGCAGTAAAGTTATTGCCAGTCAATAACCTTCGTATTACGGTTAATGTACTATAATAAATAAATTAATAAATAAACAATTATAAATTATTTCTAACCGAGGATATTAAAGAAGTTCTCAATTTCTAGCATTCTTTTTATGAGTTTATTTTTTGACGGAAACAAATTGACTTGAACTTGGTCCTACGAAAATTAAAAAAAAAAAACTTCAGTATTGGCGCGAAAATAGAAATGTTTGATAAAACGTTTTTGTTTTAGTTTATAATTTCTCATTTGTACACAATGATAAACAGAGTAACATTCTAATAATTCCTTACTACCAGTACTTTTCTTTTGTTAACTGTAAGATAAAAATAACCATTCATTATTATTACTGTTACCATAATTTTTAACTTTGTAGTCTTGAACTGTACGTATTAACAGAATTCAACTTTGTACATTCGAGTTTGGTCAGGTACGTAGAACGATACGGTTAAGGTTTAATAGTTTACTTAAATGGCGTGACGACGGTAATTATTCACTTGTTCTTGTGTATAAAGCTTTATATAACGAACAAACTCGAACAATTATGCGTCAGTTGCAACGTTGAAAACCACTGGCGCGGTTTCAATTAGTCGTGACTAGTAGTAGTGTGTGGTTTTTATATACATGTATATAGCCATACGTTGAATACTGGCAAATAGTTTTTTGTTAATGCAACGCAGCAACGAGACGGGAAGCTTGTTTACCTGATAAATGGTTCTGATGCTCACCCCTGTTCATAACAATGTGATGCTCGTTAGGATGTCTCATAACCTCACTAATTTAAATATCCATACGTCGGCGCTTATTAAAACAGAACAGTACTGCTGTTAAATTGTTCTAATTAAACAGGATTTTTTTCCTGTTTTTAAAAGATTTAATATGTTTACGAGCAATAACTATTAGAAGTTTGTGTTGTCCTGTATGTCTTCCGTTATGTGCTGGAGAATGTAATATGTATAACAAAATCGTTGCGTGGTTTTAAGTTATAAGTATTTTGAACCATATCAACAGACCTATGTCCAACAGTGGACGTTTATCGATTGAGATGGTGATGATGACGGTAATCGTATAAACAGTAGCTATTAAGCGGGCCGTACCCGATATTTATTTTATTTTTTTTCATTTGCAGGCAAAATCAACAATATACTTAATAAGGCGCGTAAACAACGAATGGCTCTACGGGAGATTGAACAATGGCACAGAGGGTTTGTTCCCGTCCAACTATGTCGACATAAAAGTTCCACTGCCCGACGAGACCGTACAAAAATCGAGCCTCGGAGTAGCTACAGCAATTTACGACTTCGAACCTGTACAGCTGGGAGACCTGCGCTTCACTACTGGGGATACAATACAAGTCATGCACAGATTGAACGATGAGTGGTACTTTGGAGAGTGTAACGGCTTTAAGGGTCAATTCCCTTCAAACTATGTGCGAATGAATTGAATAAGTAAAAGTGGGATAGTAAGAGTTATCATAGAGTAAATATAGAAGGAAATATATGTGTTTATAATTAGAAAATTTTTCATATAATAGGCGTTTTGTAAACATGTTATAAATAACGATTCATAATTATTTAAACTTTGAAATCGATACTAAAAAAATCATGAAGTACTATTCACTTTTTTTATATTGACACCGACGTAATAATTAATGTATATAGTCCTTAATGTTCTTGTCCAAAATAAATGATAATGCTCTAAAAATTAACATGTGATATTTGTGTGATACGAATTGAATTGGTGTCGTGCTATTATCGGCTTAGGAATTGTGCGATTTTGTATTATAAATCTTTGAGTGTATCTTTAAGGCATATATATGTATGTGATGTATTTTCATACCAATTTTTATGTAATATGTAAAAAATCGAATTTTACCTAGTTTCCACCATTATAATCACTTAAAGGAATATTTTTTTACTCGTCAAGAGCAATCTCTTTATTTTATTTCTTAACAGTGGCATAATAAGTAAAATGCACTAATCACTAATACAATATATGTCATATAAAACAAAAAAAAAGAGACTGATAACTGTCATATTAAAGGTGTTATATGATAAACATTATTAATGTGATGCATCTCTTTTTATAATAATTGAGTTTAACGGATTCAAATTTATTCTTCAATATAGATTCATTGAAAGACTTCAATATCTCTACAGTAAATGTAATTCTATCTATCATTATAATGACAGTCCCAACAACAAAAAAACTGGTTAAGGGTTTAATAACCCCCATATTAATTAAATGAAGATCAACAGACAATCTGTAGTAACAATGATTTCTAATAAAGATGTTGGTTGTAACTGTTGCCTTAAATATCTACATTCAATGTGCAATAATTATAATTAATTTTATATAGGTAAAAACTATTTATTACAATTTTCCATTCAGAATATTTTTACCAGATTTTTGTAGAAATTGATAGACAAAGGGTTTTTATATCACCAATTCAGAGGTATAGTACGAAGATGTGCAATCGCTACAGTACAATTATCATGCGTTTTTCGCGCCGATTTTGCCATATAGCGTAAGTAACTATACTCAATACAAAGCTATGCAGTGATAGAGGAGATATAAAGCTACATAGCTTTATTAGCTCGTGACAAAATGCACCGCCATAAATATATAGGAGACGGGAGTTGTATCCAGTAACAACGCATCAGAGCAAAGCGTGTATTTCAATTGTCTATATGGCGCAGTGGCTCATCGCTCGCTTGCTAAGTGACATGGAGGTCTATCGTTCAATTCCGGAGCCACATGTGTACTTGATGTACCATCCTCGTATTGCAAATGTGAATATTATAACCATGTTGGTGTTTCGGTCGCTATATGAAAGTCAGAGTATGCTGGACGACATAACATGCGTATTCGAAGTCAAGTGTTAGCACATAGATAATATCTATTTATATATCGAATGCTACTATGTCACTCGAACGTAACTTCTACTACATGCCTTATTACAGGTGAGTATGTGTATAATGCATTAAGGTTGTGTAACGGATTGATCTGAGTTCATTTTGTTCTATATATGTATATATATATATTTATAAATATTTGTTATTAAGGCGACCAGTGTACCAATAGTATCCATATACTTTGTGATACCAAAGTGTGGTTTACTGTTTTTGTTTTATTTATATTTTTATGAATTTCACGAAAGGAATGTAGGTCCATATGTATAATATTGATTTATAGCTTTAAATATACTTTAATTAAGTTGTATTGTTTGTATAAAGCCTGCAATATAAATGTTATTTGTGTCATTTTATTTCGTAAGTATTTTTTGTTTGGTGGGACCATAACACGAAGTGCCTTTCAGAGGTATGTTGTATGTTTAACTTTAATTATATGTATAAAACGATCTAACTAATAATAAAATCTAATGTCGGAATATTGTTATTCTTTATAATTCCATTTTATCGCTGTAGTTATTTTCAGAAAAATAATATCTTTATTTCTAGATCAGTCAATTTTTTTGTAGTTACAACTGTTTTATTAATTAATATAGTCATAAATTTTTGTACGCTCCAGACTTGTATTCATTCTCTAAGACGCACGACAAGATGATTAAATGTTCTCTCTTTCTCATATTTAATTACCTACTTGATAAAAGTGTTTACTTACATGCCTTATAACGGCGATCCCTGGACCACTTGAATGTGAAGTTCAGGTGGAAGTAGGGTTTCTTCGAAACCGCCTAGTTTTAGCTTCTTTTTAAATCCGCTGCTTTGATAAACATTTCGGTATTCGGCGGCCTAAGTATTAGTTGAGCGCTTATTACTACCCGCAGCCTCATTATAACACCGTGCAAAGTTCAAATGTTTTATTCTACGTAGCGACAAAACGAATGAGGGGTTTTGTCGCTTATTATGGTTATTGATTTGTACGCCTGGCCATAACGTTGCTCTAGTTACGATGATGTACACTGCACCATACAGTTGGTGCCTAGCTAGCCTGTTTGAAATGGCACTGATTTTTCTATTATTTTCATTTCTGCAATGTAATGCGATTTACACCAAGTCGTGAAACTAATATTGTTGCGACACAGTGAATATTAAAACCCTAACGCTTACTGAAGTTATTACTTTGCATGACAAGTTTATTTTTTATGGTCGCACTGCGAGACATTAATGCATTAGACCTAATTTTGCACTCATCGTGTTAGGCGATATCAGGCAATAAAAGCTGACTCTCCTGTTTACATATCATTAAGGAAATTTATTAAGAAAACCACTTATCACATGGTGAGTTTTATTATTTAAACAAAAATATTCTATCTATTATTGGTACTTAAAATATTTACATTCGCTTAAATTACAACTTAATGTCAACATACCCTGTTCGCTTTTCAACCGTTGTTCTCAACATAACTATTGAAGTGGCAAGACAGCACTCCCATTTGCTAGTACTCAAGTGATTCAGTTACGACCGATTTAAAAAAAAATAACTTTTTTTTTTTATTGTATACAAATTGCAATTATAGCGTCTACCCACATAAATCTTCGTTCACAACATGTTGAAAAGGGAAAAGAGGGCGAGAACGATCACTAACGTAATGATACGTACACTACACGAAATTAATTTCCTAATAACACAGTCCCGAAGTTTCCCTAACGTAATTTCAATGAAAAAGCATTTTGATAGACACACACTCTCTTGTAATATCTTAAATCGATAGTAAAGTCCATATTCAGGTACATGTTATATATAAAACATACGTAAAAAAAAATTGTTTTTGAATCAAAGATATAAAAAAGAAAATTGTTCGTTAGGTCGAGATATGAGACTTAGTTCAATGTTTAATTAAAAAAGATTCGTCTGTAAGAGAGAAATTAAACACAATGATAGATCACTTAATATCAATTGACTTGCTGGCATTCGTTGGCTGCATGATTACTTTCACTTCATCCATAATTTAAGAAAAAAAATATTCTAATAAGCATTAGCGTTATTTTCATGTACACAAACTATGTGTTTATCCTGTAATGATTATTTATGATGCATGGCAAGATATCTCCTCAAAATAAAGCAGTGATAATTTTCTGTTACAATTGTCTCCATGCTGAAGTAGCTAAGTTTTGTAATGCGGATGACCCTTGTTCCATTCAGCGGCCGCATGTTGAGTTTTGTTAGTGGCAGGGTTTCTTCGCAACTTTGTGATTCGGCTGTTAAGATCCACAGTCTCATTACCATATAACACCATGTGAAACTGGTTGAGTGGAAGTTATATATAAAAATATTTCAATATGCTTTTTGTCGTCAGAAGTCAACATAAACTAACAGATAGTGGATATCTGGAGCAATGTTTTAAAGGCAAGGATAAAATATTCTTTTATTTATACATAAATCTTTTTTGTAAAAAAAATATACTGATATATTTTTTCCAGCCTCATTTTTTATAAGTTTGAAGGACTACTAGAACAATAATGTATCTGTAACATAAGTTTAGTGTCTCACCAACCCTTAAAAGGACAACACTTTTAATTCATCGTTGTTATCAGTTGAGGTGCCAACCGCTGATTTTTATTAGGTGACATCCCCAAATTATAGAAAGTATTCATAAGTTGCAAGCATTCATCTTCACCTACTCATTGATCTGTTTACTATTTACAATATATGAATGATAATGCATATTATATATTCTTACAAATAAATTGTACACGGTCCATTCGGCTTGTTTACATTTTTTTTTGTTTAAATTGGTTAGTTATGTCAAAAAGTATTTTGTATGTATTATTAAGTATAAATGTATTTACAACTAATGTATATTGTGATGTTTAATCAGGCCTGTATATTGGTATTTTGGGTATATATTCTATCAGAAGAACATACTCCATCATGGAAGATGAATCACAGTGTTGTTTGGTGAGTCGCCAGCGCAATCCTAGTTTATTGTACAATCGACTGTTCTCCCATTCCAAAAGTTTATTAAGTGAATGTTGTGTCTGAAATAATAGTAAAACAATGTTATATTATAAGAAAATACATATAAATATCTTAAAACAATGATAGCTTAAACTGTTATAAATCAATTGACATATTATCATCATCATTCAAACACTTCAATAAGAAGGTCTAAAAACAGAACTTAAAATTAAAATCAGAGTGAAAAATTGAGTTGAAGATTATTATTCAGGTTGTCATCTATAGTTACAATATCAAGCTTACCCTTTTGCTTAGGCATATAACTGGCCAAAGAGAGCATCCAAGTGTACAGCAGCAGCAAAAACATCCGCAAAATAACCATTTAACATTAACTGGTAAAGTTTTCTTTAGCACGCTGTTGATACGAGCAACAGTGGCTTGATATTCTTCAGGTGCAACACGGGACTGAAGACCAGGAGGAAATACATTGCTAAAACGGTTGCTTAAGCCAAAACTGAAAGTAGAAATAACAAAAGATATAATAATATAAAGATAACTTTTATATTTATAATTAGTAGTTTAAGGATAAGCATTACTTTTCTTTTTTATACATTAGCATATTGTTTACATTTAATGTTCAATTTATTTAAATCAGAATAAAAAAAACAAAGTGCATTATGATTTGCTTATGTGTGCTATTTTATGAAAAAGTTGTATAGTCTTAATATAATAAAAATTAAGAAAATTTTATAAATAAAGCATGACTATCAAAACACATTAAATTGATTAAATTACTGTATTAAACAACTTTCCAATAGTTCATTTATATAATCATTGTCTATCAAGTTGTAATGTGGTTATATTTTTTATACTACTTCATTTAAATTTCATTGTTGTATTTACATAAATAATTTTTTTTGTATAAGCAAAGGTTTCTTTTTCAGTTAATAATATTTATAAAATGCGTTTTAGATGCAAAAAAAGAGAAAAATTATGAACAGTACAAATAAAACATACATTGAGTTAATTTTGTTTGGCTGCAAATAGTGATTTATACATGTAATATGAGTACAGAGAGGTTTTCACCCACCTAGAGGTGATTATTGTTCATCAAAACATCAGTAATAATGAATAACTATGTATTAATTTCATTAAGTCACAGATGATCTCATTGCCAAAACTGAACATTTATAGACATTTAAACTAGCCACACTTAAAATAAAATTATAGAAATAACCAATCCTAGGAGTCTAGGTATAGTGAAAATCTATTTTTGTAAAAGATATCAATTGTATAAAAATAACAGAGACAGTTCACATAATTTATTTCATAACCTTATGGTCGTGCACTTTACTGACATTAAGCTTGTTACTTTCGCTTCGTTGCAATTTAGTGCCCTATTAAATTTCATAAATTGGCGTCTGGTCAATGTCCTTGTTCGAAAAGATCATTCAATGCCATTGGTTAACGAAGACAAAGAAAAGATAATGTTTTTGGTTTAGCCGAATATATAGATACTTTACCAAAATAATAATTTTGTTGTGGCATTATCAGCTGAGAGAGAAAATAGAGCTTACACTGTCATGTTACCAGCTCCACGAACGACGATCGGGTCGGGCACTAACGTCACATGTGTTTCTTCTATATTCTCCTCACTTTCTGTTTCGTCAGGGTATATCGCATCAAAATCAGCCATTTTCCTTATTCACTAACTTAACAAATAACGAAGGATATTTTGTATTCAATGGACATAACAAAGCATAGTGTTTGTAGGAATAAGATTTTATTTATGAAAAAAGAAATGACGTTTTCATAAACATAAAATGTTGCCATATATAAGTAATGATAATTTCTAAATGCTTAAAATGTTTGTGATAAAAAACTGAAGAGAATATTCATGTGTTTCTACCAGTAGTATTTTTTTAATTATTTCATTAGAAACACATCCTATCAAAAATAACTATTATTATCCACGTTTGTACAAAAAATTATTTTAATTGAAACTAAGATTTCAAATATTTATAACGAGAAGCCAATGGTCAAAGTAAAGTAAAAGTTATTACTAAGGAGAGATAGAAATAAGATTTTTTGGCAATGTTAGGAATGTATGCTTTCAGGGGAGGTAATAGTGTATGGTGACGTCACATCAAACCTCCAAAATCTTAAAAAAATCAAACTATCAAAATAAAAATTCGATGATTTTTTCTATGTATTTCTGAATTTAATATTCCAATTAGTTTTTGTGTAAACTTAAAAAGAAGTAGTTGTAAAATTCGGTAAGAACAAATTTAGAAAAATTTAATTTAGCTTGAAAGATTTGGTTTCATGTAAATTAAAACTTCCTTTGGTTTCTATAAAAATAAAATAGTGCACATCAAAAAAAACGCATATATAAAATAATATAACGCCTGCTCTTTTAATAATAGCAAAATATGTTATTAAGATATTTTAAGCAAATGTTATTCCAACATTTGCTTAAAATTATTATATATATTTAATTTAGTTAGTTTTGGGGGAGGCCTTTGTCCAGCAGTGGACGTCTTCCGGCTCATTGGAAGCAAATATTATTTCAACAGAACAAGTTTGTGTTTTAACGTGTGCATTGAACCTGTAATACAGTTTTAATAAATATGATGAAATCATTGCTCATGTTGCACGTTTTAACTGACAATTCACCACTGATCCGAGATTTAATTCTAATGTTTTGTTGTTAAATTAAATATGAAACAATGAAAATTTTTAAAACAACGTATTAACACATGGTTTATACCTTTTTTTTTGGTGGTAGAATTTTGTTGTCTGTAAAACAGAAGCGCCTATTCCTGTCACCGAAAGCTAATGTGCAAATATGTGTTCCTGATTGTAAGGTGTTGTAAGTAAACAAATTACTGGAGTAACGAGATTTTACAGGGGAAATCGCCAGGCGAGGAGCACAAACTTTTGCAGTGTATACGCTTCTATAATAATAATTCTACTATCTATTCGTTTATTGATTAGTGCTGATTGCACTAATCACAGAAACAAAGCTATTTGGATCAATTTGGCTTTTTCATTCCTTATGTGGAGATCTTTGGGGAGGCCTATGTCCAGCAGTAGACGTCTATCGGCTGATAATCATACGATTCTAACTAGTTCCAAATTGTTATCGACTAGCGTCTCACTTACCATGAGCTTCCCATTGATTGTGTATCTATGTCGAATAAAAAATTTTAAGTAGTGAAATTTTTTTATAATTTCAGTAATACAAAATACCGTAATATAACAATACAAAATAATTTATGATATCAATGTATAATAAGACTTTTCAATTATAACAGCAGGCTAAATAAGTAAATGTTTTTTGTTGGTTTTCCTTTATTTAATATGAACAACGATATTGTTCATGTATCCGTTATAAATTATCTCATAAGCACTGTCACATACACAGTGATAAGGTGCAGCTGTGACCTAAAAACCGTCGTGTTTGTAATACAGCCTCCCTATTACTATAGGCATTTGCTATGCGAATAAGATAAAATATTGAAATTAATAATATTTTCACAAATTATGTCAAATCTTTATGCTTTTATAATTTCAGAAGTAATCAAAATATTGATTTTTCGCATCGTTGCATTATCCCTTTAATTAAATGAAGGCTAGAATCAAAAGCTAAAAAAGCTAAGTTGTTACAAATAGCTTTGTTTTTGTGATTAGTGCAATCAGCACTGATCAAGAAATGAAGAGAAAGTAGAATTATTATTATAATATAGAATTCAAAAACAGCGCAGAATATATATATGAAATGAGTCTGATAACTTTCGAAAGTTTACACTGTTCCTATCAAAAAACTAATTTTATTATTAATTATTTTTTGTCCACTAGTTCCTGATAATATTATCCTGATAATATTCGGAATAACTAGACCAATTTCGGTGGTACTTTCACTGCACATTTCACACACATTACACTTATCACGTGTAAAGCATAGTATACCAAAAAAATCATAAAGATAATCGGCTTCTATACAAGAAGGTAAAAAAACTTCTCGAATTCGAAAAATACTACTGCTACATATTTCTTTTTGGTATCAATGATACTAATAAATAAAAAATTCTTTCACAGTGTCTAGGGTTCAAAAGCTGAATTGAGGAGAATTTGAAGAAACCTTTTTATTTAATTTTTATCTAAGGGTATGGTCTTTCTAAGGAATAGTACTGTGTAATGAACAGATCCAACTTTTTTTATTACTGAGTAAAATGTTCAAATATTAATCCTATGAGAATAAACAGGCGCAACAAACACGTGTGGTAATAGCAAGGTATATTAAATTTATAGAATATATTCAATATAAAACAATCGTGTTAGAAAAATCAAATAATGTTACTGTTCAAACAATTCATAGAGATCTAAAAAAAATTACTTTAAAGTAGATATTGTTTTTTAAAAAAAAATTATGGCCTTTTTCTTCTCTTTATTTATCTTTCTATCTTTATTTATGGTTTATGAAGAGTATAACAAACATATTTCTTTTATTTTATTTGAAGTATAACTTTTTAAATAAAATATATTTTGACTCTAGACTTTTGATAGATATAAATAATTCACGTGTCCTATAAAGGGTATAGGGCCATGACAATCCAAATGTTTTTGCGATGTGGGTGCAACAGTGTGTTCAGTCCTCGACACACGAGTATATAAGGAGTACGTGAGCCACCCTGTGCATTCAAAAGCACACGTGTAGTCAGTGACCACACCAGTCTCGCAAAATGAAGGTAAATCTCATACTTTATAAATGTACTTTATTTATAACGTAACTATAGTAATAAGGTTATATTGATCAATAAATTGCGACCTTTCTATTGCTCAGATAACAGGTAGAATTTATTTTACATCCGATTAAAAAGGGTGTAAGGGTTTTATTAGAATCTTACTACTGCTATGTTTTTGTTTTTGGAGACCGTCTAAGTGGTTACCATGGCCAGCGCCTATTTCTGCCGCCAAACAGTAGTGTATAAACGCGAGCATTGTAGCTAGTGGAATTACTGGGGTAACGAGACTCAACATTTAATGTCCCAGGCGACGAGCGCAATGTGGTGCAGTGTATCAACCTGCCTAGCGCTACGTTATTATAAGGCGTATCACTTGCAATCAACTCATCGTTCCTCTCATCCCGTCGCTTAATTGAATAAATAAAAAAGAATCTATAGTTAGAGCTACGCTCTCTTTTTATTTGTTTATTTGTAACATGAACAGCACAATCAGATTATTCGATAGTTCTAAAATAGTTGGCTAGTCCCATAGGTGCATCGCATTTCCATTTCCAATCCCTTAATAACTGAGTCGTAAAGTTTCCTCACGATTGTAATTTGTTTCAAAAAATTTTTTATTAGGTCTTAGTCTTAGCTGCTATCTTGGTGGTTAGTAAGGAGGCTGCGGGTGGTTTGCCATTAGCAGCACCATACGCATACGCCAGACCACTGGGCTTGCCAGTACCAGGACCGGCTCTGGCAGTAGCGAGGCCAGCTTATGCTTCTTATGCTCCCGCCATCGCCAAGGTAGCACCGGTCGAAGATTATGATCCCAACCCTCAATACTCCTACGCTTACGATATTCAAGATGCTCTTACTGGTAAGTAACTGGTTGATGTTGGTGAAATGAATAACAACTACTCATTTCTACTTATATATTGCCTATATAGAACAAATGTTACGTCATAAAAATATTCGTTATTACTTAATTCGTGATATTATGTGATGGTTTTTATAATAAGAATATTTATATTTTACATCTTTGAAAATCAGTAAACGTACTTTCATTGCTCTTATTTTACTATATTGTATGTCCAATCACGTCCAGCGAGCAAAGAGTAACCATTTTCAAGGAGCAATAAATATAAGTAAAAAATATCTTAAAAAAGCCAAACCGAAGCGCAACCATGGAGACAAAAAAAAGTTTCGTTGCTGTTAACAATTCCGTTGGATTTTAAAAAAAATTGTGTATTTTGTACAGGTGATTCAAAGAGCCAGCAAGAGACGCGGTCTGGCGACGTAGTTCAAGGGTCATACTCCTTAGTCGATCCAGACGGTACCAGGCGTGTTGTGGACTACACAGCGGACCCGCACAATGGTTTCAACGCCGTGGTCCGCAAGGAACCCCTCGGCGGTGTGGTGAAGGCAGTCGCACCTGGCTATCTGCACTAGTTCACATCGACCATAGCACTTGTTTAAACACAACCTATTTACACAATAATTTCTAATGTCAATCAAGTAATGCCATAGATTTTGGAATATGTAGGTTTGATATAAAATGCGATCTTTTTTCCTTATATTTTATATACAAAAGTAGCGTGTGAACATTGTTAATTATTTCTCGTAAAATCGTTGTATGGGTAAGGCAAACGGTATGAAATATTTTGAACGATTACTTGTAACCTTAAATGATGGCTATTTTTTTAAGTAGCCCATAAAGTGTGTTCTGAATATTTCTAATCGTAATGGTGGGTTAATATTATATATGCGATTTTACAAGTGCATTGAGTTGCGTTTAAGCAAGTGCATTTTCCATTAAAGTGACCTGAATTATTTGTAATGTTTCCGATTTATTTATGTTCATATTGTAAATTTTTATTTAAATTGTTAATACTAGGGTAATAAATTAGAGGAATCAAATAATGTATTTTATTTTATTTATAATTTTGGGAAACTTCTACAAAATTATTTATTTATATATGAAAATAACACTTTTCTTACTTAATGAATATTAGACGTATACTAAGGAAAGTATTTAAAGTTCGACTATATAAAATATTTGACATCACTTATCTCCAAAGCTTTTTGACAGATTGCTTAAAAAATTAGTACGTACATATATAATATTATTTCATGAATTATATTTTCATTCTCTACACCAGATTGAGCTGTACTAGTTATATCATCTACTATGCTTTTCAACCATTTTCAACACAGTAATTAGTATAAATAAACTATTAGATTCATATACAAATAATAAATATGCTGATTAAACAATAAATATATTTGATAATAAATTGTAGATATTCGAACAAATTACTCATGTTTCGACGAAAATTGACATCATTATTCTTAAAGTTTCTTGAATTCCATTTATGTTGTAGTCCGTAGTATTACGTTGAATTGGCTCACTTTCAACAATATAGACCAAATGAATATACGTACAGTCCGTTTATGTATTTATAAATAAAATGTTTATGTGCATCCTATTATAATAATGATAGCGCATATCAACTTACAACTACTGAATTATTATTACTTTATTTTTGACTATTTATATATATTTATTAGGTGGTTTATTCACCTCTGCCTACCCATACTGGAAAAAAGCGTGATACTATAATAAAAAAAAATTATATATATTTAGAAAGATAGAGGTTTTAGAAAATGATCGGCTTATTTTTACAAAAGTGTTTAAGACTCAAATGGCTAGAAAAGTAAATAAGGACACTGGAACAACAAATATGGAAGCTTAAGTAAAACCGGCGCTAAATATACAATTTTTATAAATTGTATATTATGGGGCGTTAAATATAAAATAACATTAAATTTGAAAGAAAACCTTTGAAGAAAGATTTTAAGGATTACGTTATGCACAAACTCTGTCTTTATTCATAAGAATTACCAGCGCCTGTTCACGAGTTAAGGTACTTATTTATATTTTTATGTGGTGTTTGTTACACAGGCGCTAAATTTTAGTTTCTCACCTATTAATGTATTATATATGTATATGTTTACATATTTATGCGTAAATTTAAATAAGGATAGATATAACATAAGTCAATTTCGAGAGAAAAGCTTTCAGTTTATTCTAAGCTCAGTGAATTTGGCATAGTTAAAATTTTATGGATAAAGAGTGTAAGAAGTATTAATGATTAGAAAGAAGAAATAATGAAAAAGTTTTTATAGATAAATATTATTTGTCATAAAAATGTTTTTATTATATGGATTGTAAAAAAACGCTGAAAGCTTGACCGTTTTTAATCTGTCTATATTAAATAGATCAAAGTATAGTCGAATACCGACTACTAAAGTAGTGGTTATGTTATTACATAGTCATTGTATTGAATTTGATCCGCGACACAACGCTGTAGTTTTCTGATTACTATCTTTTGTGCCGTTAACATTCTTAATGTTGTTTATATTGATCAAAACGATCACGAAACAAAACACAAACATTACGGTTCAAAATCTTTTACAAAACATTATATTCGTTTAACGAAAGTTGAACATGAGTCATTCATGGTCACGTATATATACATACGTATATTAATCGGCGCTGACATTTGACATTATGCAAAGAGAATCTCAAAAATATGATATTATTAATTTTTATTGACCCCGTAACAAGATCAGCCTGTTCTTTTTCACACTGGTTTTTGTTTCGTCTTGGTAAGGGGCTAAATAGTCGTATCCTTTTCACCAACAGTGAAGCTAAAATGAAGATGTTCGGCACGTCCATGTCGTAAATATGGCTGAGATGGCTGCTCTTGGTGAGCTCGAGGGCACGGTACGATGAACAGGGTGCCAATTGCACTCTTCTTCGCCGCCATGATGGAGTGGCCGTAGGAATCGTCACTCTCCCTAATCTCCGCGATTTATCAATGCAGAAAAAAAAGTCAAACTTAGCCTTTAGCCGTGACGATTATCTTCAAATATCAGTAAAAATTATATATATAGTTATTTCTTTATTATGAGTGAAAAGAAGCAATGTAGTAAAACAAGTTTATTGAAATCATTATTATCTTGTTTTTAGTTTGTATTATGCCCTTTCACCTACCAAGTGCATTAGGGTCAACCTACGCGCGGTTCGAGTTTCATACGTCTATTTGAGATATATTACGACATGTAGATCGCTAACAAAAGTTTGCGGTCACTTGAAATCGTCTAAACTAGCCCTACATTTAAATTATTATGTTACAACTTGTTAATCGAAACTACACAGGTAGTGTTTTTGTATTCATTTCATTAGTTTTTCAATATTTATAAATATCGTATGTAGTATGATTGAATGTCGATGCATGTTGTTTTTTTCATTTAATATCTCAGTCTCACATTAACTATTTATAAATTCTAGTTTATTTTGTTCAACAGCACCGTATTTTCAATTTTAAATATTCATAGTATACTTAAGTAAAACAAAAACGTTATCAGTTACGATTTACTTAAGAGGAGCGATGTCATGGATAAAGTTATAGGTATAGGCGCTAAACATATCACATGCTTTTTTTATATTGGTTGTAAAAGTAATCTGCAAATACGCGTTGAAGTCTTTTGTACTAAGATATATTATTTGTGTTCGTAAAATTTTGACACTCAAGTACTTTTATTTGTTGATTATGTTCCAGTTTCTATCCTATTAAATATTTTGATATTGAATAATTATTTACTCTTTACTTTATACTGTAGACCTAGGCTGCTATAAATGCAACAGGATCGTATTATGCAAAATATGTAATCTAAAATAATTCTCTACTTGCGATATAGCGCAATCTTCGTAATAGACTATATTCAACTGCAATTAGAACTGTTTATGTACAGTTATTTCCTTCATTAAATTGCTTTATATGCAGGAAATTTAAATTTATCGGTAAAAAGTAATGGGATATTTATATATTACGGTTATTTTAATAACGAGGATCAATAATTCTCGTACATTTAGCTAGAGGTAACATGAAAGCGAAAGTATCCAAAACTTAGATTTTAGATACTTGTTTTAGACTGTTACAAGAATTATGCGGATATTCTTGAGGGTCATGGCGTAGATTTTATTATACCTACGTACTTATATATAATATATTACGTCCACAATATATCTGCAACCTTGACTTGAAATTTGGTATAGCTAATCCTTTAACCGAGTATATGTCAGCTAAAAAAAGATTTTTTAAAAAAAATTTTCCCAAAGAGAGTTGCGGAAGTTTTACGGCTCGAAAAGCGGGCGAGGAACTGTTTATATATAATATGTAGGTCGCTGTTGTCGAAGACTGCCAACAAACAGTAGTGTGCAAACGTTACCTTGTACCAGTTTGTAGGGAGTTATAACTAGTTAAATTATTAGTACAACGAGACCTAACACCTTATGTCGACGAGCGCAATATGGCGTAGTGTACACCATCCTAACTAGCGCAACTTTGTTGGGCATGGGCAGGCATGTCCGTAACATTTGATGTACGGCCCGCTCGTCTCGACGCTCCGTGGAACAAAAAGCACATATATATGTATATATGTACACAAGCACATATATTTTTTAAAGAACAAACTGATTATGTTATATTCAATGAGAACATATGACAATAAAATCGTAGATGACAAAGTGTCTTAGCACTGAAAATTCCGACACACATACATACGTTTACAACCACAGTACAGCAACGCGAATGATAGCTAACAAGATAATTAAAAATTAGAAATGACCGTATAACCTAATGACCATTGGATCTATTCCAACGCGCTTTAGAAATAAATTTATCAGCTTCCGTAAATTTTTATAAGAAGTGAGAAATAATAAATTTTTCCTCGGTAACTTGAGCAATATCGAGATTAAGTCGATTGTTATATTACATATTACAGGAAACGTTATAATTCTTACAAACGTACAATGCACAGAGTAATGAATTAAATGTAAAAAGCGACGTTAAAGTCTTTTATTGTTAAGTACTATGTACAGATGCATTAAGTTTTTAGAGTCGTTATAATTGTTGTTTTGTAATAAAATGGTCTCTTTCTTACATTTTTCGGTAAAGTTCAACGGATTTGTTAAATGAAATTTATAAGAATAAAACTGTCGGTAAAGAGCTCTTATCACTTCCAGGTGCCTTACTCTGTGTCCATAAGAACAAGGTGCGCAATACGGAACATTCGAGTGAACGCAGGCTTCTATAAATACGACTAGCACCGAAGCGGCGTGCGTCACTTTGTGTCAACCCTACCATCAAGCCAGTTTACGACATGTTAAGGGTAAAATCACCCTTTTTAACCGTTTTAGTTACTTTGAGACTGTACAGTGTATCTAACAGCGCAATTTTTCATTACAGGTGTGGTTAAGTGCGTGCATTGTTCCGGCGGTTGTGAGTATAATAGTAACGGACTATCCGCCAACTAGTACCGAATACAACTACTCATATAACGTAGTAAATCCTTCTACGGGCGACGCGAAAAGTATGCAGGAAGTTAGGTACGGCGATATTGTCCGTGGTTCTTACTCTCTTATTGATCCCGATGGTGTTCGTCGTACTGTTAAATATACTGCTGGACCGAAAATAGGATTTAAAGCGGTAATTCATAACGAACCTGAGTATCCTCCAATCTTCAATCACAATTCAAACAATGAATACCGTAATGCGCTTACTGGAAGTCCGGCACCAATCCCCTACATTCGCAAGGTTTTGCCAGTCTCTACATACCTGCCAGTTGCAAAAAATAATCGAGCATACTTCACTGCAGGTAATACACAAATGGATAGGCCAGCTTTAAACGAAGAGCAATATTTTATCCCAAATAAAACTTACCAATCCAACATTATCTAAATACATGTGAAAAGCTTTATACTATTGAACAAGGCTATTGTTCAAATTGTGATACTAATTAGTCATTAATATACATATATTTATAGAATTGTTTTAAATGAATAAATTTATATAATAAATGACCTTAAGTTTCATTCCCATAATAAAAAAATCTTAATTCTGAAAAATTTATAAATACATACTCTTTAAGGTTGACATTTAATAGTGCCAGTCGAACGTTTGTAACAGTAAGAGCGGGTAAAATTTTGGAATTAGATGAAATTATAAGTGAAATAAAAACAATAAATAATTAGTTAATAATGTTTAATAAAATCAAAGGGACACAGCAGCAAGGCTAAGGAGTGAAGTGGTGCAGCGACAAACTTCAAGGTTGGTTAAGGAAGTGGGTCGGCGAGCGGACTCTCTCTGCGACCTTACTGGTCCACAATACACGTTTTCTGTAACGCCAGACTATAGAGTTGTGTCTGTATTTTTTCAGTTAATGTCTCTAGTGCAGATGTTATGTAGGACAATAATTGGTTCAATAATAGAACTTTTATTAAATGAGCGGTCGTTGCAATAAAATGATATTTTAGTGAAACAATTTGTTTGTTATTAGTGTTTTGATGTAACTAGACATGTTTTAAAAACTTAAAGACTCTCTGACCGTTTATTATTTTAGTAGGAAAGATTTCCAGGTTTACGATTGATCTTTTAAGTAATAGATTTTGTCATAAAATAAGACGATTTGACAGGGAATGACTATGAAGAATCTGCTTCGATATCGTGTTAAAATCACTAAAATTATAGCTATTGTAATAGCCGATTTTCCGTTTATTATTACATTATTTATGTTACAAAATTATGAAAAACGCATGTTACGAATCTGTATCATTTTTATTTATTGTATAATAATAATTGAAAGTTAAAATTAGTACATTAGTTAGAACTAAATCAATTTTTTTTGTATTAATATTCATGTATCTTAGTGATTCTGATTGCAATACTGTTGGACAGCGTTTACAATGGTGCAATAGGACATAATTCGAACCAGTATCCACAGCCGCATCGCTTTGGCTCTCCAAGATGTAACCACATGTACTCGATGTGGTTGGTCTCCGGGTGGCAAACGCAACCCACAATTCGTTTGTCGAAAGCACTTGGTATCAAATTAGGACATTCCCAAGTTCCGGGACCTAAAAACAATGTTTCTTTTTTATTAATATGCTAACAAGAAACAAAAGCGTGAAACAATTGAATATCTAAATAAATGAAAAAAATCTGATCGTCTAAGTAACGTAAGTAAGTAAGGTAAGTAATTCACTTTGTTTTTTACGAAGAATTAATGTTTGATATATTTTATTACGTATTTTTTTTAAATATATATTCTAGTCCACTTTCTAATTAAAGATTTACTTAATATAAGTTTTTAATTAAAGATTTTTGAAACTGAATTATTACAAATTACGATCTTTATGATTTTTATATATGCACTAACCTTTTTTAATGGCTAGGATGCGGAATGGATCGCAATCTCCAGCGAGATGGGCCAGTAGTTCACGTTTCTCCAGGCCGGTCACGTGGTCTAAATGAGCATGCATTTTAGCCCTAGTCCCAGCACGCAATATAGATAATGAACGTCGCCTCCACATAGCTTCTGAAGATTAAAGAAAAATTTTCAGAGATATATTAAACAGATAGATTCAACTTAAATCAATGTTAATATTACCTATGAAACGATAACTGTGGCAATTGCAAATTAATTTGAATTGATTTTTTAAGTGTTAGAGGTTTGAACAATATCGTGTATAAAATAGAAAGAATATGAGTATTCCTGCAAAGATGGATTGCCAGCCCATTGAGTTTTTTTTTTGTGAAATTCAAAGATGTCATCGTATTTGTATAACCCAAACATGAATCGTATACACAAATTTTGAATACGCTCAAGCTTATCAAGCTGCGCTTCAGTTAAGTCAAAATAGCAAACATCGGCATAGTCGAGAATAGGTAGAAGAGAATTAGTAAGCGCAACCTTAGTGGCTGCTGGAAGAAAATTGCGGAGTCTGCGCAACGAGCTTATAGCCCTATACATCTTTCTACTAACCTCGTTAACTTGCGGTGCCCTCGGTAGACAGGAGTCAATGTAAATACCTAAACTCTTAACTTTACTATTATAAGAAATTACGTTAACGGTTAAGAATATTACACGGTACACCACAGCGGTACACCGGACCAGTTAATTTTGTAGAGCAGTCTAGACCTTCCGATTATGACTGATTGTGTCTTGTTAGGTTTTACGTTCAAACCATACAATTTACACCAATACATACAAGCAAGATCAGAGTTAATGCTGTGGACGGCATAAAAGAGTTCACCAAGAGAAGCGCGAGTGTAAATTTGGAGATCGTCAGCATACAAGTGGTAAGAAGAAAATAAGTCGTGGGTTATAGAATTGATGAAAATAATAGTCTTGAAACATTAAGAATATTGAATAGAACGTGAGAAAAATTTAAAGTATATCATTAAAGTACAAGAAAATTACGTTAATTATATATACTAAAATAATAAATAAAACGCCTTATATAAATTTTATTTTAACTTATCTACTTTTTCACGAATATCAGATGTTTACTTATCGGTAGGCGATTTCATTGAAAAAATTATTTGAGGTATTATATGTTGTTATAATGTAGCACTTTGCTTTAAATAATATATTTAATTATAAAAACACAAAGTAATAGCCACTTTTTGCTATAAAGTTGGCTTTTATTTCAATGACCGTAGAGAAGTCATGCTTGCATGAAAAGAATTTCTTTTTTGAGATGTACTTAAGTAAATATCTTTCTTTGACTTTATTTCAGTAACAGCAGTAAGGTCACTAGTAGATTAAATAAATTCGTTCAATGCACTCGTAAGTAAAGTCGTTCTCACTTAATACGAAGTCTATTATAACAAAGTGCTAGATTTTCTTGAATGAAAGATTTACGTTAAATGAAGCAATCCAGTTCGATACTACTATGATATTTTTACAATCAAGATCATCATTTTCTAATGATGCAATTGGATGAATGATTTTGTTTACAGTTTGCTATGGAACCTTATCTAAAACCGTGAATTTTAGATTAAAAAACATAGTTACCTCTCTTCGTTTGTAGTAATCGAAAAATACCAAAATCTAGTACCAGTACTATACACAAATTGACAGTGACTTTTTTGTACTTTTAAAATTCGTAGCGATAAACTCTAAGCAGTCAGTATGAGAAAAAATATTAACTGCAATTTTTAGTAATAATATTAAAAAAAAATTACTTTTATGTGCAGGAATTATAATTTATTTCTGGATCTTTCGTTCAAATTATTTATTAATTGTCACTGAATACGTTTAGTATATTTTTTAAGTTACTTTGCTTAGTTAACAATTGTTAAATTTTAGTTAATACTACTTACAATACCCTCTAAATTGGGATACGGTCATGATTCGTAGCTTTTGTTATCTCAAATAATACAAAAGAATATTATTTGCATACTGAGTCGCTAGTACTAGTGGCATACACTCTTAGAACCGATTTGAAATGTCATGTTTCTAATGTTGTACTTAATATAAATTATACTGTCATAACGCCTTTTGTAGTATTAGGCAAAACAAGCGCATAAGAATCGACTTGTTTATTAAGAATTATCAAGATGAAACAAACTAGTTTCATCAGCACTGAATTATGCGTGGATGCGAGGACGTTTAAAAAAGCCGACTCAATTAATATGCAAGTGATATTTAAGCCAAAGATCAATCACAGCCTACTTGTTCTCGTTACGTTGTTATACTAACCGTTTCAGAAGGGCACTGACTTCTAAAAAGAGTTAAAGTGTGAGGCAACGTTTAAAAGCGACCGGTTTATACTCGTGTACTGAACGCAAGCGCAATGATATAATGCAATGCCTGGGGCAGAGTTGAAACATATAAAAGCTCACAGATGCTTTGTAGAGACACATTTAAATTGAAGCCTCTCCAGAGTGAAATCAAACCATACGAAATGGCTTTCAAGGTGGGTTTAACCTTAATAGTTTTTTTATTCTACGAAGCGACGAGACGAGCCTGATATTGTGACATTAGTTAGGATGGTGTACACAGTATTGAATTGTGCTCGTCATCTTGAGAAAAATGTAGGTTACTAAGTTTCGTTACCCTTTTTTTTGTTACCGACGGAAAATCTATACAACAAAGACAAGTTTATGAGGGATTTTCACCCATTAAAACTCCCTCGGTGTTAATATTCAGTGCGTTACGAGAGGCTCCAGGATTTCCTACGTAATGTACGGGTGCCTCGCGGCATTACGCTTAAAGCATCTCCCAGGGGGGCTGCTCTCTTCGCCATCCATCCTTTGGTACTACAAGATCTTGATCACCTCGTCCTTTTTGTTCATCCCGGGCTCGCTTAGTGGATTATGACGGCCCCGCCTTCAAAGCCCATGAACCCGAAAACCCCTTTTTGAACAACAACCTTTGCCTTCTTTAACAGGCAGGTTTTACTGTCTACTGGTGTCTGTCTATTAGAACCTGAAAGTACAGCTCAAAAATTTAGTTACCCTATAATTTTGTGAAGAATAATTTTCATGAAGATATTTTTTAATGAATAGTGTTCCGAGATTAAATATTTAGTAAATTAAATAGAACATCATTTTGAACTTACGTTAATAGAGCATTAATAAACATTTTGACATTTTCAGTTCGTAGTTCTGGTATGCGCTATCGCCGCAGCACAAGCCGGTGTTGTTGCACCCGTGTCATATGCAGCGCATCCAGCACCAGTTGCTTACGCTGCAGCTCCAGTTTTACATGCTGCTCCCGTGGCGTACTCCGCTCCAATTGCTAAAGTGGCCGCCGTTGCGCCGGAAGAATACGATGCTCACCCTCAGTACAGCTTCGCTTACGACGTGCAGGACGGTCTGACCGGTGACTCCAAATCGCAGCATGAGACTCGCGATGGTGATGTAGTTCAGGGCTCTTATTCGGTCGTTGACCCTGACGGCACGAAGCGCACTGTCGAATATACTTCTGACCCTCACAACGGATTCAACGCTGTTGTACACAGGGAGCCCCTCGGCGCACCTATTGCTAAGGTTGCAGCCCCCGTAGTGCACGCCGCGCCTGTAGTCCACGCCGCCCCAGTCGCATACTCAGGACCGATCTACCATCATTAAGTGTCCAATAGTCGCTAGTCAATAAACAACGAAGAAGTATTAAATTATTTTGTAAGATTAAGTCAATAAAAATAATTAGCTGAGAATTTATTGTTTTTATTTGAATTTCATTCCCTTCAAATGCAGTTTTAGAAAACCGTTTCAGTTTTTTTTTATTCAAAGAAATATAATTTTTGGAAATAGACAAAAAAAGATTATAATATGAAGATTATTGCTAAGGAGTTAAAGTATTAAAAATAATTTTATAGTAAATATTTTTTGAAAACTTGTTTTTTATAAATATAATTTAATAAGAATAGTTTATATTATATATTTATTGAATAATATTACATACTCTTAAAAGGTTCAGGCATGAAGTACATGTTGCCAATATTTATACGTTTATTATATTATAATCATTATAATCCTGTCAAAGGAAAGTAGTTAAACTTAAAGATTTTCTCATAAATTCAAAGACTTGAAGCTGACCAAATCAATCATTATTTAAATTTATATTTTTTACATAAACATCACTTAGGAAAAAAGTCTAGGTTACGCCTACTATTTAAAGCCATGTCTATATAAAAGATCTATCGAAACCGATCCACTAATTTTAAATAAACAAAGAGACAAAGTGAAAAAAGGTTTTTGGATTTTTTTTGTAATTATTAGTATCTTCTAATATTACAAGCAGGTAAAATTTTAAAAGTTATAGTTATTACACACTGATCATTACCATGAATATTAATTGAACGGCTAATAATAAGTTATCATAAATGTCATCTCGCGGTAAGTTATAACAAATTAGATATAATAAAAGACTATATGAAAAAATACATCTCTTTGATTTCTGATATAATCAGACTTCCTACAAGAGTTATAACATCTATATTTATATAGCTTTATAGATGACAGTTTATCTTATTTGGTATTTCAAATGAAAGAAAAATCAAAACTCTATATTACATTACAAAAAAAAAACTGTAAACTAGTAGTTTATTCGCAGCAGATATATCTTTGAAGAATTTATTAAAATGGACTGTTTAGTCATTATTTTCGTCTTAACGATTGGGAACTAAAAACAAGGATAAACAAAAACTCATGGATACGACATACTAGCTGTTCCCCGCTCACTTTGCTGGCCGTAATACTTCCGGAACACCATTTGGGAAAGGAATTTTGTAAAATCTATTCTTAGCTAATATCTAAACGGCAGAAGCTATATCTCCATCAAATTGTGAGCGTTTTCTTCTCACACTTTCAGAGATATCGTGATGAGTCAATAAAACTCTGGACATTTATATATTATATATTCTCACAATTCTTTATTTATATATATATATTTAGCGACTTTGGATGTACGGCAAAGGGTGAATAATATTTTTTCTGATACTTGATTCGTGTTGTCATATCGAGAACGTCGTATCCCTACAGGATTCCCCCTCAAGCGAAGAGTACCGGCAGGCGAATGGTACGGCCTCTGCGAGTTGTAGGTATAGGATTGTTGTTTCCTGGGTTTTGCTGTTGTTTCAGATTCTTGTCTTGTTGTTTCGGGTTGCTCCTTGTTGTTGGTTGAGTCCGGTTTCTTTGTTACAGGTCTTCGGTGATTGGTCGTTGTGAGTGCTAGTAGCTGTCTTGCTCGGCGATCGTATAGGCAGGTTTGAGACGATCGATTGAGATGTTGGATTTGCGATTTGGTAGTTGTAGAGTCAATATTTTCTCATTTCGTTTCAGCACGCGGTACGGTCCTTCGTAGGGTGGTTGTAACGAGTTTTTTACGGCGTCCATTCATATGAATACGTATTCATATGAATTTCGCATCATTCATTCCGCTGGTTTGTAGATCGCGATGTACGAATGTTGGTTTCTTGTTGCTATGTGGTTGGTTCGGCATCGGCGTTAGATTGCGTATGGTGTCGCGTAACTGGTCGACGTATGCGGAGTGTAGGATGGTGTCGCGCGTACACGATGGTGATAAAAAGTCGCCGGGTAAGCGTACACTGCAGCCATAGGTAAGTTCGACCGCGCTTACACCGGTGTCGCTTCGTATGGAGGCGCGTACTCCGAGTAAGACTGTTGGTGGTTCGTCGACCCAGCTTCGGGCGGTTTGTAGGCGAGCTTTTAACGCGGTTTCTTAGAGTACGTTGCCAGCGCTCAATGATTCCGTTACATTGTGTATTTTTTCAAGTATTCTTTTTTAAAATAACAAATATTTTCCTCCCCCACAGATACTGAAAACGTCGTATGCCTGCATATAAATATGTTTCACCAGTTCTCGGTCCATCTTGTGGGAGGCTTCCAACCACTACGTCTGTCCTTCGAGTTACGTGCCCTGCTACTACCACTTAAGTCTAGCAATCTTTTGGGTTCTCAGTGATCTGGTGATAATCATAAATAATAAAAAAAAAAAAAAAAAAAAAAAAGATAACAAAAAAAAACCACTGGATGTGAGCAAGGTGAAACTGATCAACGTGGAGATCCTTGAGGGAGACCTATGTCCAGCTGTGGATATCTATAGACTGACGATGATGATGATATATTCAACAGTTACTATACATTTACAGTGTAATGTGTATAATATATTAGACTTTTAAAAAAATATAATACAACATATTTATACTTATGAAAGTCAGCACTAAAGTTGAACCACCATTATAAAACGACTAAGACTTTTCATGTCAGTACAACCCGCGAATTTTGAAATAGTTTCGGGTCTCGGGTCTCGGGTCTCCGGCTTCCGGTCTCCGGTTCCCGATCTCCGGTCTCGGATCTCGATTTCAAGTTTAAATTTTACCATTTTCTTCATTTTACCAGTTTTGAATTTTTCCGATTATCCTAATTTTTAATATTTCGTTTTCCATTTTCCTAACTTCATTGAAAAGTTATTTTGTTAGTTCTTATTAACTGGGCATTGTTCCATAGCCAAGCCAAGCATAAAACTATCAAGCCGATAGGATGGGGAAGCTCGCAGCCATGGTAGAGACGCGGAGAAAAGAATGTCGGCATTTCGCTGCACTCTCTATCCTCTGTGGCTCTGTAAAGGTCGGTAGCGGTGCCCAAGATCAGTACCGCCGCAGGGAGCCGGGAGAGTTTTCTCCTTTAGCTCCTATGTCTTCTGGATGACAGATTGAAAAGGAATTCGTTGCTTAGATAATAGTAAGAAGCCGAAAGGAAAGAATTCCCATGTTAGAGTTATAAGGTATTATTAGTTAATTCACTACATAATACTCGAAAATATGTATTTAATTGAATTTAATAGGAAGTTCTAGTTTTCGTAACTATATATTAAAAATTTCTTAGTGTAGTTGAGCTGATTTTTAATCGTCGAAATTTTTTCTATCGAAAGCTATACCATTTTTCCACTGATGTGTAAAAGAAAATTAATTAGCGATTAATTTATTAAAAAAAAAAAAATGTATATTATTCAAAGATGTTGATCATGTGCGTATATTTTACTTGTTTTAATTTCGCGGTAACCTTTGCACTGTAAAATCGTCGTCCCTATACGTCGCATTGTGTAAAGCTCGCATATTTATTACGTCTTTAAATTCGACATTAACACCTGGTAGTCCTTGCGCCACTGTCTGATACATGGGTCGATCCGAACTTGTCATCACTCCTCGGAGCCGGTTGCGTCGCGATTTAAAGGGGGTCCTTAGGCGACAAGCGGATGAATTAGCGTATATAAAATTATTTTTATATACGCTAATTCTAAGCTACTGCGTAGCTCGCTAATTCTAAGCTACTGCGTAGCTCGCTGGCCTAATGGTTAGAGCGTGCGGCTTTCATTCCGAAGGTCGCGGGTTCGAATCTCGGCATGTACCGATGACTTAATATTTAAGTTATGTACATTTGTGGACTTTAGTTACAGCAGCGAGATACAAACGGTGAAGGAAAACATCGTGAGGAAACCTGCACATGAATTAGAATTTATTCTAAGTCATGTGTGAAGTCACCAATCCGCATTGGGCCAGCGTGGTGACTATGGCCCAATCGCCTTCGTATTGAGGGTAGGCCTGTGCCCCAGCAGTGGGGACGTAAATGGGCTGTTATTATAATAATATATATTATATAAAATTATTTTATTTCAACTTCATGATGTACTCAACACATTTATCGAATAGATTGACGGCGATTACGAAAATATTTGCGATGAAGATATTTTAATCTCTATTTCACATGGGATCGTATATAGTAACAATTAAATAATTTTACCATAAACTCTCCAACTTAATAGGCTCTACCGGTAAATCCACTTTAGGCCCCCACTGAAAATCAGAGTTGTGATCTTTATAGATTACAACAATACCTGAGTAAGAGTTTTCTTTCTTATTTGAAGTCTTTTTTTGCTCTGATTTTTTTGTCTTGTGGAAATAAACAGTATATTATTATTTTTAAGCATATACATTGTCATTAAAATTTATAAACTTACACAAGTAAAAGTAATATCAAAAACTACTCTACGTAAGTACATTATCCAATTTTAGATATTAAGACTGCCGTTCCGCTATCTTTCACACTATGATATACTCCGAAGTCCGAGGGTGCGATGCCTCAGGCACCGTACTTTTAGTATAAAACACCAAATATCTTTTGATTCAGTACACTTTCCTCGCTGCACTTCTTTAAAACCTACGTTAACAGAACAATGGCTTGTAAAGTAAGTAAATAAAATATATATTTTTTTAATTTCCTTTATTCTTTTAATATCTTGCCAATATGATAACTAAAAGAATTCACATGAAGTTAATTTTTTTGTTTTTTGTTGTTGACATGAGTCTCCTTTACAAGGGTTCTTTTACCGGAGATTAAATGATGCAGCAGAAACTGCATCTATTGCCATGTAGCAACAAGTGAGCAAACGTTACTCGTCGTCGTCGTCATCGTTATTTACCATTTATTAGACACTTAATCTTATAAAAAAACCTGTGTTTACGGTTCTTTTTGTTTTTAGTTCGTATTAGTTGCGTGTTTGGTGGCCACGGTCAGTGCCGGTTTGGTACCTGCTCCACTATCATATTCTTCCTATCACGGGGCACCGGTAGCTATCGCAGCACCTGTCGCCAAATACGCCCCAGTCGCTCCCGGTGCTAGAGTAGCTGTTGAAGATTACGACGAGCATCCACAATACAGTTTTGCGTATGATGTTCATGACGCAGTGACTGGCGATACCAAGTCGCAGCATGAAACACGCGACGGCGACATAGTGCAAGGTTCTTACTCCGTCGTTGAGCCTGATGGCTCGCAACGCATCGTTGACTACACTGCTGACCCCCACAACGGATTTAATGCAGTCGTTCGTAAGGAGCCTGTTGCTGTAAAAGTAGCTGCAGTTGCCAAGGTTGCCGCTCCGGTTGCTTACCACGCCGCTCCAGTCGTCCACGCAGCCCCTGTAGCATACCACGCCTCCCCCGTGGCTTACCACGCCGCCCCTGTGGCTTACCACACCGCACCCGTTGTACATGCAGGGCCGTTTGCATACTCTGCTCCCATTTACCATCACTAATTAACTCTTGTATTATTTATTCCATTGATTGTATATAAGTTTTTGTATATTAAATAAAAACTGATTCATTAGAAACAATGTTTTTTATTTATTTCCAAGTGTAAAGAAAAGCTTAGGTAATCCTTTTCTTTGGTGACTTTCATGATATTTTATATTTCTATATATGTTCGTTTTTAGAATATTTTTATCGCCTTTCAAGAATTCTATCATCATCATCATCTTATGTTGAACCACTGCTGGTTATAGACTTTACACAGACAAACTGCTGCTTCTAGCCTGGAGACCGTCAATGAAAATAGTCTATTTGTCGACTGAATTCGTGGTCTTGGATTAACAAGCCTGTCTCCAAAACACTACAGTTGACTAATGGTAGGATAAAAATCCTTGAAGTCCATTTTCCAATTTTTGTTAATCTATTTTCTCGCCGTATATTTTGCGATTCGATATTTTACTCCCTTAGTTTATGTCAAGACAAAGAAATAGATAGAATTATAAAGTTATTTAAATATGACCCAAATGCGGTTTCATAATATTAGTAGAAACTGTCCGAGATTTTGTATTGATAATTAAAAAGTCACATACTAGCATATTAACATAAAAATATTCATACGCTGATGTATAGAAATTATAACTTCCTAAAATTTATAAAATTCCTAAATAATACTTTAGAAAGAGTTTTCATTATAAAACTATTACCTCAAAAGTGTTAAAGATCTATGATACAGGCGGAATCAACATGAACCGGTTCTTTCCCTGTATCAGGGATGTTTTACAATTTAGTTGACACTTTATCAAAGTGATTTAAAGCAGTATATTGATATGATGGTAAGATATAATAATGATAAAGTTTGCCAAACAACAAAATCTTCCAAGGCTTTGCGTTCTCCAATTTTTGATTATACATCCGTTACACAAAACTGTTAATAAAAGCGCAACATATTGAAATGACAAAGTTTAATCAAAACTATAAATAGACAGCAAAATATTACGCCGTGTAATAAAGCAATTTTTGTACGTAAATGTTAAGACCATGTTAAGAATTATTTTTTCTTGTGAAAACTTTTAATCATTCTTTAGTAATAGTAATTATTAATAATAATAATGGTAAATCTACAACAATATAAAATATGGACATAAACCAATATATACTACCCTACAAGATAAAATAAATAAAATCACATACTTAATGGATGTTGCAGTTCCCACCACACCAAAACATACCAAGACATTTGCTAAAAAGATGAGTATATATGTAGAATTGAAGGTCGAAGTAGCTAGAATCTAGAGACAAGATAAAGTACTCGTATACGTCGTTCCCATAGTTTTGTCCACAACAGGTGTTATACCGCTTCACCTCCTCAGGCTCGAGTAAATAGACCTACAAGAAACACAGTACATAACCCTACTAAAAGCTGAAATTTTAAATGCTCATAGATTCATAAGAAAGTTCATGCAAATAGAAGACCAATAAATACACAGTTCACACTGCATTTACTTGGCTTGGGCTCGTAAATGCAGTTATTACCAGCCTAATAGCTGAGAAAAAATACCTTTCACAAAATAATTTAGTAATATAATTTTTACTATAACCAAAATTAGAAATCAGTTGTTCATTGCTCCAATTGTAAAAGGTTTTAAAAATTTTAGAATAAAAAATTTTCAAGCAATTTTTATAGCTCGATTGTAACTCTCCTACTTTTTTCGTTTCCTTAAATACGTTTTTATAAGGAGATTTTAGTTTATGTACGCAACGTATGAAAGGTACATACATTGATCAATAATAATAGTTAATTCGCAATAAAATTTGTCAATTCATTCATAAATATTTATTTAAATCTATTAACATTTTGACTAGCATTATTTTAGTGGTGATAGAGGGGGGCAGAGTATGCAACAGGTGCTGAGTGGTAGGCGACTGGGGCGGCGTGGTAGGCGACGGGGGCGGCGTGAACTACCGGAGCGGCTTGGTAAGCGATAGGGGCAGCGTGATATGCGACGGGGGCAGCGACTTTGGCAACAGCGGCGACCTTCACGGCAACTGGCTCCTTGTTGACGACTGCGTTGAAGCCATTGTGAGGATCAGCGGTGTAGTCAACAGTACGCTTGATGCCATCGGGATCAACGACCGAGTAGGAGCCCTGGACTACATCGCCGTCGCGAGACTCGTGTTGGGACTTGGAATCACCAGTGATAGCATCTTGCACTTCATAAGCGAAGCTGTACTGTGGGTGCGCGTCGTATTCTTCAACGGCAACCTTGGCGACGGGTGCGGAGTAGGCAAGCTTGGCGACGGGTGCGGCGGCGTACGCGACCGGAGCGGCGTGGTATGCGGGGGCGGAGTACGCAACCGGTGCGACTGGGAGTAGGCCGGCGCTGGCGGCTGCCACCAGGCACGTGAGAACAACAAGCTGTACATAAAAAATAATCTTAAAACACCAATAAAAAATTAGTAGTTAGTAGTAAACTTTTAATATTTAAAAAAAAAAATGATTAAATACTTTTACTATAGATCATATGTTAAATTATAGTTTATTTATTTCCATTGGTAGTAGTTGGAGCATTAAAAATGTTGTTGATTATTTCAAAGATTGAAATACGACTTACTCTGAAAGCCATGACTTCGTGTATTTCAATGAGTGGTGTTTACAAGAATGATATTAATGAATTTACAGTTGGCGCTTATATATGCTTATGTTACGCCCGAAGGCATTTTGAAGCTCGCTGCGTTTCCGGTTACTGCGGCGGCTATACGACTTACTTTTTCAGTTCAACTGCAAAGAGTAGTAGAGCAAGGTTGCGATATGGATACTTTATCAAAGAAGAAATCTTATTTGGCACTGATCATATTCTAGATTCATGTGTGCACATTACGTACAATTATTATTAATGTTACTATTATCGATATTGATAAATAAAAGGGAATTTATTTTTTAATTTTAGCTCAGGCTGATTATGGTTGTCTAAAAAGCACTTTTTTATGCCCTGTTTTTCGTTAGATTAGTCTTTTCTAGCATATGAAAAGAATCATCGTCATAAATATAAACCATTTACTTGTCTAAAATGTCTTAAGACTCAGGTTAAACAAAAAAGATGAAGTATTTATGTTAAAAGGGTTAGAAATTGGCAAAAGGTACCCACTCCTGATATACTGTTTTAGTCTGGTGTAGTTTTTACTACACCAGACTATAATTAAATGTTTCTATTGTTTTTACAATAGAAACATTTAATTATATAATTATTTATTTACTTTAATTAAATAAAAAAACGCTATGATAGCCTCAGCACAAGAATATCAAACATTCTCCATTTACTAAAAATGCATTATTATTGTTTTAACTTAAAATTAACGATATTGACAGTACTTTTAGTATTAAATATTTAACATTAACAAAAAATTACGAAATGAGGTTTGAGGTTACGGTATTAGTAACACACGGATTTGTTTTTAGTTGTACAATTTGAAATTATTTACGCTCGTGCCTTGAAAACCATTATCAAGAGAAATAATATAAATTCCAATAGAATTTTTACTATTTTACTGCTTGTAGGAAGTTAGATAGTAGGTATTATTGGGCAAAATGATGTTATTTAGGTCGATAGTGGTCGACCCCTACATAATATATTTTACTTATGGTGGATTAGGTGAATTATTGTTTTCACACCAGTAAGACTAAATTGAAATTTGTATTTAAAAATGCTTCTGCTTTATTTTTTTTCACTGTGATTTGATACATCGGTTCAGTATTAATTTAAGATATAGTCGTATAAAATATTTATTTCCGATTGCTTAAATTAACAGCATTAAAAATTCAATTACCACCCATAACGAAAAATATTCTATAATATATATAATAAGTTTTGTCACTTATTTCGCGGTATTTTATGCAATGGGGGTAGCAGACCATCTACGTTAACAGATTATTTCTTTATTTATTTAAAATTTATATTATAAATTACTTTTGACTACAAAGTAAATACATAACAAATGAATTGCAATTAAAATGTACACAAAATATCCATGCAGTCATGAAATGTCTGGTTGGTACTCAAAGTTCAAAAGAGCGATCGCCTTGCCTGGAGCTGACTCGGAACAAGTATAAATTGCTGCGTTGTTAACACCACGTTACATTCATTCAATCGTTCCGTTGAAACACACAGCAATGGCTTTCAGAGTGAGTGCGCAAAATTTAAATAAATATAAATTGAACACTTATTTATTTATCTATTAAATATACATTATAGATTTGGAATCGCTGGGAGCCACTGGGTTCAAACAGCGCAAGACATGAGACCTAAGTCTAGCAGTGGACGTCCATCAGTTTAAACAATGATAATGATACATTTGCGCAAATCAAATATTTATTGAAAAAAAAAGCATTAATATTATAATTTACTACTCATAAATAAATAAATCACACGTCTTATTTTACAGCTTGTTGTTCTCACTTTCCTGGTGGCGGCCACCAGCGCTGGACTCCTACCAGTCGCACCAGTTGCATACTCCGCGCCCGCCTACCACGCCGCGCCAGTGGCATACGCCGCTGCCCCCGTCGCCAAGTTCGCCTACTCCGCTCCCATCGCTAAGCTAGCATACTCCGCTCCCGTCGCCAAGGTTGCCGTTGAGGAATATGACGCGCATCCTCAGTACAGCTTCGCTTATGAAGTACAAGATGCAGTCACCGGAGACTCAAAATCCCAACACGAGTCTCGTGACGGCGATGTAGTCCAGGGCTCCTACTCGGTCGTTGATCCCGATGGCGTCAAACGTACCGTTGACTACACCGCTGATCCTCACAATGGTTTCAACGCAGTCGTCAACAAGGAGCCAGTTGCCGTGAAGGTCGCCGCTGTTGCCAAAGTCGCTGCCCCCGTCGCATATCACGCTGCCCCTATCGCTTACCACGCCGCTCCGGTAGTTCACGCCGCCCCCGTCGCGTACCACGCATCACCCGTTGCATACTCCGCTCCGATCTATCACCATTAAGTTGTTCGTGAACGAAGATAATAAAATTATTTATTAACCTAATTTTTTTTTTATTATAAATATGGACAAGAAATAGTAGTACAAAAAAAATGCAATTTTTTTTTTTTTTTTTATTCGTCAATATATTTAATAATATTCTCAAGGCGCAATTTAAGAGAGATTATTTTTTGAAACCAATTTTTAAATAGTATCTTGATTGGAAATTTATAACAAACTAGAAATAAAAATTGACTTTTTATTTATGATAAAACATTAATAAATAAATATTTGAAAGCAATAATATAAAAAAATATTAATTCGATCTTATGAGAAACATTCGTAGATATTTTTATAGCAAAGAGTCGGAATTTATAACCGACTGTTTCTAAAGAATTTACGTACAGTATGTTAATTCTGGAAACGGAATAGAAATATCAGCTTCCGGTTTTTGAATCGAGCGTTAATATTAGCACACTTCTGCTTAGCAACAGAAATAGACATTATAGTATTATTGAAACTTTTTTCGGCAGCAGAATCAATTGGTGAAGTAAAATGTTACCCGAGCATAAGTATTTATTTGTTTAATTAAAATAATAACAAATGAAAAGACGTTTCATGTCATATTATGGTATACAAAGCATACTTATGCTTTTAATAAACTTTAATGGTGATAATGATGGTGCGAGTATTATGTTACACACCGTTAATGTGAGAGGACTAATTCTTTGGCGTAATTTAATTAAAATAACAGAAGGGGCAGGAGGCAGTAATGTGACCAAATAAACCAAAATCACAAAAAACGCTTAATTATTTTTACTTAATAACAACAAGGCTTTTATCATCTAACTGGTGATAGCACTGCTAAAATGTTTTCTTAAGATGAGCGAATGTCCTATCCAATAAAATCCTTGTCCCATCACTGGTAAATAATTACGTGAACTTAAACTGGATGGTACTTAGATTTGACGGATTATTTTTTTTTTGGATAATTTAAATTAGCTCTTGACAAAATTTATGGGATAGTTTAGGCTTTAATTGTGAAGCACAATATTTTACAACCCTATTCTGTCGTTTACGTTTATAATACAAAATATTATAATAAAATAAACAATAATTTATTACTTTTAAAAAAAAAATATGAGAGAGCTACACTTATAATGCTTTTACAGAGATGATGTTATGAATAATTGTACTATCATAATTTGTAGACAGTGATATGTATTATATAAAATATAGAACAATCTAGCGTCCAAACGTGTCTTGTATTGTAATCACAACATATACTTTTAATGATTATTATCTCTAAATAAGTTCTTATTCTTATAAAGTTTTTAGAATAGTATGGATAGAGAAATCTTTGGAGACCAATAATTCAATGAGTTCATCAATTGCTACCGTTTCGTTTATGAATCGTTCTTTTAAGAATAAATTTTTAAAATTTTATGCTAAACGTTTTATTATGACTGAGGAAGGATAACCTTTAGAAAACTGGTATAATTACAATAATTTTATAAAGTGATCACCTGTAATTTACAATCCTTTTTTTATTTTTCGTTGAAATTATCAGTGGAAAGTAGTAAAATTTATTAACAAAATATTCTCCATATGGTTCGGCAATTCAGACGGCGCCTTTACAAGACATTGACATTAAAGGGTTGTAGTCCTTGCGCTATATTAACTTGTTACAATGGGTTACTGGTGCATGCGTGTCGACGATCGCTTTATCACGCCTCCGGGTTTTTTGGAGTAGTATTTAATCGCAGTGTTATTATACATTAACATTTATCTCACTTGAGTTCTCGAAACAAAATCAGCTATGGCATACAAGGTGCGCAGTAATATTGTTATTTTTTCTTTATTTCACAATTGAAACTAATGTTAATTGTATTCGTATATCGCAATACAAAGCATATGTTCAGCAGTGATCGTATGGCGGCTGATAATAATAATACATCAATACATAATAATTATGATACAAACATAATGAAATATTTATACTTTTAGTTTGTTGTTTACTACTACAAGCTGCAAATGTTGTTTTCTCTTCCAAATTTTTGTTTATTTGGTTTTTTTGTGTACAGTTTCTTGTCTTCGCGTGCTTGGTGGCGGCCGCCAGTGCTGGCCTTCTTCCAGTCGCACCCGTTGCGTACTCTGCCCCCGTATACCACGCCGCTCCAGTTGCATATGCCGCTGCTCCCGTCGCCAAGCTCGCCTACACCGCTCCGGTCGCGAAAGTTGCTCTTGAAGAATACGATGCTCACCCTCAGTACAGCTTCGCTTATGAAGTGCAAGATGCTGTTACCGGTGACTCTAAATCCCAACATGAGTCACGCGATGGCGATGTAGTCCAGGGTTCCTACTCGGTCGTTGATCCCGATGGTACCAAACGCACCGTTGACTACACCGCTGATCCGCACAATGGTTTTAATGCAGTCGTCAACAAGGAGCCACTTGCCGTGAAGGTGGCTGCCGTTGCCAAGGTCCCCGCACCCGTTGCATATCATGCCGCCCCTGTCGCTTATCAAGCTGCTCCCGTTGCTTACCATGCCGCTCCAGTGGCTTACTCAGCTCCAATCTATCATCATTAAATTTGTATATCCAAATCCGATTGTAAATAGAAGCCTTATTTATTGATGTTTATAATAAACGATTTTAATTAGTATCTGTGTTTTAATGTTTTTTATGGTTATATTATTTTTAAAAAAGAAGTTAAGCAATATTCTATTAGTATATTTGTACAATCTTTTCAATTAACCCAAAGCTAAATAGAAACTTTGACATAAAACAATAACCGTTGTTCGTTATACGTAAAAAGTTATATTTTATAACAAAAACAAAGTAAGAATTCCTTATGTTTATAATAGATGATTACAGTGTTTAATGACTTAATTATCCCCAGTGAAGTAACCGTCGGGGATGCGGTAATTGAAGAAGTAAAACACTATCTCTACCTCGGACAGGATAGGACTTGGCCAAGGTAACTTTAACAAGAATATCAATAGACGCATTTGGCTTGGTGGGACAGCGTTTGGAAAATTCCGCCAATATTCATCTCTCGAATTCCCCAATATCTGAAGACAAAAGTCTTCAGCCAGTGCGATCTTTCTACTCTCACCTATAACGCAGAGACGTTGCACTTGACCTTCGGGTTGATCCACCGACTCAAAATCACTCAGCGAGCGATAGAGAGAGAGAGCTATGCTTGGCATTTCTCTAAGGGACAAGACCTGGAACGAAGAAATTCGTCAAAGAACTAAAGTTGTCGATATAGCTCTGAAAATCTGCAAGCTGAAGTGGTAGTGGGCCGGCTATGCCTGCCGTGTCAATGACAGCCAGTGTGGGAGGAAAGCCGTGGAGTGGAGGCCGCATACCGCATGCAGGGTTGTAGGACGCTCTCCCTCGAAATAGACAGATGACATCATAAGAGCGGTCGGAAGAGGATGAATGAGATAAGCTAAGGACCGTATCTGGTGGAATACAATGGAGAAGGCATACATCCAGCAGTGGATTGAGAAAGGCTTATGATGACAGCAATGATTACTACAGTGTTTAAAAGTTATAAATAATAATAATAAACTTCATTAGTAACATAAAAGTATTAATCGCATTTGTTGTTTAAGACAAAAAAAGATTCGATAGGGTGATGGTAAACATGAATGGGCATTAACATATATTATTACATACTATACATGCATATGTTATATAATAATACTTGTTTCAACCCTTAGTTCTACAATTTTATGATTCTTGGGGACTACAACATTTGAAAATGAAATTTCTAATGCTTACCTCTCGATATTTTAGTAAACACGGTCGTTGTTTAGTCCAAATACCGCTATATTTCTTGCATCCTCAGTTGTTGCACGTATAATCAAATTTGAACCAATAATGTTAAGCCTAACCCACTGGGAGCGAGGCGTGATATATATGTATGTGTGTATGAATTGTTAAGCCATACTAGAGCACATAGTTCTCACCTATTGCACGCCCAGGATTGTTAATATTTTGTTAATTTAACAAAGACATGTTCAATATTTACCGCTCAAAGTATTTTGAATTTACATAACTGCAAAATAAGGAACTCTGCACTTTAAAACTTTTAAATTATTAAATTAAAGTAGGTACATGAATACTGACTGATACGATGTTGTTTTCAAAATGAATCCATCCATATCCACCAGGTACGTGTCTTGTTTGTAGAGACAGTCGACTAGGCTGATAGCGGGTATCGCACGCCAATCTGTTACAATTTCATAACATTTGGCCTAAAGTCAAGAACGCGTTCGAATTTTCCTCCATTGACAAATTACGGCTCATTTCCAATTGCGTTCACATCCATTCTGATGCACCTGAATAATACTAAGCGCGAACTTGGCCCGGTGTCACAACCTAACGCCGGTATATATATACCAGGGCGGACTGAACAGGAGCATAGTCACATTCGGCTTCTTCAAACAACCCATCTTTACAACAATGGCCTTTAAGGTAATTAACTCATATATAACAAGATTTTTTTTTTTATTTCAGTTATTATCCAAATGTTTAGAATTTTGTATTTATTTGACATTCGCTGTTCCCGGTTTAGTATATAAACGCCCAGCTCTAGAACAAACGCATATAAAAAACTTTTAGATATTGTTATTATAACATAGTTACTAAATGCAAAGAACAGTGAAGCCAATATTTATTCCTTTTTTTGAAGATCAATATCGATATTGGTTGAAAACGCTGACAACGTAGTTCAGATAAATTAAACATTTATCTGTTACTATATTAATTTACTGAAGCTGACGATTTAATACTCATACATTTATATATATAGTAAAGAAAATACTTTATAACCAATAAGTGTTCTATTTTAATTATAAACTCTTTTACAAACCTTTACTATCTTTATTTAATATTACTCGATACTTTTTTCGGTACTCTTTATTATTCTTTGATCGTAATATCACTTATATTCTCTTCATACAAATAGGACAAATTAACTTTCTTTTATAAATAAGACCTTTTTTTAAATACAGTAATCACCAACATGATTTTAATGTCTTAGTTGGATTTTAAAATGTGAAGGATAATTATTGCCATATTAATTTAACCGTAAACAAGAAAATATAGATAACGGTCATTAAGCAATCGTACACACGACAATTCTGATTGACGTTGTTCTGACAAAGCAATGTCATGACGACAGCCTAGCCCAGTCACCGTCTAAGCTCATTTAGATGCAGGAGACGTCAACAACGCGTCCTTGACAAGCACAGACCTCAACTTATTTGTAATTTCTTCGCGAACTTGTTGCGTAACTGTACTAGTCTTGCCCTCTCGAACCGTGTCACTGTCTCAAGTACAAACATAAGCACGACAGTTAAGTTCAACTAATGTGATGGTATACTATTTGTAATGATGCCTTTTTATCAAACCAGTAAACACTATAAATTTATATACTGTAAACGATCTTATTAGACTATATTTGTATAAAAATATTGGATTTTGTTTCAGTTTGTTGTCTTCTCCTGCTTCGTGGCTTTGGCCCGAGCCAGCGCACCAGCAATTGCAGCCCCTTTAGCTGCAGCTCCAGTTGTTGCATCTGCGCCGGTGGTAGCTGCTCCTGCTTTAGCTAGGTTGGAAGAATTCGACCCGGTTCCTCAATATCATTTTGGATACGATGTAGCTGATGCAAATACCGGTGACTATAAAAGCCAGAATGAACAGCGTAACGGTGATTTAGTTCAAGGGTCGTACTCCCTTGTAGATCCCGATGGTACCCGCCGTACTGTAGATTACTCAGCTGATTCAATCAATGGATTCAATGCTGTTGTACGAAAAGAGCCTTTAGTCGCTGCTGCGCCAGCTGTGGTTGCTGAGCCTGCTATAGTTCCAGCCCGTCTCGCTGCTGCTCCTATTGCTGCAGCTCCCGTTGCTGCTGCTCCGGTCATCGCGGCCAAATACGCTGCTGCTCCCGTTGCACCAATTGCAGCGCCTCTAAGTTACGCCGCATACAGAGCTCCTATAGCCCGAGTAGCCGCTTATACTTCTGCAGTTCCAGTCGCTTATTCTGCACCTCTCGCTAGAGTAGCTGCGCCATTTTACTCGCCTCTGGGTCGTCTAGCCGCCCCCATTGTTGCTGTTTAAATCTCATCGAACTATGAACTGATTTTTTGCTAAACTGGACATTAAACTTTTTTAACTGACAAATACTTTTTGTTATTTAGTCATTTCATTCGTGAATCATTCATTTAATTTTAATTTACTTAAGACTTAAAAAAAAATCTCTACATAAAAAGTAAATCTAGGTGTAAATAACAATTATATTAGAAAGCTTTTCTACAATTTAAGCTAATTTTGTTAATTATAAAGGTATTATGTTTATAATACCTTTATTTTATTTAATTATCCCCCTTAATTAAAGAAATTCGTTTAAACTATATACATATACATACATATATATCACGCCTCGTTCCCAGTGGGATAGGCAGAACAGTGGTTTAAACTATATCAGTTTAATAAATTATATATATCAGAATATTAAATGGCAAAGTCTCTATTCCTATATTCTAAGTTTTTGAAAGTTTATAACTATTTCTAAGAATAAATTAGCTCTATGACTTTATGTCGAAATGTCACACAATTTTTGATGGCACTTAAAGATTTATATTTTTATATCAATTTAATTTTTTTTATAAACATTTAAAATGGAAGAAGAAAAAAAACAGCAGTTTGGAGCATTAACTGTATATAGGGAAAGGGGGGCATATTTACGAAGATTAGAGCAATTTGAAAAATCAAAAGCTTCTTACGATAAAGCGTTAGAAAGCAGTCCTGAAGATGTACGTACACTCATAGGACATAGCCAGGTATGCTCTGATGCAGTACAACCATTTCAAGCCTATACAGATGCACAGCTTGCATTAAAGTTACAACCTGCTAATATGGGAGCTCTTAATATGCAAGCTCGTGCTATGTACACAATGTCAGACTTCGAGAGATCATTAGTTATTAATCACCGTGGAGCTCGAGTTCGTAAGCAACCAGGGTATTTTAGAGAAGGGATAAGTCAGGGCTTAGAAACGATTCAAGACTGCATTGGCGTGAATGCTGGAAATGTTATGATTGAGTTTTTGCCTATAATAAAACGATCTGAAGTAGCACTTGCGGATGAAAATGAACCTCATGTACAGTTACATATTTCTCGTATTCCTCGTCCAAAAAAGATACGCAAATTAACACAAATGGAGGCACGAAAACATGTCACTTTGGCAAGAGTTCTTGCTATGAAATATTTAGGTCCTATGGCATACGACAAATTCTTTCTTCAAGAACTTAAAGAAGATTCAAGACTGTACTCAGCTAATTCCATAGGAAGTATAGAATTAAAAAGCTTAGTAGAAAGTGCTTTACAATCCTTAACAGAGCGACAAGAAATGTTACGAGTGCAAAGACCTTATTACACAGTCAAATTAGCTGAGCAAGCCGAATCTAAATATCAAAATAAATACAAGGAAGCAATACTAGCTAAAGAACGTGAAATTGGTGCTCGTGACACTGAACGCTTACTTAAATTAATTGAAAAAAGTTTACATAAGAAACGTGTGATGGATGTAATCTCATACGCAGAACGGCTTCAAACCTTCCTAGATACTAAAACGCCACGTACGTTGCCAGACAAGGACGTGTATATTGATCGTTTATACAGAGCTGTAGGAGAAGGATATTTAAGTCAACATCGCATTTCCTATGAATTAAGCGAAAGGAGTAACAGACGTCGTATTGCCTTTTTAATGGGACTTCATGTTGGTCGACCGACTTCCTTTGATTCAGTATTAGGAAGCTATCCTTATAAGTTCATCGATATTAAAAAAGCTACAAGCAAAGTATTAGCAACTTTAGAAATGTGTGAAAATTCTACAATGAGGTGTTGGTTAAGGTATGAAATGGCTCGCTTACTTTCTACTCAGAAAAATTATCCGCTTGCTAAATATTATGCCAAGCAATGCCAACGTGAGGCTCAAAAAATTTCAAGTTCGACTTGGTGGCTTAATGGATTATTTGCTTTAATGAGTAGTGATATGCAACAAGGTAATTCTAATGAAGTACGGATACAAGTTGAAGAAGCTTTAGAATATTCCAAGAAGCTACAAGATCCCGAACAAGTACAAGCATTCCTCAAAAAATGTGCAGAAATGATGACCAATGTTGTCACTGGTGACGATCGCAAAGCTGTACAGCAACGTGAAAAACAAATTTTAGGTGTCATGGGTGATACTCAGCGTATAGACACTGAAGTGTTGTTCAAGCGAATGTCTAATGTACCTTCAGGTAGACGATTTTCCGTTATTCCTATACAACATGAGGGAGCTGACCAGCAATCAGTTCGTGCCAAACTACGTCAAAAAGGGCTTACTGTTGTACCAGGCCCCGAAAGATCTTTAGTGCCTCCGCCGAAATCAGACACGCTTGGTTTTCAAATTTTCGATCTCTAAAGTATTTTACTCAAGAGAATTATTAAAACAATTTTTTTATATTATTTGTAATTTTTAATAAACATGTACATTTTGTAACCGTTTTTTGTATTTACTTTATCAATATTATTATCATCGACATCAGCCGATAAAAGTTTTCTGCTTTGTATGCCTCCCCAAAAATTTCTACTTAGGTTATATTCATCCAATTATATGGTCCTAATGATATCATAAATAAATGTCATCCTGCTATGGCGCGCTTTCGTTTCAACTTGAGATACCGTTTGGTCTACATTAGTCCGAATAAGATCAAGTATTGTAGAGACAATACTTGATCTTATTCTAATAAAATCAAGTATATAAGTAACAATAAACTCTCTAGTTTGGCACCCAAATTATCAAAGCCATAAAGACCGCATTGAATCTATATAGAAACACTACACCCAATTTTATTTAAATAAATCAAAACAAAATTATCATCCAGAGCGACTTAGTGGGTTTTAGTGTTATGAACCTATGCGACATCTTAAAGAATATGCTCTTCTTATAATACAAACGACTATAAATAATTTTATAGACTATTCGGAGTTACTTAGCTATTATTCTTTATGTTCCATTTGATGTTTATCCATGCCAATCAAAGTTTATAGAACGTACAACTTTTGGTCACCGTTCCCTACCTCCAAGATTGTGCAGACTTATGAAGCATTATATAAATAAAAACTGCTCAATTGAAATATTCTATGATAAATCTATCCTTTTTATATTGAAATTTAAAATCGTCAGGGTGTTGAATCACAATACAGCAGCAAACTTTTAATATTCTATCCGTTTTATCTGTGGTATTTATTGTCAAAATAAATTTTGTTGTAATTGATTATTACAGTCTAATCAACCGTAAAATACTTTTGTTTTTTAATTTTTTTAAAAATTCATGTTTATGTTAATCTTTACTCAATGTACACAGTGTTTACCTATAATTGAAAGTACATACTGTCTATTATTTGAATTACTCAGTATTTATATACGAAGAAACAAATACGCCAACGCAAAATAAATACTTTTGTAAACATGTTACGGACCCCTAATATATTAAACCTGCTGAGTTGCATATTTTCCACATTCACACGGGTCTACACGCAAGTCCTTATCAGCATTTAGCGCGAAGTAACAAGACACCAAGACCGTTCGAGCTTACTGAGTAGCTCGCTGGCCTAATAGTTAGAGCGTGCGGCCTTCATTCCGAAGGTCGCGGGTTCGAATCTCGGCATGTACCAATGACTTTAATATTTAAGTTATGTACATTTGTGGACTTTAGTTAAAACAGCGAAATACAAACGGTGAAGGAAATCATCGTGAGGAAACCTGCACCACGACTTATTCTAAGGTGTGTGTGTGAAGTCACCAACCCACATTGGGCCAGCGCAATAACTATGGCCCAATCGCCATCATATTGATGGTAGGCCTGTGCCCCAGCAGTGGAGACTTAAATTGGCTGTTAAGGATGATTGACGGAAGACCGTTTGAGACACCCGGTCCCACGGGATGGCAAGCGAATAACGAACAGTTGAAGATCCAACATAGAGTTGTATTATTATATTGACCTATCTAGACTTAATTTAGTTTGTAATAATTTTTTTAATAAATAGTTTAAATATAAATCGCTTTTTATTGCAACCTCCGGCTGGAGCCTACGTAATTGGCGCAGCCGGTAGGATTCTCAAGTAGAATCAGGCAGTTCCTGACCAGACCACCTGACCAGGCTGCGAATCCAGACTTCGATTCGGCATAAAAAGGCTATATGATAAGTGTTTGTTTCTTTCAATACTAGCCCTTCCTGATTCCTTAAGTTATCCTATTTTTATAGTATTTTTTAAATTGAAATTACTTTCAAAATTTTCCTTCCGTGAGAAAAAAGGAATATTAGGTTAGATAGTTTTAGACATTCTAGGATTAGTGTGATAGATGAAAATAGATGTTTAGGTAATAATACAATGACGCAACCAATTGATATAGACGTAATTTAGATTTAGAGTTCGACGGCAACTGATATGTCCTCCCGCGATTTATTAACTTGTGCGATAAATTAGTTTTAAAATGTATTAATAATGATCCCGGACACGAATTAGTAAACCTTTCTTTTATAAATGGCATATTAAATAAGATAACTGGCCCCGTAGCCAGGCTAATAAATTTTAACGGAATACCGGAAACGGACGGGAATTAAGAACGCACTCGGAAACAATTTCCCAGATCATCGTGATGAATCGCCGTTATACAATGACTTGTTCTTACAGACACAGGGTTCTAGTACACCACAAGAATTTTATGAACGTGTGCAAAATTTATTTAGTACAATAATGACATACGTTAGCTTACACGAGACTATACGGACGACTATTAGGGCGAAACGCATTTTATATAAAAAAAACGAACTTTTCAAGCTAATTTACGAGGTTTAAAAGATCCTTTAGAGATAAATGTATGCGTCCAAAAACTATGGAAGAGGCTCTTGAATTCGAACAACAAGAAATAAATACCCTTTATCTTCAACAGCGTAATGAAGGCGGACATAATCGGAAAGAATGGTTACAAATATCTAACAACAACCTACCCGTAAATAAATTTACACCAAAACCTTGATCCTATACCATGCGAGTACCATCACGACTGTACGTTACTAATATCCTTCAAAATCCAACTAAGCCATCTCTAACACTATTATTTTGAGCACCAGCATGGAGACCTAATTTACCGCAAATGTATCCACCACGTGGTCCCACACTTAACAAATGATGCGTGCTCCACCATATAATTAGAATCCACAGAGTCTTCAGAATTCCTAATAAACCACAACACCCGCAAGGTTTAAATTTTAATAATAATTCGCGACCTACTCCTATGAGCGGTGTTACACCGTTTGTATCGGTACCTTTACTATTGACAGGACATGACTGGGGACAACACGGTAACCTTCCACCGACTAATTATATTAAAACGCTAGAGGTTAATATTAACGAAACCGGTTACGAATACGATTATTTTTCACACTTTTACTATACTTACTATCAATACCCTGACTATAATAATTATGACCAACACTACGCGCACACTAACCGTACAGGAAGTAGATCATAATCTTACATCATCTAAAGATGAGGATTTTCAAAAGGCTTTTGATACAGAAAAACAAAAATAGAAGTTAATTTCCACGTACAACGACAATCAGGCTATATTCAGATAGGTAATCCCCGTTTGAAATTTCTAAGAGACACAGGCGCTAAACAATCGTTCATGAGTCCTTCTAGTCAATTTCATATGTAAGGTCTTAATGTTATCATGATCAAATGTAATTGCTGAAATAAAGGTTTCTGTACATTTGTTGTGCATGTTGCATCTTTAGTTTTCAATCGAATCTCGATTTACCATCAACAAAACATTAAAGAAATAATTAATAAAACTCCTTTTTACAAATCATCTATCAGTCTATTTTGAATAAATCAAGACATATATCTCATAACATTATGTCAACATGTCATTACTTAGAATCTATAAAAGTGATTATTAACTTATCCATTTTTTATTAAAAATAATTACTTAGATAGTTATACACAAAGTTCTTAAAATGGAGGAAAAACAGTTATATGGTGCGTTGACTGTTTATAGAGAGAGAGGAGCATTTCTACGAAGACTAGAACAGTTCGAAAAAGCAAAAATTTCATATGATGAAGCATTCAGGAATAGTCCTACTGACGTGCGAATGCTTGTAGGAAGGAGTCAGGTCTGCTCTGACGCTGTACAACCACTACAAGCTTATTCAGATGCAGAGCTGGCAATTAAATTACAACCTGACAATATGATTGCTTTAAATATGCAAGCTCGTGCTATGTACACGATGTCTGATTTTGAGAGATCACTTGTTATTAACTACCGTGGAGCTCGAATACGACAACAGCCAGGTTATTTTAGGGAAGGAATTATTCAGGGATTAGAAACTATACAAGATTGCATAGGCGTTAATTCAGGAAATGTCATGCTTGACTTTTTACCTTTAATCAAACGTTCTGAAGTAGCTCGTGCGGATGAAAATGAACCTCAAAAGCCATTACATGTTTCTCGTATTCCTCGTCCAGAAAAAAAACGGAAATTAACTCAAATGGAAGCGCGAAAACATGCTACTTTAGCTCGTGTTCTCGCTATGAAATATCTTGGGCCTATGGCAAATGACAAATTTTTTATACAGGAACTTTGTAATGATGACAGATTGCAATCTGCAAATTCGAGGGGTAGTGTAGAACTAAAGGGTATAGTAGACGAAGCGATTCGTTCATTAATTGAGCGACAAGAAATGTTGCGAATACAACGGCCTTACTACTCAATAAAACTGGCAGAAAAAGCTGAATCCAAACATCAAAATAAATATAAGGAAGATGTTCTTGCTAAAGAACGTGAAATTGGTGCACATAATGCTGAACGATTATTAAAACAAATCGACAAGAGCTTACGAGCAAAACGTGTTATGGAGGTAATGTCTTATGCAGAACGTTTGCAAACGTTCTTAGATGCAAAGACTCCGAGAACTTTACCTGACAAAGAGATTTACATTGATAAGTTGTATAGATATGTAGGCGAGGCCTACTTATGTCAGCATCGACTTTCGTATAGACTAAGTGAACGAAGTAATAGAAGACGCATAGCCTTCTTAATGGGACTACCGGTTGGTCGACCTACTTCATTTGACTCAGTTCTTGGAAGTTATCCATATAAATTTATTGACATAAAAAAAGCTACTAATAAAGTTTCTGCAGCTTTAGATATGTGTGAAAATTCCACCATGAGATGTTGGTTAATGTATGAAATGGCACGACTGCTTTCAACACAAAAGAATTATGCACTTGCCAAATTTTATGCCAAACGTTGTCAGCGTGAAGCTCAAGAAATTTTGAATACGACGTGGTGGCTAAATGGATTGTTTGTGTTAATGAGTGGTGATATGCAACAAAGTAATGCTAATGAAGTCCGAATACAAGTTGAAGAAGCCTATGAGTATTCTAAGAAGTTGCAAGACCCAGAACAAGTACAAGCATTCCTCGCCAAATGTGCTGAAATGATGGCCGAAGAAGTTAGTGCAGATGAACGTAAAGCTGTCGTACAACGACAACAGCAGATATTAGGTGTAATGGATGATGCCCGTCGTATAGAAACACGGGTGTTATTTAAACGAATGTCGGCTGTTCCAGCGGGTCGAAGATTTTCTGTGTTACCACAAAAACGGGAAGGAGCAGATCTTAAAGCAGTGCGTACAAAACTACTCCAGAAAGGTTTATCCGTAATACCAGGACCAGAGAAACAACTGATCCCTCCTCCTAATTCAGGCACACTCGGATTACAGATATTTGACATTTAGTTTTTAATAATTAACGGATATTTATATTATTTATACGTTATATAGAAGAGCATTGAATTTTTAGATATTTAATATACCTTTAGCTTTTATCATTGATAATTAACTTTGATACAATACTTATTCAATTTTAGAAGAGTTTAATTTTAGATGAGTAAATAAATTCTAATAAGTCTTCTTCGTTCTAATTTCTTTGATATATCATATCATATATATCATATTTATAAATTTTAATTATATTTTCTTCAACATTATTACCAATAACGCTGCCAACAAGAAGCTCTTTTAAATTTTAAACCATTAAGATGAATACATTTTAAAAATATAATGTAAGAACTTGCCCTATCTACAATTTATGTTAATTTCTAGTTATATTATGTTCTCTACTCAACTCTCAACATTATATTCTCTGTGATGGTAGTATCATCTAATCGTCGTCAACTCAGAAGTCGTACTTTTTATAGTATTTATTACTTTTTAGCTGGCTGCTTTTAATTCTAATTACAGATATACGAGTACATATGCAGGTAGACTTGACATTCTCTTATGAGATAATTAAAACAACCATTAAATAAATGTTGCTTTAAGTGGTCCTTGTTGCTGGAGATCGTATAGGTAGTTACCACCGCAGCTCCTATTTCTACCTCTAAACAGTAGTGTGAAAATATTATTGTGTTCCGTTTTGAAGGCGTTAATGTTAACTACTGAAATTACTGTGGTAATGAGACAACATCATACGTCTCATACCTAATAATACAATGTGGTACAATGTATATCACGCTAAAGTAATTATTTTTAAAGGCGACAATAAATAAAATAAATTCATCTGTTCAATTCATTTTATAATATAAATAACAATGATATAAAAAGCCTTAGGTTTACACAGCAACACAACAAAATTGTAATAATTCATCTAGAAATAGTAAGGGCTGGGTAGTCTGGCGGCTAAGATAGGAGCAGGAGCGGGAGCAACTATTGGTGCACGTGCAATCACAGGAGCTGGACCAACGAATGGTGCAGGCGCGACAACTCTAGCAGGGGCTGCGACCACCAAGGGTTCACGACGAACGACTGCGTTGAATCCATTCAGTGGGTCGGCAGAGTAGTCAACAATCCTCCTAGTGCCATCAGGGTCGACAACGGAATATGAACCGGTAACTAAATCACCATTACGATTTTCCTGGTGACCTTTGTAGTCGCCGGTGAGAGAGTCTTGAACGTCATAACCATACGAGTATTGTGGGAGAGGATCAACGCGAGCTGCGACCACCGGGGCGGGAGCCAAAACGCTGGCACAGGCCACGCCGAACATGCAGATGAATACTACAATCTGAAATAGGCAACAAATTAAAAAAAAAAAGTTCGGTTTAAAATAACTTTATGATTATATTTTATTTTCTTTTAAAACCTTTCTTCTGTTTTACGTAATAAATTTTCCATAAAATATCAACATATTTATAGCAATTTCTATTTAATTCAATATTGACTTATTCATTGATTTATAAATAGTGATTTATTTACATTATTAACACTCGTTAAAACAAAAAGAAAATATTATATTGCATAAGATTTGCAATTTGAGTAGCTCAGTATACGTACATAATACTTTGATATGCAGGTCTTGTACATCGAACCGAATACGAACAAGTTGCGACACGGTGTCGTACAAAAAGAAAGGTTTGCTTATCGCAATTGCTCGCAAATGGAATATCAAACTGATATTATACGTAAGAAAGTATTTTATCTATCATTTTAATAGGGTACCACCGGAAAAAAATAAATAGCCTTTACAACGATCAAATGTGTTGTTACATCTCTAAATTATAAAACGCTGTACTTTAGTTTCACTTTTGGTTATTATATAAAAATTAGCTTGACAAGTACACAGAAAGATTTCTGTAGTAATGTGGACAGTAAAGTAATAATATTAAACAATATTAAATAAAAGTTTCAAAGTAAAAATAACAAGAACAAATTTCGTTAAAGATATTTTAATTACTATCATTAAAGTGATTAACGTGTATTCCTGAGTGTGGTCCCAATTGTAGAATTCCTGAATGAGTCCGAAACGAAAGTGATAGACTGTGTCGATGTCGCAAAGCGGACCGATATGGGCCGTTAGCCAATCGATGGAGTCACGCACCATACAGTTGATGCTATCACATCTACTATAAACTTGTATAAAACTGTTGCGAGTAATCTAAGACAGACAAGCTTCAAAAAATATTTGTTAACGTTATAAGCTTTTGACACGGCGACACTAAATAATTAATTACTAGTACTCAGTTTGTAAGACGTTATACCTTTGAGGTAATGCGGGCTAGATCCAAACAAAGCATAAGCTATCTATGACTTTCACCAACCCGAAATTGGCTAGCAAGGTGGATGAACGACTGCCACTATCCTTGCGGGAGAAGGTCTAGAGTTACAGTAGTGGAAACTATAAGATAACTTTTTACGATCGTGCTAATTTAACTTGTATCAATTTAACTTTTTTTACCTTCACTAGTTGGAGAGGCAGTTTAAAAAGAAGAAGAATGATACTTTTTTGACAAATTAATTGTTTTGGCAGAGAATACTACAAAATTAATATTAGTCTCATTTACAAATATATAACACCATCGTTACATATTTAAACTTATAATATTTTAAACGCTGCTAATATTACTGACTACTAATATTTTCAAAGCACTATTATTTCAAATGTATCAATACTTATTTATTAACTTGGTTAGAAAGTATTTAATAACTTTTCTTTTAATTACCTGCATTATTGCATCTATAATTAAAGTCAATGTTATATCACATACCTTGGAGTCCATGTTTGTTTGCTTAGGATTGGATGAGCAGTGCAGAAGCGAACTGTGAATGCCCCAGGCCAAGACCGCGTTATATATCGTTCACTGCGTAACAAGGGACGTGATCAAAATTTGCTGTGGCTAATTGAAGAAAGTGTCCCAGGTTACGCGAATCGCTCGCGATACATACACGTTTCGATTTACAAATAAAATGCTTTCTTAATACAAAGATCACGCGCAACCACAATTAATCAGTGCAAAGTACAGAGCGTTGTATGGGTCTTTCTTCACTATGCGTCAAAACCTAACCTTGTTAAGCACGTGCATTGCTTGTGAACGTTGACGAGTGATGACGGCTAAAGAAACTTTGTTTTTTGAACATAAAATTATCTTCAAAGTAAAGAATGTAGCTTCTTTAAGGTGATTCATCGTTATAATCCAATTACACTACATCACTATTGTTACAGAGGTGCCAATGCAAAAAAACCTTTTTAAATTCTTTGGATCCACGTAGCTGGTAGCCATTGAATGGTTTTTGGAACCTGCCTGGCTAGTTATCAACCTATCGTCATAACAGCAGTGGTGTGGTGTATTTTGGCTACCAACATAATCTATATATATAGATCTATCTATATTAATACCAAATATCAATATATATGTAATGAAAATGGATTTTCTTTGTTCGCCTATGCTATGAAAACTAGCGAAGTTATCGACATGGGAACAAGAGCATTCCACGCGGAATAATTTGTTGGTGGTTATAAGCTAATTAATTTTTTGAATTTCATGGATCCTTTATCATTTTTTTCTAATTGACTTTTATAAACATTTTCATCTTATATTAGCTACAGCGCCAGCTAAGAACAAATTTTACATTCTTCCTGACCCAAAGAGAGTTGCGGAGGTTTTACGGCCACCAAAGCGAGCGGAGAACAGCTAATAAGCATTATTATATATTACTTTCTTTTATTCGGCTTTTTTAAGGAATCGACACTTTTTTTAGGTTAATAATAAAATTAGAGTGATCATTATTTTTTTAATAAATAGTAAAAGGTAGTATTTATTTCTAATAAAGCCAGTTTTATTTATAGATCTTCAATAAAGTCTTCTTAATGCTACCTTATAATGTACTAACCTTATGCGTACTCTTATTTCTACATTATTTTTATAATTAAAGCATCAACTTTCTTCTTTTTAAAGTGTCTCTCCATTACTAGAGGTGCGTGTCAGATTTGCGAACTTGTGTTTATCTTGAGCCATTGTTAACCACAGTTACTCTACACTGCACAGGTCTAGAATATTGTTTGCCACCCAGAATTTCCTTCGGCATCCTATGTGTTTTTTGTTTTAACTTTACCAAACGTAATAATTTGAAGCAAATAATATCTGTCGTGCCTGAACACCTGTCCCAGACCTTCACCGTTTTGCTTTTTGATGATTTGCAATAATATTCAGGTTAGGTAGACATGTTGGAGAACTTTATCATAAGACTTTTTTGTATTCAACTTATTCGCAGCATACATCCGTAACACCACATCTCGAATGTTTCCAGGCGTCTCTTCGTATTCTCTATGAGAGTCCAGGCCCCACATCAGTACATTAGTGTAGTCCAGACATAACACCTGAGAATACATGTTCTAAGCTTAAGGTCTATTTGACCACAACACATCGGTTGGACCTGCGCTGCCTTCATTCAAAGGCTTCCCGTAACCTTCAATAGGTCGTCGCTCCATCTTGTGGGGAGCCTGCCAGCACTAGGTCTACCGGTACGATCTTTGTAACTTAAAGCTTTTCTCGTTATATTTAGTTTTTTTTATTTTATACATTTACATCATCTTATAGACATTAATATTTTTTTTTATTTTTGTGACAATAAGTTTTAAATAATTGTTAATGTATAGGAAAGATAACCACAACGTTTTCGAAACAAAAGAAAAGAAAATTTGTGGAACGTTATCACTTAAGAGAGCATTTAATATTGATAAAATATTAGCAGTTTATTTGTAATAAAAATAATGTTAAGAAACATCTCATAGAACTATTCTATTCTATTAAATATCTGAAAGTTATGTTTAGTTACTCTTTCAGTTTATATCATTGCCTGTTTCGGGGATATGGACGGTAATAAATTGTATTATTATTCAAGGTTTACGTTTTTTTTAAATGTAAATGTTTATAACAACATTTTTTTCTTGTTCCATGTATTTTAATTTATTTAACAATTAAATAGCCTTTATACTTCGTCTGTCCATAATTTGAGGTCCCAAAATCTACTTAACATTAGCTTTTAATTTTCTTGAGGAATTTTTATTGTCTTACATTTTTTCCCATAGCTAAACAACTTTAGGAATTAGAAAATATTTTAACATAAAGCATCATTAAAAAGAGACTTATGTGAAATGATTGTTTTCTATAATATAAAAAAAACATAATACAAAATATATTAGAATCTCCGCGAATAGCTTTAATTTTCACAGTATTTTCTGCAGAAGGCAATTAGTCCCCGAGAAGGAACAAGGCAACAGACAAAAAGACTTACTGGGGTTTAGACTTTTGTTGTCAATACTTACCTAGTTAGGTACTACCCAGATCACAGCAGCTCCAATTTCAGCTGCTAAGGAGTGTGCTAACGTACTAGTAAAACTACTGTGGTAACGAGATTTATACTACAGTGTCGACAAAATAATATGTCGCAATGCATTTAATTCTAATTACCACCACAGTGTTATGAATAAGTATTTCACTTATAATCAAGTTACCAACCTGCTAGTCTCGTCGCTTTATCAACGAAAAAGATGCATACCACGAAAAAAACTTATGTAAAGCAAATAAAAAAATTATGATAACGCATGGAGTATCTTAAAAAAATTTAAATTGTACAGAAAGATCAAACACACATGTAGTTAAAAAGTATTTATTCTTTATGTAAAAATCAAGTCTTTAAGTTATGAGCCATCGATTCAGTTCCCTTTAAGGATATCTGTATCCAGCAGCCACGGGTTCCACAAGTTTTGCAGGCGCTGCGCGAGCTACTGCAGCTACGGGTGCTACGGGAGCTACAGCAGCAGCGGGAGCAACAGCGAGTCGAGCCGGTGCTGGAACCGCAGCGACGGGTGCAGCATAAGCAGCAACTGGAGCGTTGTATGCAGCTACCTGCGCAGTATAAGCTGCTAACGGTGCGGAGTATGCAGACGTGTAAGCAACTGGAGCTGCTTGAAAAGCCGCGGCTACGGGTGCGGCGTAACTGGCAGCTACGACGGGAGCAGCGGCGTAACGAGCCGCAACAACGGGAGAAGCGGCATACCGAGCAGCGACCACGGGGGCGGCAGCATATCGTGCAGCAACTACAGGAGCAGCTGCATAACGCGCAGCAACCACGGGAGCCGAAGCGTATCGAGCATATAGAGGTGCGGCAGCCAGTGGAGCGGCAACCGGTGCGGCGACAGGAGCTGCAGCATATTTTGCGACTATAGGTGCAGCGACCGCGGTTGCGACAGCAGGAGCAACGGCGTAACGAGCAGGTACTACTGCGGGTTGCGCAACCACAGGAGCGGCAACTTTGGCAGCAACAGCAACTGGAGCAGCCGCTATACGAGCGGGTATTACAGCGGGTTCAGCTACAACAGCCGGTGCTGCGGCCACTAAGGGCTCATTACGGACCACAGCATTGAAACCGTTTACTGGGTCTGCAGCATAATCAACAACGCGACGAGTGCCATCGGATTCGATAAAAGAATATTGGCCTTGTACAAATTCTCCGTCGCGCTGTTCCTCTTGACTCTTGTAATCCCCAGTTAAGGAATCAGCAACGTTGTATCCAAATCTATATTGCGGTACGGGATCAACTTCTTCAACTCTTGCAATGGGTGCCGCGTAAGCAACAGGCGCCGCTGCAATGGCTGCTGGTGCGCTGGCATAGGTAATCGCCACAAAGGAGCAGAAGATCACGAACTGTAAATAATCAAATATTAAAATATATCTATGGACAAATGTTAAGGACAGTAGAAAAAACTACACTGTTAAGTTAAAGGCAACCAAAAATTTAAACAAAATGTTGAATCTGAAATTTTTTATAGATATTTGCTAATTCCAAAAAAAATCAAATAAATGAGTAGGTTTTCCAGAGCCGTATGTTCAAAATTGGATACTTTTATCATTATTTTATAAGTTAATGCACCAGACACTTCCAACGATCACTTTTTTTTTGGAAATTTCACTTCACTGAATCCCATGGAAAGGCGTACCTTGAACACCATCTTGATTGTTTTTCTTGTTGTGTGCACAGGGATACTTGGTTCTGTGAACTGTACACCCCATTGAAAACTAACAGCATTTATAGTGACCGCATGCCGGGTTGCCTCATCCCGACCGCATCTTCAAATTTAAATATATTCAAGTACGCACGTACCAACCGGCCCAGTGGAATGGCTGGACAATGCCGCGTAAACAATACGGCTACTTGTGCAACTGGGCCGGGGCTGAGACATCGCGGTCACACCAATTCACCACTAGATTCTAAAAATTATGCTTCTTTTCATATAGTTTATCACACGATGATCGCAATAGAACTCGGTAGAGAGTACCCGGTAATATTTGAATAACGATTGTGAAATGTGTCAATATTTACATTGGAAAGTTTCATTCTTCGCAGTCTTTAAAGATGATTATGCCGGAATAATACATTACAATAGTGTTTAAGTATCAATACATAAACAAATAAGACATAGATAAATTCCGAGAGAAATATTTCCGCACAAAAATTTGATATAAACTGTAAGCAGATCGCCTATTTTCTTATGGATAACAGGCTAAATACTTGATTTATACTTAACATTATGCTAAAATGAAGCTGAACGTCTTAAAGCGTGGTCGCGATCCGCGAAGCTCGCTGTCCCATTAGAACACAGCTAAGGTGTATTATGAGATATAGATATGAGGGTGAAATCTGGCGAAATCGGTTCACAACCACCACGATACAAAGTACAACATGTGGTCCGGAACCGTACCAGGGACCACTGTGTTATATGGAATTCTGTTAGCCGCGAGGCTTATAGAGACAAAAAAAAATTGTTTTTGGTCCATCGGTTTAAGTATTTCAACCCGCTTTAATACAACACACAACTTTTAGTACTATGACAGATGTTCATAGTGATAGTATTTAGATATGCTACGAACATTATAGGTTAATAAAATATTATTAAAAGTAAAGAAGTCGACATGTCCGATCCATTTTTGATGATTAAATTTAATTTAGTAAGTTCTTGCTTCACGAATTTTATCAAACATTTATGAGCATTGTCAGATTCTAAGTTCGCCGAACGTACTTTTAAATTTTGTTTCTTCCATAACAGCCAATTTACGTCCCCACTGCTGGGTCACAGGCCTACCCCCAATATGAGGGCGATTGGGCCATAGTGACCACGCTGGCCCAATGTGGGTTCGTGATTTGTGCAGGTCTCCTTACGATGTTTTCCTTCACCGTTTGAATTTCGCTATTGTAACTAAAGTCCACAAATGTACATAACTTAAATATTAAAGTCATTGGTACGTGCCGATATACGAACCCGCGACCTTCGGAATGAAGGCCGCACGCTCTAACCATTTGTCCAACGAGCAATTTTTTTTTCTTATTTATTAACATTTCATTAAAAAGTATTATTTATAACTTAAACACTTTTTTCAGATAGCAATAACAATGCATCATTTTTTTTTAAACCACTTAGGTGACAAACAGGCTTGCGGCCGGATGGTGTTGAGCAGTCATAGCCTATAACCGCCACTAACACCAGAAGTATCACTGGGCGTGTTACAGACACTGCAGAAACCTTTCCACGCCCTTTTTGAAGAACTTGATACTGTAGCTCCTAAAGAAAACCTCGATAGGTAACTCATTGTATAATTTGAGTGTTCTCGGGAGAAAACATCTGTAGAACCAGACATAAGTGACCACTCGGTTCAAGGGTGTGAGAATGAATCCCCTGTCGATGGCTAGCATCATCGTAAATTGTTTGACCCTTTAAAAGATTCTATACTCTTTTCAAAAAGAGATCCTCAATATTTTTTTAGTTTATAATTGTTATTAAATAAATTATTATATACAAAATTTTATAAGGATATATATAGGGTGGTTATAAGGGTAGAGGAAGACCTAAGATAGTATAGATGGATTGTGTGAAAGATGACATGTGGAAGAAGAGTGTGAATTCAGATATGACGGCTGATAGAGGAATATGGATGAAAAGTTCATACTGTGCCGACCCCACATAGCTGGGAAAAAAGCAGGAGGAAAGGAAAAATTATATACAAAATTTTGACAAACAATTAAAAAAATTTTGATGCGATAGATTAAAATTTAATAATTTGCTTTTGCTACTATACATTAATTCAATTATTATATAAAAATATTATTTCAGAGAACAATAGTTTTCTATTACACAATGCAAATCTACAATCTGATTATGTCGAGCGAAACAAAGTTTAGTAAGTGCACCTTTTGATGTTTATCTATTTTTGTTTAACATTTTTTCTTTACACTTCTAAATATTTAAAAAAATCAATTCATAAAAGTAAGATATTTATATATTTAAACACTGTTATATAAAAAAAGCGAATGTGTCCTAGAGAGAAAGATTTAAAAAAAAATCGTAAAAACTTGTCTGAGAATGCCTTGTGGTGTTAAGCTCGACTTTGACTTTACTCATTAGTATTGTATTTTTTCTTATTTAGTTACTCTCTTGTATATATATAGATAGATCATGAATCTATGTCTCACCATGAAAGCGCACTCAAATACATTATATGCGATGAAAATGCGAGGCAAGCATTTTCCCGCGTTGCGCATGCGTCCTTCACAAGGCTACGCGACTCTGCCAACCGTTTTGTAATCGATGTGACCAACTTGAACCCTCATACTAATAAATAATATACATTCCATAACATCTTTCTGAATAGACAAATAAACATGTATAAAAGTTTATTTAACAATTATAATTTAGTAATAAAAAAATTGGATCCGATAACTAATTATCTTTAAAGCTCTAAGCTCACTTTCAATATTCAATCTATGTATTGTTGTTAAAAAAACCTTAACCAATGAAACTAGAAAAAATTATTTCAAATCCAGTTAAGATATTTTTTGTCTGTCCGTGTATTACGTCGATGTTCATTTTTATTATCGATTAAAATATATATTCATTTAGTTATATGTTATCTACAATAAGCCAACACATTACCGTAATTTCATATACGTTAAATGATATGAAGTCGCGGATAGTAAAAAGTACTCGACCAATATATTAATATGCGGTGATAATTATTCAAATAAAGCATAAATCATCACCCTAATAATTTTGTTGACTTTAAACGTAAAATAATAAACAACATATTTAGTTCTCTCTCTGCCAAGAGAAGAAAAGTGGAGGCCATTTGTTAACCACTCTTCATAAATGTGGATTAACAGGTATCACATCAATAACACAAATTCTACAATTTTTTTTCCTCCCTAGCTTCGTATAGTCTTAAATAGCGTTGCATTATAAGTGTAAGCACACTTAAAAAGTGAACTAACGCTGTTCCTATCTTGAACTTGATGTCTTATATACTTAGAGATGTTTTCCATGAAAACTATTAATATAGCATATTGGATATTTAGCAGGCAATGTAACGTAACATATTTATTACTCGCATTTAAAACTGTGTACATAAAATTAGAACATTTCTAATTCATATGCGACTGTGTTACGAACCGCATACAAAGTTCTACACTTAATACAACTCGTGTAATAATAATGAAATTGAAAGTATACAAACCTTATAACATTGACATTAAGTTTCATATTGATTAAGTACGTTTGTATTTTAATATATAGTCGACTGAACCGGTCACTTCAAGGCATACAGTCCATTTCGAGAAGTTATGAAATTCGTAAGCATCACACTGCGAATAATAAGTTCAGAATTTAACTCTATTTGAATTATTTAAGTGAGAACTCCATATTGAGATGTTGATAAATATTTCGTAATGGTAAAAAAATATTTAATTTAATTTGATTTTACATTTTATTTGCGATTTATTCAATAAAACTTAATAGCTAAGTTAATTATAGTAGCTTATACCTTCCTTATTGTCAATAATTTAAAAACTTGTGCTTTATGTGTCTTGTGCTTATGCCTTCTTGATTTTCTCTGACATTTAACAAAAGCCTACAATGGGATATAGGTCAAAATAAATTTAATGTATTTTAAATTTTTAACATTTTCCACATATACGGAAATGGCTCTTAAAACAAAACTATGTATTACAATATTTTATTCCACTCAACTACTCGCTTAGTTGGTAAACGATACCTGTGCTCGTAACAATATGCTGATGTATGCTAATTTATTTACTTAACTTTTTAACGTAAGATTAAGTCTCGTTATTTCACTAATTTCTCTAGCTACAGCGTCTTTCATACCGGAACACAGCAAAATAGTTTTAAAATATGTTAAATTGTTATACGTGTACATAATAGTTTGAAAGTATTTTGAATATTATATCGAATTCGATAACATATGTATACGTATAGGTAGATATATAAAAATAAATTTACAGATCATCTTAGAAAATACTTGTAAATGCCACAAAGTTTTCACTGTATTATATTTAATGTTGTTGAATGTATGACTATCATTACATTATTGGATATGCAACAATTTTAAAAAGAAGCGTAGATTGTAGATTATGAGAAAAATATTTAATAGAAATATGTAAATAATTAATTAAGACTTAATTGATTTTCTGACCTACTGCGCAAAAATTCTTTCACTTGTACTATTCAAATATATGACATATCAACACATTGATAACTTAACGTGATATATTTACACTAGGCATTAGTTCAACGTGGTAATGTTTATTTTATATAATACATTCCGATAGCGCTGTTTATCTTAGAATAATTGATGGTTATGTTGATGTGAATTATTTTAGAAAGGCATTTTAATTCATCACTAAAGCGAAAATTCTCGACTTCTGGCACTGTATGGTTAGTAAGAAGCTCAGCGGTTGCCAGTAAAGGACATCCCTATGCTGTACTGAAGTAGGATCAAATGTTAGCTAAGTTAGCCATGTGAGCGAATGTTACATAAATACCAATGACTTGTACGAACATGTTGTAGCCAAATTAGGGTGTATATCCACTAAAGCAATATTTTTTTTATTTAATTAGGCAATGTGACCACCGAAACGTTCTCTTGATAGAAGTGATACGCCTGCCCATAACAACATAACACTAGTCAGGATGATATACACCGCACTATATTGCGCTGTCGCCTGAGAGATAAGATGTTGCATCTCGTTGCCCCAGTAATTACCCTAACTACAGCGCCTTTCAAACCGGAACACAGTAACGTTTGCACACTATTGTTTGATGGCAGAAGTAAACGTTGCGGTGGTACCCACCTTAACCGTCTCCTGAGAGATCTAATACCAATGAATTGCCACCACTAATCAAAAAAGATGACATAATGCACATTTTATGTTATATGTTTTGTTTAGTCGTAGGGTTTTCGAACATAGTTAACTACAGTAGTTGTAGTTCAGTCGTCATAGCATAATAGTATTGTTATGCACCGCGTTATAAGGACTAGAGTATTCTAGGCGAACACTATTTACAATCCACGGCCTGTTAACAGAAGGTGAAATTCAGATCAAATTTTATCAGATTGAAAGTAAAAGTAATGTTAACATGCTTACTTTTTTATAATATACAATATATGTACACATATCACATAGGAGTTGCCCGGTTGTTTTATATGTTTACCTATAGCACGATTTAGATGCTATTTAATATATTGTTTGTAGCTAAAATAGACAGTGTTAAGATATTTTTTAACTCTACGTTACTTCAAAACAAAGTACTCGACTTTTGTCACAACGCCCGACAAACAAGAGAGACAGAAGTAAAGGAAGGATCTTTTTACATGTTGCACTGATATTAAACATTACAACGAATAGATAATTTTATATAAAATTACCGCCACGTGTCCAACAGATCCTACTGAAAGTTTACATTTTCAAAAAAATGTAATAAATAATTCTTTGTTTAGATAGATTTTCAAAAGAGCTTGTTATCAATAGCTTGCTTCCCTTTATTTTATTTAGCTTCTGTTTTTCGGTGTTTCCTCCCCAATAAAACTTTAAATTGAAAATAGCACGCGATGGTATGGTGACTATAATCCTAACGACAAAAAAATTCAAAACGTTTAGGTTATATCATAAAATAGAAGTTCTCAAAATAAGGATATAGCTGAAGGTACTAAAATAAAGCATACTCTGAACTTTTTCCTGTTTACTTTTTAATTTCAGTTCAGTGTATACACACCTTAAGATTTGTAATAAAGTAGCACAGCCTACCGACCTCGCACTCTACTTCTAGGTATTTCCGATTCGTGTTCGCGATAGTAATTGACTTTCAAAATTACAATGAAAGTGACGGACGATTAACTTATATATAATAGATATAAAAAAATTATAATCATGAAAAAAAACTTGCTGCTTAGGAACCACGGGAGAATCCTGATCACTAAACAAAGATCTCATAGTTTGCCACAACCTATTTACAATGAGATACATTATTAACAACTTCAAGAAGACAATAATGTCTAAATATAAATAAATAATGAATCGATTACGATTTCTGTTTAGAATTTTTGCAATTTACTTCCACTATTATAATAAAATAAATGGATACAAATAATATAAACATTGTGTTGGTTTAAACTTAAACTACCTCTTTTTCCTTGCAATTAGAATACAAAGTAAACAAAAACACAATAGAATATATTTGTGTAAGTTGTACATGTATTTGAAGTACATGCATTCAACAATGTAAAAATAACATTCATTAATGACCTCAGTTTTAGTTAGGCGTATCCGAAGGATTTTAGTTTTAACGGTAATTAAAAAATTTCAAAGGTGAGACCTTACCAGTTAACAACCATAGTGGTAGTTTAAAAATCATTACGCCGAAAAAAGTGGCCCAGCGAGTTCGTGTAGGTAATAAACAAAAGGTCACAGTATTATTGCGGACAAAATGGTAACAACAAACCAAACAACTAAATAGCTTTTGAAGTGTTTCACTAAAGCGTGTGTAACGAAACATGTTATAATAATTATGAAAAAAATAGATCATAATACAAAGAAGGGATATTAAACGTTTCTAAGAAACATTTAAAGTTTAATATAACTTGGTTAACACAGCACATGCCTGTGACATATTTTTAAATACATCTAATAATTGTTACAGTATACTTTACCTACCATAAGTATAACTGCTTGAATACAGTAATGCTATTTCGGTGGAAGATTGATAAGACAATGATCATGGCATAGCAAGGCCGAGTGAGCTCGAAAACCCCAATCATTAACCAAAGTCCGCACCTTACCTGGCTTGGGATTCGATTCAAGGAATCCGTGTGACAAGCCAAGTGATGGCGCTATGAAGACCGATAAATATAATTGCTGTAATATAAAACATTTATGCTTAAAATCTATAATTTTTGATAACATATGAACTTGAGTTTTAAAGTTGGTCTATATACATTTTATATACGAAAAATAATGAATATACCATGTAAGTATTATAAGGCAATATTTATTATTTTGTAAGGCAACATTATTATTATAAAATAAGGTATCAATAGACACATAATGCATTTTAAATCATTACTTTTAATTTTGAATTGAAAATGTATAATAATATTAATTTTTAAATATTGTATTTTTAATAAATATTATTTTTACTCATTACATTTTCTTTTACTAAATTTTCTTATTTTTACCTATTAAAATAGACTAAAGTTTGATCTTTAACCTACAGAATCCATTTTATATTGCAATTAAAAAAAAACTACCTCAAATACATCAATAATGAACATTATAATACACAGCAAAATTAGAGACAAAAAAAATAGTTATGCAGGTCAAAAAGGTTTAGAATAGTGTTCTTAAGTTTGCAAAATAATTGATCCAAACTTTATCTAATTATATATAACAAAAACCATTTTTTTTTTGTTATTATCGTGGTAAGGCCACTATTAAAGAGCCCAGACATTAATGCTCTTACGAGTTGTTATCTGGCTCTTAGTGGGAGGCAATTTCATAAACACATAGAGTAAACATCAGAACAGAGGATTGAAAAGAAAACCTGTTTTTTTTTTCTTTATAGAAGCTCAGTTTTTAAAAGAAATACAACTTTGCACTGTACGACTACAAGAGGAGCGAATTCTATTCCCAGTTGAACTCTCGTAATCCTCCGATAAAGAAAAATATCGTGAAGATACCGACATGTTCCTAGAATATACCATAACTGGCCCCGCGTTGTTAAGGACAGGCGTATCATTACCCAATAGGTAAACATTCCGATCGCCTCAACCCTTAATAGAAAAAAAATTTCTAGATCCTTTGAGAAGAAGCGCAACATTCACAAACCGGTACTCGGCCAGAGTGGTAAACAAAAAAGCTTTGTCTCTATATAAGAGATGGCTTCAAGTTCTTGTTAGGACATTAAAAGGACTAATTATTATGTATTACAAAATGTTTAACAGTATTTATTATTTATTTAGGGTTCGCTTGCCATAGAAGAAAGATAATTTAAGGCACAAATTATATACCGTAAAGAGTTTTCGATCTCCTTTTGTTAAATGCTCTGTGCTCAATCCCACGTATAATGCCAAGGTGAAGCCACGTATTGTTTTACACAGGTATATCTCAAATCAAAATTCAATCACGGCTTCTCAATGTCGGTAATGTGGTAGAATAATTAGTATGATTGATGCCTACACTCCACCCGTTAAATTACTATTCTATCTACTGTCAACAGGTTCATTAATAGCTTTTAATAAGGTGTGAACTCTGATAGACGTTAAAATTATTTTTCAGAGAAAAACAGTTTAAATGAATAAACTCATGCAAATATTATATATAAAATAATCAAAGCTTGTCAAACACCCCTCTGTATTAATGATTGCCCTTTCTTACGGATATTGTTACGTTCTAGTTTGAAGAATGTTGTAACTAGTAAAATTACGGTCAACAATAGTTAATCACCTTTTGTGTCAAAGTGACAATATCAATCTCTTGTTATGTGGACATCCAAATTAGCGTAACATCGTTATAGGTAGGAGTATCTCTTTCTATCAGGTGAGCGTCTGCATCATTTACTTGAATAAAAATATATATAATTTGCTGTTCCACGCACTTTGCTGGCCGTAACATAGAATTAGATATCAAATTTAGAATTGAATCTTGTTAGAAATATTCCCGCCTAGTACCAATCCGCCGCGGCCCGAGCCCGTTCCAGATATTGACATCTCTGCACCTTCCCTTGGAAATGAAATTTTGTAAAATCCATTCTTAGTGACCTCTAAATAGTAGAAGAAATATCTCTACCAATTTTGAGTCTTTACATCCAAGTTTCGGAGATCTCGTGGTGAGTTAGTGAATCACAGTATACCAGTTAAACATAATATATTATACCATAAAATGTAAAGTGATGCAGAACATTAACATATTCACACACGACATTCGATACAGTGGTTCGGACGACGAAGAAATGAAATTGTGACCCCGCGCTAAATTCTCAAGATGCAGGTATATGTTATTTAATACGCATAATACAAGTATTTTATTCGCACTGTACTGGAATTGTAATGACAGTGCAGACGGTTGCAATCGAACAAATTTATTGTGTATATTTACTCAAAATAAACGAACGAACTCGAACAATATTGTTTTATAATATATAGGGGTCGCTCTTTCCATTACTTAGTTTCTTTAACAATTATGGTGTGAAGAATACTAATAATCTTATGATGTGTTAATTTATTCCTGTATAGTATATTGTAGTAGTATATGGCTTCTTACATCTATATTCCTTTTTATCACTTCTTATTTAGCGATGTACTACTACGGGTCATCGAAGACATTCCTACAAAATTTTAGTGTACCTAGTTTGTATTGCATAAAAAGTTAGTATATACTAATATTAGGTAACAGTACAGAAGTAACAGGATATCAATCATTGTAATACATGCATTAAACGTGATACCGCACCGGTCGCAGCGGCCATCCTTGACTCGACACCGGGCGTGGTCGTTGCACAATGGTGGGATACTAAATAGTATGTAACGAGAGCATACGTGAGTGCATAAAATGCCGCCATTTCAGCAACATCATGACTCAGAACCTATTACGAATATTAAGGTTATAATTTATGCGATAACAATATTACCGAATTTAAAATCCAAAAATGTCTCTCCCTAACTAGTATTCTATACGGTGGTGGACAGCTTCACTTGTCTTTCTCATCCATTTTGCTCTGACTTCGAATGTCATCGACGTCGACATTAAAATCTTACAATAATCTCAAAACTAATAACATAAAGCATAAGTTAATATGACTGTGTAATTTATGGATGACGCTCTTGTCAGCTCCTTTCTTCATCGCTTAAACCTTACAACAGAACCTTTTTACGAATTATGCACCCAAATGTAGTATCATAAAATTGCGCTTGTCAAGTTCGCTAAGGCTTCAGAAAACTGATGTAGATTTTTATTAATACCTTTATATAAAATGTACATATAATAAAATATGCATATTTTGTATATATATATAATTATGCAGTTTAAAATAATGAACCAAATAACTTGGCATTATTTATATATTATTGCTTCGACAAATAGTTGCCTCGGTTTCACCTATCTGGACGCTCTTCCCCAAGGCACTTTTTACATATAAATTATTGTATGAACTTATGTATTACAAATTCTCCTTTATCTACAACCTCTATAACCAAAAACAGCTGTAATAAATATATTTGTATTTATCTTTTAAATTTTTTCCTATCCTATCGACTTTTCAGACTTAATCATTGTCCGACTATTCAGCACTCTCCACCCATCCTATATGCTCTAACGATTCTTCTTTCTCTATTAGGGAAGTGGTATACATAGATATTTATGTATCTATTCTTATAATTTAGCTTAAGACCTGAATCCAATGAAGCTGAAAAGTCGTCAAGAAGACTAAGAACGTTAAAAAAATGCCTCTAATTGAATCGTCGCACAAAGTATTATAAAACTACAGATATAACTTTGGAGACTATTGTTGGATATGTTTTTTAATAATTTAATTACAGCTAGTATTGTGTACTAAGATTGAGAACTTTTTTCCTCTCTAGACAGTTTCCGCCATTAGTTTGCATTGCAAAAGCTCCTTTCCGACTTACGCATAGATGAGTAATATTACTTTAAGAAGTTTCTATTTTTAATAAACTGCCTATGCAAGCCTATTAAACCAAACTTGAACTTGTTCTCAATCTTCTCTTACTATGACTTACTTATGATATAACTTCACATTGTATACCTATATTTAATTAAGAATTTAATGGTTGCTTTTAATTGTATTTAAGGCAGCTTTAAGTTCAATAAAACTAGAAGCAATATAATTCCTAATATGTTGCCGCCTGCCATGTGTAACTGACAATTCCGGATATAAATAAATTTTATTGAACACAATAATTTACGTGTGCTATAAACATTAAAGATACATGTTTTATTTTTTAAAAAAAAACCTTGACAACTTTTGACTGATGATAAAATATGTTAAATAATTTTAATTATTTTTTTAAATACTTTGTTACTGTTTCCATCAATACATATATAAGTTTGGCAAATATCTCCCTTCCGCTTTTTTCCTCTTTATTCAATGCTTTATAAAAAGTGTTACAGTGATCGGATTTAGTTCAAATATGCGCCGTTTTGTTCGATAATCTGTTTCCATCTAGACGGCAACTTCATAATACCTCCCTCGTAGAAGCCCCCCTCCTTATTTGCGAAGAACTCGGGCAGCCACTTTTCACAAGCCTCTTTTGAGTTCAACTTTACACCACCAAGGGCGTTCACCATGGACAGGAACAGGTGGTAATCACTTGGCGCTATGTCCGGGCTATATGGTGGATGCGATAAAACCTCCCATCCGAGCTCCCGTAGCTTCTGACGAGTCATCAACGAAGTGTGTGGTCTGGCGTTGTTCTGGTGGAACACTACACCCTTCCTGTTGGCCAATTCTGGACGCTTCTGGTCGATCGCCTGCTTCAAGCGGTCCAGTTGTTCGCAGTAGATGGTAGAATTAAGCGTCTGGCCATATGGGAGCAGTTCATAGTGGATGATTCCCTTCCAATCCCACCAAACACACAGCAAAACCTTCCTGGCCGTCAATCCCGGCTTGGCCACTGTTTGGGACGATTCACCGGCCTTCGACCACGACCGTTTTCGCTTGATATTGTCGTATGTGATCCATTTTTGGTCGCCAGTCACCATCCGCTTCAAGAATGGGTCGAGTTCGTTCCGTTTCAGCAGCATATCGCAGGCGTTGATTCGGTCCAGAAGGTTTTTTTGCGTCAAATCATGCGGCACCCAAACATCAAGCTTTTTTTTGTATCCAGCCTTCTGCGGATGGTTTAAAATGGTTTGGTGACTAACTCCCATCTCCTGGGCGATGTCACGAGATGCCACATGCCGGTCTAACTCGATGTAGTCCATGATTTGATCGGTATTTGTCGTCACAGGTCTTCCGCCGGCTGGCTTATCCATGGTGTCGTTTTCACCGGCTCTGAATCGTCGAAACCATTCCTCCGCGGTTCGAAGTGATAGAGTACCATCCCCCAAAACACCATTAATCTCACGGAACGTTTCTCTAGCGGATTTGCCTTTAACGAAGGAAAACTTTAAAATAGCGCGAATTTCGGCGTTAGTGAACTATATGTTTACACGTCTATAACTGTTGAACGCAATATCCAAACTAATTATGCATAGCGTCGTTTTGTAGGTTATGTCAAGACCTTTCAAATTATGTATAGTATTGCCAGATACGAGCTCTGTAGCGCTTTGTACATAGCCGCGAAATTCAAAAGACAAAAAGGCGGAAGGGAGATATTTGCCAAACTATTATGTTCAACAATTTACTGTGATTATTGGACCGTCTTATTACATGTCATCTTGCATTTATATACCGAAAAGGCATCATCACCATGACGAGGTGCCGTCTTTAAACTAATGTTTGGCGATCAGATTGAGAAATCTAATTAAGTTTTCAGCTATTATCTCTAACTAATGGCATTTAAGCCCGGTCCACATTTTCATATCAATCAAAGAAAAAAAAAACAAAATCATATTTATCTAAATCAGAACTTTTATAAGTAAATAAAAAAGAAAGATGTAAAATAATTCTGTAGAATCCGAATTAATGATAGGAAATTGCTACAAGATGCATAAATAATGTAATTGAATATAAAATACTACAGTGAAATTTTCACTTTATAATAAGTAGTAACTTTAATTATAAAATCTTACTAATCACAGGTTTGTACTCCTTGGCCTTGAGAAATAAAAAGACGAGACTCATTAATAAAAATTGAATATACTGTTTACATTATTATTGCTATTTATTTTTCAATCACACAGCTTTAAAAAGGTACAGTCTTATCTATTTGTAATAATATTTTTCTATTAATTAAAGTTTTTTACATAGATAATATAAAGAAAGATGTTTAACGTTTATTAATATTTGGCATTTGTTTTTAATATAACTACTTCTATCATTGATGATAGAAAAACATTTTAATTATTAGAATTTAATTAATACACCGGAACAAAAACGATTATCGATAATAGGGCGTCGGTGCGCGGGAGTTTTAAACAGCCCCAGGGCTAGTACTCACGGTCGCGTGACGTCAGAGCGCCTTGCCGGTGAAAGGGTGTACCCCGTCTTTTGTATAAAAGCTCTACAGATTTCTCATCAGGTATCATTCGTGATCCATCAGTAATATACGCTTACACAATGGCATTCAAGGTACATCAGCAGACTCAATTTTGTTTAATTATTATGAAACGAGATTATTTATTAATGTCTATTTCTTTGCAGTTCGTAGTCCTCGCAACTCTGGTGGCTGTTGCTAGCGCTGGTTTAATTCCAGCTGCTCCTCTTGCATACGCATCAGCACCGGTACTACACTCCGCTTCGTTAGTTCATGCTGCGCCTGTAGCGTACGCTGCTCCTATCGCAAAAGTTGCGAAAGTTGCTGTTGAAGAATACGATCCTCACCCACAGTACAGCTTCGCATATGATGTACAAGATGGTCTTACCGGCGACTCCAAGTCCCAGCACGAGTCTCGCGATGGCGATGTAGTCCAGGGCTCCTACTCGGTTGTTGACCCCGACGGCACCAAGCGAACCGTTGACTACACCGCTGATCCCCACAATGGTTTTAATGCAGTCGTACGCAAGGAGGCTCTCGGTGTGAAAGTAGCTGCAGTTGCACCAGTTGCTAAGATCGCTGCTCCATTGGCCTATGCCGCGCCCGTTGCCAAAATCGCTGCTCCGATTTCGTACGCTGCTCCTGTTGCAAAAATTGCAGCTCCCTATGCATATGCTGCTGCGCCTCTAGTTCACTCTGCCCCTATTGTCCACTCGGCGCCAGCATACTATTCCGCCCCCATCTACCACCACTGAGGTAATGCCAAAAGAAAAAACCAAAATACTACAATGTATTTAGTAAAAGACATATAGCATGTTTTGAATGGTAATTTAGGTTTATTAAATTATTTTTTATATTCTTGTATATTTTTTTTTATTTCTATTTATTACATCTCCAGTATTAAAATAACTATTTAAACCACAAAGATATACTTATATTTTTTATCTATGTCATTTACACATTCTTTAAAAAAAAGTGATTGTAAAATCATAATCAAAATTAATTTTTCGTAAAATCACAAGCAACACAATAACTGTCCTTTAAGGTTTCTAAGCAAATAGAAAAGATAAGTAAATGTATTATGCTTTTTAACAACATACTTGAGTAAAGTAATATTTTCAGCCTAATTTACTCGAATTGAATGATATTTATTCCATAGCATTTATTTAAGCTTAGAGTAATACGGTAATATTTTATACCACCAACAGACTCAACGTAACTCTTTTAAACGGCGATATCTATTAATGCGTATGTTGTCGAATTCTAATTAATAATTTTATCTTTCTCTGCAACAACCATTATTTTACCTTCCATTGCCAAATTTTTCACTGGAATTTCACCCACAACTTGATAGGGTAAGGCACGATAATTGAGCTTAAAACTAGTGAAAGTGAACGTTTAAATGTTTTACGTTTAAATTCATTGGAATAAAATAAAAAAGCATGAAAAACAAAATAGAATGTACCAACAAGTTTTTTGAAAATTTAAATTGATTGTTATTTCAGCATTATAATTTTCACAATCCTTAATTTTTTTAAAAACAACATCTTCAATATTCAATTTAAAATTATTTTCAAAATATCAAACCTTGGAACTCATGAACGAAATGTAAAGAAAATGTTCGCGTATAGTGTAATATATTATAATAATTAATCTGTTGATGTGATAGGTATCTGTGATCATTCGCAGGATTTGTTTGTAAAATGTCAACTAGTTTGTATACAAAAAATGCGCATACATTCCACAAACCGAAAATCATATATTTAAGATTATAACTGTAATTGTTATAGGGAAGTGTGGATAATTACATAACATAATTAGAAATATTTTACCCTTTAAAATGTACCTGACATTAAATGAAAAAAGATAAATTTAATTCAATTTTATCGTTATAAATTATAAGTTTTCGGAAAACGTGTTTATTGATAAATTAAAATTTTTATATATTATGTCATCAATATTGGAATTAGCGTCTTTACAAATATCATAGTTACAACCATATAAATTAATTATTGAAAAGGAATGGTATCAACAAGAGGCTTACGTTATAAATTTAGCGAAGGAGAGCGTGTCCTTTGCTATGAACCTGACCCTACTAAGGCCAAAGTATTATATGATTCTAAGGTAAGGAAAAATAAAATCTACTTTCTGTTATTGTAATATCAATGGTTTAAATAAAAATTATTGTCTATAGTTAAATATGTATATTTTGTTTTATAACAATTTTATTCTATTACTTCATTCTTATCCATTTATGAATAAAAATATATTTTATGGATTTTAATGCCTTTATATAATTATCACTCTAAGAGATAAGGAGCATACAAGTTACATTGTGAAAACGATCTGTAGTCATGATATATATGGTTTTGGATTATTCTATATATAACATTAAGTTTGATAGCCCACATAAGTCCTTGCAAGTGATTACCAATTACTTTCTAGAATAATCTTTGAGACTATTGAAATTAACTACTATATTAATTTCAATAGAAAAGATTAACAGTTCTACCACTGGTACATGTATTATTACCTATAATTTGATTTCTAAGACTGGAATAATTAAGTCATTATTATGTTCTTTTATAGGTATTAGAAGTAATAGAAAGTAAGGATAAAAGAGGTTGCCGCACTGTTGAATACCTAATACATTTCCAAGGGTGGAATTCTTCATGGGACCGTTGCGTCAGTGAAGACTTTGTACTTAAAGATACTGAAGAAAATAGACAACTACAGAGAGATTTAGCTGAAAAATCACAACTCCAATTGTAATATTTTAGAACTTTGTTTTTATTTATCTTACTTTATTTTAATACTTTTGAAAATAATGTTTACGAATTTTGTAGGATATAAAGCATGCATGATATAAAGCAATTATTTGTAATTTTTGTTATAAATTTAAAGCAACAGTGATAATTTATATGCTTGTTTAAATTTTAATGTATTGTATTGTATCATAAATATTAATTTAATAACCAGTATGCATATAAAAAGGTTTAAAAAAATTTACATTATTTCTAGAGGTCTAATATGTTATTAACTAGTAGTCATTAACAGCAAGTGAAACAAAAATATTGAAAACAGTGGTTCAAAGTTTAGCTAAAACAAACATAATTTGGCTGATATGTATGAATATAGTAGAATGTGTATTGTTAATAATAAATATTATTTCAGGGGAGCCTATTTATATCGAAGGGAGCGTAAAAAGGGCAGCAACACGACCACCCATTCAGGCCATGCTAAACGTGCTCGTCATGGATTCAGTGATGATGGATCATCAAGTAGCACCCAGCCAGATGGTGAATACTATTTAAAAATAGGTAGAAAAGATTATTATAAAATATCAACCATCACATTCTTACATAATCAAAAAATAGTTTAGAATAACATTTTATTGTAGCATTAGCATATTTTTGCATTACCATATAATAATAGAAAAGTTTCTGTATATTATAAATAGAACCCGTAAATTAATTTAAAATAGACCATTTACTATTTATGATTTTGTATGACCTGTATTTTAAAACCCTTGAATGCTCATGACAAATTTCTGTTTTTGTCTTTGGTCTTATCTGTTTTAACACTATTCTAACATATTAAAAATATTTATAACAAAAACAAACTGATTGTTTATATAAAAAGAAAAATGGAGTGTAAATCATATAGATTTTAATCTGTTCTATTCAGTTTTTATTTTAATTTTTTACCTTAAAAAAACTTTTTAATAACAATGTTTTCAAATAGTTGTTTAGTTTTAAGTAATGTGTAACATAAGGAATTAATAATTTAGAATAATTAAATGCAATTTTTAACGTTTTTATGGCCAAAATGCAAATTCTAGACTAAACAAAGCTTAAAATGTTTATGCGCTTTATAAATGGTTGTATTAATGTGCATCCTGTAAAAGTAGGTGTGAGTTGGGAAATACTTTTGCTAGACATCTCTTGTCGGACAGAATATACGAAGGTACCACCGCAACGACAATTTCTGCTGCACAACATTACTGTAACCATGTTTAAAGCAGCTTTAGGCTAATATATGTTAGTTCTAAATAATAATTATCGTGGTAATAAGATTTACAATCTAATTTCATGAAGCACCAAACAGGAGGCAGTCTCATGTAAAGATCAGAACTAGCATGGTCCCATTAAACGTTGTTCATATCTTTGTTGAAAATAAAGTATCGATCAAATTAAAAAATAATCATATTTTTATGTAGATGGTGAGACAGGAGACACGGACTCGTCGTCGGAGTCGGCGTCTGGTTCCAGCTCGCAGCCGCACTCGCCCCAGCACAACGTGCACGCGGGTCGAGCACACATTATACTACCCGCCGCGCTTAGGTACTTAACAACATCCATATAGCGTTACAAACATTTTCAAACACTATAATCTTCGGAAGTAACAAACAAAATTATATTTATTATCGTTTCAAAGTAGTATAAGTTTCAAAGTTTCTTATGTTCAAAATCGAAGGCCAGTATAGTTAGTGAAAATACTTAGATAAACGAGAGCAATTAGCAAATCACTGTAACCAGTGGGCATGTTACTTACCATCAGATAAACTGCTCGCTCGTCTTGTCCTTTCATGATATATATAAGAAAAGTAGATTCGTCTCGGAAATAATTTAATAATTAACGGTCTTTTTATAGTGTGTACATGAACATCGCGTGTATAACAATAGAAATGTCGTGATGATAACGCAATTAAAAATTACTCAACATAATTACAGAGACCGTTTGACCTTCGATTACCACCTGGTGGTGAAGCGCGGGCGGTTGTCGCGGCTGCCCGCGACGCCGTGCGCTGCGCAGATCCTGGAGTCGTTCGTAAAGTGGTTCGCGAGGGCTGGTGCGTGGCATACGGCTCGCGCCCGCCACGAGCGACCCGACATGCTCGACGTTTCCTGCAGGTAGATAACTGAACCTAGTATTATCCCCAGGCATACGAACTCAACAGGTGGTAGGCTTTTATTATCATATTGTTTACATAGTAGTTAGAGTAGCTCGCTGGCCTAATGGTTAGAGCGTGCGGTTTTCATTTCGAAGGTCGCGGGTTCAAACCTCGGCATGTACCAATGACTTAATATTTAAGTTATGTACATTTGTGAACTTTAGTTACAACAGCGAGATACAAAAACGGTGAAGGAAAACATCGTGAGGAAACCCGCACACTGATATCATCTTTGTGCGTGTGTGTGTGGTGGTCCGAATAAAAGTGGCAACAGGCTCGCCCCCCTGTTACATGGGACCTAATCTGACCACATCTGGCGAAACGTGGATGGTTAATTCACCTCTGCCTACCCCTACTGGGAAAAAGGCGTGACTATATAATAAAAAATAAAATAAAATTGTTTACATAGTACGACAATTGTTACAAAAAAATCTCTACATTTTTATTGAACAATGCGATCCGAGTTAGCATGATATACACAGCAACATCTCTTACTCCTTGCCCTGAGGCATAAAATCTTAAATCTCGTTACTCCAGGAATTTCACTAGCTACAAAACCCTCTCAACTGGAAAACAAATTTGCAGTATTGATCGGCAGACATAGCCTTTGCGGTTAGATCTACTGTAGGTCTCTGGTAACAAATATCTACCAAAAAATGGTAGTGTCACCGTTATAACGAATAACGTTTTTAAATTTATTATATCAAGGTTAAATCTAGTCAGAGAGGTTGCGGATGGGCTTCGGGTATACTTCGATTTTATGCTGCGCGGCCACCTGTTATATAAACAAGAGATTCATCAGTATCACGAGATCTGCGGCCATTACAATGACGAGTAAGCTGTTTTACTTTTATTTTTTTCTTTGAACATCATCTAAACCATTATAAAATATTTTACTTTAAAAAAGTTCAAGTTCTTTATTTCCGGAATTTAAAAATTACTTAAAAATAATTTTTAATTTTGATTTGTTTTTTCATATTTAAGCTTCGACTCAAAAAGCGACGCCGACGATGAGGGCGAACTATCACAGGACGACGGCATGGTTGCATCCGCTGAAGAGGATATGAGAAGTCCCAAGATACCGGAGTACTCGCACCTGCCGCCCGATCCCACTGAAGGCGAAAATGAAGACGGTAAGATCATTATTCTTCCTTGCTGAAACTTACAGTTTTCCTTGTATATATTTTTTACCTCTAAAAATCGGTTAAACTACTTGGTACTTTAATTATCACGATTAATTTTGAATTAATAATTAATACAGTGCGTTAATTTTAAAATTAAAAAAGAGAAAACGCAATTTTTGTAAAAATCAAAACGATACAATGATAAAAGAGTTTTGGGTTTTCTTTCACAAGAAAAGAATCAAATCCATGTATGACGGTCAAATGCCGCATAGCGCATATATCCTATCCTCAAATGTTGTTCTTAGGACTTATCGTTTTCCTTCACCTGAAGTTCAAGGTCGTTGGAGATTAACACGCATAGAGAGAGCGATTGCCTTACAAACTTATTTTTCTTGACACAAGAGAAAATGTATTTATAAAACTTTGGAACTGGTTGTTACTGTAAAAAACCAATAGTAGTGTGCAAGTATTACAGTATTCTGTGTTGAAAGACGGTTTTCGCTAGAGTAACGTAAGTAACGAGCGCAACGGGGTGTTGTGTATGTCATACTAACACGTATCACCATCAAGTGAAGGTTCAGGTCGTACCGTCACAATGCCGATTAGAAATAGGTGGTAATTTCAATTCCAGAATTTGTCGTACTGTGTAAAAATCATTCTAACTAGCGCTACGTTATGGGTAGGTATATCACTTACGAACAGGTGAACGGCGCGCTGGTATTGACGCTTCATCGAATAAAAAATATTCCAATAAATTTTTTTAAAAAATATTACAGAAGACACCTTGTCGAAAACAATGGACTCTACTGACGGTACGAATTCGAACGACTACACCATGTCCAGTTTGGGTAATTATTATTTATTATACAAAAATAATTAATCATCATCATTTCAAAGCTATCATTGCCTGCTGCTAAATGTAGACTGCCTCAATCGCGCTGGAAATAACCTATATAAATACAATATATCACATCATTCAGCCATGGACGATATAAGGCTGAAAAGATGATGAATACAATATTGTGTCAAAATTTATAATGAATATTATGTAGCTTGTAGATTCTGAATCCACGTACCCCAAGAAATATTAATTAGTCAAATTTTTCAATACAAAAACTCATGAAATTACATTTTTTTTTTTGTGGGGCTTAAATCATACATATGCGGATATCTTGTCTAAAGACTTAATATCTTTTCAGTTCACGACAATAGTCCGGATGAAGATGCGAAAAACGATTTGAACGATAAATCGGTGATAAGCGATTCGCCAAGCGATGAAATCACTAATCATAACAACGGCTCAAAATCGATAGAAGGAGGTGCAGCAATGCGCAGTGGAAACGTTGCTAGAAGGTTTTTAGTAGTTATTTTTAATAACCACATTTACGTTTGGGCCCGGGGTGGACAACCTACGATCCGCGAGTCACAGACTGATCGTTTTAAAAATTTCAAGTGACTCATTTTAGTTCAGACAATAAAGTATAATGATATTCTAAAAGAATACAAAATGTCTCAAATAGGCTGCACCCAAAAAAATTTAAGGCTTCTGCGTTTAACTTATAACTCGTTATTAAATCTCCAATGATGAAAAATGTAGTGCTGGATATATATAATATATTTGTGTAATTAGTTATTTATTACTTCGTAACTCTCAACGACGACCTGGCGTAGAACCCGCGAAATTGCAGAATTCGAGCAGCGATTAGTGAGAAGATCGTTGAAAGAGACGTGTCTTCCGGATGATGATCATAATGACCTCGTAAACGTTTAAACTTTTTTATTTATATTTGAGAGACTGTTGGTTTATTATTTTTTTAAATAAATGCTCACCAATTTCAATGATAATTTCAGACTTCGTTCGCATAAATCCGTGGTGTCGCAATCGGAAAATGAGGAGCCGACGCCCTCCACGTCCGCTGGTGATCATCGAACCTTTGAAACCATGTCCTCCAGGTATTTGCGAATGGTTTAAGCTTAGTTGCGGTGGGCCTGCTTTATGTAAAAATTATGATTTATACTTTAGCCCTTAAGTACAGTTCAAAATACTAGCTAGTGAAATTACGGAGGTACGCGACTTAACATCTCAAAGCAACGAACATAATATGGTGCTGTGTGTGACATACTAACTAGCGCCACAGTGTGACGGGCAGGTGTATTAAATACTATCTGAAAAAGATCCTACTTGTCTCGTTCCACTAACAAGAAAGAAAACCTGGCAGAAATACTGCTACTGCCTATTGTATGTATATCATTCACCGCAGCACACTTATGCTAAACAGACGTGTTACAATCTAAAAATAGTTTGTTCTCTACTACCTTCATGTTACGTGTGTTAAATATAATAAAAATATAACAAAAACGTTTCCCGAACTAAACTGTAAGAAATGTGAAAAGATAGTTCATTTAACATGCCAATGTGCCAGTTTCATAGATAAAAAAATAGCAACTTTACAATCCGCAGAAAATTTTGACTGGATCTGTCAGGATTGTGTGAAAAGGACTGCAAAATGAGGATCAGTTATTATTCCAGAAGACGATTCGGCAAATGACGAGAAACTGGAAACCAACTATCAAGTTACTGCTAAATAGTTACAGTACACAGTACAGAATACGGTACAGTTAAAAAAGAAATGAAAACCATTGGAAATTCACTGGATTAGTTTAATGAAAAAATTGATGAATTTGGTGAATGTCTGGAAGCGTGTACACAAAAAATCAAAGATTTGGAGAAGAAAAACACACACATGAGTAACTTAAATATAATTTAGAGACTAAACTTAGCGACTACGCCAGAATTAAAAACGACATGAGTTTCTAACTAAATCATGTGTATATTTTTATATGATTCCATAGACAACCTATTCGTTGCAGCGCTCGGTATAGTACTGACAGATCATCGCATGATCGTTATGAATGTAAAGATAGTAATATGCGACGAAAATAGTAAGAGAGTAAGAGAGTCGATGCACGACAGAGGAAAGTATAAAATATAAATAAAAGAGTAATAGAAAATATGAGTTATGAAAGAAAGATACGATAGGTAGTAAAACAAGACATAAATAAAGAAAGAAGAATGAAATGTGTAAAGAAGCCATGACCCAAAACACGCAGAAGGAATGAAAAAAAAAAAAAACACAAAAATCAATTGGAACATTGCAAACTCAATAGATGCCCTAATATACAAACCAATACATAAAAGATGAATTCAACAAATGTTACGAAACTCAAAATATCAAGCAAAAATAACAAGAAGTAAAAGAAACGTAGAACCATGGTGAATTAAAAATATTGTAAAACAATGTATGAAAAGAGAAAATTAATTTTTAAATCGTCTAAAGACGCCTACAACTCCGTATTACATATAGAATACAAAAAATGCAGAAACAAAACTAACGAAATGATTGAAAAAAGTAAAAATAATTATTTTAAAAATCGTAAAGAAAATTATAGCGGAGATATTAAAAAGTCATGACGCATATACTTAATTAAAATTTCTTCTAACACCACGCATAATGCAAACGAGGTAATAACTAAAGCATTTACTTCGAAATAAGGTGATGAATCCTAAGTAGCAAACAATTTCTCAAAAAATTTCCTAGGCAATGTGCACAACTTCGAAACACATTGTAAAACTAAAGTCTTAAACTCGTTACTACATTTCACACAACATGTTGACAAATATATACGACACCGACGAGCTAGTCGTGAAAAAATTATAAGTATAATAAAAAACTGAAACTAAAATAAATCTCCTTGAATCTACGGGATACGACCATAAGACAAAGAATATATCACAAAATATAATTGATTCTATGGTAAAAATAGTAAATAACAGTGTAAATTCAGGAATATATCCGGATAAAATTACATTCCATTATCAAGGCCCTACAGAAGACTACAATAACTTTAGACCAATATCTGTATTACCAATAATTGGATACAATAACAGAAAAATCACATTACCATGTAATCAAATCCGAAATCTCAACAAAACTGACAACAAACAAACAACATAGCTTTTATGGAACACAGCAAAGCATTCGACACATGAGACCATGGTTACTGTTGGATAAGTTAGAAAATACCAGAATCAGAGGGAAGATGTTAAAATGGAGCAAAAACTATTTACAGAACTGAAAGTACGTAGTGAAAGTAAAAAATAGAATTAGTGACAATATAAATATAACAAAAAGAACTGCTCAGGGATCCGTGTTAGGACCAATACACTATTTAGTTTATATCAATGACCTCAATAATCTTTTAAGACAATGCCAATTTTTTCAATTTGAAGATGACACATGCAGACAGGAATATCGTTACGGCTCAGAAAACGCTCCAACACGATATGGTCTACGATCGACGAAAAAACTAAATCAATTCACATCCATTCCAGTCATAACATAGCATTTCATGAGGTGAAATTAATAGTCCACACTCATAGCTGTATGCATGATGCAACTAAGACATGTGACTGCAAATCCATAAAACAAGTCAAACAACACAAGTATCCAGGACTCATTATAGATGATAGATTTAACTGGCGCCCACACATTGAATATATTTCCGTCACACTGAAAGTCATATTAGCCAACTTTTATACAATAAAACTGAAAATACCATACACAATATGAATGATTTTGTACAAAGAAATCTCAGACTCGCTTTACAATTATAGATAGCATCCAAAGTTATGGTCGTACCCAAAAAACATATTTAGTCAAAAGTTACAATCTTCAGGTACAAATACTTAAAATAATAGTAGGTAAAAATAGTAAAGAGAAGTTTAGAAACAACTATAGGCTTATTTAAGTACTACAAAATACTTACATGAAAAATTACACTATTCAATACTAAAAGAAAATAGACATTTACTAAATACTATTACCTGCTGCTGAAATTAGCAAGCGCGACGCAAACGATGTAAGATTATCGGCGAAAGATCTAAACAACGTTTAAACATGCAACATATTAACCGAAATATATAACAAGTTACCTGCAGACTGATAGGAAGCTTTAAAAGGAAAATTCCCTAAAAGAAAATTAATGGCTTACATTTTAAAATATGACAAAAATCATAATTGTAAAATAATACATACACATGCATATGTTCGTGATGAATATAAAAAATAAATAAATAATTTTAAAAACAACTTATGAAATGATTGATGTACGAATTATATAGTTTGTGGGATATTACTTCTGTTGGATTCAGTTTGTTATTTAAGTTTGATTGGGTATTAGGTTTAAATAGTGTTAAGAACGAAAATGATTGCAACACAAAATTGTGCAGCGCCGAGACAAACCCACAACACAGTTTACCGACGTATAGCAATGTTAAAAAAAAACTTGCTAACCTTTATAGATATTTGAAAAAATATAATAAAGTTAATTCAACCGCCAACACCATTAAAAAGAAATGTCACCACAAAAAATATGTAAACAATGTAAAAATTTATGCGCTGCAGCGACTCTGGTGGCTAAATAAAAGTAAGGAATACGGAACAAAACAATCTTTTCCTATCTAACACAGCATCACTACTGAACAGTGTATTTCTATCTATAAAAAAAATGTTTATTGAAATCAGTGTCGGCAGCAGCGGGTCGTCGCTCAGTGAAGACTGGGCCCGCTCCGCCTCGCCGGCCAACCCCGCGCCGCTGCACACACGCACACCGCTCTCGCAGCTGCTGGACAAAGTATGCACACAAGCACGCGCACCACGTCCATATATCACAATTATGTTAAGTAACAAAAGCCTTAAGTCTGAAAGTGTACAGTTCGATCAGCTTAATTAATTATTATATGTATGTCAGAGTCGAAATATATCTCAAACCATCGGGTAGTTAAATATTAACCATTGTCCTTTACCATATTGAAATGTTAGATTCCGAGCAGGCTTAATAAACAATTTATTGATTACTGTTCTCACCGCAGTGACTTCTATCTCAAGAAGAAAGTCGAGTTATGCAAACTGGCCAAATGCTGGTCGGTGCTTTTCACTTGTCGAAGAAACCTATTATTCTAGGTACATGTGGGTTTCCTCACATGGTTTTTATTACCAGGAAGCTCGAAGTCAGTGGGGATCGAACTAGATTACGCGTAGGACTACCACAATCTGAGCTAGCACAGCTTCGATTCACGTTCACGTATTATTTGGTTATATATCTATGTTATTCGTAGGTTTCTAAATGGCAGATCATCCCCCGGGAGGGCTCCGAACACCTGCCGAGCAGAGTGTACGGCGCCATACATCTCGCAAGACTGTTCGGTATAAATTTTGTAGTTTTTTATTAATTCCTTTTAATTATTTATTATGAAAAAATTTAGCATATTATATGTTTACAGTGAAACTACCCGACTTCCTGAATGCGACTCAGATTCCTGATTTCAAACTCAAGTTGGTCTTAAAACACGTTGACTTATTCATACAGTAAGTATATAACATTTTCTATGTGGAATTTTTATACATAATATGACACAAAATAACTTCAACGATATAATTTAGTATCGGACGAAATCTTTAAATTATCATAGCCAAAAAGGCCACTATTTCATTATCAAATAATTATACTTTGCGCGATTCTATTTCAATGTAACTTAACATTGAAATGATATATTAATAAAAAAAAATTTTACTTTTATTTAATGAATAAAATGATTCTCATTATATTGTTATCAAATTGAAATAATTATCTGAATTTACTGTTATAAACAAGTTGACGCAACTATAATATATAACAGGAAATAATTTAATTGAATATCTGGTGGAGAATTATTTGTTTGGAAATAGAATGTATGTTAATAAATTGCTTAGTAAAATAATATTACAAATTATCCCTACCGACTATCTATACATGTCGGATGAACGGTGAATAGTGAACAATTAATAAAACAGATATTTGGACGAGCACAACGAGTGGTTCGGCGAGATGTACTACGTAGGCGACGGCGTATCCCTTTCGCACTGACGGCGGGGGCGGCGGCGATACATCGGGTAGCGACATCTGTCGGGCCGACGCGGGAACTGATGCGATGTTTAAACCGAGCGCCTGCCTTAATATCTTTATTTATTTAATTCAGCGACGAAACGAGCGCGGCATTCACTTGATGGCAAGTGATACGCCTGACCACAACGTGGTGCTAGTTAAGATAATATACGCCGCACCACATTGCGCTCGTCGCCTAAGACAAGAATTTGAGTCTCGATACGCCAGTAATCCCACTAGCTGCAGCGCCCTTCAAACCGGACCACAGTAAAATTACGACATTACAGTGTGGCGGCAGAAATAGACGCTGCGATCTTACATAAACGGTTTCCGGCTACAGAGACCTACCACCAGTAAAAACTCGACTGTGGCGTCATTGACAGACGAAATATTGATATATATCTAATGTGAAGGGAGACGAATGGGAGAGGCGGGGAGGACAAGAGAAGAGTAAGACGGTGAGAGGGGGAGAGCCGCCGTACCGACTACGTGCTGCCTATAAAACGGCCCGTTAATCTTTTACTGTTATAGTACCTACCGTATTTTAATTTTAAATATTTGAAATCATTATCTGCTTGTAAATAAATGAATGCATTTTTTTTTTATTCAGTTGTGACATGTTACACTTGATGTAACTTTTTCAATGACATTAATTTGAATATTTATTTTATTTTTTTTATTATGAAATGTATTAATGTGAAATTATAAAACAATGAATGGATACTCTTTGTTTACCGCAAACGCTTTTAAATTGTTTTTATAATTAATGTATGTGTTATGTAATATTTTCCTGTGACTGTATATATGTGTTGTATGTTTATTATTGAATTTGAAGAATTTTCGAGCAATATTTTGCTTTACATAATTTTTACGTAACAGACTTCAGATTATTAGTCATTTTGGCGATATTTCAAAATATGTTTAAGTAATCGCATGATATGTGAAACGAGCCAATCAATTCAATGCAACTCATCCCCACTGGCATAGTTACTGTAATGAAGTTGAAATACAAGTCTGAAGCGATACACGTTTTATTTTATTTCAACAACCATGCCAATGTAAGAAAGCAGTCTTCAGAATGGTAATAGTTTTGCTCGATTTAATGATTACAATGAACGAAAAACAAAAAACCTTAAAATTATCTTAATCCTTAGCTCAGTGCTGGCTTTGCAATACCACGGCACTTCATGTGATTCCGTCGATCCATGTGAAGTTTGGTCAGTAGTAAGGTATTTTCAAACCTACCTCAGCCTGTAACTGCCTCATTGTAAATTTTCCACCATAACAGCAACTATCCTTTTATGTGAACACAAGTCGCCATCCACAGCTTCAGTTATTTAGCATCAGGTTAAATTAAAAATAAAAATTTTCTTGTTCTGAATCGAATTTAAATCTGCGGCGTAGTAGATACAATCACGTGTTGACTTATAAAAATATTTTCTTAACAATAGTACAATTAATATAAAGAAAAAAAAATGTTATTGCATATAAGAAGAGGGCCAAAAAAATTATTTAAATTAACTCGTAAGAGATCATTGGTAGATACATAAAAAGCCCTTGTCCTTAATAAGCAATCAAAAACACAATCGTATTAATAAACTTTTTGAAATACGGGAACTTGAAGAACTTTACGCAAAAAAATAAAATAATAATAAGCCCTTTCTCTTCAACTTATATAAAGAAAGAAACAAAAAATGAATGTAGATAACTAGGATTTAGGACAGCTGAATTATTTGAGAAGTCATTTAAGTTTAATACAATCTAAACATTACTTAACTCAACCAACTATCACATTTATTTTATTTTATCTGTAAAAAAATATATTGACAATAAAAGTATTTAATAGTGTTTGTACATTAATCCAGCTCCATCCTGTGAATGACGCGTTTGTACTCCTCCTCAAGAGACAGGTACTGACCCGCGAGACGCGTCTGGGTTTCATTAGTTCCGGTAGACGTCACTATAGCAACATACTCATCAGGCTTCAAAACTTTCTGTAATTTTTTCATTTCCAGTTTCTTTTTCTATGAACACATAAAAAATAAACTATATTACACTACACTGTAATATTCAATAGAAACATTTCTATAACTAAAAAACACCTTTAGTCCATTGAACTGCAATTTTAATCTAGGAAGCAAAGAGAGGAAAGCGAAATGTTCATCTGACGGTGAGTGATGGTGGTATGCCTGTTTTATTTTTCACTGTGATTTATTTATTCTCCGAGATCATCTATCGAGGACTTTGTTCAGTGTGTTAAAGTTACAAGACTTTGTTCACTCGTTACATTATTTACTGTTTTATCACATTAGAATTAACAACAATAGTTTTTTTTTTGTACTTTACAGGTAAGTCTCTCTTGGCAGACACCGTATAGGTAGGTATCACCGCAGCTCCCATTATTGCCGCTGACCAGTAGTGTGCAAACTTTACTATGTTACGGTTTGAATAGTATTGTAGCTTTAAAAATTATTGAGACAACATCATAAGTTTGAAGGCAACAAACACAATATGATGCAGTATACACTGCATAGGATATACATCCTAACTAGCTGTATTAGCTAGTCTTTATGGGCTGGCGTATACTTTATCATTTAGTAATCGGCAAGCTCGTCACTTAATTAAATAAAAAAAGTTCCCAAGGAATATGTTAGATATGTGAGGATAAGTTAAACGAAAAGTATAAACTACTATTAGTTTAACCATTAAGAAGATTGATTTTGTATAAATTAACCAGCTGTCAACAAATATGTCTGATATCTCGTGACATATTGATTACATTGCTATTAATTTAATTGTGTTTAATTAAAACTGAATTTACCTGAAACGGTGCATTAAGTCTGTTCTTAACATCGAGCCTGTAACTCAGGTACGCGCATTTGTCGGAGGTGTTCGTATTTTTCAGACGTAAAATTTCATAAACCCTTCGCGATTGTTTCCTGTTTATTTTGTATTTGCTACAAGCCTGAATAGCCATCTCCTGTGAAAATCTATTCATAAAAAAATAACAGTTTAGTGTTTATTTTGACGAACAGATTAATTCAGGAAGGTCCTTCCGCTGATTACATTACATACCATCAGTAATTTTATTAAACATCACATACCACCAGTAATTCTACTACCTACAACACCCTTCAAACTGGAATATAATGTTTACACCGAAATGTTTACCAGCACAAACAAGAGCTGCGGTAGTATATACCTAGCCGGATTCAAACTACATCTTTGCATATATTATTATCACTACAATTAAGTTAAAATATACATGTAACAGCTAAATATTATTGCTTGTGCAGCTAGTTATAATATAAAAATATGTTATAGATAATATCATAACAAATTATAAACATGATCAGTTTGTTAATATAATACATGAGACATTCTTATCTTGGTGCTCTATTGTCATCATCAGCTGCTAGACATTCTATGCTGGATATAGGGTTTCTATGCCCATATTCAGAACCATATATTATACTTCATGGATAAAACTTACCCCTGCAATAGCTTAGCAGGTTGGAAAGCAGGCAAAGATTCACAGTTCTTAGCGTCCACATAATCTCTTATTCTCTGAAACTCTTGCGATGGATCCTCTACAGTAATGTCCATCACTTCAGGTTGTGGTATGAAATGTGAATATATTGTCTGTAAAAATATATAAAATTACTATAAAAACAGTATTTTATTTCGGCCATGGTAAAAGGAACACTATTTATGGAATTTTTTGATGGGCAGTTTGGAAATACGTGATCGGGTGTTAGGCTCTGCAGTAATTCCTTATATTCGTTGAAATTTAAATATATTCGTTGTTTACATGGGTCAGTAATACGGATCTTTCTATTTACATACAGCGACTCAAAGAAGTTTTGACAGGAAATAAAAGTAATAATAGTAGCCTTTTTAGATGATTTAGATATTCAGAATGGAGACTAGGTTAACTTACAGGTGTCAACAAATATTTCGATTATGCATGCGGAGTTGATAACAATTGCATAAGCTTTGCAGAACATATGGGGAACACGGAAAGCCTACATTATTATCAAGACTTTGTATGCTAACTTTTTAACTAAGTGCTCAAGGAAAGATTGTAATGCTACAATGGATCCCTTTTCATACCAGTATCATAGGGCAGATGCTTTAGCTAAAATTGCTAGACAGGATGGAGAAGAAACGTTTTATCCACCATACCATACAGAATTATTGAGATTAGTGCGGAAGTTATCTAGAGATAGCTAGAGAGAATATTTTAATGAAATATTTTTAAGTAAAGATGTATGGTATAAATAAGTTTTCCGCATAAACCGTTGTTCAGCACTCACAGGCTTCGTTCCGGATACATATCACTAAACATCTTTACTTAATTAAAAAAAATCTTTCCACTGTGCAGTGTGGAACTGTAGAAGATATGTCTCAGATGTTAGTGGAGTGGATACAGATAGAACATGAAAGGTGCACATTTTTTGTGCGGCTTGCATGTAATTTAACGAACACTATATTTAAGTGTTCTGACTTTCCCGAAGCAGACCAAGCCAGAACACTAAAAAATTGTCAGCATATACTTAAGAACCAGGGTATGAGAATATAACATGAAAGAACTATTGGAGTGGCATGGTCACTGTATGATAAAAGCCAAATAATAAAGAGAAAAATAAATCTTTTTTCTGCCGCAAAATGGTAGTGAGCAAACATTTCTGGTGTTTGTTTAAAGAATGTTGCTGTCAAATTATTGTCATGACAAGAATAATGCTTAACGTAGTACATCTCGAGAAGACAAACGAAGAAACAAAAATTTTATGTCTAATTTATCCTAACAAGCACTGCTTTGCTATGGTCATGCATATCAAATACCATTAGATGAACATACTTCTTGTCATATTATGTGTTTATATTAAAAACTTTACGAACAAAACAGGTTAGGAACAATAAAGTAAATTTTTATTTCACTGGAAAATTATAATAAAACACATGAGCATATTAATGGTAAAAACGAATTGAAATAAATTTTGGATAAATTGAATAATACCTGTAGTAATTCAGCACATATTCCCATTTTCTGATATGGTGGCAGTGTAAGTACTTGAGACACTCTCGGGCGAGTATGTCTTGGATAAGCATAGTAGCGATACACTGTGGCATATGCAGCTGTAGAATAATAAGAGTATCCTTCACTTGTCTGATATTTTTCGAATCTAAAACATAATATCAAAATCAAAACAACACAAATGATAAGCTTCAATGTTTAATTACCTCTTCTCCACTCTGCCTTTCATTTCAATTAATTTGTAGCTTAACTCATAAATATTGTGAAGTTGTATAGGACTGCCTTCAAAACTGTACTTTATTTGTAACACCTCAAAAAAATAAACTCTGATATCTTTTTTCTGATTTGATGAAGTGATGATACATGCAAGACATTAATCTGATCATAAGTAACATGTCTGCCTTTAACAATGTGGTGGTAGTTAAGAAGATTGCACTACATTATGCTTGTTGCCTTAAGACATGAGGTAATAAATCTCATTAACCAAGTAATTTCCCCAGCTACAGCACCCTGAATACATGAAATAGGAACATTAGTGGTACATCTACATACGATCTTCAGTAAGAGGCCAACTATCAGTACCGATAGATAAATCGCAATTAAAAACTATGTAAAAAGAATGTGACTTTATTAAGTTACAAATAAATATATACTTACACTGTGAAAAATGTCCAGTGATCATCATCTACATCAATAAAAGAAGCTGCATCAACATACCACAAAAGGAACGTTTGTAATCTTTGGTGGTATGTGAGGAAACCAGGTGTTGACGTTTCACAGTAATATACTTCAAATGTATGTTGCTCACCACCATCACCTATAAAATTAGTTGGAAGAATGTTCAATACAAAAGAAGAAAATAGAGAAAAATTTTATTATAACAATATATAACTGCAGAAAAGGCACTGAGCAATTAATAAAAAATGTATACACCTATAATATTAAGAAAAGGAATGTCATTCTTCAACATAATGTAATGCCTTCATAGATACTTAAATTTGTTTTTATGCCATAATAAGAGAACAGGTGTCATTTTATTAGCTATAGAAATCATCAAATGATTAAAAACTACAGATTTGCTGCTAAAACAGTGGTGTGAAACTATCTATTTAAATGACCTGAAAACTTAAACTTTCATCTTTAACAATTACCTTCTTAATGTTAGATGTTTTTAAGATGGGAGATAAATTTTAAAAATAACACAAACTTACGAAGTGTTACAGTGAATGGACGGAGAAGTTGACCATGTGGTTTAAATTGTTTGTCCTTTCTTATCATGGACACAAAATTATCCAGGTTAGTGACATAACCTGGTGCCAAGACTTTTCTTAATGCTCCTTCTACATCATCAGCTTTTATTCCACCTGATTTACTGGGTTCAATCTACGCAATGAAATACATTGTATTTAATTACTTTTTTCTATAAGAGATGTTACATACTACATTTTAATGGGCATCATTGTATCATGATCACTAGATAAACATTTCATTTATTTGAAGTACTTTGAATAGTTTATTAATACAGTTTATTATGTTTTATCTTTTATTGTAAGAAGCAATTAGATGAGTGAATTTTCACCTGATGGATACAACTGTTTGTAACCATGTGGTGCTAGTTGTTATAATGATTTACACTGCTCCACATCATGCTTTCTTTCTTGAAATGTAAGATTTAGTCTCATTGCCCCAGTAATTTCACTAACTGCAGCACACTTCAAACCATGTAGTAATATTGGCAAATTACTGTTTGGCGGTAGGAACAGCAGCAGTGGTACCTAGCCAGTCTTCAAGAATAGAGACCTACCTTCAGTAAAATTTTATCTTTTAAGAGCAATTATTCTATATAATGAAATATTATTCATAGAATATATTTTAGTATTAGTGTTTGCTAACATTTATGCTCAAATACTAAATCGACATTTCGTTCGATATGTATCTAGTAATATGATTATTTCTAAGAACTACTTTAATATACAAAGCATCTTCCCTTGCCAAACAGTTTTCAAATCCAATAGAAACAAAACATTATTTCTTTCTTAAATATTTTTCCATTACAAAGATGTTGTCTGTTTGTACCTTGTCGGTATATTCAATTCCAAGATAGGTCTGTAGACTTCCTTCCGTATAAAATAGCTTAATATGCAAATCTGTGTATCCGAAAATGTTCTCATTTTCCCCAAAAACTTGATGACACATTTCAGGGCTAAAACTAGTAGCATGGTCCTCAATGTCCTCAACTGATCGCACTATAAAGTAATAAAGGTTAGAAATATTGATTGATATATAACAAAAACAAAACATGAACAAGTATTACCTAATTTCAATTCTAACACTTCATTTCCATTAGCAACGAGATGGCTTAAAGCATCCATCATCATAAATTACCGAGTTATTAGAAATAAACAAAGCGAAATATCGTTAGATAAAAGTTTTTATTCCAATACAACTTCCCGCGCAAAACATCTATGTCAACGGATTGTTTAATATATATTTAATAGAGACAAATCGTTTAAAATAATTCTAAATATTTTTTAAATATCTTTAATCAATTATCACATTTCTGTAACATTTAAACACGAGAATTTATAATTCGCAGTGACTTAAAGTAGAAAAACGCTTTTAAGAATGTATTTTTTTTCTTTTCGATGAAGAATATACATATTTGCCAGTACTTCTAATAAATCAGTAGAAATGTTACCAAATACACATTTTTTAAAATTATCACAGATATTTTTTAAAAATAAATGCATATCATAACTATAGAAATACTATAACAATTTTGAAAACAGTCTTATAAATTATATTAATTGTTGTAAGTTTCATTGTAATATGTAAGGTATGTTGTAAGTTGTAAAGTTCATTTCACATCCTAATTATTTTTTTAAATTAATTCCTTTAATAATTCCATCCATTAATAAAGAGACTTTTTAGTTCCAAAATGTCAAATTTAAATTTTATTACTTTTTTACACAGTAGTACAAACTTGATAATACAAAACTATTATTTACAACGTTTAACTAAGAAAATAAGATCGTTAATTTTCATTATAAAAATGACAATAAATTTTTTCGCTCATTCTTTAAACGTCACATTAAAAAAAAAGAAATTAAGTTTTTTAAAACCACATCTATTGTCTGTGGACAAAACGAATGTAAAAAGTTAGGCAACACTTCAGTAATTATGTGACGTCATTATGGCCTGGTTGGGTTAGGTTTGCTTGGAAATTTTTGTTAATAATCTTGTATTTTAGTATATTATATGTTGTGCTACTTATTTTAGATTAGTAATATAAATACCTCAAATAGCAGCAGTAATTCTGGTGCCAAGAAGTGTTTATCTCGGCGACGTTTTGTGGCGAAAATGAATCGCCATGAAGGTGAGTAATGATAATCAAAATTTGTGCGATGCTTTTGTCAGTAAATTTTCTTACAAAGTTATTATTGTTCATTATTTGTTTTGATTTATAGTGCTGACTATATGCAAAAGAAGTATTCCTGAAATATTTATTTTATTTTATTTGTCTTTGCAGGAGTCAGCTGTGATGCTTGTCTGAAAAATAACTTTAGAGGACGAAGATATAAATGTTTGATTTGCATCGACTACGATTTATGCGCCACTTGCTATGAATCTGGCGCTGTCACGAATCAACATACAACAGAGCATCCAATGCAATGTATCCTTACTAGAAGTGATTTTGGTAAGAAATCTTTGTGCAAAATTTTTATCACCAGTGGCATGACCTAATTTCATACAATTTTTAATTCCTGTTAAAAGTTAATTAGTTTAATAAAGTATTATGTAGTGCACTGTTAATATTATAATAGTTTTTAATTAAGTCTTATTAGTTTTGTATAATGCACCTAATATCAAACAATATATAAATTTTTCATATGCTTTTAATAAACAAGTTGTAAGTAAATAGTGCACTAGCTTTTCATTAATAGAATAATTGTAGTTGGTATATAATAAAATTTATAATTAACGATTAGAAAATATTTTATTGCAGTGTAAAATCATGTCTCATAAAATATTAGACTATAAAATATGATATAAATTGTGAGACAACCTATAAGTATATTTTTTTTGCTGTAAAATTTTATTTACACTATAAATTTTTGTTAATGAAACAAAAAATAGGATACATAAGAATTTATCTTCCTTACAGATCTTTACTATGCTGGAGAGTCACAGGCTTTGGAACAGCCCCAGGCATACACTTGCCCATTTTGCAACCGCATGGGTTTTACAGATACTGCACTCATGGAACATGTGACTGCTGAACATGCTGACACAAATCTTGCTGTAAGATTGTTATACTATAATATTAAAAATTATTCATATTTATTGGAGTAAATATTAATTTAATTATATGATTGTCATTATAGTCTAGAAGGTTTAATAGAACAGCTATTATCAGTTGTAGCAAAACTGTGACTATAATAAAATATATACAAGATTCTACTTAAAAAAGTATTATTTTGTTATTTAAATATTTGATGACATTGTTTGCATTGCTAAATTTCGCCATTGATATTATACAGGAATGAAAGACAGTATGCAGTACTATTACTAGTTTTGAATCTAACCTTAATTTCTATATAAAAAAAACTAAAATTTTTCCTAATGAACATTATTTTCCTTTTACATTGTTATGTTCTCTGTTGTTAAATAAAAAAAGATGGAAAATATATATTTTCACATTTCAGGTAGTATGCCCAGTCTGTGCATCTCTGTCGGGCGGTGAGCCAAATTTTGTGACTGATGACTTTGCCGGCCATCTTACACTTGAACATAGAACTGGACCTAGAGATCTTATTTCTTTTTTGATATCCTTTTTAAATCTTTTCTTTATAAAAATTTTATATTTATATCTATAAATCTTTCTCTACTTGTAAAACATGTTAACATTTCATTATGTTGAAAATAGTGGGTACTTTAGAGTATCTCAGCAATATTCTATAATGCATTTTTACCTATATACTACAGAAAGGTTTTTCTTCTACAAAATAAGATTACTTAGTATACTATAAATCCTAAGGTTAGTGTTGGACATGGTTACATAAATTCAATTACAGATATATAGTGATGAAACCTTACAGTAAATATTTGTTTGCTATCGCTATTCAATAGTACTTTTTTGTCTTGCAACAATTATGCTAGAAGTTCATCATATTACTTTACTATAACTTATTTATCAATACTGAATAATTAATACTGAATTTACAGGTTACCGCTTAATACCTAAATTGCAATAAAATATTTGTTTAATTCAATATAATCAATCTAAAATCATACACTGTTTAATATAGAGCCCTTCCAAAGTAAATTTCACCACAAGTGTTCTGATGAGATTTACCTTCAATGATTATCCATGATGGTCCACCTGGTTGCTGTCTTATTCTTAATTTGTATTTCTTATTGGATTTAGATAAAAAATATTGTTTGTTTGATGATGACAAGTGGATTAACTTCATTTGGTTTCCGAAATTTATCCACTAGATCTAATGATTTCTTAGGTTGTGTATCATACAGTTATAATATTATTATTAAATTTTATGTTTTGTCTAAACATTGAAAATTAAGTAGATGTGGTTGTAAAATAATTTAAAAGTATATTAGTACAGTATTTAAATGTTGTTAAAAAAGTAGTTATGTATTAAGCGGATATGGTTAAAAGAAATAACAATCACTTTTGTAACTAAGAGTATTGTTAACTTTTATTGTATATATCGATAAAAACTATTGCCTTAACTTCATTATACGATGAGCCCAGTGGTATCAGGCATGGCGGAGTTCGTCGTATGCCCGCTTCAGGTCGCGGTGTCAGTCGTGCTCGGCGCACTAATATGCAATTCAGGTATATTGTATTTAATAGGGTAGCGAATGCACCCTAAAATATTTACTTAATTTTAATACAGTTAGACTCAGTGCTGGAAGGCCCCCTAGAATGTAGACCAACACTAGTAAAAATGGCTGGAAACTGGGATGTAATATCTTTAAGAGAGGCCTATGTGCAGCAGTGATAGTCTTTCAGCCGTTATCATTCGGCACTTGCTGGTGTACTAGATTTATTACTGTATGAGTTTACCTATATGATTTAGATTAGAACATAGGGTTGAAATAAATTATTTATTATACAATGACTAAAAAAAGTTGTCCTTGATATAATTTTTTGTATCTTTAAGAAAGTTGTTAAATATATAGAAAGCTATGACTATTAGTATAGCGATACTTGAATTTAAGATTTTTCAAAAAAATTATGTCATTTAGGCACTCGACACCTAGCTCATTTTGGATAACACAGAATTCATTATCAAATTTTCAATATCATTATGTTAGTGCATATAAAACGATATATGATATGATGACTGAATTTTTTTTTTATAATAATGAGACTAACATACATTATTAGCATGTCTCACACCTGATAAGAGATACTCCATAACAATAAAGTGTTTATTTTTATAGATGCTCACAATGGACCACATTGCCCTTATCATTTAAGGATTTAACAAGCCAAGCTTTGTGTATTTTATTTATTTATTGGCTCGGTGCACTGGTTCTCAAATGTAGTATTTAATTTCAGTCATAATTACTTCATTATGACTTTGTAATAACATATATGTTCAGTTTCAGAGTAAGTAGTAATAGGAGAATAAGCACTCGTTTAGAATTACTGCAAATAAGCAGAAACAACTTGATTTGTATTAATTCCAAATTGTTTGACCTTGAGTTATTTAATCTTGAAATAGATTTGAAAACAGCTTTTTACCTACTTATTAATTTAATATATTTGTCTTCTTCGAGCATCACAGACACCAGATGGCTGGACTGTTTTATTTTTGGTTTTTACCTTCACACTGATTGAACTAATATCGTTTCACAATGAGAAACATGTATATATTGGTAGTGTTTATCCCAAAAAATTTTACAGTCCCTCTTCGAATTTAACTTTTTAGTGACTTTTGCATAATGTTAAAGATTTTGTTTAATGCCTGTAAATTTGTTTTCAGTACGAGTGGCGGTATTTCGTCGTTGTCACCATCTTCCCGTGATGCAGTAGTGGATCCCATAGCAGAACTACTGTCACAATTGTCTGGAGTGCGGCGAGGTGCTGGCCAGCCTGGCACGCCTAGCCAGCTCCAGCAGTTGCAAATGCAGTTACAACTCGAACGACAACAAGCTACGGTATGTAATGAATGCTTGGTTGAATTTTGCTCCTCCACTTCAATATTAAAAAGCCTCCTTTTATCTATCTGTAACTTAATGATGATACTACCTGATTATCAATGAAAGTATTATGTCCACCTACCACAGTAGTGGTAGGTCTTCATTGCTGGGGACTGTCTATGTCATATAATGGTAGGTATTCTGCCGCTAAATGGTATTGTACAAACTTTACAATGTTTTGGTTTGAAGAGAGTTATACTTAACAAAATTATTAGGGTAGCGTGACAAATGTCTCAAAGAGGAGAGGACAATGTTGTGTGGTTTACCATCCTAATAGCGCCATATTATTATTGATGCTGGTAACACCTATACCATCAAGTAAACATCTTGAACTTCATGTCACTTTGTGTGGTTGTACTATCTTACAGAATTAACCCCCCTACTCTCAACAACGATGATATTCCATTATATTCCAATATCATTTAATTGCTTCTGTGGTGGTGTGGCTAACTCAAGTATTTCATGACCACATATTATGGTTTTGGATTATAAGGTATTTTTTTTGGATTTCGGCTGTGTAAATATTTCATGATTATGAGTGAACACGCTTAACCATCCACTATCTTACTGGAATTTAACACTGGATCGTAAATGTTAGCCCATAGCTGATAAAAAAAATTGTGACAAAGTGTCAATAGTAATAATGTCTCATAACTGCATTGCAGGCAGCTCGGCAGCAATTGGAGAGATTGCCGCGGAGGGCGGCCGCATCGTCGAGTGGCGCAACCGCAGCTCCGCCTGCTCCTCAGCCCGCAGCCCCGCAACCACAGCCTGATTCCTCTGAATTTAATTTCCTACTCTCTAACTTCACAGGTAAATTAAAATGTTAAACATTTATATTATTATTATAAGGGTAACCTCTATAAGATAAGCAACAATATTTTAAAGAATAATTTTTATATTATAATTTGGAATAAAAATATTTTTCTAAAAATACAGTTATATGTTAAAATGTCATTTATCATTAGTCGATAAATGTTTTGCTTTACTGCTTTTTTGAAATAGTTTTTATGACTGATAAATATCAACTTTATATAAATACAATTGACCTCTCATTGATGCTTATGAATAACAGAATATATACATGGGGACATATGTAGTGTAAATTTTGGTTATATTAATAATCATTTAAAAAATTTTGCAAGTATGCATTCATATTAGTAGTATCAAATTTTTTACCTATAAGAGTATATGCAAATTGTGTTAAGATATTTTTTTACATAAGTAATTGAAAAGTCCTTTAAATGTTCTCACTACTGGGACTTTAAACCATCTTGTACAAGAATAGAGTCAAAACTATTTATCAACTACTCTGGTCAAGTGTAGTTTGGTGGATATCACTAGTCCATAAATGCTGTTGTATTTTGATCATATTTGTCTCATAGTGATGTTTTTCTTCAGTGAAATCTCGAGGCCAGATTAGTATTGTATCTAAAAAATTAACAAAGAGTGTGTAACTAGCCCAGATTATATGAAAATGTTTGTTTCGCTGTCTGTTTTTTACCAGGTGAAACAAGTTCAGTTAGCAGTGTGGAGGCGGAATCGCGCGCAGCTTTACTTCGCGGGCTGATGCTCGCGTCTTTGGGCCGCGCGCCGCCCGCCCCGCCTCCCGCTCCTCCCGCGCCGCCCGCTCCCCCTGTGCTGCCTCTTCCCCCCGCGCAGCCCGCTCCTCCCACGCAGCCCACACAGCCGGCGCAACCCGCTCACCCTCCGCCGCGCACTAAGCCTCAGCCTCGAACTAAAGTAACTAACATTATTTTTACATAACCTAACCTCGAACAAAAATTAAACTAAAAAGTGACAAAGTGACAGAGACTGTCTAGGTAGAAACCACTTCAGAACCGTTTGCCACTAAACAGTTGAGTTATTCATTACCTTTTTCAGGTTCGAACGACGCTATTGCAAGTGAAATTATAGGCATAAAAAGCAGGATTTCTAATGCCTATAATTTGACTTGAGATGTCAGGAAATCTCCCGTCCTAACTACCTTCCTTGATATTTTATACTAAGTTTGCGCTCCCCAGGAGGCGGCGGCGCGTGCGCATCCGGGTGCGCGGCAATTGCCTGAGGGCAGGTAGGAAAGCCGTGCGGCGAGCCCCTGCCCGCGCCGCACTGCCCCGCACCGCACCGCCCCGCACCACGCCTCCGGGCGACACCGCCACGCTAGCTAGTACCAACGCGCGCGGCGCACCGATCCTGCGCGGAGCCCTCACCTCGAGAGCTGACAGTGTCAGGTCGCACAGACCACGAACGGCACGCTCGTGAAATAACATTTTGCTCCATACCATAGTACCACTGCACAAGAATGCGAAAATCTACAAGTAACTATTGTGGCCGGTAACCCGTGCGCGTGCGTATCTGGTAAGAGGCTTCATAGCCAATTATGAAAGATATGTCCATTTCGCTTCTGCTTTGGTTGAGCCAAAATGTGAAAAATGGTAAATATACGCCGTCGCGATGTTGACGCAATGCTATAACGAACATTAGTTACGAAGGTGATTGTATATAGACATACAGCATGGTGTAAAGAATTGCCTACCATTTTAGGTTATTTGACTACAATGAAGATAAGGATGGAGTTGTTAACTTATAAATAATCCTTATTGAAGCAAGCCTACACGTCATTTTAAAATATGCATGTTGGGATCATTGACACATATTGAAGTGTCCACATTCACCTCTTTGTTAAAAATAGCACGGGATTAGCTGCGAGCAGGTGACGTCATGTGAATTAATACGACGAATTTTATAAAATTAATACTATCGTGCAACAAATGTATTTTGGTTTTATATACTCTATTCATCGAAGCGTCAAGATGTGCAAGGCGTTCCCGTGATGGTTCATAATACGATCGCCAATTTCAATGTGGCGCTTGTTAGGACAATAAACACTGCCCCACGTTGTGTGGTCGCTTTAAAAATTATGATGTAAAATCTTGATAGCCTAGTAATTTCTTCATACCGGAACGCAGTAATTATTACGCTTCACTGGTTACAATTAAAAATGGTGCTGTGGTGGTACATACCTAGACGTTCTCCGACTTTGATGTGATGAAGTAGTATAAAATATTATTCTTAATTTTGTTAAAAATACCCTGCTCGCGCGCCGTCGTAGAAATCAAAGGGTTTTTTGGCTGGTTCCATAACGTCCCTACAATCTACCTAAGTGGAAAGCTTTTTTAATTGGTTATTTAGTTATCCTTCAACCAGTGACGGTGTCGCAAGCTCGAAGCTCTCGAATTTCACGGTTGCTAATACGTGCACGTGCTACATGTGCACATTCTGTTACCGGCGGTGTATTATATTATAATAGTCGGTGTTGGCTTGTAATGTGGGGGGGCACCAATGGTGGAAACCATTGATAGGTTGTTACAGGCGTCTAACAGTGCATCTAACACTATGCGCCGGTACCTTGGTACACTGTAATATAGTCAAAGCGTTCATTGTGCTCCAGACTCGTATCCATATTACGCTCTCGATTTTTTTTAAGAAATATTTTATTCGGGTTAATTCTTTATCGAGAGTGGATTATCGATGCGGGCAGTCTGTGCATGTAGCATCGGACCATGTAAGGACAACGCAGTGTTATTTGGCAACGAAATTGCTAATGCTAGCCGCTTAGGTAAAATAACATGCTACGAAATTTTTCGTGTATGTCTACTGTAGTCTTAACATGGTCCGAGGCAAGTAGTTATCGATTTTGTGGCAGTTAGCAAGCGCCCGATGTGGGTACGGAGCTCGCAAGCGCATGAGTCGTGGGTTAGACCGATGGACGCAACCACTAACTGGACTTTCTTTGTTTTTTTAGCTAACACTTATTAGTGGATGCTTTTGTTTGTTTTGTTGGCTTTCGAAATATCCGTGTGATTTCTTTTATTATAGATACTACATAATAATTATGGAATGTTTATATCGATTTAAAGTTAGTTCGAAACGATTATCATCGAATACGCTTGTAAAAATTCATATAATTTTCTCGATTATCAAGTGAGAGGAGTACTTTATAATTTATTGACCTCATTTTATTTCCAAACGCCCTAATGATTTAGCAATTTAGTTTTATTATTTAATTATGTAAATTAAGTTAAATGTGTACAATATTTTATGGACATGGCAATTGTATAGTTTTTTTTATTTAATACGCTTTACAAATGGTAAAGAAATAGCTCCTCTCAAATTTTATTGTTTATAATAATGAAAAATTAACATGAATTCAAATCGTCAGTAGTGACTCGAAAGAAGTGCTTGTTAGTTTGATTATTATACTCCAACATTACAAAATGTTTGTATGTACCCTAATTAAATTCTATAATATTTGGCCGTTTTTTATTTCTTTTGAACCTGAAAATCTTATTAGTAAAACTTCAAAGGATCAGAATTTACTTTTTGTATTTGTACATTTTTAATTATACAATTATTTTACCGCTCGTAACATTGATATACAGGTAATCATGATGTCGATAAAATTAAGTTATTATAAGGAAATGTAACAAAAAAGAAGCAATAAACTATGCCCAAGTTCAAGTACACTATTACTTTTATCACCAAATATCCTTCCCTTATACTTTCCACATACGAAATTTTATACTTACTGTGTTTTATTATTTTAGATAACTTTTTAAAAAATAATAATTCAATCAATATAAGTCAATAGATCATTACCAGGGCTTGACATGAAATTTGTGAGAAATGTTCCCACCCGGTGGAAACACCACACCCCAGGCTCACTCTCGTTAATAACATCCTCGCAACTCCCTTTGGGGACGGAATTTTGTAAATTGCATTCTTAGCTCTCCTCAAAATGGCAAATGCAATATATCTATCATATTTTGAAACTACGTCTAATAGTTTCGGAGATCATGATGGTGAATGAATCTGGATATTATCTATATAAACACTAAAAGCGCCGTAATGCTAAGACTGGAAAATAAATTTTTATTACAACTGCTTACTAACAAATTTAATATCACGAAATCCGCAATAGTATTTTATAAGAAAAAAAATGTTAACAAAAATATCAATGTTTATGCAGTATAAGCAATAAATCTGTATAAGCTCAAAGTGAGGGTCAATTGTAAATTATGAACACTGCTATGTTTATGTAAGTGATTTTCAAAAGGTAAAATTAACACCATAAAATAATTTTTAATGAAAATTAAAGTAGATAATAAAACATTACAATCGTTTCGGAAGCTTTAATGAATTCGAAGAATCAACCTTATAATGTCGGTTTATATATTTTGGTGCACAAAAAATCTACTTTAAGATACAGTAATTTTTATCTAAATTTTCTCCTATAATTTTATTTATTCTGTGTATACAAATCCATTTTTTATTTTTAATGTAGAGAATGTTTGAATGTTTTATTATTAACAGTCAATTCTCTCGATAATTAAATTTAACACATCCCTAGCTATATGACAATTGACAATCTCGTGTTTTGCGTCGAGGAAATATTGTTTTAACATTAAAGAATTACTATTCAATTTGCAATATTTATATATATTACACTATTTATAATGGCCGACTCCACAGTACTTGATGTAAGTAAATTAAAGGTAGTGGACCTGAGAAAAGAGTTAAAATCGCGTGGGCTGTCGTATGCCGGCGACAAAGCGGAGCTGGTTGCGAGGCTCCAAGCAGTTATAGCTCAAGAAGATCATGGTGTTTTAAATTTAGATTCAGATGAAATAGACTCAGACGGAGTGCTTGAAGATGAAGACGATAAAAATCAAACGGACATATTAGATGAAATAGCTGTCGATACTTTAAATGAAGAATTGGCACTCGAAGACAATTCAGTTAAACAAACAAATGATGTGAAACCACAAAGAACTCTTAAAAGAAAAAGTACTTCAACAGAAATTGGGAAAGATAATTCTCATGATATTAAAGATGCATGTAATAAAAAGATAATCCTAAATAGAGCTGCTTCTGCTGTACCAATGCCAAAACCAACAGAGATCAATAATCAAAACCAAACTGAAGAAAAAAATCAGACTAATAATAAAGTTAAAATCACTGCAGATATTGATCCAAAAACTAGGTTAGAAATGAGGGCAAAGAGATTTGGTCTTCCTATTAAAATGACAGATGCTGAGAGGAAAGAAGCTAGAAAACAAAGATTTGGTCAAATTGCTACTATTAACAAAATTACCAATTCAACATCTAACACATTACAAGAAAATCTAGAAAAATTAAAGCAAAGAGCACAGAGGTTCGGTCAATCTGTGTCTTCAATTATGACTGACATTGAAAACAAAGAAAAGTTAGAAAAACGCAAGGCAAAGTTTAGCACTGCTAAGTGATTTAAATCTTTTATTATTGGAGTAGCTTACAAGTTACATTAATTAATAATCTAAACATAAGACATTAACTCTTATTAGTAATAAGTACTTTAAAATATAAAAATTTAAATAATATTATGCAGTCATTTATACACCCCTACTTTTAAAAGGATATTTATATGTATAGAATTGAACTTAAAATATTTTAACAATTTTTTTATATTTAATAACTCATATTTATTGATTTTCATTAACATTATTGGCTATGGTGCATGTTTATAAACATAATTATAATTTTCTTATTACTATTACAGACTTATAACCTAAGATGTTCATTGATTGATTAATCACTCAGAGGTAAATCTTATAATTCAGATCTCAATGTATTTTTTTCCTTAAAAAAAACAATAACAAATGTTTTTTTCGCCCCAGTACAATATGTAGTAGTGGATCAATTTTTTTTATTGTAAGTTAATTAAAAAAAGAAAGTTAAATATAAATGAAAAAAAAGTTAAATGAAACAAAAATTACTATCTTCATTATTAGGTAAATTTTTATTAACTTGTATCCAAAAACGAATTCAATGTTTAATACTCCAAGCTAAGATTAATTTAAAGTACTAACAAAAGATCAAAATTTCATTAATTGTTCATCAAAAAAATCTAAAAAATATTTTGCTATAATAAATAAGAAGTATTGTAAAACATATTATTACATGATATATAACTAAACTATGAGGCCAGGTAAAATAGTGATTGCCCTAAACAATCAGTAAAAAATTTGTCATAGTGTCCACTTGTACCACCATCAAATAGTAGTGTGCATGCATTACTGTGTTTGATGGTCATTTCATCTAGAGAAAATAACTGAAGTAACAAGCCAAGACACTGATTGTCCAAAGCTGAAAAGGACAATGTAGTACAGTGTATATCAGTCTCTAGTGCTACATTATGGGCATGCCTGTATACCATCTGGTGAACATTCTGTTTGTATTGTCCGTTAATCGAATACAAAAATATAGAAACAGATTTGTATAAGCTAAAGTATAGACAGGTTCAACTGATAACATAGATGTGCACTCCAAATAGGCAAATCAGCACTTCATACTCTAGCCACCTAAATCTATCTAAATAATTGTCTTCAGTCATTTATAAGGCTATCAACTATGTTGAATTGACAACAGAAACCGCGGTACAGATTATTGAGTGATAATAAATGCAGTGAATAATTTTAACAATACCTCATAATGTAGTTTTAGGTCAATCACCAGATGTCACCTTCTTGTTGAAGATCTATTACTTTAAAAACGTTACTATATTTTGATAGTCAAAGCACAAAAGGTGAAGCATTCTCAGTGTGAGTAAGCTTGATTTAAATCCTAATTGTCATTTGTGGCTTATAAACCAATCTCTGGAGATAACATATATAATTTTAAAAAAATAGTAGTGCTATTCCCAGCTTTAACTAAATCAAATAAGGATTTAATACAGTGATCAAAATTTAAATTAAACAACATACTACTATTTTTAATTTATTATATTAATGTTCCATGGCTGCGCTTAATTTAATCTATATAATTTATATTAAACGGGAGTTCTTCAAAATATTCTGATGTTTCTGAACTGTCATGTGAAATAATACTAGAATAGTTATAAATATCTTCATCTTCTTTTAAAAAATCCTGTGGAATATTCATACTGAACTCCATAAAAGGTTCTTTACACAATGTGGTCCATCTTACAGCAATGTTTTTATGCAAAGATTTTCTGAATGCTAGACAGTGCATATGCTTAAATTTTTCATATTTAATTCTCGAGAAACCTATAAGGGCAAGAGTATAACGCCAGTTTTTCATTAATTTGGAATTAGCACCGACATGTTTAGAATCAGGAGTGTTTATCAAAAGTAAACCTCCTGGTTTTATAAGATTATATGCTTTAGAGCATGCCTCTATTCGCATCTCAGAGTTTGGAATGTATTCAAGAAGAAAGCAGAATGTTACTATGTCATAGCTATTTTGTTGCAATTGATTCACTTTCTTATCTTCCAATATAATATTTTCACCCACAACAACTTTCAAAAAATCACATTGATAGACAGAGTCATTTGCTGGGCAAAGGTCAATAGGTAAAACATCTAAAAATTCATATTTATTGAAAGGGTTGTAGCAACTGCCAACATCAAGTAATTTTAAAGGTAATGAGAAGTCTTCTTTTGAGTCTATTTTAATGTTGATTTTGTCAGATATTTCCTTTTCTTTATTATGAAATTTTAAATAATAATTGTTAAAGTAATAATTATAACAGAAATCTGACGACCATTGTATCCTAGATATGGTATCATTTGATTTATTCATACAATTACTTTCCCAATGTGTAGTTGCCAACTGTTCCATGCATTTTGCATAAGTTGTCAAAACTTTAACATTATTACAATGCTCATACCACGCTTTTTCAACCCCTAATTTAGAGGACAGCTTTCTTAAAGAAGCATGTACTTCTTTTATATATTGGGCTAATTGTTTGTGCTCGTCAGTAGCCATGGCATTATAACAGATGTCCACTTAACGTTTATAGTACTTAATTTTCTATTTCAACTGTTATCAATTTGCTCATATAATAATGCCAAATAATTCACTTCTAGGTAATATTGAAAAAAAAAAATGCTATTAATGAAGCAGGCAAACAATACGAACGTTCAATATAATTATATTGATTGTGTTATTAAACTATAGGACTTTTTAATCTCAGTGAGGTCAAAATACTTATGTATACTATATTGAAGTTCAACAAAAATACGTATAATTTAATCAAATAAAGAGCAAATTTTTTACGATTCCAAATAGATCTTAAGAAAAAAAATAATATTATCAAGCATGTTTATAGCGATAGTTGACATTTAAAGTCAAAACTGTATTGCTCGTACGAATTGTAAATCATTTTGTAAAAAAAATTAACTCTTTTGTAAATAAATAATTATTTTGACAATACCAAGTTTTAGATATACGTTTATTCATCGTTATAAATCATAATAATTTTATATAAAAACATATATTTCTTACAAGTTCATGTAGCCATGTTAATCATAAGTGCCATGGAAAGCGTTTGGCAACATCGAGTAATGAAACTTGCATGTTTATTTCTCCGCTACGGCGGAGACGCTCAAATATTCAAACGTTTTTAAGTTACAATTAAGCAATATGAGTCAATTATTTGAAATTGAAACAGATTCAGATGATTTAGTGGACCAAATGATATTAGAATACGATAAGACTTTCATGGCTGTACCCGAAATAGAATTTGAACCTCATTTACTTATATCCAAAGTAAGCTTGTATTATAATATTGCAAGTCTTAGATGCTATTGTACATAATAATACGTTTTCATATGATGGATAATATTCTAGGTACGCAAACATTATATGGAATATATTATCAAACTTCTATCAATAAATTATGAGAATAGTCAAAGATTAAAAAATGAAAATTTGCGCTTCCCGAGTGCTATATGGAGGTGTGCCAAAAGTATTGAAATGTCCGCTGCTCAGACTTGTATGGTAGTTCAAATTTATCGAAGAAATATAACTACTGTGGTAAGAACATTATTTTACATATTCACATTGCCTTATACAGAAGATTCATTCGCGGTTTTACGAATTTCAGATAAAAGAATTAAAACAGGATACAAAGAAAGGTAAATTGTATAAAACACTGTATGATCACGTTAATAAATCGCCGGAAAATGACAAAAGTGTTCAAACTTTTTTTAATAAATCTGATAATTGTAATTGCCAATGCACCTGCAACCAAAAAAGAAAACGTAGCAGGGAATCTAAATCTCCAAGTCAATGCGGAACAGATTACGTTACACATGCATCCAAAAACAATATAAATACAGAGCAATTAGATCTGAGTGCAAAAACTTCAGAACCATTATTACAAAATAATGTTATGAAGGAAGACTTTCATCCAGACCCGCACTTAAGTGTTGCTGTTCAACCACAAGAGTCTGATGAATTGATGCGGCAGTTTGAGATACTTTTTAAAGATGACAATAATGATGACGATCTATTTGATTATTCACTATGCAACCTTCCAAATTCCTCAGTTGAACAAATTGAAAAAAAGAATAATTATAGAAATGATACTGAAATTTTAAATAAAAATTTAATCATAAAAAGTCAAAAGGTATCCAATGAAACATCATTACCATTGACAAAAAAAAACAATGATTCCACAAAACCAATTGTTCCAAAAAATAGAAGAGTTTCTAATAAATGGTTATGCGAGGAATACTTCTTGAAATCTCAACTATTTCAAATGTTGGATCAATTGCGGGATTGTAATAGGGCAAAGCTGAAAAGGGTAAATATAATATTTTTACCTTCTTAAAAAATATTTTAAGTCTGAAAACAATATACTAAAGCCTGTGTTGCATAATATTGTTGTTATTGCGATACATATATATTTTAAGAAGATATATCTTACACTACATTATTATTGATATTTTAGTATTTATTTATGAAGTGGTTATATGTATTCACAGGTTAAAGAAATATTAAGGGATTTATTTGGAGAAGACAGTGATGATGAGGGAGTTATGTCTCCTCTAGAAGAAACAGAAGAGTTTGTAACAAGTTGCAAAGAGCGTATAACACCATGGGTAGTCAAAGTGATGTCACCATTTTATATAAAGGGCAGAATCAAAGGCAAAGCTTTGTTTAAATCCATTGCCAAACATTTAATTAGACTGATATATCAGTGTAGTAAATATCCAAGTAAGTATTATTTTACTTTTCATGGTTTGTCATTTATGTAAATATCAAAATGATGTTGCACCTTCATAAAAAATCCATGTAAAATGGTGCAAAGTATTTGCATGGTCCCACATAGTATCATGATGATGAAATGTAAAATTTTCATCTATAGTATAAATTTAAATTCTGTATTGATATTACTCACAATATGATATTAAGACAAAAGTTAAATTCAATAGCAATGCTATATCAGAACAAATAATTGTCAGTATTAATTCCTCAATGTTCGTCTTTAATCAACCATACTGAAGATGTGAATACTCAATAACTTCAGAATATCAAAATAAGTTACAGAAGATGTCTTATATTTCTTGCATATAACATGAAATGAAGCATTTTCGCAAAGAACAATGCTAATGAATTCTCCAACATCTCATTAAGGAAAAATAATTTACATTTTAGGTGAAATTGAAGTAAAATCCTTTGTGAGTGACTTTCTTGATACTCATAAACAAATAAGGTGCGAGGCTGATTTTAATCAGTTTTATTTAACGAACTTCTGACAGGATATCGGAAAAACATCAGTCAGACCAGTTTCCAATGTTTGCTTTATTGTAGCCGCTAGTAGGTACATATCAGTTTATTTTTACACTATATATAATTTCTAACGTAATACAAACAATTTGGTAATTATAAAAGCACAATGAAAAATATGAGTTTTGTTTTTATGTTGTAGAAAAAATCAAACACAATTCGTTCCTGGGATGATCAGCAAGGGATATATTAAATTTCTGCTTCACCTCAACAGAAGGCATTACTTTGATCTTATTCATAGGGTATTGTAGCTAGTGAAATTACTGGGCTAACATGAATTAACATCTTGTCTAAGGGCGACAAGACAGATTGTGGTGAGGTGTATCATTTTAACTAGCGCCATGTCGTTATGGCGCACGCACTATGTCGTACTCGTGTGCCTTGTAGCTTTATAGAACAAAAATAATGTCACTTTCAAGCATATTAATACGTAAATTAAATAAGCTTGACTAAATAACTTAATTGAATAGTCATTTTTTTTTACAATGGCTAATGGATGTTAATTCAAAGAAGTTGTACTATCGGAATGTTATATTTTATATTTCAGTAACGTATTATTAGCTATTTTAAAAAATCAGTTCTCTCAATATTTTTGTTTTTTTTTTAGCTGTCACTTTTTGGTTTTTTCTTTTGAACATTTTCATCATCATCATTTCTTCTCTTTTCGACCTTAACATACCACGAAGTTATGGCTGTTTGAGAAGATTTCTTTTTTTCAATAGATATTCTTTTATTACAGTCATTTAATTTGTATCTTGAATTATTAACTGCAGTGGAAACTTGATGCCATGAGAGCAGTTTACATGGTTTCAGATATGAAAGTGCGAGATCAGGATTTACATTCTCAATATCAAGCCATGCCTGTAAAAATAATGTATCTATTAACTGGATCGCTTAAAATATATAATGCAAAAAATTTTCATCTTTGGTATCAAATATTTTATATTTATTTTTGGTCACACCTGACATCATTCCTACGTCTTTCAGGGCACTAAAAAAATGTTTATACAAGGCGATTGATAATAATCGACATAATGACATGAAAAAAACTGCAACATTAAAGAAAACCAATAAAAAAAAAAAAAAAAAACATTAAAATCCCTCTTTGGAAACATAGTCTACATATTTGGATTATGAATAAATTACTAAATGATATTTATTAATATATATTTTTACCAGCTGTACAGTAGATGGGCCTCTTATACATAAATTTAAAACTAACTTCACATGAAATACTCATCTTTCAGTGATAAGATGACAACGTATTATACTTAGTTTTTCAGTAGCAATTTACAGATAAATTTCGTGTATAAAAATCCGGACATACTCTCAATAAAATGCAAGTCTAACATACTAATCACGATCCCAGCAGTGGGAACAATAGTGTGCTATAGGTGATTCTTTAGACATAGTTATGAGTGAACATAAGTCTGAACCCCAAATCATATACTACCCAAAATAATAAGCTAGTTATTAAATCTCGTTACTCCACTAATTTCATTAACTACGGCATTCTTCAATAACATGTTTTCTGCCGAGAATGTTTAATATGTGGAATGAGCATCTTTCTAAAGAAACTACGACATGGAGTTCTTGAATAAGGGTGTGAAATGGACAGCGATATCTTTGGTTTTACTGGCGTTAATAGGCAACACTAGGCAGGTCATATGCTTGGTTGGCACCCCAGGGGATTAAAAAATAAATACATTGTTGATCTTTTGAGTTATTAATACAGTCAACATGATTCTTTACAATAAAGAAACAAACAAGAATGGATGAAATTCTATAGTTAATTAGAAATATTTTTCATACTAAATGTAAATATAAAAAAAATTAAGTGGCATGTCTGTTGTCCGAGATCTAATAGTAATGCATGAACATACTTTCAGTATGAAAAATAGTGATATTTGTGAAATACTGGGGTAAGGACACACAATAACTTGGGTTCCAAAGTGATGCCCATAGTGTGGTGTAACATTTGATTTAATACACCAGTCTACCTAATTAACATCAATCTTTTTAAATTACCTTAGTACAAATGTTATTCACATGAATATAATTGAGCATACACATACACATTCCAAAATAAAGTGTTATTCCATACAGACAGTAAATCAATTTTTTTTTTAAATAAATCTTTATATACCTCAATTTGCATCTCGGTATCCAAAATAGCAGGCATTCTGTGATGTAACCAGTCCAATGTGCTGTCGGACTCCATTGTAATAATAGAATATGAATAAATGATATTATTGTTGTACTGCCAAATGTTATACAATCCAGCAATATATAAAAGTTTTACACCATTCCATCCATTTTTGCTGTTGTAACTGTTATGAAATGTGGTAATGTCATCAATCTGTAATTATATAATGAAAATCATTGTGCTACCATAAAAGAAGACTTACATAAAAAATGTTACTACTTTGTTAGTATTTTTTAAAAATTACATATGCTAAGCAACAATAAGTGATATAGTGCTCTGCCTGATGACTAATAGATTTGTTTACAATTTTGTCAAAAACTAAATTAATAACAGTTTATATTGTTTTTTATTCTCATAAATGTATTAAAAAGTCAATTCAGCCTCTGGTTTTAATTTTTCAGTTATGTATCCCTTTTTTTTACTATCACTTCATTGTAACAAAACTTCTTTATCTACTTGTACTACATTTGTGAAAGATTTTTAAATAAAAATTTTATTATCATACAGGGAGATATTAGGAGTTAGATTCAATTACAATTAACTGCCTCTGTGGTACAGTGGCCTACAGCTGCACTTGTAAAGATGTTATATACTAGAATCAGAAATTACCATATGTAGTAACAGTGTTTTCAAACTTACCAAGGCTAGCAACTGCACCTTTATTTTAAATCTGTTGACTTAGAGCATTGCTGTTATTGTTAACATACAAGAGCCAAATTTTGGGCTACCAAATGTTCCTATCTATATTAGTCCGTTAACTAAAGAAAACCTGCACTACTTTTGTTTTGTGTTACATGTTATCATTTACCTTGAAAGAATGGATGAAAGAGGTATACAAGGTAAAAATGATTGGACAGGTGGTCCTTTGTTGGTGCAGGTCAACCTAAGCAAACATATTCTGATTAAATCAAAGATGTCCTAAAAAGGCCACATCAAGTGTATTCACAACCGATGAGTATACATGAAGATGCTCATGAAAGTATAGGAGTCTAGAAAGGTTTGCCAGGATTGTAAGCAAGTGGAGAGAGGTGGTATCTGCCTATCACTTTGAACCGAGGCATGATGTATATGTATGTATGTATATTTACCTTTATGTGCTTATCTTGCGGTGCATATATGTAGTATGGTTGTTTCACCTTACTTTTAACTATAGTTTGCCATTCATAATAACCCTCTACCAATATAATACACCTACCACCATTCATTAATACAGGATTGTAGAGTTTAGATGTCCTTATACTTTCTAATCTACAATTGTTTGTACTTAAATTATGTTTGCGATGATCACCCTGAAAATGTTTTTTTAAACCAAATAATTATTTATAACTAGAAATTTTATATGGTTTTAATCATTAGAATAGGACTACTGTATGGTAGAAATAAAGTGACAGTGCCACATTGTACTAAACTGATTAAGAAAGGACCTACCACTTATTCATCCTATTACTGCTAATAAAAGGAATTAATATTATTAAACTTATATAAAACATTTGTCTAAACTGCATGTAATTATATAGTTACTATTTAAAAAAAAATAAGATTTGTTACATCTGAATAGTATAGTAGAGCATAAATGGTGTTTCACTTTAATCTTAAAAACTTTTATTAATACATAGACATAGGTACCGAAAAATACAGTTAAAAATTACTATTTCATCATCATCATCATCAGTGGATAGACATACATCCACTGCTAGACACAGGCCTCCTTCAGATCTTTGTATCAAGCCACTAGATGCGGGCAGCACAGAACTGACTATATATTGTGTACAAAAATCTATTGAATAAAAGTGTAATGAAAAATTTCATAGTAGCTCTCCATATATTCGTACCAATGTCTAATAAACAGATCATATTTTTTTGCAAATCACATTTGTTAATATTTTTGTAATACTTTTTATAAAAATCAATACAATTAAAAAAACACAACCAGTATCATTTTCTATCCTAATACCTTATGCCAAGAGGGTATCATACCCCACATCATAGGTTTTATAATTCGATCGTTTCCAGTGCTTCTATAATTACTAGATGATATTAAAACTGGAGTAACATCTGTTGGTGCTATGTTATAAGAAGGATGGTAATCTTTGCCATCGTTATGTTCATGTAACCATTCAGGTTTCACAAAAATATTTTCATTTTTATTCTTATAACTACAAGCACAACATACTTGTTCTTTGTTTAGTGACCTAAAATTTTAAAAAATTATAGATAAACTGAAATACTTAAATAATACACGCTGGTTATAACAAACATACAATCCGGTCCGACCACACATGTTCTTAATTAATAATCAGCGTATGTATTCATCAAAAACAATAGTTTTAATTTACATTTCCCGGGTTTATTCGACTACAAATACAGATAGAACACAGAAGTCATAGTCACAATTGATACTTGTTTATTGTCTTACCATATATGTGTAACGTCCCGCCTATGTAATTGTCGATGGCAACACTGAGAATAAATGTTATAAGTAGTAGATGTGAGTTGTAACAGGACAAATATAATGTCTATTATTACTGTTACTGTTAATCAATAATATTAGGTACCAATTTCTTTTATTAAATAATAAGTGTTCTTTTTTAACTATTTATATTTTTTGAGTTGTTAGGTCACCTAGGTCACTGGAACGACTTGTGATCCACGAATGCCCCTTAAACTTAAAGGATCTGCAAGTCGGTCATTAGACCTATCCTTTGGTATGGAGCTGAGTGTTGGGCCACTAAGAGTTCGGATGAAAGGAGATTACATGTGGCAGAGATGCGAATGTTAAGATGGATGTGCGGTGTGACAAGGATGGATAAAATTAAGAAAGAGTATATTAGAGGAAGTCTGAAAGTTGCTCCAGTGACAGAGAAATTGAGGAGCAAGTTAGCGTGGTACGAGCACGTTATGCGGAGGGATGAAGGACATATAACAAAGAAAGTAATGAGACTGAAAGTGAACGGTTATAAGGCTAGAGGAAGACCTAAGAAAGTGTGGATGGATTGTGTGAAAGACGATATGTGCAAGAAGAGTGTGAATTCGGATATGACGGCTGATAGAGGGATATGGAAAAAAAGTACATACTGTGCCACATAGCTGGGAAAGGGGCAGGAGAAAGAAGAAGAGTTGTAATACGAGGTGCTTCTCGTTTTAACAACAGTCATCAAATGGGTGTGAGCGAGATAGATTAATTAACCAAATAACAGATACTACGATCTAATTAAGAATTCGCTTTTTAAAGAGGATTTCTTCTTATGAAATGACCTATAATTTTAGTTTATTTCAAATAAATACTAGGTGTGTCTCGTTTTAGCTTATGACAATATTATACAAAAGACAAAGACGAGAATAGTTGTTTCATTTTCATTAGCTGTTCTGTAATTTCAAGCTATGTTAGTGAACGGTTGTTTTCGAATCCTGAAAATTTTGATTGTTGATATTAGTGGAATATCTTGAGAATGGTGTTTATTTATAAATTATATTTTTTAACAAATATAATGATATCGCAAGAACAACTGTTATCTATTATCTTAAATACTTATGATTTATATATGTTATTATAAATAAATATTTCACTCCTGATGAGCAGTGTCTCTGTCACGATGTCGATGTTAGAAGCATCAACATAATCGAGTACTTACTAATTTACACTAAGTGTACCGCAAAAGTGTAATAACAAAGATGTATTAAGCACATGACAAAATAGTCCATTAAAAAATAATGTCTCCTAAGAAAGGAGACACTATTTTACGTATCCATTATTTCTGTAAACATTAATTGCAAATACAATAAGATTAAATTACACTTCGCTACCATTTGATTGTTATACAAAATCTAAGTTACATTATTTATAATTTTTAAAAAAAATTGTAACTCAACCATAGACGAATAAAGAGAAATAGACCTAACATTTCAATAAAAAAATGTGCCAAAAACTCACACATTTTAAATTCACGAATAATTATACAATTCAATAGTACGCATTTAGAGACTTTAATTAAGTGATGATAAAAATCTATTGCATTAACAATCTAATTAAAATTAAATCAATTCCTGATAGTATTTTACAATGATTATCGTTTTACATATTTATTATTTATCGTCGTGATTCGACTTTCAAATCATCATTAAATCATGCTGAACATTTCATGTAACGATATTCTTTACAGACAGGCAAAGGTCCCACGAAGTCTATGTGGATATGCCTCAAACGACTAGATGGTTGTTCGATAGTACCGAGAGGAGCCTTGACGTGTCTGGATACCTTCAGCGTTGGCAAGCCGTGCAAGCCGGGTCCCACTGTCGAGAGTCCTTTCTGTTCGTAGGGCCAAACGTATCGTTCAACCAGAAGGCGTGTCCTTACGTCGGGGTGACTCAAGTTATGAATTTTGTCAAACACCGTACGGCGAAATAGAGGGATCAAGTAAGGACGAGGCTTACCCGTGGACACTTCGCAAATAATGGAAATATTAGTCACTGGAATGATAACCTGGTTAAATGTGAGGCTAGAGTTCCCTTAACGTACGCTCGCGAGTTTTTGATTCTCCTTTTGTGAATGGGAGCGGGTATTGTAATCTTCTTTTAACGAGATGGCTTCTATCCGTGACATTGCGTTGTCCTTACCCTGGATGTACTAAATGTCTGTTGTGAACTGACCGATGAACAATAATTGGTTCAATTGCGCAAGTGGAAGTTTTTCTTGGTTTATAATCTGTGTAAATTGTAACGTGTTGGACTTCAAGTATGTGGCGGAAATGTTATACATTTTCGTACACCGCCAATAATTCCCTGTAATAAGCTGGCCACTGCGTCTGCCGTGGAGTCAACTTTTTGCTAAAGAAAGCCAGTGGGCACTATTGACCGTTAACCTGCTGCTGAAGGCAGGATCCGATATGAACATCGGATGCGTCCGTGTACAAGCAAAGAGGTACGCCGATGACTGGATGGTGTTAAACAGGCTCGATTTGTAAGCTTCCAACTGTACCAGGAGCTCAGGTGACCATACAAGTGGCTTTGCGCCTTTGCCATTGATAGCGACGACAGCTTCGATTAGAGGAGCTTGAAATAGAGCGGCGTGAGGCACGAAACGACGGTAGTAATTTAACATGCCGAGAAAACGACACATGCCTTGAACAGTCTTAGGATGGAGAACGTCCAGGAGAGCTTGAATGCGGTCTTGAGGAAGACGCCTGCCTTCCGAGCTAATATTAAAGCCTAGGAACACAATCTCTCTGGCACCTAAAACAAAATTTGATGGGTTAATTACAACACCATAATCCTGGAAGCGCTTAAAAAGAATTCTTAAATGTTCCTTGTGAAGAGCATCCTCTGCTAAATAGATGAGGATGTCGTCTATATAAGGAAAAACAAAATCAAGACCCCGTGTGGCCTCATCGATGAACCTTTGAAAAGTTTGCTCTGCGTTTCATAGCCCAAAAGTCATATGAGAGAATTTGAAAAGGCCAAGCAGAGTAATGTTGATAGTTTTGGGGATATCCTCTTCGACAACAGGTATCTAATGATAGGCCTTCGCAAGGCAGACAGTGCTGAATACCTTGGGCTCCAGAAAAATTATGAGCAAAGTCATTGTATGAGAGTGGATTTCTCTTCCTGGCGTGCCCTCGGTTATTACGACAGACAAAGGCACTCAATTTGAGACCGATCTGTTTCGCCGACTCATAGCAACGTCCGCCACAAAACGCACTAGAATGATTGCATATCACCCTTGTGCAAACGGGAAAATTGAGCGAGTGCATCGTCAAATGAAGGCAGCACTCATGTGCCACGCAGAATCGTGGGTACGTGCTCTTTCTCTCGTCTTGCTCGGAATGCGAAAGGCATACGAAGAATACTTTAAACCCACAGCAGCGGAAATGCTGTATGGTGAAACGCTGCGCCTGCCGGGAGAAATGTACGCTTGCGCCCTAGGCGCAGACCGTCTCGATGACTCTGCTGACTTGGTAGTTCAGCTGTGACAGAAAAGGTCCGCTTTATAACTAATACCAGCCTCACGCCATGCAAATCCAGCTGTTTTTACAATTAAATCATTGTCTTCAGCCTCCCACGCATTTCTACAAGACGATGCAGTACGACGCCCACTACAACCTCCTTACACCGGTCCTTTCGCTATATTGGAGCGTTCTACCGATGGGAAGACTCTGAATAGATATAAAGGGCAAATAACCTATCTACAACCATATTTAATAGTATAGTAATTTATACATTTTGTAATCTGTGCATTTTCAGGATAGCAACCTTTTGCCATCACGCTCTATGCTTAGACAGCACTCGGTTGACGCTACACACACACTCTTTCTCTGATCAAACGGGAAAATATAAATATATTGTTTTCTTATATGTTGCTACACAAAGGCGCACTTCATGTTACTGTCTTTTTTCAGACTTTAATATATAAGCTGAACGATGAACAACAAAACATAAAAGCAAAAAAAATACTTGCCACCTATCAGTGTCACCATATCATGAACCGGCGACTCTACACCGGAGTGGTACGCTCTATGGCGTTATACGGTGCGCACATATGGGCGCAATACCTGTCGGCTCGTGGCCTGGCGCTGCAGGGCTCGCCGCTGCGCGTCATGGCCATACAGCCCGTACGTGGTTACTGTACCATCTCCTTCGAGGCGGCGTGCGTCCTCGCTGGGACGCGGCCTTGGGAATTCGAAGCGGAGTCGCTGGCGCGCCTCTACTGGCGGCAGAAGACCACCCTCTAGTGGGAGAGCGAGCTTCCGTTGTCGGACGAGGTGGCGAGGTGGCGCCGAACGGCGCGACGAGAGGTGCTTCGGCGATGGGAGCGGCGACTCCTTGAACCGTCAAATGGTCGCCTCATCGTTGAGGCCTTCCGGCCGGTTATCGGTGACTGGCTGGACAGGGACTTCGGAGTCCTCAGTTTCCGCCTGGTGCAGATACTTACGGGGCACGGTTGCTTCGGGAGATATCTGCACCAGCGGAACAGTAGAGATAGGACAGACGAGGCGTGCGACCAGTGTGGACACCCGGTTGACACATCGTCCCACACGTCACCCCTTGGAAGATTGCCTGAGATGTGGGGGGTGGAGGGTGATAGGGCCGCGCTCGTAGCGGCGGTAGGGAGTGACCTCTCGCTACCGACAGTGGTCCGGACCATGGTTGGAAGCGAGGCGTCATGGAAAGCGGTATCCCGATTCTGCGATTCTGTTATGACGCAGAAACGTCCGAACGTCTCAGGGAGCGGGCGCCGAGGGGGCAGGACGCAGTCGGAGCGTGAAGACAGCTCACCACCGAAACGCAGGGCCGAGTGCACCACCGCTGAATGTCTCCTTAGGCAGAGGAACCTGGCGCCGCGACCGACATGGGCCGTCGGTCCAGCGCTCCCCTTGGAAAGGGTTCCTGGGGTGTATATGGCGATGCGTCTCGTATTCCGACGCGTCGCCACATAGGGATTTTTATCGGGAGGGGTGCTTCACATCTCTCCCCGAGGTGAGCCCGTTCAATCCGGGCGCCGATCGGGGTTCGCGGAGGAACTGAAACGTGTTATCCCGCGACCCTCGTGCATGTGGATGAGGTTGGAATACCGTGTGAAGCTTTACACCCTAATAAAATAAAATAAAATCATATCATGAACGGATCGCTCCAAACTAATACAATCGTGCAAATGTACTTGTTCTGTCTTTTAGTTCTTTTAGTACACTAGTACAATAAAATAATCCCATCCTCCGCTCCCCGGCAATTCGTACGTTTAACTCCAATTTTGATATGGACTCAAAAATATCTACCTATTCGTGTGACCAACAAAAAACTAAGAATATTGATGATTCGTTTCTAGTTATTTATTCAGAGTTTTTCTGTTTATATTAAGATCGGTACTAAAGATCGCAAGGTACTATTTGCGTTTATTGATATAATAATATTTGATTTCGCTTCATCCTTTGCAGGCTTAGGACTGTCATTCTAAAAACAATATTAGAATAGCGTATTTAAAAATAGCTGTTTTTTTTTAATTACATTTTGCTATGTAAAACTCGATTATTTGACACTATATTTGCTCTCGGTCGCGCTTCGCGTATTGGATCTGATTATATACTCTTTAGTACGAAATGGTTCCTTTATGTCATAGTACATGTACTACACAAGCCTAGCTGCACTAGTTATTCATACTCGAAAGTAAATACTACGTTTTAAGAACTGTGGCGTAAAAATATATCCGCTCTTACGCGTTAAACGCGGGTTTACTAATCGAGTAGGAATATTGTGTATAGTCGTGTTATTTATGCAGTATCGCAAATAGTTTATGTCCTGAGAATTTAAGAAAACATTTTTGAAGGTTCTGTCAGTAGTAATTCAGCAATGGGTTTCTTGTAATATTTAGTTTTGTTTTAAAACAAAATAATGTGGAAATATGTAACACGACGTATCCGAGATGCTCTAGAGAAAAGCGTCAATCATTTTGATAAACGAACTTCTACTGGCGTAGTAAATTCAGCAGGCAGTAGCCTATCTGAAGATAAAAATAAACACGTTGGAGTACCTTCTTCTTGGCAAAGTTCTCGCAAATGTTGGAAATCTTTTGATGACGACAATAATACAAAAAGCAAAAGATGGAACTTTGACGATCTAAATCGTTCTTGGATTGGTGCCATAACATGGGTAATTTATTTTTGACTCTGATTTTTCAACGTGCAATAGGAGAAAATTAGAACTTTTTACATAATTTTTGTTTTGGCTTTCATATATTACATGTTTACAAGATTAAGAAATTATATATACATCCAACATAATCCAGATATGCATTTAATATAAGATGTACAAGTTGAACCATGCATTTACATGGGGTCTTATTGAAATGTGTTTATAACATGTTACTGTATAGAATTTTGTGTAATTGCCTTAGAAGTATGTGAATTAAAGAAAAAGTTTACTAGTTGGCAAGGTTAACAACCAAAATGAAGCACAGATAAAACAAATGACAAAACACCCTTCGCCAACCAACATTCAAAATATTTTTGTGAACAAAGTATAAATTTTTTAAATTTTCTAACTTGTATAGTTATTGAATTATGAAAAACAATCGTTTTTGATTTATGCAAAAAAAGGAAAAAAAGAGTTAACACGTACACCTCAAAAATAACCTGTTTTAAAATTGGGTTAGACAATAATGAATGCAATATGTACTATTTAATAGGTTACTGAAAAGGTCTGTAATTCTGTTGATATGTGTATGTTGAGGCGCGACCATTTTTATTAATAAAATTTTGATTAAAATATATAATTTTTAGTTCCAATATTATGGGTTTATTTTTAAATAATGTGTAATGTTTTGGAATCAAATTTTCTTTAACAAAAATTAACTTAATCTCTTACAGAGCAGTGCTTTGGTTATTGGTTGGTATACTAGTCAACTTATTCACCTGAAGCATAAGTATAAAGGCAGAGACAACCAGAAGAGATGTCAGCCAATGAACTGTTTGTTATCGACATTGCATCCCTATATCGATTATTTCAGTAAAAATGCTACATTATCAAACTCAAGTCATACAATCAAAAAGGCTATATTAAATGTGCCTGCTTTTCATGTTCATTTGATATCAAATGAGCATAATGATAATGAGAAAGTAGAAATTACTGGTAGCAAAAGTTCTACAAGTTCCAATGATGAGTTGGGAGAAGTGTTGAATTCAATAGAGAATAGACTTGGCTTAGCAGCTATTGAAAATGGACAACATCAAGAGGGTTTAAATTTATTGAGGTAAATAAAGTAAAATCAAAAATATAATAATATCCAATATAAAAATTATATTTGATATAGAAAGCACAGTGAAACCTTTGATTATTTTTTAGATCTGCAGCAAACCGTAATCATGCACCAGCTCAGTTTAATTTAGGTCTGTGTTATGAGACAGGTTTAGGAGTAGCAATTGATGAAAAAATAGTAAGTAAAAATGATCTGTAATACAATAAATATCAAATGTGTTTATTCTATAATTTATTACTATTATTTTAAATTTTTAGGCAATGGAATTGTACCGCTCAGCTGCTGCACAGCAACATCCTGGTGCACTGTACAATCTTGGTATTTATTATGGACAAGGTCGAGGTGGACTTACTCGGAACACCGCAACAGCAACAAGACTGTTACGTTTAGCAGCAGTGCAAGGTCAACAGGATGCTATTGAAGCATTGAAGGGACTTGAAGATTCTTTTCAAGCACAGTATGCTAATGAATGGCAAAATCATAGCAATTTGTATTCTGAAGAAAATGTACCAACACAATCAGTGCTTTTTGTAGAAAATACTAGATTGTCATACAATTTTAATACATTAGTTTATTAAGATGTACTTATTTTTGTCGGTGTTGGTTATTTGCATGATCAAAGTAAAATTATCGGGTGGTTAAGCATTAATTTTTTCTAGCTTGAGAGGTAATTTACCAGATATGTACAATGCAAAATTAACTTAGATGTGTGACAATGGACAGTTTATTCTAATACTTATTAGTAATTAACACCATTACTTGTTAACCATTAAAAGTATTTGATAACTAATGATTGAAAATGATAAAATATTTTGACACCATTTCTTTACTGTTTAGTTAATAAACAAAGTGCTTGATGTTTCATTTTTTAAATATGATCTTAATTAAATATGAAATGTAATGTTAGAAATAAAATTTCAAACATTCCACCATGTTGTTTGTTTCTTGTTCTTTCTATTTTCATCTGACCAGGTGTTACTAAAATTATTTACAACATTGGTATTAATTTAGAGCAATAGTTCGAGGTCTCGTAAACAAGGAGTGGCTTAACACCGTTTAATATTGTCACTCCAGGGTCTATATCCTCGGCTTTAAGCATGGGCGGCAAATGTACGCGCCAAGACAAATGGGAACAAAGTATAAAACCAATGCAGATATAGTGAAAAAAGATTACTCTTCGTAATTTTTCGGAAAAGTTCGTGTTTATCGTGCTATCTCATTATTTAATTTGACACTAAACAATAAAGTTCCATATTAATGGATGTGAAAATGTCACTCATTTAATACTATCATTCATTGACAGTTCGGGTGTCATCGTATTCCGATAAAGGTCCGAGTTTTCCCGAAGGAAAATAACTACTCACTACATCTGTACCTTAACACATTAAATGCTATGACATATATTAATATAATAAAAATGTCGATAGAACTAAATTCATTAAAAAAATCACAACTACAAACATTATTTCCAAATTGCAATGAAACAATCGCACATTTATTAATTTCTTTTTATTTTTTGCCACAATATGTTATACATAGTATAATATATATTACAAGAGCAAGTATCTTTATATCACTTAAGTATTACAAGACCTACACTAAAACAATACAAACTAAATTTATAAGATTCATAAAAAAATTAAGGCTTTGTATCATAATCTACTGCACTGCTGAAATTCAGGATGTTAAATGAAAGTACTAGGGCTCTCATATGTTAACAGCCGGAACACAGTAATTCCCTGGTAGCGGCTCATTTATATTGCGGTCCTGGTAACTAGTGAGGCGAGTTCGGTAAAACACCACCGCCAATAAAATTACACGTAATCGCAATATCGAACCAGGGTCCTCTGAGTGGAGAGGCAAACAGTTCCAGAGGTAAAAAAAAAACATTTGGAAAATAATTGACAAAGAAAATAGGAAAATTTACGTTTCTAATGAATATAAAATTATAATAAATTGAAATAACACAATAAAAAATTTGTTGGTTGTTGTGTAAATCATTATATTTAATTAATGACTAATATGGATGCTTCAATACCTGTAACAAAACAAAATAAAATAATTTTTGTATTTAATAAACTTGTACGATAGCGAGAAACGAGCAAAGACTACCTTCAGCAAGGTGGACCTACGAATTGTTGCAGATCATTGAGTCAATACCAGCTGAGGCATTACATTGGAAATTGATGTGAGATCTATGTTCAGCAGTGAATTAATGCTATGATATTAGCAAAACTTTATTTCATAAGATTTCGTGTGCATCACATACCAGAAGGTAGAGGCCATCAGTATTTGCGCGCAAAGTCCCTGGCGGTGGGCGCGTAACGGTCGGGGTAGGGCGCGCCGGGCGGCGGCGGCTGGTAGGTCGCCGGGTAGCGCGCTTCGTACGCACCGCCGTATCGCGTCTCGCCTGACCACTGCTCGCCGGAGCCTCCGCCTCCGCCCCCTGTCATTGACAAAATTACTTTATTAAACATTTAACATTTGGAAATATGAACATTTACTATAATATATAACGGAACATAGTAAGCGAACAATTTTCTTAAAATATTTTGCAATATAAATGCAATATGCAGAATGGCTGTTTTGTTTTATAAATTAGAAAAAAAAAAAAAACATAGTTACAAATTTCGATTAGCCATTATTTTAATAAATAACACTAATGAAAGAGCTCTTAGTAAAATATAAACAAAATGGTTTTAAGTGGAAAGTATAAATTGCTTGTTCTAATGTCAGTTTATTCCGAGATTTTTAATTTTGATGAAAAAAGTTACAAATAAAATTTTATTGTCATCTGATCAGAATTAGTTTACTACAAAAAAATTGCTTCTTACTAGTAGCAATATTTTTTTTAGCATTTACCTTTCGCAGGTGCAGTTTCTGGATACCGGTTAGAAGTGTTCCAACTGCGCGGCTCGGGCTTACTCGGCGGTGAGGGTCGGTAGGACCTGCTATCTCGCGAGTCGTACGATCGGCTGGAATTTTGTTATTTAATATACAATATACTAATATTTTATTTAAAATGGTGTTTAGGCTCAATGACGCCAAGGACAGTGAAGCATGCTTCCTGCAAATAATACTCTAGCTGGCTGTTAATGTCGCGAGTGGTGGCTAGTTAAGCCGGTTCAATAAAACCTTACCACAAATCTAAATTATACACTTGGAACCCTAAACCACCTGTAAAAAAGAAAGCTGTTAACCTCTGCGCTGCTGCGGCACTTGATATATATGCTTCAACTATTAACTCTATCATTAAGTGTACATGTTAATGGAAATATACTTGTATGTCTATGCCTTGTGTGCCAGGATCGTAGCAGGTGGAGAGAGGTGGTCTCTGCCTACCCCACTGGGAACGAGGCGTGATATATATGTATATATGTATGTCTACGCCTTTTTATCAGTTTTCTTTAATAGTAATAATTTTTGTTAAGATATAATTTAATGTATTGAAAAGAAACTGTTACCTAGGCTCTTTAGGTCTGGTGCTGGGCGCCATCGGTTGCCGTGTGTCATCATTAGCAGTGCCGTTGCTAGGATATTTCATATTACCAGCTGCGAAAGAAGGGAATTATTACAGTTATATTTATTTTCTTATAATAATAATGTATTCATTTTGTATAGTAATTATACAATTTCATTAAAATATTTTTATTTTCTGCGTCCACTTGGCATCTATTTCAGATGGTGTTAAGAGACAATAAGATGGATGGTGAAAGCCTAGAGAAATCAGTGTCATTATGTTGACAGTTGTTCTGGCCGCAGATTTACAATATGAGAGAGATAGCCAGCCAGGTCGGTTGGATTAAAACCTACCACTAACCAAATTCCACATGTAGCCACGGAATTGTCTTAGGGGACCTTTGCTGTATAAGGACAGCATGCTGTATTAGCTATAGCGTCACAGAAACAAATGTGTTTGAGTTACTTATGCAGTGTTGACTCACAGGAGACTTGTCGCGGGTAGTCCCGTTTGTAATCGCGTTCTCTGTCGCGTTTATCGGTGCTGCGGTCGTACCCTGGAGCCATGTCGAACCGAGGTGGTGGAGGAGCTTCAAACTGCTTTTTGAGAAGGTATTTAAAGTCAACAATTTTACATTCATAATAACATTTAGTTTTATTATAAATATTTAAATTGGAATGGTTATTATAATTATTATGTGCTCATGAAAATAAACTAATTATAACATTTCTTTTAAATTAATTATATATTATGTAAGATAATATTTAGCAATATCAAAAAAATATAGTTTATTTGTAAACACAAATTAATAAACACGAGCATTGAAACAAATTTTAATTTGTGTTATCATTTGAAAGGAGCAAAGTTGCAAAATTTTATTTAATTCAAAAATGGCGTCTATTTCATCATGATGAACCAAAAAACGCCCACACCCGAGCAAAGGCCTTCATCATGGATTTACAGATCAGTCTTGTGCTGCCCACATCTAGTGGTTTCTGCTTATATATTAATGAGTAATTGTAAAAAGCTTATGTTTTTATTTAGTAAATGACATATATATTTTTTTTATTTTACTGTCCTTTGTAAACTTTTATATATGTTTGTTTATTTATTGAATTAGTTCATTAATAATTTAGTAGTACTTATTTGGGAAGAACAGAGATGATTGTAGACAAATTTACAAATGAGCATAAAATTATGGTGGTACATTGAACATCATCATTTCAACCGATGGATATACACATACACTGCTGGATAAAGGTCTCTTGGAATATATTTTAAATGTATATTTGTGCAAATTGAAAATTAATGCTACTGCTTATAGCATGGATATTTTGCTGAACTGGAACCTAATTCAGCTATCAACTGTCATTTTACCTTCAAGGCTGTATTGTAATTGTTCTTTTGTGTGTGTATTTAGGCAGTGTTAAATAAATTCACTGATGTAAAAGACTATAATAAAATGTAACATAATAAATAGTTCGAAAAGAAAAAAAAATCATTGGAAGAGATTCTCTTATGTTTTCTGTACACTGCAAACCTTATATGAAATGAATATAAATAATATGTCAACTAAACAACATGTGATTAAACCTAAGAGAAATAATCAAAAGATTATCATCATCATATAATTGCACAAGTTCAACATCACAGTTGACTGTATTTTATTGTATGTCTGTAATATCTAGAACACCCATATAATGATAAATATATTGATATAAGTATGTAACAGTTATTAATGAATGAAAAAAGAACAAAATTTTTAGTTTAATGATGAAATGTTCCACCATTTAAGTGGTGGTTTATATAAAGGTTGCAATAAAGATATCAATGCAAATAAAAAAAAAATTAAACAAAAAACATTGATGATACCAAAAGGTGCACCATTAAGAATAAAAATTAAAGTATACTTGCCAATTGAACCTGTTACTTTAGTGTTAAATGGTAAACAGATTTTCCAAACTGATGCTTACATGCTTAGGTTTATTGGAGCGAACGATGTTGGTCTGCGCGAAAAAATGGCGAGTGTCAGCTTTTATAACTAGCGTAATGAAAATCATTTTTCAAGCATAACTATAATAAAGTGACTCTCAGAAACTAATCTACGACTTCTATAGATAGAGGTAAAATTTTAATTTTACCTAATGTTAAATTAAAATAAACATTTAATACATTTAAAAAGAAATCGCCAATTCAGATTCATAATGGAGAGTATATATATATATATATATATATAAATAGTGTCACTTCATTAAAGTATGTTGCATCGTGTTATGGACCAAGTGATTTTTTTATCCCCTATGAGCTAACATTAGACCTCAAGTTCACATGGTGTAAAGTGATAATGCGGCCATGGATGCTGAAGCACCCATACTTTTATTTTATTAATTATTAATTTATAAACAGCAAAGTACTACAATTTTCTGTACATTATTTATAATATAAAAAGAAATTAGGATGATGGTAGAAAGACTATAACTATGATTTTATTGAATACTTTTGATATTTTTATTAGTCACTAGGTCCATAACTAACAATTACAGTGATATTTACCATTGGAGGTGGAGGCGGACGTTTGTGCCTCTGGTCCCTCTCATACGCCGGCTCTGGAGGTGGACTCGATGCGGGTTTCCGATATGTTGCACTACTTTCATAGCCACGTTTGCGGCGCTCCTCTTCTAATCTGATAAGTTACCAAAGTTATAAATTTATCATATTCAACATATGTTTTAAGAACAATATATTTTGTGTATATGTAACACTGAGGTCGATTACCTTGAAAGAAAGCACTGAGTCCCAGCAATAGAAACATTTAGAAAGCTGTTTAGTTGTTACTTTATTCATCTTTAAACCTTACCTTAGCTGAGCTCTCTTCAGCTCTAATCTCTCCAATTCTAATTTCTCACGTTCCAATCTATGCCTTTCTCGCTCTAACCGCAAGAGTTCATTCTTCTCACGCTCTATTCGTTCTCTGGGAAGGAAAGTTTATGAATTATTTATGTAATATGTTACAATATTCCAGTAGTTTTACTATTATTTTTTTATATCACGGATGGAGAAATGCGACTAAATGGCAACTAATTAGCCAGTTCATAATGTAGTGCCGTTAGCTAGAATGATAAACACTAGCATCCTATTGCGGTTATCGTCTCAAGACAACATGCCTGCCTCTTACTCTTGTAGCCTTGGAAGTTATAGTAACTGCAATGGCTTTTTAATTGGAAGCGGCAGAAATTGGATTTAAAGTATCAGTAAAAGTTTTGTCACCTTTCAGCGCGTAACTTTTCTCTTTCCAGTTCAAGCCGATGTTTCTCCTGACGTTGACGCCTTTCCCGCTCTCTGAGCGCATCCTCGGCGGCGCGTCTTCGTCGCTCTTCCTCGCGCGCAGCACGCGATCGCTCCCTTGCCCTGGCTACGTCACGTTCCTTCTGTAACAGTTAAATAATTGTCATGACAATAATCACGAAAATAAAGAGTAATATAATTACTCTCGTAATTTAGACATGGAATTAGAGTTACATAATGATATTCATGCGGTGAAAGCTTCATTTGTTATTATGATCAAACACTTTACCAATGCGGTCGCCGAAAGTTGTTGATTTGTGAAGAAGTGTGAATATTGAGAGAGCAGTTCATCTTATTTTCTTTTATTCTATGAAGCGACGAAACGAGAGAGGTTTATATAATGGCTAGTGGTAACTGCTCATAATGAGCCGCTAGTAACGATGATAAACATTATAGCGCATTATACTTTTCGCTTTTAAGATGTTAAGTCCAGTTACTTCAGTAATTTCACTAGCTACAGCACCCTTTCTACCGGAACATAGTAATGTTTGCACACTACTGTTCGTCTGGAGAAATAAGCTCTGCGGTTGTATTTACCCAGTTGGTCAACAACAAGAGCCCTATCAATACTAAATGTAATTACTAATTATATATCTATAGATGTGTTTTATTAACTTACCCAAATCTTTGAAAATGATAATACTTCTCTCGGTGATCTCTTACGTTCACGGCTACGTGTACTACGTCTTGCACGATCCTGTAGTAGATACGTGTAATAAATATAATTTCTAATAATGTGTATTAATATTTAAGTTTTATCTCTCTTAATGCTCCAGTGACTAATTGCTCTTCTTATAACACAGAGGTCCCTTGTTCAACTATGTTGTTACATATAATAGAGTTTGATTGGCGATAGGGTTTTGAACTCCCAACTATCAAACTACAACCTTCATTATGTAAATTTGCTGCTATAACAACATTTATGTATTTCAGCTGTCAACATGTTAGAAAATTTGTACGCAACACCCATAGAAATCATGGTAAGTATTAGTCCATTGTAGATAAAAAAAAGATAAATTTACATTTGAATTAATATATACCTTGTCAGATCTATGTGACTTTTCTCGGGTGCGAGAGGTGGATCTAGTACTTTCTGCACCCGACACCTCATCTTCCTTTTTAATTTTTATTTCTCCACTTTTTTCTCCTGCTTCTTTGTTGTCCTAGATTAACAAAAAAAAAACAATTGCACTAAAAACTGATATGCTATGATACAAATGTTAATGTTTATTCCATTAATAGAAACTACCTATAGCAGACTTGACTATTATATGTAAGTACAAGAACTGTTATTTTATATTTATATCTGTGCTGCAGTTATTACAATTTTTTTAGATTTTTACTTAAACTAACATGTAGTGCACATGTTTAGAGTATTATTTTATGATATATATGTTAATCTTCTATTAAGTCCTAGCACAACCACCTCACCAAATTTTGGCCTGTAACAAATTCCTTTACATTAACTCCATCTTTTGTATACCAGCGTCATAAGCCTCTAAAATGAAGAATAATTTGGAAAAGGAAGAATTTAGTCGTAAAAGCTCAATAAAACGCACCTCGTTGTCTTTAGAATCCTCCTTGCGGTCCTTACTCGATTGTCGTTCGACACGAGTGGGTAATTGTCTACGTGACGCGGACTCTGATTCAGATTTTGCCTTTTCCACAGATATCATACGACCATGAAGTTCTGTAACAATATATGTTGATATAATTAATGTTATAAAGGAAAGGTGTTAGGACTGTTACAAATATGTCAAACTATTGTAGGCTATTTTTATCACTTGTCAATGACATTTTAGCAAGATAAATAAGAACACTTACCGGTCCTATGTAAATTTTTGATACAATTTTCAGCATCCTGGGCACTGGCCATGGTAACATATCCATAACAACGGGATCCAGGAGTGCGGGCATTGGTTACTACCTTAGCTCCAATAACCTGTTATAAAAGCTTTATATTTAAACATTACTTTATATTTGTGTCTAAACTTTGTTTTTAGTTAATGTGTTCATCATCATACTAGCTTATTTTTGACAACTGATAAATATGGGCCCCTACTCAATTAATAGGTAATTTGCTCAATAATATTTAATGAAAATTTACTGGTGGTAGGTCTCTATTACAAGAGACTGTCTAGGTCTGACCATGGCTGCATCTATTTCTGTCAACAAACAGTACAGTGCATACATTTTCCGGTTAGGAGGGTACTGTAGCTAGTGAAATTACTGGGGCAATGAGACTCAACATCTTGTTTCGGGTGAGGAGCACAATGTGGTCCAGAGTATATCATCCTAACTAGCGCAACATTGTTATGAGCAGGCATATCACTTACCATAAGGTGATAGTGTAACCCATCTTATCACTATCTTTTTTAATTTAAGAGAGATTACAATATTGGTTATAAAATATATACCTTGCCATGTTTGCTGCATAATTGTTTCAAATCCTTGGCACGTGTATCACCAGAAAGCCCACTGACCCAAAGATTACGAGCACCACCCTCTTTATTATCATCCTTTTTATCTTTTTTCTCAATTTCATTTTCCTTGGCTTTGTCCTCTGTTAAAACGAAATAGGCATTATTATTGCATTTTTAATATAAAAGTCGAGAGTTAATGTTATAGAATTGCTATTCCCTCTATAGGATTTAGAACCTTCTTTCAAAGTCAGTCATTAATCCACCATATAGCTTGTTTAGTGCAGGGTGGTGAAAAATGCATGTCCACAAAAGTTGTTTATGTAACATGGACACAAATACCTTTAAATGTTTTCTTCATCAGAATTCACAGATTCAGTATGACAAATGGATGATGGTAGATAAATTATTACATAAATGGTTGTTCATAGACATTTCATGTAAATAACGCAGTATGACATTCTGAGTATTAATTTTACTATGATGATAAGATTACTCATTTTTTTAGGAACCAAATGATATTTAACTGAAAATGTACTCTTTTAATGTAATTAATAAAAAAAAATTACCTTTTTGTTCTTTCTCATTTTTTTCACTGTCATTGCTGGAAAAAATATCGCAAGTTTAGTGTTATACTGCATTATGTAATTTTTAAAATAGGAAGACGAAATACAAAATTCTAATGTGCAATTTGTGCTTTAAACTTAGTTATATGAAGATTAATGTTTTTATTATATGTATACATAGAACTACAAAGTTTTGCACCATTACTCCACCACATTAGATGAACGTTGTTGCTTGGATGAATGTTGTTGTCTGTTGAAGAAACATTCTCGTAGATACATTGTTGCCAGTAGCTCGTTGCATTTATATGTCCTTTCTATGTGAAGCAGCTGTGACAGGATTCATTTTCTCTCCATAGATGGGATGAACAGCTCAACTTGAAGAGTGAAGAAACTGTTTTCCCTGCTGGTGTTGAAGTATTCAGATGTCTTCTTTATTGTTCTTGCATGTGGTGCAAAACTTTGTAGTGATAGACGGTTAAAATATACGCATAAAAATCGAGGTCTATAGTTGAGCGCGTGGGCGTCACGACGTCCGATCGACGTTCACCAACCTAATGGCGGCAGCTTCTGTGTTTACTTGCTGTTGATTTTCAGCCGGCGCGATGTCAGCGGCTGCAGTAGAACAGTTCGCAGCTGATACGTCGCCTGTGGTCCCCTCTGCATCCTCAAGAGCCGGTTCATCTAAGTCAGTATTGTTGGTCAGCAAAGTCAGCACGAGTCGCTCGCTGGGAGCAGCCCGTCCTGTCTTTCTTCACTCTTCAAAAGCTACATGAAGTTTTGTAAAGTAACAATTTCACTTGTATGTCGATAATATATCTTGACCTGAAAACTCGATTTGATATTAGCACCACTGCCTCTGTGTAAGACAGACAGGAGCAATTTAGGGCCACCTTCCATGTTTAATGTTATGTAGAACACAGGATAGTAAGAAGTGTCTTGTTTTTTAATGAAATTAGGAAACCACCTTAACAATGTTTTAAAAATCTCATTGCACATTTGTACTTTTCTTTGACAAAGGCTTTCAAACTTCATTGCCTTTCCATTCTTCCATAAGTGTTCCTGTTTTTGTTTGATCTTGTAACTGCTGTTTCATCAATGAAAATAGTGTCTTCTTTTTAACATTTCTCTGCTCTTATGTCAGGCAACACTTCACAATTTGTTTATAACATTAGTATTGGATTATGAAATATTTTAATTACAAAAATCCAGTTCTGTTTACAAATAAAAGATAGTAACCTATATGGTATATCAATTTATAGAACTTACCTTTTTTGTGTTTTGCTGGATTGTCAGTCTGAAATGAAGTAGAAAAATGAGGTAAATAAAATTCGACTTAATGATACTTCTAAAACAAGTTAGATATGTGACTATTAAAAGAATAGATTAATAAAAACAACAAATAATTTATTAAATAAAATAAACATCATGATTTTAATCTACTTCCATCATATATCCGTTTGTAACTTTAGAAGCTATCAGAGGTAACTTGACATTGACTTTGAAGATATAAAAACGTACCTCTTCATTTAATAATTCATCATCTCCAATATCTAAGTTGATGCTATCTTCTGCATCAGTATTATTTTCGGTTTTATGATCGTCATCATTCTTTTCCTTATCCATGCATGGTTTTTTAGCTTGTGTGGCTTCAGAGTTATCTTTCATTTCTCTTTTTCTTGAGACTTTGCTGCTGTCATCAACATCCATGTTTTCTTCAGACGTAACTTTTTTGTCTTGATTTGGTTTATCAGTAGACTGTTCAGAATCTTCATCATCACCAGCTGTATCTTGAACAATCATATCTTCCATAATTGGCGTATCTTCAGAATCAGCTTCAGCGGAACTCTCAGTTCGTCTGGTTTTTTTCGTAGGGGTTTTAGTATCTGTACTACCTAAGTCAAATTTATATGTCGCTGGATCATGTCCTTCTTCCTCTAAATGCTAAAAAAAATTACTTTAGATATGGATATTATATATATATATATTATAATAATAAAAAACACCACGTTACACCATTTGTAGGTTTTAACAAATGATGAAAAAGTTATAGTATTAGAATATAACGAAAACGTTGAATAATGTTATCTATTATAAATATAATATTACCTTACTTAATCGTTGTAATAGCACGCTACGAATACCCGTCTTGTCGAGGTTACGCTTTTCCAATTCAACGCGTAAATCTATAACTCTTAGTTCCTCCAGAAATCTTTTACGATCCGACATCGCTTGTTATTTTAAGCGCAATTCTAATTATAACTATAGCTGTTACAGTTTTAATATCAGTGTTAGAATTTTATGAACAGACGACACCGATGCGTTATATGATATAAAATCACATCCAACCAAAATGGCGGACACTTCAGCCATTTAATTTTTTTTATTCGATAGCATGCCGAAAAGGTGTTTTTGCATTAATAAAAATAACCATTTTAATTTCTATTGGTTCCGATTAATTGAAAATTTGTTGTTTAATGATTTTACAAATTTAACAATAATTGATAATATATGGTTTTCATAACAAGTTAAAATGAAATTGTGTGGACTTTTAATTTTGTATAAAGAATATATAAAAAATTTAATCATACTGTTTGATTTTATCTTAAATAACTTAAAAAAGTTATTACGATAAAGTTTAATACAAAAAGTAAAACATGCCTTTCTCATTGACTAAAATACCTTTGTCCATTTTTGCTCTTGTTTTTTAAATGCATATTTATTGTCAGAGGAAAATTTGTCAAATTAATTTCTATGTTATATAAATAATCACGAAAAGTAAATTTTTGTTAAACATATTATTTATTTACTAACAATATGAATAAAACAGGTAATTCAATTTTTTTTAACTACCAGGCTTTCAAGGTATTTTTTAATTTATAAAGGCAGTATTTTTTAATTTGAAAAGCCTTTATAATATTTCAAGTAAATTTCCGGTTTTATTTGAAATTAAACTTACTTCAATCAATATTTTATTAGATTAGTTTTTTCTTTAATTAAAGGTAAGTATATCTTACTGCAGTATATAGCCCAAATTAACTCATTAAATGTTTTGTTGTTGATGTTCATGAACTTTCATCTCACATTTTATTAATTATATTTAATGTATAATTATTTTTAAGATAACTCTGACAACCTAGACATGGACATTGTTTCTGATTTATTGGACAAAACCTTGATTCAACAATTGCATCTGATGGAAGAAAAAATGAAATTAGAATTAAGTATAGAATCAGGAATCAATCATGGCAGTATACAACTTGCTAAGTCTAGATATATAATGGGTCAAAATTCTGTTAGTAAAGCCAAGTTACCAGTTGAAACTACTCCAGAGTTTTCCGCAGAAACTATATGTGAGGTCACTGAGATCAACAATATAAAACAGTACAAGGCAACAAAGAATGATGCTTGTACTGTGAATCCATTACATTGGTTTGGTATACTAGTGCCAAAAAATTTGTATACAGCTAAGAAAGTGTTCAGGAACACACTTGATGCTGTTGTTGAGTGTATAAATATTCAACTCCGTTTATTAGAAAACATGAGGTACATGGAAATGTTAAAAGAGTACAAAAAGTTATTATCAACATAATTTTTTTCTTTAAAAATAATTATGAGAATATGGTCTTAAATTTCAATCAAAGCTTGATAATATAAATTTTATTATAATTGTTTAGTAAACAATTATGATAAAATTTAATTTCACTTAATAATAGCTATATGTTAATATTCTGTGATTTTATTAACATCATTCTAGACTGTACAACATATAGTTGCCAAAATTATTTCCACTTAGATGTTATTATTTATTTTATGTTGGATTTTAATCAAATTATGTTGAATGAAATAAAAAAATGTATCTTAATGGTTTTTTTATTATGTATGGGGTATGAATAGCTTCATAATGTTTACAGAAATATAATTCTTTGTTCTTTTTCAATTACCAAATTGCTATTATGAGCGAGAGGTTAATATAAGAAACATAAAATCTTAGGAAGTATAGAGGGTCTTCAAATCAGGTCTGTTCGGAATTACTGTCTTGGTTAGTTTAAATTCCTTTTGCTTTTGATGTAGTCGAGGTATAAGATATAAAATTTTGTTAGCATAATTCTGTAAAGTGATTTTATTTATTTATTTAATAAATATTTTTAATTTTTATGTTCAGGTATAAAAAAAAATCCAGGTTGGTTTAAAACAGCAATCTATTTTACATAAAAGTAGAAACAAAGATTTTGTAATAATTATGAAAGTTGTGTATGAAATGACTATTCTTTCTGAATATCCACTAGTAACATGTTATTATCTTCTTGAGGTATCACAAAATGCATTTTGACATATATTTTCCTGTTATGCGAAATGTTATAATTACATATTTATGACATCACTTATCATTGATTGTAAACAAAACTTATCACTGATTGTAAACAAAAAATGTAAACATCACAAATTATAAATACAACATCAATGGTGCAAAATTCATAGTCACTTGTCTACACCTAACAAAACTGATTTTATAATGATGATGAGCACAGGATAAGCAATGTAATTCCATTCTTTACTAGTAACATTTGGAATTGCACTTTTATGAATTACTGCTTTTTTATGTAATAATGTTTACAAAACATTCCTTAATTTTGTTAAAATATCTTTCATTATTTAAAAAAATCAGCTTCCTTGAGAATAATTAACTCGATGTTTTAAGTTTACTGATTTATTAAGTAATGATAGAAATATATCTTTCGAGTAGATTTATTCTGTTTGCCGAAAAAGTTTTGAATGTAATAAAAATATTTAAACGAAATTTACTTTGTAATAATAGCATGCAAGGTTTTTACATGATGTTTTTATTATACAAGTACCAGGTTTATGAAAGTAAAATGTAGACGTGTTCATGTATATTTTACATTTTATAAATGATATTAAAAAAAAAATAAAGTTCTAATGAAAGCAGTGCGTATAAAGAAAGTAAATTTTAAAATTATTGTAACAGCAAACAAGGCAAAATTTTTACTCGTAGTAACTTATTCAACATATTTTACATTTTGTGCTTTATTACTAATATTATTAGGACAATAATTGAACAGGAACAGTTTAAACTTATGTATCCACGTAACTATCACTCATTCTAGTAATCCTAGGTATATACAAAGTAATGCGAGTGACAAAAACCAGCACAACACAATAAATAATTATAAAAAAGTAACTTTAATAATAAAATACTTCTTTAAGAAGTCAAAATAAATATTTACAAAATTTAACGATATCTAATATTTTGTGCGAAACTTGTGGGAAAAATACTAGTGCATTTTCATGCTCAAAATAAAAAAGCTCTGACTAGACATATGTTGAGCTTGATGTAGATAAATCACCTGACAATACGTTTTCTGAAAATTGATAATAAAAAACCAATTATTCATTTGTTTATGCAGATTTACCTCTTACTATCTTTATCCAATTTCAAGTCAGATTTGCTAATTCCATTATCAGACTTAGTAACAAGAAAACAGAAGTGGTAGAATGCATAGTAAACACAGGGTTTCTTTCTGGAAAGTTTTTAACTGGACAATAGTCGAAAAAATATATTGAACTTGTGTAGGTAATAATTTTCTGTTTGAGCGAAGATAGTTAAGAATATCATAAGTATTAAAAAACAAATAAAAGTGTTTAAATCAATCGACCAAATAATTAACAAATAAATCTGTTGCTTCACACAACATTCTACATGTTTGAAAGATACATTAACGTGGTCTTTATTTCCAATTTTGTTTCTTCGTCTGCTTTTTGGAAATCGTATCAGTTTTAAATAAACAGAGATGATATTAAAATTCAAAAATTTTACACATAATATCATATTTGATTTTTTTGATGTTAATTAATCGAAATCTTAGGAATGATTGACAGTATTCATAAATTAAGTACTAAATATATCACACGAGAATTTAACAATAAGACACAACAAAAAAAAAACTTAAATACCAACACTTCATAAACAAAATAACTAATAAATGGTAAAAATTATAGATGTTTTTCATACATGTATCATATTTAAACTTTTTACTCAGTTTATCTTTAACAGCTTTTACCGACAATAATAAAATATCCTTTAATAAAGTTGTAAGTTTCTAACTTTGATAATTTACCACCGACAATGCTCGTTAACAATTATCTATGGACGCGAGTACGACATATAATACGGCGACAAATAATGCACGGAAGTTGATTTTTCAACAATCGAAACTACTTCCGAAAATCCATGGATACGTTAACATGCTTAAACTACAAGCATTTCTTGGCAACGATATTTTAATTTGATAAATTAAACGTTTAAAATTTTAATACTTAGGTATTATAAGTACGTAGTTAATTTAAATTTTTTTTGGATACTCTTCCTAACAACAATACAGTTGTTTTAATATTTGTAAGCTTTGATCTTTTGTGTATTTTATAGATAAATAATACGTAATAACATTTAACTATTACCTTACCTGATGATGTGCCGAATTTAATGATGAAGCATCATTGCGCTTTCGCTTTATACATACACTAAGTAGAGGTCAATTCTCTAGCTTATATTCTGTCTATAATACTGTTATACTTTGAGCTTACTTATAGGTCTTGACTTAATCCTCGTTAATCATTGTATGGTGTTATATATAAAAGCAGATCGGGAATGACTATAGGACTTTTCTAACAAGGGTAGAGTAAAAGCCATTTAATCATTACGCTCGCCAAGAGAGGCTTGAAGGATATTGGAACATATCGGTTTTCGCGCAATGTTTCTTTCGTTCAACATAAATTCAGCGGGAATTGAATCCACGCCACATCTAAGCGTATAGCGCTTACGACCGCCTAATAAACTGAGGTATCACGACTTCATCGTGAAACTCTGACCTTATTCCATTGGACGAGGTACATGTTGAAACTATTTCCGTTATATGTATGTTCAACAATATAATATTTATAACGTAATTAGACATTTGGGGTATTGTAAAATAGCTTACAAGCATGTTTTATTGTGCTTCTTGACGTAACGCACTTCTCATTTAAATTCAAAACATTTTGTTTCGATTCACTAATGTATAGACAAATTTTATGGTGAATGCTTGGTATGATTTACGTTTTTTTTAATTATTTTGTTTTCCTTATATGTATTAGATAAGTAACATAGTATAGATTGCAGTAAAATGGAAATCAACTATCAATGGCTTGCTTACAAGATGCATCATAGCACATATCAGAGGTGTTTCGACAAGATAAGCGTGAGGTTCACATAAATTTGAGTGATAAGTTAGAATGATAAACACTGTAACGCATTGTACTCCTCATCTTGAGACCTAAAACGTTGTTTCCTCGCCCCAATAATTTCACTAACTGTAACGCCCTTTGTGGGCCCAAATCCCCTCCATGTAAATCCCTACCCGATCGAGATGGGAATCTTTGGGCGAGATCTGTGTCCAGCATTGGATGTCTATCGGCAAATGATGGTGATGACGAACGCCGTTCAAACCGGAGCTCAGTATTTTTTTCACGCAACTATTTGGCGGTTGAAATAGGCGTAGGAATGGTATAATAGAAAAGACCTACTAGCATTAAACCGCTTCAATATTTTATTGGGGCAATGATTCTATTTATATTAATAAGAGTTTTTTAACTCGTCGTACTATAACGGAATTGCCATTTTACAAGGCGACTAGGATGTGTTAATGAGGATTCATAACCAGGTAAAGCGTAATATACAAAATTTGCACAAATACATATCTGTAGGCAACTATTATCGTTGCCTTTTGTTACACCTGTACCACTAACAGCGTGCATGCAGTGTGTATGGGTATTCTTAATATATGCTAAAACTCAATTTTATCAGCAACTAGAATAAATCGTTCTTTACGCAAACTCGCTTACAAGCACTTGTTGGAACAACTGTCTTAGCATGTGTTTATTGTTTTAAGGCCTTTCAAACCCCACGGAGATTGAATTTGTTTTGGTGTAGTATTGAATAATTGTCATTCCTGTTATGACCACAACGGAGTTTTATAACGCTATGAAATCTCAGGTTGGTACAGTGTTTATAGTGTTCTGTAAGAACAAGACGCTATCTACTCGGACAGTAGGAGCTTTTATGTAAAAGCGTTGTTTACAGGGTAAGGGTTGAACTCCCCTACACTAGGTCCCGTGCGGCTGTACGCCATTCGCCGCGTGTGCACGCCGCGTCGCGCCACCACGCCTGCACGTCGGAGTAGTGCGCGCTGCGCTGCCGTCGCGCGCCCCCGTGCACCATTGCGCACACGCGGCAGAAGAAGTAAGTATTTATAAACTCACCGGTACCCTACAACAAAGCAAAATTTTAACCTTACTGGATCTTCACAACGGAAATATTTTATTACTGCAAATTTTTTAACTGCCTCCGCAGCTAGTGATTAATCTATTGCCCAAAAACACATAAGGTTCCGATTTGATTTAGTAATCACATATGTATATTACATGTGTCAAAGTAATAAGTAAGTTTTTTTAACATACTCACTTATTGGTACTTTGTTATTAATATTTCATCATTTAATCTTAAAATATACGTTACCTTCCATTTAAAGTAAGAATTATACAATGTATCATCCTCGTCAAGCCGACGTAAATAAGCAGCCAGCTCTTCAGGGCCCGCGAATTCTTCCACGTGAATGTATGAGTTATGAGGAGCTACAGCAGCATATTCCGCCGGACGCGCGCCCATCACAATTGGTAGCACATTGTGCCTGGATAAGAATGTAGAACATTTCATCAGGTTTTTCTACAAAACCAATCTATATAATATATATCAATGAACTACTATATATGATGTCACATACATTATTCGGAATATATATATACTTACTGCAGTCCATTAACGAAGAACTTCTCAGTGATATAGTCTCGACAATTTGAGTTTTCGAAGGCCAGGTAGAATTTGTAATCATTATCCAGCATCTCTAAGCAATTAGGGTCTGCACGGGGGCAATGGCGGGATCCACATGCACCGTAAATGTCTACGGATATATGTTTGGACAGCTGACGCGCGTACTGCAGCCGCCGGTTGCGTGCGTGGCAATTGGATACAAACCAGGCCACCTAACGAATAAAAAATTTTTATGTCTATTGAGTTACATCCTAAACAACGGTAATTGATTATTGTTTTATACAAAAAAACAATGAGACAGTAGATAATTTTACTACAGAATAAGACAAGCACAATATGGTATAGTATGGTTTATTGTACTTAATGGTACAATATGGTATAATATGGTTTACTTTCAGGTGAACATCAAACTCTCTTTCTATAAAAAGATAAAAGTGTGTTTCGGCGTAATTTAAATAAGAAACTTTGAAACTTTTGCATATTGCAGTTTGAAGTCATAAACAAGAGGCTTAGTCAGAACTCAGTGATGAAGGGCTTTTATTATTACTTATTTAAAAAAAAGGATCTGATAATACAGACTTTTTAGACAAGTAAAATGCGTTTAACGCTTATAGAACACCTGCATATCGACATTAACGTACTTTTTTTGTTTTGTTAGCCGCATAGTTCCTGTCTAGGTCTTTTTCCGTCAAATGGGGGTCGTGATAGTGCCATCGTTCGTACGGGGCCACGATGTCGGAGTCACGGCGATACGTGGCAGTCCAGTTGAAAACGTCTAGAGACGTGGGCCGTAGAGAAGCTGTGTGGTATGGGCATTCCAAGTAATACAGGATCCATATCTGATTAAAATAAAAAATAATTATCGATGCTGTTTGCAAAGATTTCGTTGACAACAAAAAGAGCTTCTAATATTCACTTCGATCATATTATATACCCGCATAGTAATAAGTTTGTCCAAAAATGCTTTAGTTGATAGAATAATTTAAAAACCTTCTCAGATGTCATATTTATATTTCTGCACCACTTGAAAGGTTGATTCATTACAAGAAATCGTATCAATAGATTGTTAACATTATATTAGTATTCTTACTGATAACATATAAGGTACTCATGCCTACTAAGAATATAAATATGAAGGGGTAATAATCTTATCATTGCTGGTAATTGCCAACGTTATTTACCTTATCAACAAATATTGATCCACAGATAATGATTGATTGATTGAGCAGGAAGTTTAAGCCATTTAGAAATCGGTGTTCCCAAATGTAGCTAACCAATAAATTAAAATTTGAATTAAGATAATCTTTATATAATTTGATTTTCGCAATTGGTTGACCTTCTTTGCCACAAAGAGTACTTATTAAAAATAAAGAAAATTATTAAAAAGTTAACAATAATCAGTACCAGTTTTCTGTTTATTATCCAGTAAAAGACGCATATGATAAAATTGGAAAAATAAAAAAAAGTCTAGAGATATTTATAACTATTATTTAAGATTATTACAGTTATAAAAATTTCAAAAACTTTCATAAATTATTGCTTCCAAATAGAAATTATGTAGTGTTATTACAAGTTGTCCATCATTACTGATGAAATTATATGAGCGAGCGATTGGAATTCACCTGATTTTGGGGACGTTTAACGTTGAACGGAGTGTGGTGATCCTTATACAAAATGGCGTCCGCTGTTGCAGCTTCTCTAGCGTCAGCGGTGAGCATACATCGATCCACCGGACACTTGTTCCGGATGAATTCAGTCCGTCCACCAGATACTCCCCATGCTCCTAGACCGTTGGCTAGCAGAATCTTCTTTATAGGTACATCTTCGTCGTCCGGCAACGTGTACATTAGCTGTTCATATATCCTGAATATCAGATTATATTTTTATATAAATTAAAACCGATGGTAAAAAAAAAACAGTTTCAACAAGATAAAATAAAACTTTGAGTTTGAATATCATTTTGTAATCTGTCAGATTATGAGGTCTAAACGGAAGCAAAGTATCATCGTAACCGGACTTCTCTATGAAGCGCATGGACATATCACAAGAAAGGAACAAACTATAATATAAGGTGGCTCGATAAAATCAATATTTAGTGATCAAATAGATAAACTATGCCGGTTTATAATATAGATAAACTGTGCCGGTATATAATATATTAATTTCATAGTATATTATTTAGTAAATACTTAGTATAACATGCAAGCTTTAGCTTTAGCTTATCTCAAATACCCGGTGGACAGATCGTCCCGCACCTTGGCCGATTGCCCGCGATAGGGGGGAGGGGGGGGGGGGACAGGGCCGCGCTCGTAGCGGCGATAGGGAGTGACCTCTCGCTACCGTCCGTGGTCCGGACCATGGTCAGTAGCGAGGCGTCATGGAATGCGGTATCCCGATTCTGCGACTCTGTTATGACGCAGAAGCGGGAGACCGAACGTATCCGAGAGCGGGCGCCGAGAGGACAGGACGCGGTCGGAGCGCGATGACAGCTCACCACTGTAAGGCGGGGCCGAGCGCACGACCGCCGAATGGCTCCTCGGCAGGAACCTGGCGCCGCGACCAACAAGAGCCGTCGGGCCGGCGCCCCCCTTGGAGAGGGGTCCTGGGGTGCATATGGTGATGCGTCTCGTATTCTGACGTGTCGCCACGTAGGGATTTTTAACGGGAGGGGTGCTTCACACCCCTCGCCCTCGGGGGTCGCGGATGAACTGAAATACTTTAACCCGCAACCCCACGAGCACGTGGATGAGAGTGGAATACCGTGTGAAGCTTTTTAGTCGGTTGGAGCCCGACACTACCACCGACGCCGGCCCAATTTGGCGACGGGGTGTGCATTTCCGTTAGCATTTTGTTACATACGTTAATTATAAAAAAAAAGCTTATCTCAAATGCGTTGATTTGCACTTCGTTAAAATTATTTCTATTCGATTAATATAGTTGGATGAAGTATACAAGCTCTAGTCTTTTTAGTCGTATTTTTACCTGTCTTCACCAGGTGCATCTTCTGGAAAGATCTTAGCTTTCGGGTCGTGACGGTATGGATGCCTTTCACCACCGCGCAGGAACCATTCCCGTTGTGACGTTTCGCTTGCATCGCGTGTGTCTATCTCTGCGTTTTCGGTTACCTGAAATAATTTTAAATCTAATGTATTTATAAAATCTCAGAGCATTTATTTTCTTAACAATTTTCAAATAAATCTAAATGCTTAATTTATGTAAACAAAAAAAAGATAAGATGAATAAGAACATTTCATTGGTTTTGTGACGGAATAGCTAACCGTTTGCATTGTAATACGTTCCTGGTCTGATTCTGGGGTCACATATTGTAGAGTTTGGGTGGTAGCAAAGTCTTTAGAACCATATCGCTGGCTACGTTCCTGATATTGTAAATCTGCCGCATTAACAACATCGTTTTGTTCTGAATGTCAATAAATGAGAGCCAAAGTATTTCGAACGATTACCATCACTATCGAAGACTTCATTGTCACTAAAAACCTAGTGAAATTCAGATCCATTAACTCCTTGTAGATTAAAAAACCAAAAGTGTGTAAAACTAATTTTAACAGTTAACTACGACGGTTATTTTTAGCTTTGAAAAAATATGCTATAGCCATATTGCGTTTTAATTATTTGAAAACTCGGATCCAGAACGGTACAGATTTTGCTATGTTCTAGTTCTAAAGACGGTGTTGTAGCTAGAAGAATTAGTGGGATAGCGAGACTTATCATCTTGTCACTCGAGCAGACGAGCATATGATGTGGCATTATCGTTATGAGTAAGCTTACTACAAGGTAAACTTGTTGTTCGTACCGTAGTTTTGTTAAATATAAAAAATTACCGGTATGCGTTCTTCCCTAGTTGGTGGTGGAGAGGGGAGACGCGACGGCGTGGTGAGCGGCGGCGGCCGCGGCAGCAGCAACAGCGCGAGCGCGGTCAGCGCCAGCGGCAGCAGCAGCGCACCGCGCCGCAGCGCCCGCGCCCCTCGCGCCCACATGCCGCACCTCACCCCGCGACCGCCTGCACCGCGCCCATCACGCGACCATTACTGATGCGATGCTAACATCTGAAATATATAATAAACTATGTAAGAAACAAATACAGAATAGAAGAACAATTAAAAATAATACCACAAAATTATAATAGAATATAAAACAAATAATTAGAACAAGAAATAGCAATACAACAATGAGAGCCTTGAGTTATCCACGTCAAGTGAAAATGCATTAAACCAATAAAAAAAACCATTTGCAATATTCAACTACATTAGTTGTGTTTATTTCTTTGGGAACTTTCTAAAAGTTCGATCAGGAAAACGCATTAACACAATTATGCATGACTATCTTAAATTTGAATATACGAGACTGCATCTTATTTTGCCAGCATTTACTATACTCTCCACGCCAAGGTTTGCTGGAATAGAACTCTTATAGGGTTTAGCTGACCTTTGTACGTGTATTTTAAGACAACCATGCTATTCATTCTGTGTACAAAAGGAATAAATAAGAATAAGACTTCATTCAGTGTTAAATATGTAAGAATTTTAAAAGCTATTCTTTACATATTATTAGATTTATTATATGGAAAAATCGATTGTTAAATGTTATAAATAAAAGATTTGTTTAGTATTTATATGCTTTTTATGTTATGATTCTTCTATTTTACATTTCTTAACAAGTAACATGTAAAAGCGAAAATACCCTTTTTAATATTCAACTACAGTGTCCCCAACGTTTTAGCATTGATGATAAAGTTGGCAATTTTTATTCGCTAGTATATAATAGAGCTTTTTATTTCATTGTCATTTTATGTTGTCTTGGATGGAAAGTTCTCGGTCTGCCTGGGATTGCAGTGCACCCGGATAGGCTTTAATTAAAAAAGTTTAGGATTTACTTTTTAAAAATTTGTAGGTGTATTTTCAAAAGCTCATTACAAGTAATTCAATTGCTATCTTAAAATAGTTTAATTGTTAAGCGGGTGTAAAACACAAATGCTGAGTTAGAATAAGTAAAGAAGACAAGCTTTTTCTACTATTTCACTAATTAATATTATTGACTGTAGCTAACAGACAACAAGAAAAACAAGTGTACACAATACCTAATTAAATAAAAATTATCCCAAATATCGAAGAGGAATATTACAAATATTTTAATATGTACTATAAGATATATACAGCTCTCTTTATTTTGCTACTACTAGCACTTGGGGCCCTTTCCTACAAGAAGAGAGTTACGTTTATCCACCCCCACCCCATGCTGTGCAAGTGCGGATTGGTGGAAGACATCTATTTTTCAATGCAGTTGCACTGTATAGTATTAAATTTGCAATAGTAACTTTGTCAAAGTAATTTAAATGATTTTTTGTTAATTACTCATTGAATTGACTGATGCTATTGAAAACATTGATTATGTAATATTGTTCCATATTCAATCCATAATCGATCAATGTTAATTATTTTGTGCTTCTATGTAGTGTGAGTATATATATCTTAAACATTTAGGTACATTCCAGATCTAAAACTCACTGTTTATAAGAATCTATATAGTAAATGTAATGTTTCACTTCAACATACTCAATTTATTTATTTCTCTTTGATACGCCTGCCCGTTCAAAGGTTAAAGGGCGTATTGGGAAAAGAATTTCCATCTAAGTCTCAACTTTTGTTCCACTTGGGGCCGGAGCTGTACGAGATTTTCAATCTCTGAAATAGAAAGCCGTCATTGCGAAACCGGGGAGTGCAGCTTGATAAAAAGAAAGAACAAAGCTTTCCAGTAATAATGAATGAAACTCGGCCAGAAAATATTTTTGTGCAGTAAAAGCGTTTTTTTTTTAATAAATACGTATGGATATTAAATTATATAAAGTAATAATGATAAATCATTAAAAAGCTTTAGTTTCTGAGTATCTACTGCGCCATGACCTTTTCTTTTATTTACTTTCAGTCTGTCTTCTTTTCCAATGTATTGTCTGGAAGAGATTGCTTTATAAACAATAAGACCGCCCATTGTATATTTTTGTTGAATTATTGTATGACTTATTTGTAATAAAGTATATATAAATAAAAAGCTAACTTAGAAACCAAAGGACAATTATTAGATACAAATCAGTTATTTTTTGAATTAATTGAACTCTTAGATAAAATATCGAAGAGAGAAAATCAAAACAAAAGTACATAAGAATGTTGAATGTAACGGAATAATTTACGGTGTCGAGTAGAAGCCACATGATTGATTTGCCAGTTTATAGTCAGATTTTAATGGATATAGGTAATAACTAAAAAAAATTGCAATTTTCTTTGACTTCCGCGAGAACATTGTGTTTAAATAGACCTTACAAAAAGACAATTATTTTCATGCAAGACAATATAATTGAGCTCTTGATTATGAAAGAGGTAAAAGTCAAAAATTTTAAAAATTCATTGTAACGGTTATTTCATTTCACATTCTAGTAAAATAACATAATCAATAAGAAATATAAGACTTATTCCACTTTGAAAATATTTGCGAAAAATTTTGAAATGAGATGTTAAATCTGATTAATAATTTCACTAGTTACAGCGCCCATTAAACCAGAACACAGTAATGTTTGTATACTACTGTAGCTAAGCAGAAATATAAGCTGCGTCCACCTATATAGTCTCCAACAAATCCAATCTATCACTAGTAATATATAATGTAATCATCGGACCAGACTTTTTATCCTAAATTTCAGTTTTTAACTAGAACAATATAAAAAAAAGAGAAATAATTAATAGAAGAGACAGAGAACAGTTACAGTTCAGTTACCCTCGGTCGGGGCTTTCTTTACTTTATTTTGCTCAAGTTACGAACTTAGGCTTCGTTGAAATTGTAATTGTGGGGACTGCGAAAACAATTATATTACAAAAGCCGCATGGAGTAATAGACTTCCATAATGGAAGTAAAGTGTTGGCACGGGGGCTGCAGTAAAGTATTGTTATACAACTCGCATTGTGTTTTTAATATTCGTATTTGGTGAAAATAAATGCATGTGTATACATTTTAAATTAACAATAAAATGGAAGATCACTATGCGCAAACTTTTTTTTTACCATGACTACGCGTAACTTTTTGCAAAGTGGTCCGATTTTAATATGCTTTTTGTTGGAAGGAGTACAATTCGAAATTGATTACAGTGTAATAATTTTTAACGTAACAAAAAACTTTTGAACATTTTAACAATATCTGCTGCTACATGCCGCGTAAGTACGATTGAAATTATTTTGATAGAGTACAGTATTTGTGTTTTCAATGAACTTGCGTCGTTGGCCAACATTCGAGGACGCTAATCAGTGTACCGTTTTGTCACTAGATGTATGGCCGTGTTAAAATGCTGAACAATGTAACTGTACTCTATTATCGCTGAAATGGAGTGACGCACGGGCGATAATTGCGGCGTTTTTCACCAAATTGTGATATATTTTTTAACTCTACGGAACACAGTAATGTTTGCAGACTACTGTTTGGCGGCAAAAGCAGGTTTTGTGATGGATTGTCATTCTGTACGTACTATGATTGTAAGATGTTAGTGCTTGGTACATATATGTCCTTAAAAAAGATAATAATGAAAAATTAGCACAAACATTTTTTAGAATCTTTAAGAATAATTCTTGATTCGTATTAGTAGGTGTTTTTAGAATAAATAGGAAATGAGTAGTAGTAGCATAAGGATAATTGATACTGTTTAGCGAATTAAAAAGCTGAAGTAGCAATGGGCTGGTCACTGGTGACATCCATCCATATGGTGAAATCCGTTGGGAAAGCTTATATTCAAGTGTAGACAGCAATAGACAGAAATGATGATGGCTGATGAAGATGATGGCGAAATAGTATGTTTTTTTTTTCATAACTTCTTAACCGAAATTAATTTCATGTATTTATTATTATCACCGGCAATCAATTGGGAAGCATCTTTTAATTTTTACTATCTGAAACTACGTGGAGGTAGATATAAACTAGAACATGAAGGAGTTCAAGGTCCAAAGCATATACATGACAATGTTAAGCACGTGAGGCATATGAGTACCTGTGTTTCTTCAAAAATGCTACAACAATTATGATTTTTTTATCTGTTGCTGTCTATTAGTTTGATAATTTTAGACATTCTAACGACAATTTAATAATCACTTTCAAAATACGACTATGCCGTGATTTCATTAGCAGAAAATCAACTTTGTATTACATTGTATTACAATTTAGTTATAGTATCCTACAAAAAGGAAATATATCATAGGTGATGATGATAATAATAGGGAAGCCATATATTTACATGTCTTTAAATTTATAATAGGTTAATTTATCGATTTTTATTTCTATTCAAAAGTTGGTTATTATTATAATTCTTTATAATGGTTACCGAGTGAATTTTTTTTCATCATCAAATTTACTAAAGCTGAGACAAAGTTTTTTTCTGTACTTTTATTTACAAATCAAAACATTAATTTGTATGGATCTGGTGATAATAAGTATGTACGTATTACTAGATTTTTGTAGTAACTGACAAAGTTATTGACTGTATATTGTGTTTAAATTAAATCGATGACACTTACTAAACGCTCCAACTGTAAAATTTAGATTTTTTTCATTAACAGAAAAACAAACAATTGATAAAACGCAAATGATACATTGAACGGAAATAACTACGAACAACCAAAAGTGCGGAAACGTGTACGTCTCGTATATGTGTTGGATTATTTTTTATCAGGCCATGAGTTACCATGATTCCTCTACGAAGATAACAGAGGGAGCAGGTATTCGTTAAGTGTGCCATGCTATGCCAACAGCGAACGTCTCGTCTAATGTAAACAAAATTCCCGAACCGTAACATTTACTGTCGTAACATAACTTTCCCTTTCGGCTGTGATGGTTTTTAAACGGCGACAGGTAGAAGAACGTCTTGATCTTTTCTTTTTTTCATGTATCTATAGCCTGGATATTTTTTATAGATTAATTCTATGTACGAAATAGTATAGCTTGTAGTTTATTTTATAGAAATGAACGAATTGAAATATTGTAGATATTTATGACAGTTAAAATTATTACATAGTTCATATTTAACCCGCCCAGTCTCTCTTTTCAAGTATGTTTATGAATTTAAATCATAAATATCACAGACACTATATGAAGAGGTTGTTCACCAGATGGCAAGTGGTACTCTCTACCAATAATAATGTTACGGTCATAATATCATTTTTCTATACGGCTTCTCATTTTCGTTGTTACTTCGTAATAACATAGTATGCCCCCTTAACTCGGTAATTACACTAACTAGGTATATATTCATTGAGACAGGAAGTAGATAGTATTTGCACGCTACGGTGTTATGCTACGAAGCCTCTAGTCGATACGTGTAAAATAATGTATTGTGTAAAACTGTATTTTTATTTTATGCTACAAGAAGTTATTGGTATAATAAATTTCATACTCTTTGAACATGGCGTTCATTTTTTATTGGGCCCAAATGGAATCTAAAGAGTTTTTTATAAACTGCAATTTGTTTTATGTAATCTAAGACTTTTAATTTGTTTCTTAGGACATCTTAATAATTTTTATAAATTAATTTGCGCCTTGTATGTTTAGCTTTATAGCAGTGAAAGTCCCGACAAAAATTGTCTACACTTTTTCTATGACAAACCCAGAGGAGTGTCAGTCACAGAAGTTTTTTAATTTTTTTTTGTACCTGTACCGTTTTACAAAGATAATGGATTTATTTTGAAATAAACAAACAATTTAATTTAACTGCATAGATATAAATATGTTATTGACATAAATTTACTTCATCATCATCATCAACGTCACTTCAACCGATGGACTGCTAGACATAGGACTCTTGTAATGTCTTTCAGAAAGCACGGTGTTGCGCTGTTATTCTTGTAAAAATTTACTTAAGTAATTCTTTTATGGCAACACTTCAATTGTTACCGAGTGTACGTAGTCATAATTACAAATTCTACCATTATGGCGGTGTTAAACGTTTGTCAATTGTCATTTTAATTATATGCAACCTTGAGCATGCTACAATTGCGATTAGAATAATATGTATAACCGTTTACACTGTAACCGATGGTATACTCCAAGGTTGTTATTGTGAAATAAAACGTGTAGTTATAAGAACGTATTAAGCGGTGTTAGCTGTAGACCGTATTTTTTTTAAATAAATCAAATTAAATAAATGATTACGCTATTACGTGTTACTATAGTTTTTATTAAGCAAAAATTGGGAAGAACATCAGGGGTTGGTGTTGAAACTTTTCGTCTACTATATTTGTTTCACTACATTTTGTTTTGTTTAACTTAGTAAGTTTGGTTAGACTTAAGTTTTTAGACAAACACAGGCCGTTACTATCATTACGTTGATTTTATATAACAAATACAAAGAAAAACGGGTTGATTTTATATAACGAATATAAAATAAGGTTCATTCAGTATTTTATATCAGTGTTACTATACTTCTGTGTCCTTAAAGCGCATTTGAAAAAGATCGATTTGTATCCATCTGGGATCGTCAAAGGTGGTTGAATATCAAATTATTTAGTAAAATACAAAGTAAAGACAGAAAAAAGTTAAAGTTAAATAAAACTAAATTTTAGTTCTCGTTATTCATCTTGGTATGTAGGTGTACCAAGATCAATAACTTCAATGTGTCTTAATGTTTTGTTTCTTAATAAAAATGTTCATAGATGTTTCTCTATGTATGGTGTATACGCCCTTAACTTTTATTAAGCCCATTTAATTAAAATGGTAAATAAGATTTAAATATAATAATAAGTGAACACTCAATGTTATTTTCCATTATATTATAAAACTGAAAGGAAATAACAATAAGAAATATAAAAACAATTGTTTTTAGAGAACATTATTTATGTCAATTTTCATGGTGCCTTATTCAATTTTACACATTTAAAATAGATTCTTGTATATTTGTAATTTTAATATTCTCGAAACGATAAGGATTTTTGTTCCACATTATTTTGCTTATATTTGTATTGACATATATACTGGTAGGCTTTATGTGTCGTGTAGAACCTACACACATAAAGCCTACCAGTTTGTTTTCATTTCATATGACTTTGAATACGGATGATTATAGTGTGTATTTCATATCAATATGAATTATAAAGTGCATAAATTCGTACTCCATATTATGTAGAGTAGTAATAGTAGATATAAAACAAAAAAAGTGTAGTAGCGATTTTAATGGATACGTGTATCAGATTTATTAGCGTTATCAAACAATTTAGACTTTCTATTTTCATATAAATAATATTAATACACTTGGATAGAAATAATTAGTTTTGTTATTCATATGCAGCTTATGTGTGTATCAGTTTGTCACCGATAGCTTATTGGTTTCTTGCGTAACAGGGCCAGCCGATGGAGTGTGGTAGCCACGGGATTTAAATCTTATTCATATGCAGCTTATGTGTGTGTCAGTTTGTCACCGATAGCTTATTGGTTTCTTGCGTAACAGGGCCAGCCGATGGAGTGTGGTAGCCACGGGATTCAAATCTTATTCATATGCAGCTTATGTGTGTATCAGTTTGTCACCGATAGCTTATTGGTTTCTTGCGTAACATGGCCAGCCGACGGAGTGTGGTAGCCACGGGATTCAAATCTTATTCATATGCAGCTTATGTGTGTGTCAGTTTGTCACCGATAGCTTATTGGTTTCTTGCGTAACAGGGCCAGCCGATGGAGTGTGGTAGTCACGGAATTCAAATCTTATTCATATGCAGCTTATGTGTGTGTCAGTTTGTTACCGATAGCTTATTGGTTTCTTGCGTAACAGGGCCAGCCGATGGAGTGTGGTAGCCACGGGATTCAAATCTTATTCATATGCAGCTTATGTGTGTGTCAGTTTGTCACCGATAGCTTATTGGTTTCTTGCGTAACAGGGCCAGCCGATGGAGTGTGGTAGCCACGGGATTCAAATCTTATTCATATGCAGCTTATGTGTGTGTCAGTTTGTCACCGATAGCTTATTGGTTTCTTGCGTAACAGGGCCAGCCGATGGAGTGTGGTAGCCACGGGATTCAAATCTTATTCATATGCAGCTTATGTGTGTGTCAGTTTGTCACCGATAGCTTATTGGTTTCTTGCGTAACAGGGCCAGCCGATGGAGTGTGGTAGCCACGGGATTCAAATCTTATTCATATGCAGCTTATGTGTGTATCAGTTTGTCACCGATAGCTTATTGGTTTCTTGCGTAACAGGGCTAGCCGATAGAGTGTGGTTGCCACGGAATCTAAATAGTCCATATACACTGATACATATCATGCATGCAATTATCATTGTAAAATTCAATTTCCATAACAATTAAAATTGATAATAATTATATTTTAATGCAAAATAACTGTTCATATACACACATATATTTTCATTGATTTTCACAACAATTAGTAATAATTATTAGATTTTTATAAACAGAATATTCTCTGATTTAATTTAATTTCTACAATAAATAATAACAATTACAACTTGAATTAGCAGACACCTTTTCACTGATATTCTTAATCAAAATTCATTATATAATATTTAGAACAGCAGTCAATTCTGTTGACTGCCGGGTTTTTTCTAGTTACTATATATCGTTTCATTGGCGGCGTCTATTTCTGACGGTAAGTAAGTAAATATGATTGTTTGATTGAAAGGTATAGACAGCTAGTTAAAATATTTTCTACAGCTTGAAAATAAAGGTGCATAAAAGCACCATTGATTAAATCTAACTGATATGATCATAGTGTACTTTATTGTTGTTTGCGTGTGTTAAAAGACTGAAAAATTCATAATTTTAATTAAACCTTTATTAATAAATGTAGAACTTTGTAGGCCTCAACAGGCCTCAATAGGCCTCAACAGTTATATCAACCTTATATAGTTATATCCCCAACAGTGGTGACGTAAATTGATTGTTATGGATGGAATAAATGTACAACCATTGGTGGGAGATATAACAACTATTTCTAAAATATATTGTTTTGAAACAAGACGTTGAAAAGAATTATTGTGGGTAGCATATATAATATATAATTAAAAAAGTTGAGCTTTGAAAGCGGATGATGTATTATTTATTTGCGAAATTTGGTTGTTTCTTTTTTAAAACATTTTAATTGAAAAAGAATCTGTGTGTATATGTTATTGCTTGCTTATATATTTGTTAACTAAACCGTAGCCTATTACACGATAGCCAATCAAAAAACAAACCGTAGCGTTACTATGCGTGGCTATAAGTATTTATTCTTATCAGGTTATCGAAGTGCGATAAATTATATTTCCCAGTAAAGTTAAAAAGCTATAGATTGAAAATCAATTCCAGTTAGGCTTATAATTTTGTTTAATAGTTGCCCGTAGAATTTTTTTGTTGTCCCTATAATGTTTTTAGTTATCCTTGACAAGGAAATTTACATATAATTTTTTTTTAAAAAGTTTACAATATTAAATAATTCTTCGGTTTTATAAAACTATTATCTTCATGATTCTGGCTTTTATGTAGTACATTTGTACTACATTTTGTTAATACTTTTTTTATTTATATTTCTAAGTTATTAAAATAGGCCAAATCTATTAACTAGGATTGTGTACAATGTGTGGTTGCTTGAAAAATCATAATAAAACCTTAAATTTATTTATACAATTTAATACATCGTATTACATTTAATTTTCAATCATATATTATTATACATAGTTTGACATCGGTTATTTTTTGCAGGTGTTCTTTGTCTCTTTCTATAATTGTAAAAAAATAAAAAGTATATTTGTTATGAGTACGATGCGTTGCAGTATGGAAAATACTGTCTAAAAGATTACTTGCCAATTTTAAATCATTATAGTTATAAAAGCAACCTTCAAACATCTCATAACGGTTACAAAGGTAGGTATAAGAATATAGGTAGGTTGGTACAGATATATTTCATTTTACATTCAAATCGTGTATGTATCATAATATAAAGTTTATACATAACAACAAAACCAATATTATGCGAAGAGAGAAACAAACGGTATTGTGGTTAACAATGCTACCTTGCGCTTGACTTTCATTCATGTCTGTGTGGTTTATAACAGGGGAGCCAGGGTTATTTCTAACAGCACTTGAAACATGTTAGAGGTTTAATGTCGTTATTTGTTATCATTTACACTATTAGATGATACCGCCAGGTGAGGTGCCAGCAAGGTTAAGGGTAATCGATTGTGTTCCTTTCAAAATGTAGTCTTTACTCGCAAAATCTTTCAATATAATAGAATATCTTCCAATGCCTGAATGACCCGTTAAAACAGCGCATTTAAGTTAGAGTATATTTGATGAAGAGATATTAGCAAATGTATACGGTTATTTTTTTTTTTTTTCCTTTTTCAACGTCAAATTGATTTAAATATTAATACTAGAACAAGCGATTTTTGTATATTTATCTATTATTTCTAAAATAGTCTCTGGCGGTATGTTTGTCATACCACTAAGGATTTGTTGTTTGTCCTACAGTTTATAGAATAGTAAAAATTTCATGAAAGCTTCAGTTGAATGATTAAACAAATTGTCATCTTTTAACTACACGTACAATGTACCATAATCTTGTTAATAAAAATCTTTTCTGTGAGCAATGGACTGCGTATAATGATAGATTTTTTATTTTATCATAATACTTATTTCCTTAAGGTAATATTAACTTATTTATGTTTCACCTCTGACGTTAATACAAATATTAACATATTTCCGAAAGAGGCAGCCGCTCGCTCATTAAAAGAGTAATCAGAGTTGTAGGAGATAACATATAAATTAGTCCCACAAATCATATTTTGGAAACTAATAATTAGTATTTGTATTTTTTTGTCATAACTATTATTATTACCGTATATACATTGGAACGTGTCGTTCTTTACCTTCTCAAGTTTCAAAACAGGATTAGTAGCTCCATATACCAACAATGTCCAAGAAAAGCGTTATAAGAAACTAAATTAATTTAATTTTGAAGAATATTGTTTGTTATACTTATATTATATTAATAATAAACTAATTTCTTAGTTTTTTCTTTCTTTTCATCATAAGTATTTTTTTTGTTGGAGTTTTTTTTTCTGTATCGAGCCTACTTCCAGTTTTATTGCGCATTGTTTACATCGTATTTGTGAACGACAACGGAGCGTATAGTGTTCTCGCAGCCACACACATAAACACACATACAAAAATACTGCGCAAATATCATGTGGTAGTAATCAAGAGATAACGTTGTGTTCTCATTTAAATGAAAGTATGACCTTAACTTTTAAAGGCGGATTAATGTACAGGTAATTTTTTTTTATTCGACAAAGCAATGAGACGAGCGTGATGTTTACTCGATGGTAAGTGATACGCCTGCTTATAACAACGTGCCGCTAGTTAAGATGATAAACACTGCGCCCATTGTGCTCGTCGCCTTGAGACATGAGATGTAGTCTCATTACCTATTAAACCTAGTAAATTCTACAGTTATAACGTACTTTAAACCAGAAAACAGTAACGTTCGCACATAATTTTTTGGCAGAACAGATATAGGAGTTCTAATCCACGTAGATGATCTTCGGAAAGGGACTTACCAACAGTAGTTATTTATTAACGTTATTTATTCATAATCTAGGACAATGTAAAACAAAGTTTAATATTAAAATCATACAAGCATATGAAAGAGCAAAAAATTTTGTACTTTAAAGCAAGCAACGGTTGAAACTTGTGATTAAAATACAACAATAAACCCCTTATAAATGAGGACCCGTCTCTTTGCAGTAAAGCTACTTGTTTTAATTGTTATACCGCGTGTAGTAACGAATGCGCGAATAGTTTAAGTATTAAAATGGCAGTGTAAATATTTTGTGTACTGTAGGTATATATTAGGTTGGACTTTCCAGAAACTTCGGGAGCTTGGTTGGGAAGTTTTAATGCATCCGCCATACAGTCCGGACTTGGCACCAAGCGATTACCATCTTTTTCTTGCATTACAAAATTTCTTTAGTGATAAAAAATTGGCATCTAGGGAAGATTGTGAAAATCGGCTACTAGAGTTTTTTGCAAATAGAGACCAGGACTTCTACAAGAGAGGCATTATGAAGTTACCTTTAAAATGGCAACAAATCATAGAACAAAACGGTGCATATTTGACCCAAATCGGACAATCCGAAGCATGTTAAATAAAGTCCTGAAGTTCATATAAAAATAATGGATTTCTTGTTCCCCAACCTATTATATAGTGTGTAATTTATATATAGAGTAATTGTAAGGGAATTTATAATTTGCTATATATTGATTTGTTTATTGTAATATACTAAGACATAAATTATTTATGTACAAAAAAGGAATGTTATGTGCAGAGGTTTTATTTCTTTTCAATATGCCTAAAAGTTAACTTTTTTCGTTTTTGTTTGTAATGAAATCCCACATCAGATACCCTTCTGTCTACTATAGTTAACAAATCTGGCATATAATATATCCAGAGATAACATATCCGGCATATAATATATCCAGAGATAACATATCCGGCATATAACTTTAATACGGACTTTTATCTGCTAAAACTCCAATGTCCCTCCCTACGTCTCGGGTTAGCTTATGTGTAATTTTTTTGTTTATGCTTTATTTACATGTTTTAAATAAAAACCTATAAAAGGCATGTATCTCTGGTATTCGACGCTACGGAAAGGTATCTTTTCTTATTGTTAGTGATAAATAGATAAAAATTCTAATGTATTTTTCTAATTGTAATTACAATAAGTTAAAGGTAAAGTAAAATTTAATTTAGTGCCAACAAATTCTGGTTGTAGACGTCCATATATCTATATATCTAGCCCGGCCATAAGTTCTATTGCAAATGAAAATGCATTTTTTTAATGAAGTAATGTAATATTATTAAAATTTATAATTACATATTTATTAGTTTCAGCAAAATGTAAAAAAAATATTCTATTCGAAATGGCCACTTTTGGATTTTATACAGGCCTTTAATCTGTTTGGCCACGAATCTATGTGTATACCCACTGTTTCCAAGGGAAATTATGCCACTGGTTGTTCAAAAGATTTTTTAAAGTACTCAATGTCGCCGTGTCGTTTAGAGCAGGCCATGTCCTCTAAAACTCACCATAATTTGAAGTATAAAGGGTTGAGGTCTGGGCTAGATGACGGCCAGTCTTCAGCTTATCTAAAGTCCGGAACGTTGGTTTCAAGCCAGGCTTGGGTAGTTCCTGCTTTGTGACTAGGTGCGTAGACCTGCTGGAACGTCCACGGAATATTTTTAAAAAGTGTATTGCTGGGTGGTTTTACAATATGATCCACGACTGTATGTTGATACACTTTGGCTGCAGTTTTAACTCCTTTTTCACAAAATAGTAATTTTGTGACTCCTTGATACGACACACCCCACCAAACCATCACTGACGCAGGATGATGACCACGTTGTACCTTTCCGACCACTTGAGCAGCTTCTTTAGAACTATGAGCGTACACTTTATCATTTTACTTATTGTAGTGTTCTTCAACCGCGAAAATTTTTTCATCGGTAAAGAGGATGTTTCTGTGCCTTTCATCTGCGTATCGCGACAGAAGGCGTTTTGATCGATCCACTCTGTTTAACTGTAAAGATTGATTTAGGGCATGTCCTGTTTATCGATAAGCACCGAGCTTCAGGTCTTTTGATTTTTGATTTGCTTCGTAATGGGGCTTCGACGAATTCTGACTTTAACAGCATTAACAGCCTTTTTCTAACAGCTATACAGCACGCAGCCGCTCCGATTTTTTCTGGTCTTCGTCAAAGGAAGTGTTGTTGTATCTGTTCATAGTTCGATATACGAACATGCGGCTGATACCAAGCTTTTTAAGTGCCTGGAATATGACCGACCGGACCGGCTCCATACCCACTTCGTGCGAGGCGATCACTGCAATCCTATTTTCCTTAACACCCCATTCCATATTGTAATTTCATAATGAACACGAAAAATCGAAAGAAGTTTTTAAGATAATATACGTTTCCAAATTAAATATTTAATTAATTAATTAAATAATTAAAAAGTTGAAAAAAAGAAAAGTTTTTATGTAACAGCATTTATGGTCAGACTAGTTATAAAGACAATGGATTTCCTTCTTCCTCAATAACGTGAAAATTAGTCAACGTATCGACATGGTAACATGCTCATCCGACGCGGAATAATTAGTAAATGGTATATAAGCTATTTAGTTTTTGAATTTCATAGATCCTTAATCATTGTATTTCTAATTAACTTTCATAAATATGTCTATTTCGTATTATTTATGCGTTTGCTATACTGACGGTTTCTACAAAAGTCATATATTACATACGGTCAGCAAAGCGGGCGGGGATCAACTAGTTATGAAGATGTTCTTTACCCGATAAACATAAGCTTAGCTTAGCTTATATGTCATAAATTTAAATATGAATTACATGTTATGGTTAAATTAGTGTTTAGTAATAGTATGTATCATTTTGTCGACTTCTTTAAAGAGATTTTAAGTTACGACGTACATAATAGTAAAGTATTGCTTAACGTTCACGTAAATGTTACAACAACGTTAGCTTCATGCACGAATTTAAATTTACAATTAATTCTAACTAATCCTTATCGTCTCTTACGGTTGAGAGAGTTTTTCATTCATTTGTTGTAAACATTGTGTATTGTACATTTTTACTTATTGGAATCAGTCAACCGAACGATGGCGGTATATCCATCCAAGGAAGCGGAGGGAAATCCCGGACGTGGGACGGGCAGCAGCGTTTCACGATAGGGCCTCCGTAACTGCGATCGCCAAGCCGCCTGCCAAGCGTGGCGATTACGGCAATTCCCCCCTAAGATGAGATCCCAAAATAAAAAACGGCCCCTAGTCCCCGGCGGCTCCGCTATTCCTGGCTACGGTAGCGGTCACGGTAACGGCGGGGCAAGGGGTGCGAAGAATCTCCGGAAGCGGCCAGGCTACCAAAACCAACAACATCTGGCCCTGGCAACACTCAACACGCGTACACTGCGGACCGACGAGAAGATAATTGAGCTGGAGGAGGAATTGAGCAGGTTAAAATGGGATATAGTAGGGTTATCCGAAGTCCGAAGAGAGGGGGAGGACACGATAACTCTTAAATCAGGCAACCTGCTCTATTTCCGGGAGGGCGACCAGCAGTCCCAGGGTGGCGTCGGGTTTATCGTCCGCAAGTCTCTTGTGAATAACGTTGTCGACATCGTTAGTGTGTCAGCAAGGGTAGCGTACCTGATACTCAGACTTACCAAGCGTTACTCGCTGAAGGTCATACAGGTATACGCACCGACTACGGCACACTCTGATGACGAGGTGGTAACTGTGTATGAGGATATTTCTAAAGCCATACACAGTTCCAAAACTCAGTACACCGTTGTCATGGGAGACTTTAATGCAAAACTAGGGCAGCGAAGTAGTGGAGAACTGAAAGTGGGGCAATTTGGATATGGACAGAGAAATCCACGAGGCCAAATGCTCGCCGACTTCATGGAGAAGGAGGGCCTCTATATAATGAACTCCTTCTTCAAGAAGCGAGCCAGCCGCAAGTGGACGTGGATTAGTCCTGATGGAGCTACTAAAAATGAGATAGACTTCATCATGTCGACGAAGAGGCAGATATTCAAGGATGTCTCAGTGATCAATGCTCTAAAAATGGGCAGCGATCACCGAATCGTGAGAGGCATTTTGAATATCAACATAAAGCTCGAACGATTTCGACTGGTGAAGTCCACGCTCCGGCCAGCGCCCATCCAACTCCAAAACCCCGAGAGCTTTCAGCTTGAACTACGAAATCGCTTTGCATCCTTAGGCGAGTGCATTGATGTGGACGATTACAACACCAGGTTCGTAGATGCTGTCCGTACGGCAGGACTTAAGATTTTTAAAGTCCCCCGTACCAGAAAGAAGAAGCCGATCTCTGACCACACATTAAACCTCATGACCGAAAGACGAGAACTGGTCCTGAAGTCTCCTGAAGATGCCACCAAATATCGGCAGCTGAATAGGCAGGTCTCTAAGTCTCTGACTCGCGACATACGCCGATTTAATACTGACAGTGTTAAAGAGGCAATAGAGCGGAACAAAGGCTCTAAAGTATTCGCACGAGATCTGTCTATCGGGCAAAGCCGGTTGACGTGGCTGAAGACAGAGGACGGCAGGATCGTATCGTCAAGGGCCGAGGTTCTGGAGGAGATTGAGCGGTACTATGGACAGCTGTACACGACTACATGTTCTCCTGGTGGACTAGCATCAGATCCAAGAGCTAGTCTAGCCCGACACTACTCTGAAGATATCCCGGTTGTCAGCCTACACGAGATTAGTGTGGCTCTGAATTAGCTTAAAGGCAACAGGGCACCTGGTGATGACGAAATAACAGCTGAACTTCTGAGAGCTGGTGGAAAGCCGATCCTCGAAGTCCTGCAGAAGTTGTTTAATTCCGTCATACTAGAAGGCCGATCGCCTCGGGCATGGCACGGAGGTGTGGTGGTGCTTTTCTTCAAGAAGGGAGATAAAACCCAGTTGAAGAATTATAGACCCATCTCACTTTTGAGTCATGTCTACAAGTTGTTTTCCAGAGTCATCACGAATCGTCTCACAATCAGGCTCGACGACTTCCAGCCTCCCGAACAAGCTGGATTCCGTAAAGGCTACAGCACCATAGACCACATTCATACGCTGCGGCAGGTTATACAGAAGTCCCATGAGTATAACCAGCCCCTATGCTTAGCGTTTGTGGACTATGAGAAAGCCTTCGATTCGATTGAGATATGGGCCGTGTTGCAGGCCCTCCAACGGTTCCAAATAGACCACCGGTACGTCGATGTTCTAAGGTGCTTGTACGAGAACGCCACCATGTCAGTCCGCCTCGAAGACCAGAGCTCGAAACCGATCCGATTGCAGCGTGGAGTAAGACAGGGAGACATCATATCTCCGAAACTGTTCACCGCTGCATTGGAAGATGTCTTCAAGCTTCTGGATTGGAGAGGATATGGCATCAATATCAACGGCGAGTACATCACGCACCTTAGATTTGCCGACGATATCGTGGTTTTGGCTAAGACCATGGAGGACATCAACACAATGCTCGATGATCTTTGTAGAGTTTCACAACGAGTGGGTCTTAAAATGAATATGGACAAGACCAAAATCATGGCAAATGTCCATATTGTACCCACTCCAGTAACAGTTGGAAGCTCTACACTTGAAGTTGTTGACAGATATGTCTACCTCGGACATACAATCCAACTAGGTAGGTCCAACTTCAAGAAAGAGATCTCTCGTCGAATCCAACTCGGATGGGCAGCATTCGGGAAGCTAAGACATATCTTCTCGTCCAATATACCGCAGTGTCTCAAGACAAAAGTCTTTGACCAGTGTGTGTTGCCAGCGATGACATACGGAGCAGAGACGTGGCCGCTTACTGTGGGCCTTGTCCGCAAGGTTAAGATTGCCGAGAGGGCGATGGAGCGAGCTATGCTCGGAGTTTCCCTGCGAGATCGAATCAGAAATGAGGAGATCCGCAGGAGAACCAAGGTCACCGACATAGCTCGAAGGGTCGCCGTCGCAAAGTGGCAATGGGCAGGACACATAGCTCGCAGAACCGACGGCCGTTGGGGCAGAAAGGTTCTCGAGTGGCGGCCACGTACCGGAAGACGTAGCGTGGGCAGACCCCCCACAAGGTGGACCGACGACCTGGTCAAGGTCGCTGGCAACCATTGGATGCGGGTGGCCCAGGACCGGTCTAAGTGGAAATCTTTGGGGGAGGCCTTTGTCCAGCAGTGGACGTCTTCCGGCTGATTGGATTGGACTTATTGGAAATTAAAAAGAATATTGATTTTTCACTTATGTACTATTTTAAAAAGAGTACTTTCAAAACTAAAAATAAAATACACTGTATATGTTTTCTCAGCAAAAACAATCGATTTTGACGTGAGATATCATGTGGAGTTTCACAATTATGATGAAGATGTAATTTAAGATCATCATCATTTTAGCTTGCTGATTATCATTCGGTCATACGTTTCCAAAGGAGATTTCCATCCCGTCCATCACAGTTATCCTACGCAGCCCTTGAAAATTCTAGGTCTTTATTCACGACCTATTTCTTTCTTACTCCATTGAGTCCTTACTGCTTAATCAAGTTAAATTATTAATTGATCTCTCAAAGTTGGACTAAACGGCTAATATTATTCCTATTAATTTTATCACTCATAGTTGTAACATACAAGGGTCAATGTTGTCATGGTTACACAATTTGTTAAATATTTAAGCAGCAATTTGCATTTTGAAGCTCCTTATTGCGAATACTTGTTTAAATATTAACGTCTGATAGAATTGTTAAACGTGGTTTCCTTCCTTATTAATATTTTCTATAAGAGCAGAAATACATTTAGCACAACTGTACTCGTATTGTACTAAATCTTTTAGTATATTATGAGAAAAGTTGAAATTGAAGTTTTATCATTAATAAAATTAACATTGGTACATCAGATATTGGATGTATTCAATTCATAATATGCAAAAAAAATATTGTGAGACTAAATTCTGCAAAATTTATCGAAACTATTATAGATGAAAATTAATGAAGAAATATTCGGATATTAAAAAAAATTAAAAGATGATATATAATATAGGATGGCGATGCTTGCTTACGAAAAAAATATTATACACTTAGTAGATACATAGCCAAAGTATTTGCAAAAAGTGAGGTGCTAAATTTAATATTCATTTGTACAGTAATCGATAGATACCACAAGTAAACAACAATGTTTAAAATTAAGCAAATAACAATGTACAGGAATAATTTTAATAGAAATCAGTGCACCTGTGATTAAAAATCGCGTGGTTTGACTTTTTGCTTTGTGTTAGTGAGTTTAATACAAACTGCCTTAACAATACTGTTGTACTTTTGATGTAACCTTATATCACAAATGAAGACAAAGACAATTCATTATTTACTTTATCGTAGTCATTGAGATAGATTGTAAATTAGGTGCAACGGAAAACTACACACCTATTTAATACAGACGTGTTTTACTGATGTGTTTATTTATATTAATAAGAATCAAGTTATTTGCTACACGATTTTAGCATTCGCGATTATGGTGTCAACTTGTTAATGAATGTATTGTGTACGTGGTAAGAATATAAACTTATAACATGATGTATATGTTTATGCTACTATATGTATGCAATGTATACTAATTGAATATATTACTAATTGATGGTTTATATTAAGTAATAGGTTAATTCCGGTCTTTCAGTGTTCCCTGTTTATTTTTTGATAAGAACTTCATTTATTTTGGTTAAAATATAACTAAAGAAGTCTTTAGAGGTAGCAAGCTTTTTTGATAACTATATCTCGATATGAAATTCAGAAAAAAAAACAATATTTTACACTGTATTTTTACGAGTGCATTAAAATGTTACATATATACGTCTTACGTACCTTCAAAGATGTATACATAAAATATTTGTACAAAGCCTAAACTTCTTACGTAAACAAGCGTGAACTGGATGTTTGTTACTGCGATCGATATGTACTAATACATGCAGTCTATACGGTTTCTTTTCAAATACGATGTTTTATTCCTGGAAATTCTGGTAATTGTCTAAGTCGGCTTTCTAGTCATCTATTTCAGAAATTTTCAGTTATCGATCTAATGTAATATCGAATTACAAAAAAATGTTTTGGATTTATAGCGAATGTTAGTTTTTTTTTATGACCGTAGAAAGTTCCATTTACTTTAATATTAAATATAAACGAAAAAATACTAAACCTATTAATTTTTATAATTTCTATGGCAAGAGAAGGACATGTATGCACTTTAATTTTTTCTCTATATTCCTCACTAAATAACAAGTTAGTGCTTGGAAACAGAAATATATACAATTTATGACAGCAATTAGCAAATTCTTTCTGAGAATTGAATCATTTTGATAATTCGAAATATAATCGTTTTGTAATATTACCATTTAATTTTTAAGTTTTTATTTCGATTTTGACGTTTAAAGTACATTGAAAACTTTAATAACTTTTTATTTATATATATGCCACAATTAAAATAAAAAGACACTTGAAAATCAGTTAAGCATATGTTTTATTATAACTTAAGCCAAGAAGCTCATACTTATTGCTTTTAATTTAAGTACATTGAAAACTGTACATAATTGTTTCGCTTGTCAGTATAGTATCTTAATATTTAAGACACATACTTTACTAATACTGCTACATAACATTATAGTATTAAATAGAAAAGAAGCGATCAACAATTTGGGCATTTAGCACATTTACTACCTAGGTTATTAAACTTTGCATAAACTAACTGTATCTGCTTAAGAAATGTTGATAAACATTTATCGGTTATTCACTTGGGAACCCAATGTGGTATTACTTAAATTTGTTAAATGTTAATTTTTCATAGAAATTAGGTTTTATATGGGTGATATAATATTTATGATCTTGTTTTTATTCGTAATTATTGGTACGTGTAAATAGATATCTATACAAATTAATAATTGGAATGATTATTTCTTACATTCAAATAATAGCTTTTTGTAGAATTTATATGAATGTTTACAGGAAATTTCTCCAAACAAAAAAATACTTCTTTGATTATTTTTTGAATAGGCTTGACTAATTATAAGGTTCATCATTATTTAACCCGTTTTCAGAGTGAGTGGCGGAAAATCACCTTATAAACGGATAAACAAGTAGCAAAGTGATTATGCTTGCCATATTCTATCCATTCAATTTCAGTAATGAAGAAAAATAAACAAACTGTCTGCCAGTTTCCGCTAGAATTTAATGTTTTTAATGATAAAAATCTAATGAGTTGAATTAATTTATAATCGACGTCACAGAAACCGAAATGTTGAATCAATGTTTGTTATACTTAAGTTACAATAAGAGCAAATATTTCAGTGATACGCCGTCGACAGTATGTGCAGTCTATAAATAAGAAACAATATTAAACCAAAAATGTAGTGCTCAATATGTTTCGGAATTTTAAAATCGACGTCAATTGTTTTAACTGGCGATGAATCCAAGCGATGGATGACGGCTTTGTTGGAAAATTATAAACACAGTCTGGACCGCCAATGTCGTCTGATAATTGTAAACATGTGCCTAATGCGCGAGATTGTTAGAGTGTATTATTACAACAATATAATTAACGCTGTCAATCGTTCATATAATTTCGGGCGGATATAAGGGAACATATTAAGGACTATGATAAGAGATAGTAATGTATACATAATTATCAGCATAGGTACATTCAAATATAATCTATGATAGTACTATCTTTTACTTCCAACGTTTATTGAATACATATTTTTCGCAAAACAAAAGCAAAATTTTTTAACGAGCATCTTTATATGCCGTATAAAACCCTTATTTAAATCATATTACTGTCTTTATGTAACTTGCTTCCCTAAATTTTCTATAGGCCCACTAAAATATTACCAATTCTCATGAAGAAATATAGTAACATAAATTTTATGTTAGATGTTATTAAGTGTTATTTTTTTAATATTGTTGAATTTCACCAAAATCGTATCATTTTATAATCATATAGAAAAACGTAAACAGAGAATTACTTACATGAAAACTATTTCCCAAGCGCTGAAAACTTGATGGTGCTGAATCCTATATTGAATTTTAGCAACAAAACTCGTTGTATGTTAATAAAATATCACTGATAGTGGACGCATAGGGATTTTTTTTAAGTCATAATAATGTGTGAACGATATCGGATCGGGTTTGCGCGATGCAGTAACGCGTCAATAGGGAGAGGCGCGCGCTCGCCGGCTAGTGACGGAGTATTGGCGCTGGGGTGAGCTGCGCGCGCACCGCGCCTGTCGCATATCCACACTGCATTGACGGTGAAACTGTGCGATAGTGTGACATACGGTACGCGCACTCGTAGCGAACCATGCAAAACCATAATTAAGCTAACTTAGATCACCTACTACAACTGTACTTATATCCACTAATGATTCACATTAAAAGGTGATCTACCGAATGAATTTTTGATAATGTTCTCGCCTGTTTACATACGCCAAGCATTCATCTTTACGTTGCATCGACAAATTGTGCGGTTTCAATATACCGCACACTACATTTCACTGTAACCTTCATGATGTGAACTATGAAGATCACAATAATCTGCCGGCGTCAATGGTTCTGTCCAGATATATAGGAATTTATAAGAGTAGAGTAAATAGGCTTTAAAACAAAGGCCTTTTACTACGACTAGAAGACTAAATCACTGCTTAAAACGTAGTCGGATTGTAGTCAATAGCTAATTTTTATAATTATCTAAACAATGTCAAATATAATTTGTTTATACTTTTATAACAGGTCTTATAAATGCATGAACTACCCATCTCCATAGGTATTACAACAACTAATACTGACATACATTATGCTTTGAGGATAAAATCGTTATATCAATAATATTGTGTGAAAAGAACGCCTTGGATAAAGTAATATCCTATTTGAGACTAGGGACAGATATGTATATGTGAGTAGATATCAAGATTGTTCATCATTTATTTTCCTAATAGGTAGATTATGATTATTGGTCTCGTAAAGAACGATTGCATGCCGGACGTTTTTAGATTACGTGGTTAAGAAATTAACAGATACATTGCATAATATAACAAAGTTATATAAAAAACACGTGATAAATTAATAATTTATTACATACCCAAAGAAATGTTTGAATAGCGATAACTATAATGCCAATAAAACAATGGCCGTTGATCAATTCAATGAGCAATATCGGATTCAAATTCTAGTTTTATAGACAAACCCTATCATTTAAATATAATAAAATAAAATTATAAGCCACCAGCTTTATTTATTATATACGTATTGATACGCCTTAACAAGAATATATTTGTTTTTTTTTTCATATCAGACCGTGGTCAATATCTGACTTTTTTAACACCACGATCACTGCTCACAGTAGGTTTCTTTTATTTGCATTAATATACACGTCACCAGCAACACCTGCTTCTCGAATTTTAACGATATTTTGGGTTTTTTGGTATTATTTACTATGCATATGATATGGGACCGATCGATGTGGAGATCTTTGGGGTAGGCCTATCTCCAGCAGTTAACGTCTATCGACTGATGATGATGTTACTAGACTTTTAACTTAATGATGACCACAAACAACATAAATTCTTGACTTGAAACTAGTATTACTAAGATATTCGATACAGTTTATTTAATATTTAAATGCCTGTGAGTTATTATTCAATAAATAGCTAATATTATCATTAAATCCTCCCAAGTATTACATTAAAACTGGATGAAATTATGACGGAATACGTTTAGTGCAGGCGGTCCGGTCATGCCTCTCGAACCGTGTCGAACACAAGAAGCTTTTATAATACAGGATTCTTTGTCAGGTTTATAACAAACGTTTCTTAAAGTGATATAGTGTAATGTTTCTTTATATCCCGGTGTTATTCTATCACTGCGTAATCGTAGTGTAAGCTTAGTTATTAGAGCAGAGTTCCCTTTACTCTGGTCTCAAATTGATTTTTGCATTGTCATGGTAGGAGGGCTCAGTAACTGGTTTGGATCCTTTTCACTGACCAACTTACGGAGAAGTGATCCTATCTGGCTCACTAATCTATTCGGACGATTCTAGTTTTTCCGGCTGACCCGAAGAAGCTTTTAACTAGGTTAAGTACTACTTCAACTGGTTTTTACCTTGCGGGCGATTATGCAACGAGATTATTCCCAACCAAAATGAAGGAAGGGTTTGTTTTACCCTTAAGAAAAAGACTATAGAGTTAGTCATACAAATATTGTCTTGATTTTTTTTGCTTTATCTAACAACAACACCATTTATAATACTGTTGCTGACAACTAATATTTTATAATATCTATAATAAAATACCGTTTAAAATACTGATTTTTCTTTAACAACATTGCGGCATATAATATTAACTCAAAATAGCAAAATGACTTCGGAGTAGCAAAGGTCGATGACCAAGTTCCATTAAAAAGTTATAATTAGTATGAAAAATATATTTTGGACAAAATTAAAGTTTATTTTTATTTTACTTCAATTTCACATGGTGTTATATACACATCACTTTGTAGGCGTAGTATGTAAAGGTTGTATCCAGAATAATTTCATATATTGACAATCGGAACACAGTGATGCTGTTATAGTGGCAGATTTAGAATATTGAGGTGATAGTTAAACGGATTCTAAGAAATAGTGCCAGCAACAAAACTCTATAACGTAGTCTCAGAATTGAAACAAAAACGCTTGTGTTAGTAGATAAGCTGTTACCACGCAACGGAATCAGTAAAAATAAATTAAAGGTAAATAGAAACGGCACCTTTGTTTGAAGACCCGATAGAGAAAATATATATTAGGTCCAAATATTTCAAAATGTTATATAACAATCCCATTGAATGAAAGTGGTCGCTTGCAGGTGCAATGTAAATATTGTTCATCTCCTTCCAGTATCGGTCACCTTTGGCATTACGTTGAAGGTTTGTACTTCGGAATGTTATCTTGCAAGCAATATGACCTTTGCCCTATGCAAATATTACAAAGCTTTAAGGATCATTTATCCAATATATTAATGTAACTTCTTTAAGTTCTCTATAATAAATAGTACCTTTCACAAATAAAAACCTACAAACTGAAAAGAAGATCAAAATTTCAATATAAATTCAAAGGTACACATTCAATCTACCTTCTTTCTTTATTTTATATATATTATTTTTATTTCACAAGTGCAATGCGTAGTCATAGTCAGACACGTAGTTTTACACTATTGAAAATATGACTAAAGTAACCACTTTTTATCGTAGGAGACTAATAATAGGTTTTTTGGGTTCACAGTTTCTGTAGAGGCGCGCCCTCATAGGTTACTAACTAATACGGAGTGAGGTTTGAGAAGTGATCTCGTGTTTAACGTAGTAAGCGAGGGTGTCAGTGATGCTATACGTATCCCTTGATCGTAATGCAGGTGGATCTTGGTGTGTTCCGTAAGAAATCAAAGGGCTCCTTGTAATGTAAAGTAGCAGTTTGAGATGGTAGCAATCTAATATATTCTTAACTTCGCTTTTACACGGCGGGTATGTTCTGAAGATGTTTACATGCAGAAAAAAAGAATTTAATCATACATAATATGTGAACTCTTTGTTAGAAAGGATTTAAGTTTTAAACATTTATATTACAATTTTTCAAATGATAAGGTTATATCAAATAAAACATTAATTGGAACAAAATGCTTCTGAGTTTACGCAATGGTGATATCTTATAATTATTGAATTGGTATACCTAAAAAGATAAAACACTAACGATAATATCAATACAGCGACATTTTGAAAAGATTATTTTTTTCATTGCTTTATCGTTTACTACAGCTATTAATGAAAATCAAAAGAGCGATTTATAAAGCAATTAAAAGAAAAAGTAACAAAATAGTTTTTAAAATACGTAGTAAGATAATTATTCTTTTAACTAAAATTTCATAAGATATACAAAATCAACCAACCTCAACGACTTTGCCACTAAATATAAGACAATAAAATAGCTTATATATACAGACAAGTGTAAAGTTTCATAATTATATTACAGGGCTCTTTATTGCCGGAGACCGTATAAGTACCAATGTATGTCCCATTTCTACCTACCACCAAACAATAATGTGCTAGTATTATTGTCCTCCGATTTGAAGAGCATTGTAATTTTGTTACGTTATTAATTTTAAAGCATTTTTGAAAATTTCATAAGTATCATACTTTTTATTCTTTTTTAAGGACAAAAGTTGACTTGCCGTTTATAAAATACTGCGACAATAATCAGATATCTATAGTTAAGGAGTCCAGTAAATATTTTAGTTAATATTTCGTGCTATTAAAAAAATTATGTATTACAATGATTAAAAGAACGTCGTACTGTCACCAGATCAATTAGTTTGTATCGGATTATGTACTGTGAAGAACTGAACACAATGGTGGAGAAACTGGCACATCTCCAACCAGCATTGGTCAATCGCTCGTCTGCGTTGTTACTGCACAACATACTGCACAGCGGACGGTCTCCAAGTGGCAAGAACTGGGGTTAGAAGCTCTCCGTCATCCGCCCTACTCACCAGACCTTGCACAGAATTTGGATAACTTCATGGCGGAAAAAAAATTTAATACCCGAGAGGCACTACAAAATGCCTTTGAAAAATTTATTGCGACCCGTTCAGCTGATTTTTTTATGAAATCAAAACAGTATATCTAAAATCAATGGGCTTAATATAGTGCTGTGTAAAAACATTTACTGCATGCAGTTATGGCAGAAGTATTTTTCCTGCCTAATCTTTCGTCAGTTTATTAAAAAACAATATTCGGAATTTGTTATTAGGTATGGTGTATTTATCCCTTTGTTCATTGCAACATTTTACCATAAGAAATTACCGTAGTTTTCAAATAAATCAAAAAATATTTAAAAAAAAAGTGCATATTGCAGCTTATAACAGATGCATGGTTTCTTCTTTGTAATGCACATGGTATTAAAGATACATTTTTGTGTTAAATGATAATGTCCATCATAATTTTTAATTAAGTATTATTCAGTTAAGCAACGAAACGAACCGTACGTTAATCTGATGGTAAGTGATACGCCTGCCTGTAACAATGTGGCGCTAGGTAGGATGATAGACAACACCACACTGCACTAGTCGTATGAGACATCGATGACGATGAGATGTCAACTCTAGTTACCCCCATAATTACACTTGTTACAGCGTTCTTTACACAGGAACACAATAATGTTTGGTAGCAGAAATAGGCGCTTCGGTTGTGACTACCTAGACGATCACCTGCAACAGAGACATACCACCAGAAGTAGTTACACATATTACAAATATTTGTCCTACTTTATGTAATGTATATCATAATTTCGTAATTAAATAATCACTGATGCTCTATTTTGATATCAAAATGCTCAACATATCACTTATTTAATCTGTGCTCAAGGTTTACAACTGTATAATTATGTTGATACGAGAAAAAAACAAGGTTACCATTTATATTTATTCATTCCCAAGAAAATGAGACAAAATAACTTGTAGTACTTTACATAAACACTGACCAACAGTATCTATTACTATTGTAACACAGACTAAAACAACATATTGATTAGCATACAATAGTGGAGATGACTGAAAAGGTCTCAGTCTTAAATCCCAATATTTCCTGAATAAGTAAACTTAAACTAATCCACAGTCCCCAAATGCTTGTATTTTAATAGAAATTTGTCATAAAAACTTAAATATAAAGATTACAGTTTATGCATGGCTGAACACCTCATATATATTTGCACCCAACAGTTTCAACTTGTCATTCAATGTCAACTGCTGAGTTAGTAAATCTGGAATGTTGGTGTTACCTTTACATGTGTTCTTTGTAATCATTTCATTAATAACAGGTAATAATTTAACAAAGTGTATTTCTACTTTATTAACATCTATGAATGGCTTCACAGCCGTGCCTAATCTTAATGCTCCGTTAGTTACAACATGTCCATCCAGCACTTCCAAATGATTCTTGTTAACAGGTGCAGGTTTTGATGCAAATAAGTTGGCAACTTCATCTACAACAGTCGAGAAGCTTCTAGTGACACAAGACATTGCTACTGATGTTACTTCATCACTCTCCAAAACATCCATTGTTTCTTTCACAATAGTGTCTAACTTAGCCTCTGTTATTTCTGTATGTTGCACTAAATAGTGTACCATTTTCTTAACGGGATCACCATCAGTTGTATCAGTGCATAATAAAGTTTGTATAGACCAAAATACCTGTTCCACCTCTTGTAATGTTATCTTTTTTTTTAATGAAATTGGTGTCACTACTTTTTTAACAGCTTTCTCAATTTGTTTTACTAAATCTTCTACTCCCTGTCCCACAAAATAGTGACACAACGACAAGTATCTGGCTTGTAGATCACTAGTAATTAGAGGTTCTTCTTCATGTACAGAATCACGGTACAAATAACCTCCAATTATATTCAATTGAACTCTTAAAGTAACTTGTAGAATAGACAGAGCATATACAAGAACACATATTCTAGTAAAAATCATTATTTTCATCTGTTCCCATAATGCCACTTTATTTTCAGGGTTTTCTTTTAATTTTTGTACAATTTCTTCTGTATTTAGCACACTTAAAATACTTTCTGACACAATCTTTGACAGAGAAAGAATTGTCTGATTACATGTACGTTCAGTACTTTCGAAATGTTGTTTTTTGCGTGTCATCTCAAAGAATTTTTTAGCTTCTTTTTCTTGCCATTCCCTTAGTTTCTTCTGTGCATAGCTCATAAGTAAATAGATTGTACCGAAAACAGCGCCAGTTACTATAAACTTTCGGCGGTGTCTATGCAAAAAGTTTTTAACACTAGAAAACATGTTGGAACAGTCTATGTTTAACTACTGTATAAATATTACTGAAATTCGAGTGGTGTGTCAGACCGGTACTTTGTAGTATTCATTAGACGCCTAGTGATAAAAGTTGTTGCATCAATGAACCTTTCAACACAGTTCATAATGCATGCTTCAGTTTTTGAATCAAGGCGATTGGAGGGGCGGCCCATACAAGTGTCCCAGCAAGTATCTGTAAGACCGTGGACCAGCACCTGAAATATTGTCAAAAAAAAATTATACCCTTATCTAAATATATGCGTTCTATTCATCTAACAGCATAAATTTAACATATTTCTATAATTTTCTACTAATTTTGTAAAGTTTGAATAATTGTGACTTGAAGTTATGAAGATTTTTAAGTAAATTTAAAATTTACTTAAAAATCTTATATAATGAAAAACAATGATTGTGAATAAATTTTAAAGCTTTAAAGATCAATTAGCAAGTTATTAAGGTGCCTCTCCAACTAGCCACTGTTGACAGTCAGTTCACCATATTTAATAATACTAATGACACGTTTGACGATAGAATGGATTTTTTTTCTAGGTAAGTTAGTTATTTAGACAAATATTGTAAATAAGTATTTGTGTGATCGCTAGCTATCAGCTCACCCGATCCAAACATGTTTTTGATTTTATGCTTCATTGCTAGTTTTTTTTTAAAGTAACATATTTTTTAAGAAACTATTGTTTCAATTAGCTGTACTAACATGATGGAGCATAATTAATGCTAATGAATCTTTTTAAAAATATATTTTTTTTTAATCAGGATCCATTTTTTCTCTTTCCCATCATCAAAGGTGTGATTAGTACTATCGTCTGACTTCGGTTTCGGAAGCAGCCTCCTAATACACAGTATAATAGAAGTTTAATAATAAATAATTTTAATGTAGCAATTACTATTCCTGCTACTTAAAGGATCAAACTATTTCTGAAATACAATACAAACATGAAATCCACACAAACCATTTAACTTTAGTAATAAATATTTTATAGGATATTTACTGAAGAATAATCTTCATGTTTTTGTATTATGCTCCACAGTGCATGGTTATAATTATTTTATTCTCTATTTCTTTATTTTGAGTAATCTGAAGATGATCTATTTTAATGGAAATTTGTCTGGCATATAAGTTAAAATAGGTGTAGCATTGGCAACTTTTATTGAAAAGAGAATTAGAGTGTAGCCACATTGACGTATTACTGCAAAATTTTTAAATTTGAGTGAAACACAGAAGTGCCTATGGCAACAATTACAATAAAATAAAATGTAAGAACAAAATTGTGCATATACATGCTGCATTTGCAAGGTACTTCTTTTCAACAAGTCAACCAGAATAAAACATTACAATGTGACAATCCATATTTATATTAAATATGAATTTTTAATATAAATATAAGAAATATTTCATAATACAGGTTAATAAGTTAAAGAAGAATAATTTAGCACTTTGTTTTCCTGTTAGTCTATTATTACAAATAATGTCCTAATTAACATTATCAGTTTCGCAACAATTAGATGCGGCTCTTAATGTAAGCGTTTAATTTATTTAAAAAAAGATTAATCTTTTGCATAGTAAACAAAGTGTTTTAGGCATGTACATTGTTTCATGAAAAAAAATTCATAAAATCTAGTTGCGATGTTTACTGTCATGAAAAAAACCAAAACTTTATTGTTTAAAAAAATTTATGAGGAAAACAGTGAACAAAATTTTGTTTCAATTGGAACTGAAGTATCAAAGGTCAAAGTGGAGTATGAATATGGGTATGACCAAAAACACTGATTACATAATAAAAAAAAACAAAAATCCAGCATAATTTTTCCCCATTTCTGCAATAAAGAAAAAAAAGTAATAAAACAAATAATATTAACCTGAAAACGTTGTTTCTGAGTTTCAGCTAAAATGAAGTCTTCTAATTGTGGGTCAACAGTTTCTTTTTCGGTCATAATCAGAATAATATAATTAAATTGACCTATATGTATAAGTAACAGAAATATTATCAATTTTACTAAATATCATGAAAATTTAAAGGCGTAACGCCAACAAGGAAAAGAATAAACGTCAAGTTGACATTTTATAGCTTCTCTTAGTCAAAGCAATTCAGACGTGAGATTTGTGTTCTATTTTAATATAAAATAGTTTCGCGCCCTCTATTGGGAAGTTACAATAAAACGATATTTCATTTTACTGTTGTAGAATCGTATCTATTTTATATTATTATGTACGAACCAATTTCTATTAATTTGTTCTTTTATTTTTTTAAAGTACACTTTAATAAGGATTGTCCTTTTATTACAACGGTTAGTAATTTTAAGTTTACTACTTTGCTTACTTTGGCTACATTAGGAAATTTCCAGATTTATATTCTAATAAAAGTAGAACAATATAACAAACCCTTTTGTTTATTTTTTTCGCAATTGCTTATAAGTCACTGGTCTTAAGTGATATAGTAATTAATCCAAAATGTTTTTGATGTCAAATACTATGAAATTTGACCAGATATTCAATTTTAATCTATACTACATAAATTAATTATTACATTTCTGTATAGCGTAAAAAGAAACAAAAGTTATAACGTTAAATGTCATATAGGAATGCTTGTCATTCCCGTAGATTAGTTTAAAAGTTTATAGATTCATAGATTGGTTTTGTTTTAAATTATTTAAAATGTCTCAAATAGAACATTGGAAGTTTTTTGACGAAAAATTCTTGCCAGGATATACTTTAATAATACCTAGTGTAGCAGTTGGTAATGTCGGACAACTCTCTTGTGATTTGCTGGTTTCATCCTTAGAAATGAAGAAAATTGCCACAGTCTATAGTCCAGCGTTAATACCTGTTTTAGGATATGATCCATATGACTTAAATTCAACGAATTTGTCGAGCTCTTGCGAAGTGTACGAGTGTAAATTGAGAAAACTTGTTGTTGTTCAAATAAGGGCCCCAATTGTTTACAAGTATGCACAAACATTTTTGAAAAATATAGTGCAAAAGTTTATGGAAAAACAAGTAAAAAATGTTGTGTTATTAACAAGTAGTTATGCACATGAAAAAAAACACATTAGCACCTCACCATTTCGATACATTTCTACAGATTCAAATCCCTATGAAGATGACATTAATAAATTAAAATGGATTAAACATGAACAGGAAGAAGAAAGATTGAAGATTCATGGTGGAGGTTTTGCATCTATGTTTTTTGAAATTAGCAAGGAAAACTTATTTCCTTGTCTTGTTCTGTATAAATTTTGTTCAGAAGGTGATAACAGCCTGGATGCTTATGACATGGTTCATCATTTAAACCAAATTTTACCATTATTTGATGAAAGTAAAAATTTCATGTCACAAATAATCCAACCTGTGTCTTGGAAACTTCTTTTTGGTAGACCACCACCACTCGACATTTACTAAATGAAATAAATTACCTTGTTAACTTTTTTGTTTTTAATTTATAACTGTTTTTTTTTTTAATAGAAATTGCAGGACTAACAAAGTAGTAGTAGTAGTAGTTTATAATACATTAGGATATATTTTTATACACATTATAATAATATAATTTTTAGAGACAGCTACAATAATTTATTTTGACAATGACATGAAATTTTAAGTTTCTTAGTTTTTTATCTAATATTATTAACATTGAAGAAACCTTAACAAAACTTTTTTGTACTTGTCATAAATTTATTTTGGTATGAAAAACTAAAAATTAACAGAATGTTTGCATGGCAATGATATTGCAATAATTTGAATAGCTATTACACTATTCAAAGTGATACATTACCTATATTAAGTTGTTCTGGTACTGGTACTTTGAATAAGTGGGAATAACGATTTGCAACTAGGGTTTACAACATTAAATTAAAAATGCTCTATGAATTAAAACCTAATTTTTTTAACTTTTTCTTGCAGAATACATTAAGAAAAGATCATAAAATGTCATTATTTATAACAGTAGTAGGTATATGCTAAATGTGATTTCAATATTTTTTTAATAAACACTAGTCCAAATCGTTCAAACATAATCCTGCTTTTAACTTAAACAAAGTTATTAATTACATTACATAATTGATCACTTTTGGTAATTTACGTAAATTATAAACACCAAATATTTTGCTACTATAGGGTTACTCTAGAACTAAAAGAGAGTAAACAAAACATTGACATAACATGGGGTTACCACATATATTTATTCCTTAATAATATTTATTTTGCAAAATAAATTACAAATTATAATTTGTTATATATAACTAAACTTTTTTGCTATCGGGAGGGAGATCTAAACAGATACCCAGCTTCCAGGGGAATAGAAGATTATGTGGGATTTTTACCCACTGAAATCCCCTTGCTTTATTACGACAAATACTAGACCACCTCGCACCTGTTCTTCACTCTGAGCTCGCTCAGTGGACGATAAGGGCCCACCTTCGAAACCCACAAACCAGAAAACCTTTTTAGTCGCCTTCTACGATAAACAAGCCTTAGCTATCTACAGCGGTCCGAGAATTCAGGACAAAAATAACTAGACCTAATGGCGGACTAACCCTCGGATTGTAAAAACGCAAAATTGAACCGTGAAGATAATTTACTTGAAATGTCATTGTGGTACAGAATTCCCCGTTCCTTTTTCTAATCGTCATAACTTTTAAATTTCTAAATAAATTATGAATTGACTATTAATTTTTGATATACGTATACTAGCTGTTCTCTGGTCGCTTTGCTGGCCGTAATATAAAATTAGATTTGAAATTTGTCAGAAATATTCCTTGAGAGCAACCGCGACTGCAAATGACTTTTTATAGCAACGGTTACTGTAGTAACTGCATAAAAATACGAAATAAAATTATTTACAAAATTTAATTGGAAATAAAAGGATGAAGGGATCTATAGAATTAAAAAAATAAATAGCCTGTAACCATCTACAAATTATTCCGCGTTGAATGGTCGTTTTCATGTCGATACCTTAATTAGTTTTCACGTGATTGGCCAACAAAGGAAATTCTACTACTTTCATTATATATACATACAATTTAAAGAGATGCAAAGATAGTACCCATTTTTCTACAATAAATACACAACAAAATGCGATTCATCAACGGTACAATTGTTATCAATGAATAGTGGAATTGAGTCTGTAGGGAGATTCAAAATATAAGTAAATTGCTCGGGTATCGTTTTTTTTTAAATTTTACAGTCTGATGCTTGATTTTGAATATAGCTTTTATTTTTTAAATTATTTTGAATAATACTTATAGATTTAATTTTAATTATATGCAGTTGTGAGCTAGAACATTGAGGTTCCTATAAACAAAAACATCGTTAGTAAATCGACGTGTTCAAAATGAAAATTTTTTCATTATTCAGAGAAGTGACGATATGAACTAAACGTTCACCTAATGGTCAGTGATACGCATTCCTATAACAACGTTCTGCTAGTTAGGATGATATACATTCCACCACATTGCGCATTACATTGTCAACTTTCGAAAGCTGAGACATCCGTCGATTTGTATTTGACCATCTGGTCAAATGTCATTGGATTAGATATTGGGTCAGCCAGTGGACTTATCTAAGTCCAATACGATCTCAATTCTCCCTTCGTCAGAGGCGCCCCCCATTCCAACTGTGAGAAAAGAATGTGAGGTTTATGTTATCTTCGTAATACAAAACTAAATTTAATTAATCTGCTAATATTGTTTAAATTTAGTGTATGTACCGTCGAAGTATTGTTTCAAGGTATAGATTAATATTAACCCTTTGCACTCTAGTCTAGTAACTCACAGATGATTCACGTCTCAAATACGGCAACAATTGAGTGCAAAGAGTTAAGAAGTATATTATAAATTTTAAGGAGGAAAATATTTTCGTATTTAGCATCGCACCGTTATGTCAAAATTATGAATTCTCATTAATGTCCATTTTCAGTGCATTATCTAATCGAGATAATACCAGTATCTATTTTTTTTGTTACGAAACCTTCTAAAGGAAATTCTTTAGCTACATGCTCACTTTCGAATATTTTACTCAAAGATAGATTAAATCAAATTATCTCAAAAATGATTAAAAAAGTTCATTGATATCTTTGAACATCTTAATAATTGGTAATTGTTCTAGAATAATTATTTTTTATTAAAATTTTATTATTCTTTTGTTCTTATTTCCTTATTAGAATGTTTCGGAATAAAAGGAAAGCGGTTTAATCAGGTCATGGAACGGCAGTCGTGTCTGATACAACCACCCAATTTCTAACAATGACAGGCTATTAGCTGACACGGTGTAAATTGGATTGCAGGTTTTATTCCCTCTTCACGTTAACCAACGAGTTTCGCAAAAACTTTATAGGTTATTTCATTTATTAACGTTGAAACACAAATGGCCACCGAAGACAAATGTGTGTAATTATTTAAAGTATTTTGTAAACGTTTATTTTAACCGAAGCGCCTATTTTTGCCGCTAAATAGGAGTTTGCAAACATTACTGTGTTCCGGTTTGAGGGTGCCGTAGCTAGAGTAAATACTGGGTAAAGAGACTTAACATCTTATGTCCTAGGCGATCAGCGTAATGTGCAGTATATATCATCCTAACTAGTGCCACATTGTTATGGGCACGCGTAATACTATCAAGTGATAGTTCCGCTCGTATCTTCGCTTAATTGAATAAAAAAAAAGTCAATATACTGGCAATGATAGCAAATTATGTTTCAGTATAGGCTAGTTGCTACAATAATTGTTATAAGGTGAATATGTTCCATTTCTACAATATTTTTATTTTTTTTTATATTATCACGCCTTTTTCCCAGTAGGGGTAGGCATAGGTGATTAAACACCCACATTTCGCCAGATGTGGTCAGATTAGGTCCCATGTAACAGGGGGCGAGCCTGTTACCACTTTTACTGGGATCACCACACACATGCACACATAGATGATTTTAGTGTGCGGGTTTCCTTACGATGTTTTCCTTCACCGTTTGACCACCATTTAATCTTAATTTAAATTTAAGGGTTAACAATTTGTTTAAATGTGATAGTTATAAATATTTTATTAACGCGCCCGCAAAAAATGCTCAAGTGGTGCCATCATATTTCATATTATAAAATTACGATACTAAAGCCTCGTCGTGGTTGACACAAAATCAATGTAGACTTTTCAAGTAAGCAGCCAATCCTCGTTATACAATATTGACATGTTTGAAATCGCATTAGGTTTCAACCAGTTTCAACCGACCCCTCCGTTGCTTACACTTCGTAACTGATTTGAAAATGTATTAATCTGTTTTCGCAAGACACAAATTACATTTTCGACGCTAATTTAAGTAAAGATACTTTAAACTGTTTAAGTATTATAAGTATAAAAGCACTCGTAAGTTCTGATAGAAGATGAATTGAATACATATTTAAGCGGCGAGCATAACGGTAGCATATTGGTGATAGATCTCTTTTGTCAGAGACCTTCAAGGCAGGTACTTGTAATACCGCAGCTTCATTTCTGCCTCCAATCAGTAGTGAGCAAACATTACTATGTTCCGGTTTAAAAGGGGCTGCAGCTAGTGACTGGGGTAACGAGAACTTTTTTTTGTTTTTTTTTTTTTAAACGAAAATTCCCTTGCGTATAGTGAGTCAGGGCCTTTATTTTACATTCACTTAACTTAGCTTAACTTATCTATATACAGTGTTTATATCTCATTATCTCCTTTCATCCTTTCTTTTCTGTCATCCCAAAACTTATCTTTCATACTTTTTTCTCCTCTCCTTTCATACTCCATTCCATTTCCTTCTCATATATACCTCTTGCAAATGAATGAAGATCACTGTCGCCGCGTCATCTGAAAATAAAGCATCCCAATTTTTTCATATCCTAAAAATAAAGTCATCTCTTTTCATCCATCTATTTTTCTGTCTTCTTCCTCCCTTTTCTTATTTACATTATTTTAATTTTTTAAATTTTTCACTTTATAATTTTGATTTTATAGAAATTTGGATTTTAACTTATTTCTTTTTTTCTTTTATTGTTTTTATTATTACCTCTTTGCAGTACTTTAGAAACTTTTGGCGACTTTCCTCCGCACTCATCGGTAACGAGATCTTACATCTTGTGTCTCAAGGCGACAAGCACAATGTGGTGCTACCTATATCTAACTACCTAGCATCATATTGTAATGGGTAAGCACATCGCTGAACATTAGGTGAACGTCTTGCTCTTCTCGTCGCATAAAAAAAATTTAATGTTATGTTTAGTGAATAGTGTGTGTACTTCAATTGACGTCGCCGCTGTGTCGTCTAGCCGGCTGTGTGGCCGATGACCTCACCAGTACGGTCTACTTGAGCTATTCATATCAGCTTTATTCTACGCCATTATCATTTTAAAATCATTTTGATAGTCTGCTCCGAATTTAATAATCTCCATGTCTGTAATATTTCTGTATCGTGCAAATGAAATGAGTAGACAGAGAAAATCGCGTAAACCACGCGGAATGACAGACGCCAGTCACTCTTATTTGTGTGTTTATTTTTAACCATAGTAAAAAACAGAAACTTTTGTACATTACACTTTAATATTAGAAATAAATTCTGTGTCTATCTGGCTAGGCGGTACCCGGCAACAGATTGTCACCACCAGTTTATTTTAATAAAACATGACACTGTATCTAATGTTAACTGTATCTTAATAATATAACTGAATGCCTACTATTTGTTAAGATGTTTATTATGTGAATGGAGAAGTGGTGAAAATTCATATAAGGCACTCTTAAAGACATCCTTATAAGGTGAAATTTGAAATATAACAATAGAATGACAAATTTATTTTCCTTATATAAATACAGTTTAAATATATTATCTAAAAAGATTTATAAATACATAAGTATTGATTTGTCTTTACCTTTACATTTAGTAATTGTAAAATTCTTTGATTTCGTAACATCTCAGTAAAAGAAATAAAACAGTGAAATTCATTTGAGTGGTGTATCAATAAACAAGATAAATGGATAAACATTTTTATAAGCTCATATAACGTAAGGGATAATAAATGCAGGTACATTAATTCTGTTTATTGCGAGCATTGTACTATTCTCTTACACGTTATAAATTTGTTTTGTTTACGAAATCATTATATATTTCGTTATTGAAATTAATTAAGCAGCATTTAGCGCTTATCTTTTACTTAGGCGATACGTTAAAATGTAAGTCTACTGCTCCGCACTGATATAAGATGGTATTATAGTCATTTTTTTAATGTAACAATATGTATACTAAAGGTGCTAAATATGAATCTACTAAAGATGTTAAAGATCCTTTGTGGCTGTTTAACTTGTAACATTAAGGTTAATGATAATGGGTGTAGTAAATGCCCAAACAATAACTTGTATGTGCTACTAACATTAGTTTTTAAGAGTTTTTGTACTAAACTAACTATTGAATCGATATTATCTGAATAAAGAATTATATTATTATTTATATTATTAATGTGTCTAAGTATTGGAGTATAAATAGTTTTTTTTATATAATTAAGCGACGGGACGAACGGAATGTTCATGGTAAGTGATACACCCGCTCATAACAACTAGGCGCTAGTCAGTATGACGTATTCTGCACCACATTGTGCTCGTCGCCCGAGACAAGATGTTCAGTCTCGTTACCCCAGTAATTACACTAGCTACCCTTCAAGGCGGAACATAGTTATATTTGCACACTACTGTCGCACCTATCTTATAGGTCTCACGCAACAGAGACCTACCACCAGTGAATATAGAGGTTTCGGAACCTACCTGGCTAGTAAGCATTTTCACAGTTAATCATAGGTAATCTAGAGATATATCATGTTTAATTTTCTTTTAATATTGTGTGGATATGATGTGGTATATAAAAGTAAGAACGTTATTACTAGAGAAGTCGAAAATATTGTATTTATTTAGAATTTATTAATTATTTATTTAATAACGCATGTTATAAAATATCAAATCAAAGTAGCTCACTGGCCTAAAGGTTAGAGCGTGCGGCTGTCATTCCGTAGGTCGCGGGTTCGAATCTCGACATGTACCGATGACTTAATATATTATTTAAGTTATATACATTTGTGCACTTTAGTTACAACAGCGAGATACAAACGGTGAAGGAAATCATCGAGAGGAAACCCGCACACTGAAATCATCTTTGTGTGTGTGTGGTGGCCCCAATAAAGTGGCAACAGGCTCGCCCCCTATTACATGGGACCTAGTCTGACCACATCTGTAAGTACGAAAAGTGGGTGTTTATTCACCTCTGCCTCTACTGGGAAAAAGGCGTGACAATATAAAAAATAAATAAATAAATAAAATATCAAATAAGGAGAATAACACAGAAAAATCACTCGAAGGTTACAAGTATGCCTAAAAAGATGTCTAAAAGTGTTATTGTACGAGACGATCGATGTAATAATATGTTATTTATATGCAATTAACAATGGATCAACGAGTCGGAAAACATGTCTGTCATGTGGAAACTTTTCTCGCCTTATATAATTTGTCATTAAGTATTGAATTAACGTATTGACCTTTATTAAAGATTTTACTATCACTTTTCTAGTTATTTTTACTGGTTTGAGGTCTTCGAAGGCGCCCCGCAACAGGTTCCCACCTTGTCGTGGCGGTGGGGCTCTCTAGCTGTGGCTTTCTCCTCCACGGTGAAGCTAAGACGAATCTACCCAGCCGGCCCGAGATGGCCGCTCCAGATGAGTTCCACGACCTCACTTCGGATGTGTGCTGGTGGGGTGCGGGGACGTTTGCTTCGGAGGTGCCTACCTAGCGAATTCGGCTAGTATTATTATACTATTTTAAAGTAGATACAATAGTACAATGGTAAATAACAGAGTTATGTCACTAAATTGTTTTAGCGAAAACTGATACCAAAAATTGGCAAACAATTTAGTTGTCTTTGCCAACTGTGTGTATACTTTTGTAAGATAATCTCTTTTCTGAATTTGAATTCGAATGAAATGCAAAACAAATATACGTTTCCGATTTCTTTACATTTACAAACATAAACCTATTTATAAAATAAAAAATGCTTAAACAGACTTTAACAAACCTATTCTAGACTACCACTACCTGGTGGGATCGTGCCAAGCATTGACCTAACTGATAAAATTAATAAGAACTTTTTAAATAACAAAATGAGGAATGTCCTAACAGAGTTGAATGTATATTATGTAGTACATAGTGAGATCCAATTTAATGCTATTAAAGAAGTTTGTACATTATGACCATGATGGCCAAAAGCCATAAGTTCATAGAAAGCGTATCATTACTGCGGTAAACTAAATGACACTTTATGAGGTTCACGTCGTTTTTATACTTGTTTAAATCTTCAAATACAGTGTTGATGATCTGAATATTCACTCGGATCATTTCAATCATTTCATTTTAAAGAAATTTTTAAACGCGCTTTTAATCAATCAATTAATTCACTACCCCAATAGTTTGTTTGCCTTTTTTCGATTATTTCAATAAAAAAGAAATTCATTTTGGTTTCCTCAGTAAGAGTTTGTAAAGAATTAATAAAACACTAAACAAAGCGAGAAATGCTCGCGACCGGCCGCCGCGTTTTCCGATCCAGTGATCCATAAATAATGGTTAATCGATTTTATTGAATAAAGCCTGTAGATGAGAATGATACCTGTCTTGTACAGTGTTATCACTTTTTACTATTTATCAAACACAACTGTTTTAAAAAGTGTTGTATTTAAGTATATTATTTACTACTTTACCCTTTATATGTATTGCCCATTATTATTTTACATTCTAAAACATTGTAGTATGTACTTAAATGTATTTAATTTCTAAATAATTTTTAAAAAATATTTGAAACTTGATTACTGTTTAGAGATATAACCAATGGTTTGGAGTAAAAGAATATTTTGGTTTGTTAATAGTGAAGAAGGATGCAGGTTTTTATTTGAATTGTCACTCTTGTTTTAATCATAACATCACCCATCGCCTTTCTCTTTTAACGAAAAAAATAATTAAAAAACAGTTTTATTTAAACTACTCCTCTGTTTTAAGGTTTGTAATTACGAAATTACCTAACAATAACTGAGTCATGTTAATACAAATAGATTAACATTAATATAGAGAATCTATGGAAAATAATATTGAACTTAAATTCGTATTTTACTGGAGCCATTCAGGTAACTAGGTCATTCAAGCATAATACTATTAACTGTTTAAATACGGTTGGGGATTTAAAGTAAATGAAATCATATTTAAATTGTGTTAAATCTGGGTGAAGGTTGCTTTTTGTAAGAGAAAATTATATTTTTCTATTCTACAAAACGTTTCATTTTACATTAATGTTTTTTTTTATTCATTTAACCGACAACACGAGCTGGCGTTGATTTGATGGTAAACGATACGCCTGCCCATAACAAGGTTGCGAAAGTTAGGATGATATATACTGCACCACATTGCGCTCGTCGCCAAAGATAAGATGTTGAGTCCCTAGCTAAGGCGCCCTTCATACCGGAACACAGTAATATTTGTATGTTACTGTTTGGCGGCAGAAATAGGAGCTGCGGTGGTATCTACCTAGACGGTTTCCGGCAAAAGAGACCTACCACAAGTACATTATGTCTATTACTTGAATGTATATAAATGTCAATAGTAAACACGATTGATGGGTTGGACCTTGGTCTCCCTTAGTTTATACAAATGCTTGTAGAAATGTTTATCATTTGTCTTGTTTATTGATGCGTTATTTGAACGGAGGCTACGTTTATATTGAAATATATTAATGATGGCCCGTCCTTACTGTTACATCGGTGTTGTAATCAGAAACTTATATAACAAATCTTATATAATGTTAGTCAACGCAAACATTGGTTTAGTTAAATTTCAATATTCATACAAACATGTATTCGACTATGTACCTCATTAAATATTACATTATAAAAACGTCTATTTTCAATAATTTAGTTTTCCTTAGATAAAGTTGTATATCGTAATGATGATCACAATGATGAAGATATTAGCAGACTTATTTGCCTCATCAAAAACCATGTTATTTTTATATTTAATAAGTTATAATATAGGTTATAAAGTTAAGGTTTACATTAACATAAAATTGAATTATTTAAGAATAAACTTAAAATATATTATAATATATATATATATATATATATAATATATATAATAACATTGCATATACTGCTGTTACTCCTTACCTATTATGGATTCTGATCTGAAGTAAAATTCTTATTGTTGTCATCAATCACTGACATACGATTTCATAAATTTTGTGAGTTTTCCTTTTCCTTGTTATTCTTAACCATCTATCAAAAACTATCATCGTTGGTTACATATAGGGAAAGAGAACAACGAATAGAAATAAGATGAATTAAGAGTAATTTTTTGATGATTTACAATGTTTATATCTATTATTGTTGTTTAAATAACAAACTAGTTTCGTATTACGCGTAACCTTATGTGTTGTATCTATGTTATATGTATCATGAAAGCTTTCTCATAACGCCTCGAGCTAGGAGATTAGAGAGCGGTGGACTGTCAAAAGTGATTCACATTCACGTATGTGCAGTTGACGTGTTCAACATGAGTTTCTCTTTAGGAAGCTTGTCCGTAGGGACTTGGAGAGCTTAATGCGGAGTTTAGTTAATTTATCATCATAAATCTCCTAAAATGTTACATACGTATAATAACTAACCCCTGCGTGTATTTCAGATAGTAATTTTTATACTAAGATATTGAGAATTCATAGAATTGAATATACTTACAATGCGCACAGACAGACTTATGTTGTGTTTGTAAATATCCTTAGCAGTACTTCAGAGTTTTGGCCAAGCGAATCATTAACTCGCATGTGAACGTTCTGCTGAACTCGTTTCTTTATATATGAATTTATAATATTAAGAACTGTATTCGATAGGTGGTTTTGTCGTTGTAATTAAACTTTAGTGAACAATATCTACTTTATATTCTACATATGTCCATATTGAATTTTATATATATAATTGGATAACTGACAATATGGATATTATGATAGATTTGAAATTCAAACAAATATTATAAGAACTACTACTACTACTATATAGAAATACTTAAGAATTAACATCGCCTAGCAAATAGTGTCGGAATTAATTACTCGTGACATACGTATATCACATGTACGTTTGTGTCTCTAGTGTACGTAACACTTGCTGTACCTCGGAAGCTTAGACGGGATTTTGAATAATGTATGCTTTTGGGATAAATTTACGCAGACTTGATTCCATAAACGGTGTATATTAAATTTTCTGATATAAAGTTATACATATCCGGTTAAAAACATATTTTAAGCGCATATGCCTGCTCGATTATTTTTAAGTATCACATTCTATACCTTGAAATGATTCCTATATTTGTTCATAAGCATAAAGTAAAACATTAATAAAAGAATTTCAAAGTTATCAGTTAAATTTTGATTAGAATTTGAAATTTTTGTAGGAAACACCGGCAATACTTTCGTGCCGTAAATTGCTTAGAAGAATGTCGGAAGCTGAAATGGGATAGAAACTATTCGATAGAAGTGCTATCTTGCAATTTCGCTTATTTCCTTTACGAGGACTCGTTAAAACTATTTTATGGGGGGGCTATAAAATGACGACCTTTGACTTTATTTTGATCGGTCGATTACTGCATTTATGAAAGTTGAACTCTATCTGAAACACATTTTAATGATGTGAAAATTATAAATATAACTAAAGTAAATACCGTTAAAAGAATAGCTAGCTAGTATTCGAATTGTGTAGTACAATGAAAGGCTATCTTAGATGTTGTATCTTATCTTGACAACATCTTTTTTTAATTAATTTTTATATCAATATTATTTCTGAAAAATTATTCAATTTTTGCCGTGCATGAAATATACTACAGATCACCCTGGTTTTGTTGCTAATTTTTACATATAACTTTACTTGGTATTAATGTCCCACCTGTTATCTTAAAATAATAATTAAATCCACAATGAGTACAAATAGTTACCCTGATTAATAACAGGTTATTTGACGTATAATACATCAATTTTGTATGATAAATTGAAATTTACTAGTGGATTTATCAACATAATTTCAGTTGAAACTAGTAGATTTACGAACGTTTACACATGCGATAGCTAAACATTTTTCATATCTACAAATAGTTTTAGCTGTTTTAGTTAACGAATAAATCGATGTAAAAAAGGATATGAAATGAAAAGGTGATGTACTATGTTTCCTCTCGGTAAATTATAACATAAAAATCGTATGCAAACGATAAATATTATTATCTGGAATACGATATAAAAAAATAATATGAATGTCCTACACATATTCATTACAGGCTGCTAATACATCTGATCCTTATAAATTTGTCACAGTGAGATAACACGGTCATATATTCAAATAGATCTATGGGCTTTGTGTAAATAGGCCATTGATATAAAAAGATTTACGAGTCGAGATTTAAAAGGATTCATACATGAAAAAGAGAAATTGAAAAACATACTAACGTGTTTTGGCTTTTATGTAAATTTGTTAGAAAAACTTTGAAGAATTATTAGAATTAAAAAGAAACCTATAAAGATGTGTAATTTATTTAGATATAAAATACAAATATAAAATAGTGCCTATACTTACGTTTTGTAAATCTGCGTTAATAAGTTTTATTATATTAAAAATGGGAATGGTATTAATAATAGATCACTAACCACAGACAGCTATTGAAAAAGTACGAAACTACATGAAAGTAATATAACTTAAGCCCAATTGAAAAAGTTTCATAAATCATTATGAATATGATTGGAAAGTACAGTTTACGAGCGTGTAGTGCAATAGACCTTTCAGATACTAAATTGGCTGCTTCATAAATGCAAAGGGTTTAAGTGAGAGTTCTTCACTGTGAAAGGTTTTTTCTAAAAACACTATACAGATCACATAAACGGTCACATATTGACTATTTTAATTTGTTTTGTATTAAACACGGTAGAGGCAAACATATTATTCGTAATTCCTCTTTGTCAATAGATGATTTACGTTAAATTTTTTCTGTAATTACAAAGAACATTAATGTTTATCACCAATAAGAAATTTCTTTAAAACTTAACAAACATTCTCTCTTGGTAATAGTGATTAAAACTTAATGTCCTCGTAACTTACTACCATTATTCAGAATGTCAAGTGCCAAGTTTATTTCCTCTTTGCTTCCTACAATACTTGTACATCTAGTTATTAAACAGTATGAAATAATTCATATCTCCAACAATTTAGGTGTGCGCTAACCTTCCTTAAATATCTATATATTTAGTCAATTAAAGATCCTGTTATAATTAAAATTTATTACAAAAAGGTAAGCTTTATACACGGTATTTACACTACATTCTAAAATGTATATATTTCATGTACAGGTGTCTAATAACATATTATAAGTAAATGTATATTATGTAACCCGCATTCCATGCTTTTGCGGAATCAGAAAATACTATCTTTTTAGAGATTCAATTCGCTTTTAAGAACAACCACCAACCCCATTTGGCCTGCGTGGTAGATTTAATAAATAGCCTTGATTGTTTCTTTATGGAAGAAAGCCTTGAATCTCAGTGAGGAGATTGAGTGGTCCATTTATTAATACATCTATATTATTATTTTTAGGAACAAATAAAAGTGTTCTTATATTATAACATCAAAAAGTACAGTACAAAAATTCGTTAAACTTTTCTTATTGATCGACAACTTATTATCTTTGCGTACATTTTTTCAACTTTATTGCAGCGTGAAATCCAAACGATAAGAGGCCATTTATATCCTTCGTACCACTCAAACGTATATTTGAAGACCTACAACTACAGTAGCCGTCCTTCCTCTCGTCATACACTTTTCTTTACGTGCGACAAAATCACAAAAGATTTTTTGTACGAAAACTTTATTATATCTATTGTTAGGAAAAGATATTTTGAATTTACCATTATTATTTTATACAAGGATGTGGTGTGATGTATTTTATACCTTTGTCCTGAATGTGACAAATGTTTTTAAGTTGTGATAGTATAATAGAAAAGAATAAAAAATTAAAATAAAAAATAACGGAATTAAAAAAGTACTTTTTAATAATATTAACTTTTCGATGTTAAACTGATAGAATAAAATTATGCAGTGATTTCCCGTTGCCTTCTGCTCTAGATTTTTAGGAAATTATTAAGACCTCAAGGCCGCTGTAGCCTCATCCTTCAGTGACGGGTAAAAGGAGTGTTGGTGGCAGAAAGAAATTATGGCTGCGTAACATAAGGGAGAGGACAGGCATCGTGAGTGTCGCCCAATTGTTCCGCATCGCAAAAGTCAGGGCGAATTAGCCACCACCTCTGCTAGTCGTAAGGTTAAGAGTAACCAAAGGATATTAACAAATTTGTAAATCTAGAGTTAATGTTTAATAAAAAAAATTGTCTCCAAAATTATCAAGCGCCTTTCATAAAAGAACGAATAAGTCTATACATATTTTCAATGTGCCTTACAACTCTAACAATCATTCATTGTGCATTATAATCACTGGCCTGTGTTTAATACAGATAGTTGAGTGCTATTTTAGCACTATATAAAACGGTTATAACCTAGAAGTGATAACGTGAAATTTATAGCTTTGACACATAGCCCTTTGTTTGGAAGTAAGCGGTGAAATTGCTAACGTACACACTATTTTTACTCCCTCTTAACGCGTGTAAAATGCTGTTCTGTATTCTTATCTGCCGGCGAACTCGCCATACATTTAATAAAACCAGACTAATGTAGACGATTCCGATAAATATAAAGTTTTCTGTTGTAACTCATTAAGAATCGTATTATTTACGAATTGATGTAGAAACAATAATTTATAAATGCAAAACAAACCTTTAACAAACGAAGTTTAATTTCATACACAAATGTATATATTTAAACGGTTGTTTAATAGTGAAAGCAGAGGTTATTTGAAATATATTCATAGAAAGTTCAAAGACAGGACTAGGCTACAATAAAAAAAAAATTGTTTAAATGAAACATATATCTTGATTATATTAAAGACCTATTAGATATGTTAAATAGTTTAAATATTAGTGTTACTATTACTGTACGTATTATAATGTGTTTGATATTTGTCATTCTAAACAGGCAGATAATGTAGAAAAAACACATTTCAAATCCTGTTTTAAAGTACGTTTTCTTTGTCAATTTTGTATATTTCTTAATAAAATATATAAATTGCCTTAATATTTTGTTTAATTATACATTTATTATTCGTTATATACCCTTAGCTTTAAGCTTGCTTGAAAATAAACCAGCTGGAGTGACGGGTGCAATTATTTTCCAGAGGCGACTCAACCGGAGTTCAGAGCAACTTTAAATTAGCAAATACCTGTTTCACATGATTGTTTGCATTGTTGCGTATAAATTACCCTAATAGTTTTTGAATAACATATTTAATTCCAGACGTTATACCTAAATATGTTTATTAGCGGTATGCTAAAAATTACTATTCAATAAATGAAGGTTATAAATATGTTTATAGCCAAATTCGAATGAATCGTAAAAAAATTCAAAGACGTATCTATCCTAGTTTATAAAGAATTCTTTCGTACAAAAAGGTAGTTAAAGATTCTCTGCTTCTCAATTATGAGAATACACATAACTTTTTGGGTTTGCGTAACCAAGACTACACTAATGAACATCATTATGCGTCTCTTAAATATCTCTACAGTTGAGTAATGTACGTGCGTGGGGGTAGTACTTCCGGAAATTGCCAATTAATATACACGGAGTCTCCCTCTCGCCCTCATAAAACTCCGTTTGCTTCTGATATCTACCTATGGCTTCACTTGGAAGATTAATTCTTTCCTTTAGTGAACAAGTAATATTTACTTTCATGTGGATGTTTACGAGAAAAAAAATTAAACTTACGTATTCTTACAGCATTCAGAAAGTATTTTTTAATTAAATCAATCATATCTGTTTTTAACATTATGTTTTGTCCTGTTCTGGTTTTGTAATTTCTGTCTAGATTTGCTGTATTTTTGTGTTATACAAATTAAATAAGTAACATCTAGAAATTTAGTTCTATTTAGAACTCACACCTTAAATAACAAAGCCTAGACTGTGTAACAAATATTATTCAATGTATACAGATGAGCGAACAAATATTGAGTTTAATAGGAACAAAGTAATCATTTTTTACTACAGGGTTCTTGAAACACACGCAGATTAACTTACAAGCAACATTTATATTCATTAAATTATGAATTCATTTATTAATGTAATAAAACAATAATCCCCACAATTTCCAGGTAATCCATAGAGTGACAGCCGCTCTATACTTGTATATCAACTACACGTATATTATACAGAATATTGTAAGTTAGATAAATACAGTTTACATTGCGGATATTCTACTGTTATAAAGACGTGAATTTAGTATCCGAGCAGCAATGTAAACGCAATAATACTCAACAGCCAGTGAGCGTTTATTACCAAGTTATTCGTGGTAAAGTCGCCTGGGATACAGGGCCGCATCCACTGAGCTGCGGCAGTCGCCTACGGAGCGTAGCTACGAACGCTACGCGTGTGCTACGCCGAGGAATTGTAGCTAACAGCGTGCACTTCGCAATTTGAAAACGTGAATATCCAAAAATAATTAAAATATAACATACAAGATGTACAACGTAATTTAATCAATATCTCGTCTAATAATTTCATTATTGTCCTTATATAATCTCTTAGAAATGCGTTAAACTGTGAAAATTCTAATTTGTTATCAAAACATTTTATCGGTCTTCCTTAAATGAGCTTGATTTATTTAACAGTGATAAAAACTACCCAAGTTAATAACGGTCTAGGGGTAACAAATTGTTTCAGTAACACAATAAAACGATAACAACCGACGAGGGAGAGGGACCAGAACGAACTCCCACTTCAGAAGATTTGTTTATATTTAATCCAGCAATATGTTTGAATAGGGGCAATATTATTGTATGGTCCAACTATTGTGTACATTGTTTAAGTATATTGATACTGTTGATGGTGGATAAGTATATGAAGAAGTGTTTTTGTCTTTATTTTTCAAGTTACATTAAATAATGATATGTAATCAATACCGCAATAACAGTATACTTTTTTTAATCGACGAATTTTATATCAAAAAAGCTATGATATAGATATGATATGATTTATAGACATTAAAAATAGGAAAATAATGAAGAAACTTTTGAACTATATACAGAAATATGTTTTATTTGTTTTTGATATAAAAACGATACAGTTTCGTTATGTATAGTACTTACTATTGCAGTTGCGTTTTTTTCTCAGGATGTGGACGTCGATGTGGTTCACGAGTGTTCTTGCTATTTTGGTAGCTGATATCAGAACTGGAGCTCTTCAAGACAAAGGTGAGAACGTAAAATAAGTAATAAACCGTGTTATACCTTTAAGTGTCGATAGAAATTAAAAATACTTCTAATTGCTTGATTTTTTTGGGCAACAAATACCATTGATGTCATTGTCATCTTTTTCGTTACATGTATTAGAAGTTGATTTTTAATATAAGGTTGAGAATTTCCATAATAAAAAGTATAAAGTATTATTAAGATGTATTTTGACATAATTTGTACTATGTACTATGTAACTATTGAATATGGGTGTCCTTAAATCCATATAAATAAGAAGACTGTCTGAATTCTAAAATACAATTTTGAAGAACTTAAGAAATCTTTTTATACAACCAAATCAAATTACAATAAAATTATGAATTTAGTCTTACATCCAACACATGAATACTACGAAATGAATATTTAAGATATTCATAGGACAAAATTTTTTGTTACAATGGAAAGGACGTATGCATAAAACAAGAATATATTACGGGCTTTTCGGAACGACTAACAGGGAAATTAGATCATATTAAAGTTTTTTTAATCTGAATTCTTACTGTCTAATGTAGTCTGACAGTATTCGTCCTTGACGGTCTGATGGACATAAATCTTGTTGGATACACTCTGTACACGTTATTGCGCATATAATGAATATATATATATATGCTGGTAATATTTTTTTTTACTAGTATGAAATTTTAATTTACAAGAGTAAACAAACTGGATATGATCGATGTTATTCATTAATAAAATCAAAAAGGTATCAACTACCAATAAGTTGGGTACTATTTACGAAATTACAGTAGTGTATTTTAATTAAGCATATTTACCGAAAATAAGTTAAATTTCACGTTAATTACATTTAATTTTTAATATAAAGATAATTGAAGTTTGTACCACAACACTACAATTATAGATCTAAAATTTAAATATTATTTGTATGATATAGTTTTTACACTGATGATAGTAAGATTAAATACGTGCTTTTAAAGCACAAAAAGATAGAAATTTGTTCTGAAAAGTTCCGAAACCTTTCTGAACTGAAAAATGTTACAATTTTTTGTCAACATTATCAACAATCTTGTAAAACCAATAATACGAGTAAAATTTTTGACGAATATAGGTTGCTGTGGCCAAGTGTCAAACGTTAGCTTTATGAAATTAAAGAACTGTTTATGAAATTGTATTTCCCAATATAAACCCCAAATATAAACTGCTCGAGTTGTCACCGTGAATGGCAATTTTACTAGTTTATTAATAAGTTCCGTTGAAGCTTTTTAAATTAGAGTCATTTTCTTTTCCGCGATTGTACTGTGTATTCGTTTTATTTGTAAACCGTATTATTTTTAAAAATGTTAAAAAGATTTAATATATGTGTAGTTTATGTTATTATCTTTATTGTTTTGTTTATTAAAATTTTTTGCTCGCAGAAATTGAACCACGGCGATGCTACCAGTGCTCGAATATGAACAATACAACCACATGCATTCCACCAAAAGTCTCTATTTTATGCCCCACTGAACAACCGTACTGCGGGACTGTAGCCGTTGGACCCAGTGAGTATATTCTTAAAGTCAGTTTTATTAAAAAAAAAAAAAATTATATTGATTAACCCTGTAACTTTGAAATAACTACATTTACTTTAGAAGTATTAAATGTGATAAATTTGCACCTGTATTTTAGCTATAATTAATTAGAAATATATAAAAAATTGTAAGAAAATGTTCTCCAGTTTTCTGGAATCTTAGAGTCTCATTCGGTTATTTGTTTATATTATTTCTCTTGTTACGGTCGCTGTAGTGACTACTTTCAAAATGTTTACAGGGTTTGAATCGCTACTTAAATGCTTACCAGCATTCAATTCCGCGTGTTTAATGAGGCTGGCATCGAACACTACAGTTGAATTAGCCTGTTCCTGTCCCGAAAAACTGTGCAATGCACCTTTCTCGAAAAGAATACAGAATGAACTGGTACAATTTACTAAAACAAATACTCTAGGCAATTCAAACAGTAGCAATGACATAACAAGAGTTTTTTTCAAAAATTTCAATTTTGAAAACGCAACTGATCTCTACAAACTTGTCACATCTTACGAACAAGATAACAAAACATCAACACTTAGTTATGAAACCGTACCAACGGTTGAAATAATTACGGATGTATTGATAATAAATTCAAACAATTCAATTGATATTCCTCACGCTGAGCCGTTGAAGCATGAAGCGACTGTACCTCCTGATGATGACGAAGATGAAAGCGAAGGAAGCGGATCGTATGATGACACCAAATCCTTGAAGAATACAGTATCAGCACCTGCCGCCCCCAGCTCATTCCTACCAGCGGATGAGAATAAAGCTCCTCCAGTTTTTGAAGGCACATTAACAATAATACCTTTAATCACATATTTCATCCTTTAATTGTATGTAAAGATTCATAATTTGGAAGCATTTTCTTGGTATAATATTGATAACTCGCAATTCATTGTATTGTAATATCTATTTAAGGTATAAATCCTTAAAATGAGTAATGGGAACAAATCGATGCATTTCCTTTACACATCTTAAATTAATAAAATTATTTAAAGAACCCCGTACTGCCTTCATGCACAGTATTTAAAGAAATTTCAGTAAATTAAAATTTTATACACTATGAAGTGTTTAAAAATGTATCATTTCATTATTGATTTAAATATGATAGTTCATACTAGATACATTTCTTCTTCTTAAGGTGCCTCTCCGACTAGCGAAGGTTGGCGGTCAGTTCTCCAAATTTAACTCTGTCTCTTGCGAGGCGAAATAGTTGGGCGGCACTCGCAGTTCCCGTCCACTCTCGGATGTTACGTAACCATGATTTCTTTCTACGACCAACACTCCTTTTACCGGCAACTTTTCCCATCAAGATGAGTTGGAGGAGATCATATCTGTCATGCCTGAGCACGTGGCCGATATACGATACTTTTCTCATCTTGATGGTCTGCAAAAGTTCCCTTTTTTGGTGGACTCGTCGTAGAACCTCCTCGTTTGTCACTCTCCGAGTCCAGCTTATGGTATTTAGTAAATGGAATATATCTCTTAGTACATAAATAGGTTAAACATCCATTATAAATTAAAGAAAGAATTTCTATAAAACATATAATTCAGATTGAAGTTAACTTTACATAGTTAAAAACACTTTTAATTACGTGTATAATGTTATTACTTGTAATTACTTCTCAATCTATACGCAAAAGGTTTTTTAAAATCATAAAAGTTAGAAAGAATTAAAAGAAAAATGCATGAACGATTGTATAGGTAGGGTCAATTACGAATGTTATTTATTATTTCAAAAACAATTGTTTTCTATAGAAAAGTAATTTAAAATACAATAAATATATTCTAATTGAGATAAAGTGTCTTTATTGTTTCATTTTGTTTTTAAATTATAACGTATTCACGATTGTGTCGTGAGAGGTTTAGTATTTCCAAGCTTTTTCTATTTATCTACTACATGCAATGTCGGGATATTATTGACTGGTATGCTAGTGTATTTAGTGTAAATCCTATTGCAGCGAAAACACGCAACTATAAGAGGAAGCCCTACCATAAAATGAATTGATTCGATCGGACGGGAATCATGCTTTTAAGCAAACCCAATTAAGGTATCAAATTCTCTGTTTTTGTATATATTTGTATATAAAATAAGAATAATGTGATTTATGATTTTTAACTTGGTAGACTTAGGTGTAAAACTGACAAATAAATACAGTGTATTGAATCAGACTTCGCGTTATTTGTTTTACTTTGTTCTGTGATATATCCAAAATCATTTTCTACTAGATTTATATTACAGGAGGTTATGTAATACGTGTTACCATTATATGTGTTACGTCCAATTCCTTCATCCAAATAAAACAGTGATTCTGAAGTAATTTTATTTTACTTTGATTATGTACATTTTATGATAAAGAAAAAAGCTTACGGAAATAACAACTCGTACAAATGCTCGTCTTTATTGCGCGGCAGTGCTTCATTTTATTGCCGGATGTTGGTTCATTTTATTTAGGTTTTTCCCCTTTTTAACGAGCAGATGTAACAAAAGCTTTTAAAAGAACTCATTTCACTAACGCGATAAGTTATGTTTTGTGTTTTCAATCTGCTAAATGGTTATTGTATCATTATATTCTAAACGCCTTTCCTACATATAATTGAAAAAGATAATCGCTTTAAAGATTCTAGGCGATGACCGTCTGTATTAACATTATAATATTCAGTGTTATATCAAAATAGTTCAAGTATCGCAGATTTAGGCGATTGCAGGTATATTTAACTGACCGCCAACCTTCGCTAGTCGGAGAGGCACCTTAAGAAGAAGAAGGTATATTTACTTAATTTCCAAAGCAAATTTACTTAGTTTCATGCAAGTTTAAATTGTTAAATACACGCTTTCTTACATGTCTATATCCACTAAAAGGTTCTGAAGTGTCAGAAGCGTAAAACAAAGGCTCTTTGAAAACGTCTTGTTTCAGTGAATCTTGTGTGGTTAAAGAGGAACTTGACACAATTAAGAAATTTTCAGTTCAAGGAAGAACAGTATTCTCTTGAAACTTTAGGTCATTAAATTTCACCGAGTTATATTTCTTGAAACAAATTAAAATCTTAACGATAATGAACATTATATAAGACAAGTAAGAAAAGTTGTTTCCTATATTTTCCGCAGCAATGTTTGATCGAACTAATAAACCCAGTTTATATAAAGACAAAATTAAATAATAAGTCATGAAATAATTTATAAGACAAACAGTTTTTGACACAAGTATTATCTCTAGAACAGAAGTGAAATTTCTCAGCAAAATATTGTTTTTGCAAGTTAAAGGAAAGTTTAACGGTTACCGAACAGTAAGAAAATTCAATAAAGTCTGGACATAACTTGTTTAGTAAGAAAACTTTCAAAACATTTTGCGGCTTATAACGCTGTTTGAGTTAAAGTTTATTAATCTAAAAGTTATTCATTCGTAATGTGTTTTTTTTTTTCTTTGAATATCAACAAGACGAAAATAAGAACAGGTAAACGTTGTGTTCCACTACTATAATTTGTTGCATAATATATCAAAGGAACTAAGATTATATTTAATAAATTATATCAAATAATGATAATATGAAATTTTAATGCACAAAATTTACAAGATTTATATACTGGAAATAAAGTTAAAAATTTTAAAATATCTCTTTACGTAACCTGTAGTCTGCAAAGTCAGAATCTTTGTTCATCATGGTATATTATATATACAAATATTAGAGTCAATTCAACAAAAGGAAATTAGAAGTTTTGTAAATAGAAAAAATTGTAATAAAATAACACCCCTTTTGTTATTTTAATGCTACTTATTACTACGTTTTTCATACTTAACGATCAATAGATACAACTTGCATTACGCGTGATTGGCCTACCGGATGTGAACCAATACTATGGAGTACGGCGCTAGACTATGAAATGCATTATTCAGCTTGTAATTAGTCTTTATGTTACGTAAACTAAATATACGACGATTTAAAATGAAAACATGTATTTCGTTTTTAACGCCCCTACTGAGCTTTATATAAATTGAAAAAAATAGCTTTCAGACGGCAGAACAACATTTAAATTTTAAAATGCTGAATTAGAAGTTGAAAAAGTGGAGTCAAAGTAAACAAGAACTTTTCATTATTAATAATGTAGTAATAAATAATTAAAAAGGCGATGCTACGAAAATCCATGATCAATATATTTCTATACCATCAATGCAGCTAATGAAACTGTTCACGTTAAACATATTTTTTAAAATAACTTATTTTACACACAATCTGTAATAATTGTATATGAAGTTTAATTTAAAACAATAAGTTTTGTTTATTATTAAGTCAAGTCGAATAATACGTCTATAGGATCGAGTTCAATCCATCAGCATGCAGATGCGATCCATCTCTTGATCGGATCCTCATGTAAAGATAATTGAATTCATTTATTTTAGCACAGACATCGCCGTTTTAGGATCTTTATTTCAATTCAAAGCCTTGTATATTGTTTGAATATTTAAAGTATTTTTGTTTTATGTATAATAAAAAAGTATCTTCAATTGTATTGATTGATGATGTTGATTTACAGAACCAATATTATATGCACTGCCTTGCTTTCTTATTGACCAGTAGATTCGAAGACAGTTATAGAAAAATGAGAAATGAGCTTTTGATATAGATGTGTATATTTGAATTATCACATTTAATGGTGAGGTTACTTTTACAGGTTTCTGAATACTAACAAAGGTTTATTTTTATCATAAGGCTAATCGATTACAATACAAAAGGTGTAAAGGAATATGATGCTTACTTAAATTTACAATAAAACGAAGTTAGCGACTGTTTTAAACTTTTGTTTTGGTACTTTAAATTGTCGAGGGATATAAAAGGGGCGCTCCCCTACCGGGTACATAATTTTATTACCGCCGGATGTTTCGCATTTTATTTTGTCTCAGTTAAAGCATAAAAAAAATTCTCCTCTTTGTTTCTTTTTTATCAATGTTTATCGATTAAAGTTTGTAATTCTTGTTAAGAAAAAATTGGGATGGGTTTTACACGTCTCTTAAATCGATAAGATAAGAATTGGAATAATTATTATAATTGTGTAAATAGAACTAAAAGTAATATAGTAAACGAAAAGATAACAGGTAAATGTATATAACATTCTAAAAACCGTTTCCTAAATATTTTAAATTGATCAGGAAAGTATATTCATTCGCTTTACGGAAATATAACGTAAAAAAATATATTTATTTTTTCCTGTGATCTCTTACTTTCCCGGTTACACGTGCTTTATTAACTGATCCCTGTATATTTTATTTCACAAGTGTCCAGAATGAATTACAAATCGTGTTTTTGGAATAAATCCAACGAACGTTTCTATTACAAAAGCAATCCATGATCCGTTTGCACGGGCATGCGTCCAAGAAATATCAGATACTAACCGCAAAAGTCGCAATATAAATATTGATTATACGAAGGTAAGAACTACTACAAATTTAAAAGCCACGTTTCCACAAATAATAACTGTCGATAAAAACTGATAATATGAAAACAAAAGTTCATTAAAAGTATCGTATTAATTTAATAAAAGGTATATTAAAACTTTAAAGTTGAATTTGTTTTTCTAAAGGCCGTGGGACCAAAGTAGAAATATCAAAAACAAAGAAACAATTTCATAATTCTTGTTTTGTTGGAAAGTAAATATAATCGGATTTAGTGTTCTGTTTGTTAAGTGAAAAGTTTTCTTTCGTTATGCACAAGAAAAAGTGTCGAATTCAAAACGCCTCATCTACAATCTTTACTGGTGGTAACCCTCTGTTGACGGAGGCGGTCTAGGTCCACCGGAGCACGTGTTACTGTCTCCAAACACTACTGTGTTCCGGTTCAAAACGCGCTGTAGTTAGTGTAATTACTGGGGTAACTAGACTGAATACATCATGTCTCAGGCGACGAGCACAATGTGGTGCAGTATATATTACCCTAACTGGCACCACGTTGCCATAGGATGGTAAAAAAAGTAATATTTTTTTATTCAACCAAGTAAGCCTTGTACTTGATAGCCTATTCATAACAGCTTGTTAACAAAAGTGTGTTCGATGCTCCCGAGATCTAAGAACTACTTAAACGATCTAAAGAACTTGTATACGTTTTAGATAAATATCTTAATATAGCAAAGGAATAAAAACAACATTTATTTTTTATCTGCCGCCGGATATTACTTCATTGTTAATCTTTTATATCTTTTGTTATTCATTGTTTTTGTATCGACTGTTTTCCTAATCTTAATTTATATTGCAGATGTATAGTTCAAAACTAAAAATAAAGATTGTTCATATTTTAAAAATAAACACTTTTTTTAATAAATATTTTATGGTAACTTCAGCTCTATAGGCAAAAGGAGTGTTTGTCGTAATAAGAAATCGTGGCTTCGTAACATCAGGGAGAGAACCGAAATCAAGACTGCCGCCTAACTGTTCCTCCTTCCAAGAGACCGGACGAAATATGGTGAACTAACCACCAACCTCCGCTAGTCGGAGAGGCACCTTAAAAACTAGAATTAGGTGTAGAGGTAAGAGAAATAGCAAATTACATCTCAAGAATATGACAAAGAAGTCACTTTTGAAAAGGAGTTCGTCGTGGGAATCATGAGTTCTCCTTATGCGGCCAATCTTGATGTAGAAGTTGGATTTAATCAACCAAGTAATATACAAACGAATCGTTAAGATGATCAAGTTCTAGAATAGTCTTATACATTAAAAAAAAGATATCAATTACTTTTCAGTCCATAGATATCAACTGCTACATGAAAGTTTTCCCGAAGTCAATGGGTATTATTGGAGTCCTAGCCACCATTGGCATGCAGGGTCGCGAGTTCATTATGCTGGTAACGGTAAACTAAGCTATATTCGGATTAATCGGTTATACTGTAGTCTAGGCAGGTGCCATCGCAGCGTATTTCTACCCCCAAACTGTACTGTGCAAATATTACTGTGTTCTGGTTCGAAAGGCGTTGTAGCTAATGCTGTAACAATATTTAAAATATTATCTGTAAAGGCAACGATCGAACAATAAAAATACATTATCTAAGAAAAGATTATATGAAATACTATAGCACTGTCACAAGAAAGCTGTCTGTCTATAAAAATGCACTCATTGCCTTTTTTCAAGAATGCTCAATTAGATTTGAAAATGCACACACAAATTCAAGTAAAAAAAACTGTTATTCTGATCATAACTAGCAAATAAAAGACATATTAATGTATTAAGGTTTTAAAATATGCCATCCTCATCGTTTCAACCCATATACGTCTACTGCATGATAGATGTATTATCGTATGTATTCATGACGTTATGATAACTTTGTAAGTTGGAATACGTCCTGAAGCAGGTTCGCTCCCCATTGCACTTGAGGTTCGACCGCGAAAAAAAGGTCCTTAAACTGATATGTTTCATAAACAACAGCTTTCTTTATCAGCGTAGTGTATAAATAATGGCTGTAACTGACTCTTTTTGAGAAAAGATCCCGATTCTCATCGATGGGAACATTGAATGAGCTGTTTAGCTATAGATATTAATCACGAATTACTTAAAACAAAGTTAAGTATACTTATCTTTAATTCTTTCCAACGTAATATATCTTGGCGCTCTGCTTTCAAATAGCTTCTATTTAAATTAGCTTTATTTGCTAGTTGAAATAGAGGATTCAATTAATTTGTTGTTACTCCTTCAATAGAATGAAAATAAAGTTTAATCTCTTTTCTTTTATACTAATCTAGATACACAAAGCTAGAGTTTTAATTAAAAATGTTTACACCTTTTGCTGATGTTCATACCTACTGAAGTAAATTTTGAAAAATAAAATCTCAAATCAGTGTGGACTACCATTCCCATTCCATACTCCCTTAAAACTGTAAACGCTTTTTTCCACAAAAAAGCTCCCAAGAAATAAAAAGTTCATAAGTAGAATAATACATAATCAAGGGTTGTGATTATTTTAAATAAATTTTTAGAATAAATAATTATTAGGAACATAGGCACTATATTCTAAAACGTTTTGTGAAATTGAGAATCAAATTGTAATCACTTCAAGTTTAAATTTATGTTAACTACTGCAATAAAAGCAGTTTGCTTGTTTCGTGCTCCCGGTCCGTTTTAGTTGTAAGTTTAGCAACGGGGAGTTGAGAGTTCTCTGCATTTATTAGTATCGTTAGTGCTAAGCGTAAGGACTAAATGTAGCTACTTACAGCGTGAAAGGTATCATTGAATACTAATTATAGAATCTTCCTACAAAAAGCTAAATTATAAAGAAGTTATACTTTCTTATTTATTCACTGGTACTGGTGGTAAGTCTCTGTAGCTCAAAACCTTCTAGGTAGGCACTATAGGAGCTCCTATTTCTGCCGCCAAACAGTAGTATGTTTTTTTTTGTGTGATGTGTTCCGGTTCAAGAGTTCGGTAACTTGTGTTTTAGGCGATGAGCGCAATGAGGTTCAATATTTATTATCCGAATTAGCGCCAAGTTGTCATGGGCAGCCGTATCACTTATCATCAGATGAACATTCCGCTCGTCTCGTTGCTTAATTAAATTAAAAAAAAATATTCGCCTGTGATATAAACCTGCCCTTAATATCTAGACAAATTTTATTTAGTGGCTCTGTTTGTCTATATAACATTTATGTTTACTTGCCATAATAAAATTGCTTTCACAATGCTTTTATATTTTCTTAATTATATAGCTAATATGCCCTACATAGTTTTAATAATATTTATCATATGTGCTGCTTTGTCTTCGCAATGACACTTCAATGGATATTGTTCATATAAATATAATTATGCCTACCTCCCCATAAACTTTTCCTTTTTTTGCACATATTACATTATGATAAATATTAATATTTTTTGGCATTATTATCGTATATTATTACTATATGTACGTTATGTTCAGCAGTCGATAATGTACTTAGTAAAAAAGGTTGACCAACAGGTAAGTGGAGTTGGTTTAGGGTAGTTATTGGAGTGACGAGATTCAAAACTTTACACGGTTATCTCTCAAGGCGAAGAGAGTAATTTGATGCTGTGTAAACTGCTCTTACTAGTGCGTCGTTTTTATGGGCAGTCTTATCACTTACTAGGTGAACGTCACTTTCGTAAAGCCCCATATTGTGCAATTTTTATTTAAACTTAACGTATTCTGCAATAAGTTATTAGGATGTTTACAGAGCACCACGAGCTTACAGTGTTAGCAAATTAGATGTAAAATTCCACGGTCTACAACAATATTGCAAAAATACTTTCGTAAAGGGTTGTAAACTGATAGGCTTACCTTCCGACAATTGGTATCGTCACATCATCATCGTGTGACAGCATTTTGCAACAACGTTATTAATTACTAATCTGGACATAATTATAATGTTTATATCTTAATTCAAGCAATATTGGCTATAATTAATTATCTACATATTTAAACTAATACATTGAGTGTAAACGAATTCTTTACACTGATTTCGTAATAAATTTACTTTGAGAACCTACACTTAATGAAAATAAATTACGTTAAGTCAAGAGCATGGATTGGAATGGAAGATTGAAATGTTAATATGAGCTTTTGGCAAGGTTTTAAGTCTGAAGAATTTTCTTAGTACAGAAAAATAGTTTAAAAGCAGAGATCTAAAACTCGGCACTGTGTGCTTCGTTTCTTTTTAAGTTTTATATGTTCGTGCATTTAAAATGCAAGAAACTTTTATTAAAAAGAATAAAAAATTGGCTCGCGGTCTTCACAAAATTTATGAAGAAAATAACGTTCTTTAAGTAAGAATTTTACATAGCTCGAAAAATATCAGCGAAAGTATACAATATGAAACTGTCTAAGTGGGTATCACCGCATCGCCTATTTCAGCCGGCAGTCAGAAGCGTCTAAATATTATGTTTTCCGGCTCTGAGGGCTCGATAGCTTGTACGGTGATATGCTGTCGTTAATAAAATAACAAGTATTATATGTTGAACATTTCGTTCAAACATTCCTATCCATATATCTTTTAACTTGCGAAAACTTTTGCCTTTTTCTTGAAGTTCTTTTCCATTCGAAATAGGAAAGTGAGCACGCTACATATTGTCGAAGTGCTAACTTTGTATTACAGTTTTAAAAATGAACATACAAGATTTCTTCTATTTAATAATTTAATAGCTTTGTGTTTTAGTTTATATACAATGAAAATAAAATATAGATATCATCTTTCGTCTTAAGCGCAGATAATAACCTCTTTTCAACCCATGATTCTTATTCTTTTGTTTAAAATATTACAATGAAATTTTATTTTTCAAGAGGTAATTTATAAAACTTTATATTTTATTGTTTAAAATATTCGACATCATGACGACACTTGAGTATTATAACACTTGTTTTTAGGGTTGTCAAAATTTTAAACATTTTACACAACCCACGAACATAAATTGAAGTTTAAATATTTCAATCTAATGCCGCATAGTTCGTTTACGAGGAAATTACTTCATCAGAGAATTTTACCCGCAAACCGCTCAGGGGCTTGAAGTCAGGCTCGCAGAGTACAGAACATTTTAGCAAAAAGCTATTTTGATATAAAATAGCCTTTTATAGTTAAATTGCACGGTAAAGGTAATTATGTATGAAACTTATTCTATACCTATGAAATAAAAATCTGTAAATGTGTTTATGTGTACATCTCATTGCATACAAATCAAAACATAAATTTGGATATGGTCTACAATATGTAGGAGTATGTTATCGATATCTCGACAAATATAACAATAAACTTATTTATATTTACTAAATTAAAATATCCTTCGAACTTTATTGTATCCTCAGCTTATAGACAAAATATTTTCAAATATTTCTTCTTTGACTTTCTCACTTTCAAATATAGTTTATTAGATTAATTATTAAGAAAATTTGTGCTCAGAAGTAACTATTTAAAAATTCAAGTATCTATATCTATAATTCTATCAAACTTCCGTCAGATAATTCATGCACGTCTTGTTACTTTACTAAACTTTAAAGGAATCGATATCCGACCTAGATTTCAATGTTAATATTGAAGTAGCTGCATTCAAGACTACCTTATCTCATGACAGTACCACTTATAAATGTCGGCTAACTATAAATAAACTGAACCGAAGAATAACTAACATATTATATTACTAAAGTTTTGCCTTAATCTATTTTAGACGTGACGTGACTATCCGTGACGGATGAGCCATGACATTTACATCGGGCGATTCCTTTTACTCCGGTTAGAAGGAACTCGCGAAGCTTCATCCAGTCCCTGTGTCGTTCGACGGCTATCAAATAACAATAACAGACACTGACACGGGCAAAACCTTTGTCACGAAGACAGGATAACTTCTTACCTTACAGACCGTCGAAAGTGTTTTCCTAAAACCCTTTCCTAAGAACTGTACTGTCTACCCGGCAGTATAAATGTATGCATGTATAAAGAAGGCATTAATGTAATAATAAGAATTTCATTATTAATGAACGCAATTGGGTACTTATATCGCAATATAACTATTATATAATTAATTCGAATCTAAAAAAAACTAATATAAGTTTAAACCCGGTACAATCGTGTCTATGCTTGTACTACGTATACGAACAATTACTTTTAAGATCTATGTCCAAATATATTAGTTTGGCAAATATCTCCCTTCCGCTTTTTTGCTCTTTATTCAATGCTTTATAAAAAGTGTTACAGTGATCGGATTTAGTTCAAATATGCGCCGTTTTGTTCGATAATCTGTTTCCATCTAGACGGCAACTTCATAATACCTCCCTCGTAGAAGCCCCCCTCCTTATTTGCGAAGAACTCGGACAGCCACTTTTCACAAGCCTCTTTTGAGTTCAACTTTACACCACCAAGGGCGTTCACCATGGACAGGAACAGGTGGTAATCACTTGGCGCTATGTCCGGGCTATATGGTGGATGCGATAAAACCTCCCATCCGAGCTCCCGTAGCTTCTGACGAGTCATCAACGAAGTGTGTGGTCTGGCGTTGTCCTGGTGGAACACTACACCCTTCCTGTTGGCCAATTCTGGACGCTTCTGGTCGTTCGCCTGCTTCAAGCGGTCCAGTTTTTCGCAGTAGATGGTAGAATTAAGCGTCTGGCCATATGGGAGCAGCTCATAGTGGATGATTCCCTTCCAATCCCACCAAACACACAGCAAAACCTTCCTGGCCGTCAATCCCGGCTTGGCCACTGTTTGGGACGATTCACCGGCCTTCGACCACGACCGTTTTCGCTTGATATTGTCGTATGTGATCCATTTTTGGTCGCCAGTCACCATCCGCTTCAAGAATGGGTCGAGTTCGTTCCGTTTCAGCAGCATATCGCAGGCGTTGATTCGGTCCAGAAGGTTTTTTTGCGTCAAATCATGCGGCACCCAAACATCAAGCTTTTTTTTGTATCCAGCCTTCTGCGGATGGTTTAAAATGGTTTGGTGACTAACTCCTATCTCCTGGGCGATGTCACGAGATGCCACATGCCGGTCTAACTCGATGTAGTCCATGATTTGATCGGTATTTGTCGTCACAGGTCTTCCGCCGGCTGGCTTATCCATGGTGTCGTTTTCACCGGCTCTGAATCGTCGAAACCATTCCTCCGCGGTTCGAAGTGATAGAGTACCATCCCCCAAAACACCATTAATCTCACGGAACGTTTCTCTAGCGGATTTGCCTTTAACGAAGGAAAACTTTAAAATAGAGCGAATTGCGGCGTTAGTGAACTCCATGTTTACACGTCTATAACTGTTGAACGCAATATCCAAACGATTATGCATAGCGTAGTTTTGTAGGTTATGTCAAGACCTTTCAAATTATGTATAGTATTGCCAGATACGAGCTCTGTAGCGCTTTGTACATAGCCGCGAAATTCAAAAGACAAAAAGGCGGAAGGGAGATATTTGCCAAACTATTACATATCCATTATTTGTAATGTAGTAATGTTATTTAAAATCTCAATATAACACTTATTCAGTTAGTTGGAACCGAAAGATTATCTTAGTTTTCTATTACTTTATGTAATAAAAATACTGATTTCTGTAAGACAAATATTTGAAGTGTTTATCAAAGCATATTAATTTATTTTATGAACCATTATTATAGATTTTCTCTTTTCGTTTGGGATTTTTTTTTCAGAAACAGCTGTGCATGTAAAAAAACTAAGGGATAACTAATGAACGTTCCGAAGTTGAAACGAGGTTTGTACACCAAACAGAAGCCAAATGAATGGTTGCCACCTGCACCTCATTTATTACATTTCTTTTTACTTGTTTTAACTTTGTTCTCACGTTGGCTAACCGGATGAAACGTTTTGAAAACTGTGGTAACATATAATAAAATTATTAGTGTGTATACCAATGTAAATTTATAATTCTATTACGGTAGTCTTGAATGGTATAATGGAACATAAGCTTTTATATATGATAATTTATAACCACTTAAAATTTAAAAAATGAATATTTTAGTTATTGGTATTAATAAATCATGTAATATGGTGTCTAAAATGTTACAAATCTGTAGGATAAGCTCTTACTAATAATCAAAGTCGAACTACTGTCGAAACAGGTCATAATATAGGATAAATTTTGTAAATATAATTTACCGTTCTATCTTAATTGGCTAAAATGATTAAAATCTAAAGTATTACGCTTAGGGTAATTTTCACAAAAAATTACATATGATTGAAAATTCAAGTTTAAGTTTCGTTTTCAATAATTAAAATAAAAAAGTAAATCGACTGCAAAGACATTGCTTGTTATTACGATATTGGTAAGATAAACCGATGAAAGAAAAATCTGTACTAGGAAATATGAAGGCTGACTAATATTTTGTTGTAATATAGTATCATGGGTTAGAATTTTTCCACCGCTATCCTATCCTTGATATGTTCTGACAAGGTGACTGAGAGCCTATACCCATGCCATCCGTGATAAGTAAAGCAATCATGTTTAAAATTGCAGCGGCGTATGTCCAGCTGTGGAGATCAATAGGCCGAAATAATATTATAAATGTTATTATTCACTTTTCTCTCATTTCATCTCGGGTCACATTTTTTTAGGAATTTCCTCATATCATATTCTTTATCTTACTTCGTCAGAGCGAGTAACAAAATTGCTTTAATAATAAAGTAAAGAATATTTGTATACTAAATTAATGAAAGGCAAGATCGGTCCCCGAGGACGCTCTACAAAGGCCGGGACTCTTGTTAAGTAGAAAATATTGCATTAATAATGCCGCCGTTATCGTCAAAGACATGATATTGATATGACAGTCATTATAATTAATAAATAGTATACAAATCATAAATTTTAAGACGAAATATAGTTTTTTAATGGTAGGTAAAATGCACGTTATGCTGTATACATGTAAACTATTCATTAACATTAATTACCTGAATGATGAATATAAGATATTTTTAAAATCATTCCAAATTGTAATAAGTACGTAATGAGTAAGTATGTAGTTGTGTTATATTGGTGGTAGATCTCTTTTACTAGAGAGCACTAAACAGTAGTGTGCTTTGTCTCTTTGCTCCGATTCGGGGAGTAATGTAGCTAGTGAAGTAAACTGGGTTAAAAAGATTGACATAACATATCTCTATGCGACGAACACAAGTGGTACAGTGTATCATATAACTGGCACCACATTTTTGTGGGCAGGTATATCACTTGCTATAAATGAATGTGTTATAGATGATCGTAATGTTCGGCGCAGCGCTTCGAAGCATTAAAATTCTATTTAAAGAAATAAACGTAATAAGCAATGACATAAGAAGTTCTGTTAAAAGAAAATTAATTATGTAGCAGGGCTGATCTGCAGAGGAAGGAGCTCGTTAGCAGCACGAAACATTGTAATTACGGACTAGCGCCGACCGAGTCTTTATATAAAATGTCTATTGCCAGCGCTCCATAACCTCACCATTAAGTCGTCATTTGGTTATGTGAAAAACATGATGATAAAATTACTCCATTATTCTATAAGAAATACGTTAAAGTAAAAATTTATCAACAAAATTTTAATACATTCTCGATGTCCAATATTGCGTTATGGCTCCCGAACTTAAATATTTTAAACTGTAAGAAATTTCAAAGAAAACCTACAAGAGAATGGCTTAAATAAATTGCACGCTTTGAAAAGTTCCACTCGCACCAAATATCAACTCTGACCCGATTCCATTGAATGGCGTCTTCGACGTTATAAAAGGAATAGTAATGAATTTTCTTTAAGTAATTCCTGTTGTAACGCTATACTTATAAACGATTTTTCTTTAAATAAAAAAAATATGTCAACGTTGAGCAAGTTTATAAAACCATAGTGATAAATATACATATATATTTACTAATATATTATATTTGTCGTTACTAATATCGTTCACAAGTTCAATCAATATTTTCTAACAGTGAAACATTTAAAGAAATTATTTGAATAGAAAATTGTATAAACATAAACATTACATTATTCTTTGTTTTTCGGTGAAATTAACGTAGACTGTACTTTTCTATTGTATGTCGGAATACTGTTTTTTTTATTTTTTTAACGCTTAATTTATATAATAGTACATAGTGATTTAAGACATGGTTACATGGTACATACTGTTTAAAAGCAACTTCAAACATATTTAGTTTATTGTAATTTTCTATTTTTATTTTTAAATATAAGTAAAAAACTAATCTAATCACACAATAGTAAACGAATTATTTAATAGAATAATTACAGAATACATAACGTTCAACCTAATCGTGTAATAAAAGTTTAGTAAACTCTGGGATATTCCGCAGCTTTCCTAATTTATTTCATTAAAATTGTTTTAATCTCTGGGACAAAGAGATTTCGATAATTACAATGAACTTTATACTCAGGTAAAGCATAAAAAATACGTATTAACTAGTAGAAAAAAACAAATAATCTTTATTCTTCTAAAACGTTACATTTTTAAATGAACCTATTTCTAAAGTTATAGAAAGTAGAAAGAAAAATATAGTCAACATTTAAAATACCAAAGAGTTACAACGAATTAAGTATTTTTTCTTTGTAATCGGTTAAAAAACAAGAAGTAGAGAATTATGTACCGGATGCAAATACTTACAGTCATACTAATTTTCTTTAATAAGGAAATGTGCCATAAAATATATTTTTATAGTTTTTGCATGAAAAATTCGTTTACAACACTGCTTAGATCTGCACTAAGGTGTCGTGATGTAAATAAATGTGTGTAATTCATATAATAAGTAAACGTAAGACTATAAAATGTATTCAGATAGGAAAATATAAATCTCGCAAAAAGGGTTTGACCGGATTGCATGACGTCAAAAGCCTAAACGATGTCGAATTGAAACCCGGTCCAGTTCTATTGAAACACATTTATGTTGCCATAAAGGAAATGGTGATAAATTTCCTTCAAGTAACTATGACCCTTTCTTTTGTGCGACAGGAATTTTACAGTTTATTGTTTATAAATAGTTTAGCGAACTTCTCAAATTCTGGCTAAGCAATTTCATTGCTTAAAGTACAACTTAGCCGTGTGATCGTAAAATTATCGGTAGATCTAAGTCTTAAGCTTGAATTAATCCGGCAGTGTTTCTCGGTCTAGTCAAATCAAGTTGTACTTTGTTTTTATACTTTAATTTAATTGATTATTAATTTTCATCGGATATAAGACTTTTATTTTAATTAATACGTTTGGATGTCTCATCATCGTCACTATTATCTTCTCAACCAACAGACCTCGCTCGTTTTGATGTCTACAATGTCGTTATTCAGATCATGGAAACTAAAAACTATTTCGTGTAATGCGAGACGTTATCATCAGAAAAAGTATTAGACATATAATTATGACAGTTTTCATACATAATTAACTTGACATCTTTACTTACTTTGATGTCAGGTAAAATTAATTTATCGTCCAAAATCAGAGGCCCTACAAATTTTAAAGAAATGAGGAAAATTACACGGTATATTACGCATTCCCAAATAAAGCTATGCTCAAGTGGATGATATAATTTACGAACAAAGTTATATGATGGAAATTTAAATTATCCACTCCCTGTGATGAATATTGTTTAATTTGATATATGTTAAGTGTAGGTTCATTTCAATATTGAGTTGACGAAGTAGTGGTGATAGGTCACCGCAGTTGTTATTTTTGTCGCCAATCAGTAACATTACTGTGTTCTAGTTTGGTCTTGTAGCTGGTGTAGATACTGCAGTAACGAGACTCAACATCTTATGTCTCAAGGCAATGAACACAAAGTGGTGCAGTGTATAACAAGCTCACTAACGCCACGATGCTATGGCCAGGATTATCACTTACCATCAGGCGAACGTCTCGTTACTTGGTTGTTTAGGAAATGTATAAACTTTTCCTAACTCGGCACGATAAAGTAACAAACTTGTGTAAATAATACTTTGTAATAGTTAAATTCTCTCGAAAGCCATTATAAATAATTGAATGGAACTGAACCCTGACATAAAACCTTTTTTTAAGTTACTTGTTATCAATATTGTGTTCTTGTATATAGATGAATCATGAATTTAAAATAAGGGCGCAAAAAAACTTCGGCGCTCTGAATAAAATACTTCAGTATCCTCTCAAGTGAAGAGACTATTGTCCAAGCATGACTTACATAATTTACTTGGAATTTAGTTTTTGGTTAGAAAATGTATTTATGTAAATTCGAATTCTCTTGAATCCGTTGTTACTGAATCGAGACGCTATTTACAAATCCCTATTACCTTTCAAGTTCTTAAGATACAAACGTTGATAGAGTTCTAAAAATAATACACAATAAATATACACATGTATACTACATATATATTAACTTATTATATATTTGTTTACATATGTATGTATATATATACATATATGTGTACACTTGTGATATGTACATATACATATAAACACTGAGTTACATAATTTGACGAACCGACAAGAGTAGAACGCCGTTCACTTGATAGTAAGTGTTCAATGGCCTTGAAAAACGAAATGTTTTAAGTCTACTCACCCACATATAGAATACTTTCTATTTTCTATATAAAACGATGATAATTTGACGAATTTTTATACGTATTGTTTGTATAAACAAATGTAAAAGTTATAAATAATTGAAAAATATATTCTAAACATGTAAAATGCCACAAAGGCTAGTATTATGATGTGTAATGAGCATTTGAATGTCTATAGTCTGTTATTCTACTGCCATTAAATTAAGCTAGTTTCACCCTTGATACATATAACTGTATAATGATAATGATATCCATAATGTATAGATTTTCAATAACAGAGAATGGCTCATTAAAACTTATTGATAACTAAAATAATTCTCATGAGAAGAGAAAAAGGATCATAATTTTCCTGTTATTTAGTACTTTTTGAGCTTCTATTTTGTTATATTTTGTACGCAAAAGCTATTAATTGTTATAAGATGCAAGACGGAAACATAATTCTTAGAATGGAAGGAAGAAAGCTTTTTATCGGGGACAAGTGGCTTAATTCAATTACGGTACGACTACGAAGCAGACACAAGTCTATTTCCGCTTGTTAACTTTATTAACAGATAACTTATATACATTCCGTAATCTGTACGTTTAATTAGGATTGATAACAATCAGTACAAATAATGTAAATTGATGTATTATTTTGCTGAACACAACAATATTTTCTTTGCTAACATACCATCCTAAGAGTAAAAACATCATGAAATTATGTTTTTATTTATGACTATGTAAAGTGGTTTAAAGGTATTTTTACAAAAAGCAAATTTATAATGTTTTATCTGTCCAATATGTTTTAATATTTGTAGGGGGTTTCAATGTAAAATCTTTAAATAACTTACAGTTCTCAAAAGGTATATGTTTAAAAAGTAGGTCGCAAATCAAACTTAATTTCGTAATGTTTTTCAATTGCTTGAAGACGATTTATGGTATGATGTTAGCTCCATATAATTTGCTTAGAAAATACCTATATATTCTAGGTATTTGTGCTTTAGATTAGAAATTAAGTTCTATGTTAAGTTATTGGCAATTCCGACGTAGCGATATTTGGACGACAGATGGTAAATGTTTCGCTGTGTGACCTCAATTTGCCGGACTACTGTACCAGAGTGTTATTAGTTTTGCACATAGATAAACAATTGAATTACCTTATGCTGTACGAAACTCAATATCAAATTATTTTATGATTTCTATAAAATATCCTAATATATTTTCTATTGTTTAAGTTTTGAGATATATCAGAGAAATTTTAATCACATAGTTCTCAAACCACGAAAACGTATATAATATTGAAAGTAAACGAAGGTGGAACGATTTAAGCTTTATCAAGCGATTCAGTTCATCGATCGCGACGGTGCACCGGCGTGTTTGCTTAAATGCTTATCGGAATATTCTGGAACCGGACGTGATGAACAATTGTTGGAATAGTAAATGTTCGGTTTAAAGTTAAATGAAAAGAGTAAATGATTCAAAAAACCTTTTGAATGAAAATTGCTGTTTATTACTGTTTAATGAACGAGTTCGCTAAAAGCAGCATTTAAATTTTATGTTATTGTTGAAAATATTTCACGAGATAAATGGGCCCTGATTTAGCTTAATGTACAATATGTAAGTAGCTCGCTGTCGTAATGGTTAGAGCGTGCGGCTTTCATTCCGAAGGTCGCGGGTTCAAATCTCAGCATGTACCAATGACTTAATAAGTTATGTACATTTGTGAACTTCAGTTACAACAGCGAGATACAAACGGTGAAGGAAAACATCGTGAGGAGACCCGCACACTGAAATCATATTTTTGTGTGTGTGTGGTGGCCCCAATAAAGTGGCTCGCCCCCTGTTACATGGGACCTAATCTGACCACATCTGGCGAATAGTGGGTATTTGTTCACCTCTGCCTACCCTTATTAGGAAAAAGGCGTGACAATATAAAAAAATAATAAAAAACAATATGTGTACAAATCAATAAACTTCAGTTATATTTTTAGATTCTACGAACACTTAATACAATGGGGCGCCAGTTAGGATAACACTACATTCCGTTAGTTGCTCAAAGACCTCAGGAGTTGTGTCATTGCACCAGTAATTTCACTAACTAAAATAATGTTTTATATAACATTTTTCAGAACAGGGACCTTCCCGCCAATACGGAATAATAATAACAAATTTTAAATTGAAAAATTCTATCCAGTACTATGTTAGAACACATTTCTTGAAACAGACGATCGATCATCCTGTGAAATTTTTAATCTCATCTTTAAATACTAATATCACTTAATAGATTCTTGAAAGTCGAAATACAATAATCTAAAATGTTTTATCTCACTTATGCATTTGATAATTTGAGCATTAGTATTTTTTATTCAATTCTGCGTTATATACTATTTGTGTTATGAGAAAACAGTTACAATTTTGTAAAAAGAAAATATTTAAGGCATTGACGTAATTTAAAAAAAAACCTTTTCGTATTACATATAAATGAAACGAGTTCATACTTCAATAGTCCTGAAAAATAAATAAGCGACCTCAGTAACGAGGTTTGTGAGCAAATACAGGCAGTCAAATAAAAGGAGGTTACACCTCCACCTCAATAAACTTTTTTCTTTTTATGTTAATAAAGCGTTTATTTGATAATTTACTTTAATGAACTTAAAATAATGAAAGGGTACTTTAATTCTTTAAATATTTCAGATCTGTTGATATATATACTCATATTGATTTCAAAATATTTTAGAGTAGTTGTTATTGTTTTATTATATTTTGTACGTCGTTTAAAAGAAAATGTATAGCTATCTTACTATCCTGTAGTAAGACTTCTATGGATGTTTTCATAAAGAGAAGTCAAGCAGGCTGACAACCTCGACCAGGTCACGGACTCCCGGAGCTATAAATTGAGAATGAACAAACCGCGGGCAGCGTCAGCCAGGCATGTAGGCATGTAGGCATGTAGGCATGTAGGCATGTAGGCATGTAGGCATGTAGGCATGTAGGCATGTAGGCATGTAGGCATGTAGGCATGTAGGCATGTAGGCATGTAGGCATGTAGGCATGTAGGCATGTAGGCATGTAGGCATGTAGGCATGTAGGCATGTAGGCATGTAGGCATGTAGGCATGTAGGCATGTAGGCATGTAGGCATGTAGGCATGTAGGCATGTAGGCATGTAGGCATGTAGGCATGTAGGCATGTAGGCACGTAGGCATGTAGGCATGTAGGCATGTAGGCATGTAGGCACGTAGGCATGTAGGCATGTAGGCATGTAGGCATGTAGGCATGTAGGCATGTAGGCATGTAGGCATGTAGGCACGTAGGCATGTAGGCATGTAGGCATGTAGGCATGTAGGCACGTAGGCATGTAGGCATGTAGGCATTCTATAATCACATATTGTATGGTTCATTCTTTTGTGGTACGGTTTTTCGAACCCACCTGGATAATTTCACTCTTATATTTTAAATCTCCTTCCATAACAATATTGCTGTGTTTTGGCTGTTAAGAGATGAAAGAGAGTACTATGGGCGAGCACGCTGCATCCACGGATTTATGTTTTTATTTACGCATTTATATCACAGAGGTACAACATGTATTGAAATAAGTGCAAAGGTAGTACGTATTCCAAAATGGAATTTCTTTCAATATGCTTGAGGTTTGTAGATTTTATAATAGTTGACAATAAATTTAAACTTGTATTTCAAATATAAACTTGAATAGCTAATTATAATAATAGAAAAGAAAAAACAATGATGTGATGAATTAATAGATTCAAAATTATAAGCATTGAATATGCACTATTTGGAATAAAAGTTAAGTACTAACCTATTGCAGAAAACTGTAAAGAAGCTCAGAAGAAAATGGCATAAATTACGTTTATAAAATTTTTATACAGACATGTTGACGGTGAGTACTGATTTTATTTATAAAATCGATTTCACACATTTTGGCATGACTGGTCATCATACATCATACAGCCGCAGAATTCGGTAAACGTGGAATATATTTAGGAATTAGGTCAATGACTAATGAAAGTACAGTATAATATTTGCCCAGAAGAACATAACGATAATATTTTATAAACCATGTACGGATGTAAGGTATTAACATTTAAACCGGTTTGATGTTAAAATATTCCACGCTGTAAATTCGACTTAGCACTCCCGAGCGGTTTATGAAAGAAATAACATATGATGTTTACGAAGTTGTGTTAACTTCAATATCTTTTAACGACTGCATTAAATACTTTATAAACACTCTAGATATTTTCGAAGGTACAAAATCAGATACTAATAGGGGGACCGGAAAGTAATGTCGTTTCTGCGCATGCCAATACTTGATTGTCATTTGTCAGCTCATTGTTTTGTTCAGAGGCGTACCAAAGACATTGTGAGGTTATAGTGATTTCTTTACTTATAGACAATTGAATTACAATTTTTTTTTGTAATTTTGGGTAAAATGGCCAGCCAAATACCAGAAGAGGTACACATCCGGCATTGCATGCTCTTTGAGTTTCGCAAGGGAAATAACGCAACAGTTGCTACCAAAAACATTTGCGATGTTTATCCAAATGCACTGGACATTCGTAAATGCCAAAGGTGGTTTTCCAAGTTCAAATCGGGTAATTTTGATCTTTCCGACTCGTATCGATCAGGAAGACCATCAGCGTTAGACAACGACGTGTTAAGGGCGGAAGTGGAAGCAAATCCGTGTCAGACGATCGAGGAATTGTCAAACAGTCTCAACAAACCTTGGTCGACCATCCAAGGACATTTGAAGCAGATTGGAAAAGTAAGCAGAGCAGGTGTTTGGGTCCCGCATAATCTGTCCGAACAGAATAAGGCTAACCGATCAATCACATGCAACTTATTGCTTCAACGACACAACACAGAAGCGTTTTTTGATCGCTTGATCACAGGAGATGAGAAATGGGTCCTGTATGATAACCCAAAACGCAAAAGGCAGTGGCTCTTTCCAAATGAAATCCCTCGGAGTACTGCTAAGCCAGGTTTACACCCCAAAAAAGCGCTTTTGTGTGTTTGGTGGAGTATTCGCGGCATTGTTCATTTTGATTTACTGAAACCTGGAGAAACTGTTACTGCAGACCTCTACAGCGAACAATTGCAGCGAGTCAATCAATCTTTAATTGAAAAGTGGCCAGCGATTGTCAACCGAAAAGGCGTCATTCTCCAACATGACAATGCAAGACCGCACTGCGCAAGGCGAACTCTAGAAAAAATTAATGAATTGGGGTGGGAGGTGCTGCCTCATCCACCATATTCGCCCGATGTTGCACCATCGGATTTCCACTTATTCCGAGCGCTGCAACACTTTTTAAGTGGCAAAACATTTGCAAATTTGGATGATATCCAAAATGCCATCTCTAGATATTTTGCCGAAAAACCAATTAATTTTTATCGATCAGGGATTGAAAATTTACTCACTAGATGGCAAAAGGTTATTGACAATGATGGGGAATACATCATTGATTAAAAATAAAGACTCGTTAAAAATGTATGTGTTTGTATTTAGCGTAAGAAAACGACATTACTTTCCGGTCCCCCTATTATTTCAACATCGGTTTATGTGGCGGCCTATTAAATTACATTAACCATGCAAGTAGTATTTTTTTCAGTTGATTTGGATACATTATTTTCTTTGTGTCGGAACCTATATTTAAATCTAAATTACTAGTAAGTTTGATTTTTAATTTTACTGATAGGACGACTCTGTTGGCGGAGATCGTTTATATAGGTACTACCGGAGCTTCTATTCTTTCCGCCAGACAGTGCTGTGTAAATAATACTGTGTTCCGGTTTGAAGAGCGCTATAGCTAGTAAAATTATTGGGGTAATGAGACTTTATGTCCCAAAGCGATGAGCGTAATGTAGTACAATGTATATCTACACGTTGCTATAATCAAGTGAATGTTTCGCTCGTCTCGTCACTGCGTATAATAAAAGAAATTACATAAACAATCATATGTATGTGATAAAAAAATCGTAAAGTGAATATTACCCATAAACTTTTAAATAATTCCATACATTTAAAATATATTCAAGAAAAATACGAGACCTTGATAAAGATATAGATAAAGAAAATTTAAGAATAACGTTTTGTTATGAAAATAATACCCCATATTTTGTCATACTTGCGACAAATCCATTTAAATTCTTTAGCAACGTTAAACAAGCCGTTAGATGTCGCAGGTGCGGGCGTAACAAGTTTTCTCTCTTACCTAACGAGCACCCGTCAAACTCTCCAGTAACCTGCAATCCTTCTGATCCAACATGATTTACTTTAATAACATAAGCAATTATAACTAATCTATAACTTTATAACGAAGCATAAACCAATAAGTTTATTTGTGAATAGAAATCAGTTTTTCAGAGCTGTGCATTAAATAAATAAGGAACTATGAAGAGTTAGAAAGAGAAAGAAAAGCTAAATAGAAAAATACATCCGGAGTACAGTACAACATAGCACCTAAAATATGTAGTAAAAAAAGGGAAAAATTATAATAATTATATTCTTTTGTACTATCCTTAGTTTCTTAAATTTGTGTAGTATGTATTATATATACATTTCTTCAAACAATACATTCTCTTTTATGTTGGAGGTAAATAAAAGAGTTTGTACATTCTTTATCTAGTCTTAGTGCTTTATCGCCGTTTATTATAACATTTTCCCAAAATAACTAAACTTTTTAAAAAGTAATACACGTCCGAGAACATGGAGAATAATAGCTACTTTTTTTTCTTTAACGAAAATTGCATCTCATTTGGAATTTCAAATCCTATGGCTATTAAAATGCAGAGGAAGTTAGCGGAGGAAAGTATTAAAAAGTTGACACGAAAGTTACAAAGCGATTGCGGTAAGATTTCAGAAATGTTGGTGACATTTTAATTTCAAAAAATGTTCATTTTTTTTTTTTTGTAAAAACGTCTCTTGGAAAGACATCTATTCAGTTGTAAAACACAAAATAGTAAAATAGGTTAACGTTTAACTAGAAATATTAGGGGGACCGGAAAGTAATGTCGTTTTCTTACGCTAAATACAAACATACATTTTTAACGAGTCTTTATTTTTAATCAATGATGTATTCCCCATCATTGTCAATAACCTTTTGCCATCTAGTGAGTAAATTTTCAATCCCTGATCTTTTACTGATATTACTTTTTAGTTTGATTGTTCGCGATATTTATTGGTAAAATTAAAAAATATTTAATAGCGTTTAGATTTACATCTGCAACATTTTTGTTAATAACATTACTAGTAAACAACAGTTTATACTGGATATAAATAACAAACAATATTTTTATGATTATAAATGTAGTAATAAGTAATAAAGATACATGATGGGAATTATATAAATTGATACTGACGTTGCAAACATTTAAATAAATGTAATGTAACAACTGGCCTGTTAGCTCTGAAATTATTATTATAAATACGAAGAAGGTAATACGAATAATTTAAGACACGAAGAACAAATTTTATTCATGAGTCTTGATCATGAATATTCAGGCGGCAGCAAAACCGACACTGTGTTGCCCTCAAACGTTTATTGTAGATATTTTCACTAATTAATATCTACAATAAAGGGAATACTTCAAGAGAACTATTAGTTTTCGGTTTATAGTTAGGTAAAATTATTAGATAATTATTTCAGCTATTTTTATAACATAATCATGTAACATATATAAAACAGTTATTTTACTGGGTCAAAAGAACTGGAAATAGTTCGCTTATATAAAAAAAAAACAAAACAAAATAAATTGCTTTTGATTTCAATTAAATGGCTATTTACATATTTCTTTTAAAAAAGGTACGTTAAAAAATCTCTTAATAAATATTAAGGGATAGAGCAGAATAATAGTCCACCTGTATATTATTATTAATAGCTATACCATTAGTACAATTATTAGTAATTTTCCCTGTGTTAATCTTGTTATCAAAGAAAAACTCAGCGAAACAGATATTTTCCGACTGTAGCAGTAAAGCCCTCGTAACATAATTTGTGTTAACGATTAAGTAACTTTGTATTCAGATATGATTTGAATGGGTGGTCGCTGTTGGTTTTAATTAAACATTTTAGTGTGTTCATACTTCGGTTAGCAGTTAAAAACAAAAACAAGGAGAGAGAAAATTAGGATGTGTTGCTATTTAAAAAAAAATTTATTGTGATTTTTCAAAAATCTAAACAAAATTAACCATTTCAATTGTAGACTTCAGATATTTTAAATCTGAGATATAATATGTAACATATTAGGGGGACCGGAAAGTAATGTCGTTTCTGCGCATGCCAATACTTGATTGTCATTTGTCAGCTCATTGTTTTGTTCAGAGGCGTACCAAAGACATTGTGAGGTTATAGTGATTTCTTTACTTATAGACAATTGAATTACAATTTTTTTTTGTAATTTTGGGTAAAATGGCCAGCCAAATACCAGAAGAGGTACACATCCGGCATTGCATGCTCTTTGAGTTTCGCAAGGGAAATAACGCAACAGTTGCTACCAAAAACATTTGCGATGTTTATCCAAATGCACTGGACATTCGTAAATGCCAAAGGTGGTTTTCCAAGTTCAAATCGGGTAATTTTGATCTTTCCGACTCGTATCGATCAGGAAGACCATCAGCGTTAGACAACGACGTGTTAAGGGCGGAAGTGGAAGCAAATCCGTGTCAGACGATCGAGGAATTGTCAAACAGTCTCAACAAACCTTGGTCGACCATCCAAGAACATTTGAAGCAGATTGGAAAAGTAAGCAGAGCAGGTGTTTGGGTCCCGCATAATCTGTCCGAACAGAATAAGGCTAACCGATCAATCACATGCAACTTATTGCTTCAACGACACAACACAGAAGCGTTTTTTGATCGCTTGATCACAGGAGATGAGAAATGGGTCCTGTATGATAACCCAAAACGCAAAAGGCAGTGGCTCTCTCCAAATGAAATCCCTCGGAGTACTGCTAAGCCAGGTTTACACCCCAAAAAAGCGCTTTTGTGTGTTTGGTGGAGTATTCGCGGCATTGTTCATTTTGAATTACTGAAACCTGGAGAAACTGTTACTGCAGACCTCTACAGCGAACAATTGCAGCGAGTCAATCAATCTTTAATTGAAAAGTGGCCAGCGATTGTCAACCGAAAAGGCGTCATTCTCCAACATGACAATGCAAGACCGCACTGCGCAAGGCGAACTCTAGAAAAAATTAATGAATTGGGGTGGGAGGTGCTGCCTCATCCACCATATTCGTCCGATGTTGCACCATCGGATTTCCACTTATTCCGAGCGCTGCAACACTTTTTAAGTGGCAAAACATTTGCAAATTTGGATGATATCCAAAATGCCATCTCTAGATATTTTGCCGAAAAACCAATTAATTTTTATCGATCAGGGATTGAAAATTTACTCACTAGATGGCAAAAGGTTATTGACAATGATGGGGAATACATCATTGATTAAAAATAAAGACTCGTTAAAAATGTATGTGTTTGTATTTAGCGTAAGAAAACGACATTACTTTCCGGTCCCCCTAATACAACCGTTATATAAACAGATTAAAACATATCCAGACAAAGGTCAGCAGCTTTCCTCGTCATAGTTATATACATGACGATACTGATGTGTAAGTCAATATGCCAAGCAGGACCAATATAGCAATTAATTTCTTGTGGGACACAAACGAAAATGATGTGATCGTCTACAAAATCATTCAATCCACATTGACATCAATACTAAAACCTCTAATAAACATTTAAATCATCCATGGAACTATAATAATTTAAACGGTGTACACCAATGTCGAAACTTTATAAGCACACGACGAGTGCACTGATTTTTATTTCTCTTCTTTTTCAAGTTCCATAGCATTTTAATTATACGAAAATTAAAACCGGAAATGAGAACGAGTCCCTTCGTGTTTCTTCAAATTTAAAATGAGCCTGTATTCGGAAATTCTGTCCGTAAAATTATAAAAATCATACAAAATGTTTAACCTCTAAGCTTTTTAAATATATACATTAATTAGAAGAGAAAAATGATATATTGATTTCGGAAACGAGTTTTTGAAAGTTGTTTCTGATGCCATAACTAATGTGACGGTTTAAAAACTAACTTTATCCTTTACAATCAAGGATAGTTCTTCCATTAATATATAGTAGTAGATAGCAATTTGTTTTGCTATCCGAATTATATGCATATACATATATGTATATATATACACCATTCATATATACATATAAAATACTTGAAGCAAATTACTCTACAAAACAGTGTCTTAAGAACTTATTACGACTTCCGTTGAATGTACTCTAGATAATATTAATCGCTATAATTCGTCTCACTATTAAAGTCAGACGTATCACTCACCATCACGTGAAAGTTTAACACGTATTGCTTCATTTCATGTAGGAAAACCTTTTAAAGCAAGTTAATTAGAACTTATTTTAAAGTCTGATTAAAAGAAGTACATATTTTTAAGCAAATTGTTAAATTTGCTTATTTTCCTTTACTTTGAGCAACTTCAATACTAGGAGAAATAAAATTATTTATAGTAGTTTATATTGTCAAGTACACCGTTCGTACTTTTAAAATTTCTGTTAAGCAAATCATGAAAACTAGAAAAAAGGACTACGGAACTTTTGAAAAATATTGATTTACGTCAACATACGCTTGTCAAGTTTCCTGGGAATTCGGTGACCCAATTCCTCGCACAGTCGAGACTTTTTCAAAGCGAAAAATTTGTGTTGTGTGCAAGGAAAACATTTTTTAAACATTTAAATTATTCTATCTAGACTTGAATGTATTAAACAAAAAAGTCACTTTGTAAAAAAAACCCTAAAGCCTACCCTAAACCCTAAGGACCTTTGTTATCACATTTATGGTGTCTAAGGAATTTTCTATTCTTACTATAGTTATATACGAGAAAATCGTATAATAGACGAAAACATATTTTTTTTAAATTAAAGTATAATTTACTACACAAAGATTTATACCTATTTGTATATTTATGTGACGACCTACTTCATGTTTCCAATGCCAGGACTCGGGGTCTTCGCTCACAAAGAAAGAGTCAAAGCGCTAATCGACTATGCTGACCAAGTACGAGTTGGCGGATGTTGTATATCCTCATATATGTTGCTGCATAGTATGTGCCTGGAACATGTACATTTTTTCAATGCATTTCGTTACCGGTAATGTATAATAACTCAAAAGGGATCGCATTGATACGACGTAGTTATCATGATCACATCCAAATGACATACAATGTGTATATTATATGAAAAACATAACAATGTTACAAATACTGAATAGTCATTAATTTTCTAATTAGTGTAATAAACTATTTTCTTAAAATATTTGTTAAAATACAGTATTTTGTTTATAAAACTTAATGGTTTTGTATTTGACTAAGGGGTAAATTAATTTCACTCTTAACGTCATCTGCAGTTGACGGAGCTCATTAGCTTGAAATATAATTAAATCAGCTCATTTATTAAATGTCTGTTAAGTTTATTGTTTGAAATGATTGCGATATTATTTCTAAACAAAATTCCCAGAAAGATATTCACGTAACTTATCAACTTTTAGTAGTCGAAAGTGATTAATTCTTATACAATGTTTAGGCACATATACATATAATTTTTGGAACTAAACGACGAGACGAATCAGGTTTTTTATAGACACTTAACACTTAACCTCAATTTTATTTGATGTTAAGTAACAATAATGCCTAAGGAAGTGGAGCAGGCTTGTGAATACTCTGGATCTCACGTTTTACTGCCAGAAAAATTGAAGCAGACTTAAAGAATCTAAGCAACCAAACTTCTCTATCCTATTTCCACGGTGCCGAACTAGAAATTTATTACTTATTGTATGAGAATTAGCTGCTACGCCATGAAAATAATTACTTCTAGACTATCTCCAGCGAAAATGTTTTACTCTAGTAAGGTTAGTTCAGAACCATAATGTAATTTTCAATAAATATTAATGAAATTTGTGTATGCATCCACTCTCGATAGGCTTTAGTTTCGAATCGAGTCAGTCAACTTCTAAAAAAGCTTTTTCAATAGATCTGTTCAGGTGTTATTTATTCAGCTGTAATTGATTTATCCAGGTGTTTTGTTTTGTGATTTTGCATCCATTTTCACGGTTCGTCAGTAGTTTGAAAAGTATTTTTCGCGCCGGCGGCTTCGATTGAAAGCTTATCCGGAGAGCGGCTAACAAAAAGTTTTATTTTAGCATCTAAAAGCTAATGCACGTTTGCTATCTATTATTACAATATATACTTTTATAGAAAATAAATTTAATACTAATACATTTAACATTAAGTTAATCTAATAAGTTCATTATCAATAACATAACAAATGCAAAAAGAAATAACAATCGTAAATAAGTTATCGCAAAAAAATTATCAAATAGCTGATGTTTAGTCATGCATTTGTAATAGACGAGAAGATTTAAAAGTTAAATAGGTTATGGAGAAACGAGGGTCCCACAATCAAATCACACGAATCAAACGCCATCGAATACTTTCCTCTTCTCTATCACAACATGTTATTGAATTTTCAATTTGTTATTGCCAATTTGTGGGCAAGGCGCAATTTCACTTTCACTCACATACGCGTCGTATTTATTAAAAATTGGGACGGTTTTATCGATTCTCTCAAACGATTTGTTTGATTAATATATGGATATAATGATTCACGCCTTAAAAATGCATATGTACTTAGAACCGTATTTTCTTGCTATCAATAATTACAAATTAATTGAAATTCGATTGGTAGCTCGCTGGCCTAATGGTTCGAATCTCGGCACAACAGCGAGATACAAACGGTGAAGGAAAACATCGTGAGGAAAAACCTGCAACACCAGACTATTTATTCTAACTACTAAATAAAATCTAAGAATTTATTTTAAGGTGTGTGTGAAATCACCAACCCGCATTGGGCCAGCGTGGTGACTATAGCCCAATCGCCCTCATATTGAGGGTAGGCCTGTGCCCGAGCAATGGGGACGTAAATTGGCTGTTACACAATTGATATTGTCTCAATCATGACTATAACTATTATAGTAAAATTTTATCATTGTATAATAAACTAATATAGCGCAATTGTTATATTTAAAAACTTAAAGAAGAATCCATAGAATTTTAAAATTTCTACTTTATCTACCCTACGATCGTGGTGAGTGGTGATCATGAAGACGTACACTCTTACACTTTTTGTTTTTGTTGTCTCTAAAATATACTAATTGTATCTATAAACATTGTCCGTCCAAATCGATTGCATAAAGATTACCAAGTTATGTACATGACAAACATCTGTGCGCCATAAGCAGAGTTAATATCTTGGGTATTGACTGCCATGTAGAGTTACTGCCAATTCCGACGGCGCAATGTTCCGCCGGCCGATGTTAATTTAGTCTGATATTAATTTTCAGCTGAAGGGTAAATGGTGAATATGTATTATACTATAAATTCTTACTCCACCTTACGTTTCTTCACACAATTAACTGGTGGCTCGTAATAAGCATAGCTCTAAAAATATAATACAAGTTAAGTAGTTTAAAGAGTTCTCTTTTTACTCCTGTTAATTTGCTACCTACAGCGCTCTTCATATCAGAATACAGAAATATTATACTGCTCCTTGATTTCGACATTGCTATGGAACTGGATAGTGCCGGAAATTGTTCAGCTGTAATTATCATCAATTAATCTATAACAACATATAAATGTATATTTGAATAATATAAATTGATAATTTTGATATTCAAATTACATAGGTTTCGGAAAACATCATTGAAAAATTCATAATTACGATATTAATAACATTAATACTAATAATCTATATCACAATTTTCAGGTACTAATTTCGGTATGTTAAGTAATATTATAATTCAGTATTACAGCCGCTCGAGTTCCTCAATGTTTATGAAATAATAATAGGACGCTTGACATTGATAAATGACACTAACTTTGCGCTGCTGTGGTTACAATTAAATTATAATTTAGTAGTAAAAGTGCATTAACTTAATGAATACAACTTAATTCACATCATTCCGATTTTCGACGTGACTGAGTACAACGTGGTTATATTCATGAAAAACGTTGACTAATTCTCAGGGGGATAGAAGATATGAGACTTGATATATAATAATTTATGTTTGATATACGACATTCGTCTTTATAGAACGATGTGTGAGTCCCAAGATGCATCGTAAACCTTTGAAACCTATTATCATGGTAACAAAACCCGCAATGCGTCTCCATTTATTATGTGCATTATGCACTGTACAAGGGTGTAAAATATTATTTTTACTTTAGTTCGATACGTTATGTATAAACCAATACTTGTGTTCACTTTGAGAAGTATTAAAAATCTCAATTCTGACGGAAAAAAAAATCGAAACTTGGATACATAGTGTTTATAAATCAAAAGTTGTGGAATTGATCACCTTTTTTTATTTTTTCTTTATATCTTATTACATAAAAAAATAATTATCAACCCTACTGTCATTCAAAACGATCTTGTAACAAACAATTGACTTAAACTTAGGCAAGAAATCCTTTCGTAATCTGTAGATTTAAGATAAAGCTGTCTCGATGAACGCTTAACTTTCTTTTGTGTTACTTAATTTATCTTGTCCCATTATAAATGGATTGGAGTTGGTGGTTTGTTAAATGTTCTTAGCATTTTCAGGATAATGACGATTAATATTGATAACCGTTGAACATAAGAATTACAAAATCGTAATTTGATTTTTTTATATTTGTGCTGTTAACTCTTTTTACAGCTTCACTAGACTTCAGACTCGGACTCGATATCTTTGAGCTTAAAATTATAAAAATAGGTGTCTATGAAGACAATTTTGCTAAAAGAGAATAGAGGGGGAGTATTATATGATGGGGGGGATGAAACCGCGGTTTGATTTTCAGTACATGTATTTTTTGTATTACAATACGAAATGTGTACATGCTACGATTCGCGAATACCGTCAACGTACAATTGTGGAATAAATTTATCTGTATATATGTAAATTTAGATGTATATAACATGTTCTATAACCAAAAAAAACATTGATCATGACTACAAATTGTTTTTGTTAGTGTTTAATATGAGTGTAAATAATTTTAACAAGGAACCCATGACAACATCAATTGCTAAATTTGTAAGCTATGTTGTCAATAATTACACATTAGTTAATAATATGATCAGAAAAAGTAATATAAATAGATTAGAGTTGATGATGACAGTAGCTCGCTGGCCTAATGGTTAGAGCGTGCAGCTTTCATTCCGAAGGTCGCGGGTTCGAATCTCGGCATGTACCGATGACTTTTAATATTTAAGTTATGTACATTTGTGGACTTTAGTTACAACAGCGAGATACAAACGGTGAAGGAAAACATCGTGAGGAAACCCGCACATAACTAGGAATTTATTCTAAGGTATGTGTGAAGTCACCAACCCGCATTGGGCCAGCGTGATGACTATGGCTCAATCGCCCTCATATTGAGGGTAGGCCTGTGCCCCACCAGTGAGGACGTAAATGGGCTGTTATTACCTAGAGTTGATGTGAATTTCGAGTCTATAAAGTTGCTACATTTTAATTACATTTACTGTACAGTTATGATTGACTGACTGTACTGATTTGATTTCCTATTTCAAACCTATCATGTATGTGATACATCGCATTTGTTTTAAAAATATATGACCTATAGACCTACATGTTATGGACATGAAAGATTTTCACATAAAACAGGATTTTTTATAACTTTCCAAAATGACTTGTTTCTCGTTCATGTACAATAACAACCGTTTGAATAGTCCCACATTATGCGCCTGTCACTGAATTTGACGAGGGTCCGTTAAAGGTTATAGAAAAACGTGTTGTTCTAAAAATAATTTCAATAACATCTATATTTGGTTATAATTGAAAAAACTTATAAAATACATAATAAGTATTAAAAATACGATCAGAGAAGAAAACATTTTTTTAAAAAAATGTTTTAATTTGCGAAAGTTAGAAGTACTGCTAATGAAACTAATGCTGTAGAGTCTACAAATTACTCTTTTTGTTATTAAAAGTTAAATTAATATTTAAGCACAGGCTTAAAGGAGCATTAATTACAGCTAAAGACAATCTTTTTTTTTATTCAATTAAGCAATGAAACGAGCGGGACGTTCACTTGATGGTAAGTGATACATCTACACATAACAACATGGCGCTACTTAGGGTAATATACGCTGTTCCATGCATATTTTAGTTACAGGAAACTGTATATGTAGGTATCACCGCAATGCGTATTTCTGCCGCCAAACAGTGCTGTGCAAACATTGTGTTCTGGTTTGGAGGATGCTGTAGCTAGTGTAATAAGTGTAGTAATGAGACAACATCTTGTCTCATGCGACAAGCACATTATGGTGCAGTATATATCACCATAACTAGTGCCACGTTGTTCTAGGCAGACGTATCACATATGAACGTCCCGCTCGTTTAGTCTCTTAATTGAAAAAAAAAAACATTGAAATAAAAAAAACCACATTGCGATCGTCGCTTGAGATGTAAGATGTTGAGACTCGTTACTCCGATAATTTCACTAGCTACAGCACTCTTCAAACCAGAACATACAAATTTTTTGGCGGCAGAAATGGGAGTTGCGGTAGCACCTCCCTCCACTGTGTAACTTAAATTTTTGAATCCATTTTTGACTTATATGTATTTACAGCTTTGTAAATTACATATAACCACATTTGTTCGCTACTCCATTTCTAACTATATAGATATATTTACAAAATAAGTAGTACAGTATAAATAGTACACACATTTTATTAGTTTCATTTTAAAGTTGAATCAGCTGCTTCTGTTGTAAACGAAATCTATATAAAAATACTGTTGCATTATATAAAAGTTAGGAATTAACCTTCATTAATAAAATTGGCTTGTTAGCTATCTAGATATTGTCTTAATGAACTTTGCTAAACTAACAAATTGTTAATGTTTAACTAGAGGAAAGTTTGCTGCACCTTTATATCGTTATTTATAATATAGACAGTTGCGGAGTCGATCCAACTTTGTTTACTTAAATTTATAATGATCGTCCTCTTGAAACAAGCCAAGATGTTTAAGTTCTTTAATCTTTCTACAATTTCGTACAACTTTAATCGCACATCTCTTCCGAAAAGTTTGTGAAAGAATTTTCTTTTAGTTCTTAAGTTATTGCTAATTAAGTTTTTTACTCATGTTGCTTTTTCCTCATACCAATATAATTTTAATTTTACAATACACGATCTATTTTAGCGTATATTAATTATTTCAAATACTAGTAATATTTAATATTATAAATTCGTAGGTTATTTATTAGTCCATCCGTCTGTCAATTAATCTCTTATGATGACGTATGCAGTGGTATGAACTTATAAAAAACACTTTAGATTACTGTGATTCTATTCAATCACAATGTAAACTTTGCTTAGTTGAATTAGTTATTAATAATATTGTCAATAAAACTACAGGAACACTAGTTTTTTCAAATATAAAAAATATTTGGTCCAAAAAGCTACACTTAGAATTAAAATTTATTAAAGGAAAAAAGAGGTTTTTTTTCTTCTGGGTTTATTTTAGAGTGCTTTTTGTTCTATCATAACTGTCTCTAAATGTAAAATGTTAAATAAAGCGTACAATTTGAAGTTGCAAGAGAGCGGTAGTTGCAAGTTGTTTAATGAATTCCTTTTGTACCGTTGAAATTGGTCGAAAGTTCCTTTTTTTTTCTTTAAAATTTTGGTCAGTACACAAATTTGATAATATTAGTATGGTGCTTACATCATTAAAGTACAAATGTAACACTAATCAAACGTGAATTATAATTGTTTGGTATATTGAGACAACGGGCCCTGTTTTCTTATGTAGCGTAGCGCTTTGTTTTGACTCTTACAGAGCATGTGACTGGTTCATCACAGATCATCTGGGCTTGTGGACCTGGCTCCAAGGCCCGTTTGGACAAAAGTAACATCAAAAGCACACTTTTGATATTTTTCTTGTCCTTATTTTGCTTCCAAAAACGTCCATTTATTTAACTTCCTCTCTGCAAGAAAATGAAATAGAGATATTTCTTTCTCATTTGGATGGACATAATGTTTTAAAACACCTGTTAGTTATTTAATATCAAATATTTAGAGTCTCCCGATGCAAAAATGTCTTTTATAAATGTTTCACCGAATACTTTCTGTTTAAGCAAAATAAATTCCCGCTAATTCTGTAAACATTATCGGGCGATACATTGATAGCATCTTTTAACATATTTACTGACAAATATTAGGCAACAATAAGCTGAAATTTGTATGTTATTTGCCGAGTTGAATCTAAGCGACGAAAAGCAGAGAGCCCAAGTACTGTATTCAAATGTCTGAAACGTCTGTTATGGTACACATTCGTACATGGATACTCACCAGTTATAGACCTACTTGCGAAACACTAGAGCAAATTGTAGAATATCGTGACATTCAATAACATTTAAGGCCCCCTCTTTTCGACGCGTATCTCGTACACGGAAGTACCCACCGCAGACTTCACGAGTATCTCATCGGAATTCTTCCACGAGGTCTTGTATATTCGACTTACCATTCATAACTTGACATTCTATGGAGTGCTTTCCGCGCCGATCTGTGACGCCTGTGACATCTCTGACTCATCATAGATGTTCATCGACTACAGGAACTGCTTATAATCGGTATATGAAAAATGAACTATTCCCGTACACCCCGCAACAGGTGGTATAGCTCCATTTCCGGAAACTGTCTAGGTAGGTATCATCACAGTTCCTATTTCTAGCGCTTAACAGTAGTACACAAACAATACTGTGGTTCAAATAGAAGGGAGTTGTAGCTAGTGAAATTACTTGAGTAACGAGACTTAACATCTTTGTGTCAAAGCGACGAGCACTGTGTAGTGCAGTGTATACCATCCTAACTAGCGCCACGTTAGTGTGGACGAGTGTATCTCTTATCATTAGGTGAACGTCCCGCTCCTCTCGTCGCTTAATTGAATAAAAAAAATTTTAAGAACTGTCACTCTTTGTTTTATTGTTTGTATTATCGTATACAAACACATACCAAAAAATTAATATAATTATTTTCATCTTTCACCTTGAGATAAACAACGCCGGCATAAGCAGATTGAGAGCTATCTGCGAATGCGTGGAGTTCTGTCATCTGTGCATGTCATGCCGCAAGGATGCAGCAGCGTAGCGTTCGTGGTATACTGACTTTGAACACCACAAAGGCTCTCTCTAAATGAACACCACTCCTTGTAAAGTTCCGCTGTTACCTCCTCGTCCCAATCCAATTTCGATTTCCACAATGTTTGCATGAAGATTTTAGCAGAAACAAAGACTGGCGCCATCCAGCCCATGGGATCGTATAGTCTGGCAATTTGGGAAAGAATTTTACTCTTTGTCAGCTTGTCATTTATCTCTGGTAACAGCAAAGTGTATTCAAAACTATCAGTGTTCCTCTTCCAACAAATACCATACACCTTGATTACATTGTTTATTTTAAACGTCATGGATGGATTTGATCTCTTGCTCTCCTCTTCAACACGATTCATAAGCACACTGCTATTGCTGCACCACTTTTGTGAACGGAATCCACCTAACCTCAATAAGCTGTGCATTTTATTATAAATCTCTACTGCCTCTCTTTCTGTTTCATTTCGTGTTAAAAGATCATCCACGTAGTAATCGTGTAAAGTGATTGTAGCTTCAGTTGGGTACTTAGCTTCTTCGTCTTTTGCCAACTGCTGCAAAGCTTTCACGGCTATATATAGAGCGCAGGCAGTTCCAAACGTAAGTCTCGAAAGTTTGCAATGTTCTATAGAGCCTCCATAAAATTGTCTGATAGTTCGAATCCTCGTCTCGTACGCGTACCTGTCGGTACATCTGTACCAGATCAGCCATTATGCCAAAGGTATGACATCTCCACCTCATTAAAATATGGCGCAAGTCCTGCTGCAACTTGGGGCCGACTAATAGACAGTCATTCAATGAGACGTTGTTTATTCCTTTGCAAGAGGCGTCGAATACTATGCGAACTTTATGGTTTGTTTACTTTGTATTGATAACTTTGTGATTTGTTTATCTTCACGCACGATGGCATGATGGGGGAGGTACACGGCCTTTGCATTGTTGATTTCTTTCTCGTCTACGATTCGAGTCATGTGATTCTGGGTTTTATAATCATCTATCACATTTGTATACTATTCTTTCAATGATTGAGATTTTTCCAATTTTCTTTCTAAGTACTGAAATCTTCTCTTAGCTATCTCCTTCGACTTTCCTTCAATACATTTTGGTCTTGAATCTTTGAATGGTAGGTGAACTACATTGCGTCCTTCGCTATCTCTTGTAGTCGTAGATGCAAATAGTTCTTCACACTTTAGTTATTCTGCAGTGAATTTCTTATAAATATCGGCTCTCTTTCCATGTCCCAAAATTAAAACATTTAAAAATATTAATGTATTAATTATTAAATTAATTTAATATATATATAAAGTGGCAACAGGCTCGCCCCCTGTTACATGGGACCTAATCTGACCATATCTGGTGAAAAGTGGGTGTTTATTCACCTCTGCCTACCCCTACTGGGAAAAAAGCGTGATAATAATAAATATAAAAAAAACACATACCAACGTAATAATTTCAGAGATCTAGTGATGAGTCAATGAATTTCTGGATATCTCCTAAGTATCAATCTGACAATTAAAAATCTTTCAATGAGATTTTTGCGGATTCGGAGAAACGGAGAGTATCATACAGAAACATAACATTTTATGTAAACATGAAGTTTATATGGTTATTGCGAGTTCAGTCACGTATTTAATTATCTCCCCTGCTTTTAAAACAGATACCAATTTATGAGAGATCCCGCTAGAGCCATGGTAGAGGAGCGGCGAAAGCACGACTTCAATTTTATAATAATATACTGTGAAGCTAGCTACCTGTGATGCTTGCGTACAATAAACTGAATAAAATGGTAACAACAAAACGTTATTTTTTAAACAGGTTTTGAATTTTTCAACGTATCCTTTTAATCTCATACAATATGAGACATTCAAAAGCAAAAGAAATATTTTAATACTGCGGAATTCAACTTCTCATAAAAAGTATTTTACTTAAGAATAATTTAAAAACAGAGAAGTAGCTGATAAATTTATTATCACCATTGCACATTACTTGTTGTATTTAGCCATAAATTTGGCAAAGGTAAAAAACATATCAGAACACTTCAAAAGTTTTCCAATTTTTGTGAAATATTTCCAGTTCGTATAACAAAGTAAACAAGCCGCAGTGCGACGCGGATAGTAACTTTGTATTGCTCTCGGCCGCGGAAACGAAATTTCTTCAACATCCGCAGCACGTCCACTCTACCTCTGTTCTGTACTAAATTTAATGTAGATTAAAGACTATGCTAGAGATCGTTAAGACTCAAACTAGTATCATTTCGTTAAATACATTTTTTAAATTCAAAAACAACATACCAAGACTATTAGAGATCGACATAAATTTAAATCATAATGCTACAGTTTTTGAATTCACCGAAGTTTGAATATACTGTGTTTATAAACACTCTTGAACGTTTTCTTACCTTGTCACTATTCTATGAAAAAATTAAAAACAGCACGGGAGTGTTTCACTTAGACATTGATAAATAAACCATGAATATTACAACAGATACACTTTTTCGAATAACCTATTCTAAACAGTTAAAAAGACGTTTATTAACAAATATAAAAGTTTATTTTCTAAAAACGTATTTGCGAAATGAAATTTCAACATTTCGGAGATAAAAGTTTTTATTGAAAACAATAATCTTGTGTCCTGCCCGACAATTGCAATCAACATTTTTCGACTACGCTTCAATGTTGACTTTTTGCCGCTTAACAAAATATCAAGAGTTTAACAGCCGTTATTATTATAAAACGCGAAACATTTGAAAAAACATACGTTAAAATTACTTTTTTAAAAAGCCAAGCAACATTTTTTTTAATATTGTATTATGAACGAAATTAATTTATGTACACACATATGTATTTTTTTATTCGACGAAGCGATGAGGAGGACGAAACGATCACGTGATGATAAGTGATACGCTCGCCCATAACAACGTGGCGTCAATTCGGATGATACACAGCACCACATTGCGTTCGTCGCATTAAAACATGATATGTTAAATCTTGTACCCCATAATTACACTAGCTACAGCGCCTTTCAAACCTTATCACAGTTATGTTTACACAGTACTGTTTGGAGGGAGAAATAGACGCTGCGGTGGTATCTACCTGGACAGTCTCCGACAACTGAGACCTGCCACCAGTTAAAAGTAAGAGAATTACCACCAGTAAGAGAATTTTGTATTAAGTTTTTAATATTGAAATAATGAAAATGTTGCTTATACTTCTATAAAAGAATATTAATTGTTTTATTGATAGTAGGTCTCTGCTACCAGGGGCTCTAGGTAGCTACCTCCGCAGCGCCTATTAATGCCGCCCAACATTAGTATGCAAACAATACATTGTTCCGGTTTGAAGGACTATGCGTATGATGAGACCCAATTCTGTGACGAGCGTAATGTGGTGCTGTATATATCATCTTAACTAGCGCCACGTTGTTATGAGCAGGCGTATCACTTATCATCAGGTGAACATTCCGCTCGTCTTGTCGCTTAATTTAATAAAAAAAAATTAAGAACTCTCTTTTATTTAAGTGAAAAACTATGCTATTTTATAAGTGCTTAATTCTAGCACGTTCTTGAAGAAATAAAAATTATACTTTACAGAAAAAAATATTTAGCATACTGTAGGCTGTATGTAGGTTGTTACTAGTTTAGTGCTTTTTACTACCACATAATCACTTAACATCAAGTGGGATCGTGGTCAAGTGCTAATCTTGTCGATTTTAAAAATAAACTCTTTTTATAGTATACGATTAATTTTAACGAGTAGTTTAAAGAATATTGTCCTCTGTAGCTCTGAACGGTGACAGTGTTGTTTGCACAACAGACTGAATATGCATGACGGTTTCAAAGAGTGATGAATAAAGTTTGTTTTTCTCGTGCACCTGTTTCGTTATTCAAGAAACTTTATACACAGTAATGAAGAGAGAACTTTTCAAAATATATACGATAACGGAAATTTTGTTTCGCATGTTATGAACTTAAACAAAATCTGTTACTACCGGTAAATTTTCTTCGAAACGATGAAACATTCAGGTAATTTAGTTCAGAGGAATCTGTAGTATTAAATATGTATAATGATTAGATTTTGTATACAAACTTAATTTTTTTTTAAATAACTTTTGTTTTTTTTTCAAATATTTGAATCCAAGTGCAGATTATACATAGGATTATGATGGATGAAATTTATATTATATAATACTACTTTGTAAAATTTGCATGTGAGTTTAAAGTTAAATATAATAAACTACTACCTTTAAATCACGTGTATTATAAACTATCTTTTAAAAGAAAGAAAATTCTATCTTTATTGAAATTAAAGAAAAAAGTTTAAGATACTTTAGGAACATTGTGTATAAAACAAAATGTATTAAAATCGACACCCTGACATTTATAAGATAAACTAGTGGTTTTGTTAATAAGAACCCAATGGATTGGATTAGTTTTGGACTGCGTCAAAATTGTCGAAAAAGTCACACTCAATATGGAATAAAAATAGGCGGTTTTAAAATAAAAGTATATAATAGACAACTCGGTATCTATTTACGATTCTGTAAACGGCTTTTAAAATGGCCAGACTCGTTATGAAAGTTCTTGCTACTTCCTGCTTTTTCTTTTACAAACGTTTATTGCATTTTTATAGCCACAAGAGATATCAAATGCGAGTAAAGTTTTAATAGACGCATAGACTTCGTAAAATGCCAAAATAAACCTCTGGTAATAAGTAACTGCTTTTGTTATAATAAATCCCAATTTAAATACTGTTGTACCTTTCACTCATCATGTATATGAGTTAGTATGATCAATAACAGACAGTAGTTTTAAGTTAGTATTTAAAGTCCGTAATTTCTAAGGCATTCATACTACAAACATATAATTTACTATCTGCTATCTTGATTTTATCTTTCAATAGCTTTCAGGATTTAAATTTCATTGGTTAGAGTGTACAAAAATTAACATAGTAAAATATGATTTGGTAGTGAATTACAACAGAATTTTTTTTAACTCTCTTTGGTCTAATGTCTTTGTTGGTAAGTGATCTAAAATGATTTATTATTAAGTTTTGAACAACTTTTCCCTACTTTAAAGTTACTCAATATTTGACTAAATATAGATTTCTTGAAGTAAATTTCTTATGATATCTTGATCTCATGAATCTAATCTTCAATTCTATTAATACGTTTTAGATCAACATTAACAACAGTTAACATTGGAAATAATACCGTCGCCGATTTCTTAGATTTCTTTAAATATTCAAAATATATGTGAAAGTAGTTAACGAAGATATATTATTTGTTAAAAATTATCATAATCATGGCTTAATAATACTATAACTTATCATAGAAGTCGGTCTACATAGGAGTAACATCAACTTCAGGAGCATCTCCTCTTTGATGTTCTATAATATTATATATTATAGAAGATCTGCATCAATAGAAATCTTAGATAGATTATATAGTTGCAATTATAATTAAACTGCTCAAAGATAGTTACTAGTCATAAAAAACTTTAATTGATGCAAAAATGTTTGTATTTGTGGGTAAAATCAATTAGCTATGAATGAGCAAAGATAAATTAATTTTGAGGCAATACAAAAAGGTTTTTTTTTCAGTAAAGGCAATTAATTCTTGAACAACCATTATAATTACTTACGTCTTTTGAAAACTTTAGGGCTTCCAAATCCCGGCGGCGATTTTTTAATTTCGCCTGACATCAAAGATTAAAATGTAAACACTTTATGAAACAATTTCCATAGACCTTTTCATACAATTTTTATATTTAAACTCGTGCTAACTGTTTATACTTTATACAATTTATTTAAAAAATGTCAATGCTTATATTTATGAAAGATAAATAATAATTTATTATAAAGCATAGCTATATACAGTTTGCTTAGTATTATGAGTACCAATTTAAGATATTTATGTATGAATTCGATACAAATGAAAGTAAAATTCGATTTAAAATGACAAAATGCATAAAAAGAGCTATTTTAAGGATAATAAAAAGCGTTTTACAATTTCATTTATAGCAGTCATAAAGGTACAACGGTACACAGTGTCGCTTTCGCATTCATTGTAGTTTTAATAAAGCTATAATTTTTGCATTCACACAAAAAGCTACATAGAGCATATGAATACATAAAATAAAAATTCTCACTCACGGCATACCAATATTTCCTTTCATGTTCATGCGAATATCCTAGAATGAGATGTTCCAATATTATAACTATGTTTGTATGTATGTTATATGTATATTTGAAAACAAAACCAATCTGTTAAATCTTTAATGAAGCTTTGAAAATCTAATTTTAAAATTGCTATGTAATTTTTTATTCTTAACATATTTCAAACCATTTGGCTATAGACACTTAAAAGGTATCGTTTTTCTTTATTGCAATCAAATCTTTACCTATATTAAAAACTAATGAGTAATTAAATTAAAAAGAACTTTGATAGATGCAGTACTAAGGTACAAATCCAGGTTATCTGTTAACAAAGTTAACGAACGGAACTAGCCTCGCGCGCGCTTCGCAGTCACTATGTAACTTAATTAAGCACTTTGCCCCTGGTAGTAAGCCCCATTCATTCCAACTTAGCAATTACGTCTTCCTGTAACATACACAAATCAAATAAATTAAACGATTTAACTGCCTGTAATCTGAATTGCAAATTTGAATTGAGGTTATTGCAGAGTTACTCAAAGTTTACATAGTGCTCTCAAAAAGAAGTTCATTGTAACTATCCTGTCTCATATGGTCCTTTGATCGATTTCAGGGCCATATGATTAACAAAGTTTGTATAGATAGCTACAACTCTTATATTGTAAATGTACCACTACTAAAGGACGACAGCATTTCGTCTTTAAACGAAAAACAAAAATCATTTAGATGAACACGCTTCACCATTTACTGCCTCGTCATATATTAACATAATGTGTAATTGAGGTCAAGTGATAGCTCGCCCAACCCACGTTTGGCTATCATAATGGATAAAAAGCCTTGACTCTCTTCATGTAAGAAAAGACCCCGAGCAGCAAAGGGAACATTGAGAGAGATGATTATGTTTCACGTTGTGTATATACATGGGAATATTTTTATAGTAACAAAGACCATTCGTCGCAATTTGCAATTTAATGCTTTATAAACATCTTAAGTATCAACTCATGTGACAGCCATATATATTATTTACGATCATGGGAACACCTTGCCCTTTCGTGATATGAAAAAACATATACTTCACTTTAAAACGGCATCGGTTAAAGCTGCAATTAAATTAGTGCACGCGATTCAAATGAAAATTAAAATTCCTGTAACGAAATTCAAATAGTTATTTTAGTAATTGTGCAAATCCAAGCGATCCGAATGATTTTATTTAATTAAATTTCGTATACAGTGAACGCCCGCAGCAGACATTTAATTTTCATGCTGAGGTTGAATACTTTAAATTCCGTAACAGAGCTATTGAGTTATTTACCGCTTTACCTAAACAATTGACCATTATTATTCATGTAAAATTTAGTACCTTAGGATATTCAGAAGTCTACCATACCAATGCTGCGAATGGTTGATTCACTTAAAAATTCTTTTAATATTACATATACAATATTTCATACAGATCCCAAGATAAATCCCACGTTACATTTTAAACTTATGTCTCTAACTGATTTCTTCTGGTAGTATTATATTAGGTTGTCAAATATCTTCCTTCCGCCTTTTTGTATTTTGAATTTCGCGGCTATGTACAAAGCGCTACAGAGCTCGTATCTGGCAATACTATACATAATTTGAAAGGTCTTGACATAACCTACAAAACGACTCTATGCATAATTAGTTTGGATATTGCGTTCAACAGTTATAGACGTGTAAACATATAGTTCACTAACGCCGAAATTCGCGCTATTTTAAAGTTTTCCTTCGTTAAAGGCAAATCCGCTAGAGAAACGTTCCGTGAGATTAATGGTGTTTTGGGGGATGGTACTCTATCACTTCGAACCGCGGAGGAATGGTTTCGACGATTCAGAGCCGGTGAAAACGACACCATGGATAAGCCGGCCGGCGGAAGAACTGTGACGACAAATACCGATCAAATCATGAACTACATCGAGTTAGACCGGCATGTGGCATCTCGTGACATCGCCCAGGAGATGGGAGTTAGTCACCAAACCATTTTAAACCATCTGCAGAAGGCTGGATACAAAAAAAAGCTTGATGTTTGGGTGCCGCATGATTTGACGCAAAAACACTTTCTGGACCGAATCAACGCCTGCGATATGCTGCTGAAACGGAACGAACTCGACCCATTCTTGAAGCGGATGGTGACTGGCGACGAAAAATGGATCACATACGACAATATCAAGCGAAAACGGTCGTGGTCGAAGGCCGGTGAATCGTCCCAAACAGTGGCCAAGCCGGGATTGACGGCCAGGAAGGTTTTGCTGTGTGTTTGGTGGGATTGGAAGGGAATCATCCACTATGAGCTGCTCCCATATGGCCAGACGCTTAATTCTACCATCTACTGCGAACAACTGGACCGCTTGAAGCAGGCGATCGACCAGAAGCGTCCAGAATTGGCCAACAGGAAGGGTGTAGTGTTCCACCAGAACAACGCCAGACCACACACTTCGTTGATGACTCGTCAGAAGCTACGGGAGCTCGGATGGGAGATTTTATCGCATCCACCATATAGCCCGGACATAGCGCCAAGTGATTACCACCTGTTCCTGTCCATGGTGAACGCCCTTGGTGGTGTAAAATTGAACTCAAAAGAGGCTTGTGAAAAGTGGCTGTCCGAGTTCTTCGCAAATAAGGAGGGGGGCTTCTACGAGGGAGGTATTATGAAGTTGCCGTCTAGATGGAAACAGATTATCGAACAAAACGGCGCATATTTGAACTAAATCCGATCACTGTAACACTTTTTATAAAGCATTGAATAAAGAGCAAAAAAGCGGAAGGGAGATATTTGACAACCTTATATATTAGGAGGACCGGAAAGTAATGTCGTTTTCTTACGCTAAATACAAACATACATTTTTAACGAGTCTTTATTTTTAATCAATGATGTATTCCCCATCATTGTCAATAACCTTTTGCCATCTAGTGAGTAAATTTTCAATCCCTGATCGATAAAAATTAATTGGTTTTTCGGCAAAATATCTAGAGATGGCATTTTGGATATCATCCAAATTTGCAAATGTTTTGCCACTTAAAAAGTGTTGCAGCGCTCGGAATAAGTGGAAATCCGATGGTGCAACATCGGGCGAATATGGTGGATGAGGCAGCACCTCCCACCCCAATTCATTAATTTTTTCTAGAGTTCGCCTTGCGCAGTGCGGTCTTGCATTGTCATGTTGGAGAATGACGCCTTTTCGGTTGACAATCGCTGGCCACTTTTCAATTAAAGATTGATTGACTCGCTGCAATTGTTCGCTGTAGAGGTCTGCAGTAACAGTTTCTCCAGGTTTCAGTAATTCAAAATGAACAATGCCGCGAATACTCCACCAAACACACAAAAGCGCTTTTTTGGGGTGTAAACCTGGCTTAGCAGTACTCCGAGGGATTTCATTTGGAGAGAGCCACTGCCTTTTGCGTTTTGGGTTATCATACAGGACCCATTTCTCATCTCCTGTGATCAAGCGATCAAAAAACGCTTCTGTGTTGTGTCGTTGAAGCAATAAGTTGCATGTGATTGATCGGTTAGCCTTATTCTGTTCGGACAGATTATGCGGGACCCAAACACCTGCTCTGCTTACTTTTCCAATCTGCTTCAAATGTTCTTGGATGGTCGACCAAGGTTTGTTGAGACTGTTTGACAATTCCTCGATCGTCTGACACGGATTTGCTTCCACTTCCGCCCTTAACACGTCGTTGTCTAACGCTGATGGTCTTCCTGATCGATACGAGTCGGAAAGATCAAAATTACCCGATTTGAACTTGGAAAACCACCTTTGGCATTTACGAATGTCCAGTGCATTTGGATAAACATCGCAAATGTTTTTGGTAGCAACTGTTGCGTTATTTCCCTTGCGAAACTCAAAGAGCATGCAATGCCGGATGTGTACCTCTTCTGGTATTTGGCTGGCCATTTTACCCAAAATTACAAAAAAAAATTGTAATTCAATTGTCTATAAGTAAAGAAATCACTATAACCTCACAATGTCTTTGGTACGCCTCTGAACAAAACAATGAGCTGACAAATGACAATCAAGTATTGGCATGCGCAGAAACGACATTACTTTCCGGTCCCCCTATTATATAGATACACTTTACTTGACTTTAATATTAATGTACATTTGTAAACTTTAGGTCGAGCAGCGAAAGGGTGAGGGAAAACGTCGTGAAGTAACATGCACATAAATTAGAATTTACTCTAAGGTGTGTGCGAAGTCACCAATTGGGCCCGCGCGGTGACTATGGCCCATCCATCGCCCTCATATTGAGCGGGGATGTAAATAGGCTGTAAAGTCAAATAAAAGTAAATATGTAGATATAATATTAAAGCAATATTTTTGAGAGCAATAAACACTTTCCAAAACAGTTATTAGTAGCCTGTTAAACCCGTGTCAAATGTCATGACCCCCTCAATAATAAACCAATTTAAACTACTTTTTCATTTCAGAAAGAGATGCAAATAGTTAAACAACATGAGCATAACATTTACAAATACTTGTGACTCTCTTTTACTGCATGTTTTTTGGATATAGTATCTTAATTTGAACTACGGGGAGAGGTTTTACCAATAATCATCACTACAGCAACGACGAGTTGCTAAACGCAGTACCACTATCGCGCTTAAAGGATTCCATTGCCGCCAGTGGAAATTCATTCGTCTAGGCGTGCTTCAACTTCTGAGATCCGCCCATCGGAATGCTGGCAGGCTGCTGGTCTTTCTTCACTTCACTTTCTGTTCCCCCGAACCGGTTTCACGTCTTTTCGTAGCGGTGGGAGTCAGTAACGGTGGCTTGGCTTTGGCAGTTACGGTTAAGCTAAGACGAACCTACTCGACCGGCCCGAGTTGAACGCTCCAGGTGAACTTCATCGAGGAAAGCGAATATGTGTCGGTGTGCTGTGGGAGCAGCACTGCCTTTCGCAGCCATGGTAGAGTCACGGAGGGAGAGAAGGGTCGATATTGCGTTCCGCCGCTCTCCCTACCCTCCGCGACTAAGCGGTGCCACACCGCTTAGTGGCGATGGGTGGGGAAGTGGATTATCGTTATTGTATTTCGTCGCTCTATGTATCATCCGCGGCCGTATATTGGTTGGCGGCGGAACCCAAAATCAGATCCGCCGCAGGGAGTCGAGAGAGTTTTCTCTCCTGGCACCCATGGGCTCTGTGTGACGGATTGGGGGGATCCGTTGCCCAGGTGACGTATGAGACCGAAAAGAGGGCGCGCTATATGTTCCGGCGCGCTTTTATAGAGGTAGATATCTGTGCTACCAACCTTAGTATTGTATTTCCTCTGTCCGGGACTGCGAAGTTCGATGCGACTTCGAAGATGTCTTATACATCTACTGGTAAAAGCACGGCTGTCAACAGAATTGACTGCTGTTTTAGTTACATAAAAATCTAATTATTATCAATTTTAATTGTTATGGAAAATGAATTTAACAATGATAATTGCATGCATGGTATCAGTGTATATGGACTATTAAATTGCGTGGCAACTTTGCTCCATTGGCTGGCACTGTTACGCAAGACACCAATAAGCTATGGGCGACAAACTGACAAAATGTAACCTTTTATCGAATTCAATGTCTACTTAAATGTGATTCTATTTTTTGCAACTCTTCCTCATGGATTAATTGTTGTGTTAGAAAGATGTAGATTTAACATTTTGTTAGACATAACTAAATTATATATAAAGGCTTTACTTAAACGTAGATGATTCTACTTTATTATAACATTCATATAATTAAAAATTAAAACAATTCTAGGTAGGAATCTGTACATACTTTATTAATATTTTGATTACATTTTTCGACAAACCCATGTATGTTGGCAGTGCAGGACTGGTCTGTGAAAAGATATTTAGAGGAGCCTACGTCCAGCAGTGAACATCTATTAACTGATAATGGTGACGATTATCCGTACTTAATAACTGAGATGTATAGCAAAAAAGACTATTTCAAAGCAGAATTGACAACAAAGAACAGAAATACCAATTTTTATCCGTCCAATATTTTTAAGAAATTAGTTTTCAAACAATTTATATTAGAGATGTTTATGAAAGTAGATGCTACAATTATGATAGTAATAAAACTGTGCATATATGCTTTCCAGCATCAAAGGACTACATCTTAATGTTCATAACATTGTCCGTTGCAGGACAATCGTTAACTGAGCTTTATTAAAGGTCTCAATTGTCCCTGGTTCTTAATTACAATGTTTCGTGTTGCTAACGAGTTCTGTCGTCCGCAGATGAGACTGTCTGCATAATTAATTTCCTTTCAACAGAACTTCTCACACGATTGCTAATTAGAATAGTTTGGTTAATTAATTTCTCATCGATGACCAACCATACCTTGGCATGATGAGATATAGAATTGAGGTTATTTATTACACCTCTGACTGAAAAAGGTGGAGTTATAAATAACTGTATTTCTATAATTCGATTATTAAAACTACCATGAAAAACTTGTTTATTCTCAATAACTTAAAACTTGAGTTTTATTTGTTTATTTTATCTGTAAAAATTATGATAATAAACTATCAATGAAACTTCTCTTTTCATAGTGTTTTTATTCACTGACAACGCAAACTTCTTTCCTCGATAAAGGAAATGCAAGACGAATGTTTTGTACTCGTTTTATATAATATATATATATTAAAGTAATCGTTTTCGAATGTAACTAAATAGTTCGAAAGCACAATTTGTAACTTAAATATTGCTTTAAAAGTTGCACCGTTTTCATCATACTCCGGAAAATACCGCAAATCCAAACAAATAGCGTCATTAGTTTCTAACCCACAACACTTCGCTGAGGCCCCTAGTGAAGATAAAATGCAGGACTGTCTAACCGTTGAATAAATCTTCTCAACCTTTGCACGGTACAACCCTTGTGGTTTGCTTAAAATGTCTTTTAAAGATGAAACAAAAACCGTTGCTTTGATTTCAGTAATGAAGTAAGTGAAAAATAAATGAGACTATTATTTAGTTTTAATGCGCTACTCCTTTAGTAAGAATCATAGTTTTTTTTTTAGATAATGAGTCAATAGTCAAATAATTTATGTTTTTAAATAAACACATTTTCTATATTGTCTAAATAGACAAATAATCATAGTAGAAGTCGTCTTCAAAAATTGAATACGATGTATTTTAGCTTTGAAGCTTCAGTGTTCATGTGGCATAATTAGGAATCTTTATCATAAAAGGACGAAATTTAGTACAAAGTAATTTGGTAATAAGTTATATGTTTGGCTTCGTATATTACAATATAAAAAAATTGGTTAATATGATCCCACTGCATAATGTAAAGATCACGGTTTTAAATAATATTACAAATGATGTGGTAAGATAAAATCTTTAGAAGCATTTTACTATGAAAAGAAAATATCAATGTCTTCTAATTAAATAAAATAAAATAAGAAATATATCATCAACAGGACTTCTTAATAATAACTCTTAACGCATTTACTCAGGTATGTTCATTTGCATTGTCTTGAAATTATCAAAGCTTTTATATTATAATGTCTTACGTAATGTAAGTTCGGAAGAAAATTAAAACAGCATATACTTTAAAAAAAAACCAATCTAGCTCTAAATACATTGGCCGGAGCTAAATAGTCGGATGTCCTGGTTATACAATCAGGTCCCAACTGCACTTTCCTCTATAAATTAGGAATAACGTTAGCAGTTGTCATTGGCCGCATCTGTCGGGAGTTATGTATTGCAATAAATTGGGAGATGCTCGGGCTCCAGCTGCTGGTAATTTAATGTATTCCTGTAGTTAACGTTATCATAAATAATTATTTATTTAACAAATATATATATTTATTATGACCAACTGAAAATTTATTTTATTTTATTATGTGCATTTATATTGCCAGATCATTAAACATTATCCAATACGTTGCCTTTGTTCCTAAAGCTATTTTTATACAAAAAAAGATTGAAAAGAATAGTCTTATATGAATCAGAAGTAAAATAAATATTGAATTAATAAACTTAAAATAAAATCTTACTCCAGTATACATAGAGTAAGCAACATCAGTAATATTAGAGATCGAGAAACTCTTTAAATATCCCCGAGGCGTAGAAGACGGTAATCAAATAAAGCATTGAGGCAAGTCCTTGGCGGAGTGTGCCCCGTCACTTGATTAAACAGCTTCCGCCCTGATTACATCTCCATTAGATTCAAATCTACCAACATTACATTCTAAATAAACGGAGATATACTTTTAAAATAATGACAGTGAATTTCTTTTTAAATTCTATTACATTGTGGTTATGTATATATATATTTCAAACAACTATGTTAATGTACTTCGGATTAATATGATTTCAACATTGTATAAAAAACATTACAATATTCGTAAAATACTAGAATGGTCTATATATAATACATCTCGCACCGTAATTCTATTGAAGAAGAAAAATATCACAGTATATTAGATGAACAATCGTACTAATCGTCCCACTAGAGGGACTCGGAGGCTTTTCACACAAGCAGAAAATCAAGGCTATTTATGCACTAGGCAGGTAAAGTGTTCCTGGAGATGTTTTCTTTTACCGAATGTACAAGCTTAGTTTGAATCTGCGCCTCTTTGACATTTAACAGATACAAGTGTATTTCACACAGACTGATGTCTGTGTGAAATACACCTGTGTCTGTGTGAAATACACCTACTGAAGTGGTGATCCACTTCAGTACCTTAAACAAGAAAAAGCTTGAATAGCAAAATATTGGTCGATATTGGTACACAATTTATTGTTACATACAGTAACATAAAATATTTACAACTCCATTATTCAAGAGCTGCATTTTCTTAAATTTCTTTATCTAGTTTAGGAATTCGTAAACGTTTCAAAATTTATTCACTTTAACACCTTAGCATGGGGCGCACGTTTCGTTCGACCCATTTTATTCTTGCTTACCTTTTTCCTAAACAACAAGCTTTGTTTCACAAAGTAATAATCGTGAACGACTATATTTAACACAACAGACTTGAATAAGATTATAGCATGATTAAAAGAAAACAGATTTCTTGTTTAATTACAACTGACAACATATAAGTTCATTACATTGCGAGCTTTGTCAATCGGTAGAAATTGTTTTTCTCAAAACACCACGAATAATAGTAATATAACTTCAGTATTAATAATACATCAAAATGAAACTCACTAAGTTTTACCTATGCATTTTTCTACTAGCAAAATAACGAACACAAAGTACTGCTATAATATGTATATCATCCTCGGCGTATCACTTAAAATCAAGTGATGGTATAGCTCATCTAGACGTTCCGTCATATTAAAAAAAAATCCTACGCAAATTCATTTATTTTTAAACTCCGTCCTTATTTTATTTGGACATATATACATAAGCATTGGACATCCGATGCAAAGATGGGAAGCGGGATGTCCGGTGCACGTTGACACGCAGACAGTAGAGTGAGGCCTTGTCGTTGAGTCAGGATACATACCATTTAACTGTCGCCGCTTCTATTCTTAGTTAAACTCACCACTTCTACACGAACACATGCCGCTCAATTAATAACATCCGTATACATATACCTAAACTCACATGCAACTAGCATCGTAGTGAATAAACTAGAAACATTCCAAAACTGTTACCTGATACATAACCTACGAAAAACTTCCATTTTGATAATCTATAATAAATCTTAGTGAAAATATATCATTCTTGAGGACTAACACATTTAATAACATGTCTAACGTATTTTTATTCAACAAGTTTTTTAAACTTCCTATATTTTTATTTATTGTTTTGTTCTATTTTTTAAAATACCAAGAAAGTGGAAATAATTCTAAGAAAGAAGCAGCCATTTTCCTGTGACCGTTACTGTGCTCGTCAATACAACGTGGTGGACCTTGGATTTAAAACTCCGTGTATCAAAAGATGCGATTAACTATAAATTACATTAAATATTATATTTCATTTAGACACTTAAGTTTGTATCTATAATGTAAAAACAAACTATGTATACAATTTATTAATAATTTTATACATAAAATTGCCTGGCAACAATCGTAATGTGTCACTGAACTGTTCTCTTAACTGAATAACTTCGGTACAAATTGTGTGAAGTTCATGGCCGTTGCAAAATGTGAATTAGGTGTCATTTAATTCGGTATACGGCAGTTCTAAATAGTACCAATAAATAAGAAATATGAATAAGATGTTGAACAAAATATTATTGTGTCTTATATTAACCTATACTTAACAAAATTAATTTCTCGTTCTTGTAAATGAGTGGAATAGTTCATCGGCGTCAATGTTTCTATTCAAGAAATGAGTGATAGGTCAACCGGCTTCATCACCCCAGACCATATCACAAAATACCAGGTGGCATAGTGGTACTAAGTGGCCCTTTTTGGTTTAATAAAAATACCAGCCCTCCTTCCTTTTAAAAAAATATTTCTATAATACACTGTATTTTGTGTACAGCGCTGATGGTTTACTTCTTTTCTTTTATTTTTGTTTGAAGGAACTACAATAATAAATAAAGTTACTTTTTAGACGTTTGAGCGTTTTGGCGTTCTGAATCTTTTGTTATAATTTGGTTGTAACATTACCTAGTCCAGATCGAGGTTTTCAATTTTTCTATTATGTATTGAAGTATTACAATGTTTTACATTAAATGATTTAAGTGTAACAAACAATTTTGAAGCACTTTTTTTAAAAAATTTGTGTTTACTGAGTTTCTTTTACTTATTTGACATGTAATCATTTTGTTAATTTCATAAGAAGGATGGAAGATTTTTTACAAACATATTAAAAACTATAAATTTTGTAGAAGTTTTTCCTTATAAATTTTTGGATACAATTCTTCTTCATGACATTAAAGGTACTCCGAACGACAAAGGCAGGCTTCAAGAGTTTAAAAAATGTCTTGGTTTGATAATACCGTCATTTTTATAAAAAGTTTTTAACTATCGCGATTTTTCGTCTTTGAAAAATATTTCTTGAAAAGTACTTAAATGATTTTATTTATCTTCTAAAATGTCTCATATTTTCCACATAAGTGCTTTCTTTCTTTTATTACTTGCCGTTGGTACAAATAAATAACTAATAATAAATAATAACTAATTCTTAGCGAGTTCCTCAAGAGCTCTAATTTTATATTATTGGACCTATAAATAAATAAATTCATACTATATTCTAACAACACACAACATGCCGTAATTCACAAAAGGAATTTAAATTATTTTATGTTAATTTCATAAAACACAAAGAGTTATCATAATATTCTACAAAATATTTTCTCTCTAAGTATATTTTGTAGAGTAAGCAGAATTATTCGTTGTATTTCTTTTATTCAAACGTACAAATACAAAATGTATGAAATGAATTATTTACTGTGATGTGTTCCAAGGTAAGGTTATATATTTTTTCCTTAAGAAACAAAAATGTTTGCAATTTTTCTTATAGACCTTATTTCTAGATGTAATTACAATATTTCAATGTATATTTAAGAAAGATGCATAACAATAACTTAATGTATAAATTTAGAGCAGTTAGGTTGTAAAAAATATGTTAAAAATTCAAGTAAAGAAGAAGTTGATATAACATGTCTTTATTTTCTAAATCTATATAAAATACCGAGTAGTAGCTATTTGGGATTAACTTTAAAGTTACCTAGACTGGCATAGTCAAAAAATGTACATAATACAGATGTTTATAACAGAAACGCATTCAATATAAATATAGAAACAATATTTACATTAACTCAAGGTATTTCGGATACTGCGTATTACAAATTTTCCAAATTAATCGGCTTTAGATATCTGCTCCAATCTTGTATTTATAATATTAATAAACATACATATAATTTCGTTAAAATCCTTAAACATTATAACATATTCAAGTTAAATCAGTACAAATAGTGTATAAGAAAGACGTGACCTCCGTTAATATTTAAATTGTATTAACATAAGTCTATTTCTGTGTATGGTTTCAAGCGATATTTTATATGCACACCGTAAAGGTCGCCGTATAGAAAACTGGGTACAAGAAAATATATTCAAAGGCTGAAGAATTATTTAATTTTCCTTTAACCTATACAAAAAAAATCGATAAAAATTTGCAATGAAATAAAAATCACTGCATAAGTTCTCTTGGAAAGATAAACTTATTATTTGATAATAATTTACCAAACAGAACAACATAGTTAAGGTAAAAAATATTAACAAGAAATTTCTACAGTAGAACAAAAAAGGTAGAAAGCGCACATGTAAAATTTAATAAGTACCAACAACAGATTGAAAATTGGTGTGTTGATATTTTTGTTAGATTGTAATTTGCTTTTTATTATTATTTTCTTTTATTCAACGAGGCGATAAGACGAGCGAAGTGTTTACTTAGTCGTAAGTAATACGCCTGCCCAAAGCAACGTGACGCCAGGTAAAATAATAGACACAGCGCCACTTTATGCTTTTCGACTCAAGAATTAAGATGTTGAAGTCTCACTACTATATTGATTTCATTAACTACAATGCCCTTTAAACCGGGACACAGTGATGTTTGTCGGCAGATATAAGTGTTGCGGTGGTACCTACCTTGACCATATGCAGCAATAAAGACTACAATTCAAAACGATACAGCTGTCCATAAACCAATATATTATAGTAATATTATGATAGCTAGAAGCATTTACTCACTTATTGTGTAAAAATGAATTAATGTGTAACAGACATTCAATTAAGTTAAAAGCAGTTTATCGTTCATAACTTAGATGGTTTTTACCATCGGTGATTAACTCCAGCACTAAAAGTTTACTGAGTTGTAAAGAACAATAACATAGTTGATTTCTCGAAACAAAGAGAGGTAGTGACCGCAAGCAATTGAGATATTTCAGGCTTGACAACAAGGTTAAGGGGGGAGAGCGGCAGCAATCTGGGCCACTGCAAATTGCAATCAATAAGAGAGACGAATGCGACGCGCCGCGACGCGAGCCCAAGTTCACGGTCGTTGGGAATTGTCATTCGTGCATTTTGCTTATCATTTTTAACCTACACCGAGCAGGAGGTTTTTAATTCCACGCATAGATCCCTTTTTCTTTTGTCGTCATTTTGTTATTTATGAAACTCTGATCGCTCAGTTTGGAAGACGGTTGTACGCACTGTACATCACCAAGAAGCACGAGTTCAATTCCACATGAGCATGAGCCTTTTTTCCGACGGATACGTTTCAAGAACAACAGCATTAGGTGATACGTGATATCCACTCGCATTTCTCTAGCGTTGTTTTTTATAAATGACCTTGAATCTTTCTTTTCTAGATGGACCCTAATACCAACGGTGGAATCATGAAGACAGCTGTTATTATTGTTGTGTAATTTACATCCACGCTTTCATTTCTACGAAGTAATCCTATTTTAATAACTCTATTTAGTTAAAAAAGAGTCGCCTAATAGTTTTGTATCCAATCTCAGATCGTAAAACATTTATTACGCGAAAATATTTGTGTAATATAAATCAGAATCTAAATTATTATAATTAGTACATTGCGTTAAGAAGCATTAATCGCATAAGTCTCCAAATAAATAAAAAACCTTAATGATTCCAAATCAAACTTTTACATGCTTTAATTTCATATAATAATTACTTATATTTAAGCGAATACCACACATTTAATAATAATAATTTCCCGGTTTTTTAGCATCTATTTTATTATCTGGACCACTGTATGACTATGGCTACTGCAAAGCTGTCTAAACGTGAAGATAATGAAATAATTGAATAAACGCGATAGAGTCCGAAAAATTCACTTTTATAATACGTTTCTCTTTAATTATAATTGTGTTTTTTTTTTCAATTTCCGTTTAGACTCCTTTAACTTTTTTTAAAATGTGTTCGTTCTTCAATATACCATTCTATTATCACTGAATTAGATCAACAATGGCAATAACAGATAACTTCTAGGTCACTGGATATAAATTCGATTTCTATTGTTTTAATAAACATTAGTAATATTGAACAAACGTCGTTTTTGTTCCTAGCTCACAATTTTTTTATTTCATTGTATTAACGTTACTTTAATTTTTAAAGAAAATGTGATTCATCTCCTTTTTATCACTTTAATTTAAATTGTTACTCCCATTAAGCCATTCATAAATTTTTGACAATATCAGTTAAAATGGTTTGACTTATTAATAATTTTTAATTAATTCATTAATAAAACGTTTTTAAGATTAAGCGAATTTTTAAAGAGAAGAGTACTTTCCATGCATACATGCCCGTCGAGCAAATGAAGTTTAAAATTAAACAACCATAATAAAAACAGATAGCAAACTTTTGAGGCAGCTGCGAAAATGTGTGTTCTTATTTCCTTTGCTTGTTTTCCTGTGTTCACAAAAAAATAGATTTTCACGACTGCGCGTTGTTTTAAAATGTGTGACGAATCATGTGCAGTTTCCGTTTTACCATCAAAATATGTCGGCATATTTCAGTTAAGTAAAAGAAGATTTTCATAACCTTTCGGCGATGGAATACCCACACTTTAACTGGGATTTGTATAAAAAGCATAAGTGAGGCGGCGACGACAAAGCGTCGCAATGCAGAGTGCACTCCGACGCCGGCACGACCTACATCTCTCGACAATGGATCCAGTGTACCGCGTTACAATTCACCTCGACCCAGCTTTAAAATATTACACTGTAATGTTTTACCTTAACCTTAAGAAATTCCATTGGAAAAATACACAGGTGTGACGGTACGACACGGTAACGAAGAACACGGATTGGAATATATATATATTATTCACCAGCGCTCTACCCTAGACGTCATCTAAGGATATAATAATTTCAAGGAAAAGTAACAGCTTTTCTTTTTACCGATTCTAGTAACTCACATTTCTCCTGCTTGAAAATCTGTCTACACTTAGTATTGTAGTACGCTGAAATGATGTGGAAATCTCAGGGGTAGGCTTATGTCCAGCTGTGGACGTCTAACGGCTGATGATGACGCTGAAATAATAATAACGATGACGGTCTAAAATTTATACATAAAACAATACGAATAGAAAATTTAAAAACACGTTGAATTATATGTATTGAATCATAAAAATATATAATTCTACTGACTATCTATTGCCCTTTTTAAGATTTCATTACTTAGAATATATATTTATTATTATTTTTTGGTTGCCATCCAACATAGGAAAATTTTCTATAAAAAATTCCTCAGCCACTTAACAAACATACGTATTGATTGATGATTCTGCCAGGTATGTTACGACTACTACTTTACCATGAAAGTGGCGAAAAAAACGTTAAATTTGTAATAAATTTCTCATCTGTAATTATAAAAAATAAGTTATTATTTTATTAATGTCTATTATTATCGAATATTTCGCCGCTCTTCGCTTAAGTTATATATTTTCGTCCAATAAATATTTCTTTGGAATCTATTTATAGTCCCTGTGCGATCAGTAATACGAAGAAAATATACGCTGTTTCGAACTAAAGAGAATGTTATTTATGTCTACAAACGAAATATGAACATCGTACGTTATAAATATATCTTAAACTTAAATTTTATATAACATATAGTTTCGACACAAACTGGTTTTATTTTAATATTTCAAACGATTTTATGCAAAACTAGTGTCCACATGTTTTTCTTAAATAACTTTTTGTCATTTTGGCTAAATCTAAAGAATCTCGAACAAAGGAAACCATCTCTCACTTAATACTTAATTTTTTATAGGACTTCTTCTTACACATTAATCTTTATAAAATGTACTGAATGTGTGTATAATAAACTTATTGTGATAAAAATTTGTAAAGAAATCAAAATTAAAATTACTTTAATCGCAAGTGAAAGAAAATGTTTATATAATTTATTCGCACTTTATATAGATTGCAGGCAAGATGGTTAATACGAACAAATAATCAAAGTATTTTTGATCTGGCAACATTGTTAGCAAGACGGGAGAATGTGGTCCATAACAAAGTACAATCAATAAACGAGATGCACAACGCATCATAAGTTCATGGCCATTGCGAATTTTCAGTCGGTCAAACCTACACAAAGATTATATAGTTCAACTCTTTCCGTCGCACAGTGACTAAACTCTTGCTTTGTAATACGGATGTCTTCGGTTCTATTCCGAGACCACATGCTATAGAATTTAGTAGTTTCTTCGAACCCGCTTGACTAGCAAACACTCTCATTGAAAATCCGCCGCTATAGCAACATTGCTGTCTTACAGACATTCACACATGAAAGCCAGTGTATCTACACTACACTGACCACCTCATTACGTTGAATATTTTGTATCTATTTTAGGTCGAGAATTTCGGTTAATAAACGATTAGTGTTCTGCTCATGTGGTCATGAATTATTCAAATAATTGAATATTTATCCTCTTGTGATACAAAATCGTAATTTATTTTACACTTCCTACCGGACATGCCGATTTGTTGACCGTACTTCATGGCTCTGTCAGCCACGCATACTGCCATAACTCATAACGTGTTTGTACATACGTCTTGTCACTATCAAATATTAATAGCGCTTTTTCATAGTTAAATAAATGTTTATTTTTCTATATAAAATAATTTGTTTTCCCCAATACATACAATTTCTCTTGGCTTCCGACAAATTTATTGTTTAAAGTCGATTATATAAACTTTCCTGCAACATCAGATTAATAACCAATTTTTACGTCATTTCGATTTAAATACATTCATTTGTATATATATATGAAATATTTAATGAAATTTAATTGCAAGGATTCATTAATAGTCAATAAATATATATTTATAATAGTAAATTATATGTAATTCTAGGTAGTAAATCATTTAAATGATAAACAACACAGAACATTGATTCATTGCTACAGTTACAAATATTTCTTTCATATTTGGATTATGTTACATTTAATGTTAACGCGGCTAAAATATTGTACAAGATCCGCAACCACTAGACCCCAATCGACCTACATTCGTGTAGCCTTTATGAAACTAAAGTATTTTGAGGCAACAAAGACAAACGAGCTTCTAGAAGTTTGCTGCCGACAGACTTTCACGCCTACTATTTGTTAACTTAATTACGCTATGAATTTGATAAGGACGTTACAAATATGTTTTACATACGCGATGTATAAAAAAAGGTCAAATCACAGTTGGTGATTTATTTAAACAGAAGTATTTTTAAAGAAACAAAAGAGTTTCTGTACAAAATAGTTTTTTTATTTTTCGTAATACACAATTAATATTTTTATATATATATATATATACATATGTTTCTTTATTTTTACAACGTTGCTAAGTTAGGATTAATAAATTAAATAGTAGTCTTTTATTTTGTTGAAGTACGATACAAAAAAATAATGTATCACAGTTTACGCGGAGACCAATTCGTTGTCCTCGTACGATCGTATTTTCTAAGCGGCGTTTATTTTCTCTAAGTTAATACGTTGCGGAAAACAAGAAGTTGGATAAATTATTAATGTTAGTAAATAAAATATGATCCGCGTGTGTTGTATGCGTAAACTATAGAATAAAAAAATGTTTGTGTAAATATAAATTACAACATACATTATTATTACGATGAATAAGTTCGTCTTAGGTTGAAATATGTACACGTAATACAACGGTCATTGCATATATTATATTTAATACTGATTTACATTTACATGTTTATGTAACTTACGAGTTTAGTTTAATACAAAAAAAAACAACATTAAAAATTTACAAAAACCAAAAACGATACATGTTTTATTTATTTATTTAAAATAACAAACAGCTAATATATAAACATAATAAATAAATTGATAAATCTAATAGGCGTATAGTACCATATAAAGCAGCGTGTGGTAAACGTACATACAAATATTTAGAAAATTTAGATACTGTTCTTATAATACTTCTTAATGAAGAATATATAACAAGAAAATTATTAAAAATAAGTATTTAGCTAGTTATAATATTACAATTAATACAAAGCATATTTATTATGATACTAAATTGTGAAGAAATATTTTATATATGCAAATAATTTATTAATATGCAAGAACGAATTATTTATGTCCGACAGAGAGGAACATGAAAGGTGTAAATATTTCGTGTATCAAATAGATTTATATATATATATATATTGAAAATAGCTTTGTTTGTTCGCCAACCACGTCAAAACTAGTGAACGTATCAACATGGAAACATGAATATTCGACGCAGAATGATTTTTAGATAGTTATAAGCGATTTACTTTTTATGTACATCCTTCATCATTCTATTTCTAATTAACTTTTATCAACATTTTAATTTGATACATTTTATGCGGTTGCTATAGTAACGTTTACTATAGAAATTCAATTGCGGATGCGATTGCTCCCGAGGAATATTTCAGATAAATATCAAGCTTATTTTTATATAATGGCCAGCAAAACCGACGGGGAGCAGCTAGTATGTACTCAAAAAGTAATAAATAGCTGTTAAAGAAAGAATCGATACCGCGAGCGAAAAGTATCTTTATAAAATATGTCTTTGTAAGCAACGTTTACCGTACGATCTGATAAAATTGCCGCCATCTTTTAATTTATGATCTTCCGTTAATAGCCACCATACGTCACCATCATTTATTGCTACGTCACCGCTACGACAGCTACGCGGCTCGTAGTCGCGGCCATAGCCAGCAGTTAGCGCGTAGCCGTCAAGTTGCGAGCTACTTTGTTCAATTCAACAAAAGTGATTAATCCGACTTTCCTTGGATTTTTTACTTAAAGGTACATTAATATAATTTATCATTCACATTACAACATCATACACATTTATCCTTTAATCGTTTTTTTATTATTTATTAAAACAACCAATTTCCTTTATAATAAATAAAGAATCATTTTTTTTTTATTAATATCTGGATTATATAAGATTTAAAATATATTAAAACTATTTTAGAATCAAAGAAGCTGTTACAAATACCTTTAGATCATATCTCGAGCACAAGAATCATAATAAATGAGCATCTTCTTCTGCTTTTGGTTCTTAAAACAATATCTTATTCGAACTCAGATGGCGTCGAGGCGGGGAAACATTTTCACTCTATCGCCGAGAGTATTACTTTGGAGCTGCGCGACTTTCATTATGTTAAGTGGTGAGTGTGTCTATTTTAAATAATGTTTTCAAATAACTCCAAATGAGTTCCAACACTGCTCCAGCCGATTATTCTACTTCTTTTCCACGTATTCAGCGTTCTGTGAGTCTTTATTAAGTAGCATTAGAAAGGAAAATATTTTGATCGTCGTCCATTAGTTCCACCGCAACGAAAATTCAAATGTACATAATGGGAACCTACTAAAAAAATATTAAATAACATAGTACATATTGTAAAATTTATAAAAAATATAATATAACTAATGTAGTTTAAAATTAAAATGCAAATTTATCTGCTAAACTTACTCCTCAGAAAGTGCATCACACATAATGCACACATAACTTTTGATCTCCAAGGTATTCCACGGCAACATTAACATTCAAAATAATAATTCCTTTAGGAATTATGACAATGTGATAACAAGTTAAGAAGTCGGTCTATAAGAAATTCTTTTTTCTTTTATACGGTTCCGTCGTTGATTACAATTCGGCCGTGGAAGAGAGTATCGCTAATATTAAAACTACTCTCCACCCACGACTCTAAATTCGCTGCGAGATTCACTATACCTCACCCCGTATTACAAGGATATACAGATTCGATCGTTAGTCTATATTCTACTTGAACGTTAATTACAGACCAGCATTACACCGTGATCTGGCCCTATAGGTTACACTTTACTCACCATAAATAGTCAGATAACAACTACTGATACTCTCCACTATAATTTCGAAAACCGGCTCATGACTAATACATGTAAAGATTTTTCTTTATAACACCATACACATACATACATATATATCACGCCTCGTTCCCAGTGGGGTAGGCAGAGACCAGCTCTAACACCATACACACTCATATTAATAATACATGATACTTTATTACACTGAAACCAAGATCCACACTTAAGCAACTGGCTTCCCGGTAACTTACGCAGTCATGTAGATATTGGATGAGTAAGCATAAATGAGTTTAACACGTGTGTCCAGTTCGTTAGGAGTATCCTTAAGTTATTACTACCTATTAAATTAGCTTCTCTTATGTACTCGTAAGACAAAAGCTAAATCCTCAATGTTTTGCTGATTTAACGAATGTAAGATAAACATACAAATTTGTCAAAACAGTCTACTCCTTTAGAAATGTATCAAAGTAATGTAACCAATAGTATTTCCTTCTCCTAGTCCAGTTTGTAGGCTCTCATATTGTTCGAACTTTTCTACTCAATTTTTGACAATTACTCTTTCATAAGGAACAATTAATAAAAAGCAATTATCTACTATTTTATTTACGATGTATGCGTTTTATTAAAATTATCTTTATATAATAGTATAAAAAGAGTATACCTGTTTAGTTAAAAAAACAGATATTTCTTAAAGTCATAAAAACTCTGTTTTGTTAAAACACCACTCCAATCAATATGTTTATGTTGTACCGGATAAAATCCAATTTTTACTATTTTTCCACTCCTATGCCTTAATTTTTAAAAATGAATCGTTTTCAAATTATACGTTGATTGAAAACTGCTGTTTCTACCATTAACAACCAAAGTGATTAATCGCTTTAGTAATAATTTAATACAAATAATATATTTTAATAGTCAGAATTTTTAAGTGGTAATATCATGGCCATGAGTATGAAGCAGATGTGTGTAGCTATAAAACATTCCCACTGATGTCCTTCTAGTCAGGTGCTAGTTTCACAAGTAATAGAACTTCAGCGATCTATTATGAAGCATATGTACCAATTAAATTAATAGTCGACTTACTTCCCATTTAATATTTTAGCGAAAAATACGATTTTATGAGTGATAAAGTGCACATTGTTTCTAAATCAAAGCAACAAAAGTATCAGAATTTTCACGGAGTGGTATGCAAAATACGCTCGCTCTATATTGTGATATGAATGAGGTGGGTGTTTTGTTCTTGAGGTTTAAGAATCTTTATTTCTCACAAGAATATATACAATTCACTTAAGCGAAAAGATAATAAGCAATAGATTAAGCTAAAATTATGGTTACGGTTCTTATCACACATATCAAGATGAGATATGTCTCTAATGTTATGTCAGATTACCACAGTAATTTCACTACCAACATCATTCAAGTATGCACATTGTTCCTAAGCCAATAAAATAAACGATGTGGTACATCAAAAAGAATATATTGTTATCGGGAGGTTGGTGGGAAAGGGGGTTCTTCTAAAAAGATACCTTGCTTTTAAGAAGATGACACTGAGACGGGTATAGTGGGATTTTTTCCCACTAAAACCTTCTCAGTGGTCCTCGGTGTATTACGGGAGGTCCCAGGATCTCTTACGGAACGCACCGATGCCTCCCAGCATTACGCGTAATGGATGTCCTAGAAATAACTGTAGCTCTCCTCGGCACCCTCACTTTAGTAGGACAAGCACTAGATTGCCGTACTTGTCGTTCATCCCGGGCTCGCTTAGTACATTATGAGGGCCCCACCTTCAAAGCCCACGACTCGAAAACACTTTTAGTCGCCTTCTACAACAAGCGGGGCTTACCTTAGCCTCATTTTTAATAGGCCAAAAATATAGAGCAAAATAGAATATATCTAGTAATAGAAATTCCACGCTAATACTAATCCGTAGTGGTAAAAATATAGTATAAAACAAGATCTCATTACGCAGGTATAAAAAATAAAACATTAGATATAAAAATGTATTTTTTCCTGAAATCGAAAAGTTAGGACAAAGGCGTCTGTTATAAAGACTAATTTAAGTCAATAATTCATTAATATATATAAATGTCGCAAGGCTCTTAAAACACTTTAAATAATGACATACTCGTATGTTATATACAGAAGGGACAACATCAGGCTACATGTTTATCATTATCATCGTTAGGTGCCCTCTTCAAATTGAAGTTTGGCGATCAGATTGAGAAAACCAGTTCGAACCCCAGCTATTCTTTTGAAATAATGCTATTTAAATCCGGTCCATTCCTTAATGTCGGGAAACCATTTCTTCCGCTGTCTACCAGGTGCACGTTTTCCAGAAATTTTGCACTCCACGATAAACCTTGGAAACTCACAAAAGGATACACAGATAAAGGGAACTCTTTGAAGATGTTCAAATAATGCAATCTTTCATTGCATGACAATTGTCATCGACTTACATTTGCAATTGGCTTTCTCAAGAACATGAATTTTAGACACAAACCACCTCCACGTGATCTTTAACATTCGATGGAGTCCTCACATCTCATTTGCTTTATATTCGACAACATTCCTTTTTTAAGTCCACATCGCATAACCATATAAAAGAATGGGCCAAACATACATGTATATACATATAAGTAAAATAAATAATTCTTTTCCTGACGGTAACAAATATAATTGTACACACGAACACAATTCGCAGAAGCGACCATGTATGTATGTACGTGATATTGAAAATTTCACATTTACGCCGCGACCTTTGTACAAAATAAATTGAGTTGCATCCATCTGCTCTATTTCCAACATTAATATCTCTGAAGTAGAATTTAATAGGATTACTCTGTTCATAATACATAGAAGCGGGACATTTGAAAATTCGTTATCTGACAGTAATGTTTGTTCATCTAATATATGTACATCATCTCATCAATGTAGTACTAGTGCGGACAAAGTATCGTTATAATTAACTTATATAGTTGTATATAATATAATTAACTAGATCTTTACAAAGTAATTTGTTTCATCAAGGATAAGTTGAAACTATCAGAAAATTAAACACGTAGCTTCATTAATATTTTTCAAGTAGTAATAAAATACGTAATTGAGCATATAAAGAAATGAAATGACATGATAAATTTTAGAACCTAGTCTATAATCTACTATCCTAGTCCCTAAACTATAAATCCTTGAAGGTAATATTCTTAGCTAGATATAGTTATGAAAACGGAATTGTCTAAATTGCATTTTAAGGAATACCAAAGTCAGTGAATAATCATATTCCTAAATAACACGGAAAGTACAAACATAGCGTAACTCTCTTCGGGAATAATCAACACTGGAAGCGGGCCAGGCCTGTTCGGGGTTCGTGAATAAAAGATCCTGCACTAGCCATAGCGTCGCTTATTACTGTTTGAATTAATAACGACAGGTACGTTGGTCCAACTATGTAGGTCACCACATAAAGCCAAATAACGTGACACAAATTAATTTTGTAACATCATTTCATTGTCCTGAATATCATATACGCTTTGTTATAAATTTAATGACAGACGATGGTGAACCGCGATACGGCTAATAATGGATTATCATTTAAGTACAAACCCATTGTAGTACATGTTTTAGTCATTGTCGTTTTTTAACGAGTATCATTAGTAATTTGTACCGTTTTCTTTTTCTTACTTTCTGGTTCTTTTATATTAACTAAGCGTTCTCGAACGAAAAACCGCTGGATGCCGACAACACAGCACCGATCGGTGTGGAGATCTTCAGGGGAGAACTATGTTCAGCAGTTGGCATCTATCGGCTGATGATGATGAAACGATGTCCTTAAATAGACAATAATCAAAACAAAATAATAACCTTACCGCCTTTTTAAGAATTAAATGTAAAAACGAACTCACATATCCAGACACGAAGCAAAGAACTCTTCCGCCTGACAAAGTACATAAATTCAAATTGTTTCACAAAGGTTAAATTCTTATAATTACATAATTAATACAAAATGATTTAAAATTTTAATAAACTTTTACAATGAATTTTTCTGAGACCGTTATGAAAATGTGTAAGTTTATGAACCTTGCAAAATTTAATAAATAAGTCTAGACATCTTACAAACATCTTGTTTAACATTTACTTGTTATATTATAGGACAGTTCGTCTTTAAAATTATCTTTTACTTAGAAACTACTTGGCGTTTTATAATACACAAACGTATTAGATATTTAATACTTTAAGGCTTTGTTATATTATAATCCTAATACCAACAAAAGAAAGTAACAATGTCAAAACTGAATTTATAATCCTTCATAACATCGTTCTTTTATACGTCTCCTTGAAGCAAGAAGGAGCTCTCGTAAATAAATGAAAACTTACATGAAACACACGAAAATAAATGTTTTTTTACGTACAATGGGTTAACATTTGACCTATATTTTAAATGATGTTATATGACAATAAAGCCGAAAATGGTTAAAGATACTCACACAAAGCATTCTCTCTCTCTTATATGTTGATAGCCGGGACACTGCACTATTATGGTGGCGGATTTAAATTATGACACTTGTAAGACAAGTTCCAAAAATATCTACCACCATTCCATCCCACTGCAGGGGCTCGGAGCTTTCTGTCAAGGGGAGTGAGTCAAGACAATTTTTCCACCACGCTGGCCAAGTCAATTAATCGATAAATCATCAACCGATAGATGTCCACTGCTGTACCTCCCATATCTTTCCGTCCTGCGCTGTCTGCATTCAGCGGCTTTCAGCGACCTTTGACAGTCAGCATGGCCTCCGGTACTGCCAGACACTGGGGGCCGTTATTCGTAGGGGTTCACATGAGATGTTTGGGCCATTTTCCACCATATTGGTCCTAATGCCGGAGACCGTCCAGATAGGTACCATCGAAGTGCCTTTTTCTATCACCATACAGCAGCATGCAAACATTACTGTGTTCCGGTTTGAAGGGCGCTGGAACTAATGTAAGTACTGGGACATCGAGATTCAACATCTTATGTCTCAAGGTGACGAGCACAACGTGGCGCAGTATATAACATATTAAGCAGCGCCACGTTGTTATAGGCAGACGTATCACTTAACATCAGGTGAACTTCCTACTCGTCTTGTTGCTTCATTGACAAAAAATGTCGAGTGCTTTACAGCATATTTACGAGGAACAGATGCTCTAATATCATAATTTTTAGGAAACACCTTCTGCTTCTTATTATTGTTTCTTTAATTCGATCTATGTATATTGGACTAAATAGATAATATTTACAAGGTTAAGTGCCCGTTTTTATTTTAAATATAAATAGCTTTTAAAACAGCGCCATCTGTTGACATACCGTTCAACTTTTACGTATCTTCACTTATAAAATTGTATGTGGTATGTACTTTTTAAAATCTTTTAACAAACGTCAACCTGTATTATTTGATACGAAATAGACTATTAAAAATTTTATTATTTTTGAAAACTTTAAAATAATAATGAAATCTGTATTTTAAAACTATTTTTTTTTAGAGTTTAACATGTATAGATTTGTCCATACTGTGTATTCTTCATTATAGATTCAATACAATCTATGTTCATAGGAGCCGTGACAGCTGAACGCCAATGCTACTGGTGCGGTCCACTGGCTGACCAGGTCCACCGCAGTCGCCGAGCGCCACCCTGCGAGTCCCCCACTGCCCACATCACTGCGTGCGAACCCGGTTACACGCACTGCGCCATAGTCGCCTCATCTCCTCGTGAATATCAATCTTTTTTTAATCTTCAGTTAACTTTTCCTACTGGTGATTAAACTCTATAGTTTGAGACCGTTTAGGTGGACACCACTGCATTTTCCTTTTCTGCCGCTTAACTATTGTGATGAAATATTGTTTTATATCTGTTTGAAAGGGGTATGGCTAGTAAAATCACTGGAGTAAGAAAAAACTTATCATTTTCAAGGCGTGGTGTATAATTTTGTGCTGTGTATAGCATCCTAACTAGTGCTATATTGTGGGTAGCTACATCATTTAACATGAGGTTAACTTTTTATATGTCTCGTCTCATAATCATATAACAAAAGTAAAAAACACTCCATCGCATACTATAGTGTTTTTTGCACTTAGATGACATCATCATCTTCAACCGGTAGAGGTTGATATGGAGGGATTTGGGACATTACCCACCACGCTGGCCCAATGCGGGTTGGTGGGTCCCAGAACCTTGTCTGTTTATTAGCGAGTTGTTGTGCGGTACCCCTTACACCCCTCTAGATGTCGTAACTTTTGAAAATTAAGTTTTTTTTGGCAAAGTTAAATACAGTATCATAGATAGAATTAACATATAAAAACGATGTAAATCAAAGTTGAGTTCTTAAAATCCATTGTTCACTTGGATGGGAGTACAGTACATAAGAACAGAAACCATTTTTACAATGAGATGGGCATTTAATAACAATTTACTAGTATGGTCGGAATTTCACAACATAGACATTACATAATTTATTTCATATTTAGGTACATGCATACAATATAGTAATATAATAACGATAATATAAATCATGAAAAATTCGGAAGTTGCAATTTTAAAAGCGATTATTATGTAATCTTTCTATAAATTTCTAAAAGCGCTAAATACAGTAATAACAAATTTATAGTAATTTCATTACATTTACATAAAATTATCAATACTCTCTACAAAGGAATTCATGTTTGCGTTAAGCTTTCAGTATTAATACTAAGAATATTTATCATTTAAGCTTTATATACTAGTATGTTTGGGTAAATATGCTAGAGCATTTACCCTGTTCCCCTAATAGTTCAAAAAAGTTATACAGGCACGCGATATCGATGTAAATAACATGTAAAATAGACAATGGACGTTATAAACACCGAAATCTAATACGTACATATAAATCTGCACTTATTACTATAATACGAAAAGCCTTACAACTGAGAAGAAAAAACTATCCGTAAATAATAATAATAATATACTGTTTATTACCATAAGAAAAACAATATAAAAGAAAAAAAAAATGCAGTTTGATCATATGGGAAAGGTACCCATTCAAGTAATGTTGTAGCCTATAAAGATCGCAACCCTGATATTCTCTAGGGCCTAAATTTTATCTTATTTTTAATATATTTAATACATACGTACATAGTATTTAATAAAAAAAATATTTTATTATTAATACAAGTAATATAGATTATATAAAGTTATTGTTCTTATAGCACACGTCGAGTCAAGATTCTGCGTAAAACTTTATCAGGACGAATGCTATCCACTTTATTGCAACTCTACTAAGACATGGAAGATGACATGCCCGTGTCGCGGTGACCTGTGCAATGGTGACAATACGGACAGAGAAAATCAAGCTTTCGCCATACTATACATATTAGTTGCAAGATCACAAAATAATCGAATTAAAAAAAGAGAAATAGCGTCTACAGATTTTAATTCGACAAGTCAAGACCGAACAATTATTATAACAAATATAGCGGACATAGACAGTAATGATACAAAGGAGGATGAAATAAATGAGACCGAACAAAATGATCAAATGATTGTTGTGAGGGCGACCGCACGAGAGAATCCTTCAACAGAAACCATTAAAAATCCTACTACATCTACAATTGAACAGCATGGAAGTACCAATAACCCTGTGGATGATATTACTACAACAAAAGAAAACGAAGATATTAATACCAATCTTGCAACAACAAGTCCAAAAGAAATATCATATAACGAAATAGAAACCACCGCTCAATTCACAACAATAGTCGCAAAACCTGAAATTACATCTTCATCAGCTCCTGATGCAAAAATAAAACCTAGCGAGCAGTTACCAACGGCAGAGGCGCTACAACAGAATAGTAATCCTTCAATAGAGAGCACTAAAGCTACAGAATCGATGAGAGTCAGTACAACCGGAAGTACTCGTGGACCAGGGGATACGTCTACCGTAGAACCTACTCAAAAAGGTGGAAATTCCGCATCAAAGGTGTCTAGAGACACATGTGCATTTATAATATCATTAACAATCATATGTACAAGATTTGTTATATGTCATTAATTCTCACGTACACGAAGTTTTATGTCGTAATATATTTAAAGATATTTTCACTCAAAAAGCACAAATAAAAAAAAAAAATTATCTCTGTTCTCTTATCAAGGTCAATCTTAATTTTCTTTAAAGTTGTGATATTAGAGAAGTAAATGTAAATATTCTAAATAAACGGTAATTCAGAATTTTTGCTGTATTTTTATCCAACAATACACTACTACCACGTCGAATAAGTAATACAAAGATATTTAATATTACATCGAATACAATTTTTTTACCTTTTGGCACCCTTTATCACAATCAAATTATCCACTCTACTGATATATTATTCGAAAAATTTTATTCCATTGTGTTGTAAAGTTTTGCCTTTCCAGTCTTGCCGTTCTTTCATACCTCTCTTCTGAGACAGTTCTCTTTTTCAGAGTTTTTTATCCCTTTTCAATTTGATAAGAGTACAAAATTTTAATATTAACGTTCTTAGAAGTCGATGTATAAGATATCTCCGCGCAATTAAAATTAGAAATGAGAAAATTCGGAGAAGAATCATAGATGTTGCCCTAGGAATCGCGAGCCTGATGCGGCAAAGAGCAGACTACGTTGCTCGTAGAACCGACAGACGTAAAGGGCTTAAAGTACCTAAAAAGCATAGTATTGACAGAACCGCCAAAAGGTGGACGATGTCATAAAAAGAACCGCTGGTAGACGATGAGTTCATTACAAAAGACATCCAACTGTTGGTTAATATGATGATAGTTGCTAAAATGCTTCAATTCTTTCTTCTTAATTCATCTAGAGAAGTTTACAAAGAATTATAGAATTCGCTTATCACTTTACTGTATTTACGTTTTCACATAGTTCCCGTGCGAGTTCTGTGGTTTTTTCACAACGTCGTTCTTATTTCCGTTCACCTAGGTCACGAAGGTAACCATTACACACTTTTTGCCACTTTCTTTTACTTTCTGACAATCGTGATCTTCTTCTTCTAAAAATGTCGCGAGGCACATAGTTAACTTCTCTGAAAAAATACAATTCTCTCTTAATACATTGAGTTTTTAAAAATAATTATTTATATGTTCTATAATCCGCTCCTCCATAGAGATAGATATTGTAATTAGGTATAAAATATCAAAAATAAGATTTTCTTGCTATAATTGTAGAAACCTTGCATGCACCACGCACGTGCGTGTGACTGCATGTGAATAACTCTAGTTTAGCGAAGCCTCTATCTCGACCTTGTTTTTCGTCTTTATCCATGCTTTTTTCTTATTTTTGTATGAAAAAGTGTTTATGGGATAAATAAATATCTATAATAACATTATTCCTGTTATAAAAAACTCTTAACTCTGATTTCTTACCTCTAGGTTTGTTAATAGGTAAAGTAGTTACAGCATGTTGATTATCAACGGAATTTGATTGTATTGTTGGTGATGATGCATCGAGTTTTACTTCCTTCTCTTCTAAATCCCTTTCTGCATCGACCTCCGCATTAACCTTTGAATGCTCTTCCGCGTTCTCCTCTAATTTTAAAACGTCCCTCCAATCTAGTTTCTTTTCAATCCGCGTTCGACAATAACAAATACCCTTATTCGTGTAATCAGAAACATCATCGACGTCGCTATCAATATTTTTACCATCGAATTTTAACTCTGTAATAAATAAAACAATGAATAAAACATCTCGTAATTTAATACACCTATATATGTATCCTAGGAATTCCCGCTATTCCCGGTTGGAAGTGAGTGAATACGAAAAACTGAGTACCGTATCTGGTGGAAGACATTGGGGAAGAGACATTCAGCACTGGGTTGAGAAAGGATGATTGATAATGATGTTATATGTATGTATATTTAAATATAGCACTATAAACATCTAACTAAAATAATTATATCCCATTATAATTTAAGATTTTAACTGCCTCTGTGGCGCAATGGTTTTGCGGTTATCTTACAACACAGAGGACTTTGATTCGAATCCGGAATTTATTACATAACTACAGCCAACAATGCAATATCTCAGCGTTTTCCTTATTATAATAATTTATAACTCAATGTACCTTGTTTATTTATATCCTTTCCTTTTGCAAGGGCTTCTTGTTCCCACTTTTCGCGTGTCTTCTTTAAGAGTTTATTAACCTTCTGATCCCAAATTTCCTCTATAGGGTTATTAAACACCTGAAAGCACGTGTTAAATAATTTCGATTGCATTCATTTTATTTTAAATTTTTAATTAATAGTTATTCATATTAACGAGAACACAATGAGTTTCTGGTTAAAAAGGTCGGACTTACCTTACACTCTGTGTTTTGTGCACTTGGTAAATAAGATTCTTTGTTGTTTTCTAAATCTGAATTAAAACTACTTTCTCTGTCTGAATGCGTCGTCGGTATACTTTGAAACATTTCGACACATGGCGATGAAGGTTTTAACGGTGAATCACCGCTAGATATTGACATATGTAAACTTTCAAAGTCTTCAAGTGAGGTTTCATTATCGTTTACTTCGTTCCCTGGTGATATAGGCAAAGGTATAAACCTTATCCAATCTTCAATTTCTGTATTTGTCGTGGAGAAGAAAAGACCGTTAGGTGATCCAACCTCAATAGGTCCAATAATAGGGGGTGGCGGTGTTTTCGGTTTATCGTTTGCCGTTTCTTTTGAAACATAAAATTCAGTATTAGCATCTATTATTTCATTGTTAATATCTGCAAAATTTATTTTATTGTTATTCATAGTTTTATTAGTCGTTTCCTTAACAAAATTCTGAAAATGCTCTCTTTTGTCTATTTTATTTACTGTTCGCTTATCCTTGAATTCTTTTTTCGAGAATCCTTTATAACTTTTTACTTTTTCGCACATTCTTTCCGTACTAAGACTTCGTCTCTGTTCCTTTTCTAAATTATTTGTTCTATCACTCGTTCTACGAGGTGGTTTATTATTCATTTGTTTTAAAATATTCAGTAGCCGAGATGGAGTCCGTTCAGTTTCTAAAATGTAGATAAAAATGGAGTTCACGAATTAATATAAACATATATGGTATATTTGTATATAATATGGCTGATTTATATAGTAAATTAGTGATAACGGTTTCTCAGCGTAAAGATGTATTATTGCCTGCCTTCCCGCTTCGACACTACATGGTTACCATGCTATACGCGAGCTTTGCGTTCGCGAATTTTGCTGAAGTAACAAATAATTTGAACCGGGCGATGTGACGCGACATAACACGATACTTGCGCAATCGGCCACAGTACAACCTACGAATGTTTAAATACTTTTAAATGTTGGTTTATTGTTCAAAAAATTTTGAGTAATAAGGGAATGGTGGTTGGAGAGGAGGAAGATGAACTTTTCACCCACTATCCATGCTGACACCATCCTCACAGAGACATTGCGGTAGGCGGGAGATTTTGACATATTTATTCATAAGCATTATCGGAGTGTATTCCAAAAGCTCCATTTAGATATCTTCTAATGGATAAGGAAACTGATGTCCTAAAATGATCCCGCCCACCACACTACAAGGACCAGCAAATATTTTTGAACCATCTCAAACAAAGAAATAAGGTCCACTTTTTTTTAAATATTTGAATAATTATTTATATGTTATTATTAGTTGAAAGAAAGAAAAGAAAATATTAAACGGATATGCGCCACAAAGAAAGCGAAAAACGCATAGCAAAATAAGTGATATATATTTTATAGTATTTTAATTTAGAATTGGCAAGTAAACTTATCATAGAATCTCTTAAAATGTAGTGAATTTGTGAAAAATAAGCTTAGATGACAAACATTCGATATGATTAGTTTTGACTTAAATATTTAGCTAAAAAGTTTTTAGAAATTCAAATTGACTTCCTGACGCGTCGAACAGTTGTTATCATAATTGAAATTAGATCACTTGAATTCATACGAATGACAAACATTTGTCAACGTGAGCAAAATATGCTGACACCTTGCATTAACAAAACGATAAGCTCACAAGTACAACACTGTATGAGCAATGTATAAGCTTGTAACCCGATCCAAGGTGAGTGTACACTGAATCTTATAAAAAAAGTTAAATATGTGGGAAAAATATACTATTGTCGAAGCTTCAAACAGCCTAGCTCCTAGAACTATTTTGCTCCTACCAAAACATCCATATGAAGAAATTAAAGTTATAAATATTGATTTAATTTATTTTGTATTGCACACCACTAAGTACACACTACAATATAGTTTTTTTAATCTGACCGCCAAATTTCAGGTTGACGGCACCACATGACGATGATCGACGAAAGTAATATTTTGCAAACAACCACTAAAGTACTAAATATAGAATCATAAATTTCTAAAGTGTCTAAATAAATAAATATATATACATCATGTTACAGATCTGAGACTTAACCAATCTTATTATCATGTGACCTTAAAACGGAAGTCGCGTCGGTCACATCCTTCACAATAACCGCTGGTCAATATCAAATGAAACGTCTTGCAACTTCAATTCTAGAGTGTTCTACGTATATCGTTACTATGTTCACGGAGTTGTAGCCAGTGAAATTACTAGTGTAATGAGAGTTAACATGTCTTAAAGCAACGAGCACAAGGTAGAGCCGAGTATACCATAATAATTAGCACTAAATTGTTATGGACAGGCGTATCACTTACCATCAGGTGAATGTCCCGCTGGTCTCGTCGCTTCGTTGTATAAAAACAAAGTTAGTAGACATGACAGGGCCCAAGTACAATAAATTCTATTTTTATTTCGATTAGGTTTTTTATTTCAATAAATTGGATGATGACTATAAACATTCAACTCAAATATTTAAGAGATGTTTTGAGCTCTATCTGCATGAAGATTCTTGAGAGAGGTGTACGATCAATAGTGAGCTGTCGTTCAATGATGGTAGGGCAGTATTTGAAACAATCTGTTATATAAGACGCATATTTCAATGTACTAAAACATAACCACCCATACTTCACACAGAGTAGTATTCATAAACACATTTGAATTTCTTAGTAAGTACGAGATACGAGTAAGAAATGACGTTGCAGCGTAAGCTTTGCATAACATAGATACCTAGTGTTTGGAATTCAAATATAAAATATGGCACAAAAAGACGAAACAAGAATAAGTTCATGACAATGAAAAGCAACTTTTTATACCTTACACCTACAAAATGTTATAATCAGATATATGTAAAAATCATACTTTTATCAAAATAACCTAGTTATACAGCGAATAAAAAGTCAAAGGATTCTTAGTGTGAACAGTTGTTTTATTATTGTCTCTCCCCACCTCTACATTCCATATGTATGTATTTGATATATCATATTCAACATTTCAAATGACTTTAAGAGACAATGAAATCGTAGATGGTGAAGCGCGCACGACCAGAATGCTATGGTATTCATATACATGACTGCCGGGATACAGCAATGCTTTTAGATTGAAAAATTTATATGACGATGATACATACAAGCGAGTTTGATAATGTATCTACCTAAATATATCAGGTCAGTAACTATAAGTTTTATCAAATGTTAATCCTTGAAAGATAATTTTAATAACATTGATTTTGTTATTACTTAAATGTAGTTTGATCTTTTAGTTCCAAGTTTAAATTGCATCCCGAAGGTGAACCAGGCAAGCGTTGAAGAACAATGCCACATAAGCAGCAAACAACAGATGTAAACAAAACTTGAATAGAACTTCTAATATATTTACTTACAATTTAGGGAATTGTTAAAAAAAAATGTGTATTACTAAAATCTCTATAGTAATAATTCAATCGTTGATTAAAGAATTTGACTGCAACAGTGAACAAAACTAAAATAGAGGTGAATCACGTTAAGTTAGCAAGCACGTGGATAGACAAGTGCTTATGATTATAATAGCACAAGCAATTGGTAAAGAGCACAAGAACCTTATGCACCTCAGTACTACATGAATTAATTATATAAAAGCATATTAGATGCAGAGGCAGTTATAATTTACTTAGCGGTTTCTCCAGTGATGGACTGGCTCTTGAACCCTCGTGAAGATTTTCGACGTTAACACACGCTGATAATAATTCTAAATGTTTTTGTCTTTCTTTTTCCGCTTTAACCTTCTTTTTGGTGATTTTAATCTCATCCTCTTCTTCGTGGGCCACTTGCGACGGCATGTGACAGTTTATAACAACTATTTTTATAGGAGAATAATGTAGGCCCGGAAATCTTTTCTCTAAAATTAACATTTTTTAAATAAAAAGTCGATATCATTTATCTTGATCTAGTCCAGAGAATCCCAAAGTGGTTGATACCGACTCCGTGGGGTCGAAATCGGTTTCCCAACCAAACCAAACCAAATGTAAGGTTTTTATAATTGGCAAGTATTATGTTTCGTTAGGAAGTAAAATAGAGATAGGTTTTTTAATGTAATTTGGCCATGGGAAACTGAAGACTCAATTCATATTGGAAAAGAAGCCCCTTGATCAAAATATTTTGGGAGTCCCTGATCTAGTCTAATGCATCTGTTAAACATAGCACTTTGGTTTGCAAGCAGCTCTCGCGGTATTATACCTTAACAAATTTCACCGATGTATCTTTTTCGTAGCCACTACTGTTTGTAAACACAGCTGTGTTGAGGTGTAAACGAGGCTAATCAAATGATTATCCTGCTCAGGGTTCATCGACTTCATATACACTTGACCTCAATTCCACTCATTCTCTCTCATACGTTGACAACAGGAACACAGGAATGATATCACGGGAAATAAACAACGAGCTAGCACCAGGCGAATTTGAAATTTTTTGTGAAATTCCTTTACAGAAGAAAAAATTAACAGAAAAACTATCTGATGTGATTTGTGCTAGACCTATAGTCGTACTATGCGATATTTTTTAACAATGTTAAAACAGCTTTATACAAATGTATAAAAAAATTACTTTTCTCTAGGGGCACTTCTGAAATGAATGTCGTTAATAATTCAGAGTTCAGTGTAAGTGAATCGAGTGTTATCAAAATAAAAAAAAAAACACATTTAACATATTTTCCACAAGATCAAAAACATGTTTTCATTTTGCTTTGCGCGCTCATACATTATTTATTACTTAGACACCAGAGCGCCCTCATGTTTTGGAGGCCGCTTAATATTTATATCAACGCCGTCTATCGTCAATCTGCAAGACCTTTGTATCTTTTGTGTTCAAATAGCCTGTGTTATAAACATAAAGAGATAAAACAAACCGTTCATCTGATGATAGGAGACACACTTGGCAATAGCAATGTAGCGCTGGTAAAAATTATAAATACTACACCATATTGCACTACGGTCAGATCATTAACCGGAACAAAATAATGTTAACACACTAGCGGCAAATATTAGAGCAACGGCGGTACATAGACTGAGGACCTACCACCAGTATGTGCATAACCCACCTTCATTGTTAACATTCTTATCATTTGCAAGGTTTGTCTGTTCATCTTGTTTTATTTTCAAGAGTTGATCAACTTTTTGATCCGCCGGCTTCCCACACACCTGGACTTCCTGAAACCAATGTAACTTATGAGTCACATGTTATATGAATATCTAGTTATACTTAATGTTTATAAATCTCAAGACCGCTTTTATATGTTAAATGTAAAGTTATATTAAATAAAGGTTTTTTTATCGAAGTAGCGAGGAGACACAAAACGTTCATCTGATGCTAAACGAAAAGCCTCTTCCTGGCAATGTGACGCTAGTTAAGAAAATATTCTGTACTCTTCGCCATAAAACATAATATGTATAGTCTCGTTACCCCAGTAATTTAAAGAAAGAATTTTAGCTTCTTACTTTAGATTCCCAATAACAAACGGCCCGTGATCCATATTTGAGATTAGTATCAATTGGTTCATCCAATCTAAAATATTTAGAAAGAGAACAACAAATATTGCTTTCACCCGGGAGTGGTACATCACTAATATATTGCCTCTTTATTGAACTTTTTGACCCTTCATCCGAATTTTCACTCGCTTCTACTGATAGTGGAGAATTGTAGGGATTGATCTCATTATATTTCGGTTTAATCCCTTTTGTTATTGACAAAGAAGGAACTTTGGATCATTCATCCTGTCCAGATAAATTGAATGGTAGTTTAAAAGATACCGCTGCTGAATTCATCCAACTTTCTAAAACGCCTCCCTCTGCGATAATATTTCCTTTTTTATCAAAAAGTCTATCATTTATTTCTTTAATAAATTCTTGAATAGGAATTAATTCATTTATGCTTTTAGATTCTTCGTATTCTCTATATTTGTATTTTTCATTCATTCCTTCATCACTAGTATCCCCTTCGTGAATATAAGTTTTAGACAAACTTGGCCTCTTTTTCACAAATTCTTCTGGAATATCTTTTTCTTCACCTTTTGTCTTAATAAGACCTTCTTTATACATTATGGGTTTTGAAAGTTCTACTAAACCTGGTGTAAAGTCGTCATCTGAAATCGTATATTTTTTTTATATCAACCAAAGTTTATAGTTAGTTATGAAACAAAATATCTCAGACAATATTAAATAATTATAATTCATCATCATGAGATACCATCTTCTAACTGAAGTTTGACGGTCAGACAGAAAATCTAATCCGTTCATCTATGGGATTCATATGTCAACAATTCTAAACTACTTTGTTGTTTGGTTTATTTAACTTTTTTTTAACCTATAACGCAACGAGACGAGAGAGACGTTTACTTGATGGTAAGTGAGACGCCTGACCTTAACAATTTGGCGCTAATGAGGGTGTTATACACTGCACGACATTGTGCTTTTTGCCATGAGACAATATGTTGAGTACTCGTTACTCCAGTAATTACACTAGCTACAACGCCATTCAAACCAGAACACAGTAATGATTGCGCACTACTGTTTGGCGGTAGAAATAGAAGCTGCAAAAGTCCTGATATACAACAAAGACCTACCACCCATAAATCATTATCATCATAATTCATAATCATATTAAGAACAAGGTCTTAGTTTGAATAGCTCTAAGAAAATTTCCAATGCTTGTGTAAATCCACTAAAACTTTTCAATATAATTTTATAAACATAAAAAGCAAACTACTAGTGTTAATAACAAAACATGTAGCAAGCTCGCTTAATATAAGAATCCCTAAACCATTTTTTTTTATTACGTTAATTCGCCTATTTTGTTTCGAGGCGAAAATTTCTCAACGACCTAACAATTTTAATAACTACTAGCGTTTTTACAACGATATAGATTTGTTTATTTTCTTATCTAAAATGGGCAAGAACTTTGCCTCAGTTCCACTTTATATTACGTGATAATGAAGCAGGTGGTGAACCAAGCTCGCCCAGAACACTAGCTCTCATGTTTAAGTAGGCAGATTATAACCGCAACCGACTTAATACACAATAATGAAAATGGACGACAAAGACGTTAATTTCTCCCTTAATAAGAAAGTAGCGTACGTAAAGACGTCTAAGGAACACAACATTAATTTAATCACATCACCTTCCAGCGATAAAACAGTAATCGGCACAAGATATTAGTCTCAATCCCTACGAAACGTATCGTCTCACAAAATATATCTAACTTAACAGTTTCTCACTTGATAATTCCACTCTTGAATATTGGCTAGCCTTACCGACTGCAATCGTAGGCAAGATTTCTCTCAATTCCTTCTCATATTTCTTCGTATTGTTACACACACATAGATTTTCTTGTTTTTGTAGTTGCAATTCATCCATACTAAACAGTGAATAATCCATGTCTTGTATTCTCGATTCTAATGTGAAATAAATAAAATTTCATAAATTACAAGTCTCATTTTAGCAGTAAACCAGTAGTTTGATATTAATTAGGACCTAACAATATGTACGTCACAGAAAAACTCTAAATTTACGTTCACGTATTTTCAACGACAACGTTATTATATATATATAAAAGTATTAACATTCGTACAATATCAAAGCATTTTAATTGAATGACATTGTTATTTTGTTGTTGGTTAATTATAGGTAATAAAAATAATAGGTAAAAACTGTTTAAATTGCATTATAAAATAAACAATATACAAAACTTATTCGAAGGTCAATTTAGCTAGTAAAAACACCGTGTCATCATCATTTGTTTCTTAAATTCATGAAAATTTTACGGTTCTTATATATATAATAGGTAAAAGAACTATTCTTTTATAATCAAATACTTTTATCGGTACAGATATAAAATCTTTTCCTTAACGTATATCACCTTAATTGTTGCCAAAAAAAAAACCCTTTTTAAGTTTGAGTTCAAGTGAAAGGAATTACTGAACAAAACTAAAAGAAATTTTAAATTATAGTAATTCTGTGTCAAAAATTCGTTTTGGAAAGTAATACAAAATACAACATTGTTGATTGCTCGATATGAAGAAGTCAACATCATCAACAAGAATTTAAACAAAAAAAAATCAAAACTTACTTAAACGGATAATATAAATTTTAAACAAAAGTTGTTACCACTAATTCAATAAATGTAATGGCCAACACACCTGAGTGTATATATGTTACTTTTGAATGGATATACTTTTTAAATTGGTAATCTTCTGGAATTGGTTTAAAGAGTTCATCAGTTTTCTGAATCGACAATGGCCTTGCGAGCCCCTGGAAATATAAAAAAGGAAATTACTAACATTTCATTTCTCGGTTTTTATATTTCTATAAATGTATATTCCGAACGATTATATAAACCAAAAAATAAAATGTTAATAATATCCTTTTTTCATCATCAAAATTTATCAATAACAATCGAAAGTGTTAATTAAAAACCATTAAAATAAATTAAAAATCTATGCACTAGTCAAATATTCAATCAATCAAAAAGTAATGTATATTTATAAATATTTGAGTGCATGAAAGGAATCTATTCAACTAACATAATTTACGCAATAATATAACAAACAATAATTTATTACAACACCCATGACAACAAACATTATAATAATCTTAAGTAGCAAACTATCTTGTTACTTTGCTTTAATTTTTTCCAGAACTAAAAATGTACTTTGATAGGAAACTATTTTTAATTATTTAAAAGCGCAAAAAAAATCGTTTGAACTTTACTTACAAAAATAGTTATCTACAAAAAAATCCTCTTCATTTAATTATTACTGACGTGCACTAGGTACCAGTAAATGTCTTTTACATATCGTTAGAACAAACACGCAATATAACTACCACAGACGTTCAAAAACAGTAAAATTATTTCAAAAGATAAAAGAGAGAAACATAAAGACGAAACACGCGTAGAGAAGGAAGGAAAAGAGAGGAGAACAGAGGGGGAAAAGAGAGAAGAGTCATTATCTTATCGTATTTCACAGGTCGTTAACCTATATATTAAATAAGAATATTACACTTCTTGAAATACGGCACTATAATATGTATAAAATACTAATAATTAAACAAATCACTATATTTTGTCGTAGAGTCAATAAACATAATCATTTAATACCAATTAGCATTCTCCAGCTTACAAATAAAAGTTTTAACTTGTATACTATGTAAATACATAAAAAAGGTATACACATTAATAAAATAACAAACAAACAAATGATAATTTGAAATGAGACATGTGAGTTATACAATAGATACTAATACAGAAAATAGAGATGCAAAAAATCTTAATTTTAATTATTTGTTTATTTACAGTGAAGATAAATTTAAGCCTTCTTCAAATTCCTACATTAATATCCTTTTTATTAATCGAAAGTGAAATCATAATGCTTCGGCAATTTCCGGGTGCTTACTTTAGGTTCCAAGCTTTTGGCACCCTGAGTATATGCTTCATTTATGTCTGATTCAAATGGTTTCTTCACTTTCGATTGCTTTGGTAGAGGTCCATAATATTCGTATGTTGGCGGCGGAGGAACTTCGGTTGATATAGCAAACTTCCTTTTCTCTGCTCTTTGACATTCTTCAGAACCATCATCATCCTTTCTAACTTCATTTTCAATTGGTGTAGAGTCAGGTACAAAATTTTTGTATTTAATATTAGATTTTTTTGTTGAAAAGTAAAGACCTTTTGGAGTTTCATCCGCAATAGGCTGGATAACTGGCGGTGGAGTTTTCGGTCTAACTTCAGCCCAGGTTTTGTTTACAGAATTGCTTGTATCTGCTACAATTTTTCCACTTTCATCAAATATTTTGTTAGTTTCAACTTCAGTAGATTCCTGAAGGGGTGCAAATTCATGAATTCTTCTTGCTCTTTGCTGTTCCACGTACTCCTCTTGTGTGAGCTCTCTAAACTTCTTAACCTTTTCATCTGTTCCTTCTTTACCGATGTCCCATTCACGTACATATGCATCGCGAACCTTCTGTCTTTCTTTCTCCCGCTCTTCACGAATTTGTTTCTCCTCTTCTTTAGCTTTAGTATCTGCTTCATTTCGCTGTTGTGTCAAAAACTCTAACAGGCAAGTGGTGAAGTCTTTTTCATTTTCTATAAGAATAAAGATAAATATTAGTACTTTAGGAAAAAATATTTCAGAATTAGTAGAACTATCAACTACCAAAAAATCAGGGAGTGTTTTATCAATTATATAAATTAGTGAGAAGAGCCATTGTTGTAATACACATTTTCAAAGATCTGTATTTTCTATTAATTTTATGTCTATAAACATTTAAGGATTAAATATCAGTCCAATAAAAATTCTACTATTACATAAAATGTTAATTTATGTTTAAAGCGAAATTATCTTCTACTGGGAGAAGACGGAAAGAATTGCTGAGAGCCACTAGACTTATAAATCGCACGATCACATTATGTGGAATATGTTACAGAAGATTTGTCATTTGATTGAGTTAATAGTTGTGTTGACTGTTAAATGATAATATAATGATATTAAAAAAATCATCAAACTTTAAACATAGTGAAAGGCCTGTTCCACATTGATTTAAAAAAAATGGGTTATTAAAAAATGATTACTCTGTGGTTCCTCTGGGGGTAATCCAGCTCGGGCGCGTTGTCGGGCCCTAGCAGCCGCTATTCTGGCTGACATCAATTCGTCACGTCTCTTCTTCCTTTCTTCCGCATCTTTCTGTGCATGTAAAGTCTCTTCTCTCTGTTTCATCAACTCCTCCATCTGCTTCCGACGCGTAGCTTCGTCGGTACTGAAGGAGTAATAACCGACGCCATGGATCCTGGCCTCTGTAATGCGTGTTCGATTAATTTCCAGAAGTTAATTTTTCCGAGAATTAGACAAATAAGATACTTTAAATGTTTGGATTAAAAACTTTATAAACAAAACACCTTATGATACAGATGTTAATTATTGCAGCAACAATACAACCTTGAAACAACACTATAAGCAGGATTTTTATATGACTACACAAATTAATGCTTGGATCATGATCCGATCTGATGGTAAGTCTGGTAGTCTTTGAAAATAATGTCAATAGTTTATAATGACACTACTTACTATTCTCTTAAAAATTACCATATCATATTGGAAGAGAAAAACTGATGTTGACATGGTATTACAAACCATGAATGTTTGATGTAGTAGTTCGCTAGCCTAATGGTTAGAGCGTGCGGCTTTCATTCCGAAGGTCGCGGGTTCAAACCTCGGCATGTACCAATGACTTAATATTTAAGTTATGTACATTTGTGAACTTTAGTTACAACAGCGAGATACAAAAAACGGTGAAGGAAAACATCGTGAGGAAACCCGCACACTGATATCATCTTTGTGTGTGTGTGTGTGTTGGTCCCAATAAAGTGGCAACAGGTTCGCCCCCCTGGTAAAAAGGCGTGAAAATATAATAAAAAAAAAATAAAAAAAAATATATAAAAAAAAAGAATGTTTGATCATATCTACCATGATAAGTATCATCTCTTGCAGTTACTATTATAGCATGTATGTTACCAACAATTATTTTTATCCCTAAACCTCAATGTGAATAAATATCTTTGTCACTTTCGATCAGGTAAAAGTACTAATTGTCTCCCCATGTCATTTCCAAAGGAACAACCAAAAATATAACATACTAGCAGTTCCCCGCATCGCTGGCAGTAACACAATTGTAACTTCCTTTAGGGAAAGAAATTTATAACATCTGTTCTTAACTGACATCTAAATGACAGAAGCAATATCTCTAGGAAATTTTGATTCTTATTTTCGGCTGTTCGTTGGCTGTTCGTTTCGGAGATCTCGTGTTAAGTCAATAAATGAATGAATATATGGACAACCAAAACAAACTTACCATCAAACAACAAATCTTGATAATGTATATCTTTCTTTTTTGCAAGAACATGTTTTTCTTCATCCCATTTTACGTGTAATGTTTTCAGGTAGTCATTTGTTGTCCTAACCAAAATTGGTTTTTCAGTTAATACAGTTTCTTTCTACAAATACAAATAAATAAAAAAAAATACAGAAAATGTTCTAGCGTATTTCATAGTTTGGTATTAATAATGTTCTGAGAAAGTACCTAAAAATACTTTGTGATTAAACAATGTCCATGACTATAATATTAATTTCAAGTAGAAATTGGAATTGATTTTCAACTTATTTACTATTTAATTAAAATTCAATAATCACTTAGTCACTTATAACAGTAATAATTACCTCAGTAGAGTCTTTTTTATCTTCATTTGCCATAACCTTCAATAATTCTCTATCCCTCTTCTTATATAATTCCAAGTCTGTCTTAAGGCATTTACGAGTTCTTCCTAAACAATCCATAAATTCTATCCTAAAATATTACCAATACAAAGATTTAAACAATCAACCATTTTGTACATTTTTATTCAATGAACTACCCTGACCAAAATGTTTATAAGATTGTAAAGCGACAGGTATCTCCATAACAATGGCACTAGAAAGGATGAAATGTACAGACCCAACATAATCACATTGTACTTAACACTAGTAATTTCACTAGCTTTACTGCCCACACATACGATAGTGTTCATACACTACTGTTTGCCAACCGGATCTACCTGCATAAACTTACTCGTTATATATATAAATCTTAAAAAAAAATTGAGAAATTTATATAGTTTTTCTTTTCATTACTTCTTGGGTTGGAATGAAATGTGATTTATTTCAAATGAAAATCAGTTACCAATCTTCCCCATCTTCACCGCCACTGTCATTGCCTGTCTTATCTTCCGAATAAGCACTTTGCAATAATTTCTCTGATTCATTGTGTTTCTTTCCATTGAAATCAACAAGAAATCTTTCAGACAATGTAGAGTTTTCTGTACTCTCTGATAAATCCTCATAAAGTTTAGCCTTTTCCTCCAATGCCAATCTGTAAAAGAAGTTTCATAATTATGTTTATTTACAAAAGCCTTTAAACAATTTTAAACTTTATGTACACATTTTAAGTATAATTACATGTAATATTGTTTCATATAAAAATTAAACAATATTACATATAAAAATACCTAAAATTATAATAACTCGAAATTTCATAAAAAAATTCCAAAATATATAGAGCATATTTTATAGTTTTTGAAATAAAGATAAATGAAAGTAAGCTTTTATGTTTTCACATATACTAACTTTGATTTTCTACATGCCTCCAATTCATCTATATCCACAGCCTTAAAACTATCTTGGAATGTTTTGTGATTTTCTTGACTTCCATTATGTTTTTGTTGCTTTTCAACTTTAGGTGGTATAAAGTTTTCTACCTTATGTTGAGGCAACTGTTTTCTTTCAATAACTTCTTCTTGTTTTTTGAGCACTTCTGCCTTTAAACTTAAAAGCTAAAGAAATATTTTAATTATGTTTATGTAATAAAAATACATTATGTTAAAACTATATAGTATACTTACAATGGATTTATTAAAGCAAATTTTTTTAGTACTTTGATCATTCATTTTGTACTCTTTATACCACAACTTTAATATGGAAAGTTCAAATACCAATTACTACAATTTAATAAGAAAACCAAAAAGTGTTTAGCTTTGAACTCATATTAATAATTTTATAAACATTTTTAACAATTCAACAATAATGCTGGGTTACAAAAACATAATTTTTTCCAATTAATGAATCCTAGAAACCTAAAACAAAAGAGAAAGAATAATTAATTTAAAAATATGATAATTTACTTTATTATTGAAGGAAGTTTTATGTAATTAAAAAATCTTAATTTATTTTATAGCATTTAAAATACATTGATAAGTTATGATATAATTCCAACTTTATTACACTGCCTAAAAAAAACAAATATATTTAACAAAAAAACAAAATTTTTAGTAAAATGAAAATAAAAACATGGTCAATACACTTCACACAATAAGAGCCTCTCTCAAGTAATGCCATGAACAATGGCCACACAAATTATTCAGATTGCAAACAAAAACAGTACACATGAATATTTTCAGTCCCGGATCTAACAAGAGCAAGAAATGCTACTGAAGATAATTAAAGATCCTTGAATCTTAAAAGAGTTTTGTGATTGTAATGAATTATAAGATAGTTCAAAATGTTAGTAAATAAAAAAAAATACAATTTTACAAGACAATTTTAAGGACTATTTTCAAGGATTTGCTTATCCTGAACCAATACTTCATTTTAGTTTTTTTCAAGGACAGCAATTATCAATATTTTTTATCCAATACAACAAATAACAAATATATTATTTATTATCTTACTTTATGATAGTCACACAAATATATTATCTAAGCATGTCAGAACAGAGGATCATACCTTCTATCGAGATTTGTTCCTTATTATTTCCAGACAACCAAAACTACTATTTCCAGACAAAAAAACAAATGCAAATTAAAATCGTCACGTAATATATAGAGAATAACTGTTTAAAATCATAAGAATTAGTTATCAATTAACAAAACGGTATTTTTCTTTTAAGACAACTCTTCGACTAGCGAAGGTTTTCGTAATACTGTACATTGACAACAAAATCAATACTACATTTGCCTATTCATCAAAATCAATACTGTTTGTTACCCGCAGTTATCTACGACCTAGGCGATGATAATGCAGACATTGAGTTTTTAAACCGTATAATATTTTTGAAGTTATCACCAAAAATCAATATTGATTATCATGAAAATGTTATAAATATTGCAAATCGACTTTGATAGCCACATTATGAACAATAGCAAAAAGTAATTATTACTGGCAAAAATTTAATATCTATTGCCTTTACACAATAAAAAAATGTTTTCTCTGTGATTACAATTTGACTATTATGACCAACCTAAGAATAAAAAATGACACATTTTGACTGACATCTTTGCGATGCAGTGATCTCAGCTAGTTTTTTTGCTAATTTCATGGTCAGTCTGACAACTACTTCATAGGTCGCGACTGTAAAATCTCTATACAGCATAACAAAGGAAAGTTATTTTACATTATAGTAAAAAAATTACCAGTAGCAACCTTTTAATTGTGTGAGATTATAGACACAAAAGAATAGAACGTTGCCTGAAACAGTACAATAATTGTGTGAAATCAAAATGTCAACTCCAGCCAGAAGACGTCTCATGAGAGATTTTAAGCGGTTGGTATAGTTTGACTCTAGTATTTAGTAGTAACTTTCTCTAAGAAACCTTTTATGTGTTGCTTCGGTATTATATGTGAACACTTAATAATTGAATTATATCACTTTCAGTTCCATCGATTTCTATTCTGATCTACATATTTGACTTTATGAAGAGATCGTCTGAGTATACGTGTTATCCCATAATAAGGAAATGCAGTATTTGCATATGGCCCACATTTCTCATAGTTGCTGCACTATTATAATCGTATTTATAAATATGTATATTTGTTATTGTCTTCTTAATTAGGTTATGAGGAAAAGTTAAAAGTTCAGTGTTATTACATCGTAAACATTTTGTGGAGTACCAATAGGGAGTGCTATATTTGAATATTTTAATTATATGTGAATTATTTTTTTGGCTAATTATTTTATGTATGTATATTTTTACTTCACAGCTTACAAGAAGACCCACCTACAGGTGTTTCCGGCGCCCCAACTGATAACAATATCATGATTTGGAATGCTGTGATATTTGGTCCCCATGATACCCCTTTTGAAGATGGAACATTTAAATTGACAATAGAATTTACTGAAGAATATCCTAACAAACCTCCAACAGTAAGGTTTGTTTCGAAAATGTTCCATCCGAATGTATATGCTGATGGAGGGATTTGTTTAGACATCTTGCAAAATAGATGGAGTCCAACATATGATGTCTCAGCCATCTTAACCTCAATACAGGTAATTCTTATTTAAAATATATACCTGCAGCCACTTTTAAAAAAGACAAATTTTTCTGCTGAAAATTTAGGGTTACTAAAAAATAGAGAGTAATATGACATTAGCATATTTTCATTTTTAAACAATATTTAGAAAATCAGGTATGTTTTTTGCTGCAGTTTAAAATTTTTATAAAATATATATGGTCAAAATAATGTATAAACCTGTGAAGGACTAATTGAAAAATTTAGTAAGATTGAATCAAAACAACTGTAGACCATAAAAAATATAGAGACTGGAATTAATCAACTTTAACAATTAAATGCTGTCTATTGGAGGAAAATAATCCTGAGTCAAATATTCATCTTGAGGTCTCTATTAATTGCTAACATTTCAATTTGTTTGATGTGGTTTCAACAAGACTGCCATAATCAGCCAGTGAAAGAATGCAATTACTGAATGCAACATTTGCTGGTAGTGTATTCTTTCATTTCAATGATCAGGATTGGCTCAATAAATCATGTGATTTAACACCATTAGATTTCTTTTTATGGGGTTATTTAAGGTCAAATATTTATATCAATAAGCCTGCAACCACTTGTACATTACAAGAGGAAATTAAATTCTGTGTCATTGAAATTCAGCTAGAATAGTCCAGGACTGCCATGAAAAATTTTAACAAAAGTCTGGGGCTATTACTAGAAGTATTATTCCATAAATTATCCATGTTCTTTATGTTACAATAAGAAAACAATTTAGACTACTGTGTTTTCTGTTTAATTCAAATCTTATGTTTAGTACACATGAAGCTATAAATGAATAGGATAATATGAATTGTCTATAATATTTATATGTAATGTAATTAGATTATCATTAGTATAAATCTTGATTTTTATTTTGTGTTTATGTTATAAGAAGTTATCTTTTTTGCACTAATGTTATATATATGCTATACTCCTACTACATATTGTTAGAGTGGTATAGGCTTTTACCCACAAAAGGTCATTAAAACATTACATGCCAAATGAACCACTGGTGGTACACAGTCATATGTATGCAATATGTTAAAAAATGCCTTGGCATGGAACATTTTAATATTTTATCTATCAACTGAGTTTGATTTGATCACATGAGTTTTATTTGATCACATGATTCTGTGTTGTGTTTTTTTTATATTATGTTTTGGGTCACCATAACTTGATTTATTTTTAAGTATTTATCATTGCTTTATGCAATTCTTAGCTTAGTCTTTATTTAAAACACTCTTCATTGTCATTGTCTGTAAATTATTTACAAATGGTATTTGTCATTAAATAGTTTTTTTTTTCAGTCGTTGTTAAGTGATCCAAATCCAAACTCTCCAGCAAACTCCATGGCAGCCCAATTATACAAAGAAAATCGCAGAGAATATGAAAAGAGAGTTAAAGCTTGTGTAGAACAATCATTTATTGATTAGCAGAGGACAGGTGGGATCTCAAGACAACAATGTTGTAAAAATGATTTACGCTGCCTGTGACACTGGTCACTCAATTCATTGGGACGATTGTGTAAATTAAAAATTTTACATCTTACACACCTGCCATTATTGATTGGCGGCATTGAACATTAAAGATTTTGGAAAACCATGTATACTAATGATTTTACGTTTTTGTTGCTAGTAGTTGTTGTATTAATCTATATAAAAAAAAAAAAATTAATTACCGAGTGCAAATAGAAAACAATAAATGATAGGCTAATACCGTTATTCAAAATAGCAATTTGTTTTATTTAAAATAAAAAAAATTAATTATTTATTTTTTTACTTGTCAAAATATTTAATATTTCAGTGTTATAGTTTTAAAAATTAACTATACTAAAATATTTTCTAAGGTGTTCATCATCTGTACTTCTATAAACATTAATAGAAATTACAATTCTTGCTTTTACCTTTATTACTAAGGTAGTAACTGTAGCCTAGTTTCCTGTTTTATTTCTTAAAATAAATCATTATACCTTACTTGGGATATGGTATTATTTTGTGAAAATTAACCTTAAACATTTGCTTACCCATATGTTTACCTTAAAGTACAAGTGTTTTTATATTTATACATTTACAAAATACACTCTTAATTGAATGATAATGCTGTATTATTGCTCTATTGTCACTCTGCACAAATCATTTCTAGCTTCCATTATACTTAGATTTCCCTGCCTTTCTTAAAGGTTGCATAACCTTCATTTATTTTCACTATGAACTATTATTTAGAAATATTTCACCATCATCTTTTCATGGGTATATGTAATATTTTGTCTTCTAGTAAAATATTATTTTCGGTTTCAGTACTGTGTTTTAATTGTGTAATAACATCCCTTTGTACCAATTAAAAATGTCAAAGTAATATTTTAAATGTTATATTTGTGTTAATGTTGATAATGAGTTTCATAAGTTTAAACACTAATTATTTTAGTTGTATTTGAATTATTCTTGTATAACGAAAATAATTATCTGTAAATATGAAGATAGAAGTGTATTTATTATTATAAAAACTGCTAATTAGTATTTATAAAATATAAAGCATACAAAATATTAAGTTCTATATGTACACTTACAAAAAAGGTATGTCTATAGGTATGTATCACAATTTATCAAAGGTGACTAAACCTGGACATAAAACTATTACCAAAAAGAAAGTTTTAATTTTTTTTAAATATTGGATGTTCCGGTTACCATCCGCAACTACTGTACTTATTTTCTCCTGACATGTTGGCATATATATAACTAAGGTATAAATCAAAAAACGAAGTTAATAATTGAAGTAACGAAACTCAACATCTTATCTTCATCATACGACGAGTGTAATGTGGTGTATATCATAACGTGAACATCCCGCTCGTCTCGTCCCTCATTGAGAATAAAAAAAAAAATGTTTCAATGATATACCCTTACGAACAAACTTCGAACATTTTTACCTAAATTAGGAATAATGTACAAAACATGAACGATTTTGTATGAGAATCATTATATAATATATCGTGATATCAGTAATTTTTACTTTTTGTAGTAAGACGGAAACATTTAATTCAAAGTCCTTTTGATTGGGAAGGGTCAAAAATAACTATTTACAAAATTTCAAAGTTTTGAAAGAGCTATAAAAGTTTTTCTTTCCTATAATAAATAATGCCTGCATAAATAAAATTATTTGATAAAAAAAAGTAATCTATTTATTCATATAAAAGTAGTGTTTTTTCACAACAAATTATGTAATAAATTTATGGTAATATTAGACAACCACTTATTATTTTTTAAAAAAATTAAACATTTACTAACAACATTAACTAGTACTTCAATAACAAACATTCGCGGACACATTCCACAGGAGCGTAGCGGGGGCATGGTGTAGTGCAAGTGGCCAAGACATGGAAACGGTGCTTAATCCTCGTTGATCAATCTAAAGAACAAGTTTTAAATGTTTTTTTTTTATAAAATAAATAATGTGTGTATAGAACTAAAGAACCACAGCTTCATATACAGAGCCGCATATGGCTCGACAGCTGCAGGTTGCCGACCCCTGGTATAAGAGAAAGTGTTGCTGCTAGATAAAATAAATCCAGCGATTACTTATTTAAAAATAAGTTAGAATAGACAGAAGCACATAAATATTCGTATATAATTTCTATATTGATAACGTTGGTGGGAAGTTTGAAGTATACATTTAAATGTAGTTGGTAGCTTCATTTTGTTTTCATCTAAAACCTGTCGCAGTAGAGATGCTTCAGAGAGGGTTATATATACTCGACAATGGCCGTTTTCCGACTGATGATTGAAAATATCTAAATTTATTTTTAAAAATTGGCAAGCTATGAAGTTTGGTTTGTAGTAGGTTATTTCGAATCCACTTAGACCCTTTTTTTTATTATTATTTATTGACGTAACGAGACAAGCGGGTGTTGCGCCTAAGAGTAAGTAACCCGCCTGCTATAAGAACGTAGAGCTAATTGAGATCGTATATACTGCACCACATTCCGCGTATCGCCTTGAGACAAGATATTAAGTCTCGTTACCCCAGTAATTTCACTAGCTACAACTTTTTTCAATTGGTAACACAGTAATATTTGCACATTACTGTTTGAAGGTAGAAAAGGAGTTGTTCTGGTACCTACCTAAGCGGTCTCCAACAACACAGGCCTACCACTAATAAAGCAACGTTCCCTATATAATAAATATTCCATAACATCATTGCTATTTTCCTGCTGTCAACATATGTGCACCAGTGTTATGTACAAACACGCTTCGCCATCTACGTCATTGTCGCATAACAGCATATGGAATTAAAGTGTTAACTTATCCTCAATAAAACAATACCTGTTTAATATCTTATGCTGGTTATAATTATTTTATAGCTACAGATGCATAACAACGCTTTTGCCTATGGTGCAAAATGTCATTCCAAAAAATCATATTGCGATCGTCGATTATTGTCTACTTTTTCTCTAAAATTATAAGGACAGGAGTTATTAAAAAAAATAACACTAGGTAAAAAAATATTTTTATCGAAAATTGATTATCAATTACATCTTGTAATACATTAAAATTTAAATAAAATTATACAAGTATTAACATATTGCTATAATACCAATCAACCCGTAGGTAAACATCGCTTAATATAAATAAGCTATCTTTAAAAATCAGTTCAAGTAAACATTCTGCATCAATGTTGAATTAATGTTATCAGAATATTATTTACTACCTTGTTTTTAAATCTTCTTTTAGCTTATAAAGCAAAAGCTCCATACAAACGGTTGCATCTTCAGCACTATCATGGCCATCAACAGAATTTTGTATTATTTTCTTCAAATGCTCCGATGACAAATTTTTTAATGCTCTTTTATATGGAGGTCCCATTTTGTGAGGAAACAAGACACTAGTATCTATAATTGTATCATGAATTAGTTTTAGCGCTTTGAAATCAGACTCCAAACTATGGCCAATAAGTATACTTTTACTATTAAACATGGTAAGAAGTGTGGCCTGTACTTCTAATAATGTGGTCTTCACATCCATCATTTGTTCCTCAGTAATCCCAGAGTATCTTGTATTATAATCTATGATTGGATGAAATGGTTTTACTAATGTCTCATAAATAACTTTACAATTCGAATTTATAACTGTTACCCTTGTGAGGTCTAAACCTTGTGTTGTATAGCACATTTCACAATCCAGTGAATATACACCATAATCATCCATTTCAGTTTCTGGTGGTAAAGTTCGAACATAACCTTTTAAGTTTTCATAATCTACATACTCATACACATGGCAAGAAGCTATGCAGCAACCATCAGAAGTGCCATCTTGACTGCAACATTGATAGCGAGCTTCACCTCGAACTCTGAATTTTTTGTTAGGGTGATAAATACACTCTTCCTTGATAGCAGGAAAACCTTTCTTGTTAACTGTGTAATCTTTCTTGCATCTGCAACAAGTCCTGATATAACCTTTCGGTGGGTTCTGTTTCTTTTGGCCATAAATTGTAGCCCTACCCTTTTCTCCACTACTATGTGGTCTTGGAAAGCCATTATTTTGTAACTGTTCTTCTGTTAATATCCACTTCTGTATGTTATTATACAATCTTGCACCACTAAAGTGATTTGTATCAGACATGGTTTTCCTATGTTTGTTCTCTATGCTCCAAGATCCTGTGCTATTTGTCGTACTCGATATTGATTGTGGGATTTTTAAGAGAGTTGTACAATCAGAACCAGCCTTTTTAACACCATTGCATTCTTGTAATTCTTTTCTTAGCCTGCTTACTGTAAGAACAGCAGAGTTTTTATATATTTGGATAGTAGAACATTTTTTACTTGTTGTCAGTTCCTCATGTTGTGCTCTTGCATAAGCATCTGTTGATAACAAGTAAATCTTCAAACACTCATCTATCATCATATTTAAATAAACAGATCTTATATTAGCTGGTATTTTTGAAGCAAGAGGCTCTAATACACCAGGCCTATCAATAAATTTGTCATTAGGCATGTGTGCAACTCTCTGTGTGCCTTTTTTTACAGTTTGTATTGCAGTACAACTTGTGGAGGGAGTATTTTTATTATCAGGTATATGGGAAATAGTTTTCTTGGCATTAACTAATGTTGACGCATAAGGAACATGTGCAATCCTAATTTTTGTGTTAGCACTACTTGGTACATTAAACACTCTGATTTTTTGGACATCTGGTTGTTTATGCAAAATTTCATTACAATTAGGTGTATTTTTTAATGCGTGAAATTCTCTAATTTTTGTCATTCTGTCAGCCATAACTTGTGCAGCATTGACTTTAAAATTAGGTTTTACTTGAGGCCTTGGAGCTACTTTTGCATCTTTATCAACAGTATGTGATATCCGTTTTTTACTAGAACCATATTCTACTTCATTATCATTATCTTGTTTGTTAACATTTTCATTTTTACATTTAGGCTTTTCTACAGGCACATATTCTTCAAAAATCTTCTTACATTCTAAGGCAATACTTTCTTCATCTGATTCTGACACTTGTAGCAATTCATCATCATTGTTACATGTCTCTGTAATACTGTCATCTAAGTCTTCCTTCTTTTCATTATGTTTTTCTTTATGGCGCTTAGAACTTTTGTGCCTTTTAGTATTTTTATGTTCATGATTGTTATCCTTAATTTTAGAATCATATTTGGAACTATTAGAATCTTTAGAATGATTTTCTAAATTTTTAGAAGAGCCACTTTTATGTAAAGACTTCTTGTGTTTTTCCTTAGATTTTTCCTTACGTTTTTCACTATGGGAACTCTTATGACTTATTTTTTTTTTGGAGTCTCTACTTGAGGAAACCTTATCCTTTGGATGTTTCTCATGTGAATTAGATTTCACTTTATTATGTGATTTATCTTTGCTTTTATTTCTTTCATTTTCTATTTTATCTTTAACATTTCTACTGTTTTCCTTATTGTCTTTAGATTTTATAATGTTTCCATCCCTTTTTACATTTTTATTATCACCTTCTGATTTTTCTTCATCTAATATTTGGTCTAATATATCAAACTCAGGCCCTAAATCATCCAATCCATTTAAATCACTTGAAAGTTTTCTTTTCTTTTTATCAGGTTCCTCATCTTCATCACTCAAAAAACATGGTGCCAAAGACCTTGGCGTTGGTTGATATGTAACTTTCTCAACATCTGATTTAACTGTTAACTGAGTAGGTTTATATTCTAAGACCTTTTTATTAGAACACTTGTCTGATGGAACATAATTTAGTTTTGTTGAAGATATAGTGTCTTTCAATGTATACTCTTGTATCTCAGCTTCTTTCCCAGGTAAGTATTTTTCTTTTGATTCAACAGAACCTTTTGGTGTATATGGATCAGGTTTTGTATTCTCTGTACAGCCAGGAGTATATGTTGTTGGAGGAGGTATGAAAACAAAAGGAGTGAAGGAGCCATTAACTTCTACAGGACGCTTAATAGTAGTGCTGGCAGGCTTTCTAGGAGTATATGGCACAGGTATATGCCTTTTCCTTTGCTCATTAACATCCTCATTACTTTCTGAGTCGACATGGTTAATTTTATTTAATTCTGATATAGGCGTTGGATTGTACGTTACTTTAGTAGCTGGCTGCGTAATAATTATCTTTGAAATTTCATCTATATTCGTAGTGTCGCTGGGCAAAGATGCTGCTTGCTCTGTTTGTTGCAATACTTTTTGTACAGCTGCAGACACAAGCTTCTGTAATATCGTATCGCTTTCAATACCATCATTGTTTTGTGGTTCTTTCTTAACGTGTCGAAAATGACAGTAAGGCCGTTCGCAAAAGCCGCTATCATAAAAAGGACAACTAAGACCTTTAAAATAACCCGTTGAAGGAAGCATTAGAATGTGTTCATAAAGATGTTGAATAATATTACTGTCTTTAAATAAATATTAATCTAACTCCCAACATTTGATAATGTCAACTGAATTTAACAGATAAAAAAAAACTGTTTATCACAGATCGCAACAAAAGTCATAATCCTAATAACATAAGTTCTAAATAAATATTAAAAAGTAATTTAATAGTGTATTGAAAGCATCAAAACAAATGAATAAAAAAATTATAAAATAGTCGTGTTTATAATTTTCTTTATTCAACGAACCGACGAGACAATCGAGATGTTTATCTGATGATAACTGACACCTTCAAACAGGGACAAAGTATTGTTCGGCGGCAGAAGTGGAAGCTGCTTTGATAACTATTAAAAAGTCTCCCTCAACAGAAACCTACCAGCGGTGGTAGGTTTTAGGTTTATTTTTTCATGTACTATTGTAATACTAAGTTACTTTTGTCAAAACCAACATTTATCAATTATTAAATTTGTAAAAAATTTAAAATGTGTGTTGAACTATGCCCTTGTCTTATAACATGGAGGTCACTGCTTCGATTCCGCGGCTAAGTATTATGGAGTTTGGTTAGTGTAGCTACCATTCGTATTGTAATTGGGCGCCATAACAACAAAAGTTAATAAAAAATTTAAATCGAAAACGAACGTAAAAATAAATGTTGAAATTAAAAGTTAATAATGAAAAAGCTGAAGCACAATTTTAATATGACATCTTATATATTGATTTATTTGACACGTCAAGGGTAATAAAAAGTTACATTAATTAAACGACAGAAAAATACCAGTTTATAACAACTATTGTCGTGAACTAGATTTACAGGTATTAACGGAACGCTAATTTAATTTCTCTTTAGTATACATCTAAAGTGAAATTAAACTAAAGAAAAACTAAAAAATAAAATAATGATAAGATAATGCAAGAATCTACATTCTCCCATTTTTTAAAAACTTGATCTGTAGATCTTACTATGTGCAAATGTAATAGGCGTTTTAAACCACCGCATAGCCATTTTTTACGCCAATGTTATTATAGTATAAAAATGAGGTATCTTGATATAATATTCATATAAAGTTAAATTATTAATCCAGTGCACTAAATGAAAACTAAAATGCGACAAAAAAAAGTTATGAATATTCTTAAAATAATTCACTTTATAATAAGTCGATTTTTTTAGCTCAGGAAAAAGTCGACTATTAATATGAAATTGAAAACTTTTCCTAAAGGTTTGTTAGTAACGGGTACTGTTTTACCTTTAAATTATTCAAATTGTGTGTGCGTTCGAAAACTATCGCACATCTCTTTACAACTCATTACAAATTCACTTAATAAGACTTAAATGTAGGTTATTTGATAGATTTTTTTATATTGCATAATTAATCTCAAGTTTCATTTCACAATTTAAACTAAACTCGGTACCGTTACGTTACTAAGAGCATTTATTTGAATTTGTCATGTTAACTTGGTCTATAACGAGAATGATTAAGAAATGGTGTCATGGTTGAAAATGTTACAAAATAACAATTTCACAAGTATGGGAGTACCGAAGTTATTTTACTTCGTCAGTGTCTCTACATATAAGTTCAAAATAAGTAGACTATAATTAATATGGAATTGTTTATAAAAGTTTATCATCATATTCCATCATCTTTTTCAGAATTGTCAAAGCTCGTGACAGATACGATAGATTGTTTAGCAAGTTTATTGGAATATTTGTTTCCAGATTTTGGAGCCATATAAGATGTTAGAAAAACTGGCTAAAGATTATGCCGCTTATTTTAAGTTGGATGTTGCTGATGGATTCCAAACTGTTCAGGATTTGATTGATAACATGATAACAAGACTTGAAGAATTAAGTAGTGTTGTGCATATAATTAAATTAAAAAACAGTGACTGCAATTCAGCTGTATCTGAAGATATTAATAAGTACAGAGCTGAGATTACCACACTTTCTAAAAAAGTTAACACTCTAAACAAAGTTGTTACGACATTGCAGCAAAATATGGATAAAGTAGAAAAACAAGTCGAAAAAGCCGAGAACCACTTTGGGGTTAATAATGACAACAAGTTAACAAGTTTACTGAGGCCTTTCATAAAAAGAAATAAAGATATCAGAAATTTTGACGAAAGTTCATCTTTGGAAACACTTTCTAGTACAAGTGTGATGGATAATTTTGAAAATCACAATTTATCTTAATTTAATTTTAAATGAATAAAAATAAAACTGAAATGTTATTGACATGTATTTTAATAAACTTTTTTTAATTTATTTTACAAAATGTTTTTGGATTTATCACTTAGATGTATCTTATAGCTCCTCACTTGGTTGTTACTTTAGATCACAAAGGAATAAAACAAAAAACTATTGCGTTCCTGTAGAACCAAATCCTCCATCAGATCTTTTTGTCTGTGTTAGACTAGTCACTTCTTCCAATATTGGGTAGTAAATTCTTTCACAAATTAATTGTGCAATTCGGTCTCCCTTTTTTACGACAAAATCTTGGTCGGAATGGTTAAAGATTACTACTCCAACATTTCCACGATAATCTTCATCTATAACACCAGCTGCAAATATAAAAAAAATGCAATTTTAACAATTTCCTGAATTAAAAAGAATACATCCAATTCTGTAAAGATATACACTGTTTAGAACAACTTTATAGGTACATATACACAAATGATTCCTTGAATATTTGTAATTTTTACACAAAAAAAAAGAAATAGGAACTATAGTTATTGTATAACTAGTGCTATTTTATCATCATGAGGCTATTTATTACACTGAAGTTTAGCAATCGGATTGAGCTACTTAATACAGTATTCAGGTTTTCAACAGATTTTTTTGTAATATATAGTACTAAAACATTTGTTAAAAAAAGTTATTGGATAACAATGATGTATAACACTCTAAAGGTAACTTTATATGTTATATATACAGAAGCCTTAAGAAATCTGTTTCATACATTTGTAGTTCTAATCATTACTGTGAAGTAGGTATACACTAGATACAAGAAGTAAACTTAGTAACATACTTGTTATAAAAATTGTTAATAAAAATGTCTTATAGAAAATATTATATTTTGTAAAATATTGTATTTCAACTTTAATATAAATAAAACAATTTAAACAACTTCAGTAAAACCTTAAATTCTGATCTATCTCTCTTATCAAAATATTAAAACTTTATAATTACAAATGTTTCAATAAATTCTTAAGTTAGAAAAAGTATTTGAAATTAAAATTGTTCTTTTAAAGGGTTAAATTGTTGTTTTCAGGGTCTTGAGATACAAGCTTAGCTTCATTCAAGACCCGCGGTTTCTCAGTGTATATGTAAATGCTAATAAACCATTATTATTATTATTTTAAATGCTGTAATGTAAATGAATCACATGTCTCCTAATGGTCTATTTACAAATTTTAGTAACTAGAATTTAACCAGCCTGTTCGCCATTACGTCAAAGTGATATTGTCATACCACAACATCTCACTTTCTATTCAATGTAGCCATAGTAAGATAGCACTGAACAATGGTTTTCCCTGCTGCTCATATTATCGAGACAGATGGTTTCCTTCACAAGCTAAGTGAGTACTTCAAGTGTCTGTAGTCTACCTACATAGGCCAAGTCAAATGTCATTCTCCACACCGAAGGACTTGAAGACTTTCTCCTGCCTTCTTACAGAATTATACAAGCAGAACAGTACAGACTACACTTTTCTTTGAACTGCATTCTGTGCTTGTGAGAGGTGAGAGCTGTGTGATCAGACACACCCCTGGAGCTTAGTAAAGAGATGAAGATACTGATGACTTCTTTGCTATGTGCAAAGAAGTCATCAGTGGGTTCATCCTTAAGTCAGCAGGTGTACTGATTTCTCAACATAAAATAATAATGTGTTCTATCTGATTTTTATAATGATGTGATCATGTCGACATGGAATATGTTTGAATTATACTGCTGGAGCTAAGATACCTTAATCATTTGTTGTTGGAGCTTTTAGTTAAGGTTGCCAGGTTTTATCCGAAATTTAAATAAACTTTAGCATAATGACTATTACAGGGAGAAGGAAAACTATAGGAAACCACTTTAGGCTCCTGCTTAACTCTAAAGGATATTCATAATTTTCATCCATAATCCTAATTTTAAAATAAAAAAAGCAACTATGTGTTATAAATATTATTTTTGATGAAACCATCCAAATAATTTAGGTATTCAAAAAGAATTAAGCATTTAATAGTTTTGATGGATTTTATATTATTCATATCCATATTTTTATTGTCTTACACCAACCACAATGAACTTTTCATGTAAATGTTTCTACGTACCACCAACATCAATGAAGTTTTTTACGGCTAAACCTGAACGTGGTGCTACACGTCCATAACATCCAAAAGGCAATTCTATTTGCAAATCTGTTTTCACAAGTTCTTTGCCGTGAGCAGGCACTGTGTAGTCATAGGCACTAAAAGTATAAATGTTATTTAAATTTCAATCAATAGTAAGTAAAACAAGCTAAGTAATTTATAGACAGACTGCTTACTTGTACTTAATATTAAACCAATAGTATCATTATACATTACTTTTTTCCTTAACAAAAAGTACAGGATTATAAGTTAAGAAATATCACCTTTTTAGATCAAATCCTGCTGCTTTTTCCGATCCTTTAACAGGCGGGTATGCATTTTCACTGAGACGCGTGAATTTTAAACTCACTTGCTCCGACATCGGCATCTTAATGGGGATATCGTTTTTACTTTACCTTATGTAGAGCTAAGTAATAAAATATTTTAATAGCAGTTATCAACTTTGGACTACTTAAATCCTGGTCTTGTTTATATTAAAATTTTATAAAAATCTTTTAACGAACTACAACAAACGGTTACACTTATTCTTATGCCACCGAAAAAGAAATTGGCGCGAAATAGTGTTGCCAGTGGTATAAAGAAGTATACATAGCAATAGTAATATAGAGTAATAGAATATTTATGATAAGGTAGTATTTAATAAATTATATATTTATTGATTTTTTAAAACTATTTTAATGTTTTAGTTTATTTAACTTTGTATTACCTTAAAATGGGACAAATGGAACACTATTAGACTGAGTCAGAATTTCACAACGCTTTTTAAACAAACTTTTAATACAAAATAATTTATGTTGGAGTACGATTTATTCTAGTTTTACATTTACAAAAGAGCAAAAAGTGTATTTATACAATAACTATTTCATAAAATGTAAAAATGTATGTTGATTCTACTTGGTACAGACGCCATATAAGGTTAATAAAAAAAAATTTAAGAACTGTTTCGATAATGTGAGTATGTAACTAAGTACAGTTAAATTTAATTTTACTGATTATATTTGTGTATATAATTTTTTTTGGAAAATTAAATAAATATCTTGAATACCTATTTATTATATGATATATTTCACTTAGAATTTAAAATCACGCACGTTATAGTTATTACGAACAGTAAAGTATTGAAATAATTATTTTGTATTATTATTTTATCACTTTTATTAATTTTAAGCTACTTTCTCAAACGAATCCTCTGAACCACATTAATTCTCTGAATTTAGATGTAGCTACATAATATTATAATCCATCAGATCTTAAGTTTAATATTAATCAGAATATAAGCATCATTAGTGTAATCCGACGTTTGCAATATTACCTCGCAAACCGTTTTTGTTAGATTAATTAACTAATTTTACACAAAAATATAAAGAATGTTGTCAGCATTCCTTTCAATTCAGTTATAACTTCGAATCTAAAGTACTTGTCGATATTATTTTATTAAAAAAAATATTTACTTTATTATTTGTACTAATTATCCTTTATTCTTATATGTTATGTTGATAAAACATTATATCAACAGAAGATACACACAAAATACACTACTGTTATTTTTTAATGTAAGATAACGTACAACAGCCTCTGCCTAGTTCTTAGGTTGGCTGTCAGAAAATGTCGAGAGGAGTTAAGACCGCTTATTGTAGCTTAATATTAGGTATTCAATATAGTTTTTAAGTAAAAATAAATAGAATAGGCTTGTGATACCCCTAACAAAAGTTTTTCTATTAACAATTTACTCGTTTCTATCAAAACATTCTCATTTCTATCAATCCCCAACAAAGTTTCTATTGACTCCATATAATAATGTGTTTATACAGCTCTGTCGCGTTTCTATACACCTGTAATTTATACGTAACATTTTCATCGATATCAACAAATTTAAATTATAATTGTACTTTCCGATGTATAAAACCTATTCCTCCTCAATCATTGAATAATAAAATCGATATTTCATCACTGTACACAGTTTACCATATAACTAATTAGCTACTTTTCAGGACCACAAATTAACGTAGTTTCACCGCCCACATTCAATCATATTCTATTTTACTTTGGCCTAACTTCACATCAAAACAGAGTTTGAGAGTATAAAATATAATGTGGCTTTTTAAAATACTCAAATAAAATAGTTGATTTATTTACAAAATTATTACATACTAACTATAAAAATAATACATATAGACATTATGGTATAAAAAACTTTCCGGAAATGTGAAGCTTATTTAATTAGTACTTAATTACTTAACCTTTCGTTCTTCAAATATTTACTTGATGCTCACAATTCTTTTGTTTATTCGATTTACGTCGAGACTAGCGTGACGTTTACCTAATGGTAAGTGATACGCCCGCCCATAACAATGAGGCGATAGTTAGGATGTTATACACTGCAGCACTGCGCTTCTCGCCTTGACACATAAGATGTTAAGTCTCATTACCCCAGTTATTGCACTTGGTACTGCGCTCTATAATACAATAATGTTGCTCAGTATTATTTGGCGTCAGAAATAGGAGTTGCAGTGGTACCTACCTAGACGGTCTCCGGCAACAGAGACCTATCAGTAAAATTGATTCTCATTAACATTATCTGTAAAACATTATTGTCGAAGCTCATTAAGATTAAAAGAGTTGCGCTATCAATATTATTAGTTTTGTAAAAGTATTTTTTCTTGTAGCGTAAAATGAACAAAACAAGCTTGGCCTTTTTCTGGAGAGTACTGAAACAACTGCTTATAACAAACTATGGTGCCTCCTTAGCCCTTTAATATCACTTTTACGACGATCTATGGCAAATGTGACCTACAATCATTAATTTACATTTTTGTCTTTAATACTTTTACCTATCTAAATACTTCTACAAAACAGTCGCCTAAAATTAACATATATAATAAATTAAATTTGTTTACCTCGGTGGTGCATTTATAACTTAGTATAAAAAAAACAGTGTGTTCAATATATATTTTGTAAGCGTACTTTATTGCTTGACGAAGATAACCTTGCTAAACCTTTATATGTTATTGGTAAGGTGACCTAAAATTGACAAAACATATAGTATGGAAATAAACAAAGGTTGCCTTAAAGTGTTCAAAAATTTTCTATACACTGATTTGTTTCGTGGATAACACATGAGTGTGAAGTAAACTTGTGACCAATTGTATTTTTGAAGTGCTTGAGCACAATAAAAATCGAAATTGCACTTTCAGCGCTGAAAAGACAGTTTCGTCTTTGCTAGTGCATCAAAAGCCACTCATTAAAAAATATCCGTCCAATCTTAAGAAATAATGTTAGTCGAGGCATTCCTTCAAATTGTCTACTTCATTTCTTTTTAAACATTTGCTTGCTTGTGGAGCGTATAATTATTATAGACATAAAAATATATAGTTAACTAAATTTCTGAATCGATGCTGATAAAGTAGTCAAAAAAGTAAATTCATTATGTACTCAATATGACGGGTGCTGAGAAAGGGTGGCTGGTACTGACTACATGGCTTGAAGACTAGGGCCGCTAAGACTACAAATCCGCCACTGACCACATAAATAAAAAATATCTGAAAAGGCATTAGAATATTAAAATGAAAACTAAATGTCTTTGAGAAAGTTGTTCACGTAGTTTATCTCAGATTTATTTAAACTGGGAATTGTAAAAACAATTCTTAGTATTTAGCGGCGGTAAGTTTTTGTTTCCGCAGATCGTTCAGTTGAATATCACCGCTTGCCTTGTAGTATCGGGCTATTAAAAATAAGACTAACTCCGTTTGTCCTAGAAGGTGATTAAATGGGTTTTCGGGTTCGTGGCCTTTGAAGGTCCTGGTCCTCATTGTCCACGAAGCGAACCCGGGCTGAACGACAATTACGAAGTGGTGTAGTGCTCTTAGTGTAAAGCTCTTTCTGGGTCGTGCTTTAGGCGTAGTGCCGGAAGACACCAGTGTGTTCCGTAGGAGATACTGAGGCCTCCCGCAACACATTGACGAGGACCACCGAAGGGGTTGTAGTGGATCAAAATACCACTTAACCTTATTATCTCCCAAGAGCAAGGAAAGAGAAAGATTTAAAAGATTTCCCCCCCAAAACCAAAAAAAAAAAAACGCGGATAACGCTGCATCGCCGATTTACGCCGCTAAACATTGGTGTGTAAACATTATCGTGTTCCAGTTTAGAGTCCGTCACCGGTAACATTACTCCATTTACATCTAACGACACAGTAATATCTCATAGATGTTAATCTTACGTCGCAGTTTCACAATCACAAAATATTATAGTATAGTGCATATCGTCCTAACGAATACCACAATGTCTTTTAGGGGTTAAAATTGTAATGACGTTGATATTGTGTGTTGTTATAACGCACGTATACGTGAAATAAGGAATGTAAACACATACCACAAATAAAAAAAAATTAAAGAATTCTCGATACTTAGGATGGTGGCAGTACAAATGCCATAAAACACGCCGCATCAGTTATCTCATTTGTTTCATGAATGTGGAAGGAATGTTTACTGTGCTTTAGTCGCTTAATTTTGGCATTATATTATTAGAGTTTGTATAGAAACATTTGACGCCAATAAATATTAGTCAATAACATTTTAAAATTATTAAAATAATTCAAATCATCACTATAAAAATAAAATAAACTATGAAACCGACCACATAAGTAAATGGTACATTTTCAAAAAGAAATCGGAAAGTGTAATAATTGATTTGCCAATGTGTGTCCTCTGCAATTGCAATGGCATCATACTTATTGAATTTGATATTATCTTAGATTAAATAAATTCACGCATGGTTCATTTTTATTATAACAACTATCGTCATCATCAACCGACACATTAACACTAACTATAGTATAACAACTATATCGGATGAAAATTTACTAAATCTTACTATAAGCTTCGTGAATTTTTTACCACGGCGAAAAATAATAATATTTACTTAGTACACAAAACGTTTTAGAAAAAATTTATTATTTTATTTACATCCGTTTAAAATTACTAGAATATGTTACAACGAATCTGTAGCTTTATTATATGAATCATTTTTACCTACTTTAGCTTGCGACCCAAAAAGCACAAAAAAATATCTACCTGCGCGGTAAGAGGTCTCACATTTGGGCACAATAAGGACAGTAAGCGGCTGATCTACGGCGATTATCCTGCTTCCGAAAGCCGGCCTCAGTGAAAAATGTCCACAGACGGCGGGAGTCGCGTCGATCAATATTTTGTTAAGAGCTACACGGAAGTTCGCATCATAACTCTATACCGCTTAAATTTGAACCGAAGTGCGGGTGTTTGCGCGCTATGTTTTGCATATTCTCGCTCTACAGCGACAACTTTGAATAAAAACTTTAACAATATAAAACGGTGTTTCATGTGTTACTGTGATTCATTCGGGTGAGCCCCTAAGAAGGGGAGTTTGTCCATTTTTATATTTACAACGTGTCCCTCGCGGCATGCGCGGCGCTTGTTCGCCAGTCGCTCTACTACAGTTTCACGCACCAACACCACTGCAAGGAAAGTAGTGTAAATATTACTCGTACCAAAATATTTACAAACAAATTGTTATTTTCAAAACAGGGACAACTTTTGTTGATCAAGTGTACGCAAAAGTGTCTAAAAAGTTGTGAAGTTTCTGTGAAAAATACTTAAAAACAGTGATTGTGTATTTAGTTTCGATCCGATTCAACTATGCTCGAGGACGTGCCGCCCGTTCTCAATGTATTTCAGGAAGCGTTTCAGCAAAGAACTTTTCGTTCACATATCTCACGCTAGAGGTCAGTATTTAATAAACTTAGTAGTTGTATAAGTTAATTAAGTCAGCAATTTGACAAAAAATTTAAATCTTCCTTATTGGATATATCTATACATAGTTTGTATGGGTTCAAGCACCGAAGCTCTTCCCTTTTACATCCCTTCTCCGCCCTTTACGCATGATCGACCGACGGAGTTTAGGGGTTCACTGCGAGAAGGGTGCGAGGTCTATATATATATATTGATGTACGTCTGTATATAAATAGTACAAGCGTGTTATACTACTGTTGATGAATGAATTGATGAACCTAAACAAATAATGAAATTCATAACAAATAACATTGATTAAGTATTTAAGTTCAAAATATTAAAAAAATTCTTAAACTATTTATATATCATCATATGATTTATGTTTAATAAATATTTAAAAATGCAACTCATCACAATGGCAAAATTCGAGTATTTATGTATATATATAAATTCATCAGACAATATTAGTTAATATAATCAAATTAAACACAAAAATATTATTCAGTTAATATAAGTGAAGTTGAATAGTAAACTACACATATAAAAGTAAGAATAATTTTTTTGAGCGCCAAAATATCAAATTAAAGTAATAGAAAATGTGCTAACATAAATCGGAAGCTGTGCAAATCAAAACAAAAGCGCTACTGATCACGCAGATTGATCTTATTACTTGGCATTTTTATTGATAAAATGAAACGAGTGAGTGAGGCGTCTATGCAGATAGATGCCGTATACGAGCAAGACGTAGCGAGCGACATCGGACATGTTTGTTTTCATACCGGTCCGAATTAACGTCGCGATTGGTTCAAAATCCATAACTGGCCTCCGAGAGCCAGGTGTCGTTCACACCGCGGCCTCGCGCGCCTCGTCTCGTTAATCACTCGTGTTCGCTATTGTTATAGCGCGTCGTACAGCCATCTTTGTCAAATTACGAGCGATTCATTTCAATAATTCGGTTCGTGTTAACAAATGGAACAAAACGTAAATACTGTTACAGACGCGTCGTGCGACAAAATCGAGCACATTACTACATTCTCTTTTGTTTTATCGCAGACGCTCTACTGAATGGAAGCGTTACGACTTATGCACGGCGTTAACGATCAGTCGACCATTAAAATGATGGATGATGTCGTTCTTTACAAAAACTGTGTAAAGTGATCGTTTTAGTAAATAATGTGAAGGGTATTAGTGCTGTTTATGTTTGGGTGTTCATGTGATGAGAACTGCGTCTTAATTTGTTGTACGCATTGCATAAATGAGTGGAATGGCGTTGTGGAGCGCGCGGGCCGGAGCATGCGCGCCAGTATCTTCGTGCTTGCTGGGAACGCACTAAGTGTCCTTCGTTTACGTGAATATCAAAATGGGAAGGTCCAGGTTCCCCGGGAAACCGCTAAAATTTCAGAACAGGAAGCGTATAAGTGTTCTTTCGGGCACTGTTTACCATGAAACTGCCCAGGAAACCCATCCAGCCGCTCGGGGCTCTGGTGGCAATGATTTTACCGGGGAGAAAGAGGTAAAATTTAATTAGTAATTTTAATAACTTTTCGTGTATGTTATATAAAATTAACATTTTACACGCGGAAATGTTATGTTTACGTAATACTTTCGTCTGTAAACGAGGCGCCAAACGTCTTGTAAGCGTCCATAAATGTAAGAATTTTGACAATCGTTTCTCCATACGTAGTATGATGTCAACAAAACCAATCGTAGAAATAAACCATGTTTGATCAAAATGTGTTTTTCTATATCGGATAATTGTATTATCAAACTTATTTTTCAATTAGAAAAGGTTTGTATTTATAACCTTACATTTGCAATAATAATCTCTTTTTACGATAGTTTACAAATTAAGATATCAATGACATAAAAATACTATGAAAAATAACTAACATTTAATAATGATTTTTCATAATCTTTATTATCTTGATGTTGAAGACAATAACTAATATGACAACATTGTATCATAGTCAAATTGATTAGGTATAGAATTGTTGAAATTTAATAGCATATTATAATTATTTTATATACTGTAAATATAATTTAAATCAATTTCATGAAATCTTGTGTTATGTTGTATCAATTGATGACTGTCAATAGGCACCTTTACAATTTCACTTAAAATGTTTACTGTTCCAAGCATTAATTAATGAGATTTTAAATAATTTTCATGTTTTATTGAATTATTGATGCTTGTGGAGTGACTTAGTAACTAACTTGGTGATTAGTTAAGATTCTTGTCTCATTTATGTATATTTTTTCTTCATCTGATTAGGATGTTGATATCACGTAATAAATGTTTATGGTTTGCGCAGCACTTATAAATACTACAATGAAGTTATTGATCCTGATTTCATTACCAAGAAGATAAACATCTAATATAAGTATATCTAAATAAATTGTGTTAATTTCAGAATACATATGTAACATATATACTGGATGAATAACGAAGAAAAATCTCCTATTGATATTTTACCTTAAAATATAAATGTTTTTCATAATTTATAGACTTCTTGCAATATTCACCATAGCTCATCAATTACAACATTGATGGAAATTATAAAAATTGTAATTTTATTTGTGTTTTATTGGATTTTTTGTTTTGAAATTACAAGGTATCATAAATGTTTGTACATTAACCATTTAACATCCGACAAACAACTTGCAAGTGTATTTATAATTCACTGTAATTCTCTAAATTATTTGCCAAAATACTTATCTCCAGTAAATTAAATTTTTTGTTTTTTTTTTTATTATACATTAGATAAAAATTAATGAAAAAGTAGCTTAAGGTACATATTATAAATACAGTAAGATATCAGTGATACTTCCCATCACTTCTCTAAATCCAGTCAGTTATTTCAGATATTATACAGAACAAGCGGATAGAATGTAAAAGAATTATTATTTATTTGTATTGATTCAAATACACTTGTGTTGTGGTGGTATTATACAATTTCTGAATTATCATTCTTTTTTCAATTGACCATTGTAATACATAACTTTTTTATCATTGTATTAGCATATCTAATTATTAGCAAATTTAAAATAATTTTGGATATTGTGAATACAATTTGTATATAATTTTTACAATTTCATTCCTCCTTATCCTTCAAATGAGCAAAAACAGTGATTCTGAGATTTGATACTATTTTATGAAAGTAATGCGTATTAATATTGTTATTTTAAATAAGTGTAATTTAAAAAATTTCAGGAAGAAGAGAAGAAAGAAACTAATAATGAGAATGAGAAAAACTCTACCAGTGAGGATAAAGTAACTACCAATACCCAAAAAAATAAACAAGAATTACAAGAAAATAGTACTGACAAATCAAAATCACCAGTGCGCACTAGGTCTCAAAACAAAATGGAGTTGACCAAAAGTGATAAACCCAAACCTGTAAAAAAGACAGTTACATTTGGAACTGTGGAGAGCTGCGAAGATATATTTTTGCCTCTTAAGAAAGTACCAATTAAAAACCATGCACCGCTTGTGTCTATTATAAAAAAGAAATCATCATTAAAACAAACTGAATACTCCACATTCAGTAGCATTCTTAAACCCGCAACATTAACAGATCTTAGCTCTAAATCAAGTATAGAGCAACAAGAAGGATATTTGAGAAAAAATTTAAATCCATTGTCAAAACCAATAAATAAATTTTCACAGTTTACTGAAAGCAGATGCATTTCACCTCCTCCAAGAAATATTTCACCAGTGGAAAAGGAAACTTCTTCTAAGTTTATATTACCAATTCGTAGTGCTCACTCATCACGGGTAATTAAACCTAACAAAAGGTTTATAGATGGTGAAGAGCAATCATCAATATCAAGTGGTTTAAATACTGGAAAAGTCTTAAAGAAGCCAAAGCTTAAGAGATTAGTGTTCAACAATCTTCATGATGATGATGATTCCCCTGAAGATGATGAGCCTGATAAAAATGACAATGAGAAGAGTAAAGAGAAAAGTTTATTGTCTTCTTCCAATTTATTCAAAGATAAAACAATAAATTCATTCTCTAACATTAATACAGGTAGTAGAAAGTCTTTACTGTTCTCTATAGAAAAGGATTTGGACTTTCCACCAGATGAAAATTCAAATGTTGAAACCTTAGATAAGTTAAAAACAAATGAACCTAAGGAAGAAAGGAGTGGGCATGCAATGCGCAAACTTATGGATATATCTGATGCCAGTACATCACCAAGCACTAGTAGTGGTTCTGAGTCTGAAGAGAGCTGGGAAAGTGAGAGTCCTGATGGAAGTGGAGATGAAGAAGATAGACCAGCATCAACAAGTCCTGAAAAAGAGAAGTCCAGTACATCACAACTATTACGAGGAAAAGTGATTATCAGAGAAGCACGGCTTCAGTTAAACACAGTCACTCCTTCAAATACAGGTCTTGATGGACCATTTTCTACAGTTACACCATCATCATGTAAGTATAAGGTTATTTTACTGGCAAATTTTTTTTTTTTATTCATACATCATACATTTTTAAACATTTCTTTTAATCTAAGTTATTTTACAATATTTTTCAATTTAGTTATTTTACAATTTCCATGGTAAAATGTAGACACATTATGGATTATTCACTTCTTAGTTTCAATTTCTCTTCATGTAGTTGTATCCATCACACCTATGTTAATTACTGTTTTTAAAATTGGCTTTAGAAAAAGCAAATGATAATTCAATTTAATGAAAACAGATAAAATAAGTTTATTTCTTTAACTCAACTTTTACCAATAAGATGACATATTTAGTTAGTACAATAACATCCACTATTATATTCTGAAATATAGTTGTGTTTAGAAATATAGCTAGGAGCTATGTGGTTTATCATGAACTAATTTGTAATGCCTATACACATATGCTAAGTGGTGCTTACCTTTTCCTTTTTCTGAAACTAATGATGACTAGCAATCTCTAGACTCCTTTATTAGCAAAATAAAATATTTATCTTTATCTAATGCTTTTCTAAATGTCAATTACATACATTTATGATAAGAAAATTTTTAAACACCAATCTCATTTTGTGAGATAATGTGTCTGCTGATATTCTTATTTCTTTATAAATGTATTTCTTTTGCGTAGACTAAAAATGGTGCCCAATTTTTATAATTTTATGTAATTATAAATTTTCAGTAATAAATTTAATATAATTTTCAGCACCGAACCCTCCTACAACTGTGACATGCGGAGTTTGTGGAGCTGTCCGTTTTTACAGATTTGTGAAACAGGCCCGAAAATTTGGTATATATTCCTGTGAGTCATGTCGCAAGTTCATATCAAAAATGCTAAAGAAAGAAAAAATGTCTCAGAGAACTGGTCCTGTTGCTATGCAGTGCCTGAAAGGGGAAGGTTTGTATTTTTGTTTTTATAAAATTCATTTAAAAGTAATAAATGATGTTTTTTATAAACTTGGGACACTCATACTAGTTATATGTAATTATGAATTTTTGATTTCTTAGTTTACAAGGAGCATTTAGAATGTAAGTTGATAAATTACCTAGATTTACTAAATGTTTCATAGAAAAGCTTACAATAAAATTCACAGCTTTAAATTTGTATGTTATTCTTTTATTTTATATGACTTAATGTTTGCTTTGTTTCTTTTTTAAAAAAATAAGTTTGCTAAATAATATTTGATAATTTTCATCACATTAATAAAATTACCAAAATTTTTCAGGTAATTGCCATGTCCCACCAATAGTTCGATCACAGCAATGGAAGTTGTTAAGATGTACAAATAAAACACGTTGTCCTGCCTGTTGGCTGAAAATGTGCCTGAAAGCCTTCCAAGTGCCACCAAATATAAGAGCAAGTCTAACTGCTATGCTGCCACCTCATATGAGAGCTAGTGCTAAGCCATCAGGGCCTTTAACTCAAGTAAATCCATTACGGTTGGCTAGTAATCCAACATCAATCACACAACCAATATTTAGTACTCTTACATCATCAGAAAATGAAAATAAAGTTTTTGGAATACTCAAGTCAACAAAACAACCTGAAGAAATTGAAAAGCATGAGGTAAGTTTACTTACTGAGTTTCATATTATTGCAATAAGAACAAGAATAGAAAAGAGTTAAGGTTAAAATGATATTTTGATTACAATACAATTGATAAACCAACAAACCACAAATATGAATAAATATAATAGTTACAAAATAACCTGATAGAAACTTGTAGCTTTTTCTTTACCACAATGTGAACACATGGCATAGTATTATTTATTAATATAATTTCAGGAGAAACTACAAAAAGAATCTAAAGAAGATGTTGAACCAATCGAAGAATTTAGTAACAATAGAAAACGCCGCCTGACAAGGATTAAAGTACGTAAGAAAGATAAAAGTGATGCCAATCAGACTGAAGATCCAAAGAGGCAGAAAATGGAACTCAAAGGTCCCAGAGTGAAACATGTATGTCGTAGTGCATCAATTGTTCTAGGACAACCAATTGCAACATTCCCAACTCAAGAAGAAAGGGAAAAACCAGATAAATCTGTATTATCTGATGAAGATAGCACCTCACTTCTACTTCTCGACAAAGAAAATGAAACCCTAAATACAATTTGTGAAACAGAGATTGATACAGTAAATAAGCCTCATCAGACTATTCTAGAAAACATCGCTAAAGAAAATGATGCTGCTGAAGTTCAAACAGAATCCAAGAAGAAGAAATTGGAAATTCCGATTTCGGCAAAATCTAACACAAAAGTGGAATCAAGTGAAGATGAAACTGTAATGGATTTGGTTCCAAAGAAGTCCATACAGAAGCCTTTGTCAAACATCACAAATGTAAGAAGTAACACTTGGCAGTTTTTAACTATGCAACTTAATGTCTTCCATCCATTACTTCAATGGATTCATTATTATAATAGGGGAACAATATTAATTTAATGTGTCCATGATCAACCCCTTGAGTGCCATACTGGCTAGATAGCTTCCTTTTGTACCATTGTGGGCACCACCTTTACTCTTAAATAACCTTACAGATTTTAATATTTTGTTTTTAGATTCGAGGACGATCACAGAAGTGTGGACAAAATCGACCTGAGTTAATTTGCGTCGATTTCTGGGAAAGCTATGATCCAGATGAAGTGTGTAGTACAGGATTTGGTCTAATAGGCACAGCTCCATTTACTGTGGCTAGACTTTGTTTCTTATGCGGTAGTGCTGGAAATGAAAAGGTATGTAGAGACTTTTGAATTTTGTTGAAAGTTCTAGAAAATGATGGTTATTTAGTTAGTTTATTACTCTTTTGTGGTAAGTTTCTCTTTCTAGAGACTATATGTACCACTGTGATAATACCAGCAGTCAATCTTACTGTAATGTTACCATCTATAACAAGCTTATGAGGCATAGGCATGTAACAAGAACACAGCAAGGAAATGAACACAGCATACACTACTATTTCTAATTAATTAAGCACTTCCAGAAACTATTTCAATTATTTCTATAATTAGATTAACCAGCTCACGAATCAAGGCAAAATGTGTGTACTTTTATATAGCACAATATTGGTATACGAACAAAGTATGTGTTACCAGGAGTTGATGTTGCAAATTATTTATAAGAAATCAGTCTTTAAACTGTTATCAATATGTTATTGTAAATAATAAAAAACCTTGAACCATATTTTTATTGGACAATCTTCTCTTTCAGATGCTAGTCTGCTCAAGCTGTTGCGAATGGTATCATGTATGGTGTGCTGAAGATGCAGGGCGTAGTGCAAATAGCGGTGATTGGACTTGTGCACGTTGCGTAGCGTGTGCAGTGTGTTCCCGCGCAGCCGCGAGATTGCGTTGTCGCTCATGTGCCCGCCATCATCATGCCGCTTGTCTAGTACCAGCACCGCCAGACCATCGCAGCGATTGGCCGCAGGTTAAAACATTACATATTCATCTATCAATTACTCAAGGAATTTACCTGCCTAAACTTTTAGTTTGGTATTACTGTTAAAAGCTTTTCCTTTAAATCATAAAGTACGGATAGTAAATACTCTTATATCTTTAATATTATATTACAATAACTGTTAAATTGCTAGTTGAAAAAATTTTTTTATCATTTATATACAAAATGAAATTTCTACTCCATTGATTTTTTATCACTTTCGAAACAAAAATTGCAGATGCATATTTAAGACTTTTTAGTGTTATAAACCCAGGAACTAGTCTGATTATTTAATATAATTTTTGTCACTCTAACAAAAGATGGTGTTGAATTAATTCCATACTATGATTGTGTTCTTTTAATACAGAATGAATTTTGTTTAGTGACTAATCAATGAAAGTACATCGAAGAATTATTGTAACAGCTCACTGTTAAATTAATACCAGAGCCTTATGTAATAAAACATCCTAATAGCCCCAGACCTTGAGTAGATTATAGATATCATTTTTCATTTAGAATAACTGATATATTTTTACATATAATCACTTTACAGATATGCAGTGCATGCTTAAAATGTAAAAGTTGTGACAGTAACCGTGTCAATAAATTTGTTGGGAGTCTACCATTCTGCAGGCCTTGCTTCAAGCTAAGACAAAAGGGCAACTATTGCCCACTTTGTCAAGCCTGCTACAGGGACAATGACTTTGATAGCAAGGTAGTTATTGTTATTTCTACTAGTGATTTTTAACTGGCTCTGTGATTACGAGTTTGCTATGTAATATGGTGGAACACTGCTCCAAGTTCAAGATCATTTGTTCACTTAATAGTAGTAATTTCTTCATACACACTTAGAAAACTACCATCCCTGTGTTAAAATCATCCATAATAATAAAATTGTTTTGTTTCGGCCTACAAAAAAGAGTCTAAGTCAAAATGCATGTGACATACATCTTAACAAAGGGAAAGACCTTGTCAGCTCACTAAACTAAATACAATGTGACAATAATATGTACATAAAAATGGCAAACTTCTGTGGTGCTTACATCCAAAAATAATCTTTAACCATTTTTAAATACTTTCCATCATTGAATATTATTCCCTTTTATATAGTGATGTATACTAAAATAAACAAATCTGTTTTTTTTCTGAAATCTTCAATATACGATGGATTCATTTATTGCACCAATGAATTTTAGAAACATTGTGTAATGTGAAAAAAAATTTATACTATTTATTTTAGATGATGGAGTGTGGATGGTGTGGAAGATGGGTTCATGCTAGCTGTGAAGGTTTATCTGGCGAGGGGTATCAGCTTTTATCAGCACTTCCACCTTCAATTGAATACATTTGCTGCAAATGTATGCCTCATGATCCACCATGGAGGAAAATGCTTACAGAACATCTTAAAGCAAAACTTTTGCATCTATTAAAGCAACTGGCTAAAAATAAGAAAGCTTGTGCTTTATTAAAATTGACACCACACAAAAATACTCCTGTGCCAAACAAACCTTACCGTTTAATGTCGCCACAGGCCATACGCAAGTTACATTTTGACAATGCAGATGAAACTATGAAGAATACAATGGAGACTAAAGTTTATAGGAATACATCAAGAGGACGTCGTAATAATCCTATCCAAAACAAACTTGATGATTCTAATTCTTCTCAAAACATATGGCATTGTTCTTCATTATTTACCGATGTAGAAATGGAGAAGGAAGATATACCTCATACATCACATAAAGTTGTAAATCTTCAAGAACCATTAATGCAGAATAAAGAAATCTGTTTTTCAACTGGTCTTTACAATAACAAAACAGATTTTAGTGCTTCTTGTGTAGAAGTACATGAAAACTATCCATCTCAAATTAAGATGGAAAAAGCTATGGCAATGCTACCAACTTCAATTCATGATGATAAATATGAAGCTATTTCTGATGATGATGAGCCTATAAAGAGTTTTCCTCAAGCGCGGAGCCAGCAAGAACTTAGTCCAGCTTTGACAAGACAACCAAATATATTGAATGAAAGTGCTATTCAAAATGATCTCAACAGAATAGTTTCACCATCTCTATTGGATATTAAAAGAAGAGTAAATAGTGATGAATACATATCTTTGAAGGATTTTAATCATGATATGAAGGATGTTATTGTACGAACATCTAATGATGATCTTCAATCAATATATAAAGAATTGTTCTCTGAAACATTTCCATGGTTTGATTGTGAAAATAATTGCTTACAACCAAATTTAGAAGTTGAAGGTGAGCAAGATGATGCAGAATCTCTGAAAGATCATGAGATGTCTGAGAACAAAGGTGTTAAAACTGCAGAAGAGTCTTTTGAGAAACCTTTAGATCAGATAGTTCCTAAACAAGAATCAGAAGGAATGAAGACAGAAGAGGAATTATTGGAATTTTACCCAATGGTAGATTCTAGAACATGTGTCTTGTGTAAAGTTGTTGGTGACGGATCACCAACAATGGAAGGCCGTCTTTTATACTGCGGACAAAACGACTGGATTCACGCCAATTGCGCTTTATGGTCTGCAGAAGTTTTCGAAGAAATTGATGGGTCTCTTCAGAATGTCCACTCTGCTATCTCAAGAGGGAAAATGATTAAATGTGCATCTTGTGAAGTAAAAGGTGCAAGTGTTGGCTGTTGCGCTAAAAATTGCAGTGAAACCTACCATTACGCCTGCGCTAGAAAGGAAAGTTGTGCTTTCATGGATGATAAACGAGTTTTTTGTCCAACTCACGGTAAAGACGTTCCAAGAAAAAGTTTACAAAAAGATGCTGATTTTGAATTAACAAGGCCCGTATATGTAGAATTGGATAAAAAAAAGAAGAGATATAGTGAAATTAATAAAGTACAGTTTTTAATGGGATCGTTAACTGTACATAGCTTGGGAAAAATTGTTCCATCTGTGTCTGATTATGAAGATTTTCTAATGCCTGTAGATTTCTCTTGTACCCGTCTATTTTGGTCCTGCAAGAAACCCTCGAAGATCGTAAGATATACAATAAAGACTAAATTAATCCTTTCAGAACCTCTTCCAGGTTATGATTTTGGGGTAAACATTACTGTTGATCATACAATGGATGTCCAAATTGTTGAAAGAGCTATTGCTGAAATTGGTGCTTGGCATGAAAGTTTGGAGACAAGACCTAAAAATATTTTAATGTTGAAGAATGATAAATCGCCGATTAAATTTGGCAATACAGTAACATTAGAAGATTTAGCTGTGAAGCAAGTAGTAGAATATCTTCTCGATAATGTATGTAAACAGGAACAACAAGATGAAGAAGAACCTCAAAATACAGCAGATCTTTTACCACCTGAAGTAAAGGATGCTATATTTGAAGATCTCAATCACGATTTATTAGATGGAATTTCTATGCAAGATATTTTCCCGAAACTTATGTCATATGAAGATCTCGTTGCTATGGATTTGAAGAATGAATTTTATGGAGCAATGAATCAATCTGATGATAAAGCTGATTCACGTTCGACAGATTTTATCGATGAACTTTTGAATGCGCGATTAGAATCGGGAAATAAAGAGTTAAAAAGAAGTAAATCAGAAATGCTTTTACAAAACCATAATCTTAAAAGTCTCACCACCGGACGCGGTCAGCAGCGGTCTACTAGTTTAACGTGGAATAATAAGTTTGACACCAGTTTATTATCATCTACAATCAAGAGATGCAAAATAAGTAAATCATCTACAGTGACTGGAAAACTAAGTCCAGTTCAAAGAGTTGTAGCACCAGAAAATTCTTTAGACTCAATCAAAGAGAATGAAAGAAGTAATAGCGACAAGAAAATCAAGTCAGAAGGCCAGGAGGCCGATACTTCAGGCACCTGTGAAGAAGCGCCACATTCCTCTGGTATTAATTACCGTTCAACTACGCTAAAGCAGAGAGATGATAGTTCTAATGTAAAAACTGATAAGACTGAGGGTTACTACACAGAAGTTATTGATTTTTACACTAAAATACAATGTAGTCCTATTTCACAATTAGATGGGGCAGCAGATTGGTCTGGATCTGAAAGTACTTGTAGTTCACGGCCGAGTAGTCCAAGAGATGATGATTTTTCACCTATTCAACAACTTGATGGGGCAGATGATCATACAACAAATAATGATAATATACAAAGGAATCACTCAAACCAGTTTCTGTACAGAGCGAGTGGAACGGAAAGTACGTACACTGTCACAATTGCCGGTAACGCTATTAGTGGGCAACCGGAATTGGTAATGAGACCTTTAGATGACAATTCGTCAGCACCTGGACAACTTGAACAACTTGTAAGATGTGATAGATGTCAATGTACTTACAGGAACAAAGAATCCTATGACAGACATGTACCGACATGTGATATGATGTCAACAAGTGAGAGTGAAAGTGAAAATCCAAAATCACCTGAGAATAGAACTTTAACGACTTTACAAAACGCATTTCAAGGTGCGTTCGCGCAACCGATGATAATACATGCAGGAGTTGTTAGTGGAAGTGAGAATTCTGTTAAAGCTGAAGGAATTTCTGCGAGAAGGACTTCAATAAATACACGTCAAATAACAATCAATGGTACCATTGTTGAAACACCATCTCCAGGTCCTGCTAATGAAATGACAATGACTATTACAGAGCAGATGAAATCAGGTACAGTTATTTTTGATCAGAGCAAAACAACTAACGTTCAAGTGTCTGCTAATCAACAAGTATTATCATCACCCCAAATTGTTGTCACACCTCAAATGTTATTGCCCCCTAAGACCAGCACATCTACTGGCCAGAAAATTATGACACCCCAAATTATAACACAGCCGGGTATCATTCCATATAACATATGTGTAAAACCTGGAAATGGCAATGCAAATATACAACAAATCCAAGGTGGAGCAGACATGGCCCAATTGTTGACAGGGCCAGGTGGGATTCAAGTGATATCTTCTAATTCTAATCAGGTGTTAACAATTCCTTCAAATCAAACTGGAAATATTACACCTATTATCCAAGGAAAAAATCAAGTGGCAAATTTCCCTAACATGGCCAGTGCATCATCAATAGCTCTGCCAGTAAATTCCATTCAAGGAATGCCAAATACTTCAATAATACAGAATATTCAGCCAATGATCAGACCCCAAATTCAAGGAAATCCTACCATTGTTGTCCCAGCAATGACTGCTCAAAGGCTAACATCACCTAATTCACAAAATAAGCAACAGATCATACTTTCTGGAACACCACAAAAATCACCTAAAAAGCAACCACCGCAAGTTCAACCGAAGCCTATTTTTCAAGCAACAAATCGTGGAAGAGGGCGCCCATTACCTAAACCAACTACAATAAAACGGCAAACAAAATTAGAGAAAACTTTCACTACAATCAATCAATCGCCGCTCGGACCTGGAAATACTGTCATACAGTTACAAACAAACAATCAAACAGGACAACCATCCATAATTGTGCAACCTGTAGCAAATCAGAATATAATGTCAGCATATGTAGAAGCATTATCTCAACAGCAAAATCAAAACATGCAATATATAGCAACCATAGCACCACAAGGAGATTTCAAACCAGCCCCTACACAGTTCATTTCACAGGGTGGTCTTGTACCACAAACTTTTCAAATACAACAAACAGAATCTGGTGGATTAGTTGCCGTTCCCAGTGGTGGAATTCCTGTATTGCTACCTCAAGGTAATGTCGGTATATTACCACAAACAATACAACAAGGAACAACTATCTTGCCCCAGGGCACAATACAGGCCCAAGGTATTATTTCTCAAGGTCCCAATGGACCTACCATACTACCACAGGCAATACATACACAAAATGGGACGACTATTATACCACAAGGCACTATTCAGGGCTTAGCTCCGGGAACTATAACATCGCAAACTGCTACTCTTTTGCCAAATAACACTTTACAGACAGCTGGGGCAACAGTTGTACCCCAAAGTGGGATTGGAAATGGACAAACAACTATAATACCAAATGCGGCATTACCGTCACAAGGCAATACATTGATTTCTTCTGCACCAGGAGCTACAATATTACCACAAGGAACTTTATTGCCACAGTTCTGCAATGATCAAGTATTACTTGGATCAACACCTACATTAGAAATGGTAACTGACCCTTCAGGTTGTATGTATCTGACTACAACACAACCAGTTTATTATGGTCTGGAAACAATTGTGCAGAACACAGTCATGTCATCTCAGCAATTTGTATCAACAGCAATGCAAGGTGTGCTAGCACAGAATAGCAGTTTTTCTGCTACAACAACTCAGGTATTCCAAGCTAGTAAAATAGAACCAATAGTGGAAGTGCCAACAGGGTATGTTGTTGTAAACAATGTTGGCGAAAGTGTATCAACTCAAGCTGCGTCATCAGCACCTAATGTAGTAACAGCTCAAACTGTACAGTCAACACCACAAACAATGAAGACTGTGAAAACCAGTGTACCAAACTTGACACTACAGCCTCTTCCGGAGAAACATACAAATAATAACATTAATCGACAAACTCCTAAGGTAATACAAATGACCTCAACCTCATTACCAATTGGTTCTCAGGCAGGACCTGGAAATATAATGAATGGTAGGCAAACCATTAATCCAATTACCTCCCAGATACATAGTATGTCGATATCGAACTCTGTACAAAGTATGCAAAAAACAAATATGTCAAAACCAAATAATATGTCAATGTCCCCTAATGTTACATTAGTATCGTCTACAGGTCAACCAGTGATGGCTATATCTCAGGCTATTCCTAATTCGGTATCATCATATTCCATGCAATCAATACCGCTATCGCAGCCAATAGTATCAAGTTCAGTTGCTCCATCAAATAATAAAAACAACTTGAAAATTGAAAATTCTCATGTAATAGAAATAAGTGGAAATCTGCAAGACAATGCAAACTGTACTAGTTTGCCTACTATCAGCGTTACTCATAGTATGAAATCACCGACACCTTGGAGATTAAATCAAAATAATGATAGTAAGATAGACTTACAAAACATATCTTTAAAATCTAACAGTGCGCCTAACAATTCTACAATGAACATTCAGAATAATATTGGAACTGGACGGCAAATCTCCCATGTTGAGTCTGATAAAATGAATCAAAATTGCATGATGTCTATACAAAATACCGGAAACACAATGTCTTCTGGAAATTTGCATTCTCATCAATTTGAGCAGAATCTTAATGTAAGCCACCATTCTTCAGCTCATTCAAGTTCTAATAATATAATACAAATAACGGCAGGCAATATTTATCAACCTTCATCAGTAATGAACAGTAACTTTGATGCCGACACTACGTTGAAACTTAGCAAAATTAACGCTCTTTCAAAAACAGAAGGTGGACATCTAAATTTTTCTCAAGAAATAATGGCGTCACATTCACAACAACATGCCCAAAATGAGAAAAATTTCCAAACAATTGGGGGTAATGACAACAAACATAATTCCGAAAGTATGAACAATCAGTTAAATATACACAAATTGAGTAGTTGTCAAGTAGCTGGAAACTTGAACAATTCACCATCTATCAGTATTATACCACATGTAATTCGACCCCAACTGCAAAACAATCAAAATGCAATGTCTGTGACGAATAATTCAAACCAGTTGTGTTCTATTTCTAATAGTTCACATGGACAAGTTCAAGTTTTAAATTCAGCAAGCAATTCTATGCAAAACATAAATATGTCTTGCCAAGAAGCTACCAACAATAGAATGAACATAACTGTATCTGGTGATAATAGTTTACATCAAAGTAACCAGCAACATGACATCTCTAATTCAATTCTCAATAATTCAAATATGAATCATGGAAATATGACTATTATATCACATGACAATAACCAGCATCCTCCATCTAATCAGATCCATATCATGAATGGTCAAATTCAGCACAATCGTCACCTAGAAAATAACCAAATGCAAACAATAAATCAAGGATCTTCAAATAGAGCATTTCACGATAACATTATTGGAAACCAACAAAACCATAATCAATCTAATATGCTCTCAAATCGAAGCACACCAGACACAAACAATTTAATGAATCCATCTGTTAACATGCACAATTTAGCAAGTAATCACAATTTAAATCGATCAGACCTTAATGAGTTAAATCATCTAAATATGAATCAATCTTTATCAAATATCAATAATATGCAAAGTAATAGAATGATGATTGATAACATGCAATCACATACAATTAATAATATGAGTCATCAAATGCATTCAAATAGACCAATGGATACCATGCATAACCAACAAATGCATTCTATGCAGCAAATGAGTCATCATATCAACAATTCTAACAGGCAACAGATGGATAATAGTATGCATATGAATCTACAGAATTTGAACATGCAACAAAATAGACAAATAGACAATATTACTCATCACCATCAGCATCAAATGTCTAATGTGATGCAAATTCAAAACAATCGCCAACATATTGATGGTAACATGATGAATATGCATCAACATGTATCTAATCAAATGCATAATCGTCAGCAAATGGATAACAATATGAATATGCATCACATGTCGGCGAATACGCCTAATATGAATCTAGGTAACCCTATGGAGAGTTCCAGCAGCCTTCAAGGTATGCACGTAAATAGACATGAGAATTCTATGTCCATGCAAAATTTAAATGTAATGAACCAAATTCAAAACAATCGAAATTCAATGGAACATTCGAGTCTTATGCAGCATCATCTAAATAATATAAATTCCATGAATAATATGAATATGCACAATAATATGAATAATTCAATGCAGATTTCAAATACAAATCACCAATCTATGGTAAGTTCTCTGATGCATGTTCCCAATATCCCAGATATCAAAAATGAGATGCAAAATTCTTGCAGTGGGAGTTGCTCTAATAATAATGCACAACAATTCTCTAGTGGTCAATCATCATTTGATATTTGTTCAAACATGAATCCAAATTCTAATTTGAATATGGCTAGCGGAAATATGATTCACAGTATGAATGGCAATAATACAAATCTATCAAATAATATAATGATGAATTCTGCAAACAATAATGGTATGTACGGCACAAATAATCAGAACAATTTAGCTGGCCATGAAATGCTAATGAGTTGCAACAATTCCAATGACCACAATGTTAATAATTTAATGTCAGGAAATGCTAATCATATGATAATGAACAATTCACAGTCTCATACGAATCCTACACAAATTTTAGGTGGCCAAATTACTAACAATTCTCAAATCAATATTAACAGCTGCAGCATGAATGTCAACAACGCTACGCAAAATATAAGTAATATGGAAAATCAAATAAATAGATCAAGTATATCTGTGAATGAAACACCTAAATTTCAACAAGAACCATTAAGAGGTAAAAATATTATGGGACCGCCGCCTAACCCAAATATATTGCATAATAATATGTCAAACAATGATTGTTCTAAGGTTAGCATAGTAGCTAATGATAAACAAAATCATACAATATCTGTAAATAACCAAATAGGGTACATGCAAATGAATTCGCAAAATAATAATAGAGTAATTAATCTTCCCGAAAGAAATAGAATGAACAATACTAATATGGAGAATAACATGAATCCTCATACATCTCAACAACACAATATACGGTTGGTAACAAATAACAATAACAGTAGTGTAGGAGGTATTGCATCCGAACCTAACATAGGTTTTCAACAGAAATCTGAAAACAATAGCACAATGATTAATGTCCCTTTTCAAGCTATACCAAACAGTGCTCCTATGAACATTAATGTTAATTCCAGCAATAACACAGTCAATATAACTGTTCAAAACAATCTTGTTGATCCAAAAATAGCATCCAAGACAGCCACAGACATAAATTTCCCACTTCAAACAAATAATACTACCATGTTGCAGAATCAAAATAATAGTAATAATATGATATGCATACCTGTTCAGCAAAATAGTACAATTAATTTGCCAACACAGAATAGTACAAGTATATCATTACCCAAGGCTCCACCTACTCAACAATCAGGCATACCCACTAATGTCGTTAATCCTATGTCTATGAGACCGATGAATAGAGTCTCACCATTGCATAGAGATGGTCAAAGTAAGTCTAAAAGCTCTGGTGCTTGTAAGACTCCAACGATTCCTAAACAAAGACCTACGCCCGTGAGCCATGATATGCCAGATTTAAATATAAAAGAAGAAACTATTGACAGTGACCTAGAAAAAGCAATTGAGGAATCTAAACGCATGCTTGAATTGGAAAAAGCAAAGCGGGAAAAAGAAGAAAGAGACGCTGCGCGAGCTATACAGTTATCAACAGAGATGCAACAAGCAAATACGAGCTCCGCAACTAATGAAGTAAATACAAGAGATGATTCCACTGTTGCAGTTAGTAAAATGACTTCTCTGCCAAGTTTAGATTCAGATATGGAAGTGGAAACTCCAAAAGTTTTGACTGAAAAGGACACCAACCGATCTTTAACTACAAAAATAACCAATGCACCCGCTAAAATAATAAAGAGGCATTTGATCGAAAAGAACAAAACTGAAAATGAGATAGTCATGACTAAGAAACACACGAAACTATCGAAAGGCCAAGAAAACAAGATGGCACCACCAAAACAAGTGCCAGATCCGCCCAAAGACGATGGGCCAAAATTAATTTATGAAGTAACTTCGGAAGACGGGTTTAATTACTCTTCAGCGTCATTAACAGACCTCTGGGCGAAAGTTATTGAAGCTGTGCAGAATGCCCGAAAACAATCGGGTCTCCCACTAATACAATATAACCTGCCATCTTCATTGTCTGGAGCTCACCTTCTGGGATTAAACAACAATGCATTAAGATACCTGATAGAACAATTACCTGGAGTAAGTACAAATATTTTGTAGCCATTTCTATCAATATAAAAAAATCTGTATAGAAATACTGCCTCTGTGTCTACACACTTGCATTTTGCAAAAAGCTCCTGGTTAGATTCCGGACCCCGTATTGTCGAGTTTGGTTGATGATAGGGTATTTTTAGAACTCACTGGGACATCTACTACAATTATATTATCTATCTCCATATCAGCATTTGTTTGTTCCGGGTGTCGAATTATGAGAACCCGGAGTCTTTTGATCTAGAACATTTTTCGGTCCACTGTGTCATTGTCATTCCTTATAAAACGGAGGTCACGTGGATAAAAAAAAAACAATCTTAGATACGTGCATTTTAAAATTGGCACTATGGTGTAACTGACCATGATCAGTAAACAAAAATGTGGTAGTTATTTTATTACAATAGTTTTCTAGTCATTTTGTGTAATAAATTATAAAAATATAAGTAGATGATTCGTTTTAATTTATTACAAATTATTTGTAGGCAAGCCGATGTACAAAATACAAAATCCGCCAAGGTCGACCGTTAAGTAGTTGGGACAATGATTTAGATTTAAGCGAGGGGTTCAAAGAGAGCCCTTGGGGCAGTGCACGCACTGGACCAGTTGCGAGGAAACAGAATCATGACATGTTTAGTTGGATGGCTTCGCCCTTTAGGGAGGAACCGCCACCTTTTGGGGGACAAGAAGGAGAGAACCTGATTTCGAGGTAAACTAGTGCTTTGTAATAATAATTTTTTATCGTTTTTATGCTTGTTTTTTCAACTTTTATTTTAATATTGTTTCGGATTAAGTGATAGATAACACTACGTTATATCTTAGGAGGCTGGCAACACTACCACCAGCAATGCGATTTCGTCAACTCAAAGAAACGTCTAAGGCGTCTGTCGGCGTATACAGATCGCACATTCACGGACGGGGCCTATTTTGCAAACGAGACATTGAAGAAGGTAAATATTTTTTATCGAAAAATAACGATGTTAGTTCTTAAAATAAATTAAAGAAATTAAAAATAATTTACTTAAGCTTAAATTAATGTTTTAATGATTTTACAAATGTTAAAAGGCTATATTGTGACGTAACCAATCTTAGCCCTCTCGTCAAGCTCCCGCTGGCCATACGATATTTATTTTGATGTTTTCAATTCGAGATAATGATCTACATCATACCTATTTGCTTCAGGATGATTATATGTTTAGTCTCATCTATGAATATAAATTGAATCTAACAAAAATCATTCATTAGTTTTTATTGTGTTGTTAATAATCCACAATAATTACAATAAAAGAAATTAAAACCTATTATAATTTGTTTTTTAAATTTCTCTATGGGATGGACATAATCTTTAAAATTTTAAACAAGGAAATATATGAGACAGAAAGACCAACATTGTATAATTTTCTGTTGGGTATTCGTATACATAAATTAATTTGATGATGCTAAACGGCATTACTGTTTTAAAGGCAATGCATATTTTATAATAACAGAATTATTTATAAATTTCTTTACTTTTAGGGGATATGGTGATAGAATACGCCGGTGAAGTGATTCGCGCTGTGCTAGCGGATCAGCGCGAGAAGCGTTACGAAGCAATGAGTGGTCGGCGCGGTGTTGGCGGTTGCTACATGTTTCGAATCGACGACAACCTTGTAGTTGATGCGACACTGAAAGGCAACGCTGCCAGGTTCATCAACCATTCCTGCGATGTAAGTAATAAATTGACGATGATAAATTTTAACGATACCATTTCTCTCTGATACTAAATCTGTTGTCGGAATCGGTCTAGGCAATATCAGCCGCAGCGCCTATTTTTGCCGTCAAACAGTATTGCGTAAACATTATTATTTCACTGTTTAAAGGGTGCTTATAGGTAGTGAAATGATTGGGATAACGAGACTTATTATCTTATGTCTCAAAGCCAAGAGCACAACGTGATATTAACTGTCATAACTTACGCCACATTGTTATCGATAGGCATACTAATTAACATCCAGTGAACGTTATGACTGCCAAACTTCAGTTTTAAGAAGACATGATGATGATGGGCATTATGCTCATCTTGTTTAGTCGTATAAATAATTTCACCATTAAAGGAGTAATTTATATTATAATATTTATTTCAGCCCAACTGTTACTCACGAGTTGTAGATATACACGGACATAAACATATTCTTATCTTTGCGTTGAGACGCATTACGGTAGGCGAGGAGCTGACGTATGATTATAAGTTCCCCTTTGAAGAGGTCAAAATACCGTGCACCTGCGGCGCCAAAAAATGCCGAAAGTATCTCAATTGAAGTGACAACAGACAGTGTGAGTGTGATTAAAACTGTGTCAATTATGCGTGTCCTTACATTGGACATGTATGGAGTGAAACAAGTACAGATATTGCAACCTGGGTTGCATTATATGATGAATTGTGGAGGTTTTATTCTATATTACAACCTTTTTTGTAGTGTCTCTAGTTTGTATATTATTGACTTTGAGCTGAAGCTCTTTATTACAGGCTTATTGGATAGCATAATTAAGTACATAATGAACCTAGACTTAACATTTTTAATGACAGATTGTAAAGGCTTGAATTGGAAGAGATTATGGATGAATGTTTTGCCATGGATCTCCATATGAATTAGGGAGAAATATGCGATCAAGAAATACTGGGTCGAGCACAACTTTTAATTGTAAATATGTATTGTATGACAATAAGTCAAATTCACATATCTCTTTCCCACCTTTTAGTCTTGACATATTTCAGTGCCACAATTGGATATAAGTTTCCATTGAATCTAGTTATGATCTCTTTATTTTGAATCTACCCAGTGTTTGAAATTGTTGGATTGTACATTATTATATTGATTTTACTTAAATATATCTCTTATTTTGTGATAAGTTTTTTTATATACTTGTAAATATTTAGTTCCCGTTTACGAAGGAACGTTGAGGTTTCGGAAAGGCTAAGTGTTTACACTTGACATTGATGTGATATGTTTAGCCCCGCACGGGTTTGAGAATGGTTAGTGCATAGGGTACAATGTAATTTGTTCCTCATTATGTTTTTATATTTCTTCACATGTGATCAGTTAAGTCTCGACTAACGTGTACATATGAAGTTTTAATTGTAACATGAAAGTAGTACATTCGAAAGGGTAGCAAGTTGCGAGTACAATGTTACTTTTTAATAATTTTAATGAATTATTGTATAGCAAATTTGTAAATAAGAGGAATTATCTGTCATAATAATAGTAAGATTTAAACGACAAATCGTTTTATTGTAGTCATAGCGATTAGGTTGTATTTTATAGAATTAAATTTAATGTATATAAATAAGTTATTAGGTGTGCAGGTCGGAAGGCGAATATTGTAGAAATTGGTGATATGGTTCATATGAGAAATTGATTCCCAGTCGAGCACTGTCTAAGAAGGGAATGCACATTTGTTAGCTTTAATTTTCAGCACAGCTTGATTTTAAAATATTATTCGTTTAAAATGTACGTTTTAATTTCTTGGTTATACTATGTGTGCTCATGCAAGTACCAAAATCGAAATGTTTTAACATCACAATTTCATCACAATAGTGTGGAAGTGAGAATGTCGTCTGACTCCAGAGAAGTTTTACACTTACTTTTATTACTTTACTTTTTTTAAGTAAACTAATGTGTATCATGTAGGATACAAGCAGGATTAACTGCTACGTCTTATAATAGCAGTATTAACGTCGAGTTACTCCTGAGTATTTTATATAAACATCACAGTAACATAATCTTATAGCAGCCGAGTTATGTATAGAGATAACGGAAAAATTTACAATCAATATTACTTTATGAATTTTAAACTCTTTATATATTTATATTTCAATGAAACAATGTGTAAAAAAGTATAGTCTTTATTGACATTATTAATTTGAGTGAAGTGGTATAATTTGATAAATTGTTTAATTAAATCCTTGTTAATGAGTTTTATATACTTATCAATGTTCCCTTTTATTAAATGTAAATAAATATTTAATAATGTACATAATTGTTCATAATACAAAATAACATTGGAATATGAATGTTTAAAGACAATTTTTATTTCGATAATGTTATGGACCTAGTCTTAATTCTAAATTACGACCTAGTTATAGCAACACTGAGCCATTATATCCTTCTTTACATTTTAATAAATAATGGTTGTTATTTTGTTTACATTTGATACGTACGGTAGTGGAAAAAATGTTAGCCTACATCGAGTTTATGATAATAAATTTAAAGTACAGGTAATTTTAATTACTATGAATTATTATTAACATCTATTTTTTAAATATTTTAGTTTTGTATTCAAATAATATTAACACGAATTTCGTCTTTCCTATTCACTCTGTTTTAATGTTTAATTTTTGGATCCCGCTGATGTTATATTTATGGTAGTCGTGATAGCTTAGTTGGTAACACGATCATACGCTCTGTATCTCGCAAGGAGGCGCGGGTTTAATTTCCACTTATGGTTGACCTTCTGGTAAAGAAAAACATCTTGAAAAAACCGCCATGTTCCAAGAACAATAACATTTGTGAACATGTGACGTCTATCAATCCGCACTAGACCAGCGTGGAGGATCAAAGGCCCTGTCTCTCCTTGAGGGAGAAGGCTCCGAGTCCTTGCAAAGGGACCATTAAGTGGGCTGTTTATTTATTTCATCATATATTTTATGTTCATATGGATAAATTACATTTAATTCGGAAATGAGTAATTTGTGGTAATCGAAGTCATGTTCATTATACAGTTATTAATAAAAAGACCAAATCACTAAGTGATAAATATTTTTTTTTCGTTAACAATTTAGTGTAACATCTGCTCTTGATATTATTTTATATTAAAATAATGCTTTTATTTTTAATGTACACACATGCCATTTTGCCTAATGTTATTATAAATTATATTATATTGCTTTAAAAGCACCAACTTTACAATGCATAGTTCTATGACCTGTCTATACATTTTATTATTTTATTTATTTCTATCATTATTTTGTATTGTGGTAAATTTTACCAAAAATAAAAAATACTAAAATGTGCTTTATTGCTTGTTTCATTTATTCCCGTTACTCGTATGGAGAAAAATTATTTAGGAATTTTAATTTTAATTAGTTTTCGATTTTGTCTTTAAGTTTTGAATTGTGTTAGGTTCTCTATTTTTACAACTACAAATAACCAATTGTCAAAAATTACTGAGACGAAGTAAATACTCTGTGTTGTAGTTAGTAAGTTCTTCCATGACTTTTTTCACTAAATGTTTGACACTAGATCATAAGTAGGTTCGAAGAATAATGTATTATAGTAGTTTTATATAAATAATATATATGCAGTAAAATGATAATAAAAGTATTTTCGTAGCATTTATTTTTTATATTTGTAGAGCTAAACCGAAAACATTAATTATACAATACATGTATTTGTTTTCCCAGCGGACTGTGCATGTAGAGTCCATTGCAATGTCCCAAAAATACGCCGCGGCTGTATGCAGACCCGATCCGTTCTTTTGGGTTATCGTTATTCTCACTGTTATGATAAGGTAACAAATAATTTTAAACGTGTTTATAAACTATTTAATAAATATGTTTTGGTACTTGTTCACGAATTTGATGGATTTTTTTATACAGCAATAACAAGTCATGCAGGACGCTTACGTGATAATAAGTGATACCGGGCTTACCTGAACTGAACCAAAAGCTATTATAATGGATGTCCATACAGTATGGTGACACACTCGTCACTTCGAATTTTAATGGCAAATATCCAAACGGAACACAAAACGCTGTTTTGCTAACACGTTGGCTGGTCGGCAAAAGTATGGACTGCAGTGGGTTTATGCACCGTAATAGCACTAACAGTTTATAATACCAAATGTGTACAAAATAAGAAATTATGTATTCAATACCGACGACGTCATACTTAAATCGAAGCTAAGTAAACAACATTTATCAAGTTTTTTTCTAATTCTTATAATTCACTTACATATATATTTGAAAGGTTTGTTTAATTTATTAAGTCTTGCAATTGTTTTCTCAGTAATGATAGTGATCCATTGTGGTGTCCGTGAATGGCTATAAGTATTACCTCCAAGACAAAATTCTATGTTATCCCTGACAATTTTTTGGACTTCTTCAACATTAAATACAGTTGCCTATAACAAAACGTTGATTATAACACAGAAAGCTTTGACAATTATTATAAAAAGATTTCATTTTACATTGGAAACTCGTATGACTATAATTGTTTCTAAAAAGATATAAATACCTCATCATCATCAGCATTAGCCATATTAAAAATTTGCTGAGGATTATTGAGTTTGTAACTGTCTCTTGGTGGTTATTTACATTTACTTGACAATATTTTCTTAAAGCGATAACTTTTTTTAAAAAATGGTAGTAGAAGACCAAAAAGTTCATAAAATTGTGAATCGGTTATTGGACCTACAGATAGATTAGGACCACTTCAAGTCCACTTTTTACAGTTAAATTAAAAATTACGTATTGTATTAATGCATTCAAAGAATGTAATAGTCACGCAGATTTGCACTTAGAATCCTTCTTTGGGGTATTCAGAGTTGTGTTTTGTATCCACTAAATAGAATACAATAATAAATGTTAGCTTAGTGTAGATACTACCGTATTTGTTATTGAAGATCAAAGATACACAATTAGATATAAAAAAATTTAACGAATTTATAACGGTTCATTGTCTTCTATGATAGTCCAACATAAATTTATGTATATACAATTAGCCGCATGCTTTGCTTTTAAGCCTGTAGGTCTACAGTTAAATGGCTTCTGGTTGAGTATAGCTCAACAGTCAGCTATACTCGTTCAGAAGTCCGCGGTTAGCATATAGCCCTGCGTTTTTGTTGTTGGCCCATCTGGTGTTGCTCTACTTTAAACGATTTGAATTTCGCAACAATTAGAAAAATTGAGTTTATTAGAAATATTAACATATTAAATAAGCGATGAATCCTTTTATAGTTATTTAAGAAAATCTGACAACATTGCGAACAACTAAAAAGCTATTACTTAATTTCTGCGGCTTGCGACAACATGACTAATACGTGTTCGTGGCTACCATTAAAAAACCTTGCCTACCACCGCGTAGACGATGGGCATTGTAGCGTATACGCTACACAATTCAATATTTTTAATGTAAATTTAAAATTCATTTATGATATTCAAGGGCGCATCGATAACAATTGTCTAATAATCAATGTGTGTTTTTACTGTAATATTTTCAACTTATATTTTATTGAAAAGAACTTTAATAAAAAAAATATTTTTACACTAAAATCAATAAATATTTTATTCATTTTGTTTTACACATTTAGTATCGATATGAAGAAGCTTTTTTCTTAGTCTAATTCCGGACAAATATCAGCATATCAATTTCCGAACGAATTTTCTCATAACCCACTTCAATAGCTTATTTTCTATTGTGTTTTTGGAATGTTTTTTTCGTGTTTTACTTTATTTTATGTTACAAAAAGTTCACAGGCGGGGTGAATAACTTGTATAATGGTGTCCTAATTGAATATGTTTAAATTTAGTTAAGTGGATTGTCTTAATTTAATGGAGTTGAAGGTCTGGGTCGAAGGAATACAAAGGATTGTTTGTGGGGTGACGGAGACTACTACATGCCAAGTGAGTGAATCAGTTCTCTTCGTTTCTTACCATCATCAATATCAAATTGAAGAATAGCTTATAATAATTCGTAATTATTCAGCCTAGGTGCTAGTAATTTAAAATTTTCTTTCGGAATGTTATGACCCAAGTTTGTTTTTAAAAGTTTATTGACATAGTACTTTGAATTAATATAAAGTACGATGTAAATCAGTTTAAAGCAACAGGTATAAAATTGATATACAATGAATTTCACAGTCACAGTTTAAATGAAAACGTTATTTTTTATTAAGGATGTAGTCTTCGCCCTAGCTCATGCCACTGGAAAAGTGGGCCGATTCACTTTGATAGAGAGATGGAGGAATAATGAACGACTTTTAGCTCCTCAGGAATATCCTTTAAAAGTAAGTAATTTAGAAAAATATTTACTGAAAATGTCATTAAAAAAAATTAAAAAAACTTTTTAAATTATTTGATAAAATTTTATTGAATCATATTTTCATTGCTGTTATTTTAAAGGTTTGTTGTTGTTTAAGGAAGAATGAATAATACGCATTTTTTCTTATCGTACAAAATTATGTTATCAACACTTTGTATGAAATTGTTAATTAAGATTAAAAGTGAATTATTTATTTGGATTGCCTCTGATGCAAATTTACACATTATAATTTTTGCAGATTCTTATGAAATGGGGGGAATATTCCAATGATATACAATTTATTTTACGAAGGTCAGATTCAAGCAATAACCAAAAACCATCACAACCTATTAGTAATTCACGTTCTCTCATTGGAAATGGGTTAGTGCCTCCTACTATATCGATTTTTAAAAATGTTACTTGAAATTATTAAGTTAATCAGATAACCTAGTAAAATAGTAGCTATAACTACAGGTAGGCAATACATAATGAACTATTACTGAAAAACAAATAGGGAATTTTTTTTTCTTTTCTTTTCTTTTATTGTGGCTTTATGTTGATAAGTATTATTTATATATACTTCATAATCATTGTTTCAAACTACAATGTTTATTAATTTTAGTATTTCTAGTTTTTATAAATCATGGCCATTGTTGTGATATTAAAATTAATATTTTATTTCTGATAGGGGTCATAACTCAAATTCTAATGTACAAGACAATCAGAACTCACCAAATAGAACAAATACAACACCAACTTTTAACAATAATGTGAATAACACATCCCCTGGGAACCCTGTAGGTGTGGTGAAGGGAGTGCAACAAGCTAAATCATCCGAGTCTAATAGTCCTGTGTTAAAAGATGTCCCACCTTACAGGTAAAATTGTAACAATCCACGTAACTGCATTAACATTATTATAATTGTCTTATTTATTTTTTGTTTTTATATAATGTATGCTTGTGATAAAACTAATTTTAATGATTATGTGTAAAATGCTTTATGTTTTTTGTACTTGATCTTTTGTTACCATCTTTTTAATTTTCGTGAACAATGATTATTCTTAATACAAAATGTCTGGGGGTGACTTTTCTGTCAACTGTTTACTCTACGACTCAATAGGTTCTATTTTGTATGTAGCAACTATTTAAACCATTATTACAATATTTACTAACAGAGATCCTCCTCCTCCATACCGGTCACCACCACCGCCATCACAAGCTTTAAGAAAATCGCCAAATCGTGGCCGTGTTGGTAAAACATCTCATATGTCCCCTGTGAATTTACCTGACGAAAATCAAGAGTCACGGAGTCCTGAAGCTGTCAGCTATAACAACCAATACCGTGAACTGGTATCACTTGTGAATTATCAAAGAGAAAAATTGTCCAGTCAACAAGTAGATCTTATAAAGGTGAGGAAGAAATAAATATTTAAAAATAAAAATTTCTCTATATACCTATTTTTAATCTACAATTGGCTAACACAACTTTAACTACACCTAGTGTTAAGTAATAATGTAGCTATGAGTGGTAAGGCTAAAATAATTTGACTGATAAGTTGCTGTCATGAATCATAATTTTTTCATGCTGTCATGAATTATATTGATAATTTGCTATTTAGTAGGGCTAGCTATTAAACTGTTTGAGTGGATTTAACTCTACTCACCATATGATGGTTTATGAAGTAGTTAATTAGCCAACACATAGTATACATTAAAATTTATAAACAAATTTTCATATATGTAAAGTATCAAGTTGAATTAAATATGAAAAATCTAAAACTAACTACAACTAACTAATATATAATCTTCTTAATGTCATTTCCCACAAAGAGTCCAAATTGAGTTGGTGCATGTCAGCTAATGCTTTGGAACATGTCATGTTACTTCACAATCTTTTCTTTTACCAGAAAGTCTTACAATACATCCACCCAAAGTTGCTCTTTAACCATGATACATTTATCTAATTCAGTATGATGCGGAAATTGGATATTGGGAGAATAAAGGACGCGAACAAGAGAGGCAAGTTGAATTACTCCAGCAACAAATCACTACTGCTGATAACCAGTTGAGGATAAGCACTGAGCAGGTATTTGATAGAATTGAGTTATTTATATTATTTTAAAAGTTTTTTTTTATTTCCTTTAAACTTCAATTTGTAATTTTGGTACATTTGGAATGCTTTTTAATAAGTAATTTTTATATCTAATAAGTTGTTTCCAAATTTAAATTTTCCATGAAGTATTACATGAAGTCTTAACTATAACTACAATGTGGTAACACTTGAACTTCTTTTCACATGGTTTTAAGGAAAAGTTTGAATGAGCTTGTAGATATTATAAATGGTATTTTGACAGCTGAAATAAAGCAATGGTGTTATGATGGTATATTTACAACATGAGGTTAGCGATGAGCTAGGTGTGTTTAAAAGCCTCTCCACCAACCAAACTGTAACACATCACACCAGGAACCTTGCAGTACTAACTAAAAAAAATAAATTTAGCCATTGTGTTATGAAAACAGCAGTTATTAAGCAGTATTTATATGATGAGATTAGTATGCACTATATTACCAAAGTATTTTTAAAATTTACTGTTTGTTTTTAATATATATGTAATTTATAGGTACAAGCATTAAATTATGTAGAAGAAGAGAATGAAATTGTGAAACAAAATGAGAAAACTTTGAAATCGGAGATAGTGTTAGTTAGGTCCAAGTTAGCCAACTGCGAAACAGAGTTATTACAGTGTAAAAATAAGATACGAAAACTGATGGAGGACATTCACAATGAACAGAGAATAATCAACAGTCGCCAGCAGGAAAATAGGTAAGTATGGTGTATATCATGTTAACGTTTGGATGTCCAATTAAATGACCTTTTATAATGCATTACACAAAACACTTGTGCATTGTTGGAATCTCGTGGGTTCTAGTGATTGTATGGTGATAATGACACTTATTTAAGTTCTAATTTGTTTTGATGAAATGTTTTTGTCTTAATTACTTCTATGAAACAGTTGCTACCCATTTGGCTTCTAACATGGAAGTCTCTGATTTGTTTGCAGGGCTAATTAAGTTTACAATGGTGGTAAGAGTATCTCTACTTTTGAATGCCTATCATATTTACAATCTTACTATCTATGGAACCACTCTGTGTACCTGGAAGTATGAGATCTAGAGTATTACAGATGACTTTAAAAATCAATAGTCAGTTGGAAAACATTGAAATTGAGGACAGTGACAGCGCTCATTGTAGAATAAAAAAATGTGTTACTATAAGCTTAATGATATCTTAATGTCCGAGTTGCAAACAAAAATTATTTTATTAAATTTTAGGCAAGCATTGGAGCGTTCAATGTTAGCCGAAATGGAGAATCTACAGACACAGATTCAGCAAGCAAAGCATGCTACTGAAATAAACCACTTAACTGCTGAAAATCTAAAGAGAGAGGTATAATTCTATTTCACTATTTCTTTTCCTTGCTATTTTAAATAAAAAAAAAAGCTAAATATAAATGAAATGAAACAAAGTGTACAAATTTGTAATTTAGATACTTAATATGTTATCAAGTACGAAAAATTAGAAAAAAAATACGTAAAATGTATTTCTTCTATAAGTGGTTAATATTTATATTAACTTTAGCTGTCTCAGTAGCTAATTGCTTTTGTCATAAATACATTGTTGGATTTCACGGCCGCATGTTTTTTATATTCCACGTAGCGGCGAAACGGGCGGACGTTTACGGATGGTCGATAATACAACGCACAACGTGGTGTAGTGTATCTCATCTAAACTAACGTCACATTGTTATCGACGGGCGTATCACTTACCATCAGGTGAACGTCCCGCCCGTCGTTGGTGAATTGTTTAAAAAAAACCATCAGGCGAACGTTCTGATATTCAGAAAAATAAAAATAGATACTGGATGTTCTATTTGCATTTTAATACAAAAATAATACATTCTTCACAATTTCCAGGTAGGAGTGTTAGAAAATGCTATTATGGAGAAAAAGCGTCAAGTGGAGCGTCTGGTGCAGGAGATGAAGGAGGCCAACCTGCAAAGTCTGACTGGCAGCGTCGATGAGCTTAGGCATCCATTAGATGGTAACTGCATACAATTTTTATATTCTTCATATGGATTTTATATCAGTATGGTAGGGGATTATATTGACAGGATTGATTTAAAAACGCAGAAAATATATTTTACAGATTTTTTGTTGTAATTAAATTATAATTAATAAAAAAAATGTTATTGAGTAATCATGATCATCATTCACTAAAAAGTTGTGTGATTTTCAGGTTTATGTAAAGCAGGTAGTGCACGAAGAATAATTGGATCACCTAGACAATTAGAAAATGCTGCACCCACCAATAAAAATCCCCACGGTGTTTGGGTTTAGGATGACTGTTAATGTGTATGGTGTTAAAAAAATTAATGTGATAATGTCAGATGTTATAATTTACTATTTCAATCCCACTAATATCTAAGTTCATGTAGATATGGAAAAATAGGACTCCATAGAAATATGTCTCAATTATTTTCATGAATCATGTAGCACAATTTTTTTTATCTGCAATGTTCTAATGTTTTACCTGAATTTGATTTGGTGTGACAATGAGGCAATGTTGTTATGACGGTGTATTTACAATATGGGGTGGTAGATACCCAGACAGGTTTGAAAGAATCCTTTTACTAACCAAACTTCACACGTGGCCTATGGAATTCATACAGAACGCCCGTGTCACTTAGTCACTGCTGCGGAGGTAGTAAACAGTTAATAAATAATGAGAAAAAAAAAAGTTAAAATCACTTCGACCGATCAGTTCTACCGTCACGAATTTATATACTAGGTGTAGGAGATCGCTTCCGAAAACGAAGACAGACAATACTACCAATGATGAAGGGAAGAAAAAAAATTGATCCAGATTAAAAAAAATACTAATAGTTTCATATCGCCAATCTAAATGCTCTGTGGCCATATGGCCATATTTCATATGAAATAGGAATCAAATTGAAATCAAATAAATCTCGAGTTCCCGCCGCGCCCGCGTGTCCGTTGATCCGAGCATCATCTGTTTTTGATTTTGTGTTTCATTTCCGTTTTTTTTTTTTAGTAATATAATATATTTTGTATGAAACTATCGTCTCATTTAGCTGTACTAACATGATGGAGCGTAAATAATGCTAATAAAACGTTTTAAATTTTTTTTTTATCAGGATCGATGTTATTTCCATCTCATCATCAAAGGTATCATTAGTACTAACGTCCGTCTTCGTTTCCGGAAGCGGTCTCCCAACACTCTGTTATATTTGATGCATAAAAATTATGTCTATAAATCATTAAAATATCTATAAATTAAAACGTAATATATATGAGACAACATTTCAGATATCGATGTTTATATATATATGTTATTTGATTTCCGATATAAATTATAGAATGATTTTTATGTATTATTTATAATATATGACCATATCTATTTTTTTTCTCTTTATAACACAGATTGTTCACTGGAACAGGAATCCTTTGTTGCTTTATGTCTGGCTTTTTAACTACCTGATTGTATTTGTTGTCTGTTTAACACGGAGAAAATATTTTCTATGGATAAATTTTGTTCACAAAAGTAGGGATTTATTTCATAATGTCTTAAGTCTCTAAGTTACAAGTAACAAATTGACACATAAACCCAATGGATAGACGTTAGCGAAACGCTAATAATTTTATAACTAATATTTACGAGGAAGTTTATTTATTTGTTAATTACTTATCCAAAAATTAACTTTAACATTGTGATTCAATTTTTCATAGTTAAATCAGATATTAAATTCTTTATATCTATCATTGTTATGAACTCACAAAATAAATATATATATATCATACATATTATCAAGTACATGTACACTTGGAATGTATACCCATTGGGAACGAGGCGTGATATATATGTATGTATGTATGTATAGATACTTGAATTACTGCCATATATTTTTTTTTTATGAAATATGTACTTTAATTTTTATTACTTGTGTTTAATATATTAGGGCATGTGTTCAAATTAGTGTCATATTTAGATATGATGTCACAAATTTTAGGTTGATATGTTTTTATGTTGTTTTTACATTTAATATTGTGTGCTCATTGAAATTAAATGTGGTTTATTAACAAAATTTAACGTTTTACATATCTTGCCTATGGTTAGCGTCGATGTTTTGCTTTATGTGTTATATGTAGGTGTAGTGTTTGTATACAAAATTTAAATATATTTGCCTGTTCCATTTGTCTTTTGATCCAGTTCTCCGATGAAAAATATGAATGGAAGTGTGTTTATAAAATACTTCGCAGAAAAATTATGTTCATTTGAAATTTTCATAACAAAAAGTTTTTATAAGTGAAAACAGTGTAGGCTGTACGGACCTTGATATTTGACTATCTCTACGGGAAAAAAAAATATACTCTACGTGACGAAGTTCAAAATTTCGGAAAACCTAATAAAATGCACACACATTTAAACGTAAATATTATTTTTAGAAAACTACACAATTAAAATGATCTAAATATTTAATATTTAAGAGAAAAGTGAAATATGAAACGGTCTAAGAATAATTTTAATATCATTTTAATGTATTCTATCTGCATAGAGATATTCATCAATACCAAATGTGAATTTTTATAATGGATGAGAGTTTTATTAAAAATTAATATTACAAATGTCTCGTAACATTCAACATCAATGCAAAAGAAGTTATAGTCTCGTTACCTTATTTAGAAAACTTCACTACGTATTTGTTTTGTTAATTAAAATTCACGTATACTAATGAAAATATAATAGTTATTTATGAATTTGAAACATAGAAATAATTATATTAATAATAATAATCTAGTCGGAAATATAAGCCATTGCAATATTTTAATAAATGAATGTTATAATCTCGATTTTTAAACAATCATATCAATATGGCGTGACATTTTCTTAATGTAAGTAATCAGCGTTAAATTTAATTATGAACTATTTTCTAAGACTTGAATGTATTTATGACGCGTGTATTAATATTGTATTACTCTGCATGGTTACTGTAGTTAGATAATTTGTGTATATCAAAACATCAATTAAAACAGTAGTAGAAATTGTTGGATTTTATTTTCGTATCAATTTTAATAATCCTGTGTAAAATTTTATATAAAAAAAACGAACATAAAGCACACAATACTACCAATGCAGAGATTCTCAGAGCTTTCCCTAAGGATAGAGTCGAGGACCTATAATACACGGACAACGGGGTAAAGCATGTCATCGAATGGTTTTGTTTCAAGAACATTTACCGTAATCTAAGTGAGCATCGATCCCGGGCATCTTTGAATCTTACAGTACGTTCTTCTGCACTGAGCCATAACTGTGTACTATATGAGGCCTTGCAGGATACGAAAATTTATTTGTTCTTTTCAGCAACTTCATATGCACCAACGTAACATAAGAATATTTCTATTGAGGGTCACCCGCAGTCCCAGTCTTTCCCAAATTTTGTTTAGGTCCTACTTTAAATCGAGGAGAAAAGAATAAAAGACGCACTAGGGTTACCTAATTATGAAATATATAAAAGATTTGATAACCATTGGCTAAATTACGAAACAAATATATTATATACATTTTATATTAAACTATACTTTAAGTTTTTGTTTTGTTTTTAAAACGAAACACTAACTAGTCTTCAGTCAGAATCAGCGACAAAAATAAAATATAATTTTTTTCTGTTACATAACGCTGAAGACTCCAACGCAAATAATATGCGGCATCTTGAAATACGTAGACAATTATTGATGGCGTGAATACTTATTTAGTTATGTCAATTAACGCACGCGACTTTTTAATGGGTGTTTATATAAAAAAACAATTGACTAAGCATGCCTTCTTCAAATTGAAGTTCAACTGTTTCTTTTATCTGATGGTTTTTAAGCGAGGTCCCTCCGGCAGACAGGTACGCCGCGCTCAAAGATATACGGTAGGGTATGCAAATCACACCGAAATTGTCTGTGCTTATCTATATTTAAAAATAAACTTACCAATTTAGAACCAGTTGTGTAGTTGAGTAACTTGAATGTATATTATTTAGATTTAGGGAGCCAGGGTATGCAGTGCTTATTTGCCAGAATGGCGGTCAAGCCTCTGCGGGCTGATTGTTTATAATCTTCGTTAATGAGACACCGGTATAAAGATATTGATATATATTTGATCAGTTTAAGATATTAATCTTAAATAATTGGAATGTTATTACTGTTTTCGGATTTATTAATAATTAAATTACAGTCGGTGTAGGAGGTTTGAAGGGCGCTGTGGCTAGTAAAGAGTGATGCTGTATATGTTATACTCACTAGCGCCACTTTGTGTAGCGGTATCACTTAAGATCTAGCTCCGTTCGCTGAATAAACAAAAATATTGTTAGTATGGTATTTTATTATACATAACATTCTTATCAGATCACGGACGATATTATTAAATTTCTAAGCATAGTAAGTTAATAATATCTCACAGATAGATAATGTTAACCAAATGATCTGATCCTGACATATAATCAAAGATATACATCTATTGTTCACTTGTTTTTGAACAGTGATAATAAGTACCTCCATAGCGCAGCGGCTAAACACACGCATTGTAATACCGAGGTATCTGGTTCGATTCCGAAACCATGTATTGTGATGTTTGGTTGGTCAGGGTTTTTAAACTACCATATTGTTAATCTGCTGCCATAATTTTATAACACCGCGTTATACCTAGGAGCGGATTAAAGCTGGCCTTAGGCAACATTGTAATTACGCGCCTATTTTTCCGTTATGATACACTTTGCGTTAGGTTTTAATTTCCGGGCTCTAGGTACGTGCCTGATGCACTGAGGGTGACCACCGAGAATGTTTTAGTGGGTAGAAGCCCCACATAACCCCGCTCCACTCAGAAACAGAGTATCTCTAAAGATTTCCTTGCGATAAAAAATAAAATAAAAAAGATGCGTGCCTAGTTTGCCTTAGTCCGCCATAGGTCATAGAACACAAACGGTCATAAACTACAAATGGAACGTAAAGAAGCAGGATGAAGGATATTTTTATAAATAATACGCTTTGTTATTTTAAATCTTATATTCAAAGTAACGAAATTAAATCTGACGGTATTGACTACCATAGAAAACCACTTTTTACATTATAATTATTATAAATGCGTAAATTGAACGCTGTACTTTTAATTTCTATTAAAATGTCTATAGTATTCCTCTCGAGTTACGTCATATACAAATATATTTACAATAATCTTTAGCTTTTCGAATAATTAAACAGATGCGGAATACTTTCAAAACGTATTCGTTCTCAATAAATATTTTATGTATATGTTTACATCATATCGAACAAATTTACAATCTGTTACAATGTATATAATATTCAATCATTTTAACAATTTTTTTTACATCAATGAAAGAAAACTAATCGAGAGTATTTTTAGTTAGAAAATAATTATTAGTTTTGTTAAGTTTAGAGAGATGTATGCATCATGGTCCACCTTGCACCCTTGCCTTTTTTTTTTTAATTTAATAAACATAAACATTTTTACTTTTTCAAACAAATTAACATACTGTAGGAACAAAAACATTAACAGTTTATTTATAGTATTATGTTTTTTTTATTGTTACTGAAATATTTTATATTTAGTTGAACAGTTGCAGTGCGATGAGGCGGAACATTTGAACTCGTGGAGAACTTTGTGTGTTGTCACAACGAACAGGTTTTACATCAGCTTCCGGTAAAGAAGACATTATGGAGAAACCGGCATGTTTCGATAACAACTTTCATGGACTAGGGAGATATGCACTAACCCGCACTTGGCCTGTGTGGTGGCCTGCACTCTCTCCTGTGAGGCCCCGAGTCCCACCAGTGGGAACTTATTTTTATAGTCAATAAATCACAAAATAATGTCACAACATGGACTGATTACTTTTTAGATATGAGAGTTAATTTAATAGAAAATAAATTATACCGCATTTAAAGTATTTATCGCATCTTTAATGAATAAAAAATCACTCTGTACGTCCACTTGACATCACTTTAAGCGGTCACTATGCTTTCTCTTCTTTTTCTCTGTTATACCGTTCCAGTTCCTTGAGAAATTGTCCCTTTGGTTTCATTACGTTGGGCCTGTCTCCGCGGCACTTGGGGCAGAACCATTTACCTTTAGGTTTTGTTGTGAGTGAAACGCAAGAGAAATGGAACCATTCTATAGGACATAAGTCGTTGTCACATAGGATCATTTCTCCAAATGATATCTGATCACATAGACAATACCTTGGTTCATCAGGATCTATAGCATCATTTTCTTCAGGTGGTGTTTCAGAGCGTTGGGCCACTTGTCTCGCTTTACGTTTTTTCTTTTTACCAATACCTAGAAGACAAGTCAAAAAAAATGTTAATAAAATTTTTGTTTTATGTATGTAAGATTAGTAATGGCATAATAACATTGCTAACTAATTATAATGGCGGTAGATCTATGGGCAGAGACCGTCTAAACAGATGCTGCGGTAACACCTAGATTTGTAGGTGGAACCGGAGTGTACAAGCGTTTTTTCCTTATCCAAGAGTGTTTTGTTTGTTGTGTTTTAGTTTAAAGGGAGTCGTAGTTAGTAAAATAAGTTGGGTAATGAGATCTTATGTCTTAGAGCAATGAGCACAATGGGATGTGCCGGGTATGCCATCCTAACTAGGGCACTATTGTATAAACAAACATCACATATCATTACTTTAATGATCTACTCAATGCTTTTAATCGTAATCATAACTAAAACACTTTTATTTATCTATAAGAGGTATAGTGGAGATAGTTCACCTTTCTTATGTGTGGTACTATGAGCATGCCGCTCACTATCTCGTTCGCTTGAATCTGCGCCGTCTGTAGCCATGCTGGTCGTTGTGCGGGAACGTCGCGCTCGCTTTGACCATCTCTCACCTGTAAACAAGTGTTTTTTAAATAAATAAATAATATTTTTATATGCTTTGTAAGAGTTATTAGCTGAAGCCAAAATATTATCATCCTATAGATATCTATTGATAAATATAGCTTCCCCCATATTTCTTCAGTTCAATCACTTCACTGAGCTGCTTGCATTCAGCTGTTTCTAGCAACCTTCGCCAGATAATCTGTCCACCTTGTAAAGGTTTTCCAGATCCCCGCTCCAAGGTGGTGGTGAACACTGATATGGTTCTCTCAATCTGACTGTTAAAATTTACTTTTATGATAGTATTTTGTGAAAGATGATGAATATTAAGCATGGAATAAAAAAAGTATGTAACAAAGAAATTTTGTTCAAAGATTGAGTATCACTGGAAATATTCAATCATTACTATAAAAAGGCATTTGGGCAAAAGTATTCTAAACTTATCATATGTAAAATTTTGTTTATTTTTATGATTATATCTTACACAAGGAAATTGATAAATACATTCTAGTCCTAAAGCTGAAGAATTTTTATATTTAGGATGAGTATAAATCATATGCTTTTATTATTAGATGATTAAATTGATTGTTTTATATTGCTTATATGTAAAAAACAAAAATGTTACTTGTAGCAAATGTAATGTTTTTTTTAGTATAGTCACACTTTTTTCTTTAAACATATTGCAAGGCATTTGAACCTTTAAATTTTAGTTTAGTAGCGTATTAGCAGGTACAGTAATTTGGTAACAGCATGAAATATGCCTTTTTGTCGTTTAATTATGTTTAATTATGTATGATAAGATTTCTGACAATACCTCCAGTTTTGTCACGATCCTTTTCTTTATCCTTATCACTGTTACGTTCTGGTGGTGGAGGTGGCTGTGCATGTTGCTGTTGTGGTGGTGTACTGCTTTCCTTATCCATTGCACGTAGAGATTCTGATACTGGTGTGGGCTCCTCTTTAATATTACCATTTGTATTTACTTCAAGGCAAGAGACTGAAAAGTAGACATGCATTAATTTTAATTACAGTAACAATATTAGTGTGGTATACATTATTTAAAATTTGTAATTAAATTTAGATGTATTAATTTTGTAAATGTTTTTATACTTCTATATAGTTTAGATATAAATAGTAGATTAATATAGGATACAACTTGAAAGTGACTACGCTATTTTCATTTGCTATATTAGTTGTGTATATTATGGGTGGAATATCATCATGATTAGTTTCATATAATGACAATTATTAAAAATTATTCAAAACAATACAGCAAGTAGTTACCAAAAAATAAACAACACATTTAATCAGTCTTTTGAAAAAAACCTTTTGAGGTTTTTAGATGTGCTTTAAATAATTAAGTAGAAAAGCAACTTACTTAAATTTTTATGATCTGCATCAAGTGACCTTTGTTTGTTATCAATGAGATCTTGCAGTATTTGCACCACCTGCAGTTTTTCATCTCCTATTTCTTGTGCAGCGACTAGTGCAGCTTGCAGTCGTAAAGTAGCTCGGCTGCGACGCCTTTCTTCTGTATTAACTCCTATGCAGACTGCTAAATGTGTTTCAGCGTCACGAAGACATTCTAAAACCATTGTATCAAAGTTTAGTATACAAAAGTACGAAAATGTTAAGACTAATGTAATTTTTAAACATGTTAAAGTTTCAATTTTCGTAGTATTATTATAAATTACAATTTAAATTTTGAATTCTAGTTTCGAATTCATGACATAAGTCTGTGAAGATTAATGTGGAAAATTATGACACACGAAAATTACACTCGAAATGAGTGAATAAAGTTATTTTTAAATCTATTATCCCCAAAGTTGTGTCTATACTGTATACGCATATACAAGACAGAAACAAGAAACGTCAACACAACAAAAATAATGTTAAAACTTTAGGTTTTTACAATGATAGTGAATATGTAATTAATTGCTATTGAATGATAATCTTAGAAAGCCCAAAGAAATGTTAAAATTACCTCTGTAAGTCACGTCGAGCTCTCGCATACGCGATAAATGTCGCTGTAGATCATTTGGAAGATTTTCAAGACAATCTAAATAATTTTCAACATAAGTAGCCGACAAGGCTGCTTCTGTAGCTGCCGAATTCAACATCGTTAAGCATTCAATTCAGTTTTCATTATTATAATTTAAGGAATTGAAAAAAAAATTCAACTCTTTTAAAGCTAATAACAAGTTCTCGCACTCAACAGCCGTCACAAGCTTGATACCTTACAGTTCAGAAATTTGATTTACAATATAAAACAAAACAAACCATAGACATCTCTTAAAAGACATACAAATAAACTAATTTTTTTTATTTTTATGTTTGTAATTTTCAGAAGATTTTTATATAAAAATATTTAAAATGCACGTTGAAATAAAATAATAAAAAATACTTATGGACTTGAAAATTCTATGTTTATTTTGCAAAGTCAAACCTATATGCAAAATTAAATATTTAGTAATTTTGAGTATTTTAATTGAAATTTTGAATTATTGTTAATTCAGACGCAGAACTTTTCTTGAAACAGTACCTTTTATAAGCGCAATAAATAAAGTATACGTTTACACAACAGTTTATACATTTATGTTTAAATTATGTAATGTATCCGAATATTAGTTTATTTATTAATAGTAAAAATTTCTTAGTTCCAGCACCGCCCAGCTTACACTGATTAGAATTTGGAATTTATCTTGAAGTTTAAGAAATATCAAAAAAAAATTATTAATGCATTGTTACAAATTATTAATGCGGTTATTCGTAACCAAATTTTCAAGTTAATATACATAGTGGTTTTAATATTCTGCAAAAGATGTCGTTTGTATCAAACATTTAAAATATTTTTCATTTAATCTAAACGTTAAAACCTCTCTGAGGAAGAGCAGTTGTAATACATTTATTAATTTACCCTTGCTGTGACGTAGAAGGCGGTTAAGATAATATATCGCTGAGCAAAGGCGCATTAGTTTTATTTGTGATTATAGTAACATAATGTGCGTTATCTAGTATGCCAAGCGTAGTTAGAAAGATTATATCTGATTAGGGATTGTGATTTTAATTACATGCAAAATACTGTGTGGTAAAAAGAGATGATGATGATAAATCTTAAAGTGGTATGAGTGACTCATAATGAAATAGTAATATAGTAAAAATAAATATTTCTTTTTCACTTCAGGCCGTTATCATAATTGATTAAAAGGCAATTGTTATTAAATATGTTGTTTTATTAAAACTGCGCACTGACGATATGTTTATAACTATAATAAGGTAAGCAAAGGACTTTACATGATAAAGTAACTGCGAAAACACCTACACTGAACTTCCCACGATCAAAACGTTTTAAGACTAAAATGAATACTCGCAGTATGTTATTTTACACGTTGTTACTGGCACGTCATTTTTTTATTATTTTATTTAAATAACGTCAAATTTGGACATGCATTCAAGGATTTAAGTTTATTAAAATATAACCGTTTCCATAACTTATTTTAGAAATTAATCAAAATTATCCGTGATATTAATCAGTGTTTGTTCTTCAAATGTCTTCTACTCTAATATTTGTCGGTTTGCCGGAAGGATCGAAAAGCTCTGTCACAAAGTATGTATAATATGATATTTATAAAATAATTAACATTTGCGTGTATAAAACAGATTTTAAACATACATATTTATAAATTATCATTAAAGATGATTGAAATATAATTAAAAGCGGTAAGCGTCATATTATAGGTAGACGCTATAGAGATCATTGTATGACAGAACTATATATAATGTCATATAATAGGAAACGATTGCGCTAGGCAATTATTCTCTGTACTATGTGAAGAAAAGAAGTTCCGACGAACTTATGCAAATATTATTTCTCTATCCACGTAACTAAAAAAAATTATCGGTAAATCCCCATAGGTAATGTTGCAAGCGTTATATTATCATTTTGGAGCAATAAACAGTTTCTTAGCTTTAACTACCTAGTCAGGATTATATAAACTACATCACAGTACCCGCGGTCTTAGGACACGAGATGTAAATGCACCTAATTATAGTTTAAATATACCACCAACAAACCACCAATTTAACCTTTGTGTTTTTTCTCTTGTTCACCCGGTCTGTTGTCTTAGCCAGTTCGTAGGTGAAGCAGCTCATTAATTATTCATTGTATTATATTTGTATTTACACTTGTTGCATGGTCAGTAAGCGCATAAATCTAATTGCTGTTGTGGGTTGAACGAGATTTATTTTCGTCTTCATACGTAGGCGGCGGCTTGCCTGCGCTGGGATCTCTAATTAAGGTTACAAAGTATCTAGTTTATTCTATTCCTACGAATGAATGTTGTGTGGTTATTTCAAGTGCTAAATTGTCATTTAATAATGAATTTAAGCGCAAGAATCGTTCTTTAAGAAATTTAAATTAACTACCTTTTAAATTTTTAAGGGATGGTATTACTGAACGAAAGAGGAAGTCTGAAAGTTGCTTCAGTGACAGAGAAATTAAGATGCAAGACGTTAACGTGGTACGGGCATGTTATGCGGAGGGATGAAGGACATATAACAAAGAAAGTAATGAGAATGAAAGTGGACGATTATAAGACTAGAGGAAGACCTAAGAAAGTGTGGATGGATTGTGTGAAAGACGACATGTGCAAGAAGAGTGTGAATTCAGATATGATGGCTGATAGAGGGATATGGAAGAGAAGTACATACTGTGCCGACCCCATATAGATGGGAAAAGGGTGGGAGAAAGAAGGTATTAATGATCGAAAAAATTGTTTTGTTTATGTCCTTAGTAGTAATAATCCGATTCTAGAATTTGTCATATCTTTTTTACTAAAATGACACAAAATATATATGTATAATATAATTTTATGTTCTATTTTGTAACAGACTAGAGTAATATACGTTTTTCTGTGATTTGATTCGCCATTTATCGGCGATTCTGTCTGTAATTTCAGCAGGAAATAGCGGAACAATAGAATTGTATCCTTTACTTCACGTGCCAAATTGAAAATGTTAACTATTGTATTGTGTTGTAATTTTGAATTGAATACATTTTTATGCAAGAGGTCTATGTCGTTATTGCATTTAGAGCAAATGGTAAATTGTTGAAGCTTGTACAACCTAAGGCGCTGTGTAATGAGATTGTAGTCACAGACAGGCCAGGGACTAATGGTAACAGGATAGGCTGACGCTGGTTTGGGTTCCGGGAAGCCTTGCAGCTACCGCAGTTGTGCGAGGGGCAGTTTATAGCACAATGCAATTTGCGGCGTCCCGCATTCTAATCTATATTATACGGCAAAATGGTTCATTAGAAAGCTTTGCTTTATTACTGCACTCTGTGTTTATAGGCGCTGAAAACTATTAAATTGTTATAGTAAACAATTTATTGCATTTTGCCATAACTGAGTGTATTATAATTAAACTTAACAATCCGTAGTCAATTACATACATAAATAGTATTTCCAATATTCACGTAACACTACCGAGTACTATCTTTGGATAGTTACGATTAAAGTAAGAATAACGTTTTCCTTCCAATATATTAAGTTTTAACTTTTTTTACTACTATCAAAGCTGAGATTTGCATGCGTTCAGTCCAGATGGCGGACTCTCAGACCACGTACAACCGTTTGATCCGGTAATGGTGGAAGCTTCTCGCGCCTCCGCTCCGGCGTCGGCCACGCACGAGTCAGTGCTCCCGTACAATGGCGCTCCCTTGCGGAAGCAAGCTGCTATATTACATGCTCCGCTAAACCTCCTCCTGTTTTCTGGCCCCTGGTACTCCGATTAGAGATCATTGTGAAATAGTTTTAAGGAATTTATCATACAAGATTTTTCCCTTTGATTCGTATTCTTATTTTTTAAGAGATTCAAATATTAAGCTTTTTGCCTCTTTCGTTCACCTTGCCTAAGTGTATGTCATTAATTCTGCGGTGCAGTTATTTACTTTAACCCTTGTCATTTTAATGTTGTACCCCTAGAATGATGGTATCATTGCTAAGTCACTGCTGCCGTCTAGGTAGAGACTACATAAAATATACACTGCTATATATAGTTGCAGTTTGCATTAAAAAAAAAAACATTGCCCATACGCCCACTTATATAACACTAGAGAGAACCAGCTCGTATGTAGCATGTAAACCAGCAGCATGTAAATTTCTCTAAGAAAAATATTTAGATCTAACTTATTGTTTAATTGCTCATAACCTGGGCTCATTGTTATAGATTAGACTTTACAATAGCAGTTCACGACAAAACCAGAATTTCAAGAAAATCATATAGTAACTTTTCTATTAAAGGTGAAATATGTTTATTATATACTATACTGTTATTTTATAATACTTAAGATCATTTTTGTTGCGTTTTCCTTTTACAGGCTTCTAAGGAATCTAGGGAATTATTTCTATCGAGATCAACTCATAAATAGGTGTTTCGATGCGACTGAAAATGGCTTAGTTGACGACAAACATGGTTTCGTATACGAGTAGTATGTTTCTAATGGAGTATTCGCCATACTTCCTGGTCTGCTCATTGAATAATACTGAATAGTTATTCATATTTTTTAGCTGTAGTACATAAATTTGTGACAGCAAACAGCTCTTTTAACAAACATTGTATAGTACATTCTTACATATAATTAGGTTTTCTTTAACGTTTCTGATGTTAAGTATTTCTATGTTGTCTGGAAATTTAGAAACTTAAATTTTGACAATTTTGCTGTATATTGTTTTGGTATATACAGGGCAATTTATAAAAATTTGTTTTAATTAGAAACGTGATCTGGTTAAGATACTTTTAAATTGTATTATTGCAATTAAATAATTATTAAATCAACGAGGTTATACCGAAGTGACAAGACTTAATATTTAAGTATAGTGAGAGAATCGTAGTTATTTATAATTATATGAGTAGTCACATAATGTTGATTTCTTTAATGTTGCAGTATAGATTGGACGCTATTATACTTATGATATAATAGTTATAGGGAATACCACCTCAGCGTTTATTTCTGTCGCTAAACTCTACTACTTCTACTACAGTTACTGTCTTCTTTAGTAATGTTACTGTGTTAAAGTTTAATCGGTGTTGTTACGTTTGACAAAAATGTTATATTACAAGGCAACGAGCACAATGTAGTGTAGTGTATAACATTCTAACTACTTTAGTACCACATTATTAGTGGAATGGGGGTATCATTTACTATTAAGAGAACTACGTCTTTATCGTATAGTCGCTTAGTGGAACAAAAAAAAATACAATGAATGGATGACACACATACATTTGATGTAGTTTACGAAGGGGAGACTAATGTTGTACTTAAAAGGGATATCGTAAAAAGTTTAATACAAAGTAGTTCATCAGTATATCTGTGCCATTGAGTTGTAGGAAACTATGGTGCCAACAACACTTTCTCGGAATGTGAACATTGATGTATAGGGCTGCGCACTGCTGTCATACTACTATACAGGAAAATCGATTCGAATAAACGTATTATGTTTATAGAAAAGTACGTATAGTTTGAAGCTTTACATTTGATCACAAAGGAAATAGGTGAAATTTATATTCATTATTACAAGATAATGGATGGATAAAGAATCCTCGTCTAGAATACTTCATATATCGGCCAACGCTACACAGTAATGCTATTGCAGTAGCATTTTTACAAGAATGAATAGGTTCCAAGAAAATCTAGTCGACATCTAAACTTCTACTTAAATGGCCAAGGTAATAAACCAGAGACCACCGTGTCAGTTGCTGCGCTACGGTGGCAGATTAATACAAAGCATCCTTTGGTACTTCACAATATTCTTCGCTGTTTTCATTTCCTGCTAAATTCGAGTGGCATACATACATATATTTTACCCTTCTTTCCCAATGGGGTAGACAGAGACCACCTCTCTCCACTTGGTAGGAACCTGGCGCACCTTTCTCGCTTCCTCCACTTTCATGAGCGTCTTCATGCATCCTCATCGGTTGCGAGTACTCTTGACGCGGCCTTCGATTGAATTCGAATGGCGACAGTTGTTAAAGAAGTCATCATCTCTATACCAATTAAAAGAGCAGTACATTTGTTAGTACCGCTATTCCTTTCCATGTATAGTTGAATTCTTTTTTTAAAAAATAACTCTGGCCATTGCACATTATATAAAAAAAATGTATTATGTTTTATTTTGAACATGCAAAACATTTTGACAGCGATAATTTAAAAATGGAACGTGAATTCTGTAGTGCTTTGACTTTCCAAATGATACTCCGTAAAGACTATCCGAAACAATTTTACGGTTTTATAACATGACAGGAGGGGGTACATCCCTAGTATTAATAAACTTATAGTTTTTCTCTTTATACAATAAAGAATATTGTTAAAGCCCGTATTGGTTGTGGTTGAAAGCTTGATTGTTCTGTACTCGCTTGATATCTGTTAATTAGAAGTTTTCGATACAATAGCTATAAAAGACAGATAGTGTCAATTAGAGAGCACACCGACCTACAAAAGGGCTTTGTCTTAATGTTTCTACCCGCGGCGAACAAATTGCTAGGATGGGTTATAAATTAGGAACGCTTTTATCGCTTTGGTATTGTCTTATAACTCGGTACACTAACCAATAGTGTGCAATACTTTTTGTCCTTACAACCTTTTAAAGGGTGTATAAAATGTGCATGAATATATTCTTAGTATATTAATATCCAATTTATAGCGTTAAAATATATGATTATTTAGATGTCACATCCTAACAGGCTACCTGTCTTTTTGTCATTGGTCAAGGACCTTCTGATCTAAAATTGGAATTTTTGTATTATAGTGCATTATAGAAATAAATTGTAGGGAAAATATCCACGAAGTTTCCTATTTCTGCTATAGACTGAATGTAGTATGCAAGTTTCCAGATATTTATGGTGAAATTGTTTCGGTTTGATACTAAGCGGGTAATCGATTTATTCACTCTCCGTTTGCAGCAACACCCTTTCTAAGCTGTGGTTTAAAGAGTGGTGGACGTGAGCAATTACACGCCTGTCTCGTTTGCTTTTGATATCTTTTATGAGGCGGAACCAATTGCAAGGAAAGGAAATTGATGTATGTATGATGCGTAAGCGCATACCATTCGTAGTTTCACAACCTATTGTTAATGTGTTCATGTTTGTGATGGTTTCTTTTTTTATTAAAGGGAAGAAACTAGTATGTTGATATGATGGTTAATGATACGCTAGGCCATAAACTCGGGCATGCGTATCGCTTGATAGGTCATGGCTGTAGTCTATTAAGGCTATTAAGGAGGGTAATTAAGAATATGACTAAGGTATTCCCTGCCTATTTTAAAGGCGACTAAGGGGTTCTTGATTTTACGACTCTTGAGGGTGGAGGCTCTCAGAGTTCGATAAGCGAGTCTTAGGAAGACAGCAAATCCGCGGTGGTCTTGTATTTGCCTTAGCACAGCTTGGCTGCTAAGGAGTTGCCCTTTCGTGGGATGTTTTAGCCAGGGTGCAGAGGGGCATCGGTGTCTTCCGTAGAAGATCCCGGAGTCTCTCTTAATGCACTGAAGGAGACTATTAAGGGGGTTTTAATGGGTAGAAATCCTATATACAAAGACAAGCCGTCTTTCTCCCAAAAGCAGGGTATCTTTAAAGATATCCCTCGCGATAACGCGTATGGCATGATAGGTAGGAACACAGTATCATATTGCGCCTGTAGTCTCAATACATAAGACGTTATGTTGTTTTTTATTTTAATATATGAAGCGACAAGACGAGCGAGGTATTCAGCTGATGGTAAGTAATACCGCTCGCATATAACAACGTAACACTAGCGAAGATGATATTTACAGCACCACATAGCACTCGTCATCAGGAGACTAAAGATTTTAATATTCGTTACCCCCAGTAATTTCGCTAGCAATAACGCCTTTCAAACCGGAACAGAGTAAAATTTACACACTACTGTTTGGCGGAATACACAAGAAGGGCGGTGTAGATACCACCTAGACAGTCTCTAAGAACAGAGACCTACTACCAGTGACTCTCTATAGCTCTTTGACTTCAATATTTTTTATAGCTTGGCTTTTTGGTTAGTTAGACTATCTCAGATAAGTAGTGCTGGTCTACCTTAAGTACGGTGAAAAGATCTCTAAAATTACTATTTGTATCATTAACCACAAAGCTATTACATTTTTTTTAAGTCAATTTAAATGGATCTTGCATTTCTTGATATAATTTTATATCGATGTGATAATGACGTTTTGAATAATTTGCCTAGAGAGAGGGTTATTTTATTAGAAATAGTTACTCTGATTGAACTGTGCACAGATCATGTTTGAATTGTCCCTATCAATAAAATAAATCATCAAAGATATGTATTTTTAAATGTTTCGAGGTAATAAATAAATCATCTAACTTTAGATTGACATTTTGGATTGGTCTAACAATTTATCTTCTGTTCATTTAATAATTTCGTTCTCATATTAGATGTTCATTTGTAAAATCGATTTAGAATCAGTAACTCTTCCCGAGTCGAGCATAGCAATTATCTGTATTGAAATCAATCACTTGTAACAATTTGCTAATGATCTATCAATAGAGGTGGAGGCTCGGGGCAAATGGTATTCATCAGTAGGTACTGCGGTACTGCAGCTCATTAGTGCTGGAGAAACTTGCTCATTTCCCGCCCGTGGCGTTTTCTGTTACAGCGAAACCTTTCACACTTTCGTTTATTAAGCATCGATGTGTGATTTTGGATATATTATGTTGTACTTCATTCTGATTCGAACCCTTTTTTGCCGTCGAATAAAGAAAGGAGGTGTAAAATTATTTCTTTTATTATACCTTTCGAACCGTTGGCTTGACTTTGATTATATTTTGAAGGTTTATTGACATATATTATGTTTAGTCGAGTGAAGATTATGACTTTTATCCGTGTTTCTAAAAGATTTTTTAGAGGTTTTTAAAAAATATGTAGTAATTGTAGGTTCACTCGCAACAACGCCTTTCACTCTAGAGTCGCTTTGGCATAAAACGGAAATATTTTGCTAGTTTTTGCGGTCAGTCATTTAATTTTTATTTCAAAGACAATGTTGATGAGGCTAACAAATAGTGAACTCAAAAATTTATCTTTTAAAATCTTTAGACTGCTATAAAGTATACTGCTATAAGTACATCAAAAAGACAAAAACTTATTATGCAGTACTTCTAAATATATTACATTTCTTATGTATTCTTGTATACTAAGACGATGAAATCATCATATAATTGTAATTAGGCCAATTATCCAATTACTTTACGTCCGGCACCGCCTTATTAACCATTTAAATAAGAACTTGAACGTTTGGTATTCGAAGTTTTGGTGTCGGGTATGATTAATGATAACAAAATTTAATGTAGTTGATGTTCTCACATTTTTCTGCTCTCAGCTAATATATATAAAATTAATACCTAAGTAAAAAAAAAAAAAAATATAAACAGTAGCTTGATGAGGAACCCTGATTGTAGAAAATATGATGTTGTAAATAGGGTTTTTTCCTGGTTACCTTTCATCCTGCACTATCCTTTCCCTCATACCCTTTTTCTTTCTAGGGATTTATCTGTGACGGAATCGAGAAGTGTTGATGCGTTATTGGAAGTGACCTATGAAAATTCCGCTGTAAACACTTGTTTAGATGTTGTGGAGCGCGGGTGAGTATGTGCTGTTTTAATATTTTTTATTCGTTGAGACGTGTATCGTACAACTATATCATAGTAGATGAATATACCAGAAGTTCATAATTAATTTTCTTCATTATCTTATTGTAATGGCACATCTGCACTTGAGCTAATTTACATTTCAGGACAGATATAATAATTATGTATACCAACTTCAGTAGTTATTTTACACAGAACGTCATTTCTTTGTAAATTATTGGATTAACCTTGTCCACTATATAACAAAAGCATTATTGATGAAAGGATTGAATTAAAAGGTATTAGATTTAATGTTCAAAGAATCAAGTAATAGACAATGTTGTGTTATCCAAATTGCGTTTGGAGGACGATGTGAAAATTCAAAGCCTGTAAAAAGACAGTATAAGTTTATTGGGCATGTGACATTGGTGGAATGGTGCAAGGCGAGGTACCGTCCCGTCCCCGGTTGGCACTCGTCCCAATTCATGCCGAAACTTTATCGAACCAGTCGATAGAATAAATAATGCTCGCGTGATTGATGATCTTTGCTTGGTGACTTGAATCACAATTGCGGCAAATCTATCCCGGTTTTGCTATTAGGTTATTCGAGGTCGATGTGTGTGTGACATACATTATCGTATAGATAAATATTACAAAAATATAAAAGTGATAGGTAATCTACTTGTTAAACCGGTAGCAATATATATAAGGAGTAGTTTGATCAGTTATAGGATAGGATATCTAACTATATAGCCATGAATACTGTAACATAAAAACTTCTTTTTCCCAACTTTTTATTTATTTGAATTTAGAACACGTATATTATTTAAAAACTTCTTTCGAATTTGCGCTATATTATATCACATATTTTTTCGTGTTCATTATCAAACTACAATATGAAAAGGGGTTTTAAAGAAAATAGGATTGCAGTGATCGTCCAGCACAAAGTGGGTATAGAGCCGGTCTGGTCGGCCATATTCCAGACACTTAAAGCTTGGTATCAGTCGTATGTTCGCATATTATACTATCAACAGATACAACAACGCTTCCTCTGACGAAGACCAGACAAAATCGGGGGGCCCGCGTGCTGTTAGAACTACAAAGGCCGTTAATGCTGTTAAAGCCAGAATTCGTCATAATGAAGATTCCCGCTAGGACTGTCGCGAATTATAAAACAAAACCTGAAGCTCGGTGCTTATCGTCGATATATAGGACATGCCTTAAATCAATCTTTACAATTAAAGAGACTGGATCCACCAAAACGAACAAAACCTCCTGTCACGATACGCAGATGAAAGGCACAGAAATATTCTCTTTACCGATGAAAAAATTTTCATGATTTAAGAACACTACAATAAGCAAAATCATAAAGTGTACGCTCACACCTCTAAAGAAGCTGCTCAAGTGGTCGGAAAAGTACAACGCGGTTAATCATTCTGCATCAGTGATGGTTTAGTGGGGTGGGTCGTATCAAGGACTTATAAAACTACATTTTTGTGAAAAAGGAGTAAAAACTCCAGCCAAAGTGAATCAAGATACAGGCTTGGATCGTGTTGTGAAACATCTCAGCAATACACTTTTTAAAAATATTCTACTGTGGACTTTCCAGCAGGACTCTGCACCTGGTTACAAGGCACGCACTACCCAACCCTGGCTTGAAACCAACGTTCTGGATTTTACAAGAGCCCAAGACTGGTCCTTATATAGTCCAGAGCTCAACACTTTAGACTTCAAATTATGGTCAGTTATAGAGGACATGGCCTGCTCTAAACGACACAGCGACAGTGAATCTATTAAAAAATATTTGGAGCAATCAGTGGAGGGGTGGATATTTCCCTTGGAATAGTGCGTAAATCCATAGATTCGTGGCCTAACAGATTAATAACCAAAGGTCGCCATTTTGAATAGAATTTTTTTTTCTTTTTTGCTGAGACTAATAAATATGTACGTATACATTTTATTAATATTACATTACTTCATTAAAAAAATGCATTTCCATTTGTAATAGAACTTATGGCCGAACTAGGTTGGTAGTTCATGGCACACTCAATAGATTTCTATAACATATAAGAGAATAAAAATTTCAATATTTTATAAGGATGATTATACTTATATTCTGCTTAAGGAGTTTTCCTTATCGAGTTAGTACACTGCTTCTAGGCTTGTGCGGTTTTTTACGGTTATAAAGTGCTTTAACCATGACATTTAATATCAGCTGGGTTTGTGGTTAAATATCATCCGTTACATAAAAATTTGCTATATATTTATATTAATTACTTTAAAGAAATTATACATATATTATTTATGTCATTGTCTGTATTTGTGATTTTTGCGCCGGGTTGTTTTTTTATTTATTTTCACAATTGGAAAGGTAGCGTGTGGGGGAATAGGTTTTGTGAGTTTGTCTGTTTTCATTGCAGAAAAGTATCGACTAAAGTTTAACTTCATAGAGATTTAATCATCGATGAAAATCGTGTAGCAGAGTTTGTTAGACTCACTAGAGCTGTTAAGTGAGTAATTCCTTCCTGTGCTGGTAAAAAGTGGTCTGCAATTGTCGAGAGTGAGAGTCGATTATGCAGGCCGCATCCGATATTCTGTTAAAGGCGAATCTCTACTTACTGGAATAAAATGTTGCAACTCTGTTACTATTTTAATTGCTTTTAAAAGCTTTGTAATTTAAAATTGGACTAGCAATTTGTCTGAAGTATTCCTTGGGAGCAACCGCAACCGGAGATTACTTTCTACAACATCCGTTACTATAGCAAACGTAGAAATAATACGAAATGAAAATGTTTGTAAAAATTTTAAATAAAAAGGTCTACATATCATTCAACAAGGCAGCAAATAAAACCCATTTTCATTATTTATATGTGTGTATATAAATAATGGAAATGGGTTTTCCATAGCAGCCAATTTACGTCCCCACTGCTGCGGCACAGGCCTACCCTTAATATGACAGCGATTGAGCCACAGTCACCACGCTGGCCCGATGCGGGTTGGTGACTTCACTCATACCTTAGAATAAATTCTAAGTCATGTGCAGGTTTCGTCGTGATGTTTTCCTTCACTGTTTGTATTTCGCTGTTTTAACTAAAGTTCACAAATGTATATAACTTAAATATTAAAATCATTGGTACATGCCGAGATTCGAACTCGCGACCTTCGGAATGAAGGCCGCACGCTCTAACCATCAGGCCAGCGAGCTACGAAATGGGTTTTATTGGTATATTATATAATATATACATCTATAGGGTTTAAGTAAATGAACAATAAAGTTTAATGAACAATCATTAAAAGCTTTTTCTGTGCTGTTTATAGCATAGGTAAATATTTTGTAATCTCTTCTTTTTTTGACTAATGTAATACTTTTTGAAGCTTCAGTTCATACATTAAGCCATTAAACTAAAAATTAAGAGTTTACTTAACGTGAGATAAGAAGGAAAGTTGCTTTTAATGAATAGGATTCAGTAATATTCGGGAGAATCAAAATCCAAATGGCCGATTCCTTAACCTGCTAGATAAGGACTTTTACGATTTTGGTTTGAGTACTTTAATACGTGGCGTGGTGATACGAGCAGGACGTTGACCTGATGGTAAGTGATACGCACAATCATAAGAACGTGGCGCTAGTTGGGTTGATACTTACTGCATCATGTTGCGCTCGTCACCTGAGTTATAAGATGTTGAATCTCATTACCTCAGTAATTACACTAGCTACAGCGCCTTTCACACCGGAAGACAGTAATGTTTGCACACTGCTGTTTGGCGGCTGAAATAGGCGGTGCAGTAGTGCTTACCTAGACTGTCTGCTATAACAAAGATCAACCACCAGTACATAATAGTAGTATAATAAAAGTTAAATATATATCCATGTACTACATCATGACTATTATACGTTGAATAGGTGTGGACTATCGGCTCATTAGTAATAGACAGTGCCTGTGGGTATATTTAGACTTCATAACTGCCCGATGACAGGTACTCTTGAGCGACGACAGAGATATATTATGGTTTTCGAATTGCCAATATTGTTACACTTGATATGCTTATGTACTGAGGAGTTGGACATCCGATGCTTACCTCTGACGGGCACGCCGCCCGCAAGTATTGCGACTTAGCATCTATCTCACTTATGAGTTTGGAACTTAATTAGGTTTAGCTGAAATTTCTTGAAAAGATTCTAATATCTATAACGAATCACAGCAGTAATAAAAAAAAATGCTGATGTTACGATACATACAAACAAATACTTTGTTTTGAAACTATTGATTTATTATAGTTTTAATTCGTTTTTTATATAAACTTAATAATTTAATGTAATTCAAAGTAGATACATTTAGAAATAATAGAAAGAAAGGTTAAGGTTTAATCAAAGAGAATGAGTAAAATTGTTACTTTTACAATAGCAAAAAAAAGTAGGTTCTTGTTAGGCTGTTGAAAATATAACAGAGAGTATGTTAATATTAATTAAGTAAACTATAACAAGAAAACAATTATGTAAAATCACTTTAATATAATTAACAACTAAAGTTTGAGTGATTTCATTGAGTTTTTTTCCATGGTGTTTATTCGTTTAATTCCGGCTGTAAGTATCAACTGTACTTCTATACATCCACGGCAGGTACAGGTGTGGGAGGTAAGTAATTTACTGGCACGTCTAGTATCCGATAAAAGGAGTAGGTATACACACGCGTACGAGCATTGGCAGCAGGAACACGTCCGATGGCCTACTCCAACGGTATCCCGTACTATCTGAAAGGACCTCATTTGTTTAGCGCATATGTTGGTAATGCTATTGCGGAAAAGGAACACAACCTTTACAACCGATATGAAATGCTAGTCTAGCTTACAATATTATGATATTTGTAAATCAGGTACATGATTGAAATGATGTCCGATCTCTTAATATCGTTATTATATAATATTAGATAACGTTAAATTTTCCTAAAAGGTATGAAATATGGTTTAATTTTTGAATGTTACCTTTGGTCAAGTCAAAGAACACATGCAGTTTGAGTCAAGTGTGTGTAAGGGTTGCAAAAGAATAAATTCTCGGTTTTGTTTGACTACTTTTTTTCTATTTTTTCCACTCTATGAAGCTTCACGTTGCGCCCACTCATAACAATGTGGCGCTAGTTGCACAGCAACAAACTTATGTTCATCGGTTCAAGATGTAAGATATTCTATTTCGTTACCCTAGTAATTCTCTAATAGCTCACATCACTGCTATTAAGGCGGTAGAAATAGGTGTGGTCGTATCCATTCAGACGGTTTCTGGAAACAAAGCCATGCCACCAGTAATATCTTTGTTTCCTTATTATTTGATTCCACGCTCCACGTGGGAAATCAACTAGAATATCTCTATAGGAAAGTAACTCAGTAATGATGATGTTGGGAAAGAGTAGCCGCAGTCTGGTGATATACTGGTTATAAGTGTCTGACCGGAGACCTAGATAGCTACCAATGCAGCTCTTATTTTTGCCACCAAACAGAAGTGTGCCAATACTACTGTGTTCTCGTTTGAAGGGATTTAGCATTTTATGTCACAATTTAGAGCACAATGCTGTGCAGTGCATATCATCCTAACTAGCGCCACCTGTGTTATGGGTTAGTCGCTTTGTATAATAAAAAAAATCTCTGTTACTGTCACCAGTAACAGAGATTTCTAGATCACTTATCAATCGGCTTCGTAATCGTGTTATATACACCATATATGGTCATAATTATTCTGATGGAAACATTAAAATTTAAAGTAGTTACCTCTCGGTTAACTTATGCGAAATAGTTTTTCTCATTAATATAAGAGTATGTGCAAAGTAAAGAGATTTTTACGATGACAATTTTATTTATGTTAAAAGAAAAAAAAAGATTAATTTTCCAATGAAAATATTGACAATTTTGTATATAAATTAACAACTCAGGACTTAGGTATCTGGAACAAGTTAAATCATTTGTTAGTGTTTTTAATGGTATTGAATATAATTTAACTCTATAAATAATACTATGCGATATAAAAGAATTCAAGAGTATACATTCTAATTTAATGTAAGGTAGGTTTTGTAGTTATTATGTTAATGTAAATCATTGATGACCGTCTCGGCAATCTTCATAGATCGTTTTCTAATCTATCAATTCATCTAATATGCTCGACGAACGGATGAGATAATGTCACAGTTTATTGCTCTGGGAATGTAAAGTTGTGCATCATCATTTGTGTTTGATTTACAGGCACGATTTACTGTGTTGAGAATTTAACAGTAATTTCTAAAGATATTGAAATGCTAGGTAGTATGATATGCTAGGTAGATCTTTCTTGTGGCCTCTCCCACTGGTTCCCGCTCGTCGTAGGGAAGGAGCGGTACTAAAAACGTCCTTTTTATATACAAATGTATCTGATAGTGAATTTGGACAGTTAAGTAGTGATATTAGTTCAGACGATCATCTTTCATATTATTCGAAACGAATTGTAGTTTTCTGAGATATGTGAACGTTGTCTCTATGTTCACACATAGCGACAAGGTTGCAAGGGCTTCCTACATAAAAAAAATATATATTATTTCTTCCGAACCGACATGATAGGTGCTATTTGGTTTTTTGTTTAATAGTAATTTGAAACTTTTACCCGGAAGTTTATGTCGGATTTGATTACAAACAATACCCGTATATTGTTTCAATTAAGTTCCCATGATAAACTTTTGTCTACATGTACTTAAAAATAACGGTAAGTATAGTATATTGGTTACTGTTTTTAAATAGATGGTCTGTCTGTTCTTTAGTGCTTCTATTTTTTTTTCTTCTGATATAAACTGCACAAATATTTCTTAACTTAGACGATATCCTAATATAACATGAACAATCTTACTTCATCTGTCATTCTACTTTAAACATATAGGCCGTAATTATATTCTTACATACAGATTTTTTTATTTTTTTTTTAAACCAAGAGTGTTATCTGTAGGTAGCCTTAGTGAAATGTGGCTAGCAGTTGCTATCTCCGCCTTCCCCGGTCGAGATAGAAGATGTGAGAGCTTATACATATTTCATTAAGTACATGCGATTATTTATGTTAGACGCATCTGATGGAGTCAGAGTTATTGCTGTGGAATTCTGATCTTATCTGCAATCAAGTGCGGGTAAATCTGTCACTGGATGAAGTATTACAGCAGCTGGTTTTAGTTCTCATTTGTAAAGATTTAGTATGATCTTAACAAACAGTACTGTTGACGGTGAAACAGAATCGGTTGTTTGGCAAAGTACCTTGTTAACTCTCCAATATGTGATTTAAACGGATATACCATGAAAATATTGGTTTGTTGTTAGAAAATTAACTTTGTTTATAGAATTCTAGAAGACTCTAAATTTGTAGAACAGGATATGATTAAGTATTCAAAATTAATTGTTAGTTAGTACCTTTAATAGTAAGGTAATGAAAAGATTGTGATCAAGGTCCGACCTAAATCAGATAAAAAACAAGGAATAGGATGCTCTTTGATTGTTTCCTGTGAGACAGCTGATGGGTTACCAATTTTAACTATGCCGCGAATAGTCTCCTCCAGATGTGCGCGGTCACTGACGTCTAAACAGTTTAGAATAGTAACTGTAGTTTGCTGTCAACAGGTTTCCGATAGTATTAAATATTATAAATTCAAAATGTTGTTTTAATCAAAAAATTAAAATAAATAAAGTATATGTTAAGGTCAAAAAGTGTCCATTAGAAATATTTTTAAGACCTGTTTTTTAGATCTATTTTTTTTTTTATTTCATTATTCTTAGTTTGCAGGATACAGGATACATAATACCGATAGAATAGATTTTATTTCTATTTAATCTTATAAGAGAGGAATATGTAATGATTATAAACATTATAGGAGGATGCAGATAAAACACTGTACATTTTTGATTGTTAATTTTTAGTAAGATATACAGTAAAAGAAGTAAAGAGAATTGTAAAAATCTATTGTTTTATAAAAGTCTTTCCATTAATGTATTTTCATTTGTAACTACCGAAAAAAAGGAATGATCGGTTTACTCCTTCAAGCGATATAAAGTTTTCTTCTATATGTAAGAGATTTTCACCCATGTAGAAATTTATCACATGTAATGAGACGACATCTTATGTCTCAAGGTGACGAGCGCAAGTGCTGTGTATATCATCCTATCATCATTGTATTGGCAGGCGTATCATTACCATCAGCTGAACGTCTTGCTCGCCTCGTCGCTTTTTCGAATAAAAAAAAAATATATGCATTGTGAATTATGCAAAGTGAATTGGTCAGTATTCATATCTCTGTTCCTTGATGCTCTCGTTTCCGCGTGGAGACGCGTTCGCGGAACAATGCGCCGGCGCATTGGGGTCGCTGTCCCGCCGCCGTCTGCTGTATGCTCTACGCCCCGATACCTCCAGATAATTGTTAACGATCAGTTAAACTGAGCCCCATTAATGTAGTTAGTGCTGCTAACTTAAAGTACAATATTAAACGTTGAAAACAGCTTTTGATTCTATCCATAACTGCAGTGCATATTATTTTTTTTCCTTTAATTGACAACGAAATACTACTAATATTACTTAATACTTTTTTATATTGCTTGTGTTTGGGGGTGAAAAACGATAAAATTAGGTTATTGTTAATATTTACAATATTTAGTTAAGTTGCTAATTATAATAATAACATTAAGTACTGATGAAAGTTCGATTTATATTGGTGGTTATATTTCTACTGATAGTGCTTCTTGCCGGAGATCGTTCAGACACGTAACACCGGATAACCTATTTTTGCCGTCAATCAGTAGCTCGCAAAGTTACTATGTTCCGGTTTGAACGGCGTTGTAGGTAGTGAAATTACTGAGGTAACGAGATTTAACGTACATGTCAAGGCGAAGAGTACAATGGTGGTGCACTATATATCATTCTAACTAGCGCCACATCATTATGAGTTGGCACATCACCATCAGGTGAACGTCCCGCTCGTCTCGTCGCTTCGTTGAAAAGAAAAAAAATATTGATTAAAGGAAACTAGACACTTCGTATCAGTGTTACCTAAAATTACATATAGGTTATGATGTAATGTCGTGTAGCAGGTCAATTTTTTTAAAAAGATCAAAGAAAGAACAATCGTCTATTACATTGATTGATTAGGACCATGAACAATACTTTTCTTTTTATTTTTAATTGTTTTTAAGAAGATTCACTCCTTTAACTAATTTTATTACAGACTAAGTTAACTTATAACTGTGCCCTTTACAGTCGAGCAAGCATTGTCGGAAAGCAGAGGGCCAACTGTTATAAAAGTTATCTATATGACATAATATGGTAACATCACATTATGTTCCATAATGAACCGGGTTTATATACCATCAGTTAAAAAGAATAGCTGAGGATCGAATTGGTTTTCTCAATCTGATCGCCAAACTTACGTTTGAAGAGGGCACCTAATGATGATGATGATCTATATAGATCTAATAATGGATAAACAAGCGCCGATAATGCTGATGTTGATAAACGATAAATTCTGAAAGGAAGTGACTGTATATCGGAGATGTGCATGAATATGTGTGATATATAAAAGTAATAAAATTAAATGCTAGAGAACTTTCTCCAAAATGGGTTAATTTTGCATCTGTGTTGCTATGTACGTGCGTTGCTCGAGTTGCGGCAGAATGAAGGCGATGTCGATCGAAACCAGAGTTACTAGATACAGTAGCAAGCAATAATCCAGTCGATTCGCTCCGCTTGCTGCCGACTGATTTGTGGTCAATTCCTAATACGAAATAGTCTCTTCCTTATATATTCGATTTATTGTTTCACAAGTCGCACGGCGCACTGAAATATAACGTAGGGTATAGTTGCGAATTGCTAGAAACTGTTTTACCGCTTTAGATCCTGGTCCCTTCAAAATATTTCATCATATAATTTTCTGTTATACTATTCGTATGCATGAAAGCAATACGTAAGATACTAAGCTAAGAGTACAGGAGACGGATTTAATACCATAGAGATATATTACTCGAGAGTCAACATAGAGAAGGAAGTAAAATATAGGACTAATTATGAATATGCGTATTATATATCATCCTACTCGTTTATGTGAATATAACAGTTAAATGATAAAATAGGTTTAGGATTTGTACATGACTCTTTAAATCTTTAGTATATACAAGTGTAACGTCAGTATAATAATAGAAATCATAGATCTAAGTAGCTGTAGCTTCAAATTTAGACATCGGAACATCGTTCTCTAAACATAAGGAAAGGGTTCTGCTTTGTGAGGTTAAATAAATTCAAACATTCACAGTAGTTTATTTATTTAAACGTCTATCTCGTTATACATAACTACAGGCCAAGTATTCGAACTCTTGCTTTTACATAAGATCAAACAGAGTAGTACAAGTTTTTAAAGATTAACTTCTATGTTATTATTGTTTAATGTTTTTTAGATATTTGGTTCCGGAAAACACTTTCATTCGATACAGATCAGATGACAGTATATACGTACTAGTCGATAAATTTGTTTCTTGTATAGTAATAATAACAGAAAACGGAGAAGCGTCTTTGTTTTCTGCTATTGTTTGTTGATGAAAGAAAAAAGAAAAAGTTTTATTGACACTTGAAATAAATTTAACATACATATGTTAAACTCGTACATACGAGTACTTTGTTCCTACTACAGTGATGATGATCCTATCATTCATATATAACATAATAGTTGTGTGTTCTTGTTGCTCAGGCTTGGGGAGTTCTTGTACTCTCCCTCATGAGGAGAGAGACATGAAAACTTATAAACCATATTGATCATGTTAGAAAGTGCAAATTGTAGTTCTTGAAATATTATTATTTCTTTAACATTTTTTTTAACAGATACCTATACTCAGTGTCTCTGCTAATTGTGCAGCGCGTAAATCGCTCTTTCAATGTAAGCCTCTACTGCTGCAAATGTGCTCAGATAACAAATGTTTCTTTAATACGAAACAAATAGAGAACCATTCGCTGTTAATTCGAATCACACTTGTCCGTTTTGTTATTTTTAACATCTACACCGAAGCGTGACGATCCCACGCGGATGCAGCTCAATGGTTTTAATTTTTAAGCATATCTAGGTCGAGTATTTAGTGCCGTACAGATGCGCCTGATTGATAGCAATCATGCGCTATAAAACGAAAGGGGCAATGAATTTGTCTACATCGCCCATAAATCTTTTTTAATGGACAGTTACTGAATTATTATTTATTTCAGGTAAGTTGGTCCCTTTGTTCAGCTCGTCCATTGGGCGATACAACGATTTTAATGTGTATTGCGTGTAAAGTTAAATGTCGCGCTCTTGCAATCGTGGGTTATCATTTACTAATATTTATATCGACATCAGGTTTTTTATTAGCTCAAATTAAACGGAAGTGTATGTATGGAGATTTTCGGTGCTGTTACATTTTAGGGCTTCTACTCGTACAGCTTCTTCGAACTTAGAGCTACTGCATCGTTAGCTAATAATATATTTATAATAATGTCTACTTTCGCATAATCCTACAATATAGAAACTTTTTGCAGTATGTGAATCAGAATATTATTCAATAAATGATACGTTGAGTGTAACTTGTGTGCATTTGTGTATGTATCCTGGACATCAAACTATTTCTCATGAACAACATTAATTATTAAAATTTACTTTAGGTGGGGAAAGTTAATGAACATTTCAAATTATTTTAGGTTTGGCATAAATGTAGCAAAATCTATTTCAGCGTTCAACACTGTTCCTGCAAGTCACAAATTTAATGTCTTACAGTCGTTTGCCTGTTGTGTAAATCTTTCCCGGAAACTGTCCGTTTATGACACAGTGCTGAGACAGCTGTGTTAATTTTGCAAACTGCTATTTAGGCTGCTATTTAAATTATTCCGTTTTTTAGCTACATTTTTCTTTATTTTAGTGGAGTGACGTAAAAATAAATAAGAATTACAATAATAAACATTGTCTGTATAAAAGGTAGGGATATGGAAAACAGTATTTTCTAGAAAATCTTTGGACGAAAAAATCTAATTAGCTTAAGCATTAAAGACATGGGGAAGGTAAATGTTAGAACGACAACCCTCATCCCTCCTTTTTGTTCATGAGGCGAAAAATAGATTATAGAAATGGGTGTCTCATATTAGCATTTAATTTTTTTTTTAATTTCAGTAAATTAAATTATTTATTAGAAGAGCTATGATATATGCTATTTAATAAATCAAGTAATATGAGTGGCACGGGACTCGAGTGAGCTATGGGTTAATTTTAGGGCGTCGTGCCTAGTCCCGGACCCACTAGGAAGTGCGCCGGCCTACTTCAGCAGCGGCCCTTTGTTGCTATTCCGGTTTATTTATATTTACGTCGCCTTTCGTAATTTCACAACATGAGATTTGGACGCGTCCGTTTCTTGTATCTGATGCAACGGCCAGGGTGTTACTACGCTCGCGTTTTTCTGTAATCTAATATGCGACACTAAAACTGGACTGAGTAATAAAGCTAATTCTGTAACGGGTAGAGGGTGTTTTGAGGTAGAATCTATGCAGCGTTCAAGGATTTGTTTTCTAGTCTTCTTGAGTTTCTAGCACAGCTTCTGAACACATGCGACATTCGCTAAATCGTTTGATTTAGCGAATGTCGCATGTGTTTGATAAACAGCTTGTATATTAGGTCTCGAACTGTGGAAAGTTTAAGACGTATGTTATGTAGATAACATATGAATATTTAGTATACTATAAAATGAGGGCGCCCGTAAGACGCTTATGCGAAACTACCCTAAAGTTATAAATGAGACTACCCTGCGATGATTGTAACGAGCATCGCTGTTCAGTATTATGTCGGTGTACTAGTTTACATGTCATGTATTACATATACCACTGTAATTTTTTTTTATAAATATTACACTAATGTATACTGACTGACGTGGTTACTCGTCCATTAAACAGCCAACTGTGCTTAAGGGCGTTTTAAAATGTTCGTTCTTACAATAATTCTACCGGAAGTTAATTTTATTGTTACATATGTAAATTCCTTTATTAACTTCACATTCAAATATACCTTCATAAATATTTTATTCCAATATGTCTTTCAAAAGCTTGAACATATGAAAGTGTGTAATTCTAGCGTTTTTTATATTTACTCTTTACGCCGGGGACGCCATAATTTTTCAAATTACAATGGTATTCAGGAGAATAGAACGAAAGAAGAAAGAAGAAGAAGAAAAGAAACTCTGTTACAGGAGTAACAGAGTTTCTCTATAAGTGATATTTCCGCTTTGGTTTTTTTTTGTCACATTTTTTTATAAATTCCACATTGTACGAAATGTTAATAGACATTTTAATTACTTTATCGTAATATCTGTGGAAGATGTCTATCAATCATTTGAAACCTAACCTTTCCACTCTCTCGGAGCTGTTTTGTTTCTATTAACAGGACATAGTTTGCTTGTTTAGCTATTAACGTTAGGCAGGTAAATAATGTATTATATTAATTGGAATTTATTGTCTTCGCATTTGCAATGGCTATCATTAATCAGGCCTACATACTTGCAAGCAATGATTAGGCATTAACACTGTAGGGATGTTTCCTTATCATCTTAGCCACTGTGGTATCTATTCCACATAACGATAAATATTTCTATAAAAACTTATTTATGTGATATATAAACAAATATTATTACATATATATACTTAAAATATTCATAATTTATTAAATCGGTTATTTGAACAAATTCTGTAAACACGCTACAAATTGGAAAGAAGAGTAGTTTTGTTAAAGGAAGAAGAATTTGTTAAAATCAATTATTTCTTGGAGGTTCTTTTTGAATTTTCTTAAATAACCTTTAAACGTATTGAACCTAACAAAAAAATAATCGTCGGTATTTTAAAAGAGTTCATTTCAAAATACAGTCCCAATTATCTAAAAATTTCTTTACTTTAAAAACTCTATCGTCTATGCTACACTTGATTTATCACAACAATATTAGACAAAGCTTGTATCTTGAGACCTTGATTTGTCTTAACAATACATTTTAAATCAACATATTACTAATTTAGTAAACTATATTTTATATTTATTACCTAATGGTGGACTTGTTCCCGGATTATAATATGTAAGATTTTATCTTTGTGATAGTTCTATAACTCGAAGCCGCACAGAATGCACGTTCTATTTTTAAATCATCGTTGTCAAAACGTTCGCGTGTTTAAATTAAAATATGAACTGATGACTAATGTTTTCTTTTTAGATATAAGAGAGCGAAATATAAAAAGAAAGGCCAGTACTAAGTAGATTATTATTCGAAATTTGAAAATCGGTTTGTGTTCTCGCGCCTGCATGTGATCTTAGAGACGTGAATGCAATTTGCTATTAATAAAATAAAATGATATTTAATGCGCCGTTAAATTGATTAAAGAGATGTATAGTTCGTGGTACGGCGTTATTAGTACATCACTACACACTCTGTACGGGAGCGAATTATCGACCTTTGCCCGTTTCCCACATTTCGATACGTTCGCTGAGAGGCGTTAGAAAGCTTTCTTATCTGCTATAAGCGAAACGGTGGACGCTTTAAATTGAGTGCTGCGATTTTTAGCGATAGCGATTTCCAGCTGATGAATTAAACTCAACGCGATTATTAATGCAGTGGCGTTTTCGAAATAGAATTGCTACTTAAAAAAATTATTAGATGGATTAAAATTTCTTCTAGACCCTTTTATACAAGGAAATGTCTAGTGATTCATCAATGAATTATAATTCTTTTAAAAGTAAATATATTTTTTTTATATTATCACGCCTTTTTTCCCAGTAAGAGTAGGCAGAGGCGAATAAACACCCACTTTCCGCCAGTTAATTAAAAGGACATAGAATAAACCTTGTCATTATATCAGGTTATCAATTTTTTTTTTATTTTACAATAAAACATTAAATCAGGTTTTACCGAGTAAACACTTTTTTATAGTGTATTTGGTTCTTTACCTTTGTACCATTAAAATTACTCTTGTAGTGTTTTTAATTTTTTATTAAAGTTTACTATTAAAATAAACATAGAAGTACACGCAACGGAAGAGTATGTATGAAGACGCTCATGAATGTGGAGGAAGCTAGAGAGGTATGCCAGGATCGTAGCAAGTGGAGAGAGGTGGTCTTTGCCTTACCCACTGGGAACGAGGCGTGATATATATGTATGTATGTATAAATGTAGAAAACATTACACATTACAGTAGTTTATTTTTCTCTGTGTAAATAATGATTTTCAGGAAATCAGGAAGCAGTTGAATACGGACGCATATAAGCATACTCTTTAAGTATTAAAGTAATATATTGTATATTAACAGTCATAGAAAATCGACAACACGACGTTTGATTATAAGCCCATTTATTTGTAAGCTCGTCCGTTTCCATGACGTGTTAACCTTTATTATTGTGTGACATTATCAAATAGTAAAAGTAGCGAACACGTTGATACCTTCACAGTGACGAGCTGTTTTTAAGCTTTCAACTTGATTTAGCACTTCCGTTTCGTTGGTGCAATGCGTAATTGCTTGAAAGTAGTTTTTTGTAATCTTACTTGATATTGTAATGATATTGCTTTTCTAAATCTCTAACGATTAAAGAATAGGCTTTGGTAGTTTTGGTTATTCATCTGATGATAGTACTTAATTTTTCATATGGTTTACAGCCGTTTGCTTTAAATTTTGTGTTAAGTCAGTTTCAAAATTCTGCGGAAGGCTTTGTTTTGCGGATTTATGATGGCAGTTCGAATACTATAAACAATTTTTTTTTTAATTTTTCAACAAAAGACAAACGCTTAACGTGGGATAATTAGTAAATTGTAGGGAATAATTCCTGTTTTCGTTACTACATGTTATTCTTTTTAATTTATCTTAGATCAAGTATTATAATTATAGTCTGGATTGTCATGAGCATATCTGAGAAGTTTTTTTTTAATTTAAATTAAGGGACGAGACGGGTGGTATATTCAGGTGATGGTAAGTGATACGCCTGCCCATAACAACGTAACGCCAGTCAGGATGATATAAGTTTGGCAAATATCTCCCTTCCGCTTTTTTGCTCTTTATTCAATGCTTTATAAAAAGTGTTACAGTGATCGGATTTAGTTCAAATATGCGCCGTTTTGTTCGATAATCTGTTTCCATCTAGACGGCAACTTCATAATACCTCCCTCGTAGAAGCCCCCCTCCTTATTTGCGAAGAACTCGGACAGCCACTTTTCACAAGCCTCTTTTGAGTTCAACTTTACACCACCAAGGGCGTTCACCATGGACAGGAACAGGTGGTAATCACTTGGCGCTATGTCCGGGCTGTATGGTGGATGCGATAAAACCTCCCATCCGAGCTCCCGTAGCTTCTGACGAGTCATCAACGAAGTGTGTGGTCTGGCGTTGTCCTGGTGGAACACTACACCCTTCCTGTTGGCCAATTCTGGACGCTTCTGGTCGATCGCCTGCTTCAAGCGGTCCAGTTGTTCGCAGTAGATGGTAGAATTAAGCGTCTGGCCATATGGGAGCAGCTCATAGTGGATGATTCCCTTCCAATCCCACCAAACACACAGCAAAACCTTCCTGGCCGTCAATCCCGGCTTGGCCACTGTTTGGGACGATTCACCGGCCTTCGACCACGACCGTTTTCGCTTGATATTGTCGTATGTGATCCATTTTTGGTCGCCAGTCACCATCCGCTTCAAGAATGGGTCGAGTTCGTTCCGTTTCAGCAGCATATCGCAGGCGTTGATTCGGTCCAGAAGATTTTTTTGCATCAAATCATGCGGCACCCAAACATCAAGCTTTTTTTTGTATCCAGTCTTCTGCGGATGGTTTAAAATGGTTTGGTGACTAACTCCCATCTTCTGGGCGATGTCACGAGATGCCACATGCCGGTCTAACTCGATGTAGTCCATGATTTGATCGGTATTTGTCGTCACAGGTCTTCCGCCGGCTGGCTTATCCATGGTGTCGTTTTCACCGGCTCTGAATCGTCGAAACCATTCCTCCGCGGTTCGAAGTGATAGAGTACCATCCCCCAAAACACCATTAATCTCACGGAACGTTTCTCTAGCGGATTTGCCTTTAACGAAGGAAAACTTTAAAATAGCGCGAATTTCGGCGTTAGTGAACTATATGTTTACACGTCTATAACTGTTGAACGCAATATCCAAACTAATTATGCATAGCGTCGTTTTGTAGGTTATGTCAAGACCTTTCAAATTATGTATAGTATTGCCAGATACGAGCTCTGTAGCGCTTTGTACATAGCCGCGAAATTAAAAAGACAAAAAGGCGGAAGGGAGATATTTTCCAAACTATTATATACAGCTCCACATTGCGCTCGTCGCCTGAGACGTTGAGTCTCGTTACCCCAGTAATTACACCAGCTACTATGCTCTTCAAACCGGAACACAGTGATGTTTGCACATCACTATTTGACGGCAGAAATAGGCTTTGCGGTCGTATCTACCTAGATGATTTCCGGGAACAGATACCTACTACTAGTGTAGTGATAATCTCATCATGCATAAGTTAGTAAAACTACTTTAAAAATTTACGAAATTATGCCGAATCTAATTCTCCAGCGATGATGATGTTGCGAATGTATTCGTATAAAAAAGTCTAATTTAAAATAAACTTACTTTGTCGGTTTGACAAATTGATTCATCATCGCTAGGCCTTTCTCACGTAATATAAATGAAATGAAATAATCTGTATTAATAGCAACCATTCTGTTTGGTGATTACCTAATGAGGCAATTTATATCGCTAAGTTACTTGAGCTGGCCTTATTGCACGTCATCCTATGATTTACACCCGTTATTATGCAGTGAAAATATCTAATTCTATTCATTACAACGTTGTGTAATAGATCAAAAACAATAAAGAGCAAAATCAATATGCTCGCGCCGCACGATACTTTTTTATGATAGAAAGTTTCATTGCGCGCTCGGAGCATTTGTCAATTTCGATTTCTATTGCAATGTTTTTGATTTACACAAGTTTTAAATAGAAAGTAAGGTGATGAATTTGAAGCATGTACTAGGAGACTAAATTGACTCTTATCATACTTCACCGCCAGGTAACATGCTAGGTAGGTATCGCAGCTCCTAATTCTGCCGCCAATCAATAATATACAAATTTTACTGTATTCCAGTTTGAAGGGAATGAAATTACTGGGGTAACGACAGTTAACAACTTATGTCTCAAAACAAGCACAATGCGGCTCTATACCATCGTACCTAGCACAGAATTGTCATGAGCAGGTGTTTCACTTGCCATCAGGAGTCGTCCATCTTGTCACTTCGGAAAATATAAAAAATGTATTTTTTTTGACGTTACTTAAATTCTTTCCACCCCTTCGGCTTTTGATTTACCTGATCATATAGCTATATTGCTATTTCTTGGTTATCTGAATGCGATTAGAAATATTAAAAGTCTTTCACCAACTTGATCTAGTCTAATATGATAGGTCACCCTTAAAATTATACATGTTTATTAAAGTTCTATATGCTCTAGATGTAAACCTAAAGCTGACTATGATCTCCACGTATGACGAAGCAAACGTATTTAAATTAAATTTAGAAATAATTAAGTCAATTTTCTTTGACGGTTTTTTTTTTTTAAATGAAGGTAGGCAAACGTGCTAGCGGCGCAAGTGATAAGTTCAGTGTTTAATGACTGATGCTACTTTTGAGAAGTTACGGATTCGTTGTTAACCTTTAAGAAGCTTAGAATATAATAGTTGATTTTTTCCTTGGTATCGTTTTGTATACTTCGGTAAATGATTAAATGTAGAAAAAGAATCAAAATAATTGTGCTTTTGTATCCAAAAAACCCTCCACACTATTGTCGGTGGTAATTCTTTAACGGTAGTATATTGTTACCTTGTAATTAGTGTAGCGTTGTTTATGAGCAGAGAATAATCACACTACATGTGTTTAGTTTATCGCTTCTAAAATAAATAGTTTCGTATTAATAAAGTGTTTATGTTGATTTTGTTGCGCGCCAGCAGTGCGGTCTGCGAGCGGTGGTGGATTGGTTTACGGCAGCATTCCTCGTATCTAAACTCGGTAATCACTGATTAACTTCCCCCGTTGGTGGGGCCGTGAAGTTACGAATACATCTAACGTTTTAAGATCTCATATTTAATAGTACAATATTCATTTATAATTTTAATATGTTGTGTGTTACTTTTAAATGTTCATAATTAGTTCCGTTCACATACGGAAAGTGTACAAAAAATGGATACGATGGAAGTATAATCAATAATGAATATCATATCCCGTTTGTTGAACAATTTACAAACCAAAGTAACTATATATATATAAACATAAATACATCATAAAAAAACATTGTATATACTTATCAATATATATATATATTAGTTCGTTTCATTTTTATCAATGGCACAGACTTCTTACTGCAGGTAAGTCTTTGTTGCCGGGTACCGTCTAAGTAGGTATCACTGCAGCGCTTATTGTAGTCGAACAAAAGTAATATGCAAAAATTACTGTGTTCCGCTTTAATCGACGCTGTAGCTATTGTAGTTACTTTGGTAACGAGACTTAACATTATGTCTCAGGCGACGAACACAATGTGGTGTAGTATAAAATATCCTAGCGCCACGTTGTTACGGGCGAGTATCATTTACCGTCATGTGAACGTCCTATTCGTCTCGTCGCTTCATTGCGTATATAAAAAACAATTTAATTACTACGATAGTCTTTTGTAGTGTAGTTTAGTTAAGAAGTGTAATGGAAAATGTTTAGCGCTAAGTCAAAAACTACCGTTCACTGGTGCAGTTGTATAAATTTAAAAGTATAGCAGGCTATTGAAATGAACGAAGATACAGTTATCCACAGATATTGGTTATCTTTTATGGTGGTTCGCAGACACATTCATATTTATCACCTCTTGTAAATCATGCTTTCAATTTCATAGATGGTTAACGTCAATGTTATTAGATAATATTTCATGAACTTATTTCCTTTTCCAATGATCCAAGTCCAAGTTGTATTCAAATATTAAAACTAGTTTTCAGTGCAAAGTTTATTTCAAATGATTGTAGATTCATGCTCACTAGTTTTCCATTTTCTGAACTTATATTTTACAGCATTGAATGCTTTTATGTCATATAGTACCATCGTTAATATATTCCGATGATAAGCGGATACTATTTGCTATGTTTTAACATATGTTGTGAATAAGAGATATTTAAGCTTTTACAGTCGTTTATATAATCGACTTCGTTATCATTTGTCTTGTTCCTATATAATCAGAATTAAGGTTTAGATTTAATTATTATGTTTGATTTTTGGTTAAATATTAGAAACTCTCAGTCTTGGAGAGTTATAATACTGTAACCGCCACTTTGCCTTCACAAAAGTCTTGGAGTCGGGGCCGCGTACACACAGGACGCACTAGCGTAGGATGTTCTCCCTTCAGATAGAGCGATCACATCATCAGGGCAGTCGGAAGTGGGTTAATGCGAAAAGCTGAGCATCGCATTTGGTGCAAGACATTGGGGAAGTCCTATATCCAGCAATGGATTAACAAAAGTTGATGATGATGATTCTGCCCTCGAGGTCGCAAAAGTTTACTTTTCTCATTCTGCGGCATATATAATACCTGCTTTACATTGCTATAAGTCTTCTCTGATGATCATCAGTTAACATCAATAGCCTGAAATGAGATTAATGAAGATCATTTTAAAAATAATGTATTAATCTAATTTAATAGTTTCTAGTATATTAATATTAATGCATGTCTGAACCAATGTATGAAGAAAGTCAACTTAATTCTTGTTATACCAGTAACTTGAATACATCAAAGAATAGTAAGTTTCCAATGCAGTATCATAGTAAAGATAAATAATTATTAGATAAATAATATATTAGAGCAATTTATAAATATTACAATCTAATGTTCCTTAACCTTTCTTCAATCTGTTTCTTTTTATTGGTTTTGTAAACTTTATTCATTACTCAACAGTATTAAGTACCGGTAATTTTACCAATGAAAAATAACCTGCTGTGTGCTCTAGAGATTAATGGCTGCGATACCGTATTGTCAAATCATTCCACTTTCTTATAAATATTTACTAATTGTGGAGTCTCCGAGCGAAGTGGATCGATGCTTATCTCCACCGCTGCCATTATACTCTTGCTGCGGGTAATCCATACTTATTTTTATTGGTCCAGCCTACCGCGTAGTGGAAGCGGTCTTCGCTTCCCTTCTAATGTTACAATTACATTGTTGTCCAAGATTTAAATCAAGTTTATAGTATATATTTATTTTACAGGGGCTTTTTGATGTATTGGTTTTGATGGATTGGAGTAATTAAGAAAATTCGTTTGAAATTAATATATTAAATTGTGCAATTAAATTGTATGGGTATATATCTGATATGTAAAGGACACAGGAGGCACAACAAATCACGGGATCCAAGCCAACCTCACCTGCGCGAGGTGTACCCTGCTGACCAATAAACGAGGTTCTGGCTCCCCCTAACCCGCAGAGAGCCAGCGTGGAGGGGAATGGCCCAAATCTCACCATATGAATCCCTATCTGATCGTGTGGAAATCTTTGGGGAAGGTCTGTATCTAGCAGTGGACGTCTATCGGCTCATGATGATGATGATGATGATGTATCTGAAATGATATAAACATTAGTACTCTTAAACCAATAAAATTATATATTTTAATATTGTATAACATTAACAATTATAATGTCTTCATAACAATAAATGTTCAGTGAGAGTCGGATAAATTTGCAGTAAGTCATGACCACCTGTCGGACCCTCACGAAGGGTTAATTGCTGTTAGTCGCGAAGCAATGGATATGTCGTATAAATTCTAAATTTATGATATTAAGATTATTACAACTTGTAAAGCGTTTTGTTAAAGTGATTTGCGATTAGGGTTTCTACCGGTTCCTAATTTGCCTGATTAAAAGTTAAGCCTGTCTATATTTCGCGTTGCCTCTTAAGAATCTCAAGTACAGCTTATTTCATTTGCTCCATCGCTGCTGGCTAGTGGACTGGCTCCAATTAGAAATCTAAGTACAGTTCTTCCAATGCTTCCGTATTATAAAATTAATACCCAATGGATCCCATTTTAACTGTCTTCTTGGTGCTGTGGTTACGCGGTTGTCTAGTAATTTAATTCTGCATGGTTACTTCCACCTTTTTATGGTTAATCTGCTTCTACAACAACATTGCTGTGTTCCGGCTCTCAACATATGAGAGGCAGTGTATTTTGGGGGTATATGCTTTATTATCTACGGCCACTTTGTCGGTTATCGCGTGAAAATTAAGTCAAATGTTATCCTTAATTGTGTTATCATTAATTTCCTTTTATTCTATTAAGTGACTAGACGACCGGGACCTTTACTTGATGATAAGTGATACGCTTGCCCAAAAAAACGTGGCGCTAGTCATGCTGATATATACTGAACCATATTGCGCTCGTCGCTTAGAACGTAAGATGTTGAGTCTTGTTACCAGTAATTACATTAGCTATCGCACCCTTACTACTAGAACACAGTAACCTTTGTACAGTACTGTTTGGCAGCAGAAATAGGAGCTGCGGTGGAACCTACCTAAACGATCTCCGGCAACAGAGTCCTATTACCAAGAAAATTGTAAATTATATATATATGAAATTAAGCGAACAGACGAGCGGGATGTTCACCTGATGGTAAGTGATATACCCGTCCATAACAACGTGGTACCAGCTAAGATGGTATTCACAGCATCACATTGCGCTTGCCGCTTTGAGAAATGATGTTAAGCATTGTTACCCCAGTAATTACACTAGCTACTGCACCCTCCAAACCGGAACACAGTAATGTTTGCACACTACTGTATCTAGGCGGTCTCCGGAAATGGAAACTCACCACGAGTAATATTCTGACAGATTTCTGAAATTAAGTAAAATATATTACTGTTATTATTTTGATTAATACATAGGACGTTATAATAAATAGTTTTTTTTTTATACGCGTTCCTCTCAATTGTATGGGGGGGGGGGGAATCTGTCTGTTATTTTCTTTACCTCTGTTTTATTTGTTTATCATGTTTCATAACCTATTCCTCGTTCTCTTCTGTCGTTTATACTAAATACTAATGTTTTTATAAAGATTTCGCATTTCGATATATAACTAATCTAAAAATCGAGACCGATGCGTATCGGTGCAATCTAATCTGGTAAACGTTTGGATTGTTCGGCTGTCGAGGCTCCGTTCGCTCACGAACTCTTTTGTTGGTCGCGCGCTGCGTTCGTTCGCGTTTCGTAAGATGGATGGACCCCTCGGCGGCGGGAATGCGCGGAAAAAACGCATTCGGTGTATTAATTGTGAACTGCATTTAGGAGTCGATTGTTGCGTTATTCATTGCATCAAGCACTACGTGCATAACCGACTTTGCGGTAAAGGTGAACTGTACTTTTAAATATTATCATTATCACACAAATAAAGCTTGACAACACTGTTGACTTTATTTCGGCGCTTTCTCGATATCAGTCCGATTATAGGAAAACTATTGAGAAAAAAAATTTTTTTTAGTAATAATATCAAATGAATTATTCCTCGTGCTGCCCTTTTATTCTAGTTATAATTTAATAATAACTTTTACTCTAAAAATGTTGTAAAAGGTTTTAATTGTATAGATCCTTCGAAACTCTTGCCTTTTTAAATGGAGTAAACACGTAAACTTTTATATACGAAAAACTCAGTAAGAAAATTTTGAAAAAAATATCATAAAATGTAATACGCTCTTTGGATGTAGAAGCTGTTAAGTTTTTCTCAAAAATCTCCGGTAAAATACCTTATGATATATATATATATATATAACACAATATTAATATAACAAAAATAAAACTAGGTATAGCACTTTTTTCGTCAATTGCTTTACTGCGATTAAAATCAACACTGATGCGATCAACACGATTCTACGAAGCGACGAGACTAGTCGGAAGTTCACCTGATGTTAAGTGACACGTCAGCCCATAACAACATGGCGGCAAATATAATAATATATACAGCACCACATTGAGCTCGTCGCCTCGAGACATAAGAAGTATACACGTCATAGACAGTCATAGACGTATAGACGTCATAGTCATAGACACATCACCCTAGTAATTACACCTGCTCAAACATATAGACCTGTATAAATATAACATACTGTATTGTATAAGATTGCATTTATAAATTATTTACGCATTTATCTTGATCCATGTTCTCTGTAAGTTTATCATGTAGGTGTCCAATGGGCCTATAATGGATTTTAGCTAATTGTCTGCCTGTACATCGGGCAACTTGTGATTACAGTTCTCACAGCGCTCGTGAAGCGCTCGGATCGTAATCCCGTGCCGGTACATTAATCTTTACAATTAATTGTTATTGGATAATAAATAGGTGCTTTCCATTCTGATAAACAAATGTAAATATTTATTATAATTCACTGTTCGATTTGTAATTGATTACTTGCATACTTCTAAGAGATGATTATAATAAATAGCTGCTTTCAAATTGCTACTGCTAAAAAAACCGTTAGTTTGATTCCATGAAAAAGATTTTCGTGTAGTTTAAAAAATCTTAATTTATCACCTAATCCATTCATATTTTCTCAGAGTATATTCTCAGGTAAAAGAAATAATAACTACATCAAGTTAAAAAAAAATATATCTTATGTAATAATGCTTTAAATACTAATAAGACACTTTTCAGTCAATTTAATTCTCTCATAGTTTTATTCTTAAATAACAAAGTAAAGTACGTGTCAAATAATTGTTTTGACAAAAATACTAAAGATATTATTAGTAATATACATCTTTTTTTTATTAGGTAAATTGGTAATAATTAATTTTTATAATCTACTATTAAGCTACGAATGAACTTGTAATAGATGATATTACTATCAGTTCGAGTGGGTTGAGGAGAATTTGGTTGTAGTACATAAAACAAGATATAATTTAATGTATTAAAAACTTCAATTATTTATTTTAGTTAATGTTAATTCGCACCCTAATAATACTGCAATATATATTACCGTTGCATTATTCAAGTAAAAGGTTCTTCTATAAGTTTTTATAGGAGAAACATATCTGGTTGAACCATTGAATATTGATTGCCACATCCTCAAAGATACGCGCTGCCATCCGTTGCGCTGTTCCTCGTGGTAATAATTATAGAGTAAAGGAAATTGTGCTCGCTAATGGACTCTGCTTCTACATCCCATGGAAAAAAAAAGGAGACTAATTAAAACGGAAGTTTTATACAATATCAATTTATGATGTTCTCTGTAGGCCAATCCCTCGTCTATATTAAAATGTTTTGCTTCAAACACAGTTACTTTTGAAAGGAAAATATTTTTTTATAAATATACCTTCCGATACTTCACGTCAAAGATTTTGGTATAGATTTTTTTTGTCAAAGAGGAATTTATAGCATTTATAACAATGTCACACACTTCTTACTAAAGGTAGGAGTCTCTTGTCAAAATATGTTTCAGTACAAATATCATTGTGTTCCGATTCCAAGTGCGTTGTAGCTAGTAAAATTACTGCGGTAGCATTTATCAACGCGTCTCGTATAGCACTGGGTCGTGTTTTTTGGAATACTTTACAAGATGCTTATGTCCATCAGTGGGCGTCCATCGGTTGAGTTGATAATGATCTCACAAAGCGTGCAACACAGTGTGGTGTGATATATGTCAGCATTACGAGTACTAACGGCGAATTGTTTTGAGGTGGCGTATCACTTAATATCAGGTGAACTCTCTGGTCGTTTTGACATTATGTACAATAAAGAAATACTTTCTAAAAATCCTAGTGATTATTTATCAAACGAACAATAGGAGTCAATTGTAGCTTATTTTTTTAGATTTGATATAGCAATAACCACTTTTTATTTTACGACCAGACGAGGGAGATCTTTATGTAATGGTAAGTGAAACGCCTGCCCGAAACAACGTCGCGCTAGTTAAGATGATATACACTGCAGCATATTGTGTTTGTCGCCTTGTGACAAGTTGGTAAGCCTCGTGTAATTTACCTAGCTACAACAAACCGGAACATAGTAATGTTTGCACACTACAGTTTGGCGGCAGAAATAGGAGTTGCGGTGGTATCTACCTAGATCGCCTACGGCAATAGTGGTCTACCACCAGTAATGAATATAAAAAGGGAAAAATCATATCATATTAATGTCTTATTATATAGATGAGTATTTACCTGTTTGCTTATGTCGTCTAGCCGCATCATCATCAGCCTATAGACGTCCACTGCTGGACATAGGCCTCCCCAAAGATCTCCACATCGATCTATCCAACGCTACTCGTATTCAGTAGTTTCCTGCAACCTATAGTAAGCATTGCTTCTGATACCACCGGGCACCAAGGGCAGTCGTTTGTATGGGTTCATGTGGAGGGGATTTGGGCCAAGTCCCACGCTGGCTCAAAGCGGGTTGGTGGGATTCATAGTCTCATTTGTTCATTAGAAGGGTGCACCACGAGCAGGTGAGGTTGACTTCGTCTGATGGTCCCGTGAGTTGTTGTGCCAGGACCCATTACACCCCTCGAGGCATACTATTGCGAAACCTAATAGTAGGTATCACAGGCCCATGGGGCTAGATCTTACGCAAAGGCATGGTAATGTAGACGCATGTATATATATTACTTTTACTAGTTTCACAACGAGACAAACATTACGTTAATTGTGAAACTGGTACAAATGTACATTTCCGTGCAATGTGGTCGATTTCCATCTAGTATTTATTATGTTATTACATACACACGTATTACTACTGGTTCCTCCATCGCAAAGGGAAGTGATATTTGTTATTGCATGTTTGTATTAAAATCACAAAATAGTTCCGAATTTTGTTGTGTATTTAGTAGTCTGGAAGGTTTAATTTCCTATAGTTTATTTCCGATAGGAAACTACTTTTCGGTCACTCGTCGCTTAATAATTGCAGTGTCGTAAGACTTACTGTTATAATAGATCCTTAACTATGAAATTGCCGTTCTGCAGTACTGGCCATTTCAAATCAAAATAATGTTTGTTTGGCTAAGAATTCTAATTTCAAATTAATTTTATTTTAAAAACATGGATTCTTTTTCCAAAAGTAGTAATTTTTTTATTGATTAATGTTACATATTTATCAAATTACAATCTTTTTCGTCTTCATGGGTACGTAAAAATTCGAGTAATTATGGAATATAAGTACCGTCGTGTCAGCAACGCGGCACAAGCGGCATGAGCGGCACGCAACATCAACGACGTTTACGGAAAAAAAAAGTAAAAAAGCTTGACAAACGGGTGCCCCACGAACTCAACGGTCGCCAGCGCGAAGTACGCGCCGAGACGTGCCTTGCGCTGCTCAACAGACACACAAATGAAGGAATTTTGAACCGCATTGTTACCTGCGATGAAAAATCGATTCTGTTTGATAACCGCAAGCGCTCAGCAAGTTGGTTGGATCCTGGTTCACCACTTAAATAATGCCCTAAACAAAAACTTACCCCTAGAAAAGTGATGGTCACTGTTTGGTGCTCTGGCGCCGGTGTGATTCATCACAGCTTCTTACCAAACGGGGTGAGCATTACTGCAGATGTGTACTGTGAAGAACTGAACACAATGATGGATAAACTTGCACATCTTCAACCAGCATTGGTCAATCGCTCGTCTCCGCTGCTCCTGCACGACAACGCGCCACCTCATACTGCGCAGCAGACGGTCTCCAAGTAGCAAGAACTGGGGTTAGAAGCTCTCCGGTAATCCGCCCTACTCACCAAACCTTGCGCCTACAGATTACTACTTGTTCCAGAATTTGGATAATTTCTTGGCGGGAAAAAATTCAATATCCGAGAGGCTGTACAAAATGCTTTTGAAGAATTTGTTGCGTCCTGTCTAGCTGATTTCTTTAAGAAGGGCATCAATAAACTGCCACTGCGTTGGCAAAGATGCATTGCATGGGCGATTAGTTCGATTAATACAAATAAAAAATACATGAAAAAAAATCTCGTTAAAATTTTTCATACAAAACGGCAATTTTATAGGTAAAGACCTAATAGATATTAATGATGTGATGAGTGAATGATCTTCCTAATAACCGTAAGGTGTTTATTAGGGAGCTTACAAAATTTTACAACGTGCTAATCGCTTTATAACATAATACGATGCGTCTTAAGTCTCTTTTCTTAACAAGATGTTACGTCTTTATCTTTTGTGTAAAGTCAATACTTTAAAACTACCTCGCGTAGGAAACGAGTTGGATAACGTAATTATCTCTAAGTATATTGTAAAAATCGTTTGAAAGGAAAAAATCTAATAAATGTAAGGAAAACATAAGCTAAAAAAGATTTAAGAAGAAAAGGACAAGATATAATACTATTAGATAGATACTTTTAACAAATACTGCCTTTGTCAAAGTGTAATATACTACTATTGCCTCTTACTGGTAAGCTTAAGTTCAATGGAGATTCAGCATTGATAAGATGAAATTCTGATAATAATAATGATATTGAATCCCCTAAAAACCTTAAACGAAACGAACGTTATCTGTGCGATAATTAAAAAACCCTAATAACAATTCATTGTGTCAGACGTTATATACTAAAGATGTAAAATATATCCAAATTTGTACGATATTAAATACATTAATATACAATAAAAGTCTAACCAATTGCCAGCGATTACAACTTAATTACAACAATATAAAGAGGCTTTATGAAAAGGTTATATTGTTTTTTAATAGTTACATTATTTGCAAGTTTTCACGACTTCATGCTTTCGCTAATAACCGCGATCGCAGTGAGCGATTTCGATCTCGATTTTTATTGGCCCACGACTTGAGGAGCGTTTTCACTTAATCCATTAAGATAAGATCGGATATTACAAACAGTTTAATACTTTTCGAAAACAACGTTAATAAATACTGCCGGTTCCGTTATACGTAAGATACAAATATTGTTATTAAACATCCATTAATTGAACGATGCAGATACGGCCATTTATCAAAACAGACAAATGTTATATTTTGGTATTCATAAATCAGCTTTTAACAAATTAACTGTAGTGTTATTATATACAAGATGACAAAAGAAAGTAGTTTCTTTTTAATAGTGCAATAAAAGTTCCAAATTTACTATCTATAAGAAACATAGATATGCTACTGTTAGCGTGTCTTTACAATTAGTATTGTTTTGTTGATTTAGTGATGTCTATAAAACTAAGAAACTTTTAAAACTTAATCTAAAGAGAATTTGGAAAAAACAAAGTAAACTGTAACGCTTCTGTTAATCATTGGTTGATCTAAATATTGTTGGCTGATACAGAGAGCTTGTACTCGTAGTAGGTCTCTGTTGTCGGAGCCTAGGTAAACCTTGCCTATCGTAGAAGGCGACTAAAAGGGTCTAAGAGTTTCGTGGACCTTGAGGGATAGAGCCCATATAGCTCAACAAATGAACCTGAGTGGAATATAGTGAACGCTTTGTCGTATCTCAGGTTTTGTGCCTAGAAGGGTTTGGCCCTTTTGATTGAGCCGTGATAATGAGTAATACAATGTGATACAAAGTGTATGCAGAAGGGCATCGGTGCATTCTGTAAGTGATCTCGGCGCCTCTCCGAATGCACTGATATAGATACTCAGAGGGTTTTAGTGTCTAAGAATCCCATATAACCCTGACTTCCACACGAAGGCAGAATATCTTTCGAAGATTTCCCCCCAAACCTCAAAACCAAGAAAAAGGTAGGTATCACCGCTGATTCTATTCATGCCTCCAAACAATTATAACTCCAAATTTAAACATTACTGTATTTCTATTCAAAGGGTGTTGTAAACAGTAAAATAATGAGGTAACGAGACCTGATATTTGATGTCTCAATGCGATGAGTGCAATGTGGTGCTGTCAGTGCTGTAAACTCTTAGAGGAGTTACGAAAGAATGAAGAAAAATTCACTTACTCCTTAATCTGTATTTTTAAATTTATATTTACTTTATTTTTGAGCAACTTTTCGAGAATTTTAACTGGTAAGCGTCCGGCATAACTGTTTTGTTACCCCGACAGCAGAAGGGTATCCAATACAGGATTTTCCCACGAAAAAAAAAGTGCAGTGTATATTATCGTAAACTAGCGTCTGCCTTATTATGGGCAAGTGTATGTGTTACCAACTGGTGAACGTCTCATTGGTCTCGTCGCTTCAACGAATCAAAAATAAGCATCTAAGAATATTTAAGTTACTATTTAGTTTGATATTTTTTTATGTTGATTTCATAGCGTGTTTACGTTACGTTTTCTTGTGTAAGTTTCTATTTAATTTTATATTTACCAGTGATAATAGTAAGCGTAGACGCAATGAGTCGGCTGTTAGTCCGGGGCAGTTACGCGCCGCGGCTTCGCTCTTATCTTTCCATGTACCCGGCGAAAGTAGATAGCCTACTGTGATTATTTGCAGTTCGCCGCTAATACGAGTATGTTCCCCGCTTTAACAACTACACCTGTTGCTTGCATATATATATTTAGAGAGCTGTTCATATACGCTTTTTAATAATTTTCCTCGTCAGTTGAAACTCTTACGTTTGTTATTTAAAGGAAGAGAAGCGAGAGGTTTGATTCAACATCGCGTTTGATTTTTAATATTCTTTATTGGAGACAAACAGAAACAATAAGTACAAAGAAAACCAGAGAAGATTCATGCAAATAGTTACAATTGCTTCCTTAGATAGTTTCACTAAGAACATATTTGGTTTACACAACATAACAACATGAGTTTAATGAACAATAATTTGAAGCATAAGTATGCATTATTGTTGATTAAACATCTACATAAAAAGTACTACGATACTTTATTTAAAGCTTGTTTGGTAACATGAAATGGTATATAAGACGGGATTGGGGAATCGTACAAAATGCTATAGGTATCATAGACTAATGTTCGTAAGCTATGTAGGTGTAAGAATGATTAATGTACCTATGAGAATTATCTTTATAAACATCTACATGGTGCTAATAAGCCGTACATTTATTTCATCATAATCAAATTCAACTTTAAAACGCTTAATTCTATCCATTGTGATGTATCCGTCCCGTCATGCAGCTTAATCGAGATCGTCCCACAAATAGTGGAAATGAAATTACTAATTGCAATGAATTAAACTTCCGTTGATAAGGCTCTTTATCTTAATTAGATAGCGCCACAGAAATGATTTGGAGTAAATTACTCTGACAGCTCACGTAACTGTTGTATATTACGTTTCTTACTAAGATAAGATAGTGCTTATCGCAAAAGTTTTGAAGCTGTTCAGGAAGTAGGACTTGAGAAGGTAAAAAGTTTAACTTATGCATTTGATTACAATTGTCATATATAAGTATATGATTAAAGACTATATATATTTTATATTCCTCTTCACGGAATCAATCGAGCAACGTTCACCCGATGGGTAGTGATACGTCCATCCATTATATTGTGGAGCTAGTTAATGTCATAACGATTTGTTACCTCAAGTTTAAATAACTATAGAACCTTTTAAACTTGAAATAAGGGCTGTATTGGTGGTAGATGTCCGCCATTATAGACGTACCACTGTTAAATATTTATATAATGTTGCACTTAGCCGTAAATGAAAGGATTACTGTAGCCTATAAAATTGAGGTTAACTGTTATATGTTAATTTGTTTGTACAAGAATCTCAAAATAATTATTGTAATAAAACAACAAAACGTTAGTCCACCGCAGCGCCTATCTTTCCCGCTAAACAATACTGTGCAAACTTTACTGTGTTCCGGATTGAAAGGCGCTGTAGCTAGTGTAACCACTGGGGTAATGAGACTTAACGTCCTTTCTCAAGGCCACATATCACAGAGCACAATGTGGTGCATTGTATAGCACCCTAACTAGCGTTACGTTGGTATGAACAGGTGTATCACTTAACATTGGATAAATATCCCGCTGGTCTAGTCATTTCGCTATAATATTAAAAAAAAACTCATCCTGTACTTTTCCCAGCTATGTGGGGTTGGCACAGTATGTACTCCTCTTCCATATCCCTCTGTCAGTTGTTATATCTGAATTCACACTCTTCTTACACATGTCATCTTTCACACAATCCATTCACAATTCTGTCTTCCTCTACCTTTATAACCATCCATGTTCATTAATAATAAAAAAAAAATGTTATATTAAAAATAAATGCATACAAAATGCGTTTGTATTCTATAACTTATAATTTTTTCAGCAATTGTAATTTCAAAATAGTGTTATCTCTATTCAGATTAATTCACTTTGATTAATGTTCAAAGTGGTGAAAGTTGAGTTAGTTTCGTTCGGAAGCCATTGTTTGCGAGTCAATTTTGGCTCCAATTTACTTTCGGATTCAACAATTAAGCCTTATTACACCGGCCTTGCTTACGCATCGGCTTATGATTTTTTAATGTGGAATAAAAAAACAATGATCATTTATTTATGATTAAAAATAAAAGCGTCAAGTAAAAAAAATACTCTATGGAAATGTTTGCAATCATTGTTGATGAAAAAGTTTTTTTTTTTATAATTGCGCTGGTGTTGTAGGCCAGTGTGCCAGTGTTGCTGCTTATTAAGTATCTTTTTTAAAAAGTAATAGTTTATGGGATGTCATTTAAATAGCTGACAATAGAGCACGTCCACGATCATTAGGGATGGCAACACTGAGGCCAATTTTGTCATTATGCTTTTCTCTCCGTTGTCATTAACTGTCATTTTGGGGCATTTCACGAACCGTTAGATATGATACATACAGTGCCTTCTACGAAGAGCGTTGCCGTTTATTTTTTGTGCCTCTTTACAGAATAATCATACCAAATTCCTTATTTATTGCGTTCGTGATGAAGAACCGGGGTTTTTCCCAAACAAGTTCACAAGATTCAAACATTTTTATCCTGTAAACTGTGTAAACATTTGTATCCATAATGAATGCCAGTGATATATGTTATATCACTGGCATTCATTATGTATTTCTACGTGTGCTGTATTATAACTTTTTTAATTTGTATAAGTTTAACGTCAAATTTGTTATGGCATTAAAAATCAATTTCTCTCTAAACAATTGAAGTAACATAATTCGATGTTATTAAATGTAATAGTTCACTGAAAAATTAGCACGGTTTAAAATCTTACTGTTATCTTCTCCGCTTTTATGACACAAAATACACAATATTAAGAAAACAATCAAATGTTATCGATTTAAGTATTTTACATATTATTATCATTCACTGATAAAGGTATTATGCACAAAACATTTAACTTGCGTTGAACGTGTTACTTTTTTGTGCCGAGTGGATATATTAACCAACAAGCGAACGTTGTTATATATAAAAAAAAATATTTAATACTTTTCAATGTTTTCTTTCATCATTAAATAATCAACACTTCGTACTAATTCGTTCTTTAATAATAAAATTATAATCTAATTCAGAGATATACAACAAAAGTTATATAATATCAACAGGTTTAAGTTTAAAACTTGCAAAATCTGAAAATGAAAACGATTGTTTTATTTTCCCGTCCTCAATCACTGCAACTCAAGCGAATGTCATGGCTTCCGCTCTGGCTGAATGTGACTCTTTTTTGGTGATTCCATGTAATTAGACTAAAACGCTTCTAAACTGTAATTTGGGCGAATTTCCCGTGTTTAACGCAGCATGTAACTTTCTTTCCGCCGAGTCGTGCCCAGAGGTGAAATAGACTGTAAACTCAGTTTTAACTCTGCAACCATTTCCGTTGAAAGCTGAACAAATTATTTCATTTCTCATTCAGGTAATGACCAATAAAATGGTAACCGTTTAAACTTTTGAGAGTATTGAAATCATTTTTATGATTTGAATTTTGGATTCAATTTAAAATGGAGACTTTATATACATTATTGTAAATTGATATATTAATGTTTCTTTTGTATTGTAGTTATTAGTCAAAAACTTATAGCTCAATTTGTCATTGTTTGTAGTTTATCTGCATTTTATCGACGAAGTCCCTAGACGTTTGTTAAATAGAAAGTTTTATTTAATAATTCAGTATATTTAATATTAAGGACTTCTACGAGAGAGGCATTATGAAGTTACCTTTAAACTGGCAACAAATCATAGAACAAAACGATGCATATTTGACCCAAATCGGACAATCCGAAGCATGTTAAATAAAGTCCTGAAGTTCATATAAAAATAATGGATTTCTTTTTCCCCAACCTATTATAATTAATTGATAAGACAATGAACCTCACTCAATCGTTTATTCTAGATATTATATGTAAGAGATATGAAGAGATTAATTGACTCATCAACAGATATTCGAAACTATTATTATAGATGGTACACACATAACTTGGTAGAGTTATAGCTTGTGTATATTTTTTTTTCGAAGATTTCAAAAGGAATCACCTAACTTTTGTCAAAAACATTTTTACGCTCTTATTTAAATCCAAGTGAATTTGAAAAATACAACCACTATGCAAAGAATACAATATATGGTCTTAGAATCGAATTAGAGACCGTCGAGTTACAGACTACAGAGTGAAAGCCACAGCGCCAAGGACGCTGTTATATAAAATTTGATAAATGATAATTATTATATGCTGTTTAATTATATGCATTTCATTCATATTTGTAAATCTTATATTATATAATAGGGATAGGGTTAGGATAATATCCTCTTTAGTCTCGGGATGTTAAAAATCGAATTAAGGTAAGCCCTGCCTGCCAAAGAAGGGGACTAGTAAGAGTTTTCGGATTCGTGGGCTTTGATGGCGAGGACCTAATTGTCCATTAAGTGAGACCAAGATTAACGACAAGTACGAGGTGGTCTAGTGCTTGTCATACCAAAGCGAGGGTTCCGCGAAGAGCTGCAGCCCTCCCTGAGATGCGCTTTAAGTGTAGTTCTGGGTGGCACAGGTAGATTCCCTACCGATGACTATCGAGAGGGTTATAGTGGGTACAAATCCCACAACCTTGTCGTCCATCCAGAAGCAGAATATCTTTTTAGAAGATTTCGCCCCCGATAACAAAATGTGTAATAATAAAAATAATAATAAATTAAAAGGGGAAGTTATTGAAAGTTATTAATCACTAAGTTCATCGAAACGTTTTGTACATCCAACAATCTCATCTCGCGTGAAAGGAAATGAAGCACTTATTGAATATTGCATCGATTCGAAGACAGTGACGTTTCATAAAATTGTATGCACATTGCAATAAAAGAAATCATTACTGATTGTAAGTTTTGAGCACTTTCGAAAACTTTCCACGTCGTATACCAATGACATTCATTAGGACATGGCAAATTGCAAGAAGCTGGTTTAACAAATAATGTTGATAGTTACATATTCATAATTAACTTTTTATTGTTAAATATTTATATACAATACTTGTTAGAAGGTATACTAGCTTTTATACTTAATAGAAACTTATTAACGACGTATTGAATCAAACGTATTATGTAACTTAAAAGTGATCGTAGTTATATTGATGTGGAGACTCGAGGACATGATAGGGATGCTCATGCATGTACAAATAATATGCTGGTAAGGATGTTTATATAGCACGGCTTTTAACTTTCGTACTTAGGAAGACAGTATCTAGTAAAGACGTATAACCAGGATGTTGTTTTCTTTATATCATAGCTCTGTATTAAATTCCTGCTTCGAACATTAATTTTTATGGAGGAAAAACGATTCTCTTTTATATGATTTCAAGTTTACCTTTTGTCTGTATCTTAACCGCTACAACGAGAAATATTTGTTAGAAAATCAAACAAAATTATCTATTTACTATGTGGAAATTGCGAATTGATTGTCGAAGTTGTAGACCTAATAGTCGCACTGTTTGCAATTTACATATCTCTAGATTTGTTCGATACCGCATAGCGGCGTTTGTACATTTTGCCGATTGTGACTCCAGCAAGAGGGTCAATAGAGAAATTTTCCGTATCAGATAAACGTTGCTTGCAGCTCTGTTCAGTAAGTGACGTCATTGTACACCCTAGCGCACAATGCCATCGGCAGTCTCAATATGTGTTTACATCTTGATAGTAGTCGGGTGTATGGCCTATTCCTTGCGCCTGTTGCTATCTACTGCTGTTCTTTTGTACATTCATACTGTTTAATATGAATGTACAATAGTATATGAGTGTTTACTTACTTGGCTGTAGTTAATAATATGAAAAGGGAAACGGTTCAATCTCTGGTTTATTGCTTTAAAAAATTATCTATAATATAATGGATTTTTGCTCCTGTTTCGTTAGCATTTTGATTCCTAAGTCAATAATTCAGTATGGACAATAAAGTATTCGATAACCTGTAAGTAAAAAAATATTTAATTTTATCTGTTATAACAAATAACTAATGAGTAGTTTGAAAACTACTTTTTGTATAATAATTATATCTATATATAAATGACATTTCCGGTTCGTATCGGTTTGTTTTATATATATTAATTTCAGTATTTCTGATTTGGTCTTATTCATCATGCAGCAGTGTGTAACCGAGACTCTCTCCCACTAATGTGTTTCATTGTTTAAGTAGATTGAATTGTTCTTTTTGTACATCTTTTTTTCGCATTAGAACATTTTAGTATAATTGTGCTTAATATAATATAAGAGTAACATTTTAGAAAGTACATTTAGTAACATTAAATTTCGATTACGCGCTGCAATAGAAATCGTTTGCTTTTTAACATTGAGGTATCTAGTCCGATTCAGGGGGACTCATGTTTAGAAGTATGGATGGTTTATGGATCAAACCCGTTTGGAGAGCTACTACTCTCGTATATTAAATCTGTTTTAACAGCAATACTGTGTTTTCGCTGACGATCATATTTGCCAATAATTCTTATATGTTAACACGTTGTAGACCTCTGATATTGGTAACCGTCTAGGTACCAATGCAGCTCCTTGATCTGCCGTCGAACAGTGTTAGGCAAATATTACTGTGCTCCGATTCCAATGGTACTGTGGTTAATAGTAAAACTATTATAGCAAGGAGACTGAATGCTATGAGTTTTTTAAGCGATGAGACCAGTTAGACGTTTACCTGGTTGTAAATGAAATGAATACCATAACAATAAAATAGTTAGAATGATACACACAGCATCATATTATGTTCGTGAGACATAAAATGATTAAGTCTCGTTACCCACGTAGTTTTACCAGGCATAACTACCTTGAAATTGGAGTGTTTGCACATAAATGTTTGGTTACGGAGACGTACCGCCAGTAAACATATTGATAACTCAAGGTGTTTAGTACAAAATGGAAATGGAAATCATCCTAAGTAGTGCCATTAGATGAATGTTCTGCTAGTCACGTCCCTTCTTTTAATAAAAGTAGGTTAAGTCAATATTAATACGGATATAAAATTATATTTATGTTATAATTCAAATTCAATAAAAGCACCTGGAGTGGTGGTACTATAGTATAATTTATAATCTGTTATCCTATTACCCTCTCAACGGCAAATTGTCGGAGTGGAAGGCAGGCTGTAAAGATGGCGGCGCGGATAGCCCGCACTTTGTACAACTCCGTAAATGCGCGTCGACGCAGCTTTATCTGTGCACTGTGCATTTGTGCTGGACCCGTTGCGCCAATAATCGACATATAACTCATAATATCGAGCGCGCCGTGTAATTATTGTCTATTACAATGTGCGTGGTTTTCGCGCTTATCGAAAACACGAACGATTTGCAGACGTAAATTCTCAATAGTTATTATACAACCTGTTCGTAGTAAACCGTTCACTGCTTATTACTCCAACTACTTCTCATAATTGGCTTGTGTTTTAAAGATTTAGAAGTAGGAAAATATATGAATTTACTGGTGGAAGTCTCTACCGGAGACCGTCTAGGCAGGTACGATCGCAGCTCCTATTTCAGCCGCCAAACATTGGTTTTCTTTTCGGTTTGAAGGATGCTGCTGATAGTAAAATTACTAAGGTAGTGACACTTAATATACGCATGAAGCGACTACCGCAATGTGGTGTAATGTATGACATCTTAACGAGCGCCACGTTGTTAGGAGCAGGTGTATCACTACCATCAGATGAACCTTTCGTTGCATAGTCGAATAAAAAAAGGAAAAGGCAAAAGATCACCATTTGACGAAACGATTGCGTTTGGTTTGTGCACTCTGTTTATTGTTCTTCCGGAAGAAGCATTAATAAAATGTGCTGCAGTTACTTCATCATCATCATTATCATCAACGGCCCGTGGCAGTCCACTGCTGGACAAAGGCTTGCAATTCCTTATTAGCATCTAAACTAGATCTTATCTTTTAAATCGTGCATTTCTCAAATCGTCTATTCAGTTTGTATAGAAATAAAATATACGCGTAATCGTTATACCTACACCATTGTGCCGAAGTAATAATATACCGATATTTGTATTTAATTGGCGATACACTACGGTTTAGTGTTGTACAATGACAAAACATACCTTTAGTGACGAAATCGAGCCCATAGTTTAAGTCGAACAACGCATATCGCTGTAATAATAGATATTTACAATCTCTTAGCGTTTAATAGAAAATTGTATGTAGGGTGTGTTTGCGAGATCACAACGCGGATAGCTTGCGCTTTGTGAAGGCGATCTCCATAAATGCACATCGGATAAATGTTTGAGCACTTTATCCATCGCAATGCTTTTGTGCAAGTATTATTTCTACAGTCAGCGCTGTTATTCATGCCTTTATAAGTTTAACATACTACAAATAATAATATACAACGAATTTATTATTATATTCAATATATAGATAACGCCTGTGAAATGGGACATAGTATCTTTGCATTCCAAACGAATATATCCTATGACAGTTTTGTGAATTAAATTGATCTGAAATGAACGTTGAGAAGAAAACTCGTAGATTTAGCTTAAGTAAGACTTTAAAATTACTTTAAAATCCTTAAAATTGGCAACGTTTTTCAACTAAGCGATGAGATGAGTAGGGCGTTAATTTGTAGTAAATTACATTCCTGCCTGTAGCGTCGTGATGTTAGGATGGTTACACAACAAAACATTGTGCTGGTCGATTGATACAAACAAGCCATTATTTCGATAACCTATTTAAGGTTTATCTAGTTGTAGTATTTGAACCATCTGGAAGGTAGCAGATCCATGTTGAGCTTGCTTTTCCGTGTCATCGTCTCCACTTGAGAATTTTCCTTTTATCAGACATCTAATTTTCGCATATTGAGCGAGATGCTCGTTGATAATTGAACAACCATTTCACTACATTAATAGCTTTTTTTCTTCTGTTTACCTGCTCATATAATAACGTAGAGAAACACCTATCATATTACTTATTGAAAAAAAAAACTGTTTTAAGACACTCCAAATAAGAAATGGTTAGAAATTGCATATTACTTTTTAATCTTAATTATTGCAGGGATAAGAGTAATAAGTAAAGGTAAAGAAAGGATAAAAGAATTAAAGGGGGTATTTAGAGTTGTAGAATGATAAAAGCATTCTCAGACACATTTTCTTAATCGCAGATGGAAGTATTTTGTGATCCATCAGACAATCGGTTGCGGTTACGCGGTCCGCCGCCACATTTACCAGCGACATAAATAAAGAAACTATAGAAAAGGAAAGATGATTTCCTTTATAATTGATCGTAAAACTTTCAATTGGAAACTGCGGTGAATTGAAAAGTATTGCATATTGTGTGACTGTGTAAGCTGTTGATCGTACTATGCTCTTCTTACCGAAAACTGAAGCGCAGGGGCAATCGAATCCATATTACTTTGAGTCGTACAGTAAGCATTTCGACCGCACGTACAAACTGAGCTCTTACTCCTTTTTTTATTTATCTATACGACAACTCGAGCGAGACATTCACCTGTTATGGTAAGAGTAAGTGATGCGTTTACTCATAACAACAGCGCCAGTTAGAATGATATACACAACACATTGTATACGTTGCTTTGAGACGTAAGATGTGGTCTCGTTAGCTCAATAATTTCACTGGTTACAAAGCCTTTCAAACCAGAAAACAATAATATTTGCACATTACTGTTTGGCGGCAGAAATAAGAGCCGCAGGCTAGTACGTATCTATACAGTTTCCGGCAACAGAGCTGTACCAGCAGTAAAAGTGCTTCTTTATGTATTATATCTTAATCGGCAATGGCTCACCTAGTTTCAAGTGATGTTAAGTGACAATAAAACCGAAGATATATATATAGCTCGCTAAGTTTCTCGCGCCTCTTCTTGTCAGGACTGAGGCATTTCTTTTGCGAATGGATCATAGATTTTCACGATCAACAAGTGAACGGTTTTGTTATGTTGAATAAAAAAAATATTCAATATAAGAAATCCGTTTCACTACTTTACGGCGAAAAAAAAAATTAGTAATTAAATAGATAATACAAAACAATCGTAATACAAAGCTTGTGCGTAACAAATTTGTTTCATCCAAATGCGATTTGAGTAATCAGCGACGAAACGATCTAACATCAGTTTTAAATTGAAGTCCATCGGAACGGAATGAGAACAATTTCGCACTGTAAATCAGGTGAAAGGTAATTTATAATTAGTCCCCGGTCAACCGAAAGTTTACGGTTAACCGGTGCATTACCCCAGTGAGTGCTATTATGTTATTTTATGTGCCAATAACTTGTTTATTATTCAATATTCATTTACCCGCTTAATACTAATAACATTGATTGATTTAACACTGTTATTAAAGACAGTTTTGTTACTTTCTCTTCTTTACATGTCAATGATTTTATATATAACTGTGCCTATTGGATGATAAGGTTAAAATAAGAAGCATTTGATAACTATCATACTACCCACGGAGTTATAACACTCGTAACTATCCTGCTTCTATAAACTACTTATCTTACCTTTTTCATCTACAATAGGTAATAAGTGACGAAGAGGCTGTGGATGATGAAGTATGGTCGTCAAGAATACTATGATTCTTATAAGATGACAGACCAAACATGTGTGCTATCCTAGCAGTAGATTTACAAATTATGAGTGGTACCTAGTCAGATGAGTTCGAAAAAATCTCACCACGAAATAAACTCCACAATGTGTGGTTCCGGACTCGAATTAGGGACCTCCTTGCTAGCCGTTGCGTTACGAAGGTAGACGTGCACTGCGCCCAGGGGGCACATGTTAAATTTCAACAAAAGATATTTAAAAAATAGTCTCAGAGAGCATATTGTTCAAAGTCTTTAAAGAGCATTAACTCTGACAAGGCCAGAGGACACTTGAATAGCTTTCCCCTGCCTTTTTTTATTTGACCCCAACTATTAAGCTGTCAGCGCTTCATGCCGGTGGAATCGGATGCTCTCATATTTGGTGATTTTTGACGTCTCTACGCTAGTGTACCACACAAAGTATCTTATTGTTGATTGAATAAGACAAGCGCTTGTTCTATTTAAATACAGCTTTTGTCTTCTGCGTGTGACGGAGTATAATATAAGAAGAAAGGTCGGATATGGGAATGTATAATGCGTGTAGTACCTACCAAGCAACCAGTGTGGGAAAATATATTACATACGTATAGAATTATTAATTGATATTTTGTACTGTCCTATACGTTCTGGACTGTATGATACTATTTACTTTGATACATTGGCCTACGTCTTTGTTGTTTACTAAGTGAAGATTTTTAGACTTTGTAGATTACTAAGTTAAGGAATTTTAAAGTATTAAATGGCTGATATCATATCTCAATTTAGACACAGAGAATTTTCTAATGATATTGTGAAATATAGTTTTACTACCAAACTTATCGTTAGTGTATTAAAGTTATAGATTGTTTTCTTTCTTAAGTGAGAAGTGTCGTAACGTGTACTCTAGACATTTTACTGGTGATAGGTCTCTTTTGAGCCGGAGACCGTCTGGGTTGGTAGGAGCTCCGCTTCTCTGTCTGCCTCCAAACATGACTGTATTCAAGCTTGTGTAAATAAATAACTGAGTTAAAGAGACAACACCTTGTGTATCAAACCAACGAGTATAATATGATACAGCACATATCATCTATACAAGCACCACATTTTCATAGGCTCTTGCTACTTCCTGAAATAAAAATCTTAGCTACCAATGCCGATGCTTCTTCTCATTCTTTATAAGTATATCATTGCACGTGTGGATGAAATTTAGTTCTATATTACATAAATGTTATGTTCTTGTATGAATACAAATAAAATAAACATTTGCATAAGCGTTCGGTTACCTAGTACTACGTGAATGTGTACAAGTACTTGCGGTTTTATTTACAGGCAATGCCGCAGGAGGGTACTGTATATGCAAATTATGCAAACATTAGATGCCGATAAGACTACATCTCGTCTGAAGATCGGCTTCCGAGCTTTTTGTCACGTCGACTACTCAGTTGGAAATGTAGTTCTATTGAGCTATTGTCGTTAATTAGTGGAAATAATTTTTAGAGTACATTTTCAATACTAAAATGTTTCAATGGTTACTATAAAATATCGACAAAAAGAGATGGCTATTAGAATTTATCGTGTATGTGTGCATTTATAGTATTTATTTTAATCATACATTAAAAAAAAAATTAAGTGCTAAAGGTACAGGCATCCCAATACAAATATGAGTTGTCTACCAGATAATCTAAGTAACAGGTGAATTAATTCAATGTCTGTCTATCTGTAAGTTTGTTAATCTGTTTGTGTGTATGTGCATCATATCCACAAACGGCTAAACCACGTGTCAAATCAATAGAAACTGTTTTTGATATAATTTTAAACATGTCATATGTTTGAAAATCATTGGTATTAGTTATATCTCTTCCGGCATCTGAAACAACATGAAAAAAATATTTAAAACTCTCATTTCATATAAAAAAAATGGTATATGATGTAACGATGAAATAAAATACCATATAAAAAGGCTAGATTTTTAAACTGAGCTGGATAAGCTATATTTATATCGTTAAAAGACTAAAAATAACAAAATAATTATACTAAAAAAATAACCCGCTGTCCTGTGCGGTCCGGTTATCGAAATTACTCAAAATTGTGAAGGCATTTATCATTTCCTAGATAACTGTAATAATTGACACTTTGTCACTAATTGCTTTTAGCAGACATCGTTTGCTATAATTGTGGCATATCAAACCTATCACTAGATACTTGATGTGTAATTACAGACAGACCGAATAAGGCAACTACGTATAGCTTGCTAGAAATGTGACGTCCATTTTTGTTTATTGTATAAACCGTGTAAGCGGCGGTGTAGTCTGTGTTTGTGAGGCCCACTAGTCTAGCGGCTCTCCTATTTTGCTATTCTCATAAACATTCTCACATCACACTTGGATAGAAACACTAACGCTGGAAGGCTATTCCAATCATTTACTGTTCCCGATGAGATGGGTGAAGCGAAAAGCTTTTTCCTTATCCAAGGAACAACGGTAACGTAAGGTTAAATGTCTGCCGTAAGGATTTGATTAATATCGGAAAACAGTTTTACCTAGCATTGTCGCGCTTTTTTTGTTCAATATTATTTCTCTGGTCATCCAAGTTACAGCTAGTTCTATCTGCAGTATGAGTGTATCAAATGATCGGTGCAACGGAAACTTGTCGTCGGCGGTACCAGATCGCGATAAGGCATCGTGCTCACGAGCTCATAATAATGACTGCGCTCAGACGGAGATAAGGCGGCCTACTCACGGCTCTATCCAGTCGGACCTCGATGTTACAATGCAAACTCGGCCCATTAGATACAGGGAGTAGTCCCTTACATCTGTTATGCTTAAATCCGCTTCATCTAAAACAGCTACCGGCTATTGTATTAATGGAATATAACAACAAAAAAAAATTGTTTGATTTCATCATTAACACTGAACTAATATGTTTTAACGTCCAATACATAGTATAAATGTACTTCAATTTACTTTACGGATATAGTATAATTAAATAGCAAGACAAGCAATCTCTTATCTGTGACTGTAGCGTAGTGGTTAACCACTTGTCTTATTACACGTTGGTCCGTAGATCGATTCCGTTGCCACGTTTTGGAATTTATACTGTAATTGTGTTTAGTCGAAAGCTTCCGGCCAACCATAACTATCATAAGTCTGCCGCCATAAAAGTCTTGTTGTTTCCCTATTGCCGATTATGAGAGCTGGAAAATTTGGGACTTAACTTAGGTAATTTAACTTCAGGTGAAATTTAAGTAGAAAAAACATGTTAAATTTAACAACATAGTTATATTCAAATAAATACTTATCATTGTAATTAGTATTATTTAAAATTTTGTATGCAGGGAATGATAATGTGGAAAATAGCGTAAACGCATCTAAATAGGACAGGCTTTTAAGCTCGCTTAAGTAATATGTTATAAAATATATGTTGTACCGAGACTCGGGTCATTAAGTTCTTTTCAAGATAGGCCCGGTGCATTTCTGTTCCCAGTTTATACCAGCGCCGTTCCCAGATAATTAACGGTCACCGACAATCTGTGGTTAATGTTTTTCTATTCGCATGACATAAATTACGCTTTTATAACACAGTTAATTCTAAAATTAATGGAATACGTTTCGTTTCTTCGCAAATGTAAATGAAATATATTGCGTGGATTCTAAATTATATGACGATTCTTATTTATTAATCATTGAAGTAATCATCTTGATCATTTCGATCGATGTTTTGCGAGTGAACATTGATTTGTTTTATGTCCGAATTGATCGGCGGGCGAAAGCTCGATTATTTGAATCTAAAATGAATTTCTTTTGTTCATACAATAAATTCGTTTTTATACTATTTGTCTTTTGATTCGTTGGACCGTATTCAATATTGATTCTGCATCGGCTATAAAACGAATTGAGTACGGTTTATAGTTGTAGTAAACAGGATGGAAAGTGTGTTTGTTTTTTTAGAATCATCTACTCACTAGTGAGGTAACGTGTCCGCAAAATGTTCATCTAATGAGAAATCACATTATAAACTAGTTTTACACGCAACATCCTTATTACATCCTGGATTAAGGTAAGTAGATGGATCGTATAATAATACGTTTGATATTAGTTTCAACAATGCATGAGATTAAATAAAAGCTTTCATAAGAATAAGCACCAATATGATAAAAGTAGTTTATGTGGGTAAATGTTAATATATTGTCTAGTTGATTCATTTTTTCAAAGAATTTATTATATCGATCTATTGTCATTCCTTTGGTTTTTAAAACTTCCTTTTCTTCTTAAAGTGTCTTTCTGACTACGGATGTTGACGATCAATTTACAGGTGTTTAAAACTAAAGCAATATAAACATTGATTAGAAGAATTAAGAAGAATTCTCTTAGTACTTGTTTGTTAATTTTGCGATATTTATTTTTCTATAGTTACTATATGAGTGAATGTAACGATCCGTATCTAGTGTACACAGCCACTTATTAATATGCTAATGTTAAAGAAAAATAACGCAAATTAAGAGAAATCTGATGTGGTCGGCTGAATTTCTAGAGAGCACCGAAGTCGCTGTTGTATGCAAGGAATCTGCATCGTGTTTGTTCAAATGATCCACTAATTAATACAAAGTTAACAAAAAAAAAAACATTGTAAACTGTATGAAGTAAAAGTATCGGATTGATTTATTGCTTGAATCAACGATTTATATGTAATTGTTATCGAAGCTGTCATGTTTGCATAATACAGACGATTACGGCCGATAGCATATTGCTGTTCCATTGAAATACATATAAATATATCTTGCAAGTTTTATAATATTTGATTACTCATTTCTATTAGTCGATAAATATAATAGGCATACCTGTATAAATATATCTATATACACATAGGAGATATCTTCAACCTTGTTCGCTCATTATGAGATCTGAGAAACTATTAAGCGTAAAAGCAGCCTTAAACAAATTTTGGATTTGTTTAAGATTTTTCTCCTCGCCTTGAGACATAAGATGTTGAGTCTCAATACCCCAGTTATTACACTAGCTATCGCTCCCTTCAAACCGGAACATAGTAACGTTTGCACACCACTGTTTGGTGGTTGAAATAGGAGCGGCGATAGTGCCTATGTAGACGATCTCCGACAACAGTGACCTACCGTCATTAAAAGTTTTTCCTCAAAATGAGTTGCAGTGGTGAAGGGAGGGAGCAGAGTTGCCGGCAGATGGAAATATATCTGACAAATTTTAAGCCTAAATTTCAAATTTAATTCTATAAACGATAGGACTTGGAACCGAGTACAGCACACTGCAGATTAAGACATCATACGTTAGCTTTTTTAAGTCAAAACGCTCATCCCCACCATACTACAGGCCCTTACACATACATGTCTGTACATCACCAAGTAACTGCAATTGGGAAACTTTTATCCGAATGACAACAGTCAAATACTTAGGAGTTCTTCATGACGAAAAACTAAATTTTGGAGCTCATGTCTATATCTTCAAGGCTCAGGAAACTTGTACATGTCATGAAAAAATTGAGATTGTATACCTTTTAATATTTTATACCAATTATAGTACGCTATATGTCAATCGACTATACAAAAGGCAAGATACTAGCAAAAATGTTCTAATAAATTTAAACAGGGCCCAACGTCCTGTTATGAAAGTTATGCTCGACAAGCCTTTTCGTTATCCTACTGATAATTTATATAAAGATTTCAGGGTTTTGCCTGTTCGCTAGCTTTTTTTTATCTTTAACGCGACAGTCAAAATGCAGAGATTGCATAGTACACATACCCATTCAAACCTACAAACTCTACCACACACATCATCATATGTATATATTAAGTTATTTTATTTGTTAATCACACCGGGACTATGTACCTTCATTAATTAGGGTCATAAGATAGAAGCTGTGCTTAGTTTGGGACCCGAGAGATATCATGTATTCGAATATATTTGTGAATGAATGAACGAATGAAAGAACGGATGAAAAAACCAAAAGACGAATGAAGAAACGAACGAACGATCGAACGATCGAACAAACGAACGAATTAGATTTCACAAATTGTGGTAGTGATGGACTCACTCAACTGTTGTGTACTGTAGAAACCATCTTCCCAGCTTCACATTCCATTTATAAAAGACGACATATCGTCTACATAAAACATAGTCTGTGTTAAATTTTTAAATAATTTCGCTTCCGAAAGCACGATTACAGCAACAACGAAAATAGTGATTTCATCATACACCTGTGGCCATAGTATAACCGAAGAGGCGAGACACGGAAGGTGCGTGATTGAGCTCATACTTTATAATCTAGCATTACATTACGCGGTAGTCCGGTATGTACTGTAATAGTGTAACACACTGAAATAACGAAATCACCATTGCTCAACTTTATTACACCACAAAGGGAAACTTTGTACTTTGTCAATTTAACTGGTCTGAATATTTGACCCTTGTCGGTTAACCGCGCGATTTTGTTACAATGATTGAACTAGATTTTTTTCAAGCATTTGCAATTTGTTTACTTCTATAGGTTACTTCAACTATTCAAAGTAAGCAACGTAGGTAGGAATGGAAATAGTTTACTACTAAATTATTTAACCGTGGTTAATAACATTTCGTTGTCAATCGTTAAGAACTAAAGTAGGTTTAATATCATTAATATCGGTCATATTCTCTCATAATGTAAATTATATTGTTTGTTGTAATTTCATTAGAGAAAAGTAAAACTAATGATTTGTTGAATAAACATTTAGGTGGTTTAAATTACAATCTACGAAAGGGGTAGATATTTTTCTAGTGATAGGTCTTTGTTGCTGGAAACCGACTAGGTAGGTACCATCGCAACGTCTATTTCCGCCGCCAAATAGTGATGTGTAAACATCACTGTGTTCCAGTTGAAAGGGTGTTGTAGCTAGTGTAATTAGGGTAACGAGACTCACCACCTCAAGTCACCAGTGAAATGTGGTATATATCATCCCAACTAGCGCGACGTTGCTATGGGCAGGCGTATCACTTACCATCAGGTGAACATACCCCCCGTCTCGTCGTTTAATTGAAATAAAAAAAGGTACATTGTTTTACAAAGATCAATGTATTACAATATATGTATATAAGTTTTTGTATCGAACCAAATAATCTTGTCTCCTTTATGAAAAGAACATAATTAAAATGACAGACATGCACAGTTGGACATTAGTCTCTTCCAAAGATTTCCACCTCGATCGGGTAGGGATTCATAGGGAAGAATTTGTGCAGTTAACTCCCCACCTTGGCCCAATGCGAGATAGTGGGATCCAGAGCCTCATTTGTTAATTAGCAGGGAGGACTACGAGCAGGTGAGGTTGGCTTGGTTCCCGTGAGTTATATCCGAAATCCCTTACACCCCTTAATATTTACACAGATATATTTAAAAAACAAAATCTGTAATATAATACAATAACTATTTTCTTTGGTCATGTAAAACTACATTTTCTCTTATACTCCATATTTTCTCTGGTTTATATAAAAATATCAATCGCAGTTGTCTTCTTAATATTCAACTGCTGAGACATTTCAATTTCCCTCCTGTTTTGATTTATAGTTGACGTTAATGGTTCAACTGTTCTACTATTGAACCGGAAACGTTGGTGGCGGGTTTATAAACAATGTAATATATACAAAAGTAAAATAATTCTTTCACTAATATTCAGTTAGTTGGATAGTTACGAGTTATACTTTTCAGAATAATGCCAATACTATTCATATGATGTGACACGAGTTTTTGAGCTAAACTAAATATTTATAAATAAAACTGTTGCCCATTTATTTAAAAGATTTATTCCTTGCAACCGGATGTGAAATATAAACAAATACTTCCGTGAAAGGATTTACAGGCGCATGTACAATGTGTATGTCTTGTTGCATTAAACTGACGCTGCTTCATTCCAAGGTACTGTCCGGTCTCTTTTGATGTAGAGATCAGAAAACTCGTATGTTGTTCAGATTCGATTAACTGGCCCAGGATTCGATTTCAGACTATGGTTATAATAGATATTATCATTTATGTTATCATACGCTATAAAATGGTGTATAACACAATAGTGTTTTATAATATAAAATAACGATAATAAAAAACAATAGGTTTAACAAGTATAACAATTTCAATTGAAGTTTTAGTTATCGTCACCAGCCGATAGAGGCGCTGTTGGATGTAGGCCTACCCCAAAGATTTCCACTCCAATCAGTCCTATGCCCGTATCCAGTTCTTCCCTGCGACCATCACCAGGTCGTCGGTAAAATTTATAGGGGTCGTTACTGCTCCATTGGCTGTCACACCTTCGGGTAATGTGAACAAGTGCCAGTAAGTGTACAGTTATATAGAATGATAAAACTATTTTGAATTGGATATGCTGTACAAACTGGTGGTAGGTTATCCTTGACAGAGACAGTCGTGGTAGGTGCCATAACAGGTTTTACTTTTGCCACCAAATATTACTGTGTTCCGGTTTGCAGTGCGCTGTACCTAATGAAATTACCGGGCTAAAGAATTTTAATATTTTATGAATATGTCTCAAAGCGGCGAGCAATGTTGTGCATCTTAACTAGTGCCACGTTGTTATGGGCAGTACTGTGACTTACCATCAGGTTAACCACTCGCTCGTCTGTAGAAATACTTAAGGTTCAATGATGACTCTCGTATGGAAGGTTTTTGTAGGTTCGGTTCGATAATGAGTTGGTGTTGAAACAGGGAGCTCTCTCGCTAGTGTGGTGTGTGGCGGACGGCGGGACACAGATTGATGGTTACGGTGTTTGCCAGCAACAATTTCATCTTACAACGGCGTCCGCTCACCGCATCGCATACTAGTGATGGCGTGGCCTCTGTTATTTTGAATATAATGGCCCATGATTATGTTTGTTGATAGAATGCCGCTACATGGCCAACAGAAGTATGATTACATGGACCCACTGCTGTGTGTGAAAATACATATTTTATATGACCAATTTAATAATGGTAAAAAAGCTAATATACAAAAAAGAGTAACGTTGTCATTGTCAAGGTAAAATGTTTGAGAATTCAAAGATAATACTTAAAGCGTTTAAAAATTAAAGTGTTTACAATGGCAACTCTTAACGGTCTTCTATCAGTCGCCATTAGTTTACGGTTCATTATTTAAGTGGACAGCCAGTGATTTAAGTGCAAATATATGAAGAGCGTTCCCACAACGATGCTCCTACTAAAGCCTCTTAAAAACTTTCTCTATCTCTGAAAGTAATCCCGCTAAGTGTCTAAGTAGTTCATTATATTAGGTGTAAAGTTCGGAGCGAAAAAAGGTTCTCCTTATAACTTTCAAACCTTTTGAAGCCTTTTCGGAAATCCCAATCGTGCCAAGGCAAGATTTATATTTGATAAATCGCATAAAAATAGTAGGTAGTGTATACCTACCACCGACCCTTTACAATCAACATTACTTTTCCCTGTTTTTTACTTCTATTTATATATATATATATATTAAATAAAAAGTTTCATTATAAAATATAGGTTATTTACAATATATGTTTGTAATATGATGTGAATATGTTATATATTAACCATGTGTACATATATCATCATCCGATGGACATCCACTGCAGGACTAATATATATAATCTATGTAAGTACATATTAACTTACTTATATACAAACATAGTATAAAAAAAAAAAAAAGTTTCTTTTTTATTTATTTATTTTGATTCTCATTTCTCAGTGCTAAAATATTTTCTTATTTATTATATGAGTCTTGTCGAAAGAACTTTTGTAACAGAATAAGTTACGTAGAAATTGTTTGCAAAAGGTCTCATTTGAACATAAAGTATATGAACATATGGTATCATTATTATTTTGGTCTCTATGGTGCGTAAATGAATAATAAATGAAATATAAACTACCGTTTCTTATCAAATCTAGATAGACATTGATTGATACGATTTTCCACCTGATTAATAGTGCTGTTGCGACTTCTGAACGAGAAAGTCAGTTCATCGTATCGCAATAGATTCGTGTAATGGAGGGGACTTTTTAATAAGTAAAATTTCATAAAATGGAAACAAATAAAATTACTGGAAATTGAGACACCGGAGTGATGGCGGTTTATATTCTATGAACTATGCCAGTGTTTAGTAAGCCGCTTGAGATTAATAGCGCGGCTGCTCCCAACGGGTTATGTATAGGAGGAAAGCTCACGTCTACTTGTAAATTATATATTGTTTACTCCGTTTCAATACATCTGTAATTTATGTTTTACATAAAGCATTTAAGTTTTATCAAATATAAGACTAATAAGAAACTCGCTTTGTTATTTTAAAATTTTTAATGAAAGTGCTGAAAAAGTACCAATTGTTGTTCGTACGTAGTCAATGAGGTGATCATCAAATAGAAAGTTATACGTCCGGTCTAATATGTATAGAGTTTTACAAATATATAGTATAGGCGTAACACATTTCCGTTTTTAAACGTAATGTACCGTATGTTGTTAGTAATTGTACTAGCTTTAGTGTCTTCGATGGCGGAATACCTCGATAATTTTAATTTGCTACCACTTGACGAAAGAAATAAAATTTTTGTACGGTATTACAAATCTAAAAAATACTTAAACAGAACTATTATATTTTACTTTCTTCGTTAGTATTTCTTTGAAAAATTTCTTACTATTTCAATTTACAACACACATTTTTAACAATCACTCATAGTTGTTTTTATGTCTACAGCTTTTTCAGAAGATTCTAGATGAAAATTCGATTTGCGTATAACCGACAAACTGACGATTTTTATTTATTTTTCTTAACTATAATACTTCATAAGACCAGCAACCACTGATTGGGACATAACTATATAGATGGCTGTGAACTACTATTCAAAGTCTAATAAAAGATTTTTCATATTATTAAGATCATTATTTAATATAAACAAAATTAGAAAACTAAAGTGTTCAAGCTACGGTTATTTATACCGCTACGGGCAGTAAATTACGTAGCTCTACACAACTAACCTCCCATAGAATAAGAAATAATGTATTATGAGTAATTAAAACAAAATGAAAATACTCGTTTATCTATATAGAATTTTTGGATAGTACACGAGTCCAAGACAATATTTGAACGGTAAATTGAATTTCCTAAATTGTAAGAATGTTGGCCGGCGCAGGACAGGAGTAAAAAAAATTATTTATGTATACCGATGGTACGTCGTCCAGCTGTGGACATCTATTGGCTGATAATGATAATGTTGGTAAATCACTATTGTCGGTAACTATCTAGTAATTATCCGTAAGACATATTTATGCTAAGAAAATATGCTGTTTTTTGGTTTTATAGCGTATTAACCCGTAAAATTAGTGTTTATACGGTTCGTTGTATAGAATTATAACTTCATTCTTGCCATTGGTATTATTTGCCTATACGTCTAATCAGATGCTTGGTAAACCTCACTGAACATACGTTCTCCAGCATGTACGTTCAACATAAATATTCTCGATTAGTTATTGGGTTTTTGGAAGCAACTTAAAAAGAAAGCTGCTATGTAAGTGTCTACGCCCGCCATGTTTTACGGAAGCGATCAGTTCAACGTCACTCATCCCCAAAGTTTTTTTTTAAAGAAACCTGTTCACGTCGATCGTCACCAGTCATCTGGCACGGGCATGTGTCGCATATGAACAGCGCTGGCCACCAGGTGCTCTAAAAAAATAATAAAAAAAAAGAAGCACGGGCGCGGAAGCGGTGCGCGCATGCGCGGTTCACTTGTGTCGCGCGGGCGGAGGGTGGCTGCATCGACTTAAGCAAGGGTACTGGCCGCGCGCGCTCAGTCAGCTGACAACCGCAGCAACGTGCGCACGCCGAACCTATCCCAACGTCGTGTCGGGCTCGCGCAGTGATCGCTGTGTAAAAACGTCTCCTTTTTCCCAAACAGAAACTATGGCCACCTACGCCCAATTCAAGCATGTCGAGCTCTACAAGATCGGTCACGGAAAGAACAGGTAAGATTTTTTAAAGGGGATGCTGGGGTGATTCTGATTTCTGCGACGTGATCTCTATTGTTTCGTGGCAGGTCAAGGGTTGTCCTAATTAAATATTTATCGCTTACATTACTCCAATTTTCGTCTGAACGTACAGGAAATAGATTTGATAATTTATTGAAATACGTATAAAATTATAGTCCACATGCGAATAAAAAATAATTAATGTTGTAAATTCTTAAGTCTTGTTAATTTATTAATTTGACGGTAATTAGCTTTTTCTCCACAAATAACGTGGGCGTACGGGGGTGTATTGAACTCCAGCATCGTTACGTCGTCGAGGTCAAACGGCACATTGTCCCTAGTGAAGATTTCAGTAGTTTCAGTGCTTCCGGAGCTTGAATTGACCCTATTATAAATATTGGTCGTATTTAAACCGGAAAACACAATTGTATTATTTTAGGTGATTTATTTTAATAATATATATATATATATATATAAATTATTGTAAAATAAAAAATGTCTTAAGAGACTATTCAAGTACGAGACATTGTGATCATAGTAGGAAAATGTTAATAAAAACATATTTTAGTACTTAACATATTGTAACAATAAAGTTATAACTAAATTCATTTCCCATTTATATTTTATTACCTGCGTAATATTCATAAAAATTGTTCGTGGTTTTTAACTTAATAAGATTCCTATTAAAATGAAAAATTACTCGAATGCGGTCTTCCTTTGGTATCAATGGCGACGACTTGCTATTTATCGCGGTACGGAAATGCGGGCTATGACCGCCTGCAAATATATTTAGCCGCATAATGATACCATCTACATGGTTTAATGATTTCGCTACATTTACGAGTAAGTTTTACTCCTATATAAAACGAAACAAAAACATCATGAGGAAACTGGCATATTCCAAGAACAACACGAGACTCCACCAACTAACGCATATGGCTAACGAGGAAATATACATTGCTCTTTCTTTTTGAGAATATGTTTCATTTCCGTTGAGAACGTATTTTTTTTTGTGTAATTTCGAGAGTAGAACATGGAAGTTAGTTTTATAAATAATGTCTCCTACTAATATCTAGTCTTTCTTTTTTCTCCTGGTGTTAAGGGTGTGTCGTACTCGTTATTACGCACATGGCGCATCATATATCATCGGTTCAACGTCCTGCTCATCACGCCATTTCATGATCTTAAGAAGTAACTAGTGTTCATAGATACTCGCTACGTAAATATTATTTTACTGAGGCATTTTTGTTAAATCCTATTCATACATTATTTTTGACTATATATAAAGATTCATGAATTAGTCGATAAACTTTTTCGTAACGCCTGCCCATAACAACGTGGCCCTGGTGTTGATGATATATACAGCACAGCATTGTGCTCGTCGCCTTGACACAGGATGTTATTTTGTTACCCCAGTAATTTCATTAGCTACAGCGCCTTTTAAAACGGAACACAGTAATATCTAACTCCTATTTCTACTGTAAAAGAATACTGTGCAACTCTTTCGTGGGAGAAATAGGCGCTGCTGTGGTACCTAACTAGACGGTATATGCGGCTACCTACTACTACAGACTACCACCAGTAAGGAAATATTAAATCTAGCAATTCTGTATATGTCTTGGACATAAGACGATTGCTTTTACTCATTCTGTAAGAACTCACGTTGTTGGGCATTAAATATAGGAAGAACACAAATCTAAAAGCAATAAGGAAACGGTACAAAACCATTTTTTATACATCTGGCAGATATCGTTACATACACATGTTATTCAAGAATCATGTGACACGCGATTGTAATCATATTTTTCGGGTATTACATAATTTTAACTCGAATTCTAGACGTGCCTGAAATTGGCGAGTTCCGGCGGTGAGATGGCATGCCGAGTAATTCGTACATGTCATTCTATGCCACGCGAGTGATAGAAGTTATTCACTGAGGATTTTATCAAAGCGTTTCTATGTTATGTTAAAGGAACATAAATACACCGTTGCCCTAATTTATTAGTCGAATTTTACTATACATCATTTTTTTCGTTTATATTTAGCTAGACATTTTACTGGCGGTAGGTTTCTTTTGTCGTATACTGTCTAAACACATCTACTGTCTACTACCGCAGCTCCTGTTTCTGCCGCCAAACAGTAGTGTGTAAACGTTACTGTGTTCCAGTTAGAAGGGTATTGTAGCTAGTGAAATCAGTCTAAATATCCTATGCCTTAAAGCGCGAACAGCATCACACATCTGTCCGGTGAGCGTCTCCATCACTTCGTCGATATTCAAGTCTAGGTTGTCTAATTATCATAGAAATTCTGTACATCTTTAAAAACTGTAGATTGTCGTATAAATACTATATGAAAGCTCTGTTTCTTTATCATCATGCCTTCATGGCGCAGCGGCTTTAGGCTTGTCTTGTAACATGGACGTCTCTAGTTCGATTATAGGGACTGTATATTTTGGGATTTGGATGGCGGTGTTTGTTGTTGTCGTTTTAAACTAGTCTAGCATCCACATCCAAATCTGCCGTCCGTTTAAGTAGATGATTCCGATTAGTTCGCGTTTTCTAGTTATTGTTTACTTTGAAAAACCTGTAGTGATATATATACTTTTAAATGGAATTGTTTTTCTCTAAGTTAACTCGAATGGCCGGCGTTAGGGGCGAAGGCCGAGGGTTGCTCGCATCGCGTGCTCGCCGCCCTCATTAGCATTTCCATAGGAAGTTTGCGATTACCTTCGACGACCAGACAGACGCACGGCGCCCTTACAACGCATTTCAGAACTTGCTGTGAAAATAAGTAATATCAAGCGTCCTTCGTTCGGCCCCTGGTTATATATAGCGGCCTAATTACAAGGTTGTCATGGAATCTTATTATTAAAAAAGTATATTACAACGAATGTACGACAATCCTGTTTGATTTAATTAATATCGTCTTATTTTAATGTGCCACTTTAATATTTTCATGCGATGAAATTTAGCGGTTACCACTTCAAAATTTGCTCCCTTGTTGATTCGTATTACGCTGTAGAATCCAGATCCGCAAATCCGATATCAAATAAGCTGTTTAAGTCAAAAAGATTACTAGATTCTAATATAACAAATACTAGTGTAAAGTAAATACAATACTGTAAAGTAAATAATTCAGAAGAATTAAAGAAATGCTGTGTTTGCAGGCATTTATAGTATTACTTCATTGATATAATGTAGTTTTCTAAGTTTGGGTGGATTTGTTAGGGAAACTTGTGGTACTTATTTTATAAGGATATTATAATTTTAAAACGCAATGCTTTTAAAGGTACTTCCGTTTTTAAATATAATAGAAAAATATAATTAAATAATATGAATAATATATTTTAAATGTAAGCCCCTTTTTCCGCAGTCAAACAATGGTTTGCAAACACTACTGTTTTCCGGTATGAAGGGCGTTGTAACCAGTGGCTACTGGGTAACGGGTCTTAACATCTTGTTTGTAAATGAGGTACTAAGTGGTGTTGCCTGCATCATTCTAAGTAGCGCCACAATGTTATGGGCAGTTGTATCACTTACTATCAGGTGAGCATCTCACTCGTCTCGTTGATGCCTTAAATAAAAAAAATTGTATTAAGGGATATGGCCGATGGTAAGTAGGGTACCGTAGACGCCAGTAATTAAAAGATACAAAAAATTTGTTTCTAACTCCATAGTGCAGCTTCTTTGTATCGTATGTTATATTTGCTTTGGATCTTTGTCTTACCTTTTCTAACTAACTCTTTTTATCAATGTTTATACATATTTTTTTCCTTGCAATATAAATTAGTTTTAGCATCTTCAACGATAATAGTACGTTTTCGCTTATATGCGAAATTATCATCTATTCTCATGTCTACCGGGTTAGGTCTTACAAACTAGACAAACATAAAAGACCTGAACTACAAAACTGAGAGACGACTATAAATGACACAAAGGTCATTCATGTGTCACATTCGACACAACAAAGTCGATCCGTTTAATGGCTATCAATAAAGTGACATTCACTGTAACGAAGTGCCGCTTCTGTCGAAATCTGTCGTTGATCTATGGAGATATTTCCGTTTTAATATCTAGCGGTAGAAAGCTCATTGTAATTTAATAGTACCATGAATTGTTCATATTCGACTTTAATGTCGCACGTTTAAATTACTTTCATTGTGCCTTTAACCGAACAACAGGAAGCGGTTACGTGTAACTTTAAGTATCGTCGTTAGGCAAAAGAAAATTCAACGTTAAAGATGGTGAATTTATGATATATTAACCTTTTCTTTATTTTATTTTCTAATTGGTTGTACAGGTGAAACTTGTTGCTGTTTTTGTTGCACTGCATGCAGTTATAACGACGCCACAAGAACAAACGATTGAAAGAAAACGAAAAAGAATCTCTTTATATTTAATTAGCGTTAATTAAATCTTGTTTACTTTCCCTTAATGTTAACTTCAGTATCATAACTAATTTTTTTATGCAGTCTATAATTAACAGTTAAATTTTTAGTTAAGAACATTTCCTTCAATTGTTTTAGGAAAGTGTATTAAAGCAAGCTTCTTTATGAAAACTTTATTCTTTGAAGTATTTTTTCGTAAATAATTTGGTTACAATTACAATTGATTCAGAGTTTTAATGTCTATATTCCCTTAAGAGTCACTTTCAACGGTTCAAGTGAACAATAATAGATACACTTAAATATGGAGTAGATGTAATAGATAATCCCCTCGCCTGTTAACACACCTCCTATGTATCTAAAATGGCTAGGAAGTAATTATACACCTTGTTGTAATACCAGACCATTGTTCCAGGATTTTAATAACCGGGTCCAAGATTAACTAGGACAGTAAAAAGTGCCATATGTCATAGTTTAGCTTTAACTTGGAACATTAATTTTAAGTCGAGCATTAATAAATATTCCATTTAGTGCATTTGTTAATATCTACAATAGTACTTGGATGATAATTTAGTAGTTAAGTACTAATTATAATTAACTAAATAATCAGGATATTAATAGAAAGCTCTACATAATAAAAGTAGTGTGAACTCGCATGTCCTAAATTAGCGTATTAAGTTGCCTACAAACTATTTTGTAACAAAATCTGAACACTGTCGGTGATGTGCGTTAAAAACTACGTAATAAACAGTGCAACTATCCCTCGGGGGTAAAAGCAAAATTTGTAATACGATGGTTTCTGATTTGATATGTGGTACATATGAGAGAGTTTAGTTGAAAATAGAATATTAAAAATATAGGCAAATATTTCTAATATCATCATCATCTTCATCTCAACTGATGAACGGTTACTGTTGGATACAGGTTTCTTGTACTGCACAGGCACTGCAAGACCATGTTTTGTAGCATATCTTACTTACCATACCTTACCCATTAAAGTATCTTATTAGTTGACAGAAATTAATTCTCCAAAAATAGCGAAACTGTTACTGATGACTATTTACTAACGAATAGGTGTGTTACCGTGACGTGTTACAAGTAATTAATTCTCCAATGTACAGTTGCCAGACGTATACAGTAATATTATTTTTGGTAAGCAAAAAAAATAGCCAATTAAGGATCGGTAAACTTAATTACAATGGCAACTAAGATAATTAAGTACGGACCAGGAAAGCAGCAATTAATATCTTATATTTATGATTATACATTTGATTTTAATTGAAACGAAAGTAAACGGAATTTATATAATGGAGACGTTACAATTTATATTGGTCGGTTATACAATTAAGTTTGATTCGGAAAGTTTGTAATTAATAAGCTTTGATTGACTAAATATAAATATTAGATATAGACACTTTCACCTTATGAAGCGTCGCCTCTAAGTTTAAACATGTCTTGTAGATTAAGTATTCACGCTATTATTATTCATATATCAAATAGATACTTAATATAAGTTAAAAAAACGTGTTAGTTGTATTAAAACTGAGATCACATTCGATTTTTTTTACAAGTTTCGTAAAGTATATCATTCGGGGTCTGACGTGATGATGTATGTGAAACGATTACTCAATTTCAATACATAATAATGATGTTAAGATGTAAATAAGGTCTATCATTAACTAATGTTATTTAAATCTCAATCTCAAGACAGTTACGTTATAACAGGATATATTATCTATGTCGTTCAATATTTTTATTATTTACTCATACTATATTTATTACTATAGGCCTTGCTTAATTAATATGAAGTCTACTGTTAATTTATACTTTGATATATTTTTGATTTCGGCATCAAAATTCCGTAGTGGGAATGAATAAAACATATATACCTATTCCTTAAGAAAAGATATGTCATTATGTTTTTAACTATTCGGCTTTCATACTATTGCACCTAGATTAGTAAGGTAAGTAAGTTAATAAAGAGGATCTTACCCTTCCTTGGGATATACTATGATAAGTACAGAGAAGCTATTCACGGGATTTTAGTGAGTGAGATTCCAACATAACAATGACTTCTCTCCAGAGGCAGAGTATCCTTTTGAGATAAGTTAGTAACACAAACGAAACAATTCCATCGCGCATTTCTTTAACGAAGCCATCTGTGATAACTGATACAGTGAATTAAGATTGATCACTTCATTGTGGTAATAGAATAAATAGGTCCCTATCAATCGTAACTAGTAATGCGTATCGATTAAATTGTCTCGATTGCTCCGGCCTGCGTGTAATTTAGAGTACGATCATTCGATTTCTTGTTAAGGCATCGATTTGCTTCATTAAAATTTCAACAGTCATTCAATTTAAACATGGACCATTTATCAAATACATTTACCCAGTTTTTACTTTAATAAAAATGTATACCGAACGGCAAATGAATCGCTCCGAAGTGTAAAACGTTTCGAAGAGATTCGATTGTTTTTTTTTTTTTTGCTCTATGTACGAGATGAAAAGGTTTATAATGTATTTCTTTAGAAGTCATAAAGCACAGGAGGTAGGCGAAAATCTGTAATTGTAAAAGCTTTGGTTAAATATTAATCCATATATATAGGAGATATCTAGAGATTCATTCGCATAATGATATCTCCAAAACAATTTTTTGGACGTAAACTCTCGAAATTTGGAAGAGACATTGCTTCTGCTATTTAGGTCAGCTAAAAGTGCATTTTACAAAATCCTTCTACAACAAGCCGCTAGTTAACGAATAGGAAAACCTAATGTTCAACCCATTTGTTTTTTTTTCATTTCGAGAAGTGATAATAAAATTACTTCTCAATCTTAAATGATACGAGAAGTGATAATAATATTATTTTTAATAGTTATTGCTTATTAATAACCTGATAATTAAAAACCTGTATTAAAAAGATTCATTTTATCGATATACTTGTGCCTGTTTAAAAGATTTATCTAATACACAAAGTAATCTTTACTGGTCGTAGGTCTCTGTTGTAGGAGACTGTTAAGGTATGTAGGTAGGTATCACCGTAGCACTGATTTCTACCGCCAAATAGCAGTTTGCAAATATTACTATGTTTCGGTTTCAAGGGCGTTGTAGCTATTGAAATTACGGAGGTAAACAGATGTAAAAATTTTGAACATAAGTTTTGTCTCAGGGCAACCTACACAATCTAATGCTGTGTGTATCATCTTAACTAGCGCCATGTTGATGTGGGTAAGAATAAAATACCTAATATCAATGTTTCAATGTATGGGAAATTCACGATGCTTATTGTTGTTTAATTATCTGTCACGATTATTTGAATTTGATGTTCACTGAGTCATTAAAAGATTCGATTGTAGCCTCGTCCTCCACGACGATGTAGTTTATCATTCTGACGTTTCGGTTTCGTTGGGCCTGACATGCGATTTAATGCTACTTGTAAATTAACTTACATCCGCAGTGTTCGGGCACGACTCTGTCGGCCTTGTTCCCCTTTAAAAATAATAAAGAAAAATTCTCGAGGTTTATATAGGAGCAAGGTTAAAATATTCATCGCACTAGCAACCCTGTTCCAGTCCTACTTTTTAATTTATATCATCTTTATATCATTGGAAATGTAAATTACTGCGTTGGTTAGACGGTACAGGACATGTCGAATCTAAGTAAAAGTAAGTTATAAAAAAAATTTACAATTTTTCATAATGATCGGTGAAGAAAATTCTGAAATTATCATTCTGGAACAATTTATGTCCTTAGTCATATATTCATACACTATCAATCAAAGTGAAATTTTTTTATTCTTCAAACTCTTTTTACCTGTAATAAAAACACTTTAATAATGAGGAAAATGTTTCACTGTAATCTAAATTAATCTAAATATTTCGAATAAGGTTGCGAATTAGGACACAATAACATTATTACTGCTATGCATTCAATGTAATATGAAACAGAACATATAACAAACGATAATACACTTGTCAGCGTAATGTAAAGCTTGTATTGACGTTGTCTAATTCTGTACCAAAAATAACATTATCCAGGTATTGTATCGAAGAAGAGGTATGAATGATTTAAACATGACAATTTTTTTTACAAACGTTATTACATCAGAATGCGACTATCCCATTGTTATGTTATTTTATTTATGTGCAAAAAATTCTTCAAAAGGAATAGGAATTCGATTTTTTTACAAATTACAGAATGATTCCCTTCATCATCTCATTTATATCGGTTACGTAATGAAAGACCTTAACTCAAGTTTTGCTATAATCGTTATGATTGGCGAGCGCAGTATTCAGTAACAAAACGGGGAATATGTCAGCTGTTTTGCCTAGAATCACTTCATTCTATCAGTTTCTCTGACATACCCATAAGGGAGTGGCGATGGGGTTAGAATATCCCACATCACAGACATGGAGGTTTTAAGGGATTGCTAAAAAGTTCATCTACGCGAAGGCGGCCGACTAGATTTTAATTTTAAGAGACGTTTTTGTTTGTTTAGACGAACATGCAAACCTATAAGTGTAGGTAGCAGTACAATAACAGACTTCATTTCCCTGTAATGTTATTTATGACAGGAAATTAATAATTTACTAGACAGGAAAACCCTGTGGCTCAATCAATCCAAACAAAACAAATTTATCTGGTGTGTTTTCAATGTCATTAATTCTATTCTTGTTTATTAAGGAAAATGATAAATGACCTTTTTTATTTCCTTTTGAGTCACCCTTTGTGGTACTCTGAACGGACCTGACAATTAATTTTTAATTAATTTTTTTTGTTATAAGTATGCAAAATAATATATATTATAAAAGAATCATCCATTAAAGCGGGCGCGAACGCGATGGCGGGCGAAGCGCATCGTACGTTCCGTTATGCGTTTGCGGCGTGTTTTTTTTTTTTATCACCGAGTGATTATCGCCGGCCCGTTAGACAGTCAGCCGCACGCGCGCAATTTGAACGCTGGCTAGTAAGAATCGTTCGGCTCCATCCAGCTTGTTGTCTTTGTCCATTCCTTCGATAATTATAGGAACCATTGACAGTAATCGTTCGGAAAGAAAATTACTACTTGTCAGAGTTTTATAAATGTATCGTTGGTGTAATTATAATCATATAAGTATAGCGTATTATTATAATACTTATAAAAATACGGCAATTTTCACTTTCAGTCGTACACAATTTAAGATTTATTTTTATGTATCGACTTGAGTTATTTTTACTTCATAATTGTAATGTTGATTTATATGATTGTGAAATCAGAAAGACTTTTATTACATGCGTTCTTACTAAAAGAATCTCAGACCATGTTTTAACAAATATTAATGGCGTCGGTACTATATTGTTACATTTTATTATCGAAAAATAATAGTATTTAAAATTCTGTAATTACTTGCTTTTATTTTTCTGTTGTTTAATAAACAAGACAGTAAAACTAATATGACTTTGGAGGTGAAATTGGAATGACTGCAATATAATTCATCTGCAACAATATGAATATAATTAAATAAACAAAAGAATATACTTAAAATATAATGCACTAGAAAACTAACCATTATACATAATTACGTTCTCTTTTATGGCACATTGAAATGACAAAAGTAATTTCACTTTCACTAACATTTTTATTTTATAACGGTAACAGAAGCAAAATAAAGTGGACCGTTGCGGTTGATATATTCTAAATATATACCCGTTTCCGGAGACCTTGATGCGTTTAATGTTCACTCGGAACAATAGGACAATGTATAATAATTTAGTCCTCAAAAGCCCTTAGGGTTTAAATGTGATTTATTACAGGTTTAAAATTTTGTAAATTGGTTATATCATCATCGTATCCATCGTAATCAACCGGAAGAATCTTTCATCTGGTCATAGCGACACAATTGTTTTACAACTGCTTTTATTTTTACAATCAATAATAATTGGTGTGTCACATTATCTTGTAATATATTTGTACATTCAGAAGACAGGTATTTATTTGTTACTTTTCGATTATATATGTCCCCATTACTTGAACAAAAATTAAGATTGTCTTTCAAATCTATCTACTGCGCGGGTTAATTGGAAGATAATACTATTAATATTAAATAAAAAAATAATAAAGAATTTGGGTATTTGGTACAAATAAAATGTTTAGCTTTGATTTGCAGAGGGAAGTTAAATTTTGAATTATTATTCATAATGAGAAACTGTTTCTTAAACATAGTAAGCAAATTTATGCTATAATAAAAGCTATGAATTATTGAACTACAGTATAAGCTAGTCTAAAGCGTTGATATTGCAAGCATTAGAGCCAGATTGTTCCCGTGACATAAGAATCTGTTAAGCCTGTTCCGTCGAATGCTTTCCCACGTGCTAATGGCAAAAAGATGAGCCAGGCGCCGATTGTCCACTCGCGTACAACGGTACGTGTAACTAAAAGCATTAACGTCGATTATTTTAGACTCAAACGGCACTAAATCATAATGGGCACAAATTTAATAGCGGTCTGCATTCTTTAACGTTGAAGGTAAAAGCACGTAAGAGTTTCGTGAATTAATAGTTGATAAGACTGAAGTAATTAGCTAGAGGAAGACCTAAGAAAGTGTGGATGGATTGTGTGAAAGAAGACATGTGCAAGAAGAGTGTGAATTCAGATATGATGGCTGATAGAGGGATATGGAATAGAAGTACGTACTGTGCCGACCCCACATAGCTGGGAAAAAGGCAGGAGAAAGAAGAATAAGAAGAAGACTCTGTTACCAGGGACCGTCTAGTCAAGTCCCATCGCAGTATTATCTTTTTCCGTCTATATTATAAGGCTAACCTTATTTCAATTTAGTTTGAAGGAAGCTATAGATAGTGAGGTTTCTAGAGGAACGAAACTTATCTTGTATCTCAAAATTACTTCTTCTTTTGGGTGTCTGTATTTATAAACCTTACGAACCCCACATTGTTATGAGTATGCGGTACTAAACAACAGGTAATGGTCCTGGTTATCTTGTCGCTTGATGTCATAAAAAATATCTATTTTCACAATTAATTAATTTATTTATTTATATTTATTCTTAAAGTACACGATCAGAGTATATAGATCAGACTTAATGCTGTTATAATATCCTCTGTCGGTCCATCCGCAACGGCAAAATATATTGTTGATAGGTCCAAAAATAATATAGTAGAGAATAATTTGATAATAATAGCGCCGTTATATGTATGCGGACCTATGATGGACAAAGTGAGGAACAGTGTGATGAGGGAGCGGTGTGGCGTGGTTGAAGATGTAGTGACAAAGATAAAGAAAGGGATGCTTAGATGGTTCGGCCATGTAGAAAGAAGATTAACGAAAGAGGTATACAAGGTAAGAATGATTGGAAGAATCGGTGCAGGTCGACCTAGGCGGACATATCCCGATCAAATCGAAGATATCCTAAAGAAAGGCCTGGTCAAAAGCACTCGCAATCGACAAGCATGCATGAAGACGCTCATGAAAGTGGAGGAAGCGAGAGAAGTGTGCCAGGATCGTAGCAAGTGGATAGAGGTGGTCTCTGCCTACCCCATTGGGTACGAAGCGTGATATATATGCATGTAATAATAATAGTTTATGGTCTTATAACGCCATCTTAATCTGCAGCTAATAATGAACTAACAACATTGATTTGGTTGTTGATTATATATCACACTATTGAAATATTTATTAAAATGTATGTTATATTTAAAGTGTAACTTGAGGAACTGGCCCGCTGTTTGCTCGGTACTCTTTGATCAGGGACCACGTGACTGTCAAGTTGAATCACAGCGGCTCCTCAGCACGAATGTATGTTACACTTTAACGACGCTTGTTTGGATTTAATGGACTGGAAATCGCACTGTTAACATTCTTGAGGAATTTCTCTTAAGTAAAATTTTATTTGGAGTCTAATAGGACCTGTTTGTGCGGCGCATGTCGCAACATTTCATGTTTAACGAGCCATTGTAAACAAACAGCTCGGCGCGGGAATGGGCATGCGATATGCAATGTTAATGGACGTATAACTTGTTAATAATTAATTGAATTTGACGGATTTATTTACACATAAGCGAATAAAGTCTAACGTAATTGTAAATTTTAGTTTGTAGACGTTGATATTATACACTATCATTGCATTATAGATGCTTTCTTTCCATTACTCGGTAGTCATCATAGGTAATCCAGTAGCTCGCTGGCCTAATGGTTAGAGCGTGCGGCTTTCATTCTGAAGGTCGCGGGTTCAAACCTCGGCATGTACCAATGACTTAATATTTAAGTTATGTACATTTGTGAACTTTAGTTACAACAGCGAGATACAAAAAACGGTGAAGGAAAACATCGTGAGGAAACCCGCACACTGATATCATCTTTGTGTGTGTATGTGGGGTGATCCCAATAAAGTGGCAACAGGCTCGCCCCCTGTTACACTGGACCTGATCTGATCTGACCACATCTGGCGAAATGTGGGTGTTTATTCACCTCTGCCTACCCCTATTGGGAAAAAGGCGTGACTATATAAAAAAAAAAATCTTTCCATTACCGATAAAGATGTAATTTCGAATCTATAACAGACAACGGTTAAACTTTTTACTTTTAGGATTTAAGTCCATATATTTACATGACTATGTATCGGCTGATGATGATGATGATTTACATGAAAGCCATATTTTTTGTTTTATTAAAATAATATTTTGTTATGTAATGAACACAAGATATTTTAAAAACTTTTACAGTTGTGATAAGAAAAGTTTGATTCATAGATGGAATTTATAATAAACATGCCGAGCTTTTTATAACTAACGCCAAAAATGAGATTCGCGGTAGTGAAGCAAAGCAAGAAAAAACCAAAACCTGGACAAGCCTAGTATTGGTTTTAGTCTTGTCTGTTAGGTCTTGGTCTTGCATATTCAGTCCATTCCAGAAAAATAGCATAAAAGTTATGATAAATATTTTAAAACTTTAATTATTTAATTAGTCTTACACATTTGGACTTAATGCAAAATAGTTTTGTCTTGGTTTTGTTCATTCGGCTTTGTTCTTGGTTTCGCTCGTGTAAAATTGGTATATGTTTTGGTTTTAGTATTGCGAAAAAGCAAAACCAATTTAACTCATCACTAATTCGCGTGACTCGAATAAAATTTCAATTCACTGAAAATCCCTTTTCAATTACTCATTCGTAATTAAGATGTTATCAGTAATATATGGCTCTGGGGAAATGTGGAAATTGTGCGGAAGCGTTGCATCGTGTGTCTGTTTGTACAACGGTACAATGTTGCGATTCTCTTTTTTTGTTGTCACTTTAATTGCTTTTTTTTTCTGTATATTCGCTTTCATATAATGTTTCAATGTGAATAGTATGAATAGTAATATTTTTAGAGAGGAAGCTTGTAATTAAAGTATATTATCATCGTTAGCACCATGATCATCGGTTTCAAAGTTCTATGATGTGAAGATTTTTTTATATAGAATAATACTTATGCCTTGTAGGACTACTACATTGATACTGAAGTGTAAGCTTTACAATCTACAGACGTACGTGTACGTTTCCATACCCCTTTGATAACTTAATAAGTCAAATAAACTGTCGATTTTATGCTTAGCCGCATCATAATCAATGTTTTGGAGTAGTTAAGTTTTAGATGTATCAAAAAAATATTAGTTTTTGTATGTATACAAACTCTTGTTAGCTTTGAATGAAATTTATAGACCATGATTCGTCCTGTAATAATCCCCAAAAATAATTTTTCGTCTAAAGTTCAATGAACTCGCGCAAGCTACAGTGAAAGGTTGTTAATTCTATTTTAACTTTTATTAGTACTGCGTTTCCTGACTCTTTATAGGTGCACACATAGATTTACGCGACTCGTGTAAACAAAGGGTGATGTTAATGTGTTTTCTTACAAACTACACACTGACTCACCGTCTGTATATACTTTAATGTATCCTTTATTAATCTGTCTACCTGATTCGTAATTAATTTTAAATAAATAACACAAATAAATAATACTTTCCCTTGCAAAGAGGGGGTTAGAAAATATTGAACAACTATGGGTTCAAATAATGACAATTTTGCGAAGAATATATTTCATAATTATACATCTCTATGAAGTTTGATTTGATAATTATTAAGTTTTTGCTACGTTATACTATGTTACACTGCTTTCGTACTTGTATTTTTTTAATAACGCCAAAAATAGTTTGCTATTAGCATCAAATCAATAGTAGCTCGCTGGCCTGATGGTTAGAGCGTGCGGCTCTCATTCTGAAGGTAGCGGGTTCGAATCTCGGCATGTACCGATGACTTAATATTTAAGTTATGTACATTTGTAACCTTTAGTTACAACAGCGAGATACAAACGGTGAAGGAAAACATCGTGAGGAAAAACCCGCACACTGAAATCATCTTTGTGTGGTGGTCCCAGTAAAGTGGCAACAGGCTCGCCCCCTGTTACATGGGACCTAATCTGACCACATCTAGCGAATAGTGGGTGTTTGTTTATTCACCTCTGCCTACCCCTATTGGGAAAAAGGCATGATAATATAAAAAAAAATCAAATCAATCACACAAGTTTACTTTAAAACGGTATTAAGTTTCTTCTATATGTGATTTTGTTTGTAACGTATTGTCTTACCTTTTTTTATTTGTGCATTTGTAATACGTTGATGTGAAATAAATGTATTTATGTTATATTAATCACGATTTATTGCTGTACAATAAAGATATCGGAGGTGTTAAATATCAGAGAGCTCCGGATAGCGGATGAACAAGTGGTGGAGGTTTGATTTACTGCGCACGATCTCTGCGGGCACCTCGCAATCTGTAAAGTGAGACCTAACTCGTCCGTCCCCTGTGGTCTTTTATAAACTTCTAAGAGCACGACAGTTTCATGGAAGCTGATTCGTATGGAATAAGCGGGTTTGTCTTGATTTATAACTAGTGCTAAATTTATACTGTTGGAGACTGATTGATGACGGGGATGCGCAGCGACTTTTCTTTCGCCAATAATTATATCAATAATGTTATGTTCTCTTTTGAACTGCACTGTAGCTGATGAAATTACTGAAGTTGGTAACTAGTCTACTTACGTATCAGTGTAATGTGGTACTGTGGGAACAAGCAAAGGGTTACATTGTTCTTCGTGTGTATTATTTACCACTAGAACAGGCATACTATTTAAAAAGACGGACTATTTAGAATGATGGAAAACACGTCAAAAGACGGATATAGATTATAAAACTATGTATAGCGAGCAGGCATACGGCCGCAAGAGTGACGTACAGGTCGGTTTGCTATACTACTTGTTTCTTTGTATTAAAAATGTGTTATCAATAATATACTTCCGTCGAGACATACTAAGATAGGATTCTTTAAATTTTAAACAATTACCGTTATTGAATATAATGAAGCTTATTATACCGTGAATCTATTAAGAGTATATGTAGTTGTGCATCTTCTCTGATCGAGATCGATTGTTTGATCACGATAAATGAAGTTCAATAACTCAAACTAAAACTTAGTGTTAGTTGAAAAAATACATGCATTGGAATGTTAGAAATAATGTTATGAGGTATTTCACGCAATATCCACACTCTCACAGTTTTAATTGCGCATTCCAATGTCGATATCTTAACAGTGAATCGATTTATTAGATAGCTGTCCCATACAAGGTCCGATACACAAACTTATTTAAAAGCAAAAAAAAAGTGTGCCGGAAAAAAAACTTTTTACTTACGGCATCGTTCATTTCACACCGCGTTACGTTAGCACGAAAAAAATGTAATAACATCTCTCTTCAACATGTTTATATCGCTTTAGTGAACACTTCAATCTCTAATAGATTTTTTTATTTGCCGAAACGACGAGACTAGCGGGAGATTCACCTCTTGGTATATAATACTCTTGTCCATAACAACGTGGCGCTACTTAGGATGACATACATAGCATCGTATTGTTCTCGTCGCCTTGAGAGGTAAGATGTTAAGTATCATTGCCTCTGTTATATCACTGGCTATAGCTACCTTCATATCAGAACAAAACAATGTTTTCCGGCAGAAATAGGAGCTGCGGTGGTACCTACCTGTACGGTCTTTGGTATAAACGACCTACGACCGATGCCAATAGAGATTACCAGTAAAAAGATGATGGAAATGAGATGGACGTAACAGATATTTGCATCAGAAAACCCTTTATAATACTTAATTTTTTTTGCCATTTAGACCAGTTCTTCTTTTATCTACATAGTGCTAACGTGGTCTAACCTTACTCCAGAGGCATGCATATAAAATTCGGGTGGTGTACGCGTATCGTACCCTAAGTCTTTGGGCTTATCAATAATTAAAAATAAGTTTATCAATATCAATTCAGCATAGTTGGCATAACTTAGGAATAACTACAAACATTATTATTTAGATAAGTTTAGGGATCCAAAGTATGCAGATTTTATTTGCCTGTATAAAGCGCCCGCGCCTGCTTTCCTCACATTTGATTTAGGTTATTGATGGTAAAACATAAAAAATATTTAGTCACTTGTAAATGTACATGGTGTCCACATTGTATATTGTAAAAAAATAGTACCCGTTAACGGTCGGAAGAGGTCGGTAGTTTGTAATAAACTGGTGCTATCTCCGCGGCGATCGCAACTTTCGTGCAAGCACCACCTGTAAATTTAGTGGCGGCATGCGCGCACGACTGTACCACTCCGTTAGATCTCATTTAAAGTGTACACGATCACTTTCACTGCTATTTAAGTGTTTTATTGGACGGCCATCGCTTCAATGTTTACCGCTGTTGAGTAAATTTGACGTTGCTCGTTGTCTTCTAAGTTATCGCGATCGCGGTGTACGCACACATCACGGCTACGCGAGTAAATAATTTGATCATACTTCTACAGCAAATTACCATTTTACTCTCATATTTTTTTTATATTATCACGCATTTTTCCCAGTAGGGGTAGGCAGAGGTGAATGAACACCCACTTTTCATCAGATGTGGTCAGCATAGGTCCCATGTAACCGGGGGCGAGCCTGTTGCCACTTTATTGGGGCCAACACACACACACACACACAAAGATGGTGTCAATGTGCGGGTTTCCTCACGATGTTTTCCTTCACCGTTTGTATCTTGCTGTTGTAACTAAAGTTCACAAAATGTACATAACTTAAATATTAAGTCATCGGTACATGCCGAGATTCGAACCCGCGACCTTCAGAATGAAAGCCTCACGCTCTAACCATTAGGCCAGCGAGCTACCTACCTACCCTCTTTTGGGTACCATATTAAATTACCAAATAACTGTACATCGTAACTCCTTTCAGTAATGTTACTCTACATGTTTTTTAAACATACCATAATATATATAAGTAACTTGGTGAAATACTCAATCGTTAGTTTTGATAAAAAAAACTCGCATAGAAATCATTCATTCTAACAAAAATCTAATCGCTTTATTTCGTATTTTTATACAATTAAGCGACAAGATGAGCTAGACGTTCACCTGATGGTAAATGATACGCTCGATGACAAGTGGCACTAGTTAGAATGTTATACCACTGCACTACATTGCGCTCGTCGCCTGAGACATGAGAACTTAAATCTCGTTAGCTCAATCATTACACTAGTTATCTCGCCTTTAAAACCGGAACAGAGTAAAGTTTGCACACTACTATTTGGCGGCTGCAATCCACCTAGACGGTCTCCGGCAACCAAAACCTACCACCACGAAACTTGTCTATTGCCTTTGATGTACAAAGGACTAACAACCACATTCTCTTTCGCATGCTGACTAACATGAATTGAAATTAATTTAAGATTTATCTCCTATACAAGAATTAGTTTATTTATTTATAATGTGGCCCAACCGGTTATAGTTACGTAACGTTAAATATTACTTTCCATTACTTTAACACTATCATAACATCGCCTAATTTTTTTAAGACAGCTCACTTTCTTATGAGACTAAACGACAAGCCGCCGAGTGGTTCGACGTACGTAAACACCGTGTGCAGTAGCGGACAATCTTTAATTATAATCTAAATAGTCGACTAATTACGCTGTCAGGTCAATTAATATTTATTAAGTGATCGAATAATACGTTGGCTCGTTTCTGTAACGGTATCGCTTCAAACAAAGCGTGTTTGTGTGTTATTGTTTAAACGTTTTGCAATCATCGAGTTGTAAAACTTCCGATTCGGTGTTGTTTTGTAATTTCGTATGCGCGTTAGTTAGGACCTTGAATCGCTGGTTGCAGTTATGGTTGCTTTATTAAGGTGGTTACTAGTTTTTCTCATTCGGCGCGTACTGATTTGGATATTGAAGAAATATCTATTGTTAATTGAGAGTAAATTATGAAAGCTTTAAGTGGCTTTGTCTTCGTGTATCGCTTACAAAAGGCAGGTATGTGAGACTTTTTTATATGAATGTTGACAATTATGTAATGTTTAAGGTATTTACAAACTTTTTTTTTATGAATTGTACCCAATTTTACCTATTATAAGCTTAGATGAATATTAACTTTCATTGCACATAAGTACTATATGTTTGGATTATTAATTAAAAATACTTCTGAAAAAAAAAAAAGTATGTATATATGTAAACGTATAGTTATTTATACAGGTCCCATATAATATAGAAGGTAGCCCTTCTTTCTAACATATATAAAAAGATAAATTAGAACATATGTAAGTAAAAATCTATAAAAGACGGTCATCTCGAAATCTTTCTATTGATGCATATTTTGAAATATTGTTTTCTATGTAGTTCATATATATGAAAAAGTCTATTGCTTTTATAGATCTATTTATCGATATTAGATTAACATTACATTTCCTTTGAAAAATGCTTTAATAAATATCTCTGCGTGGAAAGAACTTAACAACAAATAATTTCGATTCCTATTTAAATAATATGTAATATATACAATAGTTCTCTGTTGTGTGTGTACATTACAGAAAGTTTGATCAAATATTTGTTATTTTTTGAACAAACTTTTTGCTTTTCTATGTCAACAAACGTACTTTGCGCAGCTTTATGGCGTATCGCGCAATTCGATCCGACGTAATATGATATGATTTCTACATACTTTAGTACCTGGTGCATATTTATTACCCGCGTGTTCGTAAATCGCATTCCCTTTTACTTAGTTTCACTTGGAGTCCATTAGAATTGTATAAAATCACTCAATATAATATGGCAGAAGAAATATACTTGTTTCATCGGAATAGTGTTAAGTATTCAACTTAACACTATTCCGATGAAACAAGTCGTCACAGTCATCAACAGTCAAACAAGTGCATATAAATCACGGTGTCTTATTAAGTCATTAATTTTATTTTAATTGAAAAAAAAAAAAAAATTTCCTTGTTTACCTTATTTTTAAATAAATAAAACAATCCATACTACCGAATTTCCGGTATGCAATATAAGGAACATGTAGTATATATTGAATGAAATATGAACAGTTATATAAATTGTAAAACGAGACATTTTTATTAATATATAATAGTATTAATAAAATAAATTTCGTTCGGATTAAAGGAGATTACATGTGGCAGAGATGCGAATGTTAAGATGGATGTGCGGTGTGACGAGGGTGGATAAAATTATGAATGAGTATATTAGAGGAAGTCTGAAAGTTGCTGCAGTGACAGAGAAATTGAGGAGGAAGAGGTTAGCGTGATACGGACGTGTTATGCGGAGGGATGCAGGACATATAACAAAGAAAGTAATGAGAATGAAAGTGGACGGTTATAAGGCTAGAGGAAGACCTGAGAAAGTGTGGATGGATTGTGTGAAAGACATGTGCAAGAAGAGTGTGAAGTCAGATATGACGGCTGTTAGAGGGATATGGAAGAGAAGTACATACTGTGCCGACCCCACATAGCTGGGAAAAGGGCAGGAGAAAGAAGTACTAATAAAATAAATAACGTTTATATTTCCGATGATATTTTTTATGTTGAAAAGTTAATAGTAAGAACTGTTGTTAGTTTGCTCATGTTTATTCATTATTCTCGATGTTGCACAGTGCATTGGTTAATACTTTTAAAATGAACGTATCATCTAGAAAGATGTACTACAACAGTTTTCTCGTTTTTTCTCTCACTCGTGTATGTATTCTCGTTTAATAATGGATATTTGCTCAGAAAAGCGGAACATTTCTGCTTACATTTGCTAGCGGTAAATACTTTCAACATTTAAGAATCAAAGATAAGGAAATAATTTGTAAAGTATAGCAAATATTTTTAAGTAAAACTGCGAGGATTTTTATGTATTTCAGCCAAATCAAATTTAAGGTGATTCGTTAGAAAGTACGATCGTAATTCTCTTATTCATTAAAAAGGAATATGTATGGGTTGTATTAACTTTAGTTAAAGAATAAAAAATGTTACTTGAATGTAAGTTATTTTTTGATAATGTTTATTTTAATATATTGTTACATAAAGCATAATGAAATCTAATAGGACTAAAGCAACGGAGGTTATCAATTCAATGTTTCTATTTAGAATCTCATCACGATATTCTCAGGCGCCATAAGATCTATAGACTAGTGATTTGGTAGGAATACGGAGATTAGATCACCTAATAGATTTCTACAACCTTCCTCCCCCAAAGGGAATTGCGGAGATGTTATAGCCACCAACGCGGCCGGGGAACAGCTAGTTTTGTTAAAAGTGAGAGTTCAATAAGAGAGAATCTCAATAAATCGCCATCTATAAAAAAAAAAACCTAACCTAGTGTTTGGAGGCTTCCCACAAGGTGGACCGACGATCTGGTGAAAATCGCGGGAACCCACAGGATGCGAGCAACACGGAACCAATCCATCTGGAGATCTTTGGGGGAGATCTATATTCAACCGTGGACATCTATCAGCTGATGATGATGATGAGTATTTCTTAGATCAGATTAAACCAACGAGAACTCATTTTACAACGAATCCTTTATTAAACCACTCCTATTTCTCATTTAAAATTGTCAAGTGATGTAAAGGTTTGATATACCTTTACGACACCATTGAAATACGAGTATGAATGTCAATCTTAAGAGTAGTGAATTCCAGTTTGAAGGGCGTTATAACTAGATAAATTACTGGAGTAACGAGATCTAACATCATGTATATCAAAGCGATAAGCACGATGTGATGATGTATAGCATCTTGAATAGCACCACGCTATTATAGGCGTAACACTTACAATCAAGTGTATGTTGCTCTCGTCCTGTCACTGTCGTATTACTGGTAGAAGGTCTCTGTTCGCAAAGACCGTCTAGGTAAGTATGATCACAGCTCTTATTTCTGCCACAAAATAGTAGTATGCAAACATTATTGTGTTCTGAAATGAAAGGTAGGTAGTGAAATTACTGGGGTAACGAGACTTAACATCTTATATCGCAGGGCGTTGAGCGTAATGTGGTGCAGTGTATAACACCCTAACTAACGCCAAGTTGTTATGGGTGAGCGTATCACTTACCATCAGATGAACGTCCCGCTCGTCTCCGTATATAAAAAAAAGTATATTCAATTCCATCAATTGCTTATATTATCTTTATACAATATATAAGTAGGTATTTACTTATAATTATATTTATAGTTAAAATAAAATTATCTAACTGGAGCAGAGCTTGTTAATAATAGTGGTTCTGCTTGCAAAGGCGTTGATTGTCTACCATGAATGCACCCATTGGTAAAATGAAAAGGCATTGTTCCCGTTTTAGGAGTTATAATAAGGCGTGGTATTGCCCCTAACAATACGTGTGTTATGCAGATCAATGGGAGATTTTTGTTGACTTTATAACCACGGTGCGATGGCTTTGTTCCGCGTCATTGAACATTTGTTGTATTTAGTACCCTCAAGTGTGGGTTATAATGGCGGCGATATTACCACTAAAAATCCTGATTTGTTCAAGCTATACACGGCCACAAAGTATTGCTAGTGATGTAGTAAATATGATAAATTTGGATTCATTAGCAATGAATTACTTAAATAATGCAATACTTTAACAAACTCATAGAAACAGAAGTTTACAACAAGTGAAGTTAAGTACAATTATATGACCTATAGCTATATTAAAATGGTCATATAATAAAGTCAAAAGAACGCAGTGACATGGTGATAGGGTTATTCATCTAATGGTACGTCTCTTTTTCTGTCTCCAACTCTCTCTCTTGGACGCAGTCGTAAATAAAAAAAAAATATTTCTAATTTAATTTACAGAGATCACAAAACATGAAATCAAAATAGGGTAACACTGACCTTAGAACGAATAATTTTATTTGTTATGGCTTAATTTTAACAGCCATTTTGTAAGGCGGATATTCACGCTATATGAGTCGACGAGGCGCGGGTTCGATCCCCACTGAACTTGGGTTTCCAGTGAATGAATACATCACGAGAAAATCGAGATGTTGCAACACGTAACCAGCTTGGCCAGAGTGGTGGAGAAATGGCTTAGACTCTATTCTTATAAGAAAGAGAAGGCCCCGAGTTCCAACAGTGGGAATATTAAGTGGGCTGTTTGTATCGTTTATTGCTTTACTATTTTGAGACCTAATCAAATGCACATTGGAAAACATGCTTTATCTTATCTTTCTTTTAAATTTAGTATTGCTTTAAAGTATGACAGATCGATTTCTTCGAATATTACCCTACCCATAGTTTGTTTTTGATAGGCGGGGTATAAAGGCTGATAGACGTCAGTCATAAAAATCTCGATATTCATCTCCCATTAAGAGCCATTACATTCGCCAAGTATCATTGTATCGGAGCAAGACAGATATAAATCAATGAAAAGAACATACAATTTCCGCTCATTGTTCATGTTTATAACGATCGCTATTGTCTTTAACGCATTCCGAAATTTGAATGGATTTGAATGGGTAAACCTCAGTTCGACGTCACAAGGGAATTATTGTTTGTTTTATTTAAACACCGGATGCGAGACGTCTTACTTTGAACTACTGTCGCTTTTACGTCTATAGATAAGCTATTGCATATCACATAGTCGTAATTTTCTTTTATTCGACAGCGACCAGACCAACAAGACGGTTCACCACCTTATGGTAGTGATACGCTTACCCATAACAATGTGGCGCTAGTTAGGATGTTATACATTGCACCGATAACGAGAGCAATATGCTAATTATTTAAACAGTTACTACTTTTACCTAAGCCGAATCTTAAATAATATTAACATATCCTAAACCTCTGCCCTTCGGTATTTTCACTATGATATATTGGCTATGATATCTTTGCTTAATTTGTATATAATTTAATATGATATTCTCTTTACAGGTAAGTTATTTTGGGATTTCTATACGGAAATCGTGGCTCGTGCTCCTGTAAATAGTAAGTAAAATGCATTTGATTAATTAGGGTGAAATAATTAAAACATTGCCTGGAATATCAGCTACAGGGCATCGCAGAGTTTATCACCTGTTTTTAAGAATATTATAAATAAAGAGTTAGGCATATTCTGTACTAATGCTGCACCTATTTTTCTCACCAAACAGTAATTTGATGACTGAGTTCCCGTTTGAAGGGTTTTGTAGCTAGGCATATCACTGGGGTAACTATACTTCACACCTCGAGACAACACGCATACTGTGGTACAGTGTCATATCATTTACTACCAGATATTCGTGACGCTGGTCTCATCATTAAAAAGAGTAGTAATGTTATGTTATCTATTGGTATTGAGTTTACTTTCTACGGCTTATGAAGGCCGTTATATTTATACATCGAGCGTAACTAAGCGACTTTGATATCGACCCGAGTGAACGGTCTTCGTATACCCGTAGCGAACAACGTTTGTCATAAGCAGCTTCCATGTGTGATGATGGACAGGTAATATGATCCAGCGTGTTATAAATTCGTTACGTATCGTCGATTCTGAATCGAGTAGTTATTCCCCTACTATTAAATAGTCGTGTGAATTTGAAAAATTTCATGTCCATTTTCCTCGTTTATTTTATTTGACGAAATGACGAGTTGACCTGATTGTAAATGATACGCCTGCCGATAACAAGTACAATGATATATACGACACCTATAGCATGTCGATTTTAGACATCAGATGTTAAGTCTCCTTACCGCAATAAGTTCACTAGCTGCGATGCTAAGTAATTTATGTACTCAACTGTTTGGCAACAGAATTAGGTGCTGCGGTGGCTCCTACCTATACGGTTAACAGCAACAGACGCCTAACATTAGTTAAGTTTACGAGAAAATGTCCTGTGCTAATATTTTTTATAAGTGAACCAATTACTACATATATATAATTAATATAGTACTTAAGTATCAATGTATTACACTGTGGTAACAGTTAATTAAACAGATGTCGGTTAATGATTTTAACAATTATTTTTGTCTAGTTGTTTTTATCCTCGTATTGAAAAATTAATACACGAACGCCCGACATCCAGAAATACTATCTAAGTGTAGTTTTTAAATAATATGTATTTTCTGTGATATTTAAATTGATACATATCACGTCCAATACCACAAATTGCAAACGGCTACTCCAGTAAGCGATGAACCTTACATCAATTGATCGTATGTGCACCCAGAGAATGATGAGCAGGCTTAATTGTATGCCGGTGGTATTTCTTTTATTCATGTGTGTATGCCTTTGAAAAATGTTTCGCTAACGATGTTCGTGTGCGAATCTTGAATGATTTGCTATTCGTTACTCCATCACCCAGGTGTGGACAATACGGAGAGAGAATTTTAAAAGGTACCATTGAACAGGAAATACTTTTTTGTGGTGTTGTAAAACTTGATCCGTTTTACTTCCGTAACTTGACAAAAATATTGTCTCATGACGATGTAAACAATGACGTTTTGTTTTTTGAATTGAATTCAGGTCAGTTATAAAAGCTTTAACCAAAAAACAATGACGGGATCTGTATAATCGTTTGGATTTAAAACTATTTACTGACCTATACTAGGTTTTATGATAGTGGTTTTCACAAAATGAAAGCGGAAGGTTGGGACCTTCATTAATATCATTTGAGAGTTTACTTTGAATTGAGAGACAGGAAATTTAATTGATCACTATATCGATCCATTTAATAGTGAAAGAAGGGGAAATAAATAAGGCGATAGATTATCTGTTTCTGAATACATGCATTACACACTGTCACGGGACACGAGCTCCGTGAAAGTACATAATTGTACACCTCGGATGCATGTAAATGATACACTGTATGATCGATACGAGCAATCGTTGCTGCTTCAGTTCTTGATCATTGACGTGATATCCACGTCGTTTATCATGTTTACATCGTCGTTAAAACCAAGAATAAATTTTCAATAATAACTGATGCTTTTCAATTTTCTATCTAGTTACAGAGTGAATCAAACTAAACGTCTGACGTCCTAAGGCGATGAACGCAATGCCATATATTATATCTACATCCATATCCTGGCAAATCATTAAATTATCATGTGATGACATATCACTAATCTACAGGTGAATTTTCATTACTTATTGCTTCCGCATAAAAAAGGTTAATCGTTAAAAGAATACTCGTCAGTTCGTTGATACGAGTGTGGTAGAAGATATAATTTAATGTTTACAAAATTTATCATCATCATCATCATTTTTCCTATCTATCCATCATTTATTTTTTACTAATAGTAGGTCGGAAAAATTATTGTGTGAATTTGCTCTGTATTGTCATTATGTAGTGTACCAATTAATGTCACTGATATTACTCATTAGTGCCAACGGGTCGTCGGATCCCGTAAGTACTCAAATATCACAGCTAGTTAATACTAGACCTAAATTCGCAATTATTTCCACTATAGTATCCGTGTTAATTTCCGTGCATATGTCCTAGCTAATATAATATACCATCTAAAATATTTGGTTTATAAAGTAATTAAGAATTTCTTAGTAATGCATTCCAGTTGTAAAAATATCTATGAGGAATATTTTCATTCACGAGAATTATGTTATTTGAATACAAAGAGCATTGTAATGTGTGTGAGAAATAATGATTTAATGAACGGTATATTAAACAATTCAAAACAACAAATTGTCGTGTTATATTAATTTTTTAAGCCATCATGACGATGAGTAGATTCCAATGATTAAAGCATTTATACAAATTAAAAAAATCGAGTCGTAATCGATTTTATTCATCTTTACTAATAAAATCGATAATCTCATAACAGTATGTTTTATCTGTAACATTGGAATGTTGGTTATCTAAATTTACGATACACCATGTTTTTTAACTATGATTTTAATTGGTGATACTTCAGTCGTATGCCGTGCAATCATAGACTGTAGGAGCCGAAGATACGTGGGTACTACTTCTAGGGCTTTCAATGATGGAAATCGTTGGGGAATCGAAACTTTCTTAGAGCTATTATTAGTTTTCAAGGGTGACATTCAGCAATTTGGTCTTTGTGGATTATTGCTCTGATTATCTCTTCAGAGAAAACGAGTCCTCGCAATGGGTATAAAATGAATAGAGTTCTTAATTACTACTTCTTCTTCTTAATTAAATTCTTAATTGTTATAAACCAATAAAAGCAAATTAAAAAAGCAATTTAAATATTGTCTCTATCTATCTCTACTCGGATTTACCGCATACCTCCTGTTGCATTTTGATTTGAAACCATTTAATAGTATAAAATATTTGCATGGTGACTATTGTGACGCTTTCGAATGTTTAAACGAGTGGGTTACTATAGGGAATAACAACTCGGCACATGACAATAGAGCAACGCATCCAATATTAATTGCTGGTTTTGTTGTGTAGTCAGCTCACGTGTGTACTGCATCCTTTACACGAAATAACGGGATGTTTTATGGGTCATTACTAGTTCAGTGGGTGGGGAATTCGGGTCGGGTACTTTACGATATGAATGAATACCTTTGTTCGTTCAAAGTGTATAAAATCTAAATTATTATAATTTATATGCATCAATTTTATCTTCAATGATAATTATTTCTTCATCATCATCATTATGATCGTTTCAATCAAATGTAATGCACTGCTGACTACAGGTCTCTCTAATAGTTTATTTCTTTCAGATAAAATTGATTAGCAGTTATTCACCACATTTCGTTTTGAATACGAGATTTATTATAGCCATGAGATTTTTGATAGTGTAGATATCGGTAATAAGTCCGTTAGATATTTAATTACTCACAGATAAAGATTTTACGATCGTTGCAGTCATTGAACTCTGTTTCGATTGTAGTAAATGCACCTACAAGGGGCTACTTGACTGTCGATACAATTTTAGCTCGTTCTCGTTTGCGTGAGTGGATCTAAAATGGAAGCTGTCATCGCCCACCTTTGCAATAATTTTGAAACTGACATTCATTTAATTTCCCACCACAAAAGCTTTATGGATTGCGAATGTTAATACATACAAAATGGAAACTCACCGGGTGGTATTGGACATAGTAGACTTCGAATGAAATCGACGTCCACAAGTTTATTTATATAACGCCCCATGATAGCGGGAGCAACGTTCCTAAGAACTAGATACAACACTAACAGAACCTGATTATGATGCAAAAATTTTCAAGTTTCCTCTTTACTCGCATAGTGTATATGTTGGATTATTAAAAACTATATCCAGTGTTATTGAATCTCATAAGAATATGCGGATATTGTAAATACGCTACGTCGTTTAACGGATAGCACATGAATAATTCAGAATAGTATACTTTAGTTCACATATCATTTATTATAGATCATATTACTAGCCAAATGCCTATATGCATATTCTATACATACGTCGATGGTTGCGCAGGCGCCTCGTGAATCGTGACATTAATGCATAGATTTAATCTTGAGGTAATCTTCGATCACGGCAATTACCACGATCGAGTACTTAATTTGATAACTTCCGGTGATTGCTTCATATCGTCGGGTTCAACGTCACCGGAATTGATCTTTATTGAGTAATGAGTCTAGAGTGTACGGGTAAAAAGGTATATAGGTTAAGAAAATTAGATCCTGGACTGACTTTGAACAAATCATTATTTACTTAATTTGTATACGTTTATTTTAACTAATATTATTATTACAGGATTTGATATACTACGTAGGATTTACTCTGAAGAAATTATCATCACTGATTGTTTGTTAGCTATCACATATTTGATTGTTAGCAAAGATTTCTATTTTCAATTTTCTATTTCCATAAAACGAGTGCATATAATTTAATAACTATACCTTGCTCTGATACTATCGAACATTAACTACTAGGTATTACGGAAAAGCTAGACCTTCCAGTATCTCAGCAGGGTTCGTGATCGGTCGCTCCTCCACGCTTATTGGAAATCATGCTAGCTTATTAACAAGCGCTTCTAATAAAGATATAAATTACGAAAACTTAATTAAAACGCTTATCTGTGAACGGCGTATCGATTCGATACACGAGACGGCGATCTCTTTGATACCTAAAAGATTAATGGCTTAGACAAGCTTAGACAAATCTTGTGCATACTGAATTCGTTTCAGATATTACCACATTAACGACAATCGGAACTTATTTACGTATCTCTACTGAAATGACTACATTCCATGTGAATTTTTTTTTATCATTACTTATTCTCTTCTGCCGATATAAGAAAAACTAGAAAAAGAACCAAATAGAATGGAGTGTAGCAATTGGCGGTTTTATCGCCCAAAGTGATTTCTTCCAGACAAATAGTAAATGTATACCATTGGATGGAATGAGGGTGTGTTGGATAATATACGTATCTATCAAATACATATACATACGTTCATAGAAACATTCATATATAAAAAAATGCATAGTGTATGCCCCTAGTCATTAAATATATAACTGAGATTCTTTGCGAGATTTTTGTTATTTAAAACTTGCATGAAATATTTATGACTTGCTATTTTATGTCTTGAACTGAAGCATCGGGAAGTAAAAATTTCTCCTTTTCCTTAAATGTCAAGAAGTTATTTCATGTTTAGTTATATCGTGATGAAGCCGAATGCATAAATAAAGTAACTGTCACTTAGCCCGTTAGCCGGTGCCTGCGCAACGTGGAATGGATGGGTAGCCGTGATGCACCACATTCACGAAATGGAAGCGATTCTCACGAGACGGCGGGGTCCCGGTCGACACTCGCGCCGTATTGCGAACTATCACGTCAGCTGACTGGCACTTTACAGAGCGTGATGAGTCTAGATTAAATGGCCTGTGCTTCGTTTGCATAGTGATGCTGCATTTTGCATTTGAGTAGCATCGATTCAACTCATTCGTGATCTATATATTATATATACGTTCGTCGCAAGAGTGTTATTGTGTTATCTCTATATTTTTCTTACATGAAGCTCTATAATATCTATGTTGAATACAATTTTATTAAATGATAATAATAGAATATTTTGTACAATAGATATTAATTAAATACGTATTTTGAAAGACCGTTATTCAATCAGAATGCTTGTAATGTTTGCGCTTCTAACTCTTTGTTTGTTTTATAACGAATCGCGAAGTCGAAGTCGCGTCCGAACTATTGTCATTTTGTTGCTTATTGCTTTTCAGAATTCCCGCTAGCAATGAATGCATTACCAATATCTTTTTAGTTTTTGCAATCATAATAACGGGAATGAGTACGCAAAAATAGACGGATGACAAAATATTTTAAATAATACAACAAAGTCCAAAGAAAACTTAGAAATAAACTGATAGGCTATAAACCGTTAATCAAATATTTAAGGTATTGTGACCTATCCAGTCTTTAAAATCCATCCAGCCCCCATACAAGGAGGCATGCCATGGCGATAGACTCACACCCCTCAAACTTTTATTCCCTTTCACTTCATCACTTATTTTTAACTATTGACTCCTTTAGAACATTTTTTTTATTTATGAAAAACAGAGAAAGTTTCCTGCTGTATAAGTTAATTTGTTCATATGAAATGTTACATGTACATTAATACATTTGCCCGTGTACAATGTAATTGCATTTAAAAACACTATTTAAATTGAACAAGGTGAAAGATGATAAATGTTACAACGAGAAATCGCTACAATCGATTTTGAATGTCGCTGATTTGAATGCCATTTCTTTGAATGGATTGAATCATCGTTACTTATCGGCCGCTATTTCAAATACCCGCGTTTGCTATTGACAGTCGGTCGGTGTTTATCGAATGATTTGGCAAAAATGTGATGAGGGTATAATGTCAGGACGGAATCGAGATGAATCAACATCATCGGGAATTGCTTTTAGCGATTTTAAGGTCACCGTAACGGAATTGTTTTTAATCTCTTAAACACGGTTGTTGCGAGAGAGAGGTAATTTATGAAAGTAGATGCAATTATTTCTAATCTCTTATAATGCATGACATTTTTCTATATCTATAGATTGATTGACCTGCATTCATTGTTGTTTAATAGCAAACTAATTAAGGAACCACTTGAATTTTATTTGATTATTTCCAATTCCGACTTATCCTTGACAACACAAACTGCTATAATAAAAGCAACGTTAATAGCGCTGTGCTAATGTAATAGCTGGATAGAAATTATAAATAATTTGTTATAAATGTTCATGATGCGATTTGAGCAAGTTCTAACATTATGTAAGTAAATTTTGACAAGCAATCAAACCGTACAAAATGTTCTCACAAAATGTCAAGCTATACAAGCGTTTGAGATGGTCGATAGAAAGTCGTCAACTTATCAGTACATGCTGAGTTTGTCAGGTTAAATAATGATTTTATAGTTCTACGCTTTAAATCATTATTATTATCAACATCATCATCCGAAAAAGTAGTACAACACTGAATACTTATATATCCATATCCAGCGGCATCCCTGCATTATTGTTAATTTTATAAACCAAGACAGAAAATACAACGATATCTCATTAATCCAACAAATTCCTTTACCAACAGATACTACTTAAAAACTCTTCAAACCAGATACATTAATGTTACTACAATCTGCTATTAGGGAGTATACAACTGTTCTCAGTGGTTAATATTTAAACGATCTCAGTACCTATATAATGAAACTAAATTTTACAGATCCTTCAGTACTTGCTATTAGAATTTTTTTCTTTTAAAAATTTACTTATAAATCTTATAAATTTTTTGCTAAACTGTTTCATACGTATAAGTAATATTAGAAAATGTAAACAGACAAGTGTTAGTGTATCAACTATCTACGTGTGGTGTGTGTATCTAATACGTATGCATATGTATTAAACATTATTCATAAAGTATCATATATACTGGTAGTATAGTGACATTATTGTGAATTATTTAAAGTTTCATCATTATCTAACATGCGTGTTTAACGTTTCATTACTTGTCGTTTATTTGCAGTAGACAACATGTTACGACCGCGGAAGAGTCGCGTAGGTGTAATGTGGTGGGGTCGTCAACATGTTTAGAAATAGATTTGAACTAGACGCGGTGACGCTACAGCGACCTGAAACAGCGACCGCTGTGTTCAGAATCGAGTTCAGCTTGAACATGAATGGCGGAGTTCATCATATTTAGAAATATAAACTTAGTAAGCGATACGATTGTTCATTATGATGTCAAACGGAATTTGTATTTACACTGTCAAGAGAGGCTTTTTTAAGCGACGAGACGAGTAGGACGTTCAGCCGATGGTTAGTGATACGCCCGCCTATAACAACGTGGCGCTAGTTAGGATATACACGGCACCACGTTGCGCTCATCGCCTGAGATAAGATGTTGAGTCTCGTTACCTCAGTAATTATAATAGCTACAACACTTTTCAAATCGGAACACAGTAATGTTCGCACACTACTGTTTGGGGGCAGAAATAGGCGCTGCGGTGGTACCTACCTAGTCTGCGACAACGGAGACCTACCACCAGTTAAATATATTTCTATTTTTACGAGTCCGTGCTAGACTTCATAATACCATCAATGTAACTAAATTTTACAAAATGTATCGAGTTTTTTTAATTATACGTTACCCCCGATATTTCGAATACTCTTCAGCAGCTATATGATCATGGAAGAATTGAGGTAATAGTTGTCCAAACATCATAGTTTCCTGACGGAGTACTTTTAAATATTTGTTTACAGTTCAATCTATGCAGAGTGAGTTCACTGTACTTTCATACAGTTCACAAGTTTCCCAACTCTTCTAGAGGTTTGATAGTGTTTAAACGGTTAAAAAGTAGTGGCTAAGTTTATTAACAATGAGATCCTCTGCCTGTGGTTGTATCTATCTATCTACACAAACGCCTAAGTTACTAACAAAGTTCGTGACTTGGATTGTTACCGATGAAACAATCCTCTATCTCTATTTTAACACCTACAGCCGTTTGAAGAGTGAACCCCCACACGTGCTATACACGTGGTATATACAAGTTAGTTTTGGAACGTAAACTATGCAGCAAGTATATTTAGAACGACATAGTTTGAGGCGGCGAGTGTTTTTGTTTTGTATCACCCAACTAAATCATTAGACAGAGAAAATCTAGGATCTAATAAAGAAATAAAACTGCTTATCGGTGAGAATAAAGATTTCAAAGAATCCAGAAATTATATCAAATTGTATGAACTTGTTGCCAAGAGTTAAACAAGTCAATAATAACCACTATAACTTGTTGCGTGCTGAGGCGTCATAAATGTCAAGATTTAGAAATAATTGTAATTTGGATAAATGCAATGAATTGTATATACGATTGCTTGGTCCTTCGTTGCTGAGGATACAAGAGGAAGATCCTTTGCTTGTCCTGTTTATCTTTTTCTTTTGAATCAGTACTATTACACACAACGGTCATTAATGATTTCCCGGATATCCACCGTCGTTTGTTGGTACGGTCGAAGTCTCTAGAAGATTTTTTTATACTTTAACATCTATATATGTTAAAGTATAAAAACATTATTTGTACCTACATATATAATGAAAACGGGTTTTTGTTCGTCAACCTCGTGAAAACTAGTATATAATAAACCTATTTATAATAACGGTACTACTGAATGCATGTGTTTGGGTTGGAAGTGTGGTTTCGATATATTAAAAACTAAATCATAGAAATTATTATTTTGTATAATATTCTTAAATTACTATATAATTATTTAACAACATATTCAGTTTAAAGTTTTTAGTTTTTTATATGTAAAAAGAAGAAAAAGAATCGCAGTACAAATGTCTTATATACACGTTATCAAGTTTATAATTGAGCGATATTAATCAAATAATAGTAATAAAAGTATAAGGTATCAGTTGAACTACCCGTTTGTCTAGTCGCTTCGTAAAAATTACAAAATATTGTAAAATGTTTCAATATCAACCATTTTTTCAAGTAAATTCTAGTTGCTATGTGCATTATTATTATCCAACATCACTAAATTACGTAAAACTTTCACCAATTGATTGCAGTTCACAATATTTACGTGACTTTTTACAAGGAACTCGTTTCGGTCCACTATCTGCGGAATCGGCCTTCGTTATAGTGACATAACCGCGAAATTGATCTTTTTGTTACGGAATGGGTTCACGCGAAGAGCTTTCTACGGGGGCCACCTTGCGTAACTAGCGAAAGATTTAAAAATAAACGGTTTAATAGTAAGTTAAAGTACTGAAGTTCTTAATTGTTTGTTGATATATGTTGGAGTACAAGCGGCGACGGTATCACCACACGAAACTAAAAACCCGCATGTCCTACTGAAGAAATGATATGAAATAACATTAATAAATCATTGTTGGTGCCAGGTAATATAGTTGTGTTCATCATCATCATTATGAGCTAAAGGAACCGACCCTTAGATATACGCCTTTTTATCGTGGTGAAAATGCCCTCGAATACCTGTCTTCGCGGAAAGGTAGATCTGTATCTCAAGTAAGACGGGTAGGTTCCTTTCAGCTTTACCATGATTGTCCAAGCCCCAGGTACTGGTTCCCACTGCCACGACAAGGCGGGAACCAATTTAAGGGACGTGACTTAAGCCTGCTTTGAAGATATCCACAACTTTAGGTACTGTGCAGCTCAACCCTCAGACCCTAAATCGTGAGGGATCATCAGGTCAATGGAATTAAATAAATATCTAACTGTAAGTAGGACATATCACAATTATAATTTGTTATTATATAAACATAGTATAAACTGGTTGTAAAAAGAAAAAACCAATAACATCACAATTATTAAACGATAGGGTTTTATCAGGGAATATAAAGCACTTAAAGCGGCAAAAACTTTATGTTTAATAAACATGGAGTACTGATATCGCCGTATCATGGATATTGACAAAACACAATGTCACGAACGGGTCGTGCCAGGTTCGATGCTCGCGGAAACTGAAAAATATCGGAAAAACCACGAAAGGCGCGCGGCTGCCGTGCGATGGAGCAATTTATACGCGAACACAAAAATACTTTGTTTCGAAAAGGTCGATGTAATAAATATACGTAAACCTTGAAAGGGTACTAAAGATCATAAATACAATACTTTTTAGTTTTTCATCGTTACTACTTAATATATACAATATACATTCATAGTAACTGTAAGTATATTGCAGGCGTGTAGGTGTATGATGAAGTTTAAATTTTTTTTCCGATCACGATTACAAAACTTTCGATTTAAATTAATATACACTTAATAGGATTTTTCCGTGTTTGACTTAATTTCAATAGAAAACAGTTATTTAACTTGTGTGTGATCGAATGTGAATCTATTATAACATACTGAATTAGTTTCTTACAGGTGCTGAGTCTGCTTTTATTCCACTTAGTTTACAAAAGAGCCGCATTTGCAATATTAACTTGCCTCGTTGAACTCTCGACTTCTCAGCCTATTGTGCTCCACTGCTGCATGTAACACTTCCAGCTAAGTGGAAAATGTTTTTGAGTTTTTCTTATTCAAAAAACATTCTGAATCCCCTTTTGAAATATACGATGTCACGAGACGAGTGGAACGTTCACCTGATGATGTTATTCGCGCTAGTTAGAATGGTATTCACTGCACCACATTGCGCTCCTCACTTTAAGAGATAAGATGTTAAGTCTTGTTATTCCAGTAATTCCACTAGCTACAACTCCTTTCAATCCGGAACACAGTAATGTATGTAGACTACTGTTTGGCGGCAGAAATAGTAGCTGCGGTGGTAGTTACTTAGACGGTCTCCGGCAACAGAGACCTACAATCAATATGTTTATATACATATTGTTTACACATTAGTACACACGACACACACATATAACAACAAGACATGCAGGAAAGACACAAAAGTATTGGAAAAAAAATTTTCTTACACATTTTATAATTTTAGTTTCCTTTGCTAAATTGTTTCTTTTTCAATTGTTGTCTCTTACCATCAATATCGGTTTAGAAAGTGACAAGCTCACAAAGATATTTTCTTACAAGTTAGTCAAAAAAAATTAATTACAAAATTTTTATTAATTGTTGTTGAAAATATTACATTCAATGAGCAGTGTTTTAAATCGCATTAGAATATAAACTATCATCAAGTAATACATCTATCGAGATAAGTCTTCATTACCACAAATCTAGACAGTGTTGATCTTAGCTAATTCATCGCGACCATAGACCTGTATAATCTGCCTACCAGCGTTGCTATCGCGACTTTGACATTGACATGAAGCAGCGTCGCAGCGGCGTCGCGTATCAGAGACGGAACTTTCAAAGCGATGTAATTTAATCGATATTAATTAAATTATACAAACTGCAGGCGCTGGTGATATTTTTAGTTAAAGTTAACCAGCAGATATTACGTAAAGCATAATGTACATACATACAACATATGCTTGTACGTATGTTTTAAGCAGTTAAAATACTTTTCGCCCTGAACAGGTTCACATCTTATCGTAGCGATGGTGTTCAGTAGACATGGCTTGATCGCCCACGATGAAGGTAAGAGCGACCTATCCGACCAGACCGTGGGGTAGAGCCGAGGTGGCCGCTCCAGGTGAGCTTGCTTTGTCCTTCGCAACCGTGATGGAGTCACGGGGGAAGAGGAGTGTCGGTATTGCGTTTGCCGCTTTCTCTCCGCAGTCGTATAACGATTGGCGTCGAAAGCCAAGACCAGATACGCCACAGAAAGTCGGGAAAGTTTTATCTCTTGGCTCCCCTCGCCTCTGGGTGACGAATTTGGAGGTTTCATTCTCAAGATGATGATAAGAAGCAGGGAGGAGAGCGCGATGTATGTTCCGACGCGCTCTTATAGAGGTGAAAAGGGGGTTTGTCTCCCGAGATGCAGCCGGCGCTGACAAGGTCGCGGAGGTGTGCGAAAGCGTTACCGTGGCGCCGCCGTAAAGCGACGAGGGTGGAACATCGTGGGGGACTTAGTCAGTGCAAGTCCGACATATTTTTTTCTACTCTGCCCTTGTCTAGACGGGTATGCGAAGGCATTTCTTCCATTAAAGTAAAAAGAAAAGGTAGCATACTTTAAATTATTTACTACATGAATGTTAACTTATAGCGTTAACTGTCCGGTTAAATACCACCACAATGTCTAATTCCACTCCTTTATAGTAATGTACAAATACTGTGTTCCTATTTGAAGAGCGATGTAACTACGACGAATTATTATAAAACAAGACATTTAAAGGCTGTTATTATTAGGACCTCCAGAAAAACTCCTGCTCGTCCCTTCAATTTGATACGTGTAAAGAAAATATGAATACATTTTATGATAATAACACCTGATCATAAAAAGTAATTTTATTACGATTCGATTTAATGAATATCACTCTCCCAAGTTTAATTTACATGTGTAACTTGTACTTGGTAAGCAGCGGCAGGGATGTAATAATATTAAAACTGCGATTACACGCTTCGCTTCAATTAACGTCTCAAGTACTGTTAAGCTTTTATAAAGGTGCCCTTTTACTTAGTTACCGTTTAATATTCAACCACTGATTTGTATCCTTTGATTTTTTATGAAGTAAATTACCAAAGCATAATATTTTTAATTATTAGTTTTAGCAAATTGATATGTTTTCAAGTTTGATTACATTTATACAAGCTGTTCCTCGCCGGAGTTGCTAGCCGTAACATAGTATTAGGTTTGAAATTTGTCTGTTATTCGTTGAGAGCAACCGCGACCGTCCACACTGACTTTTATTATTAACACCCCTTCCCCTCAACTTTCTTTGGGGAAGGAATTTTGTAAAATCCATTATTAGCTGAATGCTGAATGGCAATATCTCTATCAAATTTTGAGTCTACTTCTAATGTTTTCTCACATCTCGTGATCAGTCAATGAATATCTGAATGTCTCCTATATATTATATATACAGATATATAGAACATCGAATCTAGTAATTAAATTTATGTATACTATTTTTAATACCTTCGTTAACTGTAGTAAGGAATCGCTACTAATATATTACCAACATTACAACACGTCCGACCGACTGTTGAAATATTCCGGATAGCAGTCCATAAATGTGTCGCGCGTGCTTTGAAATGTCCTCTCACGTTGGCCGCAAAGCCGGCGTTATGGCAACCCATCTTCGCTTTTTTAATGGATACAACAGTATCCACTTATCAGTTTGTTGGCTACTTAATAGAGGACTATATTATTACACTGGTTGTATGACCCATAGTACTCAATTCGTGTTGTTATACTTTATCTAATGATGGTAATAGGGCTGACCATGTACTACCAAAAAGGGACAATCGAACGATCAGAGAGATCCTGGAGAGGAAGTCACATAATAGGCAGATGTAACGATGACCTGATTAGAATGAGAGGCATCATGCTGATCGCGTTAAAACTATAGAATGAAATAAAGGACAAAGAATAAATGGGGTTTTGGAGTAACAGTCTTTTAACGACTATTCTTAGTAAGTAGTGCATCTATATTAATTTTATACGATAGTAGCACTTAAGTATTATCCGATTCCTTTTTTTTTTCTATAAATTATAAATTTGCGAGTCTTCCCTCGTACTTGTATCCGATTCTGGATAACTGTTAACGATAATTTGTAATGTAACGTAGTTCCGTGATTACGTTCCCTTTACGCGTAGCGGCGTCATTATCGCACTTCAAAGTACAGATTATTAAGTTCAGTTATTGCATTCGATAATTGCACCGTTATTACCTGAGAGTTTAATGAGAGCACGACGTAAATAATTCATAAAACAGGAACATTATTGCATCCCTATACCTTTCATATCATATCTAAACAGAACATAATAAATAATGTGGAAAATCTAATGATCCATTTTAATAGTTTTTGTAGTAATCTGTGAACACATTGTTAGTTTTTAATTTGGCCCTATATTCAAGTTCCTCTCCCAAGTTTGACTGACAATTAGGTAGCAAGGAAACAGTAAAAATTATAAAGAAATAATAAATAACACAGAAAAATATGTGAATTATATCAAATTGGATATGTATGTATGTAAAACTTTGTTAATTTGAACTATTTGTCATTTAACTTAAAAGATTAAGGTTACGTACGTTTTTTGCATCAGTATTGGTATTACCTAAATTTCTTTAGACACCTCCGTATTATTTAAGTAGATTTTATCGTACAAATCTGGCGGCTAATTCGGCAAGGCGAAAGCGTTTTAATAATCTGTTATAACAACTTTCCCATTACAAAACGGGAGTGTGGCCGATGGTGACTGTCTTCAACGCTTCCGCTCGCCTCTCGTGGCGATTCGCTGCGCGAGGATTATCCGCGCCGCTTAATTTGATTGCTGCAAGAAAAGATTGCTGTTTTTTACGTCCCACTATTTCAGCTTAATGATTTACATCAATACAATCGATTTATTTGTAGAAACATCACATCACATCATCAGCCGATAGACGTCCACTACTGGACAAAGGTTTTCCCCAAAGATTTCCATACGTCCCGTTAATGATTCATATGAGAGGATTTGGGTCATTTCCCACCACGCTGGCCCAATGCAGATTGGTGGGAGAACCCAACCCAACCCAAGTGGTCTGTAAAAACAAAACAATTTATTACTACTTTTGTTAGACATGGCTCTTAATACCTTTTTTATTATAAGCAACTGCATAAGATAGTCCACCTCGCTGTTATTACAATAGCTCAATTAAAATTACGGCTCTTTACATACTAATGTATTTAATATTTATTTACATCTTATATTTATCACTTTAATAATACATAGTTAAATCGCTATACGGTTAAAAATGGAAACTACTTCTCGATCCAGCTACAATGCCCTTCAAACAGAAACCAAGAAAACGCGCACTACTGTTATTTATAAAAGACTTCAACATCTTCACCACAATCTTCTCTGAGTTGGACTGCATTTATTTATTTAAAGGGAATCTTACGGCATACATTAACATACACTTAATGAGCTACATTAATTTAGTAGGAAATCAAAACAAGTTTTCTCTTTTAATTGCAGATAATAAATATAGTTAAGGGCACCCAATTGCACTAATTAAATACTAAGTAACATTGTTACCGAAAGAAAATGTTAATATTTTACAAACAGAGGCATCGCTGGTGGTAAACAGAGGCAGGCACTCAAGTTATATTTGAGTTTAGTATAGTTAGTATGTAGCACGAGGAGTGGATACAAAGCGATGAAAACGAAACACGCTGAAAGGTATAGGTATTTTCAATTTCCTGAGGGATTGGGAACAGTCGACACGATCCTGAGCTATATTTAATAAAAACACAAATATCAGCTGCATGTCTCCACTATATACTTGATACGTAATCATTATCATTAACAGACAATGATGACGTCGAGTGAAGTACATAGTGAGGACATGATCGAGTTGCTTTATAAAAATGCTTTGTCTCGTTATCTAACATTAGAATTCTAATTTGTAGGAACATTTTCAATTTACCGTTGATGTTGAGAAAAAAGAGCGGTGCATTTGTAATTTTATGGTAATAGTTTGATGGGCATCGTCTGTAACGAACGGGGGCCATAATTAGCGAAAAGTTGAGCTTTCGCTTTTTTACCCACTCCGGCGTCGGAACGTTTTTGCCGCGCAACATTCAGAGCGAGTCCGGTGAAATACCGTTTCTTTGAAGTTAACTATTGTAACTTTTTTTTTTTAAAGAAAAACTGTTTCTGCACAAGGGTCAAACTTTCCGTTCACATGTCGGTGTTTGGATTTTGAAAAAAAAATCATTAAAAATAATGTAACTAAGCTTAAAACTTTTAACAAAGATTATGTATACCCTTTAAAAGGACAATGGCGATGTGAACGGCATACTAGTTTTAAATACTAGGTCCAATTTCAGTAATTTTGCGACAAAACGTAATTTTTTTAATACTCTTATTACTAATGCGATACCTGTTGGGAAATCTCGTTTTTGTATATTTTTTTTAAAAAGCTTTCGAACTGTCAAGGATTTAAACATTCGATCATATTAATTGCTCCTATAATAGTAACTTAAATGATAAAGATTATTGATCAGTGATCAATAGTTCGATTTGTATGTGGGAATGTAACGATTTCGTTAACGAGTTGTGCCTTTGTGATATATCGATGCATATCGGGTCGTATCAGCAAAGTGAATGCGCACGCGCATGTAGGCTAATTGTGTGATGGATCGACAATGCATCTACGTGAAGTATTCTCAATGTGTATATAGATGTTCCTCATAAAACTTTAAACGGTCTTGCATAGTTTCCATGACTACTTGAGTTATTAATCATTGAAACTGTATGAATAATTATTATATTTTTGTTTTATTTATAGGTACGTGAACCCGTTGCTGACGACGCGTAAAAGCAAACGGTATTTTATCATATACAGAAATAGGTGTATCTAAATTGATATGGTTAATTTGTATGTTAAAATATAAATATCCACTGAGTGTTCATACACTCAGTCGTTCAAAAGCGAATGCGGTGAAAAAAAAAAAAGTTGAGAAAATTAAATTTCAAATTCTTAGTCTATGAACTTGATCATAAAAATATACACAATTGTTTTTAAACGTAAGCTCTGCTAATAAACAAAATATATAAAGAATGTATATCTACCTATATAATATACTTAACTATTTGTTAGAATAATATCTTCAAAAGGTAACAAATTTATGTAACAATAATATTTGCATTGTTAGTTTTATGTTTATACATCGTAACAAGAAACCTATTCAGAGTTATTTAAATGTAAATTTTACAGTTACACACAACTGTTACTATTAATTAGTTGTTTTTCTGTGTTACCAACAATTATCGATCGAAGTAGAATAATTGAATATTTTCTTCATGTATGTAAAAAAAATATTGATAAAAGGAGGAAATATTCACATTGGCTTTTGAAAGCATGCAACAATATATTCAAAAGCTTTAAAAAAGGACTGTTTGATCTAGAAAGAAGGAAGAAACGTGTAAATCCTTTAAGAACTAAGGAGAATATTATTTATGTTACCAAAGTTTACAAAAATATGAAAATATTTACTTACCCGCATTGGCTTTTGTGCGACTGGGAGAATAGTTTAAATTTAAAATTCAAAACCTGCTTGCTATTACATTCAGACATATTTTTAAGGAAAAATGTAACTAAAAACAAAGCATACGTTTGAAACTATAGTTAATTTAATGAGTAAACTCCGTTGCATTTATAATCGTTAACTAAATTATCATTGAGATTAAGTCGGATGGTAATCAGTAAATTTTGCTGCTAGACGCCCACATCCGATGCATCTCATCATTATTATATCGAACGTGGGACTGTGAGTCAGGCGAAGCTCTTTATTGACCGTTCAAGTCTTAACTTACCTATTAAGTTAACTTTAAATCTACTTACAGTACGCAAAGCCGCATAAACCGGGTTTTTATTAGTTTATTTTGTCCAATTACTAATGATTTATTAGCCATCGCCATTTCGAATTGCACTTAAATTGAACTGTGTCGTTTTCCACTTTGGATAAACCGCGAATATACTTTGTTATACTTGGAACGTTTTTAGAGAACAAGAATTTTACCAAAATGTTGTAACTAATACTTCTATTGAACCACAACCTGCAGGAGAGTTAAATGTATAACTTGCGGTAAAGTAACAAACATTTGGTAATTTATATCCGGTTCAAGCAAATTTACACATAGAAGTATATCTATAATACATTGCTCGATTGTTGCTGGTGACTATTGATCAATACACACGAAAAATCGATACGTAATTATTTTGCTGTAATTATAAAAGTTATGTAGATATATCATCTTCAGTGATGGATAATTATCTTCGAAATCATTGCTAATCCCATGCTATTAAACATAGAAAGACACAAGTCTTCTCTACTTCCACCATTGGCAGCATAATTTGTCTAAAAAGGATTATATTCTGTTCTACTTTAAACCTATACGATGAATATGAATATTTCCGATCTCAAAATCTTACGCTTAATGAGGGTGTTTTTAAGTTATTGCTATTATTTATGCACCCCCATGTACGTAAGCCATTATGGGAGGAGAGAGAGACACCACATTCTATTGTGCAAAAATAAATATGAAGGGATATCTAGACACTATTATTTTTCATTCCAAACAAGGGTAGTGAATTAATATATCAAATATACGGTTATAAATGTACATATGAACATAGTATCAAAAGATGGATGTGTTAACATTCTTAATATTGTATGTACTTGTTTAGATAACAACTAATCATCATCAGCCGCTAGACGTCCACTGCTAGATTGCTTCCAGCGGCTTCCGTATTATATAACTACTTATGTATAACCATAATTATTAACCATTAAGTTTTTTGTAATTATATTGAGATTTAATACCTAATTTGCTTCAGTTGGAACCAAATATATTATAACAGGACTGAATCATGACTTCTGTAAAGTATTTATTGTCTTATTCGTCATCAGTGAGTGTCACCTTCAAATAGACGTAGGGCGGTCAGTTGGAGAAAACCTCTACATTAATTATCTGCGATTTTTTTAAAAGTACAATAATTAAAACTTGTTACTCCATACGTCATTGTAACAAATTCTTTGTTGCTTTCCGGATGCTCATACGTTTGCCGTAGATGTTTCCTTCAAGAATCAGCTTTGAAAAATAGAAAAGAGATTCCCGTCTATATGCATCCCTTCTTTAACAGTTCTCATCAGTTATCTTTTACAATTGGTTTGTTTTATATAGTCCTTCAAAATAAGATATAGAAAGGGTGTTATAAAGAAAATTTATATTCGTAGTTTATCTGAGTATACAGATCGAGTCGGATAATTTTCAATGACTTCTTACCTAGTCTAAGTACGCTGGTACGTCTGTGTATAAAGTAGTAGACTCTTGGTGATTATGAGTTGTGTACCTTGGAAGTAATTCCGGCGCTGTCGACACCATCGCACGTTCTCACGACGGACCGATGCGCTAATGCTTATCCGGGGCAGAGGTGACCTGAAGACGGACGTGTCTCCATGTAACTGGTCATTATTGTAACACACTAATTACCAGCATTGATTATACCTGCAGCAAGGAAGCCAGCTTTGTAAGTTAAGTTTAATATTTAGTCATTTACTATTGTTGTTCTCTTAAACTTATTTATGTGTAGAACCTGATAGACTTTTTGTGTTTGAATAATTATAAGGATTAATTATACGATAATGAAAAGCACATACAATTACTGGGGTAACGAGACTTAACACCTGTCTAAAGGCGATAAGGCACAATTATGTACTGTGTATACCATTTCAACTAGAGCCTTGTTAGTATAGACAGTCATAGCATTTATCATCAGTTGCCAAATATTGAGCTATTCCCTTTTGTATCAATAAAATGCACACATGGCAAAGCGTTATATGTATTTATGTATGTAAATCCACACTTATGAATTAACATTGTAACATCCCCATGTTCATCTTCTTATCTATCTATTTATACTCAATTTGTCTAATAACATAAATCACACCGCCATCAAACACTTTCCCATGTGAACATTAGTCATTTCATCAACCACAAAGGTCACGTTAAACCTTTCTAAACGTTTTACAAACTGTTTTATTATTTACCGGTTTCCATAATTAACAATCGGAATCTTCATTAAAACCAGTCACGAGAGCGTCAAAGATTATCTCAAGTAAAACACGAACTTTATAATGAATGAAGTGATAAACAGCGAGTTGTCCGAGTTACTTTCAAAAGTCAATCTTAGTCCATTATAAATTTTAACTCGGTATCTCGATCATAATATTTAAACAAGTCGTCGCGACTCGCAATGTGTCAGAGGAAGCTTTAGATAAAATATCTTCTGATTAATGCGGACACGGAGTCGCTTGCTTTCTCCATTCAGATGCCTTTTTGACGCGCGACACACTGCAATCGCTTTTTAATATGCTAACATTTAAACTAATTGAAGCCGCTTTAAAGAAACAACTGTATCAATCAATTGTATGTCGCAATCTGACACTTTAAATACACATTCCGGCTCAACCGGAGGCATGTTACTACCTTAAGGCGTTCCACAGCATATACCATTAGTTTCATTATTGTTTGAGTACCTTTGTGTTCATCGCTCTTGTTACAAATAAATTTTTACAGCTTCTCCTTAGATATACATTAAAAGCAATGAAGAAATTATTTGTATAATATCATATTAATATATAATAATAAACAGCTCCTTTAAAGTTCCCACTTCGAGACCACGGAGCCTTCTCCCAAAAGGAGAGTGTGAAAGCCTTTTATCCGCCACGCTGGCCAAGTGCGGATTGGCCGATGTCTCATATCCTCCAAACCTATTGTTCTTGGAACACATTGCTTTCTTCACGATGTTTTCTTTCACCAAAACCTTGATGGCTTACGTCGCAAAGCATTCGAACGAGCGATACGTTTCGGAGATGGGGTGGGTTCGATCCCCACAAAGCTTATGCCTAGTAAAGGTGAAGAACTATATTAAAAATAACAATCGCTATTACATTTTAAAACTTTATACATTATCTAAACATTTCAGAAAAACTTAAAAAATTAATTATAATTTTTACTACTAACTACTTAACTATACTAGCTAATTTTTTTTATACTATACTAACTAATTTTAACTACCACAATAGCTAACCATATTCTGTAGGTGCTTTAATTAGTTTAGTTACCCCACTGGGAACGAGGCGTGATATATATGTATGTATGTATGATATTTCTAAGTATCTTATTGTTTCATCGGTAATGATCTAGCACTTGAGATCACTTAAATATAGTAAATGACTATTTAATCGAAAATGGTCAAGCGTTCTCGCTTAAAAGAAGAATATAAAGAGTCAAATTAATATTATATATGAATGGTGACAGCTGAAACACAGCAATGGAGTTTCGACAGCAGTTAGCGAGCACGCAGACCCGAGTGGCAACACTGACGAAAAGAACCTCAATAAACGTTGACACACAATACCACAAATATTTTGTAACAACTATATCTGTAATGACTACTTGACTTGATGTGTGAACATAAGGATTTTCATGAAAGTTTATTTGACTCCTATATAATTCCTTTAAGTCTTTCGAAACTAAACAATTGTAATGAATCAAAGTTCCTCATTGTGTTTATCAGTTACTTTTATTTTTTTCTTATTTTATAATGGTCTCCCTTTTCCCACGTTCTCAGTATAATATCAAGTAATGTATATATGTACCTATCAGTTGAAGGTTTATTTATCATGTACTAACGAATGTTATACGATTTCCGCTATCGCTAATCGTTCGCACGATATTAAATACATCGTTGAAATTTCTAACGTTAGTGAAGGAGTTTAAATTCAATGTTACATTTAATTAGTATCCCGTTCAATAACGCACCCATAATTCTGCATCCCACACACCAACGGTACCAATAAACCGACTGAAGCGCGCGTACAACATGCAAATTAACATAATTAAACATCCCGACCGTTTATCTAACGACATTATCTGCGCTGCGGATGTGAAACCTGACCATTAGTTAGGGAGCTAAGAGACCATATTATTTAGAGCTGCAATCGGCGCTGTGTTATATCTGGTTATAAGTGATGCCATTTGTAGTTCTTCTTCTCCTGACCGTACATTTTCATGCCTGAAGATTGGTTATTATCTCAGAATATAGTCGGGCCTCCTTACGTTGGTGAAAAAGATCATTCCCGTATGTTCCGTTACCGAGACTTCTACCTTCCGCCATTATGTCTGTTAAAATGTTTTAATTGATAGTGATAAAACGATAAATATAACGTTTGTTGTAATTCATATCAAGAGCTAACACTAACTCTTTTAAATTTAACACAATCATAATCATAACATAAACATTACATGAAGAACAAACGAAGGTGGCAACCGACGCTTGTCGAGTCGTCTAGCTCTCATTGACAGCTGAAACAGCAAATATTCAAACGTTTAAATATCAAAATTTACTTAATATCAAATTACAATTTAAAAATTTTAACACGTCATTAGAGACATCCGACATTTTCTTTTAAATTACATCTCTTATCTTTAAAATATCTTAAAAAATAGTAGAAACTACCACAGAACGCCCACGACTTCCTTCCGACCTTATTATAGAACTAATTTAAAAATTGGATACATACTACAGTTATGAGAAATTGCCATCATGTCTACTACTTCTCCATTATGAAATGTTATTTTCTGATTTATTTATTTTTTTAAGTTTTTAAAAGGTTTGGCTATCAAGGAAAATGCAACAAAGGACAAAATATTTGAATGTTACGAGTACATATTTTAAAAAAAGAATGCTAACACCAGCACCACCAAAATTTTTGTTCCTTCCTCTTTATTGTTTATCAGCCATAAAATTGATTTGATGATTATATATTGTAAAGGTTTATCCAAAAAAACATAATACCTATATAATGTCTGTGACTAGCTGTTTCCCTTCCGCTTTGCAAGACGTAATACACTCGCGATTACCTTTAGAGAACAAATTTTCCTTAAATCCATTTTTTACTGACCTCTAAATAACAGAAGCAATACTACCCATCCATCTTTACCAAAATTTGAGTCTTTACGTCTAATAATTTCCAAGATCTCGGAATGCGTCAATGAATCTGTGGACCTCTTATATAAGTGACCTTTAAGCTTACTTAAAACCCACTGTGAAGAAACCTTTCATAGCACATCTTCACACTAAAAATAATACAAGGCACTGTGCATAAAATTATAAGTCAAATCATTGTCTTACCTCTAGTCATAGGCAACTGCCACATAACATTACAGAGGCTCTAAAAACCATGCCATCTCATGAAATACGATACATCTACCTATAACAATTTGTCGCTAATTAGGATAACTTACACTGCATCGTATTGTTGATACAAGAAATCAAACCTGTAGTAAGTTCATTAGCTACTACACCCTTCAATATTGAACACAGTAATATATGCATAGTAATGTTTGGCAGCAAGAATAAGAGCTGCGGTTGATAGCTAGACAATTTTTTTTACGTACGCTTGTTCATAACAACATCCTAATTCCTAATTCTTGATGTAGACAGGGCTGCAAGCTACAGCGGCTCTTACAGCTCATCTGACACTGGGCTCGTGGACCCGGATCCACGGCCTGAATTCATAACAACATAGTACTAAATATAGTATATATATACACAGCACCACCCTGTGATTGTCGCCTAGAGATATAAGATGTCTCATTTCACTAGATACAACACCATTCAAAGGAAATACATTACTGTTAGGTATTAGCAATAAAATCGTCAGTGATAACCTAGACGGTTCAGCAATATTAGTACTAGTATCAGTATAAAAATCAATGTATTCATATTGTGTAATATATAAAGATCTTACAGATTATATTACAGTAGTTCCAATATATATAAGTTTAACTTTTCATGTAGAAACAAAATCAAATATGCTTTTGAATAGTTTGAATTTCTCACTAATTGAACAATGAATGTGTTTAATATTATTTTATGATTCGGTGTAAAAGTAATTGAAGGTTTTGTTCAAGGTAAGTCGTTAACATTTACCCGACCCTACGTTCAGCTACCAGCACGCGAGTCCAGCGGCCGTACGTCGGGAAAGCTATACAGCATTACGCTTTCTATGAGCAGTGTTAAAGCAGCGGAGCGTATTAGAAAGCCAATGTATACGAAGTAATGTTGTTCAATTGTATGTTGGCAGTCGTCGAGGGTGTGAGGTCGTAGACACGCCGGAGACGGTCGGTTGGTGACCTCTGTCCCGTGCCCAAAACCTAGTCTAGCACGCCCACTACTTAGGCACAACAATAAGGAATAAATTATAAATGTACAGTTAGTGGCAAAACAGATAATAAATGGGATTAATGCTGCAGTTGATATTGTATATTATATGCGTCTAACACATTTGTTAAAGTCAACTCCCCATTGGGGGTAGTCACGATTGGATTGGTATATTCGCCTTTTCCACGTACATATTCTCAATTAAATAATAAGTAGTATTTAGTATCAACAAACAATTTCAATACTTTTTTTTACATCATGTAACACGATGAAATGAAATTAAACATCGTAACTTGATACTACTAGCATTACTTTGCTTTGGATATCACTGATAAGAGATTAGTCCTTCTAACAATTCCTCTTTTTTATATTAAAAAATTGTACAAGTCTTTTTTGAAGGGAAACATGAAATAACAAGTAAACGTTCATGGATAAAAAATCAAAGAGTTTCATGGTCATCTCATGATTTTGACCCATTATCATCATATTAGATATCATTTTTAAGAAAGAAAGGATACACGAATATTTATAAAAAAAAAAGTTTAATTATATCGCGACTAGTTGATATCTTACAAATTTCTTTATATACATATACATAATGTATATGTATGGTACATATATGGTGTATATAACTATTTAAAACTCTTTTTTGGACTTTTGCCATTTTTATACAGTATACAGTAATTAGTTTTTCTTAAATTTGAAAACTAAATGTATAGTTTTCGACTGCTTTTATATAGTGAGTGATACTTTTTTTTTATAAATACTACTTGAAAAAATTACACAGAATAAAGCGAAGGTTTCTTCTTACTTTGACGTTCAGTTTTGCATTTCCATATTTCAATATAATAAGTATACGTCAAGCGATCTTCAGTGATCCGAATGTAGTTAGATACAAGCTTTTTCGGTATTTCACATATTTTCATATTTTTAGAATTCGAAAGCTACGAAGATCTCTCTCTGAAAGCTTTTCCGCTTTAAAAGCATTGCAAATATTTGAATTTGTGAAATAGATAGTATAATAATATAAGGTTAGTAGTATTTAAAAGTTTGTCGGACTATTAATATTTTCTAATTAGTAGACATCTTTTCCTGCACAGATGATAAAGCAAACAAATGCATACAAAGTCTAACTTAAGTATAGCGTGGATTTCACCCGGGCGTGTAAAATTCAGTCCATGAACAAAAGACCCGTAAACATAAGGCAGGGGAACAAAGAACGTTGAAACACCAGCGGCTTAATATGTTGCCAGCTCAAATGTAAGCTCTAATACTAAAGCATAGATTATAAAATCGCTGAACCTTAATCTTCACAGATTAGTTTTAGCGATTTCTACTGGTGGTAGGTCCTATGTTACCGGAGACCGTCTAGATAAGTACACATAGTACTGTGCAAATAATAGTTTGGCAAATATCTCCCTTCCGCCTTTTTGTCTTTTGAATTTCGCGGCTATGTACAAAGCGCTACAGAACTCGTATCTGGCAATACTATACATAATTTGAAAGGTCTTGACATAACCTACAAAACGACGCTATGCATAATTAGTTTGGATATTGCGTTCAACAGTTATAGACGTGTAAACATATAGTTCACTAACGCCGAAATTCGCGCTATTTTAAAGTTTTCCTTCGTTAAAGGCAAATCCGCTAGAGAAACGTTCCGTGAGATTAATGGTGTTTTGGGGGATGGTACTCTATCACTTCGAACCGCGGAGGAATGGTTTCGACGATTCAGAGCCGGTGAAAACGACACCATGGATAAGCCAGCCGGCGGAAGACCTGTGACGACAAATACCGATCAAATCATGGACTACATCGAGTTAGACCGGCATGTGGCATCTCGCCCATATGGCCAGACGCTTAATTCTACCATCTACTGCGAACAACTGGACCGCTTGAAGCAGGCGATCGACCAGAAGCGTCCAGAATTGGCCAGCAGGAAGGGTGTAGTGTTCCACCAGGACAACGCCAGACCACACACTTCGTTGATGACTCGTCAGAAGCTACGGGAGCTCGGATGGGAGGTTTTATCGCATCCACCATATAGCCCGGACATAGCGCCAAGTGATTACCACCTGTTCCTGTCCATGGTGAACGCCCTTGGTGGTGTAAAGTTGAACTCAAAAGAGGCTTGTGAAAAGTGGCTGTCCGAGTTCTTCGCAAATAAGGAGAGGGGCTTCTACGAGGGAGGTATTATGAAGTTGCCGTCTAGATGGAAACAGATTATCGAACAAAACGGCGCATATTTGAACTAAATCCGATCACTGTAACACTTTTTATAAAGCATTGAATAAAGAGCAAAAAAGCGGAAGGGAGATATTTGCCAAACTTATATTACTGTGTTCTGGTATGAAGGGTGTAGCTGTAGATAATGAAATTACTGGAGTTACGAGACTTGACATCTTACGTCTCAAGACGAGCACAGTGTGGTGATGTACTCGTATATCTACTAACTAGCGATCTATTGTTATGGGCGGGCGTGTCACTTACCATCAGTGAACGTCTCTCCCGTCTTGTCGCTTAGTAAAATAAAAGAAACGATTGCAAATGGTGGCTGGTGTGAAATATAAATACTGAAGAGAAGTCAATTAATACAAATTAGTCCTTTTTAGTGACTATTTTTATATGCTGGACATAGGTCTCTTCAAAGATTTCCATATTGGTCGGTCCTGCGCCGCCCGCATCGTCAGGTACCAGAGGCTGTCATTATTGAAGTTCATATGGGAGGATTGAGCCATTTCTCATCACCTTGGCCCAATGCGGTTTGGTAGGAGCCAGAGCCTCGTTTGTTGGTTAGAAGGGTGCACCACGAGCAGGTGAGGTTGTCTTGGATCTCGTGAGTCGCTGTACGAGAGCCCCTATTCTATTTAATAAATGATAAAATATACATATTGTGCTTTCAAGAAAGTTGAATACTCTAAATATACTGTATATGGGTTAATTTTTTTTTATAATCTCTGATGATAACAACTTCATGAATCAATCTTTAGATATGCACATTGGCTTAGACTAAGTCGTGTGCAATTGGGACATTGTATTCATTGAGTTGTCACATTCCTTTCAGATTTCAATGTGACGTTGATGAATCGTAAATGTTTTTATTAATCAATCAGTTTGGAAGATAAAAGAATGTATTAAGGTTACATAATAAATCTTTTTGTGATAAGATTCATCGTTGTTTAACATTGGTACTATAAAGCAAATTATAACATTTACTATAAAACAGCGATTCTGTTTTCAGCAAGTTATAATCTATCGAAAGTATTCAGGTATTAAACATAATATTTGAGATAATATATAATATATACAGATATAACAGGTGATTTAAATTTGAAAACAAATCGCATCATGTCCCATAGATTTCAAATTTCACAAAAATATACCTAAAAAATATATCTATCTATTTTATTAATAGTAAGTTTTTACTGATGGTAGGTCTCTGTTGCCGGAGACTGTCTAGGTAGGTACCACCGCACCTCCTATTTCTGCCGCCAAGCAGTAGTGTGCAAACTTTATTTTGTTTCAGTTGGGAGGATCCTGTAATTAGTGTAATTACTAGAGTACGAGAAACTCGTACTACTTAACATATTATGTCTCAAGGCGACGAGCGTAATATGGGGCTGGTTATACCATTCTAATCAGCGCTTCATTATGGGCAGGCGTATCACTTACCATCAGGTGAACGTACTGCTCGTCTCGTCGCTTGGAAGAATAAAAAAATATTATTATAATAGTGCTCAGGTACTATTCTATCAGATTTATCTCTGTAACAATATGTGTTAATCGTTACATGAAAAATAATGTGCCTGTAGAAATTACACTTAGTATTTAATTTGGTGTATAATATTTCCGTGTATGTAACGATGTAACTAAACATGATTACCCACCATTCCGAAACGCGCAACATTATCATTAGGCTATGATTAAAAAAAATATATCTACCACTTTTCCCATCCAACGGATCGTGAAAGAATAGGAACACGCGAGGTGAGTGTTGAAACCTCAAAACGTCCAAACACACAAATCGTACTCTCGCATAGGTCTCGCGTATTGGATTAAGAGCTGTATTGTTTAAGTTTTATAACTTACAATAGAATAAGTGAAAGTATAATTTAAGTAAAGATTCTATGTACGCATGTACAGATAATTATATCTGTGACTAAAGTTTGAAGGTTGAAATGAAAACAGTGGTGAGAGGAGGCAAGAAACATCTCGTATCAGTAATTCGAGCACCGTGAATGTGTTCATCTCATTTTAGCTTTTTTTCTCCTTCTTGGGATACGGAAATGAAGTTATTTAAAATGAAGACAATTTTGTTAAGTTCTGGCAATTATTATAATATTTGATCAAACTGTTATTGTAAGTTTTGTCAAAATCATGAAAATTTATTATAATTTAAAAAAAAGTTATAGCTTCTTGACGATTTTGTGAACTTAGAAGAGACTATATTCATGTGTTTATTAGAAGCTACAAGGGGAACGAGAAGTTCACCTCATGGTAAGCCCTGCCCATAACAATGTAGTGCTAAGTAACAGCACCACATTGCGCTCGTAGCTTGAGATATAAGATGAGTCTCGTTACCCCAGTAATTTCACTAGCTACAGCGCCTTTCAAAACGGAACACAGTTGTTTGCATACTATTGTTTATTGTCAGTAAAAGGCGCTTCGGTGATATCTATCTAGACAGTCCCTGTCAACTGAAAGCTACCCCCATACTACTATGCTAGCTACATAATAACTGTTATATGTAATGAGATTTTATCTTTCAAAAGAGATTTGTTCCATTCTATACTTATAATATAATAACAAAACAGATATAAACTAAATGAGCTGGTGTAGTTTATTACGTGCGACACATTTCCGCGCCAATTGATCGCAACATAGTATAAGTGCCCGTTAATAATATGTATTGAAAACTTGTAACGTACTGTAAAATGCTCTGGAAATAGTTTTCTATTTACATTACGTGAGTCATTGCATTTGAATGTAGACTTAGTTTATATAACTAACACCGTTAATACTTTTGTTAGTTAACTATAATATTATCCTTTTTTAATATGATAGCAACATGACGTAGAAGGAAAGGGCCTTTGTACAATAGAGGTTCGCTTAAAATCAACACGACCGTTAATAACGATGGTTTTCATCCCCTAAAATTATGAGGTTGGACATTAATTGTTTGTGGATCGACTGGGTGGTTAACAAAGACTAAAATAAAAGCTGAGACCTACTGACTTTGTTTTTAAAGATTGATATTGTTCAGCGAAAACCATCTGATACGCAATCCTCCCACAACAGCTCTACAGATCAACGTAGGAATTGTCAGTAGTTAAATCTCGTTTTATAGCCAGAGAATCAAACACGATATCAGAATTCTGTTCATCATCATCAGCTCTGCTTTATTAACGCATGTAATCAGGCAATCGAACAAGCTGCTCTAACAAGTATTCGTTTCTTTCAAAGGATTATAGTGATACAGTACTCACTCTCTAATATTAAGACGTTACCTCTAATATAGGTTCAACACTGTCTGCAGCAGGCCCTGTTCCGTTTCTCTCACATCCGTTGATTAAATTAAAAATATCAGTTGTTTTTACTGCTTGCGACGTATACTTATTATAAACTTTTCACTTACATATGAAAGAGTGACCAGTTAACTAATAGCAGGTTCTAAACCATATTTACCTTGTTGTTACATTGATTATTACTACATATGTGCTACCGTTATTTACTATATACTTGAATACAAGGTTTCTATACGTCAATTACTAAATGATTTATTGCGATCGGTACCGGATTAAAGACTTTAACATATTTTGATGGCATGTATATTAAAAACGTTATAATCAATAACCGTTATTATGCCATCGGTTAGCTGATTGTGTGGTGTCATATTATGCAGTTAGAAGCTCGGAGCGGCTGTAATCTTTGCCGCCAAGCAAATGTTGAGACAATGAAATCCTAATATACAATAATCATTATTGGATAGTTTATATACATTATATAAAGACAAATATTGATAGAATTCATAAAACATTATATATTTATTTAATACTATAACTAATGAAGAATATGCGCTAGTAAGCGAACATGTGCTATTAACGAACATTAGATTCAACTGAATACATATATACTAAACAACAAACTACCTATCATCATACATTTATAAATAGATTGCAGCTCAGCTACTTTTATATAATTAGAAGTTAAATTTTTGTTACTTAAATTAAAAACGACGTATGTACATTTTAAAAGAAAAATCATCACTTTTAAAATTCCGAATCTGCTCTTATACTAAAGGTGTTCGGTTATTTAAACAGATTCAATGTTATAGCATTCTGTTAATTATAGCAATAAAATAGCATAACGTTATAAAAAGAATAATTTAAAACGTATTAACACGTTCCTTGTTATTAAACTTAAGTAGAAAAAAAAATCTCCCTGCTAAAAGACTAACAACACCAAGTGGCTGCTAGACGGGAGCGAATAGGCGTTTTCTAGGCTAGCGTGCTAACCACCATTGACCTCGTTGGCAAAGTACCCAGGTTCTGATTGCGGTGAGACTAGAAGAAATGTCTCGTTTATTGTAGATCTTCAAATTTTAAGAAAAATTTATCGCTGTGAGAGCGAAGCAGGAATGTTTTTTTTATATTTCTCTAGGTTAAACTATATTTTATGATTTTAGACATGGGCTATAACATTTATCTTTTATATGTTTATAATCTGACGTACAAGGAAAACGCGATTATAAATAATAACTTGCATATCGAAATGAAACACTTATATTATGGTTCAGACTATTTATTATGTATAGAAAATTCTTTTCGTTGTCATACCCTTAAATCTTACGTTTATCAAATATTTTATTTAGTTAACTATTAACAACGAAAATCCCGTCATGCAATAATAAAAACTTTCAGTTTTCTACGGCATAGAACCAACCACCATCGATGATTAGTTAGCAACGATACTCAAGTAAAAAAATTTTAGCGACTCTAGAAACAATAAAATATATATATATATATATATATATATATATATATATATATATATATATATATATATATATATATATAACATGTAATGCTGTTATAGTACTTTTACTAGTATTTTCATGTTTAGATATAAACAATAACAATTTCATCGTTCGCAACTTATCGCATTGGCGTAAAGTTCAAACTGAAATATTACTATAATACAATGAAAACTTCAAAGAGAATATTGAAATGAGGAGTGGGGACGCGTCCAGTCAGCGGTTCGGAACAAAGCCTAGTCTAGCCCAGCCTAAGGTAATGTCGGAAGCCGCACTGCCGCGGTATTGATTCACGGGGCCTATCTGCGTTGCGGGCGGTGAAGTGTTGTTGATCTTGTCGCGACGCTGTTTGTTTACTTGTTCATAACATAATTTATATAGATCATGTCACGTGTTCAAATTGACTATGTATATATATGACACAGAAACATTTTGCCATTATTATAATATTAAAATTCAGAATACAGTTGTTAAATTACATCTACTGTTAATACCGTCTAAGTACGACCACCGCAGCTGCTATTTCTGCCGCCATACAGTAGTGTGTAAACAACACTGTGTTCCGGTCTGAATGGCGTATTGGCTAGTGAAACTATTAGGGTAACGTCTTAACATTTTACATCTCAAGACAACCATCAATCAAGTTTACCTTTATCTCAAAGCTCGCTAGAATTAAACTGTGTAAATATCAACAGCTGTTTGGTATTAGTCGATATGTGAAAGATTGCTGTGGTGATTCCATTCGATCATCCAGAACAGTCTCGGATCAATCTACCTTCACTTGCATAGAATACTCTGAACGAGAACACCACTACTACTGTTTATTTCCTTTAATAATAAGATAGAGATGATGATTTTTTTTGATAATATTTCTCACTGTTATCATACTGTATAGTCTTAATTATCCTGGATGAACATAATCAGTGTGGTAAGATATCCACGGTGAATCATCTGAACAACATACTGAACATGTTTACATTACCACTTTACTTCACTTTGTTCTATAAACAATATTATAGCAACAATGTTTACAAAGTAATTTCTAATTTCTGATAATTATAACATAGTTAATATATTATATTTGGATTTCATTAGCATTGTAATTATAACTCCTGTATTATTTTAACTGACGGAGAATATTAACAGAATAGTTATGTTTGCTGTACGTTATTCCTGATACTATCGTATGCTACTAAGTAAATATTTATATTAATCCTTAAGAACTTATTTTTAATAAAAAAAAAAGCTCTAATTTGTAAAACAGATCAAATGCATTGAATTTTATTTATTTCCAACCCTTTTTTTATTATTTATAGTTCTAGTCGCGGCGTAGTGAAGCCAACAAACTTGGCGTCGAGCTCGCTCGGGGATAGAATTCTTTGAACGGGGTCAATGACCGCTGTTGCAACATTATCCTCGTCATATTTAACAACGTTTTTGTTCAAATTTGGGTATTGATTTGTGTTATTTGCTGACCCTTCCCCCACCGGAAGCGTCGGCCCCGCCTGCGCAGGTAATGTCCGTTCCCGGTTAATACGGGGGGGATATTACATTGTTAAACTTTCCAAATCATCGACTTTAATGTTTGTCATATCAAATATCGAGAGGGTTTTTTTATTTTTATAGCTTCATGATGACGACTATCCCTATCCTTTCCAGCTAAACTCGTGATTATTAGAGGATTACATTAATAAAAAATACAGAGTATTCATTCATCGTTATGTGGTTTTTTAAAATATTGCCACCATATAAGATAGCAGTTGAAAATGAAACAAAAATTTGTAAATTTTAATATTGTCTATTCTACATTTATAGGAATGTATGTGTTTAAAATGATTGATTTAATCATTCATAATTTTCTCTTTACAGAGTTCCCAACGCACCGAAGAGCTGCATCGCAGAGATATTTAGCACCGAAACTCCAGAGGGCAGCCCCGTGAAGAATGGCGCCGCCCGCCCCCGGGTGGTGCGCGACACCCCCACCCGCCCACGCGATACCCACTCCAGGCTTTTTGGACAGGTGATACATGCTTGTGTATACAGGATAACTACCATCGATTTTGTAACGCGACAAAGCAAGATCAGGTGTTCTTAACGGAATAAATACCTTTCAGTAAATCTATGTATTTTACCACATATTCAATTGCTCATCATCATTATCACTATGTAGATGCCTGTGTTTTGAAGCTTGCTCCCACCACCTGGAGCCATCGTTCAAGCCACCGTGATGACCACGACTACGATAAGAGTGATACCGACGAAGAAGAATATCTACATATTTTTGGTCTAATGAATGGATTCGGAAATTAGCTACCATATACATAATCCACTAATAGCACTGATGGTCTCTATTGTAGAATACTGTATAGTTGTGAAAGCAGTGTGTAAACATCACTATGTTGCGGTCTGTAGGGCGCTGTAGCTAGTAAACGTACTGAGTAATCAGGCTTAACATCTTGTGTCTCAAGGCGGCAAGAATAATGTGGTGCAGTGTATGTCATCCTAATTTGCATCACGTTGTTAAGAGTCGGCGTATCACTTACCATTAGGTGAAAGTTTCGCAAGTATCGTCGTATCCTCTAATAAAAAGAATATAATTTTAATTTTATCTTTCAACTTTGAAAAATAATCCTGTCACACAGTAGTAAACTACATTAAATGAAATAGCATTCGCTATAAAATTTCAGGGTGGCTCCAACGCCGTCACTCCGATGGTGACGGACACGATCCGCAGCCACATTCAGTTCGGCGATTCGGAGATGAACGGCAGCCCGAACCACTCGCCGGCCAAGATGACGAACGGCAGCGCCGCCTCTACACCCAGCCGAGGTGAGACGGAGCCCGGCGACCACTGTGAGTCGATACAAGATGTAGGCACGAACTGAGCACGAGTAGCCGCACCGGGGAACTGGCTCAAATGTAGTTTGAAGGTGGAATGGGAGTTCATATAACACAATTGAATAATGACCAAAACTCACGATTAATATCAAACTGATAGTTTTCTGTATTATAACCGTCGCAATAATTAACAAAAAGCGTCGGGTAATTCAAATATTTTCAAGCGTATATAAATCATGTTAAAACCGTTGAGGTGCTTTCATAACTCTTTACAGTTCCGTTCCACATTTGAACAGTTAGAACTGTGAACAGAACTCGGAAGTACGGCAACGAGCGTACAATAAAACGCTGCGAGTTCTGTACACTGCATAGCATAGTGGTGGTCGAATCGCGTGCCCGAACACCTATTACTTGGCACTCATGCACGCTAGGTTTATGCTTATTATCTTACTGATTTACGCTCCGATACTCTCTTCTAAATAACAACCTTACGATACCATACTCGGATATTTAAAGAAACAACCAATCCGGCTTGCTTGACATAAGCATGAACACATAGTAAATACGTTGAATTTATAAACAAACAATGTATGTGGATGAAGCACAAGATATTAACAATTGTTAAATGTAAAACGAATTAATACATAAAGCCAATGACATGTTCGTAGACGAATAGGATCGATGTTTCGGTGATACGGAGTAAAGAAGTTGCTGGAAACATCGATGCTAATCGATGCTCATGGTTTGAATGAAAATCGTTTATTCTGTGAATGGTCAGCGTCGTACATGCCACCGAAGAGGAATCCAGTGACAGGCGACGGGATCGCGGTGCCGCCGCCGCGACGCCGCCACCCAGCCGTCAGCCTGCGAGGTGCCGACGATCACGATCATCCCGACCTAAATATCCTCGAACCGCAACCCACCCATCTTTATTTCACAAGCCACTTTCCCCCCGAACCAGCTCAATATTATGTCGAATCAACGACTAAACGCAGACCTATATGTTATCAGTCTCCACGGATCTTGTTAGGTCTCAAAACTGACGACCCCGAAAAGCAACATCCAATTATTGACCCAAATTCATTATCCCCACAGCCAGTTCTCGATAGGCATTGGCCTCCATTCCCAGCTCAGCATTATCTTGAACCCAATCATCATCATATTCCATATCACCCATTACCGCCACACGCTTTTATCGGTATGACGTCAGCTCTAGGAGAAAATCCTAAACCTGATTACAAATACAATCCAATACCATCATTAGATGGACCCATTGATCCATATATGGTGGCAAACACAAATCCTCCTGTTAGTTACTTCAAATATGAAAGAGATGGCCCAATACCGGACTTTAACTTACTAGATACTCCTAAAGCTCCGGGCCCCTTCACCTTAACTGGCTTCCCACCAATATTCCCCAAACACGTACCTGGATACCTGTTCAATAGGAATCGTCATGTAGAAGACTTCAAACCTAAGACGTACTATGTAGACTATGCCCGCCAAAGAGAATTGGGTGGGTGTTTAATTTTGACTGAAGGAGTTTCACTGCACTAATTATCATACACCAACCCGCACTTGACCAGCGTGGTGGATAAATCGCCTGGACTCTCTCCATCTGAGAGAAAGCCCCGTGTACCAGCAATGGGAACACTGAAAGGGCTGTTCAATTTTCTTTTTATTATTTCTATTTGGTAACTTTATTAGAACAAGCTTGTATTTGGCATCAATTTAAATATTGTAAAAATTTTTTTTCGCTCTATATGAACGCGTAAAGTAATTCCTTCAAGTCACATAATTAAGCACTCTCAGCTCTTTTGTTTGCTTTTTCTTAATTAGAACAAATTAGAACAAAATTTGTTTATTTTTATGTCATTGGTATTGTAATTGTGAACTGTTTAGATTTGTTAAAACATATTCTGCTTTTTGTCGTTGTATTGTATTTTATGTTCATGTATCTTTGTCGTTGTAGTCCCAATGGTTTTTTAGGTCTTTGTTGCGCGAGACCGTAAGAGTAGTTAGGTTCCTCTGCTGCTCCAATTTCCGGTAAACAGAAATGTATAAACATTACTGTTTCGGTTTGATCGAAAACAGAGCTAATGAATTTTGTGGTGTAAACCGGAACTTTATATCTGATGTCTCTTGATGAATGCATTGTGGTGCAGGGCATATCTATCTAATATCGCTCTGTTGAATAAAGAAATGTGTTAAATTATTTGTGTCAAATATATTATAAAACCTAGTCATAAAATATTTCCTACATGGGTGGCACGCATTTTCTTCACTTCGCTATAGTTTTACATCTCTATGCTGTGGCCTCTAGATGTAGTTAGTCGCCTTAATGTAATTAAACTACTGTAAGCTTTAAAGTAAAACATTTAAGTTATATACGATTGCATTCTGTTTCATTTCTGCTCCGTATTATTAAAACTTCATAGTATATATTTGCATGAATACTTTGGAATTGAATTGATTTAGTTATAATAAATTAGATATGTCTATGTATCTTTCAAATAGTTATTTTATTCAGTTACTACTTAGAGTATGAGTATATTGAAAAGTATAAAATAATTAGAGTCTATATCCTATACTGTACATTTCATGTCCATAAAAAAAAGTAAATGTAATGGTGAGTTTTAACATTTTCAGAAGGCAACCCGATCACCGGTGACGGCTACAAATCGCTGAACGGCCAGATCAACACTGTGACGTCAATTAACGGCAGCAACAATCTCATCAACAGCCGCGTGCCTCCCGGCGGGTACTCCTCCGGACTCTGGTAGACCGGCACACGTTCACCATCACGGACAGCGGCGAACCGTTACCTTCGACCAACCGCCAAACAGTAGGTTCACATATCGACGTACCCGCGCGCGCGTTTCTAATTAATCTCGCGTAACATTATCTTCTAATCAACTAAAATTCAGACGTTGGCGAATACACGAACAACGTCCATAACCGAAAGAGTATATGTCGTCTATCCTTAGCCTGTCCCAGTAACATTTCATTCAAGTAATTTAGCATAGATTATAGATATTTTTATAATAGTAATATTTGCGATAGATTGTAACGGAACGATAGATTGTAGAGGCGGCCGCTGCGTTCGCCGGCGGCGCGAACGTGGCTCGCGGTGTTGCGCGACGGCCCACGTGCGCGTTGTCCGCGATCGCGTCGATACTCCGCTCTAACTGTAAGGACTATTGTAAACTTGCACACTTCATCATCATCAGCCCATAGACAACCTACTGCTGGACATAGGCCTCCCCCAATAATCGCCGCATCGATTTGCTCCGTTCATCGAGCGGTGTAACTTCACCGTAACATCGGTGCATGTACACAATGTTGTGAGGGGGCCCTCCAGCACTACGTCTACTGCAATGGTACTGAGAGCAAGGAGTGGGGATACGTTTCAGCAATATACCAAAATGAACAGTGCCTTGACTGGTGTGTCGAGTTAGGGAATTCTCCGGGAATTTGTATGTTTGTGGCAGGCATTTATGTAAACGTAAAGGAGTGATTATATGTCTATATAACACCGTATAGAAATAGTAATCATACGGCACTTCCGGCTAATTGATGACATCCGATTAACATAATATTTCGACACTATTTATAAATCTCTTTTAATCTCGTTTGTTGAATTCTATATCGTAATATATAAAATAGAGGGTTTATTAGATTGCATTTATTTTGTCTGTTTATACGTATTTTTTTTTTTATTTTATTGTCTACTCGTCTAGTTAATTGTAAAAACATATTTGAATTCTTGGTCGATTATCTGTTAACGGACATGGAAGGACCATAATTATTAAAAGAAAATTTCTCATGTATCAATTTTTAGACGTAGAGTAGGCCACTGTAAAGTCCTAACATAGTTTCGCGTAATTACTGGCCTAATTATAACAACTGTTAATAGATAATAACCATTATTTCAAAATAAAGTTTTTTTTATTAAACTGTGTTTTTATTTTAGCCTACCAAACTTTGATTTTAAAATTACTAACACACTAACTACGTGAAGAAAAAGTTCATACACACATTTTATCTTTATTAAGAAATATATTACAGTGCATATTATCATTATCTTTTATCTACAAAGGAATAACACATCCTTCATAGTCGGAGTGCACTCGCCCTTTCATTTCAAGATCTCATGTAAAAGATATGCAAGATGAGGTTGGTTGCTAGTCAGACAGATTCGAAATACGTTATTATCCAAACAAACTTCATATTTGTACTCGAACCAGAGACTTCTAGATTAAAACGTAAGCGTTTAGCTATTGTATTACGGAATTAGATAATTGTAAATAAAAAAAATTCTGAATGATGTAAAAGTAAATAGTTCCACAAAGGGATGTGGCAAGGAACTTTCACTTGGCGGCAGTGATGCGCCCACCCATTACGATGTGACGCTTTAAAAGGAATTCTATCATATGCATCTGTCTAAACTTATGTTGAAAGAAAGAAAAGTTCTATTGCAATAAAAAAAATTACATCTTATTGTGATCGTCGCATTGAGATGATCCTCTAAGGACTTATAAACTGGTAAACGATAAAATTCGCACACTACAATAGTAGCCAAATATGGCAGCAGAAATGGGAAGATAGCTAAATAGATACATAAATGATAAACTATAAATAAATGCCACTTTTCAGAACTTTTTTTGCTATAAGGTACTTGGAATTGTAAAGTAGAAATATAACAAGTATTACTTTATTATTTTTAACTGCAAATTTTCTAAGTTGCCTTCACTCTGATTAATTCTACTGGATATTATTTTATTAACGAAATCCTTTAATGCTTGACACCACCACGACGATGAGGATCGTTTCTGATTAACATCTTCGCCTATATTCAATGACAAATACGCATCGCGCGATGATGGGGCCTTTGGGATATTTTCCATTGTATGTCAATAGTACATCCAATTTAGACCTTATGTATTTGAAGACCGCGTATCGGCAGAGGCAATGTTGGCAGATATGCACAAGGTGGACCGACGATCTGGTTAAAGCTGTGCGAGAACAAAGCACCGAACGATTTGGAGATCTTTGGGGAAGGCCTGTGCTCGTCTTCTGGTTGATGTTAACGATCTTGTGTTTTGAATAGAAATAAACTTATAATGCGAAAACTTTGCCGCTCCTATTATTTAGTACATCGTAAATATTTTAACACAATAACAAACGATAAACCAACTCTAAAATCGTTATGGAAATAATACCAATGGACACCGTACTACTATCTATTGGAACTGAATTAAATTGGAAAAATGTTATAGTTTTTATGTTCTGGCTATTTGTCGCGAACTATGATAGTAATAGTTAATTTAAATGTGAAAACATTACAATAAATAAACAGGTTAACTAACGACATCGTTAACTTATTTACAGTAAACAGTAACATTTGTTTTCGATGATATTAATTTTATTATTTTCATTCGTTTATGAACACTACGCCATTATAATACTCATTTGAACTTAATTTCGCAAATGATATATTTTTATCTGCAATCAGCAAACAACCTCAATTTCATATGGTGTTTAGTGACAAGGGGATTGTAGATGTCGAAGTACTTTACCTCTCATATCGATACCTCTTGGTTCAAATAGCGTAAGAGACATTACAGCGAAAATTACTTTTAACATTTTCAATGCCATTATAATTTTCATGTTGTATCCTTAATACCACCTACATTGCGCGATAGATACACAGTGGACCGGAGAGGGAGAGGAGAAGGGAGACGGAGAGATTTTATTATATTATTTCTCAATTAATAAAGATAAAATATATTTTTATATGTTGCCTGCAAAGCAAGATATCGAAATTAGACAAAAGTTCACAATAACTAGAGTAGGTAATTGTAAATAGTTACAGACTCGAAAAGCGATGAGAAATATAGAGAACCTGTTGCAGTGGACTCGGGTAGCGGGTTCATGGCACTGGCAATGATTTTTTTTAATCCAAATTTAAAAAGGTGCTGATCGCGGGCCGACAGGTAAACGCATAAATGACTTCATTTTACTTCACTACTACTACTTACTCCTCTGACGCAGGGACCCAAAGTGAGTCTTGGCCTCCGAAACATTAGAGCGCACGCGTTTGTCTGTCCTGCACTGCCTCTTGCCAATCCACGGCTTGATGCTCGTGTAGGCTCGATATGACTTCATTTTACGGATGCCTTTTAGAAAAATAACTGAAGACCAGTGGGCTCCGACGGTCCCGCGAGAAGCCGGCACTAGAGTAAAATTAAGGTAGATTCGCGAATCAAGTCCGGCACTGAATGAATTTACTAGTGATAAGTCTCAGTTGCTGGAGACAGTCTAGGTAGGTACCACCACAACGCCTATTTTTGCCGCCAGATAGTACTGCGTTCCGGGTAGCAGAGCGCCGCAGCTAGCTTAATTACTTAGGTAACGAGACTGAACTTCATATGTATCTAGGCGAAAGCGCAATATGGTGCTGTGAATACCATCCTAACCTGCGACACGGTTTTTATTTATCGTTCCCTATGTGTTTTGAGTCGAGGCTTTATTTATGCATTGATCAACATAACATCAATTTTTCATAATCTATACATTTTTTCCTTCATTCTCTCCTTCCGTCCTTTCTTTCCGTAACTTATCTTCCATACTTTCTCTCCTATCATTCCCATCATACCATTTCCTTCCTTCATACCTCTCGCTGAGTGAAGACCGTCGCGTCGTCCTTATCTGTAATCATTCCTTTCCCTGAAACAAATCATTCCAATTTTTGTTTTCTTTTTCTCCTTCACGCCAATTTTTCCATTTTTATACATTTACATTTTTAGTTTTCCACATTTATTTTTAATTTATTTTTGTTTTCCAATTTATTTATATTTGTATTTATATTGACTCTTTATTTCTTCTAATTATATCTCCTATTACTTTTCTACAGTACTCTACGAATATTTGGCGACTTCCGTCCTCACTCATCAGAGAAGCGACACGATGTTACGGGCAGGCGTATTAATTATCAAGTGAACCATCGGTTCGTCTCGTCACAGTTGAATAAAAATGTATTATAGGTAGATTTATTCGGTTTTTCTAACTCTATCGATTAGTGCATTCAATAAAAATCGCAAAACAAAATAGTCAATACTCCACACCTACTTTTGTGTGTGGCTCAACATGATTTTTTGCAGTATTTAGGTCATATAAAACAATTTTTTTTTTTGTTTTTAGCAATTATCATAATAGTCTAATAGAATTTTAATAAATTCTTCTTTCCTTTACAATTTTATTATAACCATAAAATAGCTAGGTTAGAAAACGTTTTTTTTTTCAATTTCGTTTTTTTCACGATATTTCCGAGCCTTCTGGGTTCAGAGGGTTCGATATGTTGACAGCAATACTCTAGCAATGCTGTAATGGCAGCAGATTAAAATATGAAGGTGGCAGCAACGAGACCACCATATTACAACGCAAGTCTGCTGCACCATGAAGGCAATTAAATTTGGCCATTTTTTTAAATTTGGTTAGATTATTTTAAACAATTTTTTTAGTAACTATTGTAAATATATCCTATTACATTGTATATTGATTTTTAAATAATAACACAACCATACACATATACCTACAATTATATAATTAACAAGTTATTTCATTATCTTCATTCTTTGTCTCTTTGCGTGTTTTGTCTTGTGTATGTGTTGGTGATTCTATCTCCAGTGTAACCGGGCCATCGTTCTGTATGGACACTTGCATGTATGCACCAAATTCACCATCTGAAATAATATATTTAACAGTGAACATTGCACTAATAACACATTCACATCTGAAATCTAGCAAAATTTTGATAATTGTCATAGAGAATAATATCTCTCCATAAGTCGGTTCCTGAGTGCTGTGGGTTGTGACTCCTTCTTAAGGACCTGTTTTTCATGATATGCCAGATATTATATTATATATATAACACTTTTTACATAGCGTGGTATACTGGTGCTTCATAAGCTTCCTTCACCTGATCAGTAAAATTTCTTCGGCACCATCTACATAACCTCATACAATATTGCCAGTAATGACAAGTTTCCCTAAGACAAATTCATTTTCTGGCAATATAACTGAAGAACTTTACTGAAATTATAATGGTATGCTACACAGCTCATAGAACTGATGACTGTTTGAGAAAAACTGCTGGAATGGTGTCCACACATTAGAAAGCGTGGCATTAGCAGACCCACTTTAGGTGGCCAGGCAACATTGACAAAATTGCTGAGAGTCGCTGAATGCAAAAAGAGCAAGACCAGGCTTTATGTAAGACATTACAAGAGACCTATGTCCAGCATTGGACATCTATTAGTTGAAATGATAATGATGATGATTACAATGGCATTAACAAAGAGCAGCATTATTTAACACAAAACAATATTTTCTTGTAATTTGAAAAAGTTATAAGATAATCAGGATGTTTACCTGATACCACTATGTTTGTGCATAATAAATGAACACTAGTTATAATACACACTGCTTCACTAATAATATATTTTTTTTAATTCAGCGAAGAGCTGAGAAGAGTAAGATTTTCATCTGATAGTAAGTCATATATGTGCCCATAATAATTTGGTATTAGTGTTGAAGATATACACTGCATCACATTGTGTTCCTCACATTGATGTATGCATTGTAAATTTAGTTACAGCAACAACTTTATTAGTTACAACCAACAATACAAGTTTTTGCACACTACTATTTCATGACTGAAATAGGTATTGCAATGATATTTACCTAAAAGGTCTTTTCAGATATTTCATACTTTAAACACTCACTCACATGCATCACTACAAAAAAGTGTATATTGTTTACCTTTTACTTTATCTGCTTTGTATTTATCTTTTAACATTTGTATGAACTGCTCATAGAATTCCTTCGATCTATCAGCACCCATTGCCTTATGAAAATCAGGTTTGTTACCCTGAAGAATAAAAATAATTTTGTACATAAAGAAGCATTTCTTCTATGAGTAACCAAAATAAGCAATGTATTATTTTTTTTTAATTTCTAATGAAGTAGTAGTAAAAAATCAAAAATATTATCTTTAATTATTATGAATAATTTTTAAAACACCAACCTTCCAAGTATTATAGAGAGTAAATTGACTAACACAAAGTATTTCAAATTGTTTATCCACTACATTCTTCTGCCATCTCTTGTTATTTTCATCATCAAATATCCTTATAGATAAGATCTTCCGAGCACTAAAACATAAAATAACTTTGGATTTAGTAAGTCTAAAATATATCTTTTGAAGTATAGTGTGCTATAATTTTTAATGATTGAAATTTTATAAAATTCATAGACTAGGATTATGTAGCTATAGCTAACTTATAATCATGATTGCACCTTTTTCATAACCATATGACATGAGGTTTGCAGTCTCCATCTTACTTTTTAATATACATATTACTTTGGTAAATAAATTTTATAGTTACTTTTATTTTTTAATATGTAATTAAAATTCTTAAAGGATAATAAACTTAGTTATGTTAACTTTTTATTAGCCAAAATTAAGAAATGAGTGTATTTGTTAAAACATTTCGTAATCCAATACTATTACAAGGTTTGGAAATTCTGTACACATCTTGTATACTCACATGTATTCCATGTCTATTGCAGTATCACTACTGCAAATCCCTATTAATATACATACACCCTGTTCTATACTGCTTATTACATCTCCATTCACTAAAATTTATCAGAATTAATTTATCAAATCTAAGATATAAACATTTCTTACATTTATATAACTCATAATGACTAAATTCATATAAAAAATAATATTACTGTTAATTATATTAAGACTGATGTTGAAAACTAATACTTTGGGTATATAACTAAAAACTTACCAGTTACTTTAGCATTTTTTACACGCTGTATAAGAGCCTTCATGTTATTTTTTAATAAATATATAATAGTACCTAAATCCAAACATAACCTGAAAGTGTCGATTTCTTATAATAGCAAATGGGCTGTAGTTAATAATTATCGATTAATATGACTGTGATCTATAACTAAGTAAAAATAAATTTTATGGTAAAAAATGCGCGATAAATATTTACTTTACATAATTATTCCTTCACTATTGTTTTAAAAAAAGGTTTTCAATATTTCCTAATGTTTTAACTAAAATAGAATTCAGCATTTTTCAATTAATACTGTTTCCATAATTACCAGCATATATTAACAATCAATATAAGTATTAAATGCCCTTATTTTTTAACTTAATATTATTTTAGAACATAACCGCGACGAACATATGACATAGTCATTAAAGTTACCAACCATCTATAAAATAAGTGAAATAATAACTGAATTATTTTTTCTTTTAATAAAAATTATATTGAAAAAATGGTTGTTATCAAGAAATAAATCTAAAATAAAATTCCATTTGTGTGTTATAGTTTAAAGTATTTTTCGTGCGTCCAGAAAAACCGAAATCCTTTCATTTAAATTGGAACGATATTTTGATTGACAATAACTTCAATAATAAAGAAATGAGGTAATTATCGATTTATTTAATCCTTAAACAAGTTTATAACTAAATCTAAAAAAAATCATTTCATACATATTCGTTCTTCATTTATCACGTGTTAATATTTTCAAGTTGTAAGCATTTTACTGTAGTCTTGAGAAATTTTTAAGCCTTTTGCTTAAGCAACATTAAAAGTAAATGTATTTCTTTTTAGATTCTTTTCATTGGTGTCTTATTATATAGCAATACGTTTGTGTTCTGCGGGTTGCTTTAGTTTATATCCCAACTTCAATAAAACCTGACGCAATGTTGACACACTTCCTTTATAATTAAGTTTCTCATTTAAAAGATTCTGTAGTTTAAGAACAGATGGAAACTTGTGATGTTCTAGTTGGTAATTTTTAATTGTTGTTCGTATAACATTAACATTAAAATCATTGAGCTCTAGAAGTTTTGCTCGCTTTTTGCGGTTTTTAAATGGTGTTTTAAAGTTTGAATTTCTTCTTTCAGCTAATATATTGGATATAGTTCTTTCTGACACTCCCACGGCCTCGGCTGTTCTCTTTCGTACTCTATTTAAATGAGTATTTAATTTTGAAATTAACACTATTTTCTCCTTGCTTTCCGGATCATTTATTATATTAATTATTTCTTTTGCGTCTTTACTTAGGAAGTCATATACTTTAGCAATTGTTTCGCGAGTCTGAAATAAATACAACTGAAATTATTACTTACGTCTCTTATTATTATGAAAAACTAAGACCACATCTTATATAGAAAAAAATTTTAGCTGTTTTACAAATCTTAAGTGGTGACAGGTTCATAATAAAAAAGATAATTATCTTTTTACCACAATAAATTAAATAACTTTAATATTAGTTCACAATAGATAGATAAGTTTTCTTTTGCACGATACATTTTATTGTAATTTTTAGGTTGGAATATTTATAACGAGAATTGAATTATGTTATATCGACAAGAGTAACTTTACGTTACTGTTGTGTGTCCGAATAGTTTAAACCATTAAACTATTCGACTGATGATGACGATGACTACAGATACCAATCTGTAGTCATCGTCATCATCAGTCGATAGATGTCCACTGCTGCATATAGGCCTACCCCAAAGATCTCTACATAGAACGGTCCTGCGCTGCTCGTATCCAACGGCTTCCTGCGATTTTCGTTTGTAGGGGTTCATATGAGAGGATTTGGGCTATTTCATTATTTTACCCTAGCCCAATGCAGGACCGTCGCAGCTAGAGCCTTTTTTGTTAATTAGCAGTTTACACCATGACCATGTGACGTTAAGTTGGCTCCTGTGAGTTGTTGTGTCCTTACCTTATCTTTATCTGCAGTCACATCACTATATTAGAAGTTATAATTTTTACGAGATATAATCCATAGACCGTTACAATGACAATAGCTCAGACTTTATAATTGAATGAGATTTTGTTTAAAAAACGAAATTAAGTAGTTAGTGTTGTTACAGTTGAGTATGTATGAGATAAAAGCACAAAATTCTAATATCTCTAATTTGTTTTAAAATGTAAACTTCTAAAATCTAATTTTTCTTACTTTTAATGTTGTTACTTTTTACGATAGATTTACAATCTTAATGATTAAGAAGTGTGTTTACAATTAGTATTGAAATCTAATCTACTACCACTGTAAATTATTGACTTAATTATATGATGTGAATATAATGGTCGTTTAATCTTAAGTATTTACTAACTCGGCCTTAAATATTTACAAACACGACTATTAAAAGTATTATATAAATTACCTTTTTAAATTAATAAACAAAGTAAATGGAATTAGCTGGGAAAAAATATAGAAAGGAAAATATTTATTTTGTATAATAATTACACTGACAACACTTTCTGGCGATAGCTACTTATATTACACATCTGACAAAATCTTCTGACAGACGCGAGTATCGAAGACGAATACGGAGGTGATAAGTGAACGTGTATTAGACGAATTTAAATATTAGTTATATCAACTAAATAATGTAAATTAAATTACCTGACTATTTACACATTTTCTCTTCGATGAATCCTTGGACATTTTATTGTCATAACAAGCGAAACACGTTCAAAACTACATATAACATAGATATCGACTAAAATGCGCGCACGTAAGTCTGCGCGCGACTGATGGCGTATTTAATGTTGCCGGGCTAAGGGAAATGTTCCTTAAATTGATAAAAAAAATTATTATTTTGACTTAAGGTACCCAAAGTAAGTGGCAAAGATGTATTATTTAATGTTCGAGGACAACAAAATATTAAAAAGCACGCTCATCCCAAGTTGAGATTACTTTTAGTCTCTGTTAAAGTGGTGGTGGAACTCTTAATATTTTTAATAACATTGAAAAGAACATACTAAGTGCACTAGTCTTGAAAAAGGGCGTATTATAAATTCATGCACGAAGCGACCTTTTTTCAACACGATTCCTTACAAGTAAATTGAAAGTAGTTGTTTATTATTGAAATTAATACTACATAAAAATGTGACATACAAATTTCATGGTAATTTTACAAGTTTTTTGTGAAAAACGTGCAGTACTCTAAAATTTGGTATAACAATGGTTCTTTAAATGATCCACATCTTTTCTTTGAATATCTTCGTTTTCAATCATGCTGGAATCATTGCCATATAAGTTGGATGTATTACCAGTAGCATCAATATCGAATTTGTCCATTTCTGTATCTGAAATCTTGTCTGAATCGTAATATGTATTTTCTAATTTTTCTACATTTTTTTTTATAAAATTAAGCAATACGACGTGCGGGACGTTAACCTGATGGTGATATGCCCACCCGTAACAACGTTGTAGTAGTTAGTATGTTATACTATATGCAAAACATTGCGTTCGTCGCTTGAGACAAAATGTTGAGTCTCGTTATCCCAATAATTGCACTAGCTACAGCGTCCTTCAAACCGGAATACAATGTATTGTTTGCACACTACTTTTCGACGGCATGTACACATACATTTCACCATTAATTTTTTATCCTTCTTCACAACATAAATTGAATGTATATACCTTATAGTGCATTTATCAAAATCGTATAATTTAGCGATTCTTTTAATCCGATTCATCTTCTCGCCCGGTGTCTCAATTTTAGAAGATTGCGCCACTGCCTCATTATCCTCTCGAGGTATTTGAGTGAAATGCCTAAGACTAAATTAAAATAATTGACTATACAGACATATAATTACATTACTAAACTTGAATTATACCCACATGAATGACGAATAATTTAAATGCTCTGGCAACCCTAAAATTATCTGTCAAATAAATGACGCGCGTTCTTACTTTATAAAACGGCACTACCATGCCTGTCACAATCTCGTTCTTCTTCACAAGAACGTTTGGTCTTTAAAATAATCTTTTCGGTATGATGATGACGATTATTTACTTAGGAAATGAATAGAAACGAAAAGCAGCGTACCCTTAAAGACACCTGACATAACGACAATATGGCGGCTCTCCGTTAGTTCCGATTTCGACCGCGCGCAAAGTTATCTTGCGCACACTCCAGCGTCTGTCTAATTACTTATGGTTAGAACTCATATGATTGTCTTTGTCTGTCAGCCGCTGGTTGCGGCGCCCGTCAGGCTCGCACACCGCGCACACAAGTCACACCCGGCTGACCGGGCGGTCCTCACCGCCCTCGTCTCGCGTCACAGGCGAAGGTGATCGGAGGACGGGCCCCCTCCGATGACCTCATAGTCATTGCCGCCATCTGACACGCACCGTGCGCGTCTTAAATTCATATATATATTTATTTATGTATATATTTAATTACACCCCCTTTTTTCTCAGTTTTTTTTTTCGGTTATCATATTTTGTGTCCATTTATTGTTTTGGTTTAATTTTAAGTTAGTCTCATTTTTGGTTGCTTTTTTTCTTTTTCTTTTTATTATTATTTTCGCTCGCGGACACCGGATCCGCGAGCCCTGAGTCCGATGAAGCCGCTATGGTTGTCAATAAAACTGCGGCACAAACATCATCATGAAAAAAAAGTCTGCTTGACTTGGGAAAAATGGTTTTAATTCACTAAAATTTATTCTGTCATCGATTATTGTCGAGATATTTGGTAGTTATGTCCAGCAGTGAACTATCAGTTGATTATGGTTTGAGTGAACATTATGTCTTTAGAACTACAAGCTATATTTTTAGTCTTATTTTGTTCTTTAACATACTAAGATACTACTCTTAGATTTCATGTGCTCGAAAGAGAAACAATATGTAAAGTAAATTTCTGTAATCAGAGACCTATGAGTTTTTTGAGAGTGGAAAGCAGTGGTTTACTTTTCTTATATATGTTATAGAAACCGTTCCCCGGCTCGCTGGTTGCAAAATAGAATTAATTTAAAATTTAAACTTGTAATAGTCCGGTCGTCACTATAACTCCATCCCCCTATAATACCCGTGCCACTACGTTTGAGGAAATTATTTTGTAAAATACATTGTTAACCGACCTCTTAATACCAAAAACAATATTTCTTCCAAATTTTTATTCTTTGCGTCGTTCAACAGTTTCGGAAATTTCGTGATGAATCAATGAATTTCTGGATATCTACGTATATATATATATATATTAGTTCGCATTGAAGTCACCAATCCGTATTGGGCCCGCGTGGTGACTAGGGCCCCCATCACCCTCATTTTATGGGTAGGCCAGTGCCCCAGCAGTGGGGACGTAAATTGGCTGTTATGGTATAGATATTACTATTCCTAAAAGGTTTTGCGATTTTATATTTGCAGCAGTGGCTATTGATAATGAATTAACCGAACTTGTAAAATGACAAAAAATGTCTACGCTACGTTGTTTACATTTAATGGAATAAAGAAAAAACTTGTTTGCACAGGACTAGTATATTCTTAATAGTAACTTAATTATAACAATCGTAAACCATAAAGATAAACCAAGATCTTTTAAGCGTAAAACATTTAATTTTAACACACAGATGTTGTGCTATGATTATAATACTTGAATTAGTTTAGACAATAAATATTACATAGCTTAATATTTTCTTAACAATCCTTGATAAAATCAAAATGGTATTATGGAACGCGTTTTTTTTTTAACTGTAATAAGCGTATAGTTCACATTAATTTCACGTGATTGACAATTTCACCGAAAAGCAGGGTCTTCTAAAATATTCTGCATATTTTGTTAATCGGAACGCAGCAATATCGTTATGGCGGCAGATTTACAATATGGAAGTAATAGCTGACGATGCTGTTTGGAAAAATCTATCACCAAAATTCCACCACAAGCGGCCTAAAAATGGGAGGGACCTCCTTGTTACAGGGCAAACACACTCTATAAATTTTTTTAACATTAATGTAATATAAAAATTTCAAGGAATAATAGTTAACTTTGTTTTAGAATTTTTGAAAAATACTGCTAAATGGGTGACCATTCCCACAAATCCATGTTTTAGCAAAATACGTACCATAGACAATAAATAAAAGTTAGCAATTTTTGAAATTAACCATAAAAATTATAATCTAGGTACGTTAAAATGAACACAGTTTTAGGTAGATCTGTGCATCTTGGATAATCTAAGGTCTATTAAATGCAATCTAGATCAACAGAAAAGTGACGATTAGAAAATAAACCAAATTACATTACGCGAAGTTTCCTACGGTGTTTACTTACAAATAAAAACAGATACACTTGTCCATTTTGTATAAACTAAGAGTATTTTATAAACGGTACAAGCATTCTTTGTACCATGGATTTATTATTTTATTTATTCGACTGTGATCGTAATAAATTACGTTATTCATCATTATAACGGAACACCATAGACTGTGACTATTAACAGAGTGTTTATTTATTGATGCAATTTACACTTAAATGATATAAATCAGTGAATTTAATAATCTTCATGAGACATTAGAAAAAAGTCGGAGTCATAAATCTTAAGTAACAATGCATTCGTTGCAAAAAATGTTTCAACAATAGATACTAAGGAATGATTATTGTGTCCAATCAAATATTGATTGTATTTTTTTCCTCTTTCATCTATTCCTTTCTTTTTTGTAGTTTTCATATGTCCTGCTATGTTATGTTTTATTAACGTACTAAAGCTTTCCCAGTTTGCACTACTTTGATATTAAATAGTCCAATTATTAAACGTCAACAATGATTTCGTGTATAAAAAGGTTTGATATAAAAATGATTTTGTACGACTCACAATTAAACATACGAATAACAAGAACGGTACGAAGATTTACCAAAAGTATACATATAAACCAGCCTCTTAGATACAACCACAGTTTTTTTTTTTTTTAATTAAACAACAAGAGTAACTATATTAACCACAACGCTCTGATTAAGACACTGTAGTAAATATTATTGCTGACATGCGTCATACTAACAAAATAAAAATATGAGAAAAAGCTTTTGTTTTCAATAAGTACGTAGACATTAATACTAAAGGTGTAAAGCGTGTTGCATTACAAATATGTTAGGATCAAATGTTCCGCGTCGTGTTGAAGAAACAATACAAATCTTACACTAACTAACAATGAAGTATTACAAAGAAGAATTATTCATTCGCAGATCACAATCAGGTTATACCTTTCACACATATATACCGTTAATTCTAACATGCTGTTTATTCATTGGGTTCAATTTTCAAAGGTCTGTCGGGCTCGCTAACTTTCTGATGCTGAGCTTGTTGGGCGATGCCGTACAAACGGACCTGCTCCAGGTAGCGACGTCTGTTTTCAGGGTTGTTCATCACAGAGGCGACGAACTCGGAAGTTTCTTTTTGTAAAGCGATGATTTTCTGTTGTATCAACCTATTCTTATGCATCAAGGCGACAGTTTTCCACGCCAGCTCGAGGATGACACGGTTCTGCGCGATCTTGTGTGCCTCTAGGACCGGGCTTGGTCTCGGATTGGAATTCTCGCTGGTGCCCGGCGAAGCGACCCAGTTGAGACGTTGGAGGCGTCGGGCTTCGCGCACTCGGGCCAATTGAGACCCTAGAACAAAGAAAAATAAAAAATTACATTTGTATTGACGCAATTTGACTTTACGTCCCTAATGGAGGTAAAAGAGCTAAGATACGAGAATATTAAAAAAATTATCAATAAGGTAACATTGTACCTTAACAGCAAATATTTCAATTTTGTATTGAATATATTGGAAGCTTTTTTTATATAAAAAAAAAAAAAAACAATAGACAACGTCGAAGGAAACAGGAGAAGTGACCCTAACCGATAATAAATATACTCTTCATATATTAATAATGTTGCATGTCTGACCTCTCCGAACTCTACAAAAGTTATTGTGAATTATCTTGATACCATGTTTTCTTGAGACAGTCACGTGTATTAATTATTATCTGTGTATACCGTATAGGTAAAAACTGAAAACAAAAAATTTTTATAGAGAAGTCCTTATTGTATATATAAAATCAATAATTGAATCAGTTCAGACGGTCTAGGTAGAGGTTTAGTTTCGTCTAGCCGAAGACTGAACTATAGAGAAAAGTGAGCGGGATTTTTTTTTTTTTTATTTCACTCACTAAAGTAAGTTGTTCCTGATCCTTCTATATGCTAGATAAGCGAGAAATCAATAAATCTAAATTTCAAACATTCTAAATCTATTTACGTTTTAAACTGACACAATATGTGACCCAGTTACGTACTATATCTTATCGTGGCTACATACACATATATTGCTTTAGCCGTAAAGCTATAACATAAACATAGATCGATTAGACGTTCCTCAGGTAGGAATGATGTTTATATTATCGTGCGAAAGGATACCTTAGTCGTAAAGCATTGATACACATCGAAACTTGATAATCACTTCGTTGTATCTTCAATAGACTGTGTGCAATGTAAGATTTACATTCAAGTATACATTTTATAACAAAACTAACCCCTCGTTATTAAGTCATTTTAAAAAAAAATGGACTGGAAAGGAACTGCAAAAATTTCCAATATTTTAGGATTTAAGTAGAACTGGAAGTCACAATATTTTTTTTTTAATATTTGTTGTACAAAACTTTGTTAAAACCGGATCACTATATATATAGTGCTTTTGTATGTAAACGATGTACTAAGAAACAAATTCAGAGAAGAAATTATCAATACAACAATAAACAAATAAAAACATACATATCTTAATTAATTTAATTTATACATAATTTTGTTTTTTGCCTAATTATTTTTTGACCGAAACTGTAACCAATTATAATATTTTCAGCCAAAGCATGTAATATTGGTTATAATACAATAAAAAATAATGAGCATATTGAGGACCTCTGTTATATGGTCGGTTAAATAAATTGCATTCCCTTCAGTTCAATGGCCTATGTGAGTAATGGAGTCACGTGGCAGACGGCTTATCACGTTGGCATCATCATCACACCGCCTTACGAGTGAATAAACTCGTTCCTACTATATCGATCTGTTCCTTTTACATGCCCGCATTATTTATCTGTACACGGCAAATATAATTTCATACACAGTTGTGCACTTATTAAGTTTTATTATTAGGGACGAACAAAGATGAAATCAAACAGTGTACTGGTTTTTCGACGTTGATAAAATATCGTATATATACGTGAATATCACTATAGAATGATGGTTATACCTGATACTATAATGTATTAACAGCTTGCATGAACAGTGATGATTAGACTAGAATATTTATCAGTAAGCAAAAGATTGGCAAATGACAAAGATAAAAGACTAACTGGACGTGGAAAATCTGTCTGCAGAACATAACGTGTGGAAGCACTAGTGTAGAAGTTGCCAAGAAGAGAATAGATAGGTTGATAATTTCACCATCGCAGATCACATCGCTACTCAGCTACAGACTACGTGGTACTACTAATCTTTAGCATATATATATAACTGTTTAATTCAGCTCCAAACGGAGATAAATATGTTAGTAATCCTCACAAAGCATCCGGTTGACATAAAGACAGTTGAAGAAGATACAAAAGTGGTCCATAATATAACAGGATATGAATTTTAGAGTGCTGCAATAGTATTTTTTAGGAATTGATTTACTCAGTGTATCGATTTATCCTTTCTCACAGCACAGTTTAATTCTCCATAGAAATATTGAATGCATTGTAAAAAAGGTTTTTCTATAGTAAACAATTATTTGATGTTTATTTAAGTTTTTGTTTTAGTCTCTATGATAAACTTATTAATTTAAAAGTTACTTCAATTAGTAGTCATATTAGGTTTGCAGTAAAAACAATAATTAAAACACTTATCGCCCAGTGTTTTTACTTCTGATATCTGAATTGTTCTCATCTTATTAATAGTATGTGATAATGAAATTAAAATATGATTATTATGGGAAAAGTTTAATGAATCATTTTAATAGCAATTCATAGTACGGTTAAAAACTTTTGTGATAACTAATTTTCGTAACACTCCTGCTCCCTTGGGGAAGGGATTTTGTAAAATCCATTCATAGCCGACTTCTAAATGGTGGAAGTAATATCTTTACCATTAGTTTAGAAGATCTTGTGACGAGTCAATGATTGTCTGGAAAACTATGTGTATAAAGCATTGATTAATACGAAAATGGGGGTATATAGTCAAATAACACAAATGCCAATTAACTGACAAAATAACAGTAATAAAGTTAAATATAGTTTCCGTCGTATTCCACAAATGAACATAAATGCCTACATTTAAAATGTTATACCTAAATGAGTTCGTTTGACAAAATAACTATATTCATTGAGTAGTAGGTATCCCCCTTATGACCTTTTTATGGTGGTAGTGTTTATTATCTGATGTATTAATGTGCTGTTATAAAAGCACTGTGTTCTAGTCATAGAAATGATTCTAGTCATAGTAGTATTCAGGCCGAGCACTTTAGTATTTTCAGCTCCTTTTGGATATACTGGCAGTAGGACTCATTGTCGGGGATCGTCTAGGTAGTCCGCGACGTCTATTTCCGCCGCGAAACTGTAGTGTGCAAATATTATTGTTATTAAATGGCGCTGTAGCTAGTGAAATTAGTGGGCTAAAATTTAACATCTTTGATGCAATGTATATCATACTAACTGGCGCTGTGATGTCATGATGCTTGTGGCGTCGCTTGGAATATTCTTTCAAGGAAGCGCGAGTTCAAAAACGTCTACACGACAACAATCGGCGCGTGCGCCTCAACGTGAGCGCAGCGGTACCATTTGCTATTATATAACCGTGTACTAAAAAATTATACGCACATATTTTTTTTTTATTCACCACCTGAAGCCGTTCAGGTTATATCACACTAACCGACAGTAAGAAATACGTTCTCAGTAAACAGAAATCCGTTAGAATCTAGAAGTAACCTTTGGAAAGTTTCCTAAAGGAGTCTAGTTATATACTATACAATATTTAGAGACATTCGTGTATATGTATAGCAATGATTTTAGAGATATCAGCGGATGTATTTTATTAGTTAGACACGTAGAGAATTAGTATGAACATTGTTGCGAATGTAGCAACGTGTCTTATCTACGATATGCCAGATGTTGCCAAACGTTTTATATATTAGTTGTAAGTCTGGTACCGGAGCCGTCTAGGTAAGTACTTTCGCAATACATATATCTATCAACAAACAGTAGTACATAAATATTACCGTGTTCCGATCAGATGCAGTCGCTATAGAAGTTCAAGAGTAATAATAGCAACATATCTCTGTAGGCGAAGAGCTCGATGTGTTGTAGTGTATATCTTCCGAACTGACGCCAAATTATAGGTATACAGCACTTAACAGCAGGTGAATGTCGTTATCACGACGCTATATTAGGTTCTTATAAAAAGATCATTTAGAACAGATACGTGGTATATTTAGAATAAGGTCTTAATTGTCACGTGTAGCATATAAACTACTATACTGCCTTACTTGTAAGTTAAAACAACCTTTGTCGGTAAGTTAGAGGTCGAGAGAGCGTTGGCAGCAAATGGGACGTGACAGGGTGTATGAAAAAAAAAATGCTTTATGCTGCGAGAAGTTAAATGTTTGATTGCAAGCTTGTTTCCGGAAATCGATATTCGTAACCAAAATGTGAATATTTTATAAAACATATGTTTTAGTTGATGATTTGCTCGATAGATTTTTAATCGGGCGAACGTCGTCGGAGTACGACCTCGATCCTGTCTTCGACAACAAAGTAGATTTGCCAGAACTCCCAAAAATCCAGACACAAAAACTCAAAAGCGCTAAACATCATCAGAGAATAGAGTTTTTAATATTGCTTTGAGAAACAACGATCATCTTTATTTCCAAATATATGTATATACATTTTCTTCATTACTTCCGCTACGTGATGAACATAATACCCCAATTTTGGGTGTAAGTGCTGAACTCATTAATGAATATGAGAACACAGGAAAAACCATATAACATTAATAATAAATTAATATGCCGGTGGTAGAACTCTGTTGCCGGATAACGTATAGGAGCTGCATAACAGTATAAAATCTTGTTTTAAGGGCGCCGTAGCTAGTGTAATTACTGGGGTAACGAGACTTATCTTATATCTCAGGCGACGAGCGCAATATGGTGTAGTATATATTATCCTAACTAGCGCTATGTTATGGGTAGGCGTACATACCATCAGGTGAATGTCCCACTCGTCTAGTCGATTAATTGAATAAAAAAAATCTATTGATATAAGCGGTAAAGACGAAGGCGTTGCGACCCAGGTTCATGAACTCCAGGCTTTTGTTTAGAAATCGATTGATTGACTGCCTCGATATATATCGACTATATTCAAGTTAGATTATCTCTTAACAAAAATATAGCCCGCAAGTTGTTTTATATCTGATTAATTAACTTAATATGTATTAAACATTGCTCTTAGTATAGTTTTTTAAGAGTTCGTAGCTCTTAAAATTATATGTACTTTACTGAAACAAGATACTTGGTATTTAGTTTCTAGCTCCAAACCGACTTGATTAGTTACCAAATAAGATGTTAATGACCCTCACAGAAGTTTGAAGTATTCATTCATAAATTAATGTTCAAACCGTAATATTTTTTTTCAGTGTCATTAGTGTGTTGTAAGTATAATTCTTTTTCATATAACGTATTATTGTACCTAATGTTTTGTTGTAAAATATTTTCATAAACCGCAAGTTTAAATTTACCCGGTCACAACAGTTTGACTAATTTAATACTTGTGAATAAAGAGGAATGAATAATTTATTTACAAACTATCAATATGCAGCGACTGACCGCAACACTTCAAATGCTATTGACGTATGACCTAAAACCCAATTAAGTCCTAAACATGATCCACGAACTAAATTATTATATATTACGAATATATGTTTTATTTTAACAAAGTATTTGGACTAAAAATCAATTTGAAAATTCGTATTAGAAAAGCTTGTACTGTGAATCTTTCCATTTAAAACGAATACAGAGTATAAAGAGATTGAATCAAATTTTTATATTGCCATCGGGAAAAGTAAAAATTTATAAATTTCTATAACTTATTAAAACTATTTAAATACTACTGTAATATTGCTTGCTGAGATTGTTTTTTTATTTATATAAAAGTACTTTAAACAGCTATATTAATCGGTTACAGCATATCTTAATCATAACTTGACACTAATAGTCAATACTGTTGTACACAATTTTCTCCACAAAAGAAAATTATGAAAAATATATAAATTTTAATTAATGAAATGATATTTTAATTATGAAATATTAGTTTTTAATTAAAGACCTATATCTAATATAGTTGCAAATAAAATTGTATTAAATACAACTATTAATATCGAAACATCACTTCTTGTTTTTTTAAATAATAATTATCTATCTCAAAAAATCTATCTTTTTAAAATATTTATATATTATCATTTAGGGGTTATAGTTGTAGCTAAAAAATTTACTAAATATGATTTTTGTACAGTGGCTCTACAGATCATATATAAGATATATATTTATTAGATAAGTTTGACATCACTGAAAACCCAAACAATCGAAAACAAATAAATAACATTTATAATAAATTTCAAGATATATTTATGTCTTATCAAAACAATTAAAAACGATTGTTTTTTATAAATTTTAACTATTTAATTTGATTATAATAAACTAGTTAAAACACTTGTACTATTAAAATAGTAGGTTAATTACAATAAGCTTTGTTTAACCGTAGGTCAGTGCTCGTTGTATTATAGTTAATAGGGAGGTGATGTAAACGTAAACGAAGAAGTTTCATTAAAAAAATGTATGTATTTATAAACCATAGTTTATGAGACTAACCTTTTTTAATCTTCCTGGTCCTCTTTTCACACATATTCTTTGAATAACACAGCTTGCCGGTTACACGAGCACTCAGTAAAATATTATGTTAAGCGTTATAATAATACAGCGCGAAATCGTTACGAGACGTGCGAACAGCTCGAGCACTGAATTGGGAATAAGCGCCAGGCTGCGTGTTTTAAAATCGAAACTGCCTGGCGAAGCGACTCGTCGACGCTGCCTCGTAGAGGGAGAAAGAAAGTTGTGTTGCCATTAAAAAAATTTCTTTTACCCATTAAATATTATAAGTTTAAAAAAGATTGAACAGTAGTAGCTAACCACTTTCTTTGTAACACAAAGTTCTACACGTTATAAAGTTTACTTAATAATAGAGTTTTTACGAATTTACTTAGCTAATTACCATTCTAATGATGTAAATCTATAGCTATAACAGCATTGCGGTGTTCAGATTGTTGATACATTACAAACTCGTTTCGTTTTGGATTCGATTCATCATACATTTACTGGTAGTAGGTCTCTATTGCCGGATACCGTCTTGATTGGTATCACCGCACCCTCTATTACTGACGCCAAATAGTACTGTACAAACATAACTGTGCGACGGTTTGAAAGGCGCTGTAGCTAGTGAAATTACTGGGGTAACGAGACATCCTACGTCTTAAAGCGACGAATACGATGTGGGGGTGTGTATACTATCCCAACTAGCACTGCATTGTTCAGCGCAAGTGTATGTATCACTTACCATCAGGTGAACGTTCCGTTCGACTCGTCGATTACTTGTTTAAAAAAAAACACGATCTCTTTACCATCTAACGTCAGGTGAAATTGAGGTTCATGCGTTAGCTCATTGTTCATAAAAAATAAAGGGCTGAAGAACTCTAACTTTCTTACGATAATCTTTGAGTCAAGACTTGTTAACCATTAGATAGTATTTAATGTATTATTTATATTTTTTTAAGAATTATGTTGTTTATAAATGTCACGTGCATCAATGTTGCCTTTTATTTGTAATTGAATTATAAAACACTTTTTAATCTTATTGTTTCATTGAATATATCTTCGTTAAAACTAGAACCGTTAATTTAAAGGATTCCCATAAGTCTTAGTAAAAAACTATAATTTTTTTTATGTATATTATTTAACAGTACATCGGGGCAGTAGGTAGCACCTAACTAGTTATATTCAATTTATTGTAGATATCTTATGTACATTTTTTAAAATAAATAAATAATTGAAAAGTACAGTGAATTTTTGCCAACTTTTATGCAAATGTGAATAAATTTAACTGGCAATACAATCTGATCGCATGGTGTTTGCCAGTGAGACGTACCCGCGCATGGTCTAACACGTGTAGACGACAGTAATTCATTCTAGAATGGTCTATGAAAACCAACGAGTTTATAAAAAAATCATTGAATGGATGTGGTTTCTAATAAGCAAGTGGGATAACTATGCAAATAGTTTTTCTTTTCCAGAAATGATATGAAAGGGTATATGGTTATAAGTTATATAGGTATTGTCTGTTGATGTCATCACATACAACTTTCACATAGCTTTCGTATTGTAGAACTGTATGGCTCCAGGCTGGACAGTCGATCGCAGATTTACATTATAAAAATAGGTTTTTATTTATTTTATTGCTAATAAAATTTAAACGATAATGATCATAGCTATAAAAGATGATGCTTTCACATCACCGCCCAATTTTGCTTTTTCTCTCGTTTCTTGAGAAGTAAATTATTGGCTACAAAAATTTAAATCAGAATAAATGTAAACAATTTTTTTTTTACATTTATCGAGCGGATCTTTATATATTATAGGAAAGACTAACTTTGACTAACTTTAGATAGCAAAAGGCGTTCAGAAAGTTCATGGAGAGTGATTTGGAGATCTGGCGCTTCTATCTAATATTCCTCTATTACGACGACGACTTTTTTCGCAGAGTCGATTGTGTGTTGAAATTGCATCAACTTGTAAAACCGTTAGTAAAGATTACACACATTAAAACGCGTTATAATTATTTATAAAAAAATCTATATTCTTTTATATTTGTTTACCTGTGTGAACACGTTAATGATGACGTATTGTATCGATCACACAACGTGGCTCATGATTCATGACTCACCGCATCCTGCATTTTGTTACGTCTACGCTACGTCGCCAATAAATAAAGCTTGCTATAAATGCATATATGATTCAGTATTAAGCATGTATGCTGTATGCTCTTTGATATTTGACTAGTTTGAGGCGTACTGAACAACAAGAACACAATATTAAAAATAAAAAAATCTACCTAGATTCCACAATAGTCATTTGGTCACTCAATTGTGCTAAATGCCTCGAAGGGTTCAATTCCCGCAGCGCTTCTTCGTTCGTTGAAGGAAGGATTTGTGAGCAAGCCGATATGTTTTAAGAACAGTAGCTCGTGTAAATGGCCTTAACTCTTTCCTTGTGGAAGATGGTTCTAAGTCAGAGAACCGAGACAATGAAGAGCGTTATTTATTATTTAGTAAATAAAAAAAATTTCACAGTTTTTTAAAGCTTTTATTTTTTGTGTCACATCTCTTACTCTATAGTCTAGCGACCTAAATTATTATGAAAAAAAAATATTTTCATACAAATTCCATAAGAATTTTTGGCATAATCTACTGTATGTGTACTATAATATAGTTGTATATTAACGGACATTTATTTTACGTAACGTAAAAGTCAATATTTATCCAGTTATTTATCTAAAAAAAATGATACGTAAAGACGTGAGAAATAATTGCAAACAATACTAATGAGGAATTGCGCCATAAAGCTTATTAGGTAAGAATGTAAAAGGAATGATGAAGATGATATGCAACATTTGATTCCGGACGTCGACAATTATGGAAGCCTTCAAGAGTTTACAATATTTTATATAAATATATAATAATAATTTAATCAACATCACACAAAATGTGTGCCTATTTGTGGAGGCAGATATATAATCAACTATTTACTTAAATTTCATGTGATATCAGTAACAAAAAGGTATTAAAATGGTGATGGATATTAGCCCAAAATAATCTGTCTCATATTTCTATTAAATAGTTGGTTAGATTCGAAAAATTCAGACGTTTATATTACAAAGCAAGTATCAGCTACTGCGTTACGGCAATTAGAGCTGATTTTTAATTCGAATAGCACTAGCTGTAATAAAAAAACTTATCCTATTAATACCTGAAGTTTGAAATGGTTGGTTACGTCGTAAGACACACGTACGTATGTGTAGCGGCACGCGGTTATGGTGGGTGAAGACTGCACGTTGATGGAGACACGTTTCTTAACATGTGTGCGCCGCTGCTGTTATTTTGTGTTCTATTTATACAGTACAATTCATGTATTAAAAATATTTTGTAGCTTATTAGCAGTAGTTTAACAAGTTATCTTTACTTTTTTGTATACATTTTATTTTGTAATTTCTTACAGCTTAGATTATAACTGGAAACTTTTTTAATTGATAATCACGTAAACATTGACGATATAGTATTTTTGCTTACTTTACATATTAATTCATGCCTTTCTCTAACTAAAAACAGAATGGTACCGTTAAAATTATTTGTATACATGCCGATATACACAAATTGATTGAAACGATGATAATGAATATACACAACTTTATGTGTAACTCCAAACCGATAACGACGAAATATAACTATGATTTAAAGAAGCGTAAACTACTAAATTTGTTTAAGAATTTTTTACTCTTCTTAGTAACTAGTAACTAGTAGTAGTAGTAACTATTTAATTTTAGATATAAAAAGATAAAATTTCTATTTTTATCCTAACAAATTAAGAAGTTGAATGTTTTTCCTGTAATTAAATAAAATAAAGTTAATCACTTTCAAAACTTACGTAATTTAATGGTTATTATTTAGGACAAGGTTAAATTTAATATATATTTTTAAGTGATGTATTTATAATGCTCAATTTTATTCTAATAGATTAAAACCGGTTTAAATGTATATAATACGTAATGAGTGTTTATATGAGACAGCGTTAATGACTTTCGATAATAGTTAATATTTATAATTGTAGTTGCGGTCGGTAATTAAAATATGCGATCACGTTGGCCGCCATGTTGTATGCACAACGTGCGCGAGCCGGCGCGTTTTGCAAGAGGGGGCGCGAACATGCGCCGCGTGGCGAGAACGAATTATACTTTGTGAATACTTATTTTTGTACAAAAATACAAAAACAATAACAACTATTAAGCAACATGTGTAAATTGAAATATAATGATGATGTGTAAATTTAAAAAAAACAATAATAATCTCCTGATAAAATGATACGCCCGCCAACAACAATATGACACTAGTTAACATGTTATATATGATGTTGGGTCTTGTTACCCCAGTAAGTTCACTAGCTACTGCGCCCTTCCTAATGTTTGCACACTACTGCTCGGCGGCAGAAATTTTCACATGTAGTAGGCCTTTGTTACCGGAGACACTCTTGTCTTGTCTTTGTCACCGCAGCGCCTATTTCTGCCGTCAAACTAATGTGTGCAAACATTACTGTGTTCCGATGTGAAGGGCACTGTAACTCTAGTGTAATTAGTGAGATAGCGAGACAACGACCTATGTCTTAAGGCGACAAGCGCAATTTGATGCAGTATAACATGTTAATCAGCATCACGTTGTTATGTGTGGGCGTGTCAATTACCATTAAGTGAATGTCTTGCTCGTGTCCTTGCTTCATTGAATTAAAAAAGAACAAATAAATAGACACTGCCGCCGTACATAACTAGGTGGTCTATTACTACTGTACCACCAATAAATATAATCTGGTATCTTAATATATATATATATATATATAATCACCGGCTCATATCAGCTGTGGATAACTGATAACGATGATGATACATGTAATAATTTAAAATAAAAGTGTTTAAAATAGATATTTTCCAGAAATATACTTATCATTGTATGATTCATAAATTTGTATCATCTAAATTAATTATATCATATGATAGTACTTACGTTTAAATAGAAAATAACAAATACATGTTTTGTTGGCTAATTTGTAGACTTCTATACTAGCTGTTATATTTTGTATGTTGTAAAGTAGGCATATACTGATAAACAGTCACGTTGTATCAGTGTACGTCGAAAATGTTTTGTTATTAACAAATGAATAAAACATACTATATATATATGAAATATTCACAACAGACAATAATTTTTTTCTCTTTTATTTATTACTTTTGTTAGAACAAAGCAAATCCTTTATTAATACGTATGGTCATTTAAGACAGTGTACAGTGTTTCGGTCTGAAGGTTAATTTTTATATTTTAGAAAACAGATATTTTTAGATACCGCTATAAGTTTACTGTGTTGGTGATAGGTTTGACAAACGTTAATTTTGCCGCGTTGGATACAAAAATAACTAGAAGAGCGGGATCGAGAAGATTTTGGAGGCACGTATTGTCGATTTTTTTTTATTTCAATAAAGCGACGAGTCTGCTCATAACAACGTGGGGCTTGTTAGGATGATATAAACAGCATCACATTGGGCCTGCCGCCTTAAGAAATAAGATGTCTCGCTAGCGTAGTAAGTCCACTAGCTACATCGCCCTTTCTAATGTTTGCACACTACTGTTCTGCAACAGACATTTTCACTAGTAGTAGGTCTTTGTTACCGGAGACCGTCTTGTCTTGTCCTTTGTTAGCGCAGCGCCTATTCTTTCTAGACGTTCACTAGCTACAGCGCTCTTCTAACTGGAACACAATAATCTTTGCAATCGCAACTGTTTGGCAAATGCAATAACTGTCATGGTTGTACCTAGCTAGACGCTATCCGACAAAAGAAACCTACCACCAGTAAAATAGTGGTCTTTCAACTCGTTTCGTTTTGTAATAATGTCATAAATTTACCGTCTTTACATTGTTACTATGTGCTGACGGTTTATCAATGAGATCTTGATTATAATTTAACATCATGTGATGTTAAAAACACTTGTAGCTCATTGTAGATAAAAGAAATATGAGTAATAAAAAAAACTATGAGTTTTAACAGCACGTTGCGTAGCTGCGTGCCGGCTTTGTGGGGTGGAGCGAGCGCATTGTTGTAAATGTGCACTGACAACGTGCCTGCGATCTGACTTATTCCGGTTTTTAAACAACAAATCGACTTACACGGCCATACCATGTTTATACAGATCTATTTTATAATATTTACGTATTTATAAAGTTATTTGTTACCGCTGTAATGTGTTACGACAATACATTTAGTATAATTGTGAAATGTCAGAGTAACATGCAGAAAATAACGGATTCATTTAACAAGAATGCAGTTTTCATATTATATAAAAATGAAACAGGATTATCTACCAATTAATATGAAATAGCAATTAAAGATTTTTTAGAGTAAAACGTGATCTTGAATAAGTTTTTTTTTATGTTTGACGGAACGACGAGACGCCATGCGGTTATTTAATGGTAGGCGCATACTCGTAACAATGAGGCACCTGTTAGGGTAAGATACACTACACTACATGAATTGAATTATCATATATGCCGTGAAATATTATACATATAATTTTTATGTCACATTATTATACATGAGATGTATAAACAAAAATATATTTTATAATATTATAGATTAGTATAGTTTACATATTACGTTTAAATTAAAATAATACTTGTATTCAAACAAAACATGAAAAAGTACCTTTTCTGTGTTCCCACAAGGAGAATCTTTTATCACATGGATGAAGTAAAGACCATTTATCGACCACATTGGCCAGTCAACGAATTACCAGTAGGAACCGAATCCACGTCTCATTCATTAGTAGTTCGATCACTATTATAAAGTGAGCGATCGTCGTTCTGGATAAAATAAATTGCTATAAAAAAAAAAAAAAACTTTTCAATTGGATACAAACCAGAATGCTACGTTTCTTGTATAAACATTTTCCTTTAAGTCTTTTCATAAAAATCTTCGGAATAAATACGGAAAACCATTTGTGATTGGATACATAAGTATCCAAGTCGAAATTACCTAAGCCATTTATAAAAAAAAAACATCTATTGATGTTCAAATAAAGGAAAAAGATATTTTAATTGACCTCAAATTATATATCTGCAAGCAATTACTACTGTTTAATTACCATTGATAACTTGATGAAGTGTTTAACTAAGTTTTTATATATCTAACTACTTGTTTCACCTGTTTTTTTTATTACGCTAACTGTAGATAAAAAATATTAAATTTTATATTAGATTATATACAAAGAGTGAAAGATTTTTCGGTGTAGTAAACAGAAAAGTTTCTTTCATGAAATAGAGTAGTACTTGTACACATTCTATATGTAGATAAAGTATTAGTGTAAATAAAAAAAAAACGGTTTTAATTTGTACTATAAGAGCATATCTGAGTACCGTGAAGACCGTTTGATGGAATTATCATCAGCCAATAGACGTCCACTGCTGGACATCGGAGTCTCCTAATAATGCCCATATTGATCGGGTAGGGATTCACATGGTGCCATGTTTTGGGTCATATCCCACCACGCTGACTCATTGCTGGTTGATTGAGCCCGAGCCTTGTTTGTTGATTAGCAAGGTGCCCTACGATCAGGTGAGATTGGGTTCAGTCCCGTGATTTATTGTGTGGGACCCCTTACACCCCTTATTTGCTGTAAATCTGTAAATCTCCGGTTTCTCTTGCAGAAGACCTATCATCACAGCGCCTATTTCTGCCGTCAAACATTAGTATGTTCCGATTTGTAGCTAGTGTAATTACTGGTGTAACGGGACTCAACAACTTATGTCTTCATCTCTGAGCGCAATGTGGTACAGTATATATCATCCTAACCAGGGCCACGTTGTTATAGGCAAGCGTATCATTTACGATCAGGTGAATCAATAGGAAGTCGAACGTTCCCCTTCGTTTAATTAAATAGAAAGAAACATGATATATAAATTAATAACAATTAATAAATATATAGTATTGAATGTTTTTCTATGTTATAAAGTACGTTATGTAGTATAAAAGCGTTATATTAATACAGCGTAAAAGGTGACTTGTGTAATGATATTTACTCCCGCGTGATAACAGATGCTATTCGGTTCTCCGTTGTAACAGTCACGTGTTAGTGAATGTGATATTTTTAAGAATATGAATCAACGCCTCAAAATCATAAAAGACTACATCGGTAGTCTATTATGATAAAATCTAGAACTAGATAATGTCAAATAGGTTTCTATTTTATTGAATGCCGCATTCATATATATCTGTACACTAAGTGACCGAAAAAAAAAATAGAAATCACAGTACTCCTATTATTTAAACAATTTTTAATATCGTATAACAAATAATTCCTACATCCATTTACCTAGTACTTATATATGCTTTTAAATTATCTATATAGCGTTTAGAAATTAAGTTTAAATAAAATCTAGGTTATATTTATATGTAGATATAACGTAATATATGTTTTTATTTATATGTTATTATGAATAAATATTATTTTTGTGTTTTGATATTTTATTTAATTCTCTTGTAAATTAAAAAAAAATATAACATGATGTATAATTGCTGAATTTTAATTTTTTTTATATTATATTTACTCATGTTAGGTCTCTACTGCCGGAGACTGTCTAGATAGGTACAATCGCAGCGCCTATTGCAGCCGTCAAACTACTGTGTTCTCGTTTGAAGGGCGCTGTAGCTGGTGTAATTACTGGGGTAACGAGACTTAACATCTTATGGTGCAGTATATATAACTCTATCTAGCGCCACGTTTTTTGGGCGGGCACTTTGGTGAACGTCCCGGACGTCTCGTTGCTTAATTGTATAAAAATAATGTAGTTTATGCATTTACACAGTTTACGGTTTTTTTATTTATAGTCTTAGTACACAGAAATATTTATTATGATGTATACTTACACATTTATAAATAAGATATGAATTGAGTCCATTGGGATTAAAACAACTTTGAACAACCTTGGAAAATGTTCGTTACGAAGTTTGACGGGAATAACTTCGCTAACTTTACACCAACTTGAACGAAGTTATGTCATATTGAAGAGAGAACCGAGGAAAGTTTAGAGAGTTCGGAAAAGTATCGCCGTAATATTGTTAATAAATCAATAATATTACTCTGTTTTAGTATTATGTTCGCTCCAACTTTTTTTCATTTAAAAATTCTACGTATATCATACTACATATATACATAGACATAAACATATTAGTTATGTTGAGAATTTTGTGTATACAGAACCACATTGAATTAACCACAAAAATATTCAATATATTTTTCTGTCTTATCCTCTTGTTTTGCCTCAAGCTTTATTTAATAATTCGGTTTGATATTTACTTGAAATATTCCTTGAAAACAATGGACTTTCTATAGCAACCGCATAAATAATACGCATTATATGTCTAAGGATGTTTATATTTTAGTGGTTTTCTTAATTATATGATAATTACAAACCTTTTCCATGTTTATACTTCATAGTACAAAAGTCAGTATAGAAGATATCAAATTTAATATTATAATTTTGTTATAAGGTGATTATGTATATAAATGTAGGAAGACAGCGTGTTGTGATAAACTAATCAACGTGTTTGTTTTTCGACACGTTTTTCACGTGGCATATAATCATCGAAGCTATGCGAGACACGTGAATAGGAGATAAGGCAAGCTTCTGCGTGTTTTTTTATCATATGTACTGTGATAATATTGATTTTAAAATTGGAACGTTTTCATCCGCGTTTGTGATTTATTTGAAAATGTTTAAAGAAGACATTAGAAAAGAGGTTTTAATAACAAAATAATTGGCAATTAGGTTACAATGTTTTGCAATAATCATTTTTGTTTACAACCAAGTTGAGTTTTAACAAGTTCATCATTATCATCATCAGCTAATTGACGTCCATAGCTGGGCATAGGTCACCTCCAAAGTTCTCCATATCGGGTTGTCGTGCGCTGTCCGATTCCGCCATATTGCTTTCATCTGTCACAGCATGGCCTCCGGTACCGTCGGGTAGCAGGGACCGTTTGGAAGGGTTTTTTGGGGGGGATTTAGGCCATTTCTCATCAAATTAGCTCAATGCGGGTTGGTGAGTTTAACGAGTTATTTTAAATGAATGTAAAAATTAAAAAAAATTTTGAACACCAATATTTACTTACAGATTATATAACCAAAAAATAGAACATGTGAACTAACTTTAAGTTCCCACTTAGTTTTATAAACAAATCCTTTATTTTACAACAATAATGATCCGTTAAACTTTGTTCAATGAAATTGTACTTAATTTTGACACAAAGCACATTTTATAAATAGTTAATGTCGCTAGATATTATTAATATTATTAAAAAATATTATTAAATGTTCTTTGAATAATTCTTGAATATGTTAAATGAAATTAATTACTACATTGCGTAAGAAATATCGTAATTAGTAAAGTACTATCGATGAAGTATGGACGAGGATAGTAAGCTCTGCTAATATTGAATACTAAGGATGGCATTGCCTTCATATAAATCAGAGAGAATAGTCTAGAGGTTTTTTCGGTAACATGTAAATAGATTTTTAATTATCTTCTTCGATATGCTCATAAGTAAGTAAAATAAGTTACCTCTAGCTCACGATCTAGCCGTGTTCGGACATAGGCCTATATGTAGGTAAGCAAATAAGCAACCAGCTCACGTAATGGTAAGTAATCACTGTCCTCTCTTGCACCACAGCACCTTGGGATTGCAAATTCAATGCGTACTAATCAGGAAATAGGCTTCATGCAATTTCATGAACAAAGCCATTATACTGTAAAAGGGAGCGTGTAATATACATACGGTCATCTTTAATTTTTTAATAAAGAAATGGTTGTTTTAGATAGAAATTAAGTTACCTGCTTCAGCAGATCCTGAACAAGCGTTGTCATTGAAAATAAATAATTCATCATCGTTCTCCAACTTTACACGTGTACCTAGCACGCCGCACACTACAACCCTGACCGATATCGTGTGTCAAGATATTATTCCCCGCTTAGTTCTGTCTATTAACGCTTGCATTTTTATCTTCACGTGATCTTCAGCAATCAACATGAATCCTAATCACGTATAGGCATTAGTTTATTTGTTCATCATCTTGCGTGGATTGGTAGTTCTCTCAAGAGAAGATAAGTTATAACTGTTTTCATATTAGAAAGCAGTAGACACTTGATCTGGACAATATTTAAAGTTCTTAAATTTAGATAAGTATTGCCTTTTTTTTAACAACGTTATGAACTGTTTTCAACTGCCTCCGTGAAGCAGTAGCTGCTGCTTAATAACATGGACGTCCTAACTTCAATTCTGGTTTTGTTGTGGAGTTTAGTTATTAATAAGTTATATTAGAATTCGCCTAGCTAGGTACTATAACATTCTATATATTCTGCAATAATGAGCTAGAGTATTATAGGCATAAATAAACTTTGACCTCATTATTAATATCATTATGTAAAATTGTGATCAAATTTAATCTGCTACAGTTAATGAGTCCCTTTATGACTTTCCAAGGTTAGTCTTGGAGGGCAAACAGGTTTGACGATATTAATGAGTACACCGGGGTATAAATATTATTAGTTGAACAGTAGCTGAAACCGGCAATAATTTTCTTAAATTGACGGGGAAATTTCAGTTTGAATAAGGCACAGTATAATGATGATGAGGCAGCAATCTCCTTGATATGTGATTGCGTAAAGCTAAGGGGAGATTTATTTTCGTTTCGCCAACTTCGAAGAATCCACCTCACGTGTGCGATGTAATGGACACGTGACTGGTTGGTTTTCTTTCACGATATATCCCTGACACACATTGCACGCGACCATTCATTAAAACCTTTTATTCGCATTAGTTAGGTACAATGCAACTTAGTATCGATTCTTTTTTATCTGATAATCTTTTGTGTCATTGTAGATATGTAATACTTCTGTAATATGAATGTTACTGTATATGCCTGCTTCTCTATTCTTTTAGATTCAGTTTATCTCTGAACAGATTAGACAGGATTGTAACGGATGTATCACTGACTTCTCTTAATCGGCGAAACTATCATACTAATGAAAGTAAAAAGTAGCTTCTATTTACTCTCTTGTAATTCGTCACCAGATGGTATTTAGGCAGTAAATAAATTCATTACTTTCTGGCAAATATCAAAGTAAAACCGTCAATGGAGTATATAAATGCTTATAATTCATGTCAATACAAGAAATTATAATATTGAAATATTTATATTGTTTTTATTATGTTCAAAACTCTATCTTTCTACCAACTAGACATTAGTTGAAAAAAAAATATTACTTTGACATAGGATACCTTATTTAATTTATTGCTTGTGAAGGATATAGATAATAAACTGTGATCTCTATACTGGCTACTGTGGTATAGCTTCAGAAATAATTAAATGTTATTTGGGCCCCTATTATAAGACATGTTCAAACTAACCATAAATTAAAAACGCAGTGAGTAATGGAATATTTAATCGCTGTATTTAACTTTGCTGGAAATTATCAAAGTAAAAGGAACGGTGCATTAATGCATATTGGTGTCAGGGGCTAGGCACACGTGTTGGTGCCACGTGCTCTATGACCCACTAACGGCAGGTCGCTCGTCCGTCTCGTCGGCTGCTTGTTGAAAAATTAAATGGCATTTATTTTGACTTACCTCTAATTCTCTGAAAGCAATCCATAAATCTAGTTTAAAAAAATAAAAATCGTTTTCTCTTTTATAGTACTAAGCGATAACGCGAGCTGTACTTTAACCTGATGGTGAGTAATACGCTCGTCGGTAACAAGGTGGAGCTAGTGTGAATGTTATACAGAGCACCATGAGTTGAGTCTCGTTGCCCCAGCTAATTACACCAGCTACAGCACTGTTCAAACCAGAACATATTTGCATACTAATGTTTGGCGGCAGAAATAGACGCTGGTGGTACCTACCTAGATATTCTCTGGCAACAGAGACCTACCAGCAGTAAACATCATGTTTGTATTAGAACATCTTTGTGCAATTTCATATTTTTATGTCTGTCTATATCCAGCTAGATGATAACATAAGATCTTATATATATTGTCTCCTTACACCTGACCTCAAAATCTTCTTTTTTATGGTTGATCAGTAGAAATTGCCACCTACGTATTAAGTCCGTCATCTGTCTTCATGGACGACAAAATTATGTCAATAAATACTTAAACAAACAAATTTAAAAAAACAAAAAATGTATACTAATACATAGTTAATAAACAAACAAATAAAAAAAAATTGATGTAAAGCAAAGCAAATACTTTACTGGTCTCTGATACCGGAGACTGTCTAGGTATGTATTGTGCAAACATTACTGTGTTCCGGTTTTAATGGTGTTGTAGCTAGTGTAATTACTGGCTGGGGTAATGACAATCAACATGTCGTATCAGGTGACGAGCGCAATGTGGTGTAGTGTATATCAACCTAATTAGCGCCATGTTGTTACAGGCAAGCGTATCACTTATAAGGTGAACGTCCTGCTCGTCCGTCGCTTAATTGAATAAAAAAAAAACTTGCTGTCTGAAGTAATGTCATCGAATTCAAAGCACTGTACATGATTGTATAATTAAAAATTTTTGACTGTTATTATTTAGCATCAACCCAAAACCTCAAGATTTACACTAATTCAAAGGTTAATGAATTGTAATTATGTTTATTTCTTACACGGAACCCTCTTATATTTTCTAAGAGCAGAAATATAAGTCAGTTATGCTGGTTACATTAAGCTCTTTAGGAAATTATTGCAAAACGTTAGTTTTTATTACATCTGAAAGCCTGCGAAATTTTCTCATAGTTTAAACATCATAAATTATTGGAAAAAGACATATTGGTATTATACCACGCTTATATAGATCATCATTGCATTTGTAAATATTCTTGTTTGTTAAATAATGGAAATGTTTTCTGTTGACATGTATACTAGATTTGAAAAATTTACTCTGCTGTTATCATTAAAAAAAATGCAGATATCTTATATACAAGACAAATTTAAGTATGTATCCTAAGCTCATTAAATATCAATGAGTAGTTTTTCCAATAGCAAGCTTATTGAAAGTAATTTCATAATGGTATTAAGCGCCTTTGTAGTAGAATACTATACTTGTCTGTATTTAGTGCGTAAATAAATAATTAGTATAATGTAAATATTCATAATAGACTCTTCGTTAATATCTTAGACATGTGTCGGATAATCTCTTACCTACCGCAATGTAGTGTTGACGCATTTAATTAACGTGTAACAGTACAAAAAAAATTAAAAAAAAAACATATTCAGATTGAAAACGGGATATGGTTTCCATGCAGGGCTAATGATTTTCTTATGAATCCACGTGTTGCTTGCATTAGAGTTGCGGTGGTGCAAAAATATGTATTTATACGCACCGCAGCGGCCTTCAGACGCCGCGTTACCATAAATAATGCTAACGTAAAACTTTACATGAATATAATAAATAATAAAACGTATTTGCTTGTTAGTGATGAGCGATTAGTTGACTTGTGGGTCAGTGTTATAGATTAAAATTGGACTAAAGCTACGTCAATCGTGCGGAAGACGGATCCACACACGCGTAAAAAGCGACTTCGCCCTCGCCCCTCAGCTTCTCGTAAAAAGCGGCTAATAAAGAAACAATTCAAGGAAATAGGAAGCAGCTTCCGTTGTGATCATTACTGCGGTTAACAACTCGAATACTGTGCTTTGATGCCTGTCCTCAGCAGTGGACATCAATTGTTTGAAGTCATGAAACTCACTCATACTTCAAACCCGTTTTACTAGCTATGTATTTATTTTTATTTATTCATTTGATATATTTTGTACATACAGCTGTTAAAAGAAACAAAAATAAGGATACAGAGCACAAAGGCACTACTTATTTCATGTTGAAAATCTTCCAGTAGGCCCGCAGAAGGAAAGAAGAATTAGGAACACATTATGAACACAGGTATTTCAAGAATATGACGCGAATCTGTCTCTGCGCCGCAGAATAATTAATGATACAATTTTTTTTTTAAATTACAAAAAAGTGTAATAATAATTAATAAATAAATTAAACCTAATAATAGAAAAATTTATTATATACAGGTTATTATAATTTCTCTTAAAATTGTTTAAATCATTGTATCTTTTGTTGTTACTCAATGCATATTAGACTCCATTATGGTTTCTATATCCAAAAGTATGGGTGAATTGAAATATGATCCAGTTGTTGAAATATTTAAGTTTCTCTTTAGTCAACCGTTGAATTACGTCAAAGAAAAAAAAACTTTCCATCCATCCGTAACTGTGATCACGTTAGTGTCCGACCCACAGTTCAGGAAGCGTCCACGTGCTGATCGATAGGATACGACGTGACTGAAGGTGGTATGGTTTATTCAATAGCGTATTACACCTTGGCCCCACTTGACAGTGTTCTCACTGTTCGTGTATGATATATTTGCGTTGTCGCCGAAACAACGTGAGGCGTGGTCTGCCATGTGCATACCACGAATGCTTGGCAACGTGACAACGATGGCCGATATTTTTTTATTCAAAACAAAATGGTGATGGGCACATTTGTTATGATCGTATACGTTACGTACTTCGCATTTGAATTGTAATCATTTTTCAACAAACAAACCGAGCATAATACGGTTTTTTAAGTCGGTAAGTTTCCATTATGCCCATGGTCTACAAGGTAAAACGATTTTTGTGTAAATACTTGGTGAGGCGACTTGTAAACATTATTATGTTATGGTTTATGTATCGCAATTAATTCGAATAAATCATTTTTTTTTTGTTTAATTATACTTATTTACATTATTACTACGAACAGTCATTACACAGGTTAAAATATGTAAGTATTGTTGGTTTTGTTTTTTTTTTTTATTTTTTTATTTTAGCCTATTGTTGGCTACAGCTCGTTTTATAAATTCTTTTACACGTTTCTTAGTGAATGCAGAGGAAAAATTATATAACTCATTTCTTTTCCAAAGTACGAAGATACTAGCAGGAGAACCAACTGGTGATAAGCGGATGTCCACAACTGTATTGCGCTACTCGTCTTCATTGAACTTATTTGCATTTGTTTTATTGGGAAAAGATGTCAGTCCCATTACTCCAGCAATCTCACTAGCTACGACGTCGTAGTATAAGCAATAATGGTATTAAGCTGTTTGAAACGACCTCGTAGCATGTAGCAAAACTACCATAAACAATACGAATCAGTCTTCCAAAGCTATTTATTACCTTAAGAATATTTTTAAGAATACTTTTATTGTGTATGTTCTCTTATGCTTTCTTAATACCATTTATTGTATTTGTAAGAGATTAACAGTTTTAAAACATTGTTATTTATTTTCTTCAGCATATCTCGATTTAAAATACGCGCATTATTTTTGCAGTATGTTGTGTAATCTTATGAGAATGGATATATATTATTATAGCGAAGGAAAACATCACGAGGAAACCAACATGTTCATAGAACAGCAGCTATCATAAATATCAATCGATATTTCGCCAACTTGGTGAGTACATGGTACTGACACTTCTTGTTTGAGCTCGCCCTGAGCCCTAGCAGTAGGAATATTGAGTGGTCTATTTACTTATAATCTTTTAGATGGTGATTAAGTCAAATGGTACTTTGTAATGTAAAGGAAATAATTATTAATATCACTTATTTCGATGATTCTACTTGTAAGGGGCCACACATGGAGAATTGTGTTTTCGCCACGTGTAACTTATGTAACGTCATAACAAAGCATATATAAACTTTGTATTCTGATAAGCGACTTGATAAAATAGCTTAACCAATTCACCTTATCGTGTAACTTTGGACGAATGCATTACTTACGTTTGAAGGTTGAACGAGTTCTTGTTTTAATAATATGTTTACCGAATTGTTAATTATTGTACACATGATTCTTATACTCAGTTGTTTAATTCTTATACTAAGCTACTATTAAAACTTCTTACTTCCTACTAATATGTCGGGTAGTAGTGATACCTTAGCATTAATGGTCCTTCAAATTAAAAAATACACATTGTCTCATCCAAGCTGTTATATAAAATAACATTAATTAATCTAGATAAAAAAGATAATTGAATTAATATCATATTTTTTTTTTTTTTTTTTTTTTTTTTTTTTTGTTTCAATCATTCCCCTGCGTATGGCGGGTCAGGGCCTTTAATTGCATAATATCATATTTATCGCTTAACTCTTTACCTTCGGTATCGATCGAAAATCTTTAATCAACCTAATGAGACATTAGACTATTTTTACCCTCTAAAACCTATGGTGCTAACTGTTTGCAAAACAATCACTGCTCTCCAAGAGCTTATAAATTAGGTAATTATCGAGTTAAGGACATAATGACCTTTTGTTACAAAAGTTCAACATTTCATGGTATTGTTCAGAAAAACTCTTATCCTACTAGGGTATGAAGGACCATATAAAAACATCTACACCATCTATATACCTTGTGAGTTATATCTAATTTCTTTGTATTATTAAAAAAAACGTACGTCTTAAAATATATAGGAGTTTTTAAGACTAATTAAACCCTATTCTTATATCTATCCATAAGTACCTTATGGTGTTCCAATCTTGCTGGTCTTTGTGTATGATCGGTACTATTTATTGCAAAAAAAAAATCGTGTTACTCCGATATCATTCAAAGATAAATAATGCTTGTTGATCTGCTATCGATGCCGTTCGGCGTGGGCTGGATGGGCTGGGCTGGCAGCCGGGTATCGCACGTGCGCCATATTGTCACGTGTTCGAACTGACATAATAAAATGGCCGCTGTGCTGTTCACCCCACCTAAATAAATGAATTTTGTCAACAGTCGATTTTGTGTTCTCTTCGTTTCGTTAATTATTAAAACGTGCTACTAAAAATAACATTGATAATTGTTTATTATATGTTTTAATTAATTATTAAAAAATCCAATGATTATATACAATCGAAGTAGTATTATCTGTTGTTAATATAAAAATATAATTTGTCGAGGTAATTTTTTTTTAAATCGTAAGTCCGGCGGTACGTCCATCTCATCGTATATGATTTAGCATGTTGAATATTTTGAGAACAGCGAAATTAAGCCGGATATATTATCGTGTCATAAATAATATAGACATTGAAAAAAGTATCAAAAGATATTGACAAATTTAAAGTCATTCATACTATAAGTATTGAAATTTATTTTAAATTCATGACAAATGTCGGTAAGCGTTTTGACAAAGTAACAAAGAGTTTCACTTCAAATTGATAAGTTTGTGGCAAAGTAATGAACGTAATGCTCACTACAGGTACGAACTGTATTCACGCAGCTTATACACGTGACGTGTGATGTAACGTGTTATTAACTGACCTAACATGATTATCATCGTCTTCCGCAATATACGTGTAGAAGGTAAGAAGTTTACGCTTACAATTAGCATGCACCACAGATAGTACACTACTTATAGATATATTAAAAACTAGATAATTTATATGAATAGGCAAGAATCTACTAAATCAGTCATAATCGTTTATGTCTGGCTATATAAAAGTTATTAAAAGAATAAAATTCCTAATCTTAAGTGACAATAAACAGGGCATGATCGAGGTATTAAAGTTTTCCAGTGGCAGCCGCAGATCTACAGACAGTGCTGGTCTTCTTCAACGTGAAAAGACGTGATCTGGCGAAGGTCGCGGAAAACGGCTATATGCCAGCAATGAAATTTCAATTTGAAAATCATATTGAAATGTGCCAGACTTGAAAGAAAACATTGCAGAATGTTTTTGCAGCTCCAAGGCTATCGCATTATTCAACTGCATTACAAAATTGTCGATTTAAATCTCATGATCACAGTATTTACATGATGCTGAGCTCATTGTTTACCTTCGTATATGTGACAATGAGGACCATAACTATAAATTTTTATGTGATAGTGATATCGTTTAATTGTCTCCTGTGAAAACATTTTTTTTGTTTTAAATAAGACAGTTCATACCTCCTTTATAATCATTAAGGCAAGAAAAAAGTTAATTTTATGGTTTTTAGATATAGGATGTTAAATGTCATTACATAGTAATTTTTAGTGGCAACACTTTACACACTACATAGATGCTATCATACTGGAGTATGTGACATCTCTTTAGTAACCTACCACGTATTACCAAGGAGTTTTCTTTTAGGTCTGTAACGTTAAACCTTTGACCCGTGTCATGAAATCATCAAACAACAATAATCCTTTCAGCAGAAGCTACAAAAGGATTGTTTTTTTTTTTTTTTTTTTTTTATATAGTCACGCCTTTTTCCCAGTAGGGGTAGGCAGAGGTGAATAAACCACCCACATTTCGCCAGATGTGGTCAGATTAGGTCCCATGTAACAGGGGGCGAGCCTGTTGCCACTTTATTGGGACCACCACACACACACACACAAAGATGATTTCAGTGTGCGGGTTTCCTCACGATGTTTTCCTTCACCGTTTTTGTATCTCGCTGTTGTAACTAAAGTTCACAAATGTACATAACTTAAATATTAAGTCATCGGTACATGCCGAGGTTTGAACCCGCGACCTTCAGAATGAAAGCCGCACGCTCTAACCATTAGGCCAGCGAGCTATCGTTAGATATTACAATTTTCCTTTTAAGTTGCGGACGTACCTGCGTAATATCCGTTTCCCGTTTTACGGCGTTTGAAGTGTATTTATTTTTGTTATTGAGTTTTAAAAGATAGTAAGTGCCACGTGTTTGTTTTAAGGAGATCACTAAAATAAAATTTTATGAGAGCCTTGCATTCTGATATCAATTTTAGCTTTTGGTTCGGGGTGTCCTTGTATAAAAGTCATAAATTAAATTATTATTATTAAAAAAAATATATATTTTTAAATACATGCTCTCTTATTTCAGACTTCGCAAGTTTAACATTAACCAATGATCTCTGGTATAGTGTTTAATATAAGTATCAATCCATTAGCCTTATGTATATTTTTCACATATATATCGTCTATAAAGATGTTGTAAACAAGTAACTTGTTGAGAACTCATTATTCTATGATATTCATTGATTTGAAATCAGGGCGCAACTTTCGATTTCCAGTAATTACAGAAGATAAGACATCATTTCTGATTGGCATAATTGGAATTCTGTAAGATGCAATTGTTACACTTAAGATGCTCGTTCTTTAATTAGTAAGGGATCTAGCTTTTAAATTAATATCGCTAAAGAAGACAAAAATATTGATAATTTAAAACATGTATTAGGTTATGTATTAGGAGATTTTACAGGTGATGCATGAAACAGAATTTATAGAAACTTATGATGATTGGACCCAAACGTAGGCAACATATGATCCGTAAATCACAGAGTTATACTAATTTAATTGATCAAGTAATCTATATTGATTGTAAGATATATGATGATATATATAAAAGTTTTTTATTACTCAATTACGTTTAATACTCGATCAACTTTGAATGATATTGAGCCGCGGTCAGTCTTAGTAGATATAAGTTTTATAGCAAATTACTTTTTGAATTTATAGATGAATAATCTGTGCAGTGATGTTAAAGGTGAATCTTATTATCTTTTACGTAAATACGTATTGTCAGCAAAGTTATCAAAAACATGATAGTAAAAATGTCAGCCGATAGGCATAAAGTCAAGAATACTTGTGATGCATGCATCAAGTAAAACGTTGGAGTCGACGACAACTCTCCACGTCTTTTGTGAAAAATGCAGTTCTCACACGTCACACGACAGTGTCACTGACGTAAATACCAGAGATAGACGAAGGAAATTAACGATTTACGTTTGATACAAATAGTTTTAGGTTATGGCTGGATTTATAACAATCTTTCAAAGTCGATAAACAGAAATTTAATAAACTTTCAACACAAACTATTGTCAACTGCAAAATAAAACATTTTAACCCATTAAGAGTTGAAGTATTGACAAAACAGATTATTTTGCATTGTTTTTTTACTTTCAAGAGAAATATGAAAGCCGAGAAACTGTAAAATTATCCTTAAATTGAGAATAGTCTATTTGATCTCAGTTACTATATATACTGATTAAATACTTCAGTTATCCTAAGATAAATGTAATATGAAATCATATAATGCCTGATATTATCACAGTGACAAGCGCAATGTGGTGTCGTGTAAATATTTCATTTGTTTCAATTTGAGCGATATTTATCAATTAAATTTATCATTAATACTTCATGTCTTGAAATATTAAATATCAATACTAAAGCTATGAGATAAAAGTAACAGATAATCCTTGTGTTAATCTAAGTTGGTTTTGATGTAAGTAAGATATTGCAGAATGTTTGTGTTTGTTCCAGCTAGGTGAGACATTCTAACATTTGTATTAGGGGGACCGGAAAGTAATGTCGTTTCTGCGCATGCCAATACTTGATTGTCATTTGTCAGCTCATTGTTTTGTTCAGAGGCGTACCAAAGACATTGTGAGGTTATAGTGATTTCTTTACTTATAGACAATTGAATTACAATTTTTTTTTGTAATTTTGGGTAAAATGGCCAGCCAAATACCAGAAGAGGTACACATCCGGCATTGCATGCTCTTTGAGTTTCGCAAGGGAAATAACGCAACAGTTGCTACCAAAAACATTTCCGATGTTTATCCAAATGCACTGGACATTCGTAAATGCCAAAGGTGGTTTTCCAAGTTCAAATCGGGTAATTTTGATCTTTCCGACTCGTATCGATCAGGAAGACCATCAGCGTTAGACAACGACGTGTTAAGGGCGGAAGTGGAAGCAAATCCGTGTCAGACGATCGAGGAATTGTCAAACAGTCTCAACAAACCTTGGTCGACCATCCAAGAACATTTGAAGCAGATTGGAAAAGTAAGCAGAGCAGGTGTTTGGGTCCCGCATAATCTGTCCGAACAGAATAAGGCTAACCGATCAATCACATGCAACTTATTGCTTCAACGACACAACACAGAAGCGTTTTTTGATCGCTTGATCACAGGAGATGAGAAATGGGTCCTGTATGATAACCCAAAACGCAAAAGGCAGTGGCTCTCTCCAAATGAAATCCCTCGGAGTACTGCTAAGCCAGGTTTACACCCCAAAAAAGCGCTTTTGTGTGTTTGGTGGAGTATTCGCGGCATTGTTCATTTTGAATTACTGAAACCTGGAGAAACTGTTACTGCAGACCTCTACAGCGAACAATTGCAGCGAGTCAATCAATCTTTAATTGAAAAGTGGCCAGCGATTGTCAACCGAAAAGGCGTCATTCTCCAACATGACAATGCAAGACCGCACTGCGCAAGGCGAACTCTAGAAAAAATTAATGAATTGGGGTGGGAGGTGCTGCCTCATCCACCATATTCGCCCGATGTTGCACCATCGGATTTCCACTTATTCCGAGCGCTGCAACACTTTTTAAGTGGCAAAACATTTGCAAATTTGGATGATATCCAAAATGCCATCTCTAGATATTTTGCCGAAAAACCAATTAATTTTTATCGATTAGGGATTGAAAATTTACTCACTAGATGGCAAAAGGTTATTGACAATGATGGGGAATACATCATTGATTAAAAATAAAGACTCGTTAAAAATGTATGTGTTTGTATTTAGCATAAGAAAACGACATTACTTTCCGGTCCCCCTAATATTAGTTACATTATTTTTTAAACAAAATATACACACAAGTGTTACGGATCCCTAAAATATTAAACCTGCTGAGTTGCATCTGTTCTCATTTACACGGGTCTACATGCGACTCCTTATCAGCATTTAGCAGAAAGTATAATAATGACACCAAGACCGTTGGAGACCTCTGGTCCCACGGGATAGCGAAAAACAACAGTCGAAGATCCAACATCATGTTGCATTGACCTATCTAGATTTAATTTAGTTTGTAATTAATTTTAATAAAAAGCTTAAATATATTGCTTGTTTAGCAACTTTCAGCTGGAGCCTACGTAATTCAAATATTAAAAGTTCATGTTCTACCTCATTGTACATAAATAAAACAAATGATTAATAACAATTCAAAGCAGGTAAAGTGTGATTTAAAAACAAATAAATCTTTTTGAATTCGATACTGCCGTGGCCATGAATGTTGATGTGTGGACGACGAATGACAAACGCCAAATAATATAATATGTATTAAGTCAAAACAGGTTTTTCATGACTTATTATATTTTAATTATAAGAATACCCCGTGGGGGTGTTATCAGAAAATCCATCCTTTACGATTAGATTCAAAAGTTTTGGCTTTTTGTAGCAAAATCAACTTTTTGTTGAATATCCATAGTTTTAAAGTTCGCCTGATATTTCATATAGAAGGCACCGGTTTTCATTCAACTACTACAATTAAGTTAATTAATGAGTCTGTTATTTCAGAGTTAACAGCGAATCTAAAAAAATCTTACCAAGAATTAAAATATACGTGTACTAAGGAGTCGAATAGCATTAAAGTGTCTCTTAGAGATATGTCTCCTATTTTTCTTCCCTTTCCACGAACAATTCAATGTGTGTTTTATACAAAAAAATTCCAATTACTAAACAGGAGTATCAAATCTGTTCCAATCTCTAAATTGTCACGTTTATGATAGGAATATAACTAAAGGAAATGAATAACAAAAAATCTTTTGGTTGTCAACGTGATGTGTTGCCAAGGAAAAAAAGAAAGAGGATTCACCCCAAGCGTTCAAAGAAATCACGACAGCAACTGTCTTTCCTTTGATGTTATAAGACGTATTGATCTTTGCTGAGTAGAGTATTGAATTTTTTTTTTGTACTAAGCAACGAGACCAACGTGATGTTTACCTGATGGTTAACGATAGGCCTGCTCATACAAACGTGACACGCTGAACGTGATTAACGTGAAACGCTCATACGCGCTAGTTAAGATATACATAACGTTACATTGCATTCGTCGTCATGAGACAGGATGTTAAGTCTCCTTAATTATACTAGCTACAGCGAGTTTCAAGCCGGAACACAGCAATGATTGCACACCACTGTTTCGCAGCGGAAATAGGCGTTGTGGTGGTACCTACTTAGACGTTCTCCGGCAACAGAGACCTACCACCAGTGACATACGGCATCTTTGACCTTACATTGGACATTCGGCATTTTCCTTATTACAAAAGATATTTTTTTTCTAATTTCTTTCATAATAAGCGTTATTTCTATATAAAATCTATCCATCTAAAGATTATCTCGAAGAGCTCTAGACTTTCTCTATAGTTCTATTTATAGTATTTTTTTAATAACTTGTTAGTTTAGCAGTTCTCTTTATTATTTTTACGTTACGATACTACAAAAAAAAATATTTAATTTGTATATCTAAGTAATAAATAAAAATATATATAACAATGAGAATCTTATGTTTAGGTTTGCCAAGTGCAGATGTTTCTGTGAAGAGACCTAACATCTTATATATCTCGGCTAGGAGCGTAATGTGTTCTATGTAAACATCCTTACAAGCACCTTCATATGTCTGTTAAATATAAACATTCTATTCGTCTTTTTAAATAAAATATGTTTGTATACGTTTTCTAGTATTATTAAAGTTAAGGTCATGTTTATTATCGATCCACAAGTAGCTGTCGCGTTGAACGCGGATGGCATCAATTTGGCAATGAACGAGTCACGTGTCTTCTAAACATACAATTGAAAGATAACAGATGATTATATCGTAAAGTATCAAATGAGACATTACATTTTATAATCTAGATATTCTAGATACATCCAATGGCGGATTACTATTTTTAAATGTACGTAGAACCTTTTTAATGTTTACTTTCTGTTTGGCTGCTCGAAGACAGGTCACAGTAAAATGGTAATAATTTTGATATCAATACACTGCAATCACATTGCACTAATTTCTATAACATATAATGATGTATGCATATCAATTTAAGTACCTCACCCAAGAAAACTGTTATGTTTAGCTAGTTATAACCTGTATCATATATATATTTTTTACCAATTCTTGGTTTCTTCGCTCGTAAGGCTGATTGTTTTGTAGAAAATGTCCAAAGACAAATTGCACGGGTGGACTTATTGGCTTGCACGAATAAATCCTATATATATCAGATATTTTTTTTCTAAATAAATTAAGTAAATAACAACAAAATTTATACGTAGATGACGGATAATGAAAATGTTCAATTATATTTTTCATTGAGTATTAAATAACACTTCACTGGTATTGTTAGTAACGAATACACTTCGAGTAGAACGACTCTGATTCTCTTTTACTGATAATATTAAAAGACCTTCAAATACTACTTTTTGTGGAACGCAGGGTAATCTTTCTTTCTCCTGCCCTTTTCCCGGCTATGTGGGGTCGGCTCAGTATGTACTTCTCTTCCATATCCCTCTATCAGCCGTCATATCCGAATTCACACTCTTCTTGCTCATATCTTCTTTCACAGAATTCATCCACACTTTCTTAGGTCTTCTTCTAGCCTTATAACCGTCCACTTTCATTATCATATGTCCTTCATCCCTCCGCACAACATGCCCGTACCACGCTAACCTTTTGCTCCTTAATTTCTCTGTCACTGGAGTAACTTTCAGACTTCCTCTAATGTACTCATTTTTGATGGAACGTTGCGTAATCCTTCCTTAGATACTAATGGCTTGTAGTTCAATAAATATGTATTTATTTATCTAAGTACATACTCGTAGATATGTAGATGTATATACATTTTAATTTTATTCTTATTCTCTATTTTCTACCTTATATACCACTGCAGTTATTCACACTTAAACCTACTTATTTTGAAAGACATTCATTTAATTGTATATACGTTGAACCAGTAATTTTACTAGTTACAACGCCTTTCATACCAGAACAGTAATGTTTGCCCACTCCTGTTTCGCTGCAGAAATAGTGCTGACGTGATATCTACCTAATCGGTCACCGGCAACAAAGTCGTGCTACAATATAGTCATATGCAATTAATCTATCTGTTGTGTAGCCATTTTTCAATAAAGCTATTAAATAAGTTTAATATATAAATGCAAAATTATTCATATATTGTCTTCTGTTATATGAAGGTTACAGATTAGGAAATGTGCGCAGTACGTGGCCCGCGGTGCGTTTCGGGCGACACGTGCGCGGTACACGTGATGCGCAGGCGCACATGGCCGCCAGGGGAACAACCTTGCCGCACTACAGACTACAGTCACATTTATCGCACAGCCCTTCACATCACGCTCATGCATAAACATCGATACCTATTGTATGCAATTTTATCGATTACTTTGAAATAAAACTAACGTCAGTGATGCGTCGCCGACGTGATTGGATTGAAGTTTTCCTTTGAACAAAAAAAAAAAAAAAAACGCTCCGAATCGATTATCATTTACCAAAGATTCATCGAATTGAAATTTTTCATACATCGCTTGTGGTTAATAACGAATGCAGTAAGAGACTACTTTTAGCAAAGTAAAGATTTTAATTTAGCTTAAGGTGCCCTTTACTTATTATAATTATGTATTAAAGATTTTGAAAATTACATATAAGGTAGAGAACAGGAAGTGGTGGCGTTACCATAAGAAGCTTGTTATCATTAAGCAATCACGACTCGTACAGAAGACAAAGAGCCAATGAAATTTTTAAGGCAAAATAAAAAATAAATAAAATGAAACATCAATTCAAATCATCTATAAGGAAATTTACTTGTATTACAATTGTGAGGAAATTGATAAAGTTATAGGTTTTCTTTTTGCTCTTCCGCGACCATTTATCTTCATAGATTAATTAATATAATTAATAAATACTTAATTTGACTTCATAGTTTTTTGGTAGTCACACCATTACTTTTACTGATGATAGGTCTTTGTTGCCAAAGACCGTCTAGGTAGGTACCACCGCACCATCTATTTCTTCCATCAAACAGTGGTATGCAAATATTACTGTGTTCCCGCTTGAAGGACGCTGTGGACAGTGGAATTATTAGGTTAACGCGACTCAATATCTTATCTGTCATGGCGGCGAACACAGTATAATGCAGTATATCCATCCTCACTACCATCACGTTGTTATGAGCGGGCGTAACACTTACCATCAGGTGAACGGCCCGCTCGACCCGTCGCCTAATTGTATAAAAAAAAAACAGCTACCGTGCTATATTCGGGGAGCACGCGGTGGCAACACGTGATGCGCGCACGCATCTAGCTGGCTACGTATTGAATGTGACCTACCGAGCGTATACTGTTGTAAATGAGTTTTATTAAATTAACAAACATTCGAGATTCATACTTATATATAAATAAACTACACCTGCGCATATATATATATATATATTTGGTCATATAAACAATATTATTCTAAGTTACATAATTTATTTTAGATCACACCTGCCGCCAATGCTAAATATTACTGCGTTCCAGTTTGAATGGCATTGTGACTTATAAAATTACTGGAGTAACGAACCGTAATATATTAAATCTTAGGGTGCCAAGCACTGTATCATCCTTACCACCGCGATATTGTTATAAGCAAGTGTATCACTTATCATGAGATAAACGTCTTGGTCATTTCCTGGCTGTGTTAAAAAATCATTTACAAGTTAATATATGAAAATAATAAAATTTGAGTGTTTATAATAAGAGTATATAATGATTATATCAAAAAACTGATTTTAATTGATTTTAATGTCTGTTTTCAAAGTCAAAGACGATGAAAAACTTTTAAATTTGAATCAATGTCGATATCATAACTAGTATTTTATCATCAGATATGCACCCGTAGTAGTAAGTTTGTAGTAGCTTGCAAACGTTACCGTGTTCCGGTATGAAAGGCGCTGTAGCTAGTGAGATTACTGAGGTAATGAAATTCCACACTATATCTCAAGGCGACTGATGCAATGTGGTGCTGTGTACATCATCCTAACTAGCGCCACGTTGTTATGGGCCGGCGTATCACTTACCATCAGGTGAACGTTCCGATAGTCTTACGTTGGGTAGTATAAAAAAAAAAGGATATAGGTGAGATTATTTAAAATAAAACCGATATCAGCTTTGTAGATTTTACATATTTGTATTATTTATTGTAAATATATATCTTTCATGTTATTTTCATCATTATAAATATGAATACATACTGATAGGTGAGCCAGTCATTAAAATGATGAAAAGAGGTTTTTTATGTCATCAAAAGAAACTTAATAATAAATAAAATAAAACAATTATAGAAGATAATGTTTTCTTTTTGTTTCCTTTTGTTTGAGTATTTCTTCAATGACGATCGTATAGTTAGCATGTCAAGAACATATATTGTATTATTACGTTAGCGTGTTAGCATTTAAATGTCCGGGCATTTTTTGTTATACAATTAAGCGAAGGGACGAGCAGCACGTTCACCTGATAGTAAGTGATAAGCCTGCCCATAACAACGTGGCGCTAGTTAGGATGATATATACTACACTATATTCCGCTCGTCGCCTGAAATATAAGTTTCGTGTCACGAGCTACCTCTGTTGCTGTTTGTCGGCAGAAATAGGCGTTACGTTAGTAACTATCTAGACAGTCTTCGGCAACAGAGACCCAACACCAATACTACCTTTAACATAACGCTGTGTAAGATGCAAATAATAATATTCCTTTAAAGTCTGTTTATTTTGTATCGTATTTATTAAAAAAATATCCATTATTAATAGCATAATTTCATTTACAAATCATTGCGGTAGGACTTAACAAGATTCTGTGTAGTGTTTGTTTCTTACTACTTTCACATCGCACCTATACCTTATTCGCTAACTTTCTAGACTAACCAGTATGCACAAACTACCTAGTGATATATATCAAATAACTTTCAAACTATTTTAATACTAATTCTAATGTTACAGTATTAAGTGTACGTTTACTGTATTAAAATTCTTTTACTAAACTGTCATGAAAGTTTTTGTATCATATTTTTAAGTACACAAACGTGAGTATGTTTACAATAAAGCCTAAATAATTATATTAATCTATACATATATAGTGAAAATGGGTTTTGGTTGTGAGCCAATCACGTGAAAATTAGTGAACATATCCATATGACAATCTGAGCATTCGACGCGGAATAATTTGTAGATGTTTATGAGCTCTTTATTTTATGAATTTCATGGAACCTTTTATTTCATACTATTTACGCGATCGCTATAGTAACTGTTTTTGCGGCCTAATTCTATATTACTGCCAGCAAAACGGGCGGGGAACAGCTAGTATAATAAACTCTATTGTTTTATTGATATTCATATATTTGGGAAACCGATCGACTGCTAGCTAAGAGTAAATGTAAACAAACACGGCTGCCTGGGAATTGTTCGTGTGGAGTTTAGCCTTGTTGGAACATCAGCCTGTGATGTCACGTTAAGGGCTTCTTTTTAATTTAAAGGTATAATTTACATTTACGATTTCAATGTTTTGTACTATAATATAATTATGGTAACTAATATCTTATTTTTAGTTCCACGCAGCCATACACAGCCAGAGACTTATTATGTAGAATATTTTAACATATATAAACAATATAGTTAAGTTAAAAATCGATCATAAAGAAATAAGTGAACCCCTTATTAATCACTAAAATTTTCGCGTACACCGCCATTTTTAATATTTACGATTATACTGGTAGGTCTATTTTAGCGGAGATCGTTTAGGTATCTACCTACCTGCCACCATGCATGAAAAACATTGCTGTATTACCGATTGTAAGGCATTGTAGCTATTGAAATTACTGGGGTAACGAGACAACATCTTGTGTATACTATAGTCACTAGCGCCACATTGTTATGCCCGGGTGTATGTAACACTTACTATCAGGTGAACGTCCCGTTGAATTCGTCGCTTTGTTGTATAAAAAAAAAAATCAAATTGCAATATCTGTCCATCATAAGGTTGTAAGTAAGCTGGGAGAGATAGTTTTAATAAGAAAAATACTTTAGACTCTAAAACTATAGACTTTCTTTACTCGCAATTTATCACGCCTTTTTCCCAGTAGGGGTACGCAGAGGTGAATAAACGCCCACTTTTTGTCAGATGTGGTCGATTAGGTCCCATGTAACAGGGGTCGAACCTGTTGCTACTTTTATTGGGACCACCGCACACACAAAGATGATTTCAGTTCATTCTAACAAGAGTCGCATTTATGTGCAAGCGTGTCATTTAATACTAGGTGATTGTCCTGTACATCTTTTCCTTGCGTCTAATAAGAAAAATATCAAATATAAAAAATTTTACACTTCGATCTATATAGTGACATCTAGTAAAGTTCTATTAAACTTTGAATGAGTTTTTCTTCAATAACATTTGAAATATTTTTCGCTAGATGGCAGAATATACAGATATAGTAAAAATTGATTACAGAAGCTTTAAGTGTTAAAGAAATATGTATAAAAGAATTAACCAATAAATATTCTGTATAAAACATCTTGAAAAAGCTGTGTAAAATATTAAAAGCTTAATTTAAATTCAATGCTAAGTCATGTTTTGACCACTAGATGGCAGTGAAATAACCTTATCTATAAGTATTTTTAAAAGTAGTCCTGTTTTGGTTATCGGCCACAGGCCATATTAAGATATAAGTCCAGTCCTCATTTTTTTATATACTTGGGAATTCTAATCTACCGGTTTCTGTTGCCGGAAACCGTCTATGTAGGTACCACCGCAGCGCTTATTTTGCTGCTAAACTTCCGTGTGCAACTATTACTGTGTTGCGGTTTAAAGGGCGTTGGAGCTAGTGTAATTACTAGTGTAACGACATCGATGTATCTAAAAATTGATACGTTCATAATTTTTTTATAGGTTATTTATTTGTTTTCGTTATTTCTTACTAATAAGTAAAGTTGTACGTCAACGTTGATATCGTTAAAAGTATAATAACTTCGTGTTAATAGTACTAAACATCCATTTGCAGCTACCTATCAAAATAAATATACTTTGATGAAATACTTTTATCCATGAAATCAGCTAGTTATAAATATAACATTTAAAATCTTACTAGAGTAAAACTTGTGCTTACTGTACAAAGGTTGCCAGTTCATATCCGTATCCAATTCGTTATTTTGCGTGGTAACGCAAAGTAAGGTTTTTTAAGTCCATATCATTGTGTATTGAAAATTCGTGATGAGGAATTATATGATTAGTTATTATTTTAACTTACAAACATATCGTGCAGAAAAAAGCAGTGAGTAAAAAAATGTAAGAAAAAAAATTGCATTAAATTTTTTTCGTACATTTTTTTACTCACTGCTTTAAACGCTAACTTCGTTCCATTAGTGTTGCATGTAAATTGTTTTTTTTATATGCGCTGTTTAGTTTCGTTTAAAAGTGGAAGTAAAAAACAAAATTTAATCCACTGACCCTTCGATTTAATGTGTAGCCAACGTTTGTCACGTCTTGTTTTAATGTAAAAAGCCTCTCAAACAGGTTTGTTAATCTAAACCCCGGACAATTTTGAAAGTAAAAAACCCAAAAGACTTCTCTTGACATTAAAGAACGCTTCCTCGCCATGATTTTAAGAAGTGCATCTCATTGATACTGTTTATGCATTGAAACTGGTTCCTATCTATATGTTATTGTCATAAAATAACAATATTTATTTTTATAAACATGTTGAACTAGTATAAAGCACACTCAAATGCATTTCGTATTGTATGGGTACTTACATTTGAATTCTTATAATCTAATGAAGCTTTGAATATTGTTATATGATTTTCACATATCCAATAAATCATGAAACCATGTGCTATTGCGAGTGGTGGCAACTATTACAGCATCCTGCTTCACTGAGCTTTGTAACTGGTAAATTCGGTTGAGATAGCCTATCTTCGCAGACACGAAAGCAACATAGTCATCTGTTAACCATCAGATGAACGACCTCCTCATCTCATCGCTTCGTGCAGTTGATGTTAAAAGTAAGCTTTAATGCTATTATTTTAAAAACCACAAACAAATATAATACAAAGACCTTTGTGTCATTTCACATGTCAAAGCATTTTACCAGTTCAGCTTATAAGTTCACAATGCACAGAAGCCGTATAATTCTCATGTTTTCTGCGCGAATTACTACTGTTTACTATGAGACAAACGAAGTATTTAAAGAATAGTTGAGGTAACTAGGATACGGATTACGTGCTGTTGTGTGGTCACCGTCGTTCATGAAAAGCCACAACAATTGTGGAGTAGCAGTAGAAGTGATAATTAAGTTGTTAACACTAACGAAAAGATTTTTTATCTCTATTTATAATGACTAAATGCTTAATAATCTTCGCTGGTAATAAGCATATGGTTCAAAAAAAAATTTTTTTCTTATGATTTTCATTACTTTAGCATAATGCGTTCATAAATTTTTATTATTGTATTAAAGATATGTTGTTTAGTTTGGAATGTGGGGTGTGTTGCATATTACAGAGCTTTAAATGCTTGTGAAGCGATCTCTGTTCATCTTTGGGTTATATTTAATATTGTAAGACTTAAAATAAGAAAATGTCAGATCACAGAAAGCGCTTAAGACCTTATGAAAAAAATAATAAAAGTCATCGGATTGAATTGGATATACTAATGGACGCTACTTACTAACTCTATATTACTATTATATTTCACCTAACTTACAGTCCTTAAATCAGCATTAAATCTAAACATTGTACAATGTTTCTAACAAAGAGTTGTGTGTAAAATTCAATGCCAACCTATATAATTGCTAAGGAATTTTTATACAAGTAGAACTATATGTGAAAACGTCAAAATGTATGCAGTCAGAAGTGTGGCAAAATGGTGGGCGTTTAAAGTGCACGTGTTGATGGGTTATCTTAAACTATTATTTAAATCCCTTTTTTCTCAATTAACTATGGTATAAAAAAGGTACTTATGCGCTATAGCCAAAAACAATATCGTCACGCAGTCTGGAATTCACGTGTGCAAAAAAAAAAAAACAAAAACACTTGATTATTTAAATCAGTACATTCGTAAGATCGGTTTTTGTAATAATTTGTTTTGTTTTTGGTAATATTTCTATGGTTTCAGATTTTAGTGAAGAACTATCTAAGACGTAGATAATTTTTTTATTTTTTTTATGGGTTCAACTAATTTACTAATATAATACATAATTCAAAATGGTTCAAAGCAAAGGAACTTTCAGAGGGACGACTCCAAAAGTCCGACGGATCACCTGCTGATTACGTGCCGCTGGTTGAGTATGTATCTCGGAAAATACCATCGCAGTTCATATTTCTGTCGTGAAACAGTGGTGTGCAAACATGCGTTCCGATTCGAAGGACGTTGTAGCTAATGAAATTACTGGTTTAATCAGACTTAACATTTTACGTCTCAAGGCCACAAGCACAGTATGGTATTAGGTTAACTAGTGTCACATTATTATAAGCAGGCGTATAAGCTACAAATTAAGTTTTCTATCGGTTAACTATAGGAAAAGAGAGTTTATGATTGCTTATAAACAAAATAGTTAAAAAAAAAAACTTGTAAATATCTACAATAATTCTCTAAGTTGTGTCTACTGATACAATAAAGCTGAACTCGTGAAATTGCCGATCCGCGTTGCGTTTAAGCTCGTATTTCACGACCGTGCAGTATTTTAATATGTATTACAACTATTGTATGTTGAATGACAGAAAACAGCATATGTGGTGGTAGATTGACGTGGTGAATACTTTTGGTGCCTACGGCCGTGTGGTCGTGTATCAGTCTCATCCAACGTGTGATTAAAGCCGATCGCGCGGCTGGCACTGAACGTATCTCGTGTAACTTGAATCGAAACGGGAACATTTCGCGTTTTGTGTAACGTATCCTATAATACCAGTGAGTTAAATTATCATAAAACAGTCTTACGTTTATGAATAACTTCGCTACTTAATAGTTACATCACATTAACTGAACATAATAAAATAAAAAGGTTTTTATTAGTGCTTAACTGCTTTATGAAATCACGTAATTTGTTTAACTATAGTTTAAACATCACGAAACTTTCCTTAGTTGTTAACTAAGTTACTCTTGTATCTTACAACGTGAATGTTGAAGAAAAAAACTTAATCATAAGTAATACGATAAATTTTATCAAGTATTTTTTAGTGTTATTTAAGTGTTTGTAATTACATTAAAGCTTGATGTTAATTACGTTGAAATATTCTGTTACCGTTAATCCAGTTTGTATGAGATTGTGAAACTTTCCATAAATCTTTAGCTCAATGTCGTCGATCGATAAATATTAATTTAAAACCTACAATAAAACGTTAAATGTGATATATAAGATATCAAGTAAGAAATTTGAATTAATTTAAACTACTTATTTGATGTTTAGTAAATTATTGATCTCATTACTAAGTTTACTTCTCAACTTTACTATTAGTTTAATAGTTTCTAATGTATATAAATCAAAAGAGGTGTATATATAAATGAAAACTATTCCAATACCTTTAACAGTTAATTTCTCTTGTGTTATTGCTGTGAAGTGTGAAAGAGATCCTGATTTATTTATCATTCAACATAAGAAACGCTTACGTCTAATATTCTTTGACGATTTGAAGCTTGAAACTTTGACCACATTTAAACCTTTTTCAATTAATGTACGCGACCAACATAAACTAAGTTTTCTCTCATCTATCATTTAAATTAAACTCCATCTCATTAAAATTGAAAATATTTGTTATAACGGTTAGCAAAATTTCTACAACTTAAATTCCGTTTTGACCTCAATGAAATCTGGAACGGTACGAAAACCGTCTGCAGATTTTATGAGATCAAGAAATTACACATGAACTTTGCAAGAACAAAAATAATTGTTACAATGGAGAATATAACGTAGAGAAAATTGTTACATATTTTTTTAGAATATTCGGTCTATACTATATCCTCTCTTCTTTATACCTTTGTCCAAAATTATCTAGAAGCGTCAGCGCTTTACGAATTCTGTTTGATAGTAAGAACATCATGGGTTATGTCTATACGATAATAATCTGTTTTGATAAACTACTAAATGTTTTAAGATTACAAGCGTCATCATCATGAGCAGATAGATACTCCGGTCATTAAATATATTATGTGAATATTAACAAAATTCTTATCGTATTAAATAATACTGTAGATAGATGCTAAGGTCAGGAAGACTACTAAAAAGTCTTTGTCAATGAAGTCACATTAGTTTTTCGATAACAGTTCACATGTATCCCGTAAAGATTGATTTTAGAATTATGTTTTTAATACATGATTCAAAAAATCATTCCAAGTTATAATACTAATATTTAAGTTGAACATAATATAATAATATATAGAAAGTATACTAAAACATAATTAAAAACATGAAGTAAACTAACTTTAAAGTACTTGTGAAAAGTACGTATACCTTGAATAACGTATTATGTGATCTCAAATCTAGACTACTACTGTAAACATTGTTCCACTAACATATCTAAGTAAAAATATAAAATAAATAAAAAAAAATGTTGTCAGTATATACTAGGTGCATTATTATTTACTAGGTGTATATGATAATTTATTACAAGTAAATAATAGAGTGCGTCACGGATGTAATAACATATAAGGAACGATGCAGTCTTTATCCTTACAGTTTATCTTATCTTTTACCTTATTTAATGTTATAATACTGAACGTCTTGTTTTATTAACACAGTGTCTAACACAGCAGCCTTGATGATACTTCTCACTTTTTTAATCAGAGTACTATATAAAGAAAAAGTCGTACGTGATAAGCCTATCACTAGAAAAGTTATCACTTTGAGACCAGTAAAAGTTTAGTTATTTCAGTTTTTTTATTTAAAGTAAAGATGATACGAGTCGAACTTGCACCTGAAAATAGTAACCTAATATATAATAAACTAAAAAAGTATACTGATATATAATAATGTATGTTGCACCATTTTGCGCATGTTGGAGACATAAGATGTTGAGTCTCGTTATTAGTAATTACACTATATCTTTCAAACTGGGACATAGTAGTGTTTTGCACACTACTGTTAGGCAGTATTACTATCTTACTTTATTTACGTTACAATCTTTAAGATAGAGTAACGTTTGTAACTTACTGCTTGAGTGATAAAGAATCGCAATGCATTAGACGGTATTCGGTCAGAGAGATCTACACGTTGATAATTTAGTAAAATACTAATTAAATATTAATTCTCTATCAACATATATTTTCGTATTAAACGTTTGTTTGTTAGAAATTCAAATAACCATTTCCTTAAAATTTGTTAAATTACACTATACTTTTTTTTTTACGGTATTTTCTACGTAACTTAAGCAGCTAATGAAGCTTAATTTGTGCATCAACTTAGCGCCTCTTGAAAAACAATGTTCAAAATTTTATATTCAAACACTGTTACTAAAAACTTTTTTTTTTAATTATAGAGATAGAGTATCTTACAATGTAGTATTCAGATATTTCCATATCTCGTAATGGGTTTTCGGAAAAAAAATTATAACGTAACAAATCGAAATGTCTTAAGAGCCGTTTGTACTCGTCGTCGTTTTTATTGTAATAAAGATTATATTAGGCTGAATGAATGAAAGGTTCTATGCTGTTAAACTATGTAATTAAAAAAAGCTTATTATCAAGTAATTCGAATGAAATAGGTAATGGATTGCGACGTTGAGAAAACTTCATTAATCTTTAGACCTTAGGTTCTGTATACTGTACAGTGATTCACAAGTATGTCCGCGTTTCAATGTAATAGTTACTTGTTTTAATTATATATCAGTTATTTGTTAACAGCGTCATAGGCCTGTAATGATGTTCAGTGCGCTATAAGGTTTCCTATCTACTTAGGAATCCGTACAGTGGCACTGTATCAGCTGCCATACATGGATATTATGTTATTCCGATTTTCGCAATGCAACTTATTGGTTAACTGCACGATAAGATCTGTTGATGATTAATGGAAGTGCTTCTTTCACATATAATAAATAAATAATTTGATACTAAGAAGATTACGATGTTAATACATATTACAAATTATAAAGTAAAATCATTCACGTAGTTGCTACATAGATCACATCTACTGCTGGACATAGGTCTCTTGTAATGTGTTCTACAAACCACAGTCTTGTGCTGTTTGAATCCAATGGCTCCCAGCGATTATTTTAATGTTCTCTGTCTGCCTAGTGAAAGGTCTGCCAACGTCTAACGTCCGATGTTGGGTCGCCATTCCAGCAATTTAAGACCCTAACGTCCATCGGTTCTACGAGCTTTGTCCCCGTCCTTTGCTATTTCAGCCTCGCGACTTGTAGAGCTATATCGTTGAGTAGTAATTCTGCGGATCTCCTCATTTTTGACTTGATCACACTAAGATACTCTAAGCATCACCCTCTCCTTCGCCCAACTTACTATTGCTAAAGTTATAATATATTTCCAATAAAGGCAACATTAAAACTCCATACAACAGACGAGCGTGCATGAAGACGCTTATGAAAGTGGAGGAAGCGAGAGAGGTGTGCCAGGATCGTAGCAGGTGGAGAGAGGTGGTCTCTGCCTACACCCCTGGGAACGAGGCGTGATATGTATGTATGTATGTATGTAAAACTCCATAAACAGCATGCTTGCTTTTATTTTCTATATAATGTATAACATTTTAAATGGATGTCACAAGAACTCGATTTTATACTATATATGGATTTAAAGGTATATGTATGCATAATACATTAATCTAACAAAATTAATGTGAATTTTCATGTATATATATAAGTATAATCAAGACACAGTCCAGGAAGCTATTTAGACTATTTACTGATAAGTTTCTCTTGCCGGAAACTGTCAAGGTTGGTACCACCGCAATCCCCTGAACAGGTTCCGGCCTTGTCGAGACGGTGGGGCTCAATAGTCGATGCTTGGTCATCCACGGTGAAGCTAAGAGGGATCTACACGGCCGGTTCGAGGTGGTAGCTTCAGGTGAGCTCCACCTCCTACTTCCGATGTATGCCATTGGACTGCGAGAGCAGATTTGTACTGCCCTTCCCAGCCAATGGTGGAGTCGTGGAGGGAGAGGAGTGTCGGTATTTTGGTTTCGCCGCTCTTCCTGTCTCCCACGGCCGTATTACAACTTAGACCAAACCAAAATTAGATCCGATGTGTCGGGAGGAAGAGAGTGATGGGTCGGGTGGGTTTTCTCTATTGGCTCCTATATCCTCTGGGTGACGGATTCGGCGGGATCCGTTGCTATAAGCTATAAGCGACTATTTCTGCCGTCAAACAGTGGTTTTGCAAACATTATTGTGTTTAGGTTTGAAGGGCGTTGGAGTTAGCGCAATCATTGAGGTAAAGAGACTCAACATCTTGTCTTAGAAGACAAGCGCAATGTGGTGCAGTGAATATCACCCTTACTAGCGCCTCGTTGTTGTTATTGGCAGTCGTTCCACTTATCTTCAGATGGATTTCCGCTCGTCTCTTTGCTTAATTGAAAGCAAATGCCATAGTTTATAAGTTCAATATTAAAGGAACATTATTATTGCTTACACTTGAAATACGTAGAAATATGTAATAATTATTCAATAACGGATAAAGGACTAAAAGATGAAAAGGATCATTTATTAAAACAATGATAAACTATTAATGATAATACCTTGTGACCGGTTTGCTGACGTCATTAGGAATGTTGCAGAGGAGAATTTAATAATAGATTCAAACACGTATATTATATTATACTATTTGCATACCCGGTCCATACGGTATGCTCTGATAACAATTTTAAAGGCACTTTCTAAATAACAAAAAGAAATATGTCTTTACTGATGATCTTCTGTACTGGTGTTAAATCTCTATTGCTGGGGGTAAGTGCGTTACTACCGTTGAAGTAGGTAAAGCTGCAGCCTCTCCACAAAAGCAATGAACTTAAACAAACAACATTACCTATGTCCTCGCACTATGAAAACAGTTTAACTAACGTTATATTGTTATAAACAAGCATATTATTTATTAACCGCTGAAAGCTCGTGTCATCCCTTAGACAAATAGGTTTGGAAGAGAAATTTAATTATGATTATTTCTCTTCTAAAGCCATTCAAGTAGAAGATGAATGCTTCCTTAGGTAAAGTTTAAAATTTGTATAAAATCACAAATTTTACCCCAATTCACAATTTAGGCAACCTATGAGATCTATAGTATAGTATGCTTTCTCTTCTAGTTTTACATGAAATGTCAACACTAGAAGAAACTTGTAGTTAGCAGTAATAAAGTATAATACTAGCACAAAATACGTCTCTTTACAGTTTTTTTGTTCATTGAAAAAATTAAACTATAGACACTCTACGTTTTCAAGTATCGAAAAGAATGATACAGAAAAAGAAGAGAACTTTAAACTTTATTAGTTACATTAGTAACTTAAATTGTTTTAAATATTTTAACTGTTAAAACTATTACTGTAATTTATATCTGTCTATTTTTTTATTTGATTGAGCGACGGGACGAGCGGGGCATTCACCTGATAGTGTAAGTGATACGCCTGCTCATAACAACGTGGTGCTGGTTGGGATGCTGGAATGTGGTGCTGTGTATCACAATATTGCGCTCTTCTCTTGAGACTAGCTATAACGCTCTTCAAACCGGAACATAGTAACGTTTCCATGGTACAGTTTGGCGGTTAAAATAGATGCTGCGGTGATTCTCACTCACACGGTCTCCGCCAACAGAGCCCTACTATCATTAAATTATCCAATAACAGCATGGAAAGGTGAAGAGTAAATATTAGCAGGTTGGTAAACTGAACGATTTGTAGCATTTATATTTGTAAATTGTGTTTGTTTAATTATTAACTTAAACGTAACATCTTATCTCTGTTATCTGTTTTCAAAGTAAACACTTCTCTGCACATTTGCTATTATTTTGCGACGGTATCAGTAGGTTGGATGACCCGTTAATTATTAAATTAAATAGTACAAATACCGTTTGCGAATACTTATAAAAGTATCAGTTATAGTATATTTTAACATATGCTCGAGTAGATTATAATATATGTGTTTTAAACATGACATTATTTATATTATACTAGTATGTTGAACTGCTTTTCTTTTAACGCCGCAGACTGCATCACCATTTAAAACCAAGTGGTATCGTGATCAATCATTTAAGATTGATCTTGCAATTAAAATAAAATAATCAGATTTACGTCCTAAGCCAATATTTATATTAATATATTAGGGGGACCGGAAAGTAATGTCGTTTTCTTACGCTAAATACAAACACATACATTTTTAACGAGTCTTTATTTTTAATCAATGATGTATTCCCCATCATTGTCAATAACCTTTTGCCATCTAGTGAGTAAATTTTCAATCCCTGATCGATAAAAATTAATTGGTTTTTCGGCAAAATATCTAGAGATGGCATTTTGGATATCGTCCAAATTTGCAAATGTTTTGCCACTTAAAAAGTGTTGCAGCGCTCGGAATAAGTGGAAATCCGATGGTGCAACATCGGGCGAATATGATGGATGAGGCAGCACCTCCCACCCCAATTCATTAATTTTTTCTAGAGTTCGCCTTGCGCAGTGCGGTCTTGCATTGTCATGTTGGAGAATGACGCCTTTTCGGTTGACAATCGCTGGCCACTTTTCAATTAAAGATTGATCGACTCGCTGCAATTGTTCGCTATAGAGGTCTGCAGTAACAGTTTATCCAGGTTTCAGTAATTCAAAATGAACAATGCCGCGAATACTCCACCAAACACACAAAAGCGCTTTTTTGGGGTGTAAACCTGGCTTAGCAGTACTCCGAGGGATTTCATTTGGAGAGAGCCACTGCCTTTTGCGTTTTGGGTTATCATACAGGACCCATTTCTCATCTCCTGTGATCAAGCGATCAAAAAACGCTTCTGTGTTGTGTCGTTGAAGCAATAAGTTGCATGTGATTGATCGGTTAGCCTTATTCTGTTCGGACAGATTATGCGGGACCCAAACACCTGCTCTGCTTACTTTTCCAATCTGCTTCAAATGTTCTTGGATGGTCGACCAAGGTTTGTTGAGACTGTTTGACAATTCCTCGATCGTCTGACACGGATTTGCTTCCACTTCCGCCCTTAACACGTCGTTGTCTAACGCTGATGGTCTTCCTGATCGATACGAGTCGGAAAGATCAAAATTACCCGATTTGAACTTGGAAAACCACCTTTGGCATTTACGAATGTCCAGTGCATTTGGATAAACATCGCAAATGTTTTTGGTAGCAACTGTTGCGTTATTTCCCTTGCGAAACTCAAAGAGCATGCAATGCCGGATGTGTACCTCTTCTGGTATTTGGCTGGCCATTTTACCCAAAATTACAAAAAAAAATTGTAATTCAATTGTCTATAAGTAAAGAAATCACTATAACCTCACAATGTCTTTGGTACGCCTCTGAACAAAACAATGAGCTGACAAATGACAATCAAGTATTGGCATGCGCAGAAACGACATTACTTTCCGGTCCCCCTATTACATACACAATGAAAATGGGTTTTGTTTTTTCGTCAATGACTTGAAAACGAGTGAACGTTTCGACAAGGGGACATGATCATTCGACGCGGACAGATTTGTAGATGGTTAAAGGCTATTAATTTTTAAACTTGCACAGATCTTTCATTACTTTATTTCTAATTAACTATTAATAAACGTTTTAATTTCGTATTATTTATGCGGTTGCTATAGTAACGGCAGCTACTAAAGCCATTTGCGGTTAAATTTTATATTACGGCCGACAAGCAGAGGATGGGGAATAGTTAATGTTATAAACAGTAAAAACTATGTATATAACTTTCGTAAATGTCTTCATTATATATATATATATAATAAAGACTACATTTATATATATATATATATATATATATATAAATATATTTAAATAATTCAAAAGCTCTAATCTCTCGCTATCTATTCGTAATCACAGCTTAGATATAAAAACATGAATTCGTAAATGTCAGTCTGATAATAAAAAGACTATATGATCTGTTTTATATTAAAAATGCTTTATAAAACATGCAGATAAACATTCTTTGTAGATTTTTGTATGGTGAGAATATCATTTAATTTTTTCTTATACAAGTAAATGACCAGACGAGCGAGACGATCACCTGATGGTAAGTGATACGCCCGCCGATGACAATGTGGCACTAGTCAGGATGTTATACGTTGCACTGATCGCCTGCGATATAAGATATTGAGTCTCGTTACCTCAGTAAACTAACTACAACGCCGTTCAAACCGGAACACAGTGTTTGCACACTATTTTTGGGCGGAAGAAACAGGCGCTGCGGTCGTATCCACCTAGACGGTCTCTGAATACAGAGACAAAGAAATCATATAAGTTGTTGGTGTAGATTATACAAACTATTAGAATTAAGTTGTTTCGCTAACTTAAGTAACTTTAAACTGCACATTAGTTTTAATAGTAAGATATATGGTACACAATTTATTAGAAATAAGACAGCTAACATATTAAAGTGTATTGATATGTTTACTTGAACAATTAAACAGAGTAAACACTCTTGTTTGTTAACACTTAAATTATCATAACAATGTATTAGTAAAAACTATACGAGTACAAGTATGAACAGCTTGAAGTCATCTTTCTACTACATGAATTAGAGGATGTGAGGAGTACCTGTATACAAATTATTTAAAAACAATGTTAATTAAACCTTCTTAGTTTCCAGTTTCGAAGACGGCAGTCGGTTAACTGGGTCTAGACCGAATAGATTTGTCATTACAGTTACAAACCAGATTCACTGGTGATAGGTTTCTACCACTAGAGATAGGTACCGTAGCGCTTATTTCTGCCGCCGAACAGTACTGTGTTCCGGTTTGAAAGGCGTTCTAGCTAGTGGAATTACTTCTGAAGGCAACGAATATAATATAGTGCTGTATATAGCGCTAAATTGTTATGGGCAGGCGTATCGTCGACGAAACCATCAGGTGAATGATTCCACTGGTATCATCGCTTCCTTGAATAAAAAAAGTTGTACGTTACGGGCTTTAAGTCTAGAATATATTACTTCTAGTATCTCTGTTTCAATCATAGAAGCCTGTGAACAAATAAGAAGTCGACTATGTTTGAGAGCATTAATATGAAAATTAGATTCATTATTGTAATATATAAGTTAATAAAAACTTAATATGAAAAACGTATGAATTTTGATAGTTTATAACTACAGTGTTTTTTTATCATTGTATATATTTAGGGGCTGTTAAATTGACCGTTTAGTTTATAAAAAATATTCATAATAATTTTTTCGCCCTGCGTAAACACTTTGCGTTGTCTTATGATATATTAAAGGAAGCTTAAATATAGTAGTTTTTCATATCAATATCACGCAGCTTGTTTTATAAACTTGTATACACTGTGCAAGTTAATAAGTTAATCTATCTATCTATAATAGAATAATATCATTCATGAAATAAACATTGAACTGTTTCGATAACTTTTTCTCTTCACAACAGCATAAAAGTTCTTGGATGCTATGTTGTCCTTAGATACAACATTGAATTTAATGTAAAAATGAGAGAATTACTTATTTTAAGATAAACTATACATGAACATTACCCGATTATTCATACATTAAGTTATATAGTTAAAAGTTATTGATATTTTATAAAGCTATAAATATGGATCAGTATATTTAAATATCGATGTTCTTATGTTGAAAGGAGCTATTAACCTGCGGAGATCATCAGGAATTTATTCGTAATTATATATGTAAAGATATTAAAGTGATATAACTTAACTTTAATAAATATGCGTATGTTATCGGTATAACCGGTAACGGTTATACTCGGAGTTTCCCTGCGTGATCAAATCAGAAATGAGGAGATCCGCAGGAGAACTAAGGTCACCGACATAGTCCAAAAGATTGCTAGCTTCAAGTGGCAATGGGTAAGACACAGCTCTCGAAGGACTGTCAATCGATGGGGCACTAAGGTTCTCGAATGGCCATCGCATACCGGAAGACGTAGTGTTAGCAGGCCCACCACCAGGTGGTCCGACGAAGTGAAGATTGCGAGTAGCAGTTGGATGTGGGCAGCGTAGGATCGATCAATGTGCAGATCTTTGGGAGAGGCTTATGTCCAGCAGTAGACGACTGTCGGCTGATAATGATGACTTAAGGTTTTAAGAAAGATCCGTTTTAATCTTGGTTCCAGTTTTAGTGAGTTGAGAATTTTTCTGTGTAAAGATATAAAACGATTTGTGTATAGCTATATCTTATGTTAATTGACGTGGACTGGACGCGTAGTTTATTTGAATAACTTTTTTTAAAACCTGTTTCATCAGCAACTTCATTATTGTGACACGTGCTTAGTGTATTTGTTTTATTATGAAAATATTCCGTTTCCGTTTGAAAACGACCGTATACATACATATATATCACGCCTTGTTCCCAGGGGTGTAGGCAGAGATCACCTCTCTCCACTTGCTACGATCCTGACACACCTCTCTCGCTTCCTCCACTTTCATGAGCGTCTTCATGCATGCTCGTCGGTTGCGAGTACTCTTGACCAGGGCTTTCTTTAGGACATCTTCGATTTGATCGGAATATGTCCGCCTAGGTCGACCTGCACCGAATTTCCAATCATTATTACCTTGTATATCTCTTTCGTTAATCTTCTTTCAACATGAGGGAACTACATCTTCAACGACCGCTCCCTTATCACACTATTCCTCACTTCGTCCAAAAGACGCTTTTATGTTCAGTAGTTCCTGGTTCCGTTTTTTCCGATACATATTAACTAATAGTTAAATGAAAAATTATTAGTAATATTTGAGGTTAATAACCGGTAACACTTACACTAAACCTACTGTTTAATTCTAATCTGTAATCAAATTTGGGTTTGAAATTTCGTAACATATTTTTGTATGTCGCAATGCGATCGGAAATACTGTTAACGTATTGTATATCTGTTGATGTAAAACAATACACCAATAAAGTTTTAGAACAATGGAAATGATGTTATGACAATTTATGTATTAAAACATAATATATGGGACTGATATAATGTTATGTATGTAGTCATGTATTGATTATCACTTACTATCAAGTGAGCTTTCATCGCCTCTTATTAAAAAATGATTAAAACCGCATTTAGAATCATTGAAAGTTTATATAAAATATTAATATTAATTAGTAATGTTTCTCTTATGAACTCAAAAGTTTAGGACTGTCATTGGTATGTAAGCTGTAATTTGTGAATTTTTCTGTTTTTTTTTTATTTATTTAGTAAGTTAAATAAATAAAATATGTAATCGATACGATCAGAACATTCATCTGGTGATATGTAATAAGTTAGCTTACAACGTTCTGACGCAAATTAGAATCATAAACACATCACATTCTGCTTTGTTCTTTAAGACACAATTCTCAACGAATTTTTTTTGTAGAGATAATATATATGATGCTGTACTACCTATAGGTGGTATGTTTCGAAGATTACCCCCCTGTACCACAAAAGGGAGAGATCTTAGTGGCGACTGCTGCTGAGTTCATATTGTCCAAGAACACGGTAACAAACAGGACAAGTACAGTGAAAGATAAATGTTAATAGTGTAAGGTGAAAAACGTAAACATGTGGTAAAAATATTTTCTTTATATATTTTCCTAAACTTTTAAATCCAAGATAATAAGCAAACGGTGAGGTATTAGCGTTTCTATGACCCGTTATTTTTTTCTCTTAGTAGCAATAACACATAAAACTTATATATAAGTCCCACCCTGAATGACTATAACGAATGCTACATTCAGTCAGATATGCTAAAGATATTTCTTTGCAAATCTAAACGGTGTCATTTTCTAGGACCGGATTTTTATTCACTTTAGTTTTGAAATAATATGTTAATATTCTTAAATGTGTTCATTGTGTATATATTATAATAATTACATATGGACGATCTGTTTCGCAAAAAATAAACAACTATGTATGTAAATATATGTTCAAAATGCATTTGTTCGAGTTCTTATCCACTCTCTTATCTCTAATTTATAAATACGTATACACAATAAAAATAGTTAATAAGTACTTACTTTATGAAAGCAAAAACCTTATGAAAATTTAGAAGCTTCTCTAGTAAAATATAAACTTATGCATCAAAAACCTCGCGGTAATAACTGTTTTTTTTTGTTATAATCTTATCATTAATATACTGAATAATTAAAAGTTTATATATTAAGATGTAGTTGATTATTTTGGTTAAAACGTATTTGCTCCTTCACGCGGAGGGACCTACAATATAAACATAACTAATTTATTTTCATAATAAAACATCAACGTAAACCTAATTCAAAACGTTACTATATAATTTTATCCTACGTAAGTCCTTAATATTGTTATTGTAGCAATAATTACCACAATACCATTATTAAATAAAGATTAATGCGGGCAATAAAACAGACAAACAAAAGCTGTCGCCTTCCATAACAAGATTACGATAGTGAGGAGCTGTTACTGTTATTTCATACACTTAATACAAAGTTTTGATATTGCAAAGTACACATGTAAAAAAAAAAGTTTAATATTTGTTCCCGCCAAAAAATGACTAGTCAGAAAAATAAAGAAACAGGAAGATTGAGTCGGTCGAGGGTTGTAATATCACAGGTATGTAATAATAATAAAATATAATAATACTAGGTTTGCCCCTAATAATTTTTACTGTTGGTAGGTCTCATTTGCTTGACTGTCTAGGTGGATACCACCGCAGCGCCCTTTCTGTCGCTAAACCGTACTATGTAAACATACGGTTTGAATGGCGCTGCAGTTAGTTTAATTACTGCAGTAACCGAATACAACACCTTATGTCTCAGGCTACAAATGCATATGGTGCAGTGTATATCATTCTAACTAGAGCCACGTTGTTATGAGCGAGCGTCGCACTGGGCTCGTCGATTAATTAAAAAAAAAAAGTATATCATACATTTTTACACGCTAGTTAATTTTTATTACCAGTGATGCCATATAAAAAAATTTTTTGGTAAATTATACCTTTTAAATTTTTTTTGTTTTTAATCTGTTAATTTCTATTCTTTCTAACAATTTTAATAAATGGTTTAGTCTCGTACTATTAAATTTAGCTTAAAGAAATCCGCTAACAATGCCTTATGTAACCTTGCAAACAACTATTAGTGTATCGAGGTTGTTCGGTGCAAAAAAATTACTATTGAATACATTTGGCTCTAACCTAGATCCATTTTAAACGGGATTAGAAACCGTTTTAATATTGAAACGTATATTATATTACCTTTGATCTTTTTAATCTGTTACTAATAAAAATATCGTTTTAAATAAACAAGTGAAACTTTTTTAAGAACCTGCTAAATGATTTTTAAACATGTCGCCTACTATTTAGCAGTTTTTTCAAAGGAATATTTTTATAAAATATCAATGTAGTCCGTTCATTTTATTTTTATCAGAATCCCTATAGCATTAAGACAAAAAAGAATATATAAACAACAAAAGGAATTGTTCATAAATATAAACGATATCAAGAGGTAAAATAAAAAAAAAAATAACATTGAAGCATTTTTCAGGTTCTAGCATGTTTGGCTTTAGACTTCCTGTTGATAGGACTGGGCATGTCGATAAGTTTCGTGACCATGGTGTTGCCTGAAGTGTTGGATGCCAAAGAAGGGCTGTCGATTAACCAGAAGGAGGCTTCGTGGTTTGGTATGTCATAATTTATTTACTAAGTCTAATAAAGTTGGTAATCTTTAAGTGGAAGATTAGGAAGCACAAAAAGAAGAGAAAGACTTTTGTGGTCGTGTTTCGACCCTGATCGTAACATTAAGGAACACTACCATTTTTTTCAGTTACTACTATACTTCAGTTAGGAGAAAATCTCCTATCTAGTATCTAGTATAGAAACCTTAAGAACGATTATTGCTAGAGCAATGTTTACTTACAAAACTGCATAATTATTATTATATATCTTGTATATTCAAAATTGTTTTATTATTACAAAAATCACTTAGTTTATTTCAATGACTTGTATCTACAGATCACTAAAAACCATTAAATAACCACTAATATGGTAATTTATTATAATTAATACTTTCTTGGAAGTGGTCAAACGTTTGCCTCTGTAATGGGTTCTGATATCTAAACATTAGATTGCAATAAACATTATCACACACAATTTATGATGTCTTATGATAAATAGTAGTTTTTTTTTTTAATAAAGTAGGAGATTTATATTGTATCTGTTTTTGTATAAGGAAAGATAAATTTGCGAATTAAGTCTAGAAAAGAATTTCGCCAGTGTTTTGGACTCGATTGAATATCTATAACTCAAACAAATATTGCTGGTAAAACTATTTAAAAACATTCTCTTATGAGTGTAATAAAAAAAACATGAAAAGTAATGTGAATAAACGTTTAAAGTATTTTTTTGTAAAATGTATGTACAGGTTTTATCATATATAATATATTTACAAATATTATTGTCTTCCGGTTTGAAGAGTTGTAGCTACTGGTGGAATAAGACTCTAAACAACTTTTATTTTTAAACGACGAACAACATGTAGTACAGTGTTAGCTCATAGCCTTTAGCTCATAGCTCATGGCTCATGGCTCATGGCTCATGGCTCACGGCTCACGGCTCACGGCTCACGGCTCACGACTCACGACTCACGACTCACGGTTCACGGCTCACAGCTCACAGCTTACAGCTCACACCTCTACTAGTTAGCTAAAAGCTCCCTGGCCTAGTGGTTGAAGCGTGCGGCTTTCATTCCGAAAGTCGCTGGCTCGAACCCTGGCACGTACCGACAACTGTAATATTAAGGATATGTACATTTGTGAACTTTAGTAACAACAGAGAAATACAAACGGTGGGGACATATATTTATGGTCGAAAAAGAAAAGATTAAAATAGAAACAACCATAAATCTGGAAAAAACAAAAACACACCTACAATATTCAAAAAATACATATTCATAAATTAAATAAACACATAAATTACTATACAGTAATAAATAAGTATTTAAATAAATGTATGTATAATATGTTAAGGCGATAATGATAAAAATTGTCCTTAACACGCATTTTAAATATTTGAAGTGTAGGGTGTTCGCGTATTGATTTTAAAGAACTTGTTAGAGCACACAGAAGAGTGGAAAAGATATTTTAATTGAATGAATTTATAGGAGCCACTGGTTTAGTCTCTAGAAACAAAGAATGAACGATCACGGAGATCTCTTACCACTGGTGGTAGGTCTCATTGCCACAGACCGTCTAGGTAGGTATCATTGCCTCTTTCTGTCGCCAAACAGTGGTGTGTTCCTCTTTGAAGATATCTAGTGCAGGTAAGGTTAATTAACAAGGCATGGCTGAATAACATCAAGGAGTGGACGACAGGAGGGAATCGTAAAGCTGGTGTTCAATCTTCATTAATTGGAGAAGCACAAGAAGAAGTAAAATTAGTGGGTTAACGAGATCTGATATCCTATGTCTCAATGTTACAAGCACAATGTGGTGCAGTGTATGTCGTCGTAACTCCACTTTTTTATGGATGGGCGTATCATTACGATCAGGTGAATGTTCCGTTCGTCTCGTCGCCTCGTAAAATAAAAAAAAAGATAAGCGGGATACTTATGTAGATTCAATAGAACATAACCTAAAATATTTATATTCTTGAAATGTGAGCGAGCACGCCGCCGCAGCCTTAAATGTAAATCTTCCATATCGTTAATGATTAATCTTAAACTTGTTTAGATAACGATTAATGTCGTTTATTAATAAACTTCGATACATAATGAAGTATTACATGGGAAGTGTAATGCTTTAATGTAGGTAAACATGTACTTTAACATTTATTTTGTTAATTTCTTACGTGATCAACATTAATATAGAAGTGTCAGCAAATAGAGCAGTAGGTAACACCTCAATATTAACTATTTCCTATTCCTGCCGTTTGAAAAGAGATGAAGTTAATGAGATCATTTGAAGTAACAACCAAAGGTGAATTTTGAATGACTTGGGAAAGTATTATTCAGATTTGGGAAGCTAGGGTAAACAGTGCTTATATATAAGAGATTGACACGTATGTAGGAGGTGGAGGCTCATCACCATATCTCTGGAACCATATCCTTTTACCGAGTATCGATCAACTGAGAATGTATTGGTAAAATCTCTAGCCCCGAAGGAATTTGCGGGAGTGATATAGGTAGCAAAGTCGGCAGAGAATTTCCTAGTCTGGGAAATTTTATATCCAGCTGCTGGTTAGGAGTACAGGTGCTATGTGTCAAGATGACGAACACAATGGGATGCTGTGTATCACATCCTATCTAGCGTCTCATTGTTATGGGCAGTCTTATCACTTAACATCAGATGAACAGTCCGCTTGTCATGTCGCTTTGTTGACGTTGAAACTTGCGCTATTTCCGCTATATGACATTGTATTTCGAAGCTACATTACCATAAGTCTTAGTTAATTATATTTACATATTCATTTACATTACCTATTAAATTATACGTTTCGGTAACTTATAAAACTATTATAACTTAGAAGCTAATTTACTAAATATAGGTTAGATTTGCAAATACTAAATATTTTGAGTGTTATTGTAAAATTAACTACATTTAATTGCAACAATATCCTCAGTAGTATCATAACTAACTTTACCAATGTTTCAAGCGTTTACGAAAACATTATTTTTTTTTATTTATTTATATCTTTATTATAGTCACGTTACACATAAAGTTAATTTTAACAAAAAAAAAACAATCCATGTATTTTAATTTTTAAATAATTACACCAGTCCCTCGACTAGCACGGGATTCGTATTACACGATTTCTCTTTTATATATGGTAAGTGATACCTCCGCCCATAACAACATAGCGCTAGTTAGGACGATATACACAGCACCACATTGCCCTAGTCGTCTTGATAACATGTCTCGATAGCCCAGTAATTTTACTAGCTACTACTTCCTTCAATCTGGAACACAGTAATGTTTGCACGGTACTGTTTGGTGGCAGGAATAGGTGCTGCAGTGATACCTAAACGGTCTCTGGCCACCTATCACCAATAAAAATAAGCTAACTATTAAACTATGTAATGTTGTTGTTTTGACTAAAACAAGTTTTTTTAGTCTTATTTTTACAACTTCAATAAACTACAGTCTTATATGTTTTATCAGAATAAGACAATTTTTTTTACCCGGACTGGTTTACAATTTTTTTTTGTTTCTAGGAAGCATGGCGTATCTGTGTCAACCACTCGGCAGTATATTTTCAGGCCCGTTACTGGATTATTTCGGCCGAAAGAAAGCCTTATTTTTAGTAAACATACCACATTTAGTTGCTTGGCTCTTAATGTACTACGCGTGGGACGCACCTTCCCTTTTCGTCGCGAACGCGCTTCTGGGGATCGGAACTGGTATTATGGAAGCTCCATCCGTCACATACGTTGGAGAAGTAACGTGAGTATCTGTTCAATTACTTTTTTATTCGCGAAGCGACGATCTGAGCTAGATTATCACCTGATGGCAAATGATACGCCTGGCCATAATAACGTAGCGCTAGTTAGATGATTTATATACAGCATCCCATTGTGTTCATCGCCTTGAGAGATAAGACGGCAAATATAGGAACTGCGGTGGTACCAACCTAGACGGTCTCCGGCAATAGAGCAATACTAAATATATTATTATAATTATGTAAGATATTTAATATACAAAAGTAGGAAATAGTTTTAAATCAATGTGAACTATTACAAGAGGAGTAATAAGCGACTTAAAATACATCAGTTTTCTTTTTACATCTGTTCGTTTGTGACGAATAAGAAAATTAGTCAAACTATTATGAGATATTTCTTAATCATAGAAGGTAACCATTAACAATTTTCTATTTTTTTATGGTAAATACTAAATTAGCTATTGAGATAAGTAGTTTTCGAGACAGGTCGATATTAGATTTTTGACTTTCGAGTAACGAATATCGATTTTCGATTATCCACGTAGGTTATTTGTAACGCTAAATTTCTAGCATGTTTGTGCATCATCAATTTACATAATATGTGTGTATGTTTAATTCTGTTCTCATTGTAACATATAAATTTAAGAGGTTGTTTAAATAATTCCAGCGACCCCTCACTTCGTGGATGCCTTACAACTCTGACGAATGGCTTCACGTTCGCTGGTATATTTATTGCATATTTACTTGGGACAGTGTTGCCATGGAGACAGGCAGCACTCGTGTCTCTTACTGTGCCACTCGCCACAATGGCACTTGTGCTATTGGTAAATACAATATTCATTTGTTAATTAATACATTTAAAAACCTTGCCAAAAACCGTTTAAATTTAGATACAGAAGTAAAAGTTTATATGATTAAAGAGTGTTTTTAGGTACCAGAAACTCCTATATGGCTGCTTTCAAAAGGTCGCCAAAAAGAAGCTTTGCTGTCACTATGTAAACTCAGAGGTTGGGCGAAACCGGAAGACGTTAAGGAGGAGTTCGAACAGCTGCAGCAGTACAACGATATCACTGCGCAGTGTGTTATTTGTATTAAAGAAAGTAAGAGCGAAACTGATCCCTGTGAGCATTCACGCTGCAGCATAATTAAGAAGATCATGTTAAAGTTCAGATACGTGTTCTTCGTGAAGGAGACCATAAGACCGTTTACGTTAGTGATGGCTTACTTCCTGTTTCACGCCCTGAGCGGTTTACAATCGGTCCGTCCGAACATGGTGAACTTTTGTAAAGCTTTAGGCATGAAATATGATTCAAAAACGATTGTAGTAAGTATTATTTAACTTTATTTAAACTTTGGTTGTTTTTCTACTTCATAAATACTTAAATAGATTTTTTTTTATCTTCAAGACAGATCATGCTATCTTAAAGTGACGAACGCAATGTGGTGCAGGGTACATTCTGGTAGTTTCATTGCTTCATATTTTTTTTAATATACATTATTTATTACTTTTAGGTGGTTGTGGGAGCTGTATTCATTCCTATGAATCTAGTCTCCGCTGTAATTGTTAAACTGACGGGAAAGAGAAAACTGGTGGTTGGTTCGCTCCTGGCGTCAGCAGTCAGCGGCCTCAGCATCAGCATTTACACGAGCGGTGGAACTTTCGCGAATGTGTTCTCATATGAGCCCAGCACGTTCCCGGCGCCGAAGGAGACAATGCCGGTGGTACTCTTCATGGGGCTCGTTTGTTTCACCAGTTTGGGAATACCTTGGATTTTATTGTCAGAGGTTTTTCCTTTCAAGTAAGTTTTTTTTTAACATTGAATACGAAATACTACTATTGCTGTTAATCATTTTGAATTTTTACCTATATGATGATATATTTATATTGATGCGTTGTTTAAGAATATATTCAATTTTGCAGAAGCCGCGGTATAGCGACGGGCCTTGCGGCTGCCTTCAACTACGCCATAGTCTTCGTTATTACTAAGACCAATTATAACTTAGAATCAAGTTTCCATATAAGCGGCACATTCGCCATATATGCGATTGTAACATTAATAGGAACTATTTATTTATATTTGTTCTTACCGGAAACAGAAAACAAGACTTTGGCCGACATCGAATCGTATTTCAAAGGGAATCAAAAAATATTTGCTGATGACTTTTTTATTAATGCTTTCAGAAAAAAGGAGAATGTTAACATGGAATCTAATAAACCTATGCTAGTCAGTTAATAGAGGTAACTGTGTTAGGTTAATTTAATTAAATTATGTAATAGTTACGTTATATTACGATTTAAGAGATATTGAAGGCGTAGAATTAAAAAATTGGCAAGAAGGAGGGAAAGAGTTCAATAATCAGTATCAATACCAATTTATATTTGAATGCTGGCGAAATCTTTGATATATACGGATGCCATCATATTTCCGAAGGGCTGATCTGGATTTATATTACCTTTTACAAAGATCTCTATTGCCTTAGACCGGAGTGGTATTACAGCAAAACACTACTATGCAAACATTACTGTATTCCGATTTGAGAGCGCTGTAGCTAGTGAAATTACTGGAGCAACGAGATTTAACATTTTGTGTCTCATATTGGCAAGCACAATATGGTGCAGTGTATATTATACTAACTAGCGCCACATAAGAGGATGTATCACGACAATCTTCCTCGTGTTGTCGTTTTAAGAAATAAAAAAAAAATTCTTGAAAATACATGACGACATACTTTATACGATTTTGTTTTGTATTAATTCTCTTATTTCAAGATTTTGAACAGATAAAAAAAAATTAGATTCACTTATAGACGAGAGAAAAATGCTCAAATTGTCATTGTATTTTATTATTAAAATGTTTCTTAAGATAGTGTTTTTTTTTTTTTTTCATCATTAAAAATTACGATGTCTAATGACTTGAACATAAAAAACAAAAAGTTTATATATGTTATTGTAATAACTAAATTGTGATATATGTAGAAATGTCTACACGCCGCAACGGCTAAATGTTTAATATGTTACAACTGTTAATCTAGTTCAGTGCAAGCCTAGCCTGGTCGTATTGGCCTTATAGTCGACTTTGGATAATAGTAGCCTTTTCCGTACCCACCTAGGTCCAGGTTATCTATGTGTGTTCATTCCGTCGACATAAAATAGTTGATATGTTTAAGTTAACATACGAGAGTCTGAATGTTACCTAACATAATACGCAATTGAGGTCAATTGTTAACACACTTGTGATCGGAAATAAAATTATGCTTAACAAAGAGAAACTTTGTTAAGATAATATTTGTATTTTTAATAGTCTTGCAAAATTCTAAAAAAATCTCTAGTTTCACCTTTGGCAGTTGTTGCCCATGAACGCGGTCGATCACAATGCGGACTGCATTCAATTTCTCCAACCGTTACAGCTGCAGTTATCTTTAATAATTCCATAGAAGTTAGATCAGAAGCAGATGTTGTTATTGCTTCCCTTTCAATAAATTCAACCGGTAGAGCAGTTTCTTTATAGATACAGTAAAAGTAATTTTTCATGTCGGTATACATTCTAGAAATTTGTGGGATGCAATTCGCTTCTATGGTCTCACCGATGTTTGTGATGTCACAATCATCCATTTCGTAATCTGGAAAAAGTTTTTTACTCTTAATAAGCTCCGCACTGAAATTATAATATAATAATTTTAGAGATGCTTGGAAGAATATGAGTACAATTTTAGACACATTCACATTCATAAGTGCATTTTAAAATATACTACTCACAGGCATGTATAAACTCTCACGCCTAACCAAATCATTATCTCACCGCCCCGTTCTTAGTACAAGTAGTCAATTTCCCTTATTCTTTGTATTTGACATTAAAAGGAAAAAATAATAACATTGTAGAGAGGAACATTTATTAATAGATAATTGAATTCTTTTAACAAGAGAAATCAACTTGACCATGGGCACATGTGGTCGTCACTGTGGTAGTGTAGTCTGAAAAGTAACGGATTAATGTTTAAAAAAATGTCTCAGTCGAGGGAAATACTAAAAAATATTAGAAGACTGAAAAGAAAAAAGGGAATAAACGGCTTAAAACGATGATTGTTGATTATATATTATTCTTCTGATCTAATGTAAATAAATAGTTTTCTGGATATCGCACATTGCAAAATTTTGAATAAACTTAATTTATGCACTGCTCGTAATATAATTATAGTGAATTTTTTTGAATTGGATTTGGTGTCTGGAACAGTACCTAAAAGTTTTTCATTTGAATATATTACGAATATTCAAACATAAAACTTACTATATTAACACCATAAGAATTCATTGGTTATATAAGATATATATCATTGTTACGAAGTCCACAATAAAAGAAACATTTATTATTTAAGAAATATTTTAAAACATGTGAGACAATATAAGATATATAAGTTAGCTTATAAATACTTTGATAATGCACTAGAAACCATGTAGATGAAAATTCTATGAAATAGCATTTATAGAGAGTTATAATGTTATATTGGAAATATCTTATAAACAATTTAAAATTACAAAAATTTATAGAATAATCATTCATAGCGCCTGTCATAATATAATAGCAATAAAACTCAAATGTAATTTGTTGCATCTATATGGTGGGTATTTAATAAAAGTGCAAAGTTAAAAAGGGACCAATTATTAAATAACCACGGTTATTAAAATAACAAATAGCATTAATTTAATATATTAATCGTATTTTCAATTATGATCATTCAATTAAAGTATGCGCTCCTTGTTATACCGCATTCTTGATGTGTAATGCATTGAAAGGTTTGATATAATACAATGTAGTAATACAATGTTTGCTTTCTTCTATTATTCGAATTGAAGTTATTCCCTCGTTATGTTTTGATGCAAAGCCCTGCTTCCTCCGACTATTTTAAACGAGAACAAGTATATTAACAGCAGAAAGAAAACTCGCAGAGTGCAAAGGGTTCATTCATGTTTTGAGGAAAATACGAAATCAAGCTAGCAGTTAACCTTATTTTTATGCTAATAAGAATGTCGGTCATCTGATCATATATCTACACTCCTAGTCCATAACGTAGACAAGGTTAATGTTACAGATTCAAACAAAATGTAATGAAATTCATTTATCCTTTTTATACATAATAATTTAACCAAACTTCTTAGTTCGTGATATCTTCCGTGTGGCAGTGCTTGCCTAGTTTTGTCTTTGATTCGATTCCTGAGCAGCGTGTTATAGTTTTAGTGGGTGGTAAGATTGTATGGAAGGTACAATATGGACCATATGACCAAAGTCATTTGAGCAAATACAAATCGTACCGTTCGCGGCCTTATTGTAACATAACATAATGTGAAATTTGATTGTTAGCCTCCAATCCAATCCAATCAGCCGGAAGACGTCCACTGCTGGACAAAGGCCTCCCCCAAAGATTTCCACTCAGACCGGTTAGCCTATTGTATATTAATAGTAGAGTAATGAAATGATAACATGTCTGCAAATCGTTATGAGCAATTTCCAGCTGTAGCCCAACGCGTATTTTGCAGTTTTTTTAATATAATAGGTTTTATATAATTATTTAATATATTAGGTCCAACGATGGGTAAACGCAGAACGCAGAACTTTGAAGATTCGTGATGAATGCTACGAGTATATAGCAATACTAAGGATTGTTTAAATTAAAAAGTATGATTCCATTAATCTTTAAAATAAATCTTCTAATTGTTAAACCGATAAACCGATATCTGTATATGATTGTAATACACTTATTGGAAACTGTCCTTTTCAAGATCCAGGAACAACTCCAACTCTTTATCTTAATCGTTGGAACCGTTGTTTGGCAGATTTCTATCAACCTTTAATCGTTAACACCTTGATGTTAGCATAAGGTGGAAATAAGGATCTAGAACATACGTGCACCGGAATCACAATTGTATTCAAACATGTCGCACTGGTCGAGGAAGCTGCGCCGGGTGCATCCGTCGGGAGATGATGCGCAGACCGGCCTGGTGTCGTGGAGGCAGGCCATTGCAACGTTGCAGTAATTAATTGGCTGGTGAAAAACCAACTAAACTTTGAATGGCATTCATTATTTGACAGTTAAATGCGTTAAGTACCGAATTATCAACATATTTCCACCATTTTATCTTGAAGTACTCTAATACAGTTTACTGTAAAGGTTCTGTGAAATAATATTTGTGAAGAACCCAAATTGAACGTATGTCCGATCAACTCGTCTGCTTGCTCGTAAAAATTGCTTTAGCTAACGTAGAAATATTAATTAACTAATTCTTTAATATAATTAATTATAAAACAACAATATTTCTAAATGATAACCATTATCGATTTTGATTAGAGGATAACTCGAGTTTTCGTCTGCGAAGGCAAATACATTTTAACAAAGAATTGCTACTTACAAATACCAAGTGTGGTTCCGACCGAGTGACAAGTGTCATCACTGAAATATATAAATTACTCTATAGTACATTAAAGAAGTTGATTTTGTTTAAGCAAAATAGTATAAAAATTCTTACCGAAAGACGATAAACATAATATTTTTACAAACATGTTTACATTTTACATTTTAAACTCAATTTATGGGAAGGTTGTCATAAATCATTTTATCGATATTTTTCAATCATGAAACATAGTGGACGGGGAAATAATACTATAAGAATTACAATAAACATAATTTTTTTTTTCGTCAGATAGGTTTATTGTGTTAACAAGGCTGGTAGAGGTTTATTATAAATTTATCGTAATTACTAATACGCTTCCGATTTAGGAATAGACGTTCACTGTTGGTTATAGGCCTCCCATTAAGATCTCTACATCGATTGGCCAACGATCATCATGGCCTCCGGTACTGCACGGCACTTTGGGCCGTAGAGGGTTTATACGGGGAGGAAGGATTTGGGCCATTTCTCACCACACTAGTCCAATGCGGGTTGGTGGGAGCCAAAGCCTTGTTTGTTGATTAACAGGGTGCATCAGGAGCAAGTGAGGTTGGCTTAGACCTAAAAATATATAATCTTTGATATAATTTTTTATTCAGATAACATTGATCCAATAGTTATTTTTGTACAAAAACTCTTAAAATTCTAATGTTAGTAGCACATACAAGTTATTGTTTGGGCATTTACGACACCCGCAAGTAGACTTATAAATGCCTAATCGTCAATTCATTCACATGCTTGTGTATTTGCGAGTCTGGTTTACTCGCCCTCTACTGCACTCTACCTGCAAAATACTGTTGATGCTGTCCTACAGCCTGCGCATCAGTGAAGCAGCTCTTTTGCACAAGATGGCATGGAATCCGTCAATGCGTGCCTCTACGAACATTTGCGATGCGCTGCAGAAGCGAGGCAGCCCCAACAGCGCCCTGAACACATTATTGTATTAAATACACAGGGCACTGAGCGACTTCCGGTGAAACCACAGGCTGCTGGTATAAAAGCTCTGACAATACGCAGCGAACAGTAACCTTTACTTCATCCGAGTACCGAGCTAACCTGCGGGCTAGCATATTACTCCTCACCGCTAACGCCCTGCGTTTTCATTCAATGTCTAAATTATCTTTAAGGTGATCGGCAAGATAGTATCCTTATTTAAAATTATATACCCTTTGCAAGGGTGTACCGCTAAGGCTAAGTTAAGTACGTTATTTGGTTTATTTAGGACTTTTGCCGGCGGCCTTAAATATCAAATATACACATTTGTTTACGTTGTAGCTTAGTCCGTGACTAGTTTCTACGATTCACATATTTCTAGGAGCCTTCGGAGTGCCTTCACGGTATGGCTCAGCAGCACCGTGTCATCCGCGTACTTTATGTTGTTTACTTATGTACATCATCCACTTGGCATCAAATATAACACATATATGCAAATATAGCACAATTGAATTATATATCTGCTGCTTTATAACGAATAAAGGATCCAAGCAATCCATAGGTGAATAAGAATTTAATTTGATTCTCAAAGAAACGTAAAAATATACGTCCAATTTGAATCAAAATGTTGCTTTACTGACTTCGTATAGCTATAGGCAGAATACGTTATATTACCGCTCATTAGTAATGTCGTAATTCATCTCTTCTTAAATATTTCACACATTGTTCCATAGTCTTGAATATCGCGTGAGAAAATGTTTAACATTTGAAGATTTAATACAAATGCCTACAAATATAATGAAATCTTTATGAGCATACATTTTCTGTTCAGTCTGTACGATTCTAAGAACTTTAAAGGAACGTTGACAATGTAAATTTAAATAGAAAATTATACAACAACTGTTAAAATACATTACTTTTACAGTTTAACGTCGAAATCTAATACAACAATGGACTCTTGCGATACAATGAAACTAAATTAGCTTTTAACTTTAACGCTTGACTTCTACAAGCAGTTGATAATGTAATAAGACAACATTGTATTTATTAAATAACTTATATGTTTAGGCTATTCATACATAATTAAAATTTACCTGCTTATTAGTTATTGCTGTTCTCTTATTATGCATTTTCACTAGTCCATTCTGTTCTACTTTATACCTCAAGTCATACAAACTGTAATGGAGTAAATACTAGAATACTATTGTTGCGTATTTTACGGTTTAAATCAAGGTTGTCAAATATCTCCCTTCCGCTTTTTTGCTCTTTATTCAATGCTTTATAAAAAGTGTTACAGTGATCGGATTTAGTTCAAATATGCGCCGTTTTGTTCGATAATCTGTTTCCATCTAGACGGCAACTTCATAATACCTCCCTCGTAGAAGCCCCCCTCCTTATTTGCGAAGAACTCGGACAGCCACTTTTCACAAGCCTCTTTTGAGTTCAACTTTACACCACCAAGGGCGTTCACCATGGACAGGAACAGGTGGTAATCACTTGGCGCTATGTCCGGGCTATATGGTGGATGTGATAAAACCTCCCATGCGAGCTCCCGTAGCTTCTGACGAGTCATCAACGAAGTGTGTGATCTGGCGTTGTCCTGGTGGAACACTACACCCTTCCTGTTGGCCAATTCTGGACGCTTCTGGTCGATCGCCTGCTTCAAGCGGTCCAGTTGTTCGCAGTAGATGGTAGAATTAAGCGTCTGGCTATATGGGAGCAGCTCATAGTGGATGATTCCCTTCCAATCCCACCAAACACACAGCAAAACCTTCCTGGCCGTCAATCCCGGCTTGGCCACTGTTTGGGACGATTCACCGGCCTTCGACCACGACCGTTTTCGCTTGATATTGTCGTATGTGATCCATTTTTCGTCGCCAGTCACCATCCGCTTCAAGAATGGGTCGAGTTCGTTCCGTTTCAGCAGCATATCGCAGGCGTTGATTCGGTCCAGAAGGTTTTTTTGCGTCAAATCATGCGGCACCCAAACATCAAGCTTTTTTTTGTATCCAGCCTTCTGCAGATGGTTTAAAATGGTTTGGTGACTAACTCCCATCTCCTGGGCGATGTCACGAGATGCCACATGCCGGTCTAACTCGATGTAGTCCATGATTTGATCGGTATTTGTCGTCACAGGTCTTCCGCCGGCTGGCTTATCCATGGTGTCGTTTTCACTGGCTCTGAATCGTCGAAACCATTCCTCCGCGGTTCGAAGTGATAGAGTACCATCCCCCAAAACACCATTAATCTCACGGAACGTTTCTCTAGCGGATTTGCCTTTAACGAAGGAAAACTTTAAAATAGCGCGAATTTCGGCGTTAGTGAACTATGTGTTTACACGTCTATAACTGTTGAACGCAATATCCAAACTAATTATGCATAGCGTCGTTTTGTAGGTTATGTCAAGACCTTTCAAATTATGTATAGTATTGCCAGATACGAGCTCTGTAGCGCTTTGTACATAGCCGCGAAATTCAAAAGACAAAAAGGCGGAAGGGAGATATTTGACAACCTTTTATTTAATCTACGAATGGACCATCAGTTGAAAAGACTAGCTGAGGATCGAATTAGTTTTCTCAATCTGCCAATCTTCAGTTTGAAGAGGGCACTTAATGATGATGATGATCTATTGACGGTGATGACGGTTTTAATTGTAGTTCTATCGATAAATAAGGTTTATAAAGACTTTTTGGATGAACTTTATCCATAATATATGTAATAAGATTTCACCCATGCTTCGTTTGCGATACTGATAATGTAACAAGAGAAAGTTTAGGACTGGTACTTAACTGAAAAAAAGAGAGTAAAATTTAAACACAGTATATCACAAACAATACAGATAAACATAACTACATAAGAGTTCCGGTTGCTACATTTAAGGAGTTTTGATGTGAGATTCGGTGATAATGTTTCTAGGAATGGTAAGTTTATATAAAGCTTCAAGGTTTCTGAAAATTGTTAAATACAATAATATCATGCAGCAAGCACGGTATCCGGCATGACTGTCTTGACTTTACTAATAATATTGCATCACGTTGTCATATTAACAATTTGTATTTGGACTAGTTGACATACATATTTTACAAGTTTATGAACGTGTGGTTGCCTTATAAATTATCAGGTAATTTTAACCTTTGCCGAATTCATAATCATGTCGCACCACACATAAACACAAAGAGTAGAACATAATTCTGGTATTAACCGGTTACTTCTTAAAATTTAATGTGAAGGTTAATTCATCACGTGTTCCCATAAGACGTACTTGCTTTAAGCGATAGTTAACGCGCTAGCAGTGACAGGGAAAAGGTTACCGCTTTTCGGGAATTATTCAGGTTTTTTTTTTGGCGAAGCGACGAGGTGAACAATACGTTCACCTGATGGTAAGTGATATGCTTACCCCTAATAACTTGGCGCTATTTAGGCACCGCACCAGAATTTGCTCGTCGCCTTGAGACATATTAAGCCTATTTACCCCAGTTATTTCATTAGTACAGCGTCCTTCAAATTGGAACACTATAATGTTTTCACACTTCTATTTGGCGGCATAAATTGGCGCTGCATTGGTACCCATCTAGATGGTCGCTAGCAAGAGACCTACCTCCACTCATTAATCGCCTTTAGGTAACAACCAGCCGAGAATAAAGTGAGAGAGATATTCTAACAGGACTCCATAACGATAATCAATGTACAATAAAAATTTATACTCAAACAAAATCTACTTAGATGTCTTTATATATATCTATATATACAGTGAATATGTGTTTTGTGTATTTGCTATTCACGTGAAAAGTAGTGAACGTATGGAACATGGGAACATCATCAGCATTTGACGTGGAATGATGTGTAGATAGTTATAGGCTATTTACTTTTTGAATTTAATATATCCCTCATCATATCACTTCTAATTAACTTTTAGAAACATTTTCATTTAGTATTATTTATGCGGTTGCTATAGTAACCTGGTTACAAAAGTCATTTGCGATTGCGGTTGGTCTCAAGGAGAATTTCAAATCTAATTTTATATCACGGCCAGAAAAGCAGGCGCAGAACAGCTACTATATGCATATTTATACACATCCCATGATACGAATGTTATCGAAAGAAAACAAGTTAAACTTAATTGATGATATTTATAATCACTTGAAATATTTCAAAAGTGATTTCTCTAGACAATAGAGAAACTAGATATTTTAAACCGCATAAAAGATAAGACTTAAAATTTGCTTCTGTATACAAGTAAGATTGTATATGTTACATAGACATTCGGAGATCCTTTTCTGAACGGAGCGCACGTCTTTCCTGTTTTTTTTTTTTTAATTTTGAATTAAAAACAAAAAGATAAACTTTAAAGATTTATCTTAGTTTAATAAAGTAAATACTCTTGAATACCTCGTTTACATAGTAAAAGAAAAAAATTAAAAAAATGGTGATAAAAGTGCAATTGGATCAGATGACACCAGCGGTTAGCAGATTCAGGAGCGTCGCGTCGCAGGTACTTCACAATAATAATAAACAGCCCGTTTAATTATGCCGCTGCTGCGACTTTGGGGCTTCTCTTGTAAGGTCTCAAAGGTCTACGAAATACAGGTTGGTTGATATATATAACGCATGCAGGCAGTTTCATCTTGGCACGTATCGGTATCCTCGTGATGTTCTGCTTCACCGATAGCTCAATCACAATGGGGAATGAACACGCGCTTCTTCGAATCGCACAGTGTGTACAGTCGCTTTTGCAAAGTGTACTTACTATACTTTGCAGATGTATTGCCACGAGGAATCTGAAAACGGTGACCACAATCTGGTGTAGTGTACATCATCCTCACAAGCATCAGGTTGTTATAGCATACACGTTGTGCTGGCGTATAATTTACCATTAGATGAACATCTCACTCGTCTCCTTACGAATATCGAATAAAAAAAATCATTTAAACTCTTGATTCACCCCCTGTTTCGGTTATATTTGATAGGTTTAAAAATTTTAATGAGAATACTGCATTCTTACTACCAATAATAGTTGGTGCGAACAGCATTTAACATACCGACTACAGAGCAGTTTCATAGCGGTAAAAGTACAAGGACTGAACTTGTCCTCTGAAACATACATGTTTTAACATAAATTAATTTTATGTATAAATGTGTTGTTTTAGTTATCACTACATATAATTTAATTCCAGTTTCAACTCGACCGATAACTGTTAATTATTAAACATTCGTAGCATCTTGTCTCAAGGCGACGAGCGCAATGTGGTGCAGAATGTGTCATCCTAACGAGCACCACATTGTTATGGATAAGCGTACCACTTCTTTATGATCCCCTAGGATCCGTCACCTACAGGCCATAACTGCCAAGAGACAAAACTTTCTTGACTCCTTGCGGAGGATCTGGTCTTAGGCTGCGCCACCAACCCAGCCCTAACCGAATAGAGAAAGGCTAACCGGAATACCGACACTCTTTTCCTTCCGCTACTCCATCACGGCTGCGAAAGGCAGTGCAAGCCTGCCCCGTCGGAAGTGGCCACCTCGGGCCGGTCAGGTAGGTTCCCTTTAACTTCATCGTGGGTGACCAAGCGACGGCTACAGAGCCCCACCGCCACGACCTGTTCAAGGGGGTGCGTATCACCTACCATCAGGGGAACGTGCCGCTCATCCCGTTGCTTCGTTGAATAAAAAGATATTGATATTAGGCTCTTTAAAACAAACTTATTTATTCCTGGTATTTTCAAGTGGGCTATATGCACTGAGTCTTTTTGATTCTGACTGTTTTGCTATTTGATCATATTATACAAATATAACTAACGATTTGTATTATCAAAATAATAACTTTGTACAGGAAAATTGAATTAAAAAAATCGTTTAATTTTTGTAACGAACTATTGACCTTGCGGACAAACACGTGATCAAGGCATGTGAATAAGACAACAGGTTTACAGTGTCTTTAAAGACGAAAATTTTATGAAATAATGAATAATTCATATTAACAGAATGCTTTAATTCAGTTCAAACGTATGCTAAATACAGAAAAGTCTTGCAGCAGACAGAGTTGCTCAACGACTTTATATTCTTCTCTTCACAGCATTCACGACACACTAAAAAGAGAATATTTTGGATAATTATTCTACTTTCTTACTTATCTTTTTTCAAATAATGATATTGTACGATTGAATATATGAATAGTATGAATTGTACATTTACTTCTTGTACTAATTTATATACGGCTTGACATTTCCCTAAAAGAATATTTATAGTCGAATATATTAAACTTATTTTAATTATTCCTACGTAATATAAGTTATAGACTTTCGTCTGGTCGTATGTATAAAACTTATTATTTCTTTGCTTAGCGTTAGTGTAACATAAAATTACTTGGTTTTTTTGTGTTTACAAGTAAAATAAATTGTTACGGACGAATTACTACTCAATTGTGATCACCGAAGTGATGTAAATATCTGTAAATTGGTAGAAAAACCATAAAAATATAATGAATTTCGTTGTTAGTTCAGCTCCGATTGTATATCGTCAAAGTAATTTTGTTAAAACTTATGATTATAAAACAATATGTAAGTAGCTTCACTGATACTGTAATATTATAAATTTTTACTAGAATCAAACCTAGGTCGCTTATTCTCAATCAGTTTTAGGACGATTTCTTAGTAAAAAGTAATTATTTCTTTGTATAGCGACATTATTGTTAGAATAATGTGGTTGATGCTAATTCTAGGTTTCGAATAATTATCTTTGGATTATCAAAACTTATTTCTTACTAAGATTTTAAGATGTTTTATCTGCTTTGCGTTTATAAAGTTAAATGAAACTACTAAAGTAGGGTAAATTTAAGACCTTGAGCAGAATAATAGAATATATAGACAGGTGACATCAGAATGCAAATAAAATAACACACTTTTCGTCATTGCAATGAAGGTTATGTTTTTATATGAAGGATTTATTTAAGCTCGCCCTACATTCATATATAATAAGATAGTATATTTTTAAGACGAACTAATTCAAAGATTACATATATGATCCACTTGAACAAAGTCAAGGTCGCTTAAACTTATTTATGTCATTGTCGAATTGTAGCGCAATCTTTCCTGTTTTTTCATCGACAAACGGCTAACACTTTATCACGATTTTACTTGGCTTTAAGTGACAATGTGGTAGTACATAGACATGCTTGGCCGGATTGAGGACCTCATAAGATGACTTACAGTATACAGCAATGCTGCATATCTTGCAGATTTTTTATATGTAATGCTGATAGATAATCAGGCGGATTCAAAAGGACCTTGTCGTTAACTTGACTATACAACATGTGATCCTGGGATCTAGTCAGGGACATCCGTGGCACAGAGCAAGTTATTACTCACTGGGCGACGGAGAAAGTTAAACTTTACAGATTTTGGCTGTTGTAAGAAGTTTGTGGATCATTTACAACATTTGTGGATAAGAACTGCACCGATGAGTCGTAATTTTTTAACACAAGCACTAATGAAAAAAAATAATCATTGTCATATATACTTCTTTAATGATGAAACGACGAATGATATAAAATAATTGATAAACAACCTTTTTAGTATTAATAGAGTTAAGTCTATGACGGTTAATTGTATTTTATTTTAATTTATAGGTCATATCATCTTTATCTCCGAATTTTCTTCTACTGGACTTAGCAATGGCAATAAGTTTTCCAACCATAGTATTACCAGTCCTGCTTAATGCTAAAGAGGGTTTGTCAATGAATGACATCCAAGCATCTTGGTTTGGTGAGTTATTAAGTTCTGTTAAGTGCACGTTATTATCATCACTAATTGATATACTTCCCCCAAAGATCCTCAATCGGACCATCGTTTGTGTAAAGACACAAACGATGGGGTGAACCAAAGGGTTAACCTTGAAAAGTTTTGAATGTAATGGAAGAAATTCCTTGATATTAAAATGGAATTCCAAAATCTATATTATGTATGTAATAATGAACTTGCCTGTAGAATTCCATATATTTTAAAATTTGAAAATTTCAGGAAGTCTTTCATCATTGACACAGCCCTTCGGTGCTTTTCTTTCGGGACCCATTGTAGATTACTTTGGAAGAAAAAAATCAAATTTTCTTGTAAACATACCTCATATAATAGCCTGGATATTAATGTATTTCGCGTGGAATCTTCCTTCAATATTTTTAGCGAATGCCTTGCTGGGACTCGGAACCGGTATCATGGAAGCACCAATTAATGCATATGTAGGCGAAATTAGGTATGATATGTATATTTATTTCTTCTATAAATAACTTTGTGACTATTCAGTACATAACTTATAATACATGAGTGTAACGTTTTATTGCATAAAATATTAAAATGAAGATCTAACAGCAATATTATTCAGACTTTACTGTGTCAAAATTGGAAAGTTTACTATATTATACAGTACTAGTTGTCCTTTCCGTTTCTTATTCATAATATAAAATTAGATTTGAAATATTATTAACACTCCTTCGACTGCCTTTGTGAAAGGGATTTTGTAGAATTCAATCTTTGCTGATCTCTAAATGGCAAAAGCAACATCTCTGTCAAATTTCGAGTCTTTACGTCTAATAATTTCGTAGATCTCGTGATGAGTTAATGAATCTCTGAATCCCATATGTTAATATAGATTATAGCTAAAGAATAATAAACGAAACCTTTTTTGTTTTAAGACGACGATCTTATTGTGGTGCTGGTCACTTTTTTGAACAGGAGCACATACCATATGATAAACTTCCTGTTCGTCTTATTGTTAAGTTGAATAAAAAGAATACACCAATTCCTTATGATGCCTTTCCAGCGAGCCTTCGACTCGCGGTTCATTGTCGACTTTCACACAGCTGTTCCTATCGTTGGGTGCCTTCGCAATGTACCTGCTTGGTGCTGTAGTAGATTGGCGAAGTGCTGCAATGATCAGCCTTATTGTTCCAATCAGCGCAATGGCTCTCGTCATTTTGGTAAGTACCATTTAACATAACTAACTGTTAATTTATACAACTTTGCATAAAATGTGTATATTATTTAATGTTTTTGTAACTGAATGTTATTCATTGTTGCTGTTTCTCACGAGGCTGCTTCTATAATGTAATTGTTAATAAATTTTCGTTTTTTTTTTAAATGTGTGAAAATTGTTTAAAGTTCCATACATTATCGTAATAAATATATGTACGTATCACGTATGTTAAATAGTAATGTAAAATTCACGTTTCGTTAGTAATAAGTATAATTATATTAAAATTCGTTTTTAATTAAATGTATATTAAAAACAATTTATATACATACATATATATCACGCCTCGTTCCCAGTGGGGTAGGCAGAGACCACCTCTCTCCACCTGCTACGATCCTGGCACACCTCTCTCGCTTCCTCCAATTTCATAAGCGTCTTCATGCACGCTTGTCTGTTGCGTGTGCTTTTGATCCGGCCTTTCTTTAGCACATCTCCCATTTGATCGGAATATGTCCGCCTAGGTCGACCTGCACCTATTTTTCCAATCATTCTTACCTCGTATATTTCTTTCGTTAATCTTTTTTCATCCATTCTTTCGACATGGCCGAACCATCTAAGCATCCCTTTCTCTATCCTTGTCACTACATCTTCAACCACGCCGCACCGCTTCCTTATCACACTGTTCCTCACTTTGTCCATCCGTTTCACTCCAGTTATACTTCTCAGGCTTCTCATCTCCACAGCATTAATCTTACTTTCATGTTTCTTCTGCCATACCCAACATTCACTACCATACATCAGTATGGGGACCAACACGCCTCTATGCACAGCCAGTCGTGCTCTTTGTGAGACGTTCCGGCTATTCATAAAGTTATGAAGTTAAGACCTCGGGAAACCGCTGGATGCGGGCAGCGCAGTAGTGATCTGTCTGGCGACCTTTGGAGAAGGCCATGTCCAGTAGTGGACGTCTATCGGTTCATAAAAATGACAACTGACGTTGCTATGAGTCGAAAAATATCCTAAAAAATGAATTTACACTAGCAGGAATCAAATTTGGAATTCAGTCAGGAACTGGCCTAATGGTTAGAGCGTGCGGCTTTCATTCCGAAGGCCGCGGGTTCGAATCTCGGCATGTACCAATGGTTTAATTTAAGTTATGTACATTTGTGAACTTTAGTTACAACAGCGAGATACAAACGGTGAAGGAAAACATCGTGAGGAAACCCGCACACTGAAATCGTCTTTGTGTGTGTGTGGTGGTCCCAGTAAAGTGGCAACAGGCTCGCCCCCTGTTACATGGGATCTAATCTGACCACATCTGGCGAAACGTGGGTGTTTATTCACCTCTGCCTACCCCTACTGGGAAAAAGGCGTAATTATATTAGGGGGACCGGAAAGTAATGTCGTTTTCTTACGCTAAATACAAACACATACATTTTTAACGAGTCTTTATTTTTAATCAATGATGTATTCCCCATCATTGTCAATAACCTTTTGCCATCTAGTGAGTAAATTTTCAATCCCTGATCGATAAAAATTAATTGGTTTTTCGGCAAAATATCTAGAGATGGCATTTTGGATATCATCCAAATTTGCAAATGTTTTGCCACTTAAAAAGTGTTGCAGCGCTCGGAATAAGTGGAAATCCGATGGTGCAACATCGGGCGAATATGGTGGATGAGGCAGCACCTCCCACCCCAATTCATTAATTTTTTCTAGAGTTCGCCTTGCGCAGTGCGGTCTTGCATTGTCATGTTGGAGAATGACGCCTTTTCGGTTGACAATCGCTGGCCACTTTTCAATTAAAGATTGATTGACTCGCTGCAATTGTTCGCTGTAGAGGTCTGCAGTAACAGTTTCTCCAGGTTTCAGTAATTCAAAATGAACAATGCCGCGAATACTCCACCAAACACACAAAAGCGCTTTTTTGGGGTGTAAACCTGGCTTAGCAGTACTCCGAGGGATTTCATTTGGAGAGAGCCACTGCCTTTTGCGTTTTGGGTTATCATACAGGACCCATTTCTCATCTCCTGTGATCAAGCGATCAAAAAACGCTTCTGTGTTGTGTCGTTGAAGCAATAAGTTGCATGTGATTGATCGGTTAGCCTTATTCTGTTCGGACAGATTATGCGGGACCCAAACACCTGCTCTGCTTACTTTTCCAATCTGCTTCAAATGTTCTTGGATGGTCGACCAAGGTTTGTTGAGACTGTTTGACAATTCCTCGATCGTCTGACACGGATTTGCTTCCACTTCCGCCCTTAACACGTCGTTGTCTAACGCTGATGGTCTTCCTGATCGATACGAGTCGGAAAGATCAAAATTACCCGATTTGAACTTGGAAAACCACCTTTGGCATTTACGAATGTCCAGTGCATTTGGATAAACATCGCAAATGTTTTTGGTAGCAACTGTTGCGTTATTTCCCTTGCGAAACTCAAAGAGCATGCAATGCCGGATGTGTACCTCTTCTGGTATTTGGCTGGCCATTTTACCCAAAATTACAAAAAAAAATTGTAATTCAATTGTCTATAAGTAAAGAAATCACTATAACCTCACAATGTCTTTGGTACGCCTCTGAACAAAACAATGAGCTGACAAATGACAATCAAGTATTGGCATGCGCAGAAACGACATTACTTTCCGGTGCACCTATTATATAAAACAAGGAATCAAATTCTTCACTGGGATCCTAAATAATAGGGGGACCGGAAAGTAATGTCGTTTCTGCGCATGCCAATACTTGATTGTCATTTGTCAGCTCATTGTTTTGTTCAGAGGCGTACCAAAGACATTGTGAGGTTATAGTGATTTCTTTACTTATAGACAATTGAATTACAATTTTTTTTTGTAATTTTGGGTAATATGGCCAGCCAAATACCAGAAGAGGTACACATCCGGCATTGCATGCTCTTTGAGTTTCGCAAGGGAAATAACGCAACAGTTGCTACCAAAAACATTTGCGATGTTTATCCAAATGCACTGGACATTCGTAAATGCCAAAGGTGGTTTTCCAAGTTCAAATCGGGTAATTTTGATCTTTCCGACTCGTATCGATCAGGAAGACCATCAGCGTTAGACAACGACGTGTTAAGGGCGGAAGTGGAAGCAAATCCGTGTCAGACGATCGAGGAATTGTCAAACAGTCTCAACAAACCTTGGTCGACCATCCAAGAACATTTGAAGCAGATTGGAAAAGTAAGCAGAGCAGGTGTTTGGGTCCCGCATAATCTGTCCGAACAGAATAAGGCTAACCGATCAATCACATGCAACTTATTGCTTCAACGACACAACACAGAAGCGTTTTTTGATCGCTTGATCACAGGAGATGAGAAATGGGTCCTGTATGATAACCCAAAACGCAAAAGGCAGTGGCTCTCTCCAAATGAAATCCCTCGGAGTACTGCTAAGCCAGGTTTACACCCCAAAAAAGCGCTTTTGTGTGTTTGGTGGAGTATTCGCGGCATTGTTCATTTTGAATTACTGAAACCTGGAGAAACTGTTACTGCAGACCTCTACAGCGAACAATTGCAGCGAGTCAATCAATCTTTAATTGAAAAGTGGCCAGCGATTGTCAACCGAAAAGGCGTCATTCTCCAACATGACAATGCAAGACCGCACTGCGCAAGGCGAACTCTAGAAAAAATTAATGAATTGGGGTGGGAGGTGCTGCCTCATCCACCATATTCGCCCGATGTTGCACCATCGGATTTCCACTTATTCCGAGCGCTGCAACACTTTTTAAGTGGCAAAACATTTGCAAATTTGGATGATATCCAAAATGCCATCTTTAGATATTTTGCCGAAAAACCAATTAATTTTTATCGATCAGGGATTGAAAATTTACTCACTAGATGGCAAAAGGTTATTGACAATGATGGGGAATACATCATTGATTAAAAATAAAGACTCGTTAAAAATGTATGTGTTTGTATTTAGCGTAAGAAAACGACATTACTTTCCGGTTCCCCTAATACTATTAAACACATAATTTTGGTACAGCAATATTAATTCAAGTTTTCATGACTAAGTATTCATAAATAAGTCAACATTTTAGACATAGTTGATACAGAACTTAAACATACATTTTAAATATTGTGAGACATCTTGAAAATTTTCAATGTTTACCCAAAAACAAAGAATTAATTAAAATTACATAGAGCTGAAACAATTGTTAGCCTAAGTAGCAGGTAGTCTTCTAAATGCGAAGCTCGCAAGCCCAATGATGGTCAAGATCGCAGAGAAAGTTATTGCTCAGCAATGGAATTCTAAAGCCTGCAATAATAATTAATGAAAGCTATTAATGTTATTTACAGGTGCCGGAGACACCTGTGTGGCTGCTATCGCGTGGAAGAGAAAAGGATGCTTTAAATTCTCTTTGCAAGCTTCGTGGTTGGACAACACCTGAACATGTTACAGAGGAATTCGAGCAACTGATTGAGTACAATAAGAAATTACAAAACTGTGTAATTTGTTACAAGTTGTACAAGTTAGATACACAGACTTGCGAGCATTTCACAATGAATACAATAAAGAGGTAAAAACTATTTTCGTGGTGTAAAATCTGTTGTCCAAATGAAAAAGCGGAAGGAGATAGGAATTAGACGTTTTTTTTAATATGATAACTTGCTTTATTCTGTGACCTGGGTCTACTCAACAATGACTAGTCCTTTTTAAACCTTAGAACCCTAAATAAAACTTGATAACTAACGTTTATTAAGCCTTTAGTGTTAAAATGATTTTGTGTTCGGATTATGATGTACCTGACATTATAATTCTGAAGGATGACAATTTTTGATAAGGCTCACCTTTTGCCCGTTGCCTTAGTTATAAGTCAGATTCAATATTACTTAATTAATAAGCACTTCAGTTTTTCCGAGTTCATTTATACAGTTTTGATTTTATAAGGGTGTATAATTGTCAATACTTGGATTCATTCTGTTTCTTCTATTTACTTACAGAGCCATGTACAAGTTCAGATACGTGATGCTCGGTAAGGAGACATTAAGGCCTTTAATATTTGTGATGGTATACTTCATGTTCTACGTTATGAGCGGTCTGACGCCTATCAAACCGAACATGGTCAATATTTGCGGCGCGTTCGGAATGGCGCAGAGCGGAAAAGAAATTATAGTAAGATTTATTTTTGTAACCATAGGACAAAACTACTCCTCTGACCCTTTATTTAACCCCAGAAGAGCTATATTATTTATTTATGTTAATTTGTTGTTATTTATGTAATACATAATGCTTTAATTTGATCACCATTGCTTTAAACTGTTGGTAGGTATCCCTTGCTGGAGACCGCATAGGTATTGGTACTTAGACTCAACAGCAGCGCTTATTTCTACTGCGAACCTGTAGTGTCCAAAGTATACTAGTGCTATTAACTCATAGTTAGTGAAGTTACTTCGATGACGAGATGTAATTGTGTTTCCTTTGCAGCTTAATGTTGGCATTATTACAATATGTGCGAGCATTCTCGTTATGGCTCTCATCAAAACGGTGGGCAAACGGAAGATGGGCATCGCTTCCATGATCGGCACTGCTGTATCTTGCACGGCTTTAAGTGTATATGCCAAAATCAACTTAGACGAGTCCGTGTTTTCCTACGACCCCAACACCTTTCCAAAGGAAACGAGCTATGTACCGTTGATATTATTTTACGTATTGGCTATCTGTACCGGTTTTAACTTGCCGTGGATATTGGTCGGAGAAGTTTTTCCGTTCAGGTAATATCATATTTTTAAACGTAATATCTTTTTGCCCAATTTGTTTAAAACATTATTTATTTCTACCCGAAATGTCAATGTTATTTTTATTATCAGCAATGGGCTTTCATTTGACCTCAATATCACGTGGTGTTAAGTGACCGAAGGCCGTAAATGATGAAACAGTACTGTCTCCAAATACTTTAGCTCTCACATGTTGATAAGCGAAACACAAGAATGCTATTATCGTGACATATTTATAATATGCTAGTAACAGCTAGACAGGCTTGTTCGAATAAACCTAGCACCAGCATAAAGCCTCCGAATCAAACTACTGACTTTATATTAAAATGCAAGCGCTTACCAACAGGGGGCTATTAAAAATAAAATATATATTGTATCAAAATCATATTGTATATAACTGTACATGAATTTTATTTATTGGTTACCCATAGGAGCCGTGCATCAGCCCAAGGCATTGCAGCGGCAAGCAACTACGTCTTCACATTCCTTGGCACGAAGACTCTTTTGGATTTAGAAATTCACGGAGGCCTTTGGGGCACCTTTGCAATATATGCAGGTTTCGGTTTCCTAGGCACAATATACTTGTACTTTTTCCTGCCGGAAACTGAAGGCAAAAGTCTAGAGGAAATTGAACTGTTCTTCAATGGCGATGAAATTCAGACCTTCGCGAACGATCCCGTAATAAACACATTGAAAAGGTTAAAATCTAGAAATGCGGCTGAAAAATGAACAAATCGTATATAATATTAAGACAAACATGTTACTATATTTAAATTGATAATAATTATAAATAGTAGTTTAATATTTATTTAAGCGTTACATTGAAATAAAACAACAGATCTATTACCCGGTAATTCGAGTGTCCTGTGTTATGTATAGTAAGGAGGACAGTAACAATCTATAATTACCGGTATGACATAAGAAACCTGTTACTTTGATGTTAAATATTAGTCCATTGTCAATGAAAAAATTTATATTAGTTATTGAAACGCCTGAACAAAATTGAAAGCAATAAAATAATTATAATGTTAAAGGCGCTAATATCTAAGGATACTATTTAAGGCAAATAAAACTTAAATATAGACCTTTGAATATAAACAATTTTATTACAGACCCTTTTAAGCAATAATAAGAAAGGAATTCGCATCGAATCTTACTAACCTAAATAAGTAGCCGCATGTCCTCTTGCTACTGTTTAGCAGTAATATACCAGTATTACTGTATTCAAGTAGAGCGATGCTGTTGAAACAAACTGAAGTATCGATGTGACGCGTCATCTCAATATGAACAGCAGTATGAGCTGCAGTGTATATCAACCTATGTCATTCTAGGCAGACATATCACACACATTCAAGTGAATATTCTGTTTGTATAAAAAAAAACGACTTTTTCAACGTAGTGATATCTTTTAAAGTGGTAGTAGGTCTCTCTTGTTGAAGAACGTTTAAGTAGTTACTACCGCTCTTATTTTTGTTGTATTCATCACTACAAGAGTACCGTCGCGACGCCGTTCTGGAGAGACGATCTTTGTTATTCCATCATCGTCCTCTCACCTAGCACTCGAAGACTAAGCAAGCGAATCTGTCGCTTATATTTATAGTAAATGTTGAGTTATTAATTTGTTTATTTATACAATGCGTTGAAAGAAACGAGAGCGCTGCGGCGCTTTCAAATAATCAATGAAATATAAAAGACTAGGCGTCGTCTTACGGTAGAAATCACTTATATTCCTACGACAGCCGAGTTAACTGTACATACTAAAATTTAACTTCTACTATTATAAAGTGAATTTTACGATGTACATAGGTACTGTTTGAAACACGCGAATTATTTACAATAACTAAACTTTACAATCCACATATTGGTGACCGACTTCATCTGCAAAAAAGCCCATACTGTCACCAAATTGTATTGCGTAAATATTTCTGTTTTCCAGTTTAAATAGTGTTGTCGCTAATGAAAGTACTGAGTTACGAGATAACCTCTTATGTCTTACAGCGACGAACACAGTGTGTTATTGTCTTATTTGAGACTGGGAAGACATAACAGTTATCGTTGTTGAATAAAACAAGGTATTGACGCCTAAAACCAGAGACCAAACGTCGGAATGCTATGTACAATAAATGCAATAAAAATAATATATATTAATTTCTACTGGCAATAACCAACAACCTAAAATGGCGTAACCGGTTTTCCGAAGGAGCTATGTTGCTCACCTTTTGATATTCTTGCGCTGTCTGAATGTTTTTGCGGAAACATTGGATCACAAAACATACGATTAGAATAAGCGATTGTATATAAAAGCTAAAGAGAGCAAAAACGAAGACTCAAAAATATATGCTGCGTCGAAAGAAACAAGTATATAAAATACATCAAATGATTTTAATTATATATGTGTATAGTACATATTTGAAGAAGCCTTCTATGGGATAACATTATTATAATAATAATACTACAACTATAATATTTCTTTGGCTAGTATAACTCTTTTGCTCTAAAACTCTTTAGTTACCCCTTCGCTTAGTCTGGGAAAACCGACATACGATTTTACCATGACAAAAAAAAATTAAGTATCTTAGAGGGTGGTCTTTACATATGGGTATGCCAAAGATAATATAATCTATTGATTTTTTTATAAAAACAATAAACTACATCATCACATCCAGATTACATAAGTAAAAAAAAACTTTGCTAATTTTTTTAACAGGGGGCAAGTCTATTATTATTGTTTATATTTTAATTATCATCATCAGCCGGTAGATGTCCACTACTGGAGATAGGCCTCCTCAAAAGGTCTTCACATGGATAGATCGGCTCCTCGTTGCTCGCATCCAGTGGATTTTCGCGATTCTCACCATATCTTCGGAACACCTTGTGGGAGGCCTCCCAACACTACTTCTACCGGTACGCGGACGCCTGTCAAGGACCTTACTGCCCCATCAGCCGTCGGTCCTTCGAGCAATGTGCCCTCGCCACTGCCATTTACATCTAGGAATAATTAGTTTATTACTTTCTCCACCGCGAAGGTGATTGAAACGTGTAAAATAGTTTTACTAAAATCCTTAATGATTATATTGGGATTATTAGATGAATAAATACGATATTAAAGATACATTACTATAGTTTGGAGATTAGTATAAAAATCAAATGGATCATCAAAATCAGTGTGAGATAAAATACTATCAGCGTACACAAGCTGTTGTTTGTAATTTTGAAACTATTATAAATGGCCGCGTTGTCATTTAGTCACTTAACACAGTCCAGGAACGACGCGCCTGTTATAGTTGAATAAAAAATATAGTACTCTTACCGCTTGTGAAAGTGCTTATAGATAATCACTAAATCATAAAGATGTGTTCAATTTAGATTTACTTATTAACAAGTAACAATGGTGCATAAACTGCAAGATCAAATAACCAGTCCGGTGAGTCGGATAAGATGCGTGACGTCACAGGTTAGTGCATTATGTTATTAACAAAGCATTCTTCTCATTTATATACCTTCTTTGTTAAATAAATTATGCGTACATATTGAATTATATCGTATAATATTAGATAATATTAATCATACGTACATACATATATATCACGCCTCGTTCCCAGTGGGGTAGGCAGAGACCACCTATAATATCAATCCGTTTCTAATGATTATTAATGAACAAAAAAACAAATATTATTAATTAAGCCTAAAACAATTTTATGTATAATAAACACTGTTAAATAATATCACAGATTAAAACCATCTCGCATATGTGTTCATATGTCATTGATACCTATCATTATTGAAGCCTTTGTTGTGGATTACATAGATTATATATATTAGATATAGGTTGTGTAGGGGTGTAAATGATTCCGCACAACACTCACGGGACCCTAGCCAACCTCACCGGCTCGTAGTGCATCCTGCTTAACAACAAACGAGACTCTGGCTCACAACAATCTGCTTTGGGCAGGCGTGGTGGAAAATGGCTCAAATCCCCCAATGAACCCTTACTAACGACGGTCCCTAGAGCTCGGCGGTACCGAAGGCATGCTGACTATCTAGTGAAGGTCGCAGGAAGCCGATGATGTAGAATCGATGTGGAGATCTTCAAGGGAGGCTTATGTCCATCTGTGGACGTTTATCGGTTGATGATTCTTTGATTTATAGATTGTAACATATATCCCAGTGAATTGTTCATAAAATGCACTGCTTTCATAACTATAAGATTGTTTACTTGTATATATGTATTTTTACTTGAAAATATAACTTTATTTTAATGTTCTGTAAGGAACGGTAATTTACACAGAATTTTTACTATTTTTTTTTTAAATAAAACAAAACGATACAATTTTACTGGATGTTTATTCGAGGATATCACTGGTGGTAGGTCTCTATTGTCGGACACCGTCATATCACTGCATCGTCTATTACTGACACCAAATAGTATGGTGTAAGCATTACTGTGTTCGAGTTTGAAGGGCGTTGTAGCTAGTGTAATTACTGGGAAAACGAGAATCAACATTTTATGTGTCAGGCAATGAGCGCAATATGGTGCTGTATATATCATTCTAACTAGCGCCACAATGTTATGGGCAGGCGTATCACTTACCTTCAGGTGAATGTCCCACTCGTCTCGTCGCTTTATTTGAATAAAAAAGGTGGGTTTTGATAAAATTCGTTTGCTTGCACCAACAATTATTTGAGACAGATATTTCTGATTAGTTGCCACTAAAAAAATTATCACTTTAAATAAATGGTCATAGACAAAATTTGATAATATAACCGATACTTTCATTGCTAATATTAATAATATTTTGCAAACTTTGTTAATATTTGTGTGTTGTTGGTATTAATTTTTTTTATTCAACGAAACGTCATGACATCTGTCGTTATAGCTATATAATATAGATCTTACTGTATGACATATTTCATCTTGACTTCCTCATAACAAGATAACATGATATTTTGAAATGTCGGTGCGTTAGTATAGAATGTGTATTATATTTAATTAATCTAAATAATTCTAATATTTCTATTTAAAAGAGAGTTAAAGTAGCTCGCTGGCCTAATGGTTAGAGTGTGTGGCGTTCATTCCAAGGTCGCGGGGACTTTAATATTAAAGTTATGTACATTTGTGAACTTTAGTTACAACAGCGAGATACATACGGTGAAGGAAAACATCGTGAGGAAACCCGCACACTGGAATCATCTATGTGTGTGTGTGTGTGATGGCCCCAATAAAAGTGGCAACAAGCTCGGCCCTTGTTACATGGGACCTAATTTGACCATATCTGGCAAAAAGTGGGTATATATTCACCTCTGCCACCCCTACTGGGAAAAAGGCGTGATAATATATAAAAAAAGAAGAAAGTTATTGAAAACTTAGTTACACAGGGTGTCTGGTGGCAGATTTATGTTTTCAAATTTAAATAAAAAATAATATGTTTGACATATAATTTTACTAAAAGTATTAAAAGATAGAGTACAAATGCGGATTTCATTTTTTAAAGATAATGTCATCCAAATGTCTTCCGTCCTGTTGCACACACTGTTCGAAACGGAGCCTCGTATTCCGTGCCACACGCTGCAGTAAACTTGATTGCTTAACTTAATTGCGCTGATTTCTCGCCGAATATTTTCTTTTAAGTCCACAACAGTTCGCGGATTGTTGGCGTAAACTCTCTCTTTGAGGTAGCCCCACAAAAAAAAATCCATTGGAGTTAGGTCGGGTGACCTCGGTGGCCACGGGATGTCCCCAAAGCGACTAATCAGTTTTTGAAGGAGATTTTCTCGCAACAAATTCTTCGAAGCTCTGGCCGTGTGTGCGGTCGCACCATCCTGTTGAAACCTCGTGTATGATGAGAATGATGAATGAGCTCGCAGGTTCGGCAAAAAGAAATTCGAAATCATGAGCCGATAATTCTCACCATTGACATTCGTCACTTGGCCCCGTGCATTTTCAAAAAAAAAATGGTCCGATTATCCCATTCGTGGATAAAGCGCACCAAACAGTTACCCTTGGTCGAGGATTGCGAGTTCTTAGAGCCCAGTAACGGCAATTTTGCTTGTTTACGTGTCCGTTTAAATGATAATGAGCCTCGTCGCTCCAACAGTTTCACAAAAAAATTTGCGTGACGCAAAGTCATTTTTTTTCAATTCTTGAATTATTTGAATTTTAAAAGGATGAAACTTCATATCTTTTTTCAAAATTTCATGCACAATTGCTCTTGGAAGTCCCAGTGAAGCTGCACTTTTCCGTATCGAAAGTCGTGCATTTTCACGTAAACTGCGTTCAACCAGTTCAATGTTTTCGGGTGTCATTGACGATCGACTAGGTCCTGGCCGTGGTGTGTTCATAGCCGAAGCAGTTGCGCGGAACCTCTCCACCCACGAACGATTAAATTCACACTCGGCCCATCGCCTATCCGTCGAATATTGAAATGTGAACAAAACTGTCGGCGAGCGAGTACGTAAGAATCGTTACGCTTGAAAAATGCTTCAATAGCGAACGCGCGATGCTCACCCGACCACTGCGCCTTCTGCCACCTTCCCCCCGCACTGTTTATAACTTATTGAGATATTTGTTTTTTAAAATATAAATCTGCCGCCAGACACTCTTTATAAGAAAATCTTAATTAACGTATAGTGATCAATTTGAACCTTTTCACTTAGTATATAGACGGATAGATAACATGATCCAACTCGACATTTTTACTATATCATAGAGATTACCAATAAAGGATAAAAAAAATATTGATCTAAGTATGTTATAATTGTTGAATTATGTTTTAAACGAATGAATTGTTTAATATGAATATAAAAAGCGTGATTAAATATAATATGCAGTAAAAAACGTAGATCAATCACGTTTCTATCATGAGCGATTTAAATTAGGCCTTTGATCTAGGTTTTTGTAACGATTCAATTTTAAATTGGAAACCTGATTTAAATTATTATCGGTGATTAACCAAATCGTCTCTTTTATTACATCTAGACACTGTTACAAAATAGCATTTAAAAAAAAGTTAAAATAATTTAAAGTACTTAAACACTATAAAGGATCCTCAGGAGTAATTTTTTTTTGTGTTATGCGAGGAAAAAACTGAATTTTTTTTTTTTCTAGTAAGAATTTTTTAGTAAAAAAATTAACTGTGATACTAGCAGCTAAAGGTTAACAACACTATCTCATTTATACTCCAATACATGTCCCGGAACATACCAAAGAATTATGCTTTACTAGGCAAGAGATTAACTGCTTCATCACAGAGGTAGTGAAATTATCTTTGTCAATATAAATGTACACATTGATGTCAGCTCCATAGGTTTCTATTGATAACACTAATCTGCACACGTTATTTCTAAGAAAGAAATCTTATATAACATAAAACATTCTAAGTAAATGTGTTAACACTTTATTAGCAATCTTATAATGAAAGTAAACTAAATAAAACTTGTAACTTGTGGGAAACGATTAAGAAAGTTTCCAAAAGTTATCATCAACAGCCCACAACAGCTATACATAGACTATTTCCAAGGAGCCTAAAACTCCAAAAGTCATATTATTAAGCAAATTATAACCTTTTCATTCTTGTTGTGTAAATAGTTTTCTTTTTGATATATAATTACTCACCAAAGTCAATCATACATAGGCCCCAAATAATTTTGAGATTTTCGTGTAATCAAAATTAGTTTGTTATACGTTTAGAAAATATTGCATCTACTATATAGCAGTGAATCAAACGGTTTATGATCCTCGGAACAGTTATGTTATGAATATTATCCATTGAAATTTGTTCTTCGAATAATATCTGATTTTAATGTTCAGGATGAAAAGACCAAAGCCTAAGTTAGAAATTAAAAATATACGTCTTCCATGTATATAAACCATAGCTCAATTTGAAATTATATTACCCTTCAACATTAAGATTTAAATTAGTCTGACAAGCAAGAGAAATCTGCTTATAAGAATACGGCAGTACACAAAGTATCATTACACTGCTGTGTACCACCGGATGTCGGATAGATTATAGCCGGAGTATTGAAGACGAATACGCTTAACCATCCTCATTGCCTCTTAATATCGTGTAAAATTTAAATCAAGTGTCAATAGTATTACTAGATACAGCGCCCTTTAAATCGAACAAATGGTACGCACTTTTTTAATATACTTATTACCTTGATGGTTCGTGAAGCCGTACGCTACTAAAATTCAAGAACTTAATTAAAATTTGTTTAACAGGTCATCGCATGTATGCCGCTTAATTTTCTCTTGTTGGATCTTGGAATGACAATGAGTTTCGCCACAATTGTTATACCAAGTCTACTCAACGCAAATAATGGGTTGTCGTTAAACGAAGCCCAGGCATCATGGTTTGGTGAGATTTAAAATCCCTAAAATCTTCTCTGAATTATCTTTTTGTTAATAATATGTATAAACTGTACTTTAAAATTCTCATTATTCTTATTATTATATAATACTTCGGATTACATTGAAGTGTTGTATCACTGTACTCAAGTTGACGATTCAATGCCTCCGCTACATATGAATTAATAATTGTAACCTAAATCTTGTCATAAGAATTAGGCCATAGACGTTTATTTAGATTTTCTGTATGAGTCCATTATTTAAAAATTAACTATAATAATCTTTTAATTGATCAAGTGATTACTTTCAGGAAGCTTGTCTTATTTAACACAGCCAATTGGAGCATTGCTATCAGGTCCAATAGTAGACTATTGTGGTCGAAAAAAAGCTATTTTTTTAGTCAATGTACCTCATTTTGTAGCATGGATACTTATGTACTTTGTATGGAACCTGCCGTCCCTATTTATTGCTAACGCCCTTTTGGGATTAGGAACAGGAATTATGGAGGCACCAATAAACTCATATGTTGGAGAAATCAGGTAATATTATAAATGTTTTAGACTTTATGAACGATTACAATCATCAAACAATTTATCTGGAACAGGTCTTTGTGTCACAAAGACCTTGTATATTATGTCCAAAGCATGATGCAAAACTGCTCATCGCTTTAGTAGCGGTGCGGTTAAATTCCTCTTAAACATCAACTTTACTAATGTAAAAATTTCGTATTCAATGTATAATAAAAAGTTAATAGATTTTTTATTGGTACTTTTCTAATTTTATTACAATAAAAAAAACCTATTTTTATTATAATGTACTTTCATATAGTTATGACTTTCTGGAAGAAAACTATACAATTTCTCTTACCATTGAATTGTAAATCGGAAAATATTCTTGCATTACAAAATTTCTTTAGTGATAAAAAATTGGCATCTAGGGAAGATTGTGAAAATCGGCTACTAGAGTTTTTTGCAAATAGAGACCAGCACTACTACGAGAGAGGCATTATGAAGTTACCTTTAAAATGGCAACAAATCATAGAACAAAACGGTGCATATTTGACCCAAATCGGACAATCCGAAGCATGTTAAATAAAGTCCCGAAGTTCATATAAAAATAATGGATTTCTTTTTCCCCAACCTATTATATAAAATACGATGTGTCGTGCAAATCCATTATTTTATTGTATATAACACTTGCAAGCAAAAACATTTATATGTATACTTATCAATACATTAAAAGAAATATATGTAATATTTAAAACATACTAAAAAGAAATCAATATATATTACATACGTTTCACAATTTTAAAATAGATATAAAAGGAATGAATATATTTCAACAGTATCATCTATTACGAAAGACCTGAAAAATGATTATAACTCTCGGTGTCCTGATTATTAACCGACAAAAGTTTTAGGTCAATAACTTTTGTCAGTTAATCGTCTTGTCATAACTCTTATCAAAAAAAAAAATGCTGTTTATATCTTATGATAACTTGACGTATTATATTTTATTTAACCGTTAACAATCCAGGTTATTGATCACGATATAAAAATCAATACCACACACATATTGATAAGTAAATAGAAACTTGTTGATTCTTGGATCGGTACACAATCCCACTTTAATCCGACGAGAGGTTTCAACTTCACATCTGACAATGAGCGTTGTACTTTTATAAAGGAGATATGATTAAAATCATTATTCTACATATACATTGAAAGGTTATTTTTGCTTCACTATTTCATCACTATATTGCCTAAATGGATTTTACTGTTGAAGGTTAAAAACATGAGTGGTATGGTGAATGGGTACGGGTAATGCCAGCACAATAGAAAAACGATTAACTATTTTACGATTTTTGCTTTACTTCACCTTCACTTTAGAACCTTTTCTGCCATTTTCCCAGTTTACTTTGGGCTTCTCTTGAATTTTCTCCGAAGGAATGCTATCAATAACAGCATAAATCAGGATGCTTCCTCTTGTCTACATTATATTAGTAAATTATAGAGAAATAAAAAGAGGTTTAGACCTGATCCTTGGTGTATGTCTTAACTAACGCATGAAAAAAGAAAATTTTAATATAACATTATATATTACAGTGAACCGACAATACGTGGAGCTCTTTGTACGTTGACACAGGTATTTACTTCGTCGGGAATATTTCTGATGTACTTTCTTGGTACAGTGGTGGACTGGCGTAACGCTGCTGTTATTAGTCTCGCAGTTCCTGTCATCACAATGGGTTTTGTATTTTTGGTAAGTGTATTGTTTGTACATATTTTATAAACTATTTCTTAATAACACAATTAAAAATAATTAAAGCAAATATAACTTTAGTTCACTCCCGTTGAATTTAGGTCGTTTTCTTGTTTAGTTTACTTGTAACGAAGTAAATGACCACTTGAAACGTTTCAAACAAAAATTACGTGTAAATCAATGAAGTTTTTACAATTTAATATAAAATAAATGTTTGATTCAGTTCATTTACTACTCAAAAAGATGAAAAATCTTATCAGAAAACCTAGTAAAAAAAAAAACTAGTTATTTAAATCTCTTTTTTAAAATGTCTCTCATGATCATTTCAATAATCAATTTAAAATATGAAAAATTTCATTGATTCTTAATCTTACGTATTGATACTAATGTGCATATATAAAAATAATGAAATAAAAAAATTGTATGTCCATATGTCCAATTCGTTCATAATAAAAAAAATACAAACGGAATTTTAAGACTGAGCCCGAGTTGCAAGATCCAAGTGGCAGTTTTCAAGGTTAAAGTTATTAAAAGTTTATGAAAGGATTTTGAACTCTGTTTACATCTAGATAGATTCAACGTGAATATTTGTATTATTATGTACAGATACCAGAAACTCCAGTTTGGTTACTTTCTAGAGAAAGAGAAAAAGCAGCGCTAAAATCTCTGTGTTACTTAAGAGGCTGGACAACATCAGAGAGTGTGAGGAAGGAGTTTGAAGAACTAATAGAATACAGTAAAGAACTAAAGAACTGCGTCATTTGCGAGAAGAACGACGGCGAAGGCACGAAAGATTGTAACCATTTCAAGATGAACTCTTTTAAGCGGTATTGTATAAAACAAACTTTATTTATCATATTTCTCACCTTTTTAGTTTACTCAATGAAAACGTTATGGAGAGATGTTACATTACATATTTTTCAAACATTTAACTTTTAACCTATAAAACTTTACCCACACTGATGTATGGTAGTGAGTGTTATGTATGGCAGAAGAAACATGAAAGTAGGATCAATGCTGTAGAGATGTGAAGCCTGGGAAATATAACTAGAGTGAAGCTGATAGACAAAGTGAGGGATAAAGCGGTGCGGCGTAGTTGAAGATGTAGTGACAAAGATAGAGAAAGGGATGCTTAGATGGTTCGGCCATGTTGAAGGAATGGATGAAAGAAGATTAACGAAAGAGATATACAAGGTAATAATGATTGGAAAATTCAAACATAGAGAAGAGACCTAAAGAAAGCCCTGGTCAAGAGTACTCGCAACCGACGAGCATGCATGAAGACGCTCATGAAAGTGGAGGAAGCGAGAGAGGTGTGCCAGGATCGTAACAAATAGAGAGAGGTAGGCTCTGCCTACCCCACTGGGAACGAGGCGTGATATGTATGTAATATATGTATGTTACAAAACTTTTTAAGTTACAAAAATTGTCTTAGAAAAAGTGAGATGTTTATTCGTTCGCGCAAGTTTTTGGATGTTGGCGAAACATTTATTAAATACTAGTATCGGTAAAAGGAATATGTCCACGGGACCTGTTGATATCCAAATATTAAGTTAAAACTGTTGTTAGTTCGAAATTTCAATGACAAACGAATTTTTGTTTTCCTTTCCAATATCTATTTTCATTATTTTGATTGCAGGAACACAACAATGCTGTTGTGATGCTGGATGCACAATGTAATAATGTTATCAATTAAAATTCAAACTTGCTATGAACTAAGAAACTCTATCTCACAACGTTTTGCTGAAAACATCACTTTTAACTTACCATTCGTATTAGAACGAAGTATAATTGATTTCCGTTCATAATTTTCCAGATCTTTTCATAAATTAAAATATGTGATGCTGTGTAAAGAAACAACGAGACCTCTTTCACTGGCAGTAATGTATTTTATGTTTTTCGCGATGAGTGGGCTCGCACCAGTGCGTCCAATTATGGTGAATATTTGTGGTGCATACGGTATGCCTCAGGACGGAAATTATTTCGTGGTATGCGTTTTAATCAATATGTTATGCTAAAAAATAAATCATTTATAGTCTAAACTAGTTTAATCCTGGAAGCGATACATCGCTAGTCTTTATTTATTTACTTTATTCTTATTATTACTACGATAATTATTATCATTGGTGATAAGTTAATCAAATCAAACTCAATCGGACTTCCTTTACATTATTATAAGAGTTAATGTTTTGTGAGAAACTCTATGTTTTTTTTTAAATTATAAGTCATGCCGATAATCATTAACTTTCTGCCAAACAAAGGGAATAGATTTTCAGTGATTAAGCGGAACCTACCATAGACAAACGAAGTTTTTAATATAAATATCGTATGCACTTTTATTTTATTTATTTATATTGGTGTATAGTTTTTCCTAGTTTAGTAGCTCGCTGGCCTAATGGTTAGAGCGTGCGGCTTTCATTCCGAAGGTTGCGGGTTCGAATCTCGGCATATACCAATGACTTAATATTTAAGTTATGTACATTTGTGAACTTACAACAGCGAGATACAAACGGTGAAGGAAAACATCGTGAGAAAACCCGCACACTGAAATCATCTTTGTGTATGTGTGGTGGCCCCAATAAAGTGGCAACAGGCTAGCCCCCTGTTACATGGGACCTAATCTGACCAAATCTGGCGAAATGTCGGTGTTCATTCACCTCTGCCTACCCCTACTGGGAAAAAGGCGTGACAATATAACAAAAAAAATGCTTTTCCTATTTTTAGACAACGGATATTAGTTTAAATACTTTCTTATCGTTATCAATTACTCTTTATCTAAAATAATTAAAAAAAATTATCTATTGCCTAGATGAAAATATGCTGTATTGTAATACAATGAATTATGTTTTTTTGGCAATAATTTATCTCGCACATATATTTCTCTATTTTGCAGCTTATGGTGGGTGTTATAACCTTCCTAACAAGCGTCGGAGTTGTAGCTCTAATCAAAATGGTTGGCAAACGTAAGCTTGCATTAACAGCGATGCTTGGAACAGCGATGTCTTGCGCAGGACTCAGTATCTACGCTAAGCTAAATCTGAGTGACTCTGTATTCTCCTACGACACTGATACATTTCCTACCGATACAAGTTATGTACCATTGATACTGTTCTATTTGATGGCAATGTTTACGGGAATAAATGTACCTTGGGTCTTGCTAGGAGAAGTGTTTCCATTCAGGTAAAATATAGCTTTTTTTTATTTGACGAAGAACGAGATGGGCACACCTTTCAGATGATGCTAGTTAAGATGACGATACACACTACATTATTTTGCTCATCGACTTGTGATATAAAATATTAAGCCCCGTACTATAGTGTTGATATAAATACAATAACATGTAAGGGTTTTATAAAAAAAAATACATTGTCGCCTTTCGTTTTCAAAACCTTTTACTATCTATTATAAATTCAACATAATTCACAGCAATATTTAATAAAGCATGCAAAGTATTCAATTGTGTATAAAACCAAAAAACTGCGGAATATTTCAGGAGTCGTGCCATAGCTCAAGGCTTTTCGGCGGCCAGTTATTACATCTTCAGCTTCCTTGGGGCCAAAACCTTTATAGATCTGGAAGTTAATTTGAAATTGTGGGGTACTTTTGCCACTTATTCATGTTTTGGATTTATTGGAGCTGTATACTTATATTTTTATCTGCCCGAAACCGAAGGCAGAACATTGGCGGAAATCGAAAATTTTTACAATAAAGATGACACAATAACCTTTGCTGATGATGCAGTGATAAACTTTTTCAAAAGATTAAAAGATAAAAATGTATCACTTAAAGATTAATATAAGCTTATTAATAATAAGAACTTTTCACTTTTGATTACTTTGAACTTTATTATGTGTCGATAATAAAACTATTCTCATCACATGATTGCAAGTTGTACTGTACTATACTAAGAATAGATATTGTAAAAACTTGTAATAAGGTAATAAACACCACATAACACAAAAACAATTTTATGTTTTTTATTTATTTACTAACACTAGTGAAATTGTTAAACTATAAGAGTACATGATATAATTCAACAACCTATTGACTATACAGACGGATCTTCAATTTTAGCCATAAAGAGTGGCATACGGAGTTGATTATCCCAAAGAATGGCAATGAAAGGTCTGTTTGCTGCGAAGGATGTGCTTGGATCATCATATGATAGAGCGACCACAGAGTATGCCGTAGCAGCTGCGGCCGAACCACCATTTTCATCTATAGACAATACAGCACTATGGACTCCGGAAGATATGCGCGGCGTACGCCCATGATCTGAACCAATTCCGGATAGATCGGCATTATTACTGAACATTGACCAGATGTTGAGCTGTAAATAAAATGTAGAGTTAGGAAATATTAATCAGGTCATTGGTGAAAAAACTGATCAACTCGTTTCAAGAATATTGTTCAAAATGTGCAAAGTAGTTCTAGTTTGCCTTTTGTTTTCGATAATTTCTATAAATATTTTTCTGTGCTATTTATTCACTGCGATTTTTTAATCTATTCAAAACACTCAATAATAAGTGTGAAATAAATAGCATAATAGCTTTAGGAAGTAGAAATTCCAAATTCCAAAATTAGCTGAGAAAATTGGAAAAAGGTCTACACAGGGTCGAAGTTAAACGTTTCATATAGATTCATTTTGATCAAGTGTTTATATTTTATACCACAGATGACCATATAAGTATGTTTATCCTTTATTGAAATCAAATTGTGTATTCCACAGTGAAACCAACGACTTTTAAGTCGTTTCGATGGCGACAGTCCATAACGTATCAAGACATAGCAAGGAACCAAAAGCATCTCAAAAGACAACTGATATTCCTGTGAATCTAGTCATTGCCAAAAAATGCATTTAATATCAATTTGTCAACTTACATCGTTCAGAAGGCGAGTTATTTCGCTATCTTGCTGTATGGTGAACCGAGGAATTTCCAGCTTCACTTCCTTTGGCGATAGGTTCTGGTAAGCGTACAACTGTGGTTCCGTTAGCGTTGACAGGACATAATTCACATCTGTTCCTTCTAACGGCAGTATAAACATCATTGAGTATTGATTACCCTGAAACGTAGACAATAAGATTTATAACAATTTGTTAACCGGGTTTTTTTATAATGATACTTTGGATGAATATCCAGTTGGAGCAGTAATTCATCATAACATGTAGAGGTAACTTAAGGTGAGAGATGCACAGAGCTTATGTTGAGAGTTAACTTTAACCACGCTTTTGCATGAAAACTATAAGTAAATTTAATGTTTTTCCCAATAAGATGTTTTCAAGTATTCGTAATTTGTACATCACAACACAAAACATCATAAGTTTTTATTTATATTTAACTAACTTTTACATAAAGGAAATAAATCTTATTTACTAAACTTTAGGTGAATGGTTAAATCTATTTTATTACCTGGAATGGTAGCAAAAGAATTTGAGACTTTATTACGAGGTCAATGTCAGTTTGGAACAAGCGTCTCGCCTGCATAAAATGCACGGGCTTTTTAGACCCGTCGCTGAGGGTAAAATCTTGTATCATCGTCAATTCGGGTCTGAATTTTATATCCCAAGTTCCTTTAAAATATATAGCGTTTACTAGCACTGCTAAGTCATCAGGTTGAAGAGCATCTGAAATAGCAAATATAATAACCATTTAACATACAAATAAATAAATTTTAGCTAATTACAAATATAAAACATATTTAATGAGAATATATATGTTACATAATTTGTAATGCTTTGAAAGTTTAATATAAAATATAATTTTTAATGCAATAGAAGTTACTTAGATTTACAGTGAAATTATTAAAAATAGGTTTCTAGGAGTCTAATATACTGGGTGTTGGGAGACCGCTTCCGAAAACTAAGACTGACGATAGTATATTACTAATGACCTTGATGATAGTAAGAAAAATACATTGCTCTACTTATAAAAAAACAAGGAATGAAACACAAAATCAACAGACAGCTGATGCTCGGATCCACGAATACTTAAATGCTCCGTGGTCCTATGAAATAAGCTTCAAATTGAAACCAAAAACATCTCGAGTTTCCGCACAGATAATTAACTTAGACAAGCAATAATATATAAAGATAATGATAAAATACTTGTGGCTAATAGTAACATTATAAAAAAATCAAATATTGGTCGGCGGGTACTTTATTAAGAATTTATTAGCCTGTGTCAAAAATTTGGCGATCGCTGCTCTAGACCATTACGTCTATTGAGATTGTGTACTTTGTTGGTACTTACACTACATTTCCGCTTACCATCAGGCGATATCGTAATCAAGCACTACACTATAACATTTTTTTTTAAATAACAATTTTTATTATAATATAAAAATAAGATGCTATAAACTGCTTCGTTCTTAAATCTAAATTTATCAGGTGAACCAAAATTACCTGGTGCCAGTAGATTGGTAATCTTTTGTCCCGTTCTATCAGCCACCCATTTGTTAATCATTTGCACTGATTGGTACTGATTGTTGAAATTTAATTGACGGACCTCACTTCCGAAATTTTCTATAGCGTTCGATTGAAATTTACGATCAGGTTTAAAAGTATTTTTCAAGAACACGTTGTTTGCTATTTTCAGAGTATTGATTGAGCCGCGTCTCTGTAAACAAGAACACAAGAGATATGAAATACAAAGAAACATTAAATAGTTGAAACAATAGATTATCTATATTACTGCAGCTTCAAGGTCTAAAATCTTAATTTTACCTCACTTAACAAATTGTTTACTTTTCTAGAATGTTGTTGAATTTATGCTATATTTGTATATTCGTATCATTTATAATGTAAATCAACTTCCCTTAAATATGATTTTGTTATCAAAACTAAAAATAACTACATTATCCTGTAAACATATCAGAATGTTTCTTATCTTGCTTATAGTAAATATTTTTTTTCATTATTAATGTTAAGTAAGGAGTGATGATGTATTATTAAATATTATATTAATTGCATCACAATTTCCTAGTGTTTATTCAGATTACTTTTTTTTAAGAAGTATATGTTCGGAATCATTATCCACTATGCTAATTGATACAAAAGTGTGGAATCCAATTATGATTATCATTGAAATACCTTAAAGAATGCGGTTAGCTTTTTGAACAACTCGGCAGAAGTGTCTGGCTTAAGCTGTAACGCTTGTGTGATCTCCTGTTGAGTGTATCCACGTGCTCCTTGTTGTACTAGTGCTAATAACATTGCAATAGAATACGGCGACAGCACAACATTCTCCGGAGAATTCATACCCTGAAATTAATAGAGTTTTAACAAATATAACCGATATTCTTATACATACTGATGGGATATCGTAGAAGATGAATCATTCTATTTAAAACTAAACTTTTAGCCAAATCTGATTAGTGAAGGACTATTTGATTCCCATTGCAATATCTTCTCCAGATGAATCAAGAAAATAATATCCAACCTCATAGCTGGAGATATTTTTTGTGTTTCTAGTTTCTATAACGGTAGTGAATGAATCACACGAAGAATACAAAAAAAAACAACAGTTTATAATCTCATGCGATCTTTTAGAGACGACTGCCTAAAACGTGCATTGTTTAGTTAAAAACATCTGCTTCTTCAATCATGTTACATTTATTCAAATATTAAGTATACAAACTAAATCACCCAACCGATACTAATAAAGGTTTTTTTTTTTTTATGTTTCAGATGTGTAAGATAAACCATAACATCTGCACTCTGTCATAAATATAATAGGTTGTCAAATATCTCCCTTTCGCCTTTTTGTCTTTTGAATTTCGCGGCTATGTACAAAGCTCTACAGAGCTCGTATCTGGCAATACTATAGATAATTTGAAAGGTCTTGACATAACCTACAAAACGACGCTATGCATAATTAGTTTGGATATTGCGTTCAACAGTTATAGACGTGTAAACATGGAGTTCACTAACGCCGAAATTCGCGCTATTTTAAAGTTTTCCTTCGTTAAAGGCAAATCCGCTAGAGAAACGTTCCGTGAGATTAATGGTGTTTTGGGGGATGGTACTCTATCACTTCGAACCGCGGAGGAATGGTTTCGACGATTCAGAGCCGGTGAAAACGACACCATGGATAAGCCAGCCGGCGGAAGACCTGTGACGACAAATACCGATCAAATCATGGACTATATCGAGTTAGACCGGCATGTGGCATCTCGTGACATCGCCCAGGAGATGGGAGTTAGTCACCAAACCATTTTAAACCATTCGCAGAAGGCTGGATACAAAAAAAAGCTTGATGTTTGGGTGCCGCATGATTTGACGCAAAAAAACCTTCTGGACCGAATCAACGCCTGCGATATGCTGCTGAAACGGAACGAACTCGACCCATTCTTGAAGCGGATGGTGACTGGCGACGAAAAATGGATCACATACGACAATATCAAGCGAAAATGGTCGTGGTCGAACGCCGGTGAATCGTCCCAAACAGTGGCCAAGCTGGGATTGACGGCCAGGAAGGTTTTGCTGTGTGTTTGGTGGGATTGGAAGGGAATCATCCACTATGAGCTGCTCCCATATGGCCAGACGTTTAATTCTACCATCTACTGCGAACAACTGGACCGCTTGAAGCAGGCGATCGACCAGAAGCGTCCAGAATTGGCCAACAGGAAGGGTGTAGTGTTCCACCAGGACAACGCCAGACCACACACTTCGTTGATGACTCGTCAGAAGCTACGGGAGCTCGGATGGGAGGTTTTATCGCATCCAACATACAGCCCGGACATAGCGCCAAGTGATTACCACCTGTTCCTGTCCATGGTGAACGCCCTTGGTGGTGTAAAGTTGAACTCAAAAGAGGCTTGTGAAAAGTGGCTGTTCGAGTTCTTCGCAAATAAGGAGGGGGGCTTCTACGAGGGAGGTATTATGAAGTTGCCGTCTAGATGGAAACAGATTATTGAACAAAACGGCGCATATTTGAACTAAATCCGATCACTAACACTTTTTATAAAGCATTGAATAAAGAGCAAAAAAGCGGAAGGGAGATATTTGACAACCTTATATAAAGTCTGTCGTATTGCGCCAAATAAAATTCTAGATTATATAAATCAGTGTTCTTAGTAATATCAGTTCGCACCTAAAAGTTTTGAGTTTATCTCGAAGCTTTCTAAATCGAACGGGTCGCTAAAATTTTTTGGACCGGCACAGAAAAAAAACTTACCTTCAATAATTTCAGACCAAATCTGGTTATTGCGAACGTTTCGTTGTTATAATTTGCATTTTGACTTGTTTTTCCTGTATGGTCGGAGCCAAATTTCGACGGAATAGCTCCGTTAGGCGACGTAGCAGTATTACTCGGTCTCACGTTATAGTTATGAGGTTGCTGATTTTGTTGGTCTTTCTGTTGTTTTTGTTGGTAATTTTGTTGTAAGTTCACGGATTGAGGTTTTATGCTTTGTTGGAAGTTCTGCGGTTGTGATTGGACGTTTTGTTCCGGTTGGTAGCTTTGTTGATAAACGATTTGCTGCTGAGGATTAGTTTGATAATTCTGTTCTTGAGGAAACTGAAAATTTTGATCGTGATTTTGTTGTTGCTGTTGCAAATTTTGTTGGTAATTCTGTTGTGAATTTTGCGGGGAAATCTGTTGTTTTAGCGGTTGTAAATTATATTGGTGGTTCAGTTGTTGTTGTTGTTGCAAACTTTGCTGGTAATTCTGCTGTTGTTGTTGTTGAATATTTTGCGGGGAATTCTGTTGATATTGCTGTTGCTGTTGTTGTTGTGGACTTATTTGTTGTGTTTGCAGCGTTTGTTGATGGTTCTGCGTTTGTGACTGTTGATTTTGTTGATAAGGTTGTTGTGATTGAAGATTAGGTTGATAAGTCGTCTGTTGTTGTTGTGGTTGCTGATTTTGCAAATTAGGTTGATAAGTAAGCGCTCGCTTTTCTGTTCCTAGCGCATTATTATCATACGATTGCTCATTATTATTATAGCTCATCGGTGAGTAAGGAGTATCTCTCCCGCCGTACGGAACATAATCGATTTGAGGGATTAAATCGCGCAATTTTTCTAAAATTTCCTGTCCATAATTGGGCACTTGATATGAATGATACAGCACCTGGCAATCGGCATCCCAAATTACAATACAACTAGCTATTATAACTGCAAACAAAAACAAAATTGTTTCTTACACAGAGGTAATATTTCTTATAACACACATATGTAACATGAAGTATGTAATTTAAATAAAGTTAATTAATAATTACTCTTATAATAATTAGTAATAATAACGATGACTCAGAATAAAAAAAAAATTGTTCAATACTCACGTTTCAGTATCATTATCATTATAAATAGAAGATTCAACGTACAGTTGTGAAACAGTAATTATTCACAGCACAATTTAGAATTCACAGGTAACGCGGAGATACTTTAACAACATTTATATTAAATTATTTTATCTGCAGGACGGGTTTGGTCGTTTGTTACTTTGGTCCGACATGAGCGGAATGGCCACAAACAACACAATCCTCTGCCTCAATAACGAATCAACTCGTTTAATTGAATTGAAACTTTGACTTTAACAAATACAAGTGAGTTTTCCTTATCCTCCGCAGACATAACTCGACCGAACGGCATAGTAGACGTGTAGAGGTTTGGTTTTTCCACAGCAGCCGGTTTTTTGTTTTCCTGACGCTTTAAATTACAACTATACAAGATAAATTTATATGTATAGAAAGAAATAACCTTTATATAATGGTTAATTCAATATTCTTTTTAATAATTGCTGATTAAGCATACAACACGCATCGATACTTACAAATAGATGCGCGCATTATTTATATATATTTTTTTTTGTTTATTTATTTAATGAATGTACCTACTTAATATTTAAAAAAAAAACAACCTATAAATTAAGTCTGACTTGACGCAAGAGGTTGGGGATATCAAAAACTGCAATACTAGTAGATATATTAAGATCAGCAACATGTTTGTTACGATATGACCTTTGGAAATATATCCTCATGAAAAAACGGTTACAAGATTAAAATTTTTTTATGCACCTTAAAATGTTTATTAGTAATAAAACGTTTTTGTGACTTCAATTAATAATTTAATAATTAAAATTTTTTTTTTTTTATATTTCGATTTAGTAAAGCAAGTGATAAACAGTGCTTTGCCATTACTTTTGATAAATTATAACGCTTAAATAATAGTATTAAATAACTTAATGGCCAAATGGGAATGAGTATGGTGAACTATAATTTAACTTGTTCTGTTTCGGTAAAAATAAAAAAAAAATTAAACCTAACCTTAGTGTCACACGCGGTATCATTGTGAAATGATAATAGGCTAGCTGTGAATAAGCTCGCATATAGAGTCACGTGTAAACACAAAGAGGATTTTATCATTCGGTGCATTGGTGCTATGACCTCAACGGTTATACCCAGTAGATGTAAAAATAATACTAACATCGTTTGTTTTTTAATCTTTACATATTAATAAGCAAAAATTACAACATTTAATTTATAAAAATCATACATTCTAAAGCCATATCACCGTTCCCAAGAAGCATTCCACCATCTAAGTATTTTTTTTTAATTCCACTTGTAATAAACGGACCAGACTAGTATTGAGCGCGCGTCACAGCGTAAATATTTTCCTCAATTACTTCATCCTCGGCGTATCGAACAACTGCGACATATTAACATAGTTAACCACCTTCTCAGCTATGTGATGAGGTGCCATCCCGAAGTGCTGTAAAGGAGCTTTGTACTCGTATGTAGGATCGGCAACGATATGCACCGCTCTCCGCAGTTTTATACATAATGTGCAAATGTTTTCTACCTTTTTCGATATTGCTCGATATCTAAAAGTATGAATAAAACTGTAAGTCCATTTTAATCATAAAAAAAATCAATAATCTTTAACTTTTAGCGAGATTTACGATATTGCTGTGGTTTAAAGGAAATACAAAACTTCGCTCTTTGCTGAATTACTCAATTCCAACACAGATTAACACATATACTATTTAATATTACAAACCGTTAACAAGTCGAGTAGTTTCATTACTTCTGCTTAGCCTAAGATTATATTTAATACTTCTTATCTTTGAATAGTTATCACTACTTACAATGGGCAATCCTGTAAGTGCTGAACCAAATCCCGTTTCTTCAGTACTAACAAAGCATTATGCACAGAGGTAGCGGCGATTACTGATGGCAGTTCAGTGCAAAGATTCTTGTTAACTAACATGCCACACATACAAATAAAAGTGGCGGCCATTTCTATCTCGCATGAAAGAGTCGAATCGGACCACCACGAGAGATATGATATAAATTCCTGAGGCACCACTGGTTGCGTAGGAAAATTCTATAAAAAAAACACGGTAAAGACAACTCCTTACATTTTGAAAATTATTATGTAATTTCTTATATTGTTATATAATTAACATTTCTTGGTTAACTTACCAATTTGTTCAAAATTGCCTTTTCTGTCGCAATTAATCGCTTACAACTATAGGCTCTGTTGGAGTATTTCACAAGACAGGAAGCTGTGAGCGATGGTCCATAGACCTTCTGCGCGATCCAGTAGCAAGCGCTGGCTACTAGCTGCAGCTTATCCGTTGGTACACTGCTAACATTCAGTACAGAATCCAAATACCACAAAGCAGTTTGAACTACCGCAGGATTCCCATCAGCACCCTGCAATAGAAAAAGAAGAATTTAACAATATTAAAGAGTCTGTCTCATAGCTGTCAATGTAATTCAATTCTGACGATGTATAATCTAGATTAACTTGACACAGAAAATATTGCCTTTGCATACGATTTCTTCGAACGAATGAATTAGTGATACGTGATATATTCGTCCTGTTATAACGATAACAGGACGGAAATATCACAGCTAAACCGGTGTTCTTCCGGCATCCACTTTTTATCAACAATGCCCAGCTTAAATGCAACCTTGTAATAATTTTCCACTGGTCTCTCTAAACATGACAAAAAATGCCAAATGTAGCATATTAACTACTCCTCTATTAATCATTGTTTATGTTATGACTTGTAGCTATACTACATAGTGAAAATTCGTGCAAAACAGAACTAGAAATGTCGAAAATACCTTTGAACCAAGATTATGTTTATATTATACTTCATCTTAAATTTAGCCTGGTGTTAAATGGTATTTAGGCGATGAAAGATAAAACGTGTACGTCCTCATACTCTGGTTCCTTTATGTTGTCTGCCAAGACACAACAATGCTGGTATAACGGCAGACTAATGAGAGGAACATATAAGGAAGGTAGTTCGTCAGGCGGTTTCTAAACACCCTATCACCAACCAAATTCCTCATAATGAAACTCAAGAATCGCTGCGTTACGGGGGTAGTTACAACATGGCAAAGGTATTTTGTTTATTTGTTTGTATAATTTTATAATTTCTGCAATGAACTTTACTAGTTGGTTTATTATCAACGGGTTTGTACAATTTCAAAGTGAACGTCAACGGTTTTCCCGAAATAAAGCCGGTTGAACATGACCCGTAAAGGTGATGTTTCTTAGTTTTTATCTTAGACATTTTTTACTTTTTTAATATTCTTAACATGTGATAAAGCTATGAGATGAACAGGTGATAAAACCTGTGGATACAGAAAACAAAGCTTCGCAACATGTTCATATATATATGAATATACACATCGTGTTGAGAAACGAAAACTTAAAAATTTGAACACGATAATGCCTAAACACAGTCTTACTTCACTTATGGAAACACCTATTAATAAAATAATACCTGTATATATCAAATATCAATAACGTAAAATTATACTGAACAACAAAAAACCTATGATGCGCCGAGAGCATCGAAGATTGTTTTTGTAGAAAAAAAAAAACCGGTCGTTCTTACTAAAATGTCAAGTTATTGAAACAGGTTAATTTAGAATGATTAGACAAAACCTAAAACCTATTGCATGAGTTATGAAATCATTAGCAACATTCATTTTATAATTTGATTATTGTTTATAGAAAACTAAAGTCTGATGCATACATTACATGTAGTAGTCCCGACATAGACAGCCTAAATTATCTTATTCACCTATTTAAGTGATACCTACATTGACTTTCATTATCCAATTTATAATACACGCTCGGCTAATGCTGGAGACGACAGGCGTTACTCCTGGTCTCTCCAAACTCAGCAAATAAGAGAACAAATCCTCGGCATAATCTCTCTCTATGCACTTTGCGTACAACCTTTTTGCTGAAAACACACAAACACATAATTTATTTTATATCTATTATTTTATAATTTACCTTTTTACTAATTATATTAGTATTTTGTTGTAGTTTTTAAGTTCTTTGCGCCAATAACATAAAGTTATACCTTGATGAAATGACAAAGCAAAGTTACGAACAAACAATGCGACGCTTCTCGTTTGATGAATAAAATGGCAGGAAAGAGGTTTATTTACTTGAACTTAAAACAAAGATAAAACAAAGGTTTATGATATAGATAAATGTAATATGTTTAGTTTGTAGTGTGTAGTGCCACGGCTAGTTACTATTTTGTGAATAGTAACTAGCCGTGGCATCGTCGTGTCAATCGTCAATAAGTGTGTAGGTAATCTGGAATTTACTAGTACTAATTGAAATGGCGTTTCACTAAAGTTTTTTTTATTTCCACACTGTTTTCTTACTTATTTTCACGCACAACAACACACGGAACATAAGCCAACCTCAGCTGCTGTTTACACCCTGCTAATCAACAAACGAGGCTCTAACCCGCATTGGGTCAGCGTAATGGGAAATGGCCCAAATCCTCGCATATGAATCCAAAACGATTACAAACGACAGCCCTTAGCGCTCTCGTTATCAGAGGCTATGATGACTGTATGTGGTGATCTTTGACGGAGGCCTACGTCAAGCTGTGGATGTCTATATTAAAAAAAACCCTATAATATTCAATCTCTTGGGTTTTTAATATTCTAACATTAAACACGTGTCATCACCAAGATATTTTTTTTTAAAAAAAAATATAAAAATTTCATAAAAGTGAACTAAATATAAGGTGATGATACCATAATTAAATAAATCAATGTAAATTACAATAATACTTGACACCATAACTTCTCCTTAAATGTGTTAATAATATGGAAAGACTTTTTATATAGTTTACAATATCGTACATTATCAAGTTTTTGTAATAATAGTAATTGCATTTCATATCATCATCAGCTGATAGACGTCCACTGCTAGACAGACATATTATACTTCCTCAAAGATCTCCACACGGTAGATTCTCCGCAGGCTGGTATTAGAAACTTATACAAGTTATTTGAAAAATTGACGGATATTAAGAGATATATTATTAACAGAGATAATATAATCAGTAGAACTATAAGCGGCTGGTTTATTCATAATTCTTTTTTTTTTTCATCAGTTTAGCAACAAGACGAGCGGGATGTTCACGTGTTGGTAAGTGATACGTTTGTCCTTAACAACGTGGCGCTAGTTAGGATGGTGTACACACCACCACACTGCACTCGTCGACTGAGACGTAAGATGTTAAGTATCGTTACTCCAATAATTATACTAGCTACAGCACCCTTCAAACCGCACATAGTAATGTTTGCACTGTACTGTTTGGCGGTAGAAATAGATGCTGCGGTGGTACTTACCGAAACAGTCTCCGACAGAGACCACCAGTTTGGTTTTGTTGTTTAGTCACGAACTTAAGGATCCAGAAGTATAATTTACATTTGTATTAAATACAGAGAATGTATTTTTCGTAATACTTACAGTAATTTGGCGATTGTAAAATGTCTTGTATACCCTCATTGAATTTCAAACGTCGCTTATATTTCTCCTCCTCTTTTTTCTTCTCCACTAACGGCGAAAGACCTTGTAACTCCCGGCTGTGTGGCCTCTTCAAACTTCTTTTTATATGTTTCACTCTTGTTGGCTCTGGAGGAGATACCGGTACAGGAGTGACTTCCCTATTTTCCACTACTGGAATATTATTAGTTTGTTGTACTACTTCCTTTATCTTTTTGTTATTTTCACTATCACTGATCGTTGATATTTTTTCTTTGTATTCATCTTTGAAAACCTTGTAATTCCAATCCAGATCACCGTTTCCCTGCCTCAGTGTGACGAATTTTGAGTTTACTTTCGGTGGAATCTGGTTATTTTGTATAGATCTGTCGCGGTTATGACTAGGTCCAGCCTGATTATCGGAAGTAATAGTTCGTAATGGAATCCTTTGCTGTGTGGTGAAACTCTCGTTTTTTGTTTGTAATAAACGTTTTGGTATTTCCGGTAATGGTTGCACCGGTACAGGAATTTTCGTTATTGTTTTCAATCTATTTATATTTTCTTTGTTAGCTTCCATTTTCAACGCACCACACGGATAGAGAAACTACTCACATTTGTGGTAATTTAATAAAAAATTTAACCTACCCTCTTTTCTACTGATATGGACAGTCATAGACAAGATGGATTCTTGTTTATGTCAGTACAAAAGACAGACTGAAAAGCATTGAAATGTTTATAACATTAACTATTTCTTTGTACAGTTCAAAAAAAATTAAAATTTGTTAAAACAGATTTTAGTGAAGTTATGTTAAAGTTTTTTTTTGTGATTCAAGTAAATCAAATTAGGTTTTGTTTTATTAATCTTTACTTGGTGTTACAAGTATTAAATAACTCAACTCGTATATTATTATTATAATATATATAGGCCAATATAATACGTGTCGATTCCACACGCAAATTCAATATACTTATTTCGATAATATGTTTTATAACTAAGCTTTCACTTGAATAAACTTAATCGATAAAGCGGTGAAATTACTAATGCTAGGTCTCTGCTGCTGCTGACCGTCTAGGTAGCTACCACCGCAGCGCTTATTTCTGTCGCTAAACAGTAATGTTTAAACATTACTGTGTTCCCGATTGAAGGGCGTTGTAGCGAAGGCGACGAGAGCACAATGTAACGTAGTGTATATCATCCTTACTACCGCCACATTGTTATGGGCAAGTATATCTGTCACCATCAGATAAATGTCTTCCTCGTCTCGTCGCTCCGTGGAAAAAGAGAAAGTTATTACATTATAAAGTTAAAATTTACATAAGAAAGTTGTTACATTATACGACTTAAAGGTGGCATGATCATGACTCAATAGAATGTTTTCGCTTTTACAGTCTTTTTGAACATTTGCCAACATACACATATACAGCATGGAGGATCCCATATCCTAACAATGGAACCATTAAGGAAGCTCTCACTAGAAAGGAAGAATGCTAATAAATATGTTACATTAATATTTTCTACTTGAAACTCTCTTTAAAAGTTTTTTAGACTAAGTCTCAAGTCATCAAAATTGGATGAGATTATTTTATTTGCATAGATTATGGAAATATATTTATAGAAGTAAATTAAAGGTAACAATTTCATGAGTAATTAAATTAGATTCTATGAAATAAATAATTTATTCTATACCATATCACAATTCACAACACTCACATAAGTTTAATAAATAAAAAAAAAAACTTAATATAACTTATCTACGCTGTGTACTTTTTCTTTATCAAATGCTTCTGGGTTTCGTTTAAATTATAAAAACTACGGTTTCATCGCAATTTCACAGCAGATGTGTAAAACTTATTTGAAAGATATAAAACTTTAACATTAGCATCATTGATAAAAGAAATAAATGGGTGGGTTTAAGTTAGCACGATGAAAAGGAAATTTTCTTTATAAAAAATCATATAACATACAGGTGATTTCATATAAAATACTAGTCTTAATTTAACTTAATTAAAATATGAATTTAAATATTTCAAATTTCAAATGGCGTTGGCTGTTGTGGATCAGTTATCTTTCCGGCGACTACGACGAGATTATCCAGACAATCGATGATGTAGAAGATGAAGGGGTGCTCAACGCAGAAACGGCGTGGTGATCTCTCTTCGTACAGAGGCACATTCTTCAATGATTCGCCACCGGGGTTTGCGGCTGCAATAAATATTCATAAAAATTTGCGACAAATCGAGAGATTTTTAATGTTGTGAGTGTTAAAATTATAGGACCTAAACAGATTGTTTCATCAGAGAAAAAAGCTAGACACTAATCTAAATATATCTACTAATAATCATTTTTTTTCCATGGATAACTGACTTATAAAAGAAGACCTCAAAACGTATAGAAGCGTTCGAGATGTGGGCATATAGGCGCATGTTGGCCATAAGCTGGACTCAGAGAGTGACAAACGAGGAGGTTCTACGATGAGTCCACCAAAAAAGGGAACTTTTGCATACCACCAAGATGAGAAAAGTATCGTATCTCGGCCACGTGCTCAGGCATGACAGATATGATCTCCTCCAACTCATCTTGATGGGAAAAGTTGCCGGTAAAAGGAGTGTTGTCGTAGAAAGAAATCATGGTTACGCAACATCAGAGAGTGGACGGGAACTGCGAGTGCCGCCCAACTATATCGCCTCGCAAGAGACAAAGTTAAATTTGGAGAACTGACCGCCAACCTTCGCTAGTCGGAGAGGCACCTTAAGAAGAAGAAGAATAATCATTTGGCGCTAGTTAATCTGTTTAGATAAGACCACGCTGCGTTGCCTTGAGAATTTAGATATTAAGTCTCATGACCTAAGAAATTTTCAATAGCTACAGTGCCCCTCATAGTAATATTTGCACAATACTGCTTGGCTGCAGGATTTGCCGTAACAGTTAACCGCTCATTGGCAAGAGATACCTACAACACTTACGAAGTATTTACTTTAGGTAATACTCAACTTTATTTATTTTATGATATATTATCTATATTTTAAGACAACTAAATATCAGTGATTATAATACAAAATACATTACCAAGACATGTACAATTTTTTTTGTATAAATGGGTATAAAAAGATATATTTATATATGAGTATAAGATCGATCGATGTGGGGATCTTTGGGAGAGGCCTATGTCCAGGGACGACTATCGGCTGATAATGATAATGATGATGATGATGGGTATAAAAATTTAGATGATCTATCTTCACCAGTTAACTGACAAATAGAAATTATGAATGACGTGGTATTACCCGAAAGTTCATTGGCAGATAAATCAGCGTTGTCTACGCGAACAGCGACATGTTGCACCAGTTCTTGAACGAAGAGACCCTCGTCCTCTGATACACCGGAGAGTTCCGCATCGCGGCTGAATATATTGCTTACTCCGAACTAAAACATAAATTATTATTTTATTAATTGACTATAAGGATAGATATATTTTTAGTTGGTCATTCAAGTCTGGATTTTTTACTGTGCATAATTGAAAATACATCAACGTCTCCCAACTTGATACAAATATAATTTACATGATTTACGTGAAAAAATAAAGGGAGAGTGTTTGATTTGCATTCCCAAAAGATGTGTCTTTGTTGAGAGAAAGTTATTATGTATTGCTAAAGTAAATTACTTTTATGTACTTTATTTAATCCCGTAACAAATTACAGTTATTGTTTAACTGTTTGTAATATTGAGCAATCGTGTTTTTAATTGCATGGCTTAACAATTCTTGAACTGTTATTATTCATAACCAAAACCAACGATAACATTTAACGGTTTGTCGTCACGTTTAATGTTGTTTACGACAAAATGAATAATTTACATCTTAGGAATATTTCAATATAAAACATTCATTATTTAATCTTTAGATCGATGACAATAATAACATGAATCTACATTTTTCATTCCCTTTTATGTTATTAATACTAAAGATATTAAAAATTTTGTGTTAATTAGTAAGCAGACATTTAGTGATACATTATTTAGACACAGACCAGAGCCGGCGTGAAAGTGCAATGAATGTATAACATTCTAATATCAAAGCATTATAACGATTTTTTTTTTTTATATTGTCACGCCTTTTTCCCAGTAGGGGTAGGCAGAGGTGAATAAACCACCCACGTTTCGCCAGATGTGGTCAGATTAGGTCCCATGTAACAGGGGGCGAGCCTGTTGCCACTTTATTGGGACCACCACACACACACACACAAAGATGATATCAGTGTGCGGGTTTCCTCGCGATGTTTTCTTTCACCGTTTTTTGTATCTCGCTGTTGTAACTAAAGTTCACAAATGTACATAACTTAAATATTAAGTCATCGGTACATGCCGAGGTTTGAACCCGCGACCTTCGGAATGAAAGCCGCACGCTCTAACCATTAGGCCAGCGAGCAACTTTATAACGAAATACTGTGTATAATTTTTTTTTTTTTTTTTCTGCTTAAACTCAGAATATTATCCATATAAATAAACCAAGCAATTAAAGATGAAAAGCCACGTTGCTAAAGTGAGCGTATCACTTACCATCAGGTGAACGTTCCGCTCGTCTCATCGCTTAAATAAATTAAATATAAATAATTGAAAAAAACCTTAGCTAAAGCTGCCACTGGCTTAGTTGTTGTTTCCACGTAGAATGGTGGTAATGAAACTTGTAATTCTTCATCTATCAGAGTCTCCTGAATCTCAGAGATAGGAACAGAAGGTAGATCGGCGGTGAGGCGAATCAAACCATCTCGTGTACGTGGTACCACAATCAGCAAAGCATATCGACCACCCTGAAATATGTTACAAAAATATGTGTTTGAATTGAATTTCAACTTATTACCAAAGTATAAAATAAAAAAAAATTAAACTTTGTATAAATATAGTATTATTATATTTTTCATTAAAACTATTGATAGGTATACTGGATGAACTCACATTGTAAGGTAACAAAAGAGCTTCACTGTCTAAATCTGGCAGAGAACTGGTCTTGAAAGTTCCCGTTGTCTTCATCATAGGCACTTGCTTTTTCACTGTATTAGATTTATAAAACACACCAGGTTCAACGGTTTCAAATGGCTGTTTCCATGAACCCCGGAAGTACATTCCATTGAAAATAATCATCAAGGAATTGGATTTTGAAGCTGAAAAATTAATGAATTGTAATAATCTATGTTATATAGTTCACGATGAAATCTAAAAAGATAACATTAACATTAAACTCACGTTTGCCTGATTTCTTGCCCACGCTGTTCACAGAAACACTGGAGGAAATATCGTTTTTGTCGTGTAAGATTTTCAAACTTCTAGCATGGTTCCTTGCTTCTACCGCTACCATTGTTTCTTCTTCATCATCTAATTCATCTTTTTCTTTATCGGAGTAAGTTTTAACAAGTTTAATCTTTTCTTTGATATTCTTTGCCGGTTTGTATTCTATTTGAGAAATGTCAACCTTCTCCGGCTTATCCTCCATCGCAAATGAGATAAATTTTTCTTCTGTTTCTTTAGAAGGCATAAGCTCTGGCATTTCTTCTTTCTTTTCATCATCTTTCTTATCGGACAGTTCAGCAGGCAGTTCATCTTCACTTGTTTCGTCAGATTTGATCAGTTCCGAATTATATCTTTCAACAGACCTAACTTCTGTTAAATAATAATCTTCCAAAATCTTTTTGTAGTCCTCATTAATAGTGTAGTTTTTATAAATATAAAAGAAATTTTTCAGTTCCGGTTTATTATATTTATATTCATTTGTATTTTTTAATCTTTCCATAATGTACCGGAAAGTCTTTCTAGTAAGATTGGGATCTTCCGGCAAATGTAGTGCTGAAACTAATTGATTTCTTGTTTCTCCTTTAGCTCCTTCAGCCAGAATTGCAAGTATTGCAGCATATCCTAGTGGCGAAAAGGCAATATTCTTGTTATCGTCGATGTATCCCTGGAAAAAAAGAACATTGTGATAGAAATTGTTAAGTCTATTCTTACTTAGTTAATTGGTAACTTTTATTGTCAATTTCTTGATATTATTTTCGTTGGTTTGTGAAAGAAACCAAACATGAAGAATTTCATCATAATTCTATTCTTACGTCGTCTATTACCATTATATAACAATATAGTGTAATGTTTACTGGTGTCGTAAATATTTTATATGAACGCTCTCGTTATATAAATTAAACATGTATTCATATACTTTTTATATTACTGCACCTGGAATATTGTAGTTGAGAGCTCGTTCGTTGCTTCGCCGATGAAACTGGTGTCTTTCGGTTGATCAGAGCGACCACGCCTCAACCAACGAGCGTTGGTAACGGCAAACACCAAGCATAATACTGAAAAGAATTGAGAAAACAGTATTAGTAACTAACAATCAATTTTAATTGTATAACCTTGTAACACACACAGCATTACGTATAATTAGTATATTACTGTTATATATCAACATGTTTATTTATATATGTAAATATACCTCGTCTTTTTGCTAATAATGTAGTCAAGTTAGTGTTTCCTTAAAGTGCAACATAAAGGAATTATCGCGAGTACCAAAGATATTAACAATTATGCACAACTTGGCGCAGTATATACCATCCTAACTAGCTCCAAGTTATTAGGGACAGGCGTGTATCACTTAACATCGGGTGAATGTCTCGCGAAATTATAAAACAGATATTTTATACTTTATGTATCAAAACGTTTTATTTTATTTTGTATGATGTAAATGTGACGATCTGGTGAAGGTTGCAGGAAGCAGCTGGATCGATCGATATGGAAATCTTTGGGGGAGACTTATGTCCAGTAGTGGATGTGTGTGTGATATTGATGATGATGATGATGAAATGTGTAAAACTGTGGTGGTAAAAGAGTTGTTATCATCTTCTAAGTAGAGTAAAGTAGACAGAAACAGAGAGTAGACAAGGCCGTAATACAAATTTTATATGTTTTATGCCTCATGTTATGCTTATTTTAATAACCATGAACAAAAACTTATTAATACTTTCTTATCATAAAAGTGAAATCAATAATCAAGTTTCATCTTAGATGATAAAGGACCTTACTAATGGACAAGATAAAGTTATGATAAACCGTTGCCTGATGGAGATCGTAACCGGTTCTGAAGCAGAGATATCTCCAATCAAAGCGGAGTGAAAATGTAGGTCGCGTCCGTATAGCGGTATAGATGCATTCTAGTTGCAATAATCTAATAGCAACACAGTTCTCGATTAACATAAAGTTATAAAAAGCAGTCTTTAGAAACTGCTTTTTGCGATATTGCTTGGAACGTTCAAGAAAAAGCCGGCATGAACAGAAATATTTAATGTAATAAGTACTATTGAACTTTATACATAAACTGATGTTTATAACTATGTTTGGAGAAAGCATTTGGTATACACAGTTTTTATTAGCACCAGCTGTTCCCCGCCAGCTATGCTAGCGGTAATATTAATTAATATAATAGCGATAATATTAATGAATTTCGTAAAATCTATTTTTAGTTGTTCTCTAAATAGCCGAAGTAATATCGCTACCAAATTTTGAGTTTTTACGGCTAATAATTTCGAAGATCTGGTGATGGGTATATATATAGCCGTATTTATACATATATTAGGTAAAACAAACAGATATTTGGTGTACGGTTTTTAAACAATAATAGAAGAAATGTATTTTCTTCTGTAATTCGAAAACTTTTAGAAATCTTTCACAGACTTAAATTACTCTCTATGTAATCATAAATATAATAAATAATTGTTAAAGTTTAAACCAGGACTGATGTTTTAACCAGGATGTTTAAAATCTTGTCTAATAGTAGTAAATAGATATTGAAATAACAAGCCATAACGTGCGCCGGTCACGGCTGAATGGAAACAGTATATCCGCTGTACTCCGTAATAGATACACCATTTATCGGACTCCATGATGGATATGATTTTATCTCTATGATAAAGTTACTAGAAGTTTCATCATTTCCTTAACGACGCGTATTTGTTATAAACTTATGAGAAACAAAGAAACGGGAACTGGTATAAAGATAACAGCATACGATACAAAAATACATCACAGCTTTTTAAATAGGCGTCAAACATGGTCACTACGTAAAAGAGATAAAGAAAAACTAGCAATTTCTCAATGAAAGATAGAAAGGAATATGTTGGGGATAAGGAAACAGCGAAATTTTACAGCAGTATTATAAAGTGAATAACTAAACTTCCCGAAGTAATCCAAAGAGACATCTCCTAACATGGATGGGTAGGCTACATCTGTAGATTAAGTGACAATAGATGGACAAAGAAAGCAACGGAATGGTTACTCAGAGGAAACATAAGAAAGCAAGGAAGGGAGAAAAAAAGATAGAGAGACATATTTACGAAGAGGCATGGACCGGTATGGATGAGGAATACGATCAATGGAGAGAACAAGGCCTTCGCTGCAGAGATGACTAACTTAGAGGAGATAAAGTCAATAATTTTTTTTTCTTATTTTTGTAGTATTTTAAGCTGTAGTAAAATTAAGAGCTTATTTTTTGTTATAATTTTTTTTATTTATTCCTAAAGGTGTATATATCATTGATGAATCGTGAGAAACGTCTAATAGTAGAAACACTACAACCACTCTGTCGACAATGAACTAAACAAATAAATAGACGAGGATATCGAGCGAATGACCCTTTTAGACATTAGCACCTTATGCATATAATGTGTTGTTGACGATTTTGATGATTATTTAGTACAGAAATGGATAACACGTTGGACAATGATTTTGTTGCGAGATAGCACAGACCTTCGATCGTTTCTCAATTAGGCTATAATATTCTACGAACTCCACACGAAAACATTTAAGTGCACAGCTATGTAGCATATAAATGTTTCAATAATTACTTAATTTCGTTTATTATAAATATTTTGTAATTAAAGTTTACTACTTTGATTACACGTGGTCACCCTAGCGGCGAGTGCAACGGTAAGCCATCGAGTGCTGGCGTGCTATGCACTATGCATTGGAATGAAGATGAAACTAGTATAGACATGACTTAGTGCTTTTTCTCATTAAATTTCTATATTTTATTTAAGAATTATTTAACTTCACAGCATTATTACAAAGATGTATTAAAAATTATATTGTTATGGCTTTTTTAAAGAGTAGGACGATGTGGCGATGGTTAGAACAGTACAGCTCTGAAATACATTCGTAAGAAAGGGTAATGTATCGCTACAAAAGTAATTTCAGTAACTACTATATCCTACCATAGTATACAAATAGAATGTGTTTTATGAAAACGTCTCTATATATACGAGTATATACTTGTTATGTCTTATTAGGTTATTTAACGAAAAGTTTCCACCAGGAAAGTGTAAAACAATTCCAATAACAATCTATTTCCGTGTTAAGAAATGTTATGGTGTTAATAGCAATGTTTATAAAACACATAATTCGATTGACAGCGTATCTAACTCTATACTGACGACGCACCCGAGCCAGTAAGGCACTTGAGGAGAGCGGTGAACGCACTATCATGACCTACGCTATTGTGATAGCGGATGCGTAGCGACAGTAAACCAGGCGATTGAATTCTTCACATCGCAAGATGAAAATGCTCCAAAGCGAAGTTTTTATGTAATAAGAAAATACAGTTCTCTTTCCGGGTACCGACTAGATAGATAACGGCGCATCGCTTTTTTCTACCGCCAAACAGTAATATGCAAAATTAATATTATGTAAAATTACTGGGGATAATTATTCTCAACATTTTCGTGTCACAAAACAACGAGGGCAATGACATGTAGTGTTGAACGACCTCACTACATCCACATAGATGGAACGAGGCATACTTAGACGACTGATTATAAACCAATAACATTTAGCTCGTCTCATTGTTTGAACGATCATTTAATAAGAATGAATATTACCTAATTTCTCTTATTTGAGCATATACATTCTTGCTTACTTATTCTACCTTTATAAGTCCAATCATGAGACGATAGATCATGAGAAAGGAGTAACTTATTATCTGTTGTATGCAACCCAGGATGCTATCACAACTTTTTAATCATTACTCTTTACCTCATTACGTCATATTTTATAAATGTGAAAGGAAACAACTTATTTGAAGCACACATACAAGTATAAGTTTCCATTGTTATATTACAACAATTGCTTTTATTTTGCATAACATTAATTCATATAGAATTCTCAGGGTACATGCATAAAACATGACGACAAAAATCATGGTCATTATTTCTTAAAACTTCTATTCGCCCGTGAATATTTCAAGGAGTACAACTGAATCAGTGCGCTTAACGTTCCCCACAACAATCGAAGTTTTCTCACAGAGATCCATAGCCAGTATTTCACCACGATGGCCAAGTGTAGGTTGGCAAATGTCACATATCCATTATAGCTGTTAGATTTTGAAACATGGCAGTTTCTACGCGATATTTACCGTCACCAGAAGCACTCCATGCGCCTACTCAGACCTTATTTACTTACATACATTTAATTACAAACCGAATCATACTTCAATTAAAAAAAATCTCATTTAAAATTTATGTGCGACAAAGTACGTATCAGTAAGATCGCACCGTTATTGCAAATTAAACGCCACTGGTCAATCTTTAGCACTATTCTAAGACTAAACACCTTAAAATCATTTCACAATAATATTTAAACTAACGCTTTCGAACAAACGCGGCAGTTTTCAACAAATTAACAGATGAGTTATTCAACACCATTGTCAACAACTACGAGTACATAATAGTAAGAACGCGCTTTCTACCTATGGTTACGACTTAGAACTTCATTAAAGTTATATTCATCGGTTCATTTACATGAAAGTTTCCGGTAGTTTCGAGAAACTTTACACGTAATACACTACTTCTTCCGGCAGCGAAAGAAAGATTTATTATGTTCCTCACACAACTGTATACAGTAACAACAATCCTGTTAAGTAAGAGATGAAGGAATTCAAACGTTACTAAAAGAAACTATGTTATTACTATAGTAAAAAGTTTGTTATATGTGTTTAAAACTGCATTTAGTTAGGGAAATAAACTATTGTTTTTGACACCTTTACTGCGAAAAACAACCCATTTTTGCCGGTGGCAGTTTGTTGGGAACGTTCAGAAGATTCTCTGCGAATTAAGTGGGTTTTCTATCCAATAAAACCCCTTACGGAAGCCACCCTAGTGAGCACAGGGCATCGGAATCTCGTCGGTAAACGGTAAAACGCACCGGTACGCCGATGACTATGTACCATGGAGGTATAACTTTCATCCGCACCCCCACCAATATACCGAGACAAAAGTACCCCAAGGACATTTTCAGTCAAGGGTTACCATAATCAATTACTATTAATAAATGTTTGTGTATTAATTATAGAGACTACGGGACTTGTAAGAAAAAATCGTAAATCCCTAGGATCCAAACACAAGTGTAATGTTTTGATTACATTTCATACATTAATAAAATGCTTTATATCATTAAAAAAATTCTATTACACTGAGCAGAATTTCTAATCTTATATATTTTTTTTTTTTTTTATTTTTATATAATAAATATATGTAATATAGTGTATTATTATCGGTAAACAGTGTATATATACGCGCAAAGGCTAATAAAATGAATGAAAGAGCAAGTGATGACTACGAAGTGGTGAATGAACGCAATTTACAAATAAGCCTTAGTAACTTCCTTTCATTCATACCAATTGTTTGGTATTGTATATTATTCCCACGTGCTTGTTGTTGTAATTGATGTTTTATTATTTATATAACGGATGTCTGGAAATAGATAACAAGTAACAAGATTTAAACTACATCTACTACAGTGAATTACGTCTGCAATTAACTTATGTATGTAACATTTGATATTAACTTTAATTAGTAGTAAATAATTACAGTACTTTTTGGACACCACTCAACGATGCCATATGAAACGTATATTCAAAATCGCCAATGTTTTTTTACTTTAAACCCTTTATTTGACAACTGGTTTTATAAGTTTAAAAAAAAAAAAATTAAGAAATTTAGTGCTCAATGGACTTATCATCCCATTTCTTGTGTCATGTGAAAAAAAAAGAGATTTAAAAAAAAATGTGCTTTTTACTGAATTCTCATATACCTATATATTTCAATACGATTTTACTATATAGTTTATATATAATAATAAATATATAAACTAACCTCTTGGAATATGGTTAAAAATGTTGCTAGAAATGTAATATGTAACTGATATATCTATTTATAACGATTACGTATTTTTATCACAATAAAAATAAGTCGTCATCTTTATGTATAGTTTAGAAGCAGTAGGATCTTCATATGCGTATTATTTCCTCTAGACGTTTTTATTAAGAATTGTAAGTAATATCTACATAACGACAAAGTACTTATAAATTTGTAAATGTAACGTCTGTGCTTCAGTTAAACGTTTATAACTCGTTGAAACTTACTGAGCAATAGCGACCGCATTTTTCTAACAGCAATGCCCCCTTGTAAGAAACCTAAAAAAAACACATCTTTAAAGCACCATTTAAAATTTAACAAATATATAAAGATAACTAATTCATCGTAATGTTTGATGCGTAAATACAACTAGTAATTTTTTTTATTTGTTTGTAACGAATAAGTAACAAACCGTATTATGATATCACGTATGAAGTTGTTAAGATTAACTCTTGTAGTAAGGTCGTCAGCTACAAAGCTGACACTTGAATACAAAATTGTTTACTTTAAAACCGGCTTTGGAATCTAATATTTTAAACAAGTATCAACATAAAACATTCGGACTTAAATTAAATTGAAATTCTCAAAATTCCGTATATATATTTGTATTGATTATTTACTTTTATTTCATACATTTAACAAAGAAAAATAATTATATTGACTTAAAAAAAAATATAGGACAAATCCGCCTATTGCTGTAGTATGTCCTAAATACCACAGTGTCATTGACCAGCACAAATACTTACGTGCAATCAAGTAGACAGCAAAACAAACACCAAATGAAATAGTAACACTTTAGGTTTAGTAGTTTTTTTTTTTTTGCAACAGACAGTAAGCACGCGGCCACGCCTGCGCCGTGCTTGTACGAGAGTGACGTGCGCGGAAGCAGCCTGTGCGCGTTTTATATCTAGACATTTAACAGTTAGCTTCGAAGGGACTACTGCAAGCATAGAGAGAACATCTCTTCAAACAACATCTAAACATTTATTTTCATTGAAATAATTTTCAAACGCTTTATAACTTTGTTTAAAAAAAACTATTTTTATTTAGTGTACATTTTTCATGACAGTTAACTACATTCATACAAAAGAAAGTTGCGCTATTTGGGAATCTGCAACGGGGATCCCTTTATGATTTACCAATACTCCTGGTAGCGGAAGAAATAGTATAACGATAAAAAGAGGAGAACCTGTTTTAAATATGATAAGTTTTCTCAAACTGCCCCCTAAACTTCTGTACAAAATTTACTACAATACTTCGAAAAAAGCTGTAGTAATCTATAATTTCAACATAAATTCATAGCATTTCAAGTATTACGGAAAAACAAAAGGATTCATTGTTAAAGTATTAAACAGGTATGTCGCTAACAAGCTAATATAACTTAGTTTTTATTGCTTCATGTTCACAATATAATAGGTTGGCAAATATCTCCCTTCCTCCTTTTTGTCTTTTTAATTTCGCGGCTATGTACAAAGCGCTACAGAGCTCGTATCTGGCAATACTATACATAATTTGAAAGGTCTTGACATAACCTACAAAACGACGCTATGCATAATTAGTTTGGATATTGCGTTCAACAGTTATACATGTTCTGCGTTCAACAGTTATAACAGCGAAATTCGCGCTATTTTAAAGTTTTCCTTCGTTAAAGGCAAATCCTCTAGAGAAACGTTCCGTGAGATTAATGGTGTTTTGGGGGATGGTACTCTATCACTTCGAACCTCGGAGGAATGGTTTCGACGATTCAGAGCCGGTGAAAACGACACCATGGATAAGCCAGCCGGCGGAAGACCTGTGACGACAAATACCGATCAAATCATGGACTACATCGAGTTAGACCGGCATGTGGCATCTCGTGACATCGCCCAGGAGATGGGAGTTAGTTACCAAACCATTTTAAACCATCTGCAGAAGGCTGGATACAAAAAAAAGCTTGATGTTTGGGTGCCGCATGATTTGACGCAAAAAAAACCTTCGGGACCGAATCAACGCCTGCGATATGCTGCTGAAACGGAACGAACTCGACCCATTCTTGAAGCGGATGGTGACTGGCGACGAAAAATGGATCACATACGACAATATCAAGCGAAAACGGTCGTGGTCGAAGGCCGGTGAATCGTCCCAAACAGTGGCCGGGATTGTCGGCCAGGAAGGTTTTGCTGTGTATTTGGTGGGATTGGAAGGGAATCATCCTCTATGAGCTGCTCCCATATGGCCAGACGCTTAATTCTACCATCTACTGCGAACAACTGGACCGCTTGAAGCAGGCGATCGACCAGAAGCGTCCAGAATTGGCCAACAGGAAGGGTGTAGTGTTCCACCAGGACAACGCCAGACCACACACTTCGTTGATGACTCGTCAGAAGCTACGGGAGTTCGGATGGGAGGTTTTATCGCATCCACCATATAGCCCGGACATAGCGCCAAGTGATTACCACCTGTTCCTGTCCATGGTGAACGCCCTTGGTGGTGTAAAGTTGAACTCAAAAGAGGCTTGTGAAAAGTGGCTGTCCGAGTTCTTCGCAAATAAGGAGGGGGGCTTCTACGAGGGAGGTATTATGAAGTTGCCGTCTAGATGGAAACAGATTATCGAACAAAACGGCGCATATTTGAACTAAATCCGATCACTGTAACACTTTTTATAAAGCATTGAACAAAGAGCAAAAAAGCGGAAGGGAGATATTTTCCAACCTTATATAATATTCACATTTTATACTGCTTGATACAAATTATGTAAACAATCATTAAAAATATATTCTCTATTGTAGTGAGACGAACGAATTCAGCTTGAATGTTAAGTTCAAGTTGTCGCACATGTTAATAACATTGATACTAAGCCGAAATTATTTTTATAAGAAAAAGTTGGGTACCTTTACTTTAATGAAGTTTTTAACTATTTTTTGCAACAATATGGTTCAAATGTTCCCTTTTAAATATAATTAAATGATATGTGTGAACCACATCTAAACATTCTAAGCTCTTGATTTGTTAATATTAAGCGCGTGAAATCGAATGAAATGAGAAACAAAACAAAGAAATGTAGAAAGGTTGACCTGGGAGTGTACAAAAGCTCTAATTATAATCATCAACACAAGTATCTTAGCAAGTTCTGTCATGTCTAATCAAAGATTGTTTAATCTGCAATCATTAAATAAAGAATAATTATCAAAAGCTTTTGTTTCACAGTTAAGTTACTTACGTGATCTAGAGTTATTCGTTGTGAGAAGGCCGCCTTTAGATTTGCTTTGCTTCTAAAGATGCCCAAGGGGTTACAACGATAGTTATATAACATTTAGATGTGCAATGATATCAAGTATATTTCTTGTACTGCAGATATCACTTGATATCTTATATCCTCTTTTTAATTGTTTTTTTTTCCACTTCGTGATAGGTTGAACAAAACGACGGTGAACCGAAACAGAAAACTATGTTTTTGTATTTCTAACCATTCTACAAAATTTAATAACTCATTAACAGACTGACCAAAAAAAAACCAAAAAATTCAACTATGCTTCGCTCTTCGTTATTAACCTAGTCTGAAGTTTTTTTTTAATTTAATGGGCTAACTGTAGTCTGTAGTCTGTAATCTCCTATCGGTAGTATTGTGTCCGTTGCATACTGATAGTAGTGATGACAGGCGTCCCACAAGGTGATCTGATGATGTGGTAAGCTGCTGAATGTGGGCAACGCAAATATATGGAGAATTGGAAATCTATTCAGTTGCAAGCGTTTCTTTATGAAGCGATGAGATGAGTGAAACGTTAGATGGGCAGCAATGTCTGCAGATGGTAAAAGACATGTCCGCCTATAAAAATGTCAATCATATATAGCGATTAAGATGATATACACAGCATGGCATTGTTCCGTCGTGATGAGACATCAGATATTAAGTTTCGTTACTCAAGTAATTTTGCTAGCTACAACACTTTTCTAACCTGGAAATAGTAATGTTAGCACATTACTCTTTGACAGTAGAAATTGTGCTCCATTCCTAGACTGTCTCTGGTATCAAAGCCCTACTACTCGTCTTCCTGCCAATGATTTTAATACAGATGATAGTATTGTATCACATATTTGATATAAGGATCTTAACCATAACGTTTTGAAAGAGGTTGAAAATCGTTTTAGGAAGCATTAAATCAGAATTGATTATTTATTATAATTGTGAAGATAACTTGTCTCCAGAGACTATTAATGTTAAAAAAAAAATACATTAACATATTAATATACTATTAACATTTTTAGTAAGTGGCCAAAGGTCGTGTTATATGAGAAACAAATTAAATCTCAGCGTTTCCTGACAAGACTCCATGGTATTATTATAACTCGATAAGCTGTGTTTTATGTTAAAGTGTCAGTTTAAATTTGCATAAAATCTCTTAAAGTACTCTTGTGCGAATACTTTTCTTTCCAAGAGATCCCTTACTTTCATAATAACCACAGATAACCCTTTTTATTATGCTGCCGTACAATGCAGCAGTCGCGTTCAGGTCTGCGATGAGCATACTTAATAAGAAACTTGAATAATTGTATACGATTTAAATTTCAAGTACATCACTTAAAAGCCATGGGCATCCGATAAAAAGAGAAGTTGTTTATGTAATGAGATATATTGTTAACTTGCCATTTCAATTTTTATTTGCAAACATTTATTACTAGATACGTAAAACTCTCGTGTTATTCACGCTTAAGAAATAAAACTAGGTAAGTAACGAGAAATAAGATATGAAATGGCGAGAAAACTAAGATTCTGTCGACGAATTATAACATACACATAAATGTAATAAGAGTTTGTATATTTTTTTACATTTTTCGGACGTTATAGAGTTTACTCGTTAGCTTATTTCCGGTTATTTTCAAGACTGCATAAGTCAAGACAAGGTTAAAACTTGTCAAGCGCTCCGTCTGGTAGCTTACCTGAATCGTCCGGACGTTTACAATGAGAGTCATCATATCATTCGTCTCGTTCCAATCCACGTACTTTTGTATCAAGCAGTTCCTCAAATACATATATAATGTGAAGCGGTCTTTAAATACTTCGAATGCCGCTGTCCTCACTGTTTTTTTTTTAATGAAATTATATCGTTTTTAGTATAAAACATTGCGATACCCAAGACGAACGACTGGAAAAAACATTTGACACAATACCGACACAATTCTTAATGAAATTCCGTTTCATTATACTATAATAAATAAACATATTACAATATTTTACAAAAAAAACACGATTTTACAAAGTAAATTATCTTAGTTTTTTTTTAATAAAACAGTAAAGTCGTTTCTTCTATGAAGTTAATATTAACATATAATTCATTCGACTACCCACAGTTTATAAGAAGATTAATATTAACTATCAAGTACAAGCAGGTTTATTGTTAAATAAAATATTAATACTAACATACCTTAATATTGTTTATATACAAAAGTCGTGTTCACTTTTTGTAATTACCGACATTTAACGGTATTTACTTAAGGGTATAATTAAAAAAAAATCGTTATCTAGATTAATACAAATACCTAACAATATTGCTCATTCATGTTATTGTTATTGCGGCGACTGTTGGTTAGTCCTACAGAAAAAGGCAATTGGAAAGGAACTTTAGGTTTGCGAGCAATTAAGACTAGGGTGGTAGATCTTTTATTGGCAGATAGATCGTTTATTGATTGAGGCCGAAAAGCACTATAGCAGAAGATACTAACATAAGGAGATTAGACATCTCACGTTTTAAGAGAAAATCATAGTGAACATTCTCACAGTATTTTAATGAGAGCGTATCACTTCCTACAAATTACACTAAAATAATTTAAAGTGACTTGAAAACGATAAAAAACTAATTATTATTATAGACAATATTGAAGAGGTCAAGCCATTAGCGGTCCTATGGTCCCCAACAATGGACTCTTTTTTTATACAATCAAGCGACGAGACGAACGGGACGTTCACTTGATGGTAAATGATACGTTCGTTCATAACAACGTGGCAGTAGTCAGGATGTTATACATTGCACCATATTGCGCTCGTCGCCTGAGATGTAAGATGTTTAGCCTCGTCATCCCAGTAATTACACTAGCTACAACACCCTTCAAACCGGAACACGGTTATGTTTGCACACTACTATTTCACAGCAGAAATAAACGCTGCGGTGGTACTCAACTAGACGATCTTCGACAACATAGATTAACCACCAGTATACTCATATTATGTATTTTGAAAATGCCGATTTTAATAGTGAGGTAGTATTTAAAAAATCATGTTCTTTTTCTACTTAAATTTTTTTTATATTTTTCATCTAAATAACAAAAGACAAAAGATTAATACTCTTAGCTTATGGTAATTTAAGTATGTATCAGAGCGGTCTGTAAGCATTTACCTACTTTTATGAAACGGGTACAGAAATCAACATCCCATAAAGGCGTTAACATACTTTCAGCCTGTTCCAATACGAAGCCAATTAATTTGTTTTCAAGAAAGTAAAATGGCTTGTTGGACTTTCTGCAACTCATTTATGGAATAAAAGGTCACCATGAAATTAATATCGAAGAGGACATTGGATAAAGACATATTTTATGTAATGTACAATTTAAAAGTAGCTCGCTGGCCTAATGGTTAGAGCGTGCGGCTTTCATTCCGAAGGTCGCGGGTTCAAACCTCGGCATGTACCAATGACTTAATATTTAAGTTATGTACATTTGTTACAACAGCGGGATACAAAAACGGTGAAGGAAAACATCGAGAGGAAACCCGCACACTGAAATCATCTTTGTGTGTGTGTGTGTGGTGGTCCCAATAAAGTGGCAACAGGCTCGCCCCCTGTTACATGGGACCTAATCTGACCACATCTGGCGAAATGTGGGTGGTTTATTCACCTCTGCCTACCCCTACTGGGAAAAAGGCGTGACTATATAAAAAAAAAGAAAAAAAAAGTACAATTTAAAAATTTATTTATTCCTGAGCACAGAAAAATAATTATCTTATAATGATGAAAAAGGTGGTAGATCTCTATTGCCGGAGGGAGTCTAGGAAGGTACCACTACAGTACCTTTTCTTTACGTGGCGGAAATGCCGTCGCTTACCTGCCCTCGCGGGGCCAAGAACAGGTTATGTCGGACTTTCACCGACTAAATCCCTTACAGTCATCTGCGCTACGAATCTCTCTGAATCATTCACCCAGAAGCCATGGGAGCCAAGAGAGAAAACTCTTCCGACTTTCTGCGGCGAATCCGGTCTTGAGTTACTCTTATCTTCACCATGGGTGACGAAGCCACGGCTACTGAGCCCCACCGCCACGACAAAGCCGGAATCTATTCGGGCTCTGGCTACATTCGGTTCTTGGAATATGAATAGGGTGACGTGTAGTCATTCTCCTTTCCCTTTCTGCAGCTTCCTTTTGGAACATCACCAGTTCGCAAAAGTTAATACTTGAGCTCCACGACCCTTTACTGTCAACCATAGCTTTAACAACTGCTAGCAGTGACAGATCGTCCCCTCTACAGCGGTAAGTTTCCGACGCTGACTATTCCACGCTGGGCACTGTTCTAGTGTATGCTGCGTGGTGTCCTCATTGTGCCCACAATGGTAGCACTCTGTTGTCGGCTCTCGGCACAGGTACTTACCAAAGCACCTGCAAGTACCATCCGGAAAGTACCTGCATCAACCTAAAAGACAGAGATCCATTCCGCCTATTTGTACCACCGCAGCACCTATTTCTGTCGCCAAACAGTAGTGTACATTACTATGTTATCGTTTCAAGGGCGCTGTAGCTAGTGTAAATACTGGGTTAACGACACTCAACATCCTGTCTCAGGTGACGAGCGCAATGTGGTGCAGTATATTTTTTCCTAAATAACGCGACGTTAGATTACCACGTAGACGTTAGACACTTACCATCAGATGATCGTCCGGCTCGTCTGGTCCCTTAATTAAATAAAAAAAATATCACATCGTCTTTTCTAGAGAAATTTTCGTATATAATATTTTCGTATAAATTTCGTATATAGTCATAAAGTTATGGTTACCCTATTTGGTGTGGCGCCGTCTAAACTGGCTTTCAGTTGCATCTTTCGGATTTCACCTGCAGATATCCTACTTACGAACATCTGGTTTATTATTAATCTCATATTTAACTCATTATTCTCATCTTTTAAACTTTCTAGACGTTATCTAAAATATTATTATTACAGACCAACAATTTAATAATTATGCGCATTTTGTAAAATTACTAATTTCTAGAGTATGTACCTATATTTACATATTACACTGCTTTGAAATGTTATATTTGTTTTTTAGTTTAGTACGAAAAGATATTTTTTCCGTTATAAATAAGCATTTTAACTCAAATTTATTTATACTATGTGTTCTATAGAAAGAACAAGAAGTAATAATGTAAAGTTTGTAAAATATACTGTCTCTTATTAAAAAATCTAAATAACAACACATCTCAACACCTTGTACGCTAAATTAATCATTTATTCGATCATACAAATAGTATTAAAAGACAATAATATCATGTGTGTCAATATTAATGGCTATTTACGTTGAAAAACCCGGTTCGAGTTCCTTTGATATTGCTATAACCACAGAGAGTTCGTGTATTGAATTTTATATGGGTCGAAGAATCGAAACGAAATTTTCCTACGAAATAAATCTTTATTCATATGGACATCGCTTTACACTGACCGGTTCCTAAATACACTATTATATACGCTACATTGTTTATAGATAGCATTTGCAGTGCGAAATAGTTAAATTTGTTCATTGTTTTTATAGGATCGCTAAAAGAGAGATGAAGTAACGTACTGAAATTTGATTTTTGAGTAGAATAAATTAAAAATTATTTCAATTAACTCCGGCTCCAATAAAGTTACCTTTTAAATATAACTAAACCACTGTAAAACATAAAATGTTTGATAGGAATGAATAGTACTACTTAATCGATGTATTATCATGAATTAAACAATTCAAAAGTATTAAAACGTTTTATTAATAAATATCAGTAAGCAATATTAATTTTGTAAGAACCAGTCGGGAGTAGCTAGATGTTCTACTCAATGGCGAGCATTTGCAGAAACTCCGTCCGGAAGTGGACTAATGTAGCCTGATGATGATGAAGATGATGACGAAAGATTATTTAATTTAACTTAATCATCCGTAGAGTCTCTGTTTGTGGAAATTTGGCAAATACTTCCTTACATTAGATGTCACTGAAACAAAAATGTTCTTATCAATTTATGATTATATTGAACTTTTCAACAAGCGGATTCCTTTTGACTATAGTTTTTAAATGAATGAATGAAACAGTAAAACATTCTTTTAATGCTTTAATTTTTTGGTGTTGTCATACATTTGATTAACTTAAGAAAGGCAACACCGAAAGGTTATCAAAAGACAAATGCCTAATCATTTGTGATAAGTAAAAATTCCTACAATTGTAACCCTTACGGCATATGTAGTAAAGTACCAAAAGTAATGAAATTCAAAATTTCGATAAATTAAGATTTTTCTCATATTGATTCATTAATTACAAACATATACAATATTAAAAAAATTAAGAACTGGCTACTTCATAGCACGAGACAAGTAATGCTATATAATTTAATATGTCATACGAACCGTTATTAATTACAGCTGGCTTGGGTTCATATTCAGTTGGCTCCTCGACTTTCCCTTCGAACAACACCAAGCCCAGCTTGTTATCTCTTATGAAGAATAGGAATGGACGGTCAACTCGGATTTGAACACCGTTCTCTATGAGAGGTATGACCATGGCGGAGGAAGCAGCCGCGGCCACCGTTCCCACTTCGTCGACAGCTAAATGTACTTTGTGGAAGATGTTGTTCACTTGTGGTGAAGTGCCATTAAACATGCCAGAGAGATCTGCCTTCACGGTAAACAAGGAGTTTATTTTCATCTAAAAAAAAAAAAAACTTGAATGGTAAAAATATTTACATCAAACTTCTCTTTAAGACTTGCTGAAGGAGAACTCTATAAGAGTTAAACTTGAATTTCTATATATATAAAGATCATCATATTCATACCGAATAGATAAAAATTAAATAAAATTACTACTAAATTAATACGAAAATGTCTTTAAATAAGACGATGTGATATTTTTTTTTTAATTCAGTTAAGCGACGAGACAAGCGGAACTTTCACCTAATGGTAAGTGATACACCCGCCCATAACAACGTAACGCTAGTTAGAACGAAATGTACTGCACTATATCGCGCTGGTCGCCTGAGGCATACCATGTTGAGTTTTTTTCCCGCAATAACTTCAATAATTACAGCGACCTTAAAACCGGAACACAGTATTGTTTTTACACTACTGTTTGGCTGCAAATAGGCGCTGCGGTGGTATCTACATAAACTTTCTCTGGCAACAAAGTCTCACCACTAATATTATTAACATATTACTACATTGTATAATTACTTTTCAGATTCTAAGGTTATTAATTTTAAATCTTCAAGGTAGTTTAAGAAATCATGATGATTAAAGAAAATTTATAAAGATGAGAAAAATTACACACAGCTTTCAAAGTTCCAGTCATATCCTCATAATAATCTATGGTAAATTTGGGCATAAACAGCCTGACATCAGTCTGTTCCATGTGCTTAACAATTTGTGGAAGGCTCATGTAAGGCAAGTCCCTGATTAGAGGCAATATTCCATCCTGATCTGAAGGCACCAGCAGGAACATCGAATAGCGGCCACCCTGAAAAATTAAAGACAGCATTTCATTTTCAAGTTTGTATTCGACTATTATCAAACTATTACTTGATTATTTGTTTTGTTTATTCTATTATTATTAAAAAAATATTTATTTAGAATATAATGCAACCTATTTCTATTAAAAAAAAAATGGTTTCTCACTAATAATATTAAAATATTTAAAATTATTAATATATTCTGATTCGACTAGATTTTGATGCCATCAGGTAAGCGGTAAAGAAGTTGAAATACTGCAACGATTCATAAATCTAAAAAATAATAACAATTTATTATAAAATAATAGTAAAATATATGTTATATATTAACTTTTTACTAGATAATATATATATATATATCTCTATATAAAATAATAATCTTTATTATGGAGTTTCTCTTTAGATACGGTTTGCATGATCCAAAGAAAATATTAAAAAAAAAAACATATAACTCCTTTCTGTGCATTTACTTGAAATTTGGTTATTCAACATATAAATATTTTATAGAATAAATAACATATAAACAGTCGTACTATAACAGCAATATTCTAGTACCTAAACTTCTGTCTAAGTCACATCATTGTACTTTATAAAGTTTCTATGATCCTGAAGTTCTTTATAAAGGTACGTAACTTAATCAATTTTTATCGTAAAACTCAGACTGTGAAGCACATAATATGTATGTGAGTGGTTAACAACGGACGTATAAGAGGAAAACCTTGAAACAAACTTAGGAATAACTTGTTTGGCAATTTGGAAACTGCCGTAATATTTTTGTGCTATTTTATATAAGTCAACACAATTATATGGTACACACTTATATAATATAGTATTATTAGTAGTTGTATTGTTTCTTAAAGATGTATTTAGAAAATTTCATCAAATCCTAATCAATCATCAGCCGATAGACGGCCACTGTTGGAAGGACAGGCCTCCCCCAAAGATTCCTTGATTAGGTAGGGATTTAAATATTCAAATAATTAAATGTGTACTAATAATAGACGTAGCGTGGGCAGACCCTCCACAAGGTGGACCGACGACCTGGTCAAGGTCGCTGGCAACCATTGGATGCGGGTGGCCCAGGACCGGTCTGAGTGGAAATCTTTGGGGGAGGCCTTTGTCCAGCTGTGGACGTCTTCCGGCTGATTGGATTGGATTGGATTGGAATAATTCGCTTATACTTATAAAATTTCTGTTACAGATACATTATAAAATGCTTAAACATATTGAATTACACCTCTCATGGGTTTTTCATCAATAATTGTTTTTACATACAAATAATTCTTGCTCCAAGTCTATGCGTTTAATTTTTGTACCAAACACAGGCTAAGAAATCTATTAAGAGCTAAAGACAATAGATTTAAATAATGAATTTCTAGACAAACTATAATACATGTTCATATTTATACTTTTAAATCATTTGATTCGATGTATGGTTAACTCAGTAATAATACATTCTAATCTATATCAGATACATAAATAAAAATAATCTATGCGATCATACAACCAGTGAATGTCATGCGATACCGGAATTCTTTAATCACTATTATTGACTCTAAAAGTCTGTTTATTTCCCTATACTCAGGTTTTTCCACAATATAGGCAGTAAAAAACAAAATCTTAGTAATCGTTACATCAACTACTAATTTTAGTACTTATTAGTTTGTTTTTTCATCATATTCGGCAAATCGTTTCTCATTTACACTCGTTGTGGAAACGGATGTATTGTATATTAAAAAGTCTTTCGTTTGATGTGAACTATTAGTCATTGTCACTGGTTTTTTTTTAATTATTTATAAAAGATAAATGAGCAGGTTATAAAACATTAAAAATCTACTTAACCTAACCTATTCTTAATATGGGTATAGCCGGTGTATTCTCACATCTTAAAAAAAAGCCTCAAACTCTATAGATTTTGTATTATAAAAAAACAATGTTTACCGGAAGTTAGGTATTATTTTACGCTTACCCACATTTAGCCTGTGCTTTTTGTAGAGTTGATAAAACAATTTTAAAATACGATACTTGAATTGGGAAGTAGTTTAAGATTGCTCTGAAATTAGTTTTAGTATTGAGATCATATCAAAATTTGTAGTTTATTACAATGTGATAAAATCATAATCAATTTGGTATGTAAATTGCATAATTTTTTTCATCATACCTTTGCTAAGTCTTCGTCTTTATTTAAAATCGTGTATTCAGTCTGGTTAAAACCGGTTCTTGTGTTGGTGAGACAAAAAATTGTTGAATGTTTAAAACTGTATTTATGTAACCTAAGACCAGTCTCAAATGTTTATTTCTTAGGATACGCTAAACGTACACCTGATGGTAAGTCAGACGCCATACCAGAATGGTACTAGTTAGGATATTTGCACAGCACCATACTGAGTGCGTTGGGACTAAAGACTCGTTAAACTAGTAATTTTACGTAGTTATTCTATGGCAATTGGAATAAAGGCAGCGGTGACAAGATGACAATCTCCGTAAACATGTTATACAATAAATCGCTTCTATTCAATATATACCATCGTAAATAAGATCCTTATATGGTTACTTTTAATGCTTACATATTAAATTTTCACAGCTTAAATAGTTTTCAACGAATTGAATATTAAAGTCTATTTTGCGACTTTTATCACAAGCAATGCGTCATTGTGGAAGTACCTGTCCAGGGTTGCATTGTTTCATTCGCAGGGGAATTCCTTTTCGTGTTTGTTAAGGAAAAACGTCAGAAATCATAAAATTAAGATAAAAATAAAGATAATGGATTGTGCAAATATCACAAAAAAGACGTATTAAAAAATAATTACTTAATTACATATATTGTTTTAATAATAAAAAAATTATGAAGACTACTTAGGAAAATGTAGAAAAGCAGAAACATCTCAAACAATCTACTAAAATTTGATATATCACGGCATTGTTTTCCATATTTCTCTACGTTTCCGAGACTTGGATTTTAAAATAAAGTGGGACGTAAAAAGATATGTATGCTCTAGCGTTGTGGTGTTTTAAAAGAAAGCTTGACATAGCCTGGACACAGTTTCTAACAAACATCTTCATCCTCCAAGCATTACGAGTAAGTATCAGGCAGGGTTTCTTTTCATCTAAAGCAGCTTTAAAAGAAAATGCTTACCTCATAAGGCAGTTCAACAGCATGTGCTCTCAAATTATCTACGTACGAATAATTGAGTACAGCAAACAACTCCATCATGGACACTGTCCTACATGTGCCACCAATACGAAAACAGGAGGTTTTCGTGTAAATAGGATTGAAGGCGTGCTGCCAATTGCTCTTAAAGTAGAGAGAGTTCGTTAGCAGCAACTCCGACATGGGGTCGATATGCTCTGTAACATTTAATATCATACTTCAAAATATGGATATGTTATTATATCCATATATTATGGTACATACACATATGTACCTTATTCTAAAAGGTAATCTCAAAAATTACAAATGACACAGACAGTCCTTAATTTTCCAACTTTTTCATATTGTTAAAAATTTAAGCTAATTTACTTAGATTTCTTTTCAAAGAAGAGATACAACGATGAAAAGATTTTGCTTCTTTAAATCAAGAGATATCAGGTCAAGCTACGACTATTAAAGACATCAATTTCATTCCGGTCACTTAAAAACAATCAGTGTGTTGTTAATGTGTAGAAAATTCTATTAAATTGACCAATATCAATAATTTAACAATTTTAACTCTCTAAGTTAAGTAAACTGTTAAAATCTATTAATGGAGATGAATGTTAACATAGTTTAAGACGTACTCACCAGGTTCCACTAAAGTTGGAATAAGGCCTCTAGTGTTATTATTGACCCATGAATTTATCAAATTAGCAACAGGTACTGGTTCTCGAAAATCGACAAGTCGAATTTCCGATAGATACACTTTATGCAGCATTATTGCAAATTCTTTCTTTACATTAACTTTATTTGAGAGAAACATTGCATTTGAATTTAGCAGTATAACCAAGGGATCGTTCACCTGTAAGAAACAAAGAATATTATCAATTAATGCGATCGTTTTTAATTATATACAATATTTTCAATTGAATAATTTAAACCCAAAAATATCCATTGTTTTACTAGCAGCACAGTAGTGGTTTTGTTAGTCCGCCATGACATAAGAAATACATTTAATTTGTGGGGGTAACAATAAGCTTGCAAGAGGAAACAAAAAACCTACTTACTGAAAGTATTTTCACAAATAAATATATTGAAAAACAATCCCCAAGAGAAATACGAAAAAGTGTCTACAAAAAATTAAATAAGCATGTAGGTCATATAAGAAATATAAACTACTTCCTTTCTCTCTGTTTTATACTCAAAACTTATTTGATGACATCTTTATTAAATACTTTTAACAGAAAAGTTATCCATATAAATAAACCTATTCTACATGGCATTAGTTGTAAGCTCAATACTTGAGGTCTGTAATTATCTTTACTAGTATGGTTGGGAAAAACCAAATAATCGGTATTCTTTACGTACATATATATATTATATCACGACTCGTTCCCAGTGGGGAACGAGTATCGGTATTCTTTTACTGCTTGAAATCCATCACCTGCGTTGAACTTACTCATTTCCCTGACTAAGAATACATTAATAGGATCGTTATATAATATATTCTACTCTAAGTAGAAGTTTTTTTTTTATTCTAGGAAGCGACGAGACAAGCAAGACGTTAACCTGATGTTAAGCGATACTGCCCATAACAATTGGCCCTAGTTAGAATGATATACACAGCACCATATTGTGCTCGTCGCTTCGAGACATAAGATATTAACTAAGTGTCGTTACTCCAGTAAATTCACTAGCTACAACGCCTTTCAAGCCGGAACACATTATTAACCTACCTAGACAAACTCAATAGGACACCAGTAGTATCTATTTGCAATAGACGTGTCTGATTAATAACTTAAAACAAATTATAAGTAACATATTTCATACCTTTAAAACAGACAGGTATTCATTCAATTGCTCCCTAAACTCATCTTTATCAGATGACAATCTCAAAGCATTTCTGATTTCCGTTGCAGTTAAGCCATTAGCGCCTTCGAGCAACATTGAAAGTATTGATTTTATACTTGCTGGTGACACCACAACATTGCCTTTCCGATCTTCAGCTGAGTACCGCAGAAGTTCGGTATCGAAAAAGTTGAATCGAGATATTTCAAGTTTGTGCCCAATAAAACAATCTAAACTTTGAAAGCAGGTGATGAGTAAAACTGTAATGAAAAATAAATTATTAAAAGTAAGGGCTATAATTATAATATAATTATATATAATACATCAAATTGGACAATTCTACACGAAAAACAAACACAGATTCCTTTAGGATCAAGAATCTCTCCGTATGTAGACTTCTAATTGTGTTTATACATGATTATACTTTTAGTGCTTACCCTATGACATAACGGTTCATTAGAGCGACTAGATTCGATCTAATTATTTATACATGAGAATTTATGACCATTAGGTAACCAATACTATAATCTACGCTTTTCGTAATAAAAAATTAAATGTCATATTATAATAATACAAAAATCATAAACCATGAAACATAAGAGGAAACTGGTAAGAATCCACGTTAATGGAGATATAATCAAAAGGAAATGTAAAACAGAGGTTGTATAAACATTAAAACCAAGGCGATATGAAAAAATGTACTCACCAACAAAAGAAACTAAAATCATCTTGACTAGTTCATGTGAGATCGAGATAAATAATAATTAAGGAACATTTAAAAGTAAATCAAACGAGAGACAGGTGTGTAGGTCCAGCACTTATTTACGACTGAACAACAAAATAGCGTCTATACGTAAAGCTAGTTCACACGGATGGATTATCTGACTGAAGCGTTGGTGTACTCGAAAGAGAAAAAATATTGTGAATAACAAGGCAATAGGTTGTGTGAAGTAAGCACTATGCTTTAAACTTAACACATAAACTCGTTTATGAATGTTAATATACCCTAAAGAATGCTGTTTCGTAAAAGTTTTTTGTTATTTTGGTTTTTCTTAATTACCGTTGGGAAGCGACTAACATTACAAAAAACAGCGAAAACGTAACCGTCGCGAAAAAGAGTCTTTAGTCATGTCACAAAGATTTTATACACAGATCAGAACTGTTTATGAAATTAATTAGATCTGTCACTAGTCTATCGATTGAAAACACTAGGCAAATTCTGTTAACAATCTTGTCTAAAAGTATAAGATAATGAAAACTGAATGCTTATTTTTTATAGCACCATATTGTTATAGTTGAAGCGAAACAGCAAGACCGCTTGTTACATCACTAATTCTCCTTATATATTCTATAGGACAATATTATTTTACTATAGAATATAACATTAATCTTAATTATTAATATCTAAAGCGCTAATAGGTCTTGTATATTTCATTAGCAGATACGAAATTTTAATTTTTATTTAGTGCTCCAACACTGCTTTAATTTTAGATGATATCAAGTAACGATGACATTGAATACAGCGACACAAAATACACCGGCTCCTCTTATATTTTGGCAGGATGAACAGCAATGTTAGCAGCAGGTTTAAAATTTGAAGGTGCTGGCTATGCGTGCGGATTCTAAAGAATCCTAACATCAACACTTCGCCACTTGTGGCCTTAGAATCGAACCAGAGAAAAGTACGGGGGTACTATAACATTATAAAGCTGACTATTTTAGTTGCTACGCTACTGAGGTTATTAACAAACACTGTGTAACGTCAGTGCGCCTTACCACCACAGAACATCATCATCATCAGCCGATAGACGTCCGCTGCTGGACATAGGCCACTGACCATATCACCACTTAACAGATGGAATAATCAAGTCAAGCGCTAAGCTTGTCGATTAAAAAAAAAGAGTAGAATCTGGTGTTGTGCTAACATCTTTATAAAGTTGCATTGTTATGCAAAACTGTTTTCAGTATCGGGTGAGCGTCTAGCTTTTCTTTTATTTTATGAAAGTCTTTGCACCACCTGGTGAGCTTGCCAAATTCGATAAATAAAACAAAAAATACTTTAGACCGTTTATAAAGAAAGAAAATAAATTTTTTATATATATAAATATATATATTTAATGTATTTATTATTCCTAAAGCTTGGCCATTACTGACTCTACCGCTGATGTTCTTCTGAATAGGGGTGCCTGTAGAGATATATCACGTAGGAGAGATACCTTTACTTAAATTAGACAAATAACTCAAAGTTAATGAAATTTAATCAAATTCGCTGAAATAAAATACAATGAAGCAAAATACGCTCTTTACATACAACCTGTAATATCTCTAAATTACCATACGTATCTAAGCAATACAAAAATGGTACAAGAAAATATATTTAAGGTCAATCTATGTATCTATATGAAAATAATTTAATCTATTGTATAAATTACTAAATGTACACGTACACAATTATGGGCTATACATTTATTAGATTGATTCATATTGATTAGAATAATATAAATAAAACAAGACACTTCTGTGGGTAACATATTATTTACTTAATGAACTCTTTGTATTGATGTACAAAATATATTCTACGACACTCATTGCGATCAAAGATTATACAGATCTTTAATTTTAAAGCACTAAGTTAAAAATTTCAATTAAATACAGCGAAATATGATCGTAACATTTTTAGGATACTATAATATTTATGCATATAAATAAACAACTATTAGGAGAGGTATCTATTGAAGGAATTGATGCGATGTTATAAGCACCGATAATTCAGTGAAATAGAATTACAACAAACAATAGAGTACGGTGTGAGTGAAGTGAAGATGGAGGAAGAAATAGAAACAAACTGTAAAGGTACGATAAGATTGCACATTTAGAAACATCTCGAAAAATGTCTCATAAAGTCCGTCTTCTAAAACTTTGATTGCAGAAAAAAAAAAAAAACATTAGAACTTAAAAGATCCGTCTGCGATGCTTGGGTCTGACACGCGTCCGGTGAACAACAGCTGTCTGGTGGCGTCGTCCTGTATGAAGAACATGAAGGGTTTGTTCGCCACTATTTCAACGAAAGACTCTTCCTCGCCAAATTTGTTCTCAAGAGTGATTTCTGCGAATTAAAGAATTGTCGTAAATCTCTCATTACCGAGTAAATTCATAAATTTTTAAACTTAATTTAAAACATTCATTTAAGTTAGTAAAGTAGAATATATATTAATAAAATCTTTTTCTAAGTGATCTATCCCTACAAAAAGTATAGAATTCAAATGCTTTATAAACCCATACTAAATATTATACTAATATAAAAAAAAGGTTCTTCTGTGTAAAATACTATAAAATTAAGATTTCCTTAATCTTAATTTTAAAAAAATGTTAATATAGTATTAAAAATGTAATTTAACTTAATACGTCACAAAAATTTTGACTTAATTCGCTCAATTAACAAAAGATATGTGGAGGGTAGGTCTATGTCAAGTCAAAGTAGCTCGCTAGCCTAATGCAAGTAGCTCGCTGGCCTAATGGTTAGAGCGTGCGGCTTTCATTCCGAAGGTCGCGGGTTCAAACCTCGGCATGTACCGATGACTTTAATATTTAAGTCATGTACATATGTAGTCTTTAGTTACAACAGCGAGATACAAAACGGTGAAGGAAAACATCGTAAGGAAACCCGCACATGACTTAGAATTTATTCTAAGTCATGTGTGAAGTCACCAACCCGCATTGGGCCAGCGTGGTGACTATGGCCCAATCGCCCTCATATTGAGGGTAGGCCTGTGCCACAACAGTGAGGACGTAAATGGGCTGTTTTTACTTTTTACTAGGTCTATGTCCAGCAGTGGATGTCTATCGGCTGATGATGATGAATAAAATTTTACATTAAAAAAACTACAATATAATTATATTAAGGGTTAGTTATGTAGTGGTAATATAATATTTTACCTGTAGCCGAGTAAGCGGTACTGCCGAGCTCGTTGACTTCAATACCAGTTCGCTGAAGAACCTTGGATACCTTCGTGCGATGCGCCAAATCGTATACTTGAGCAATACCAGGGAAGGAAGCCGTGTCTTCGAAAGCTTGACGGATTCCCAACTGTAATAACTCATTAGTTTAGTAATACGTAGTATGAAATAATATGAGAAATGTAATATTATATTCCAATCAAAAGATATTGTTTCAAGTTTGTTTTTGTTTTCATTTCAAACACCTCATTGGCGCTATAGACACAGTTATGGACATGTAAGTGATTTAATTTGTATGATAATTAATACTTTTTTGAACCCGCTTCGATAGCTACCCCTTTATCACCATAAAAGCATTTTAGTTTGGTCTGTTCACACCTAAGAACTGGAGTATTCGGCGAACACGCTTAGAGAAGCGTGCTCCATTGTCACATAGCAAATGTGAAAGTTAAGTCCCTAGTTAGATCATTATTGATAAAAAATAACCATTATCTAGATCAATACATACTTTGCGGGTACTTCCCGCAAGCTGGTTAGTAACCGATAAATTTCAATAGTCGATAGTCAGCATACGGGAACTTCCCAACTCACGTCATACAAGGTTAAAATAATGCATAAACACTACAACAATATAATGTCGTAACAACTCAAAGAAAATCTATGCGATGTAAGATATATCAAAAAAATTATTAGTGTTTAACAATAGTTTAAAACTTGATACATATACTGGAGGTAGAATTCTGTTACTAGAGACAATTAAGGTAGAAGAAGCGACGAAACGTTCACCTGACGGTAAGTGATACGTTATACACTAAATCACATTGTACTTGTCGCCTTGAGACATAGGATGTTAAGTCTCGTTACCCCAGTAAATTAACTAGAACACAGAACACAGTGTTTACATACTACAGTTTGGCACCAGAAATAGCTGCGGTGGTACCTACCTAGACGGTCTTCGGCAATAGAGACCTACCACCAATGAAAAAATACTTTTATCATCATTATATGATTTAGCGTTTATCATTGTAATTAATTCCCCAAAGTTATGGATAAGCTGAACAACCTGATCGTTTCGTCACGACCTCGAATAAAAAAGTATACTGTACCTCTTTTAGTATGCCATCTAAGAGTGATGTGTATTCGAATTGGAACTTGGGTAAGGAGACGGCAACTAAACGACGCTGAAGAAGCGACAACTCAGCACGGAGCTGGCTAAGGTTGTCATACACGCGCGACAGACCTGTCAACGTGTTAGGTACGACAACGTACATGGCGAATTTTTTACCCTGAAAACAATTTAAAAGTTTTAGTTGTCGACAAAACTCAGTAAGGTTTCTTATAAGCGGATGCTGTGGGAACCGTACACGTCACTATGAAATATCACTTCCTTTCTTTCCGAGATCACGTCAGCTATCATTAATACGTATGTGTATACTGTATATTAGCTTCTGTTACAGTATTTACTAATCATATTTATATCCATCATTCTTATAATTATATATCTGTCATATACTAATAAGATACTGCACCCTCGCTTTTGAGATTGCGTTAAGTCTTTTTGTATTTTCTTTGTGTGTATAGTTTTAATATAAAATAAATAAAACTTAAAACAACCTTCGAAAATTAAACATTTCGTACTAAAAACTTTATATAAAATTGCTTGTAAAGTAGTTTCATTTTAAAATTTCTTTATAACTTGAATTCATTCTAATATAACTAAACTAATACATATGAAGGAATCGAACAGTATTATAGAGAACCAGGACTAAAGTCAAATTGTATTTACTTTATTATGGATACATTATTTGGGCTTTTCTCAACTCAAATCATTTATGTATTTAGTTAAACATTTAATATAATTGATTTAAAAAAGTTAATAATATAAATATCGATGTATGTTAATAATCGATTTCATCAATTTTCTTTGTGAGAACACTACAAGTAAAGTTATCTTAGATCTTCATATCCTATTGAACATTTCTTAGTTATACATAAAAAAATACATTATTGTAGACAAGTATTGAGTAATAAATTTAATAGAACTAACCAAGTACGGCATTCTTATGATTTTCGCATCGAACTTTTGAGACTCCGCGTAGTAAAACTTGTTCTTGACATTCATAAAGGGGATTACTTTGATACCTTTCGAAGTGACATAAAAGTTTTGTAGCTGACTATCATTAGGCGAGAACTGGTGAAGCCAAGTGCCCTTGAAGTATAGCGTGGTTAATATCATAACAACGACCCCTGTGACGTCATCTGCAATAAATAAATATTATGTTTATTTGTAGTAATATTATCAGTCCGTAGAGATGTCAATACTACGAACAAAATACCTAATTTTAATATCACTTATTGTTTTACTCATTCTTAACAGTTAGCATACTTAACTCTTGCGATAAAACATGGTACAATGCATTAGTCTATTTTCAACACATTCCGTTAGTTATCGTCAATTAAGAATAACGGCAAATACCAGGTAATCGAATAATTAGAGGCGATTGTTAGCAATAAATTTACAATATTTCAATTATGTATCATTTAATATGAAATGATAAGAAAAATTATCAGGAATGATAAAGCGTAGAAGTAACATTAAACAGATCAATTTGAAATTGCGTTCAAACAGACGAAGGAGTTATTTTACTTCTCTAGACAGGATTGTATACGTTTAAGATTAAAGCAAACCTGCAGTCATGAGATTGGGCAGACGTCCTTGAGTGATGTTCGCTACCCAATAGTTAATAGAACTGGCCGCGGCTCGTGGATTACCAAAGTCAATCTTCACTATTTCAGTTTTGTAGTAGCTCTCAGCGATGGCAGCGAATCGCTGACGAGGTTCGCCCGTATCACTGATGTAAATTCTGCTTCCTAAGTTTAGTATGTACTTAGAAGATTTTGTCTATGAAAAAAGAAAAAAAAAACAATTTATTGAGAAACATCAAATGGTTAAGGGTGTTGTCCTCTATGATATAACCAAAGTATAAGGTATCATATAGCTTGCCACTAAATCAAAGTGAATTAGAAGTTTTAGACATATACAAATATATAAATATACTTCCTGAATATATTAAAATTCAAAGCTGTTATTTAACAACGAAGAATAATTGTTTATTGTCATAATTTATGAGAACAACCTTAATTTTTATTTCGATTAAGTTTGCTCTACTAAGTAATAAATACCATAAGCAGTTATAAAGCTGCTCCAAAAACAAGACTTTTTCTATAACATTTTTTATTTTCACATCACCTGCAAAATTCTTATTTGTAAAAGTTGTGTTAGAACTATAATAATAACTACAGAAACTATTACATATACGTATAATAATTACGTTTAGCAAAACTTGTCTTGATCTTGATCTGTTTCTGCCGCTAAACAAATGGTGTATAAAGATAAATTCAGTTTTCATTTGATGATGATGATGTAAGTAGTAACATAAAGAGCGATCTGACATATCTGTAAGCAACGAAGGGAATGTGATGGTTATGTGTGGCGTTAACCTTTCACTTGGTAAATATCTATAATACTACTACAATAATAAATACCTGTAAAGAATCCAATATACCAGCGAATTTCTTCCGTACGAGATTTTTGTCAAGATCAAAGCCTAGGACTGAAGAGAGCTCCGCTTGCGTCGACCCTGTGGCCGCTTCGGTTAGGATGGCCAGTGCCAACTTCAAACCCAATGGAGACAGTAAAAAGTTGTCTTCCGACGAAGCTGCTAGTCGCTGAAACAATAATAACAACGTATGATCCTTCAATTATTTAAGTCCAGAAAATTAAAATATGGAACATAAAGAATGATTACTTTCATATAACCCCCAGCTATTGTAAACCTGATGAAATTTTCAGAGAGATGTCTACGTGTTTGTCTACATAACTAAGTTATACACTTATGTTGTTCTAAAAATGCATAACCACACCAAAACCCGGTTGACAGTTTATTTTTATTTCACATTGCAGTTTTCCTTACTATTTGAAGCCTTGCATATCATCAACATTTTTTCCTACATAATTTAGGTCAATTTTTTTTTATAAAATATTATATTAGATCTTTTGGAATATTATGAAAAAAATATGAACACCGTGTTCATGTATGTGAAAACTTTTTTTAAAATATTTTCCAAATAAATAAAAAAAAAAGTCTAATAATATTAATATAAATTTACCTTAGTGAGACTCCAATCAAATCTATCAAACTCTGCAGGCGCGGGATAATAATTGTCCATGGACTCCAAATACTCCGGGTCCACTAAACTGACGTTGGAAGGAGTGATGGCGGCCACCTGGCCGGCAGCAAGTGGTCCTTGACCCTTGCCATCGCCAAATATTTCGCGAATTATGTCCGAAGTCAAGTACTGCTCACTTTGCGCCCATTTAACGCAAGTTACTGAAATTAAACAATTAAATGAATTAAGAAATTTGAAAATCTACCATATTTCGTTTATATATATATATATATACAAACCTAACAACATATGTATATATATATGAATATATTTATATATATGCGTGACCTCCATGCTTATCTCTTTGTAATAACCCAGCAAATTTATCACATCTGTGTATGTATAAATATATAGACTTCACCAGAATGAAATGCTACACATTTCTTAAAGAAAACATCTTTCCGACACGTATTGAAAGTATTGTAGTACTTTCAATGTCTAATATAGCTCAAAATCCAGTTCACATGAAAATCGTTTCCATCAATTGCGATATTGTTTAATAAAAAAAAAACGTTTTTCAATCGCCAACTTATATACACAATAAATAATCCAAAACGATTAATAAACGTTTTTAAAATAACATCTTTCTATCTTTAGAACATATTGCCGTTGACTTGAAACGAACTACACTTATATTTAGGTATTTTTCCCTGAGGCACGCCTTAATATGTGGCTCAGGGAAAACCATTGATGTAATATCTATAGACATGTTCCAATTACTATTTTAAGCTTTAACTAACTTATTTCAATTTATAACCCATTACTTCCAAATGTAATTATTTAACCAGTATACAATAAAAAAAATTAACACAGTTTATACAAATACATAGAAATGTGTAGTATTAAATTAATACAATACAGTATGTCAATGGTAAACGTATGTTTTTGTTTTGTTGAATTTTTTTTATACAATTAAGCGGAAGCGGAACTTTCACCTGATTGTAAGTGATACGTGTACCATAACAACATGGCCTAGTTAGGATGTTATACACTGCACCACATTGCGCTGGTTGCATTGTGCAACGCGTTTAAAACCGGAACACAGTTGTTTGCATGTATAGTATTTACCAGCAGAAATAGGGCGCAGCGGTGGTACCCATTGAGACTGTTTCCAGACCTAGCAGACCTAGATTACACCCAGTGATTCGAGCCATACTGTGTCAAGTACATTATAACAATTATTTCAATAGCTGCAGTCTTTAATGAAGGAAAAGATGTTGCGATGTGTTTTTCTTTTGTGTAGTCTTCGGCACATAATACGTGTAAACCATTAGAAGTAATATTAATAGATTGTATAACATTGAATATTAATTAATAAACAATTAGTTATCGGTGTTAACTGGCTATTTAAATTGTATTATACCTATAACTAACAATATTCATAACATATATTATATAATAGATTCAGCTCTGTATTGTCAACATGTCATTGTGGCAGCACGTAAACATTATGAGGTTTACCTTCTTTGAACTGAAGTTTTGCGGTCAGGTTATCGTATACACACTTAAGCGACACAAACTTGTCCAACAAGATCATTATGATTGAGAGCATAAAAATTTGCTCTTACTCTCTGACAGACCCTCAAAAGTGAGTTTTCTTTTTGTTCTTTCTACGAGAGCAGCGAGATGTTTACCTGATGGTAAATAATACCGCTGCCCATAGCAACTTGGCACTAGCTAACATGATATGAACATCACCACATTACACAAGTCTCATCGATACATGTGATTGTAACTCAGTACCCTCGTAATTTCACTAGCTACAACACCATTTAAACCGGATACGGCAATGTTTGCATACTACTTTCGGCCGGCAGGAAAGGGCTGCAGTGTAACCTACTTAGACTCCGACGGCAGAGGCCTACCTCCAGTAAAAATCATCATTATCATCATTAGCTGATTGATGTCCACTGCTGGACATAGGCCTCCCCCAAACATTTCCACATCGATCGGTCACGCGTTGCTCAAATGAACCCCAGTAATGATTCCTAAGACCAATTCTGTGCGAAGATCCATACTAATGATATTATATATAATAAGAGCTGGGAAACCCAAAACACTTTTATAAACATATTATAGATTATGTTATCATCAATACAACAAGTTACAGACTGTTTTCTCTGTTTCATTTTAAGTTAATAATTTTTTTTTATATAAAAACAAAACTTTTCTATTATTCCTCCAATCGCCATGCACATTTGAAATTATTTATCCTCAGTTTAAGGGAGGAAGTAAGAGTAAAAATTTATGAAAAATCATAAAATGAAGGTTAGAAAACTTATAGATTATTTCAAGTAGTTTCATTTGTTGTGTATGGGAACTTAAAAAAATTATTTTATGTTGTAATAATTTTTCATAAGCAACTCCATTTTTATTATGTTAACTTCCTCGGCGTTATATCGGCGAAGCCAACCTTTGATTGACCCCGCGATAACGGATATATTAATGACCATAATATCGAGAGAACGACACGATAACGCAAAGTACTCCGACTGGATTTTCGATCGTAGTGCTTTGCGAATAAAAACTTACCGCACTCGTTTTACATAAAAATATTATTAAATTCTAAACTCATGTATGAACTAGTCCTAACAAAGCTATAATAAAGGATGTAACAGCTGGAAACTGTCTCCAACGAAAGACCGTCAAATAGGTACAAATCCTTAGGAGTTTATCCACTAATAGTTAGGGATTTGGCGAGTGAAAAGCCATTGAAAAAGATACTACTTTTCTATAAAATTTTCATGCTTTGACACCTATTCCGATACGCCAAGGTAACACACCCGTATTTAAAGTTATCGTGTGACATAATTGTTTAACTTGAAGTAAGACGAAGTCTAAAATAAAACTAACTTTTCATAATTTTTTTTACACCTAAATTTACTGATAACTGCGATTCGTCTCAGTTTAACCGGTTCAAACAAAAAATGTAAATGACAAAGTGTGAATTATAGATACAAAGTACACTTGTCTGTACAGTAAGATAAATAAAAGATTTTTTTATATCAATAGGTTTTATATTATACTAATACACGATATAGTCTTCTCTATTTTTTCATTTAAGCTCAATAAGTTTTAAAGAAACAACTACAGATAAAATTGGGATTGAACTAAGACAGTGAGTACAGGTCAAAATAAACCTAAGCAGGCTAGATCGGTTAAAAATATTATAAATTAACTTATACTACTTAATAGTAGTAAAACAAAGTTTAAAATATTAGTAAAATTTATTAATTTTCTAACATACTTCTACATATATACTCCAAAATGAAATCGAAGAAAAAATCGTATAACATTTCAAACTCTTAAATATCCACCAATATAAGTATGTTAAAAAATAGTAAACAGATGTTTAAAAGTTTGCGATATATAAAACAATACAGTATAGAAGTCAACAATAAACCATCATCACACTTCCGCCATAATAAACATTGATAATCATAATGCAGATATTTGAGAATTGTATGTATACAATATAAAGAACCCTTTTTTAGTACTTTAGAATTAGCTGCTAAAACTACAATCTATTAATTATTTTTACTACTTCATTTAATTTTACAATGTTATGTTACTACTACATTTTCTAATTCAGCTATAAATGTATTTGATTGGTTTACGAGCCTATTGAAGACAAGTTGTTATAATACAGTGGTATTCAACCTTTTATCATGGAGGCCACAAAACAAATTAGGTATCGATTTTTTTCAACAGTTTTCGCAATCGTTTTAGATTTTCTTAAACAAGTATGAAAAGGTTTATTTAGAAATGATTTAAGATAATTTCTAATAAGGTCAATTATACAACAGACGTGAAATTCAAAATGCTTTAATATAAACATTAAAGCAGCCAACTTTTAAAATCCTTGATTATATCTAATATAATATTTATTACTATAACCATATAAATGTAATGATGCTTAACATAAATATTAAATGATAATATAGGAAATAATGTCCGTTTAACAATATATAAAAAACTGCGATAACAGTTGTACACATACTTGTTATGTATTGGTGCTAGGAATTTTACAGTAAAATATGTACACTTCTTTCCTCTTTATGTTGTTCGAAAATCTCTTTCTTATACTACAATAGAATACGGTAAAAAATACTTAGTAATAGGTAATAAAGGTAGGAATATTAGTAATAAAAGGCTTGCGAATGTGCCAATAAAAAGATGCATAAATTATTTTTTCAATGTTTATTAGGTACGGGCTTGCCTAAATACAAAGCCTGGGTCGTTAAGTTATTGTTTAATGTACATAACATGCCTATTTTAAAACAAACAGTTATTCCATTTTGCACGTAAAGTCAGATTTTATTATGGATTTTCCGCTTACACACAATCATGACAAATTAACACGGTCAATATAAAATAAAATTTAAATAACAAATCGTTTTACTTTTTCCCTTTAGTACGTACGATTCGTTAAGCATTTGTTCCTGTTATAATAAATTTTAGTCGCTGTTATCACTTTCAAAATATCATAAATATTCAATATCGTCATCGCCGTCATAAACCGATAAACGTCCACAGTAGGACATAAGCCTCTCCCCAAACATTCCCACATCGATCGGACAGGGATTCATACAGGAGATTTGGGCCAATACCCACTACGCTGGTCCAATGCGGATTGGTGGGAGCCAGAGCATCATTTGTTGATTAGCAGGCTGCACCATGAGTAAGTGAGGTTGGCAAGAATCCCATAAGTTTGTACGGGGACCCTTACCCTATCATTTATTATCAGTATTGGTCAATGGTATGTAAACCTTTTATCTAATTTATACATTCCTTTGATTATATTTTAAGTGGTAAAGCTATTGTGTTTATAACATTGACCAAGAAATGGAATGTAAGGCGTGTTACCGTTATAATACATCAATTGATATTTAATAGAATCGTTATTAGGTGTAAACATCATTAAGTTGATTATATTTTAATACAATGTAATTAGGAGATACTTAAAATTAATTAAGAATTAACACTAGAGGGATATTATTCTTTGCTAGCTTAAGCATATGCATGGCGAATACTGCACTGTAAATACAGCGCGCTCAATCAAAAAAGGACTCCTTTTAGCCTCTTATGGGTAAGCGAATAAGGAAATGTTTCCAAAAATAGCATTAATATGGAGGGGTCGCATAAATTTACAAAAGCGTACTCATGGCCCTGCCATAAAACGTAACATTGAAGGGATATACCTGATCCAATCCGATATATTCTGTCCTTGAATCCACGGAATCTTCAATATGTATTTCTACACAGAAAACCGAAAAAAAACCTAACGTACTAACAGCAACCATCGAACATAATCCTAATGGATAATATCACTACATATACCTACCTTTCAAAAGAAAGGTATTGTTGAAAAAGAAGGCAAAGTATACTCTTGTGTTATTGTTATAATATAGATGAAATGAAAAAAGTATAAAATTACTATATAAGCTATAATTATAAAGTGAGTGTTTAATAAGCGAAATTATTCTCCAGTAGCTGTAAAACAGAAGCTAGAAATCCTGATGATGGAAATAATGATTAAAACATTGTTTTAAAACATCAAAAAATACATAATCATTTACATCTCTGATCATTTAATCTAAGTAGATATCAATAAAATATATATATTTAGGCAATTTGCATTATACTAAAGCTTTCCTTAAAAGTAAACCGGTTTGTTTAACTTTTCAACTTCATGCTATGATTTAATAATATGCGTAATCTTTGTCATTATCTATTAAAGTTATCTAAACGCTTAAAAGACTATAACAAGTATCATTAAAATCTAGACAAACATTTGCATAAGCCTACTAGTTTTTTAAATTGGATGAGACTTTAAATTAAATGTCGTTTACTTCTCACAAGGTCCACGTCCTTATGAGTCACAATTTAGTATTGCTTGATATTATTTTCCCTAATGACATACTTTTTACATATAAATGTAGAGAAATAATAAATCAAAGAATATGTCTAATTTAGGCAATATTGAACGAATGTAGATTTGTTAATGAAATATTTTGCGTTTTCGAAGCTCCGCAAGGACATGTCATGTAAACGTCATAGTAGTAAAACTGGTAAGAGCATACAGGAAGATTATATACATAAATATATTACCAAGTATTTGTGCAAGCATTACGCTGTTTTATTTAAAATTTAACTGACCAAGGGAATCTTCATGCCACAAAACGGCGATTAGCATTAATATAGTAAAACATTTTATACTTGTTAATATAGTCGGTTTATCTGAAATTATCCAAATTACCTTATATATTCAAACACATTTACATATATTTTCTTATTTATATTACCAATATTATTAATATAAGCAAATTGTATACTAATATTTCAACAAACTTACCTAATAAAAACACGAAATAAAATCTCAAACTCATCTTGTAAACACTAGTAAAACAAGGAAAAACCAATGATGGAAAAAAAAAACCCGGATTCAAGGTGCCACTAACCGATGAAACGTTTTACGTATTCAATACTACCTATACGTTAGTAATATTTGTGGTTACAATCACTAAATTTGTATTTCAATAAGTCTAAAACTAATGCTTTTTTAATACGAATTCATTGTTAAATAGGAAACGTGTTCACCCAACGAAGAGCGACACATTACTGCTGATGTTGTGGTTATGTTTAATGTTCTTGAATATAGAAACGACTCATCATAACCAGTTTAATCGGTCGTCGATAGCAAACTGTGGTACACGAACATAAAATCAGAAAACAAAACGTTGAAATACAAAGTAGAAAAGGTAACATTTCAAAATAAGAGAATTTGAAATTTTTACAAATCACTTCTTTAAAGCGACTAGTTTCATAGTGAACTTGAAGCGCTGTTTGCAAACCGGTCACTTAAATTGTTTATCGTCATCGCATAAGGTCAGTTCCAGTAATAAGAAAGATACATTTATGTAAAAAAGTTTTTTTTTTACAAAAGGCCTATGTCCAGCCGTGGACGTCAATGATGATAATGTTGATAATGATGATGATGAAAGATATATTTTAATCAACTAAACAACGAGACGAGTGGTACATTCACCTGATGGTAAGTGATACGCGTGCCTATAACAACGTAGATCTAGTTAGGATGATGTACAGTGAACGCTCTTTATTCGCGGGGTATATGTTCCATAAATATACCGCGAATACAGAAACCGTGAATACAGAATATATATATTTTTATTAGTCCATTTGACGGCATTTACAAAGGGTTGGATACCTATTGGAATCCTTTTATTATGTATGTACTTATAGATCCGCAAATAAAGAAATTTTAACCACGAACGTAAGAATTAGCTCGCATTTTTTTTTATCAGCGAATGGTGACCCTACGAATGAAGGAAGCGCGAATATGGAACTTTTACTGTATACAGTACCACATAGCGCTCGACGCTTGAAACATAAGATGATGTTTCTGGTTACCCCAATAAATACACTAGCTACAAGGCACTTTGATTAGGAACACATGAATGTTTAAACAGTACTGTTTGGCGGCAGAAATATTAGTTGCAGTGGTACCTACCTAGACCTGTCTCCAACAACATAGACCTGCCGCCAGTGAAAATAAAGACAATATTTCTACTTTTCTTTAAATAACTTCATCAGCCGATAGCCGTGTATTGCTGGACATAGACATCCACTAAACATTCCTACACAGTCGATTAGGAATTCATATGGTAAGATTTGGGCCATTTCATACCACGCTGGCCCGATGGGGATTGGTGGAAGCTATAGCCCCGTTTGTTGATTAGCGGGGTGCTCCACGACCAAGTGAGAGTGGAACCCTTATACCGCTTAAATAATTTATACAACAATTATATAAAATTTCCGAATAAATAGAAAATATAATAAAACAAATATATATAATGATAATAGGTTTTCTTTGTTCGCCAATCACGTAAATACTAGTGGACATAGGAACATTACCATTCGACGAGGAATAATTAGTACATAGTTATAGGCTATTTATTTTTCGAATATCGTATGTCATTCATCATTTTATTTCTAATTAACTTTTATAGATATTTTCATTTTGTATTATTTCTGCGGTTGCTATAGTAACGGTTACTATAGGAAGTCATAAAACAGATCCACAAATCTGATAAAGAGTGTAGAAAAAACAATAACCAATAATAACTTTCAAAGGTTTGAACACTGTTTTATTATTTAAATCATCTCTTTCTGTCAAGTTGGAACACATACAAAAATTAAACTTATGATATGACTTTCCACTTTTTCAAGGGTTAAAAATACTCTCAAAAAACTTCAATGGTGGTAGACCTCTGTTGCTGAAGACGGTCTAGGTAGGTACCGCAGCTCCTATGACTGCCACCAAACAGTAATATTTGTACATTACTGTGTTCTGGTTTATGGATGCTGCTGTTCGCGTGAATACTAGGGTACTAAGACTCGACATTTTGTCTCAGGCGATGAGCGTAATGTGATGTTGTATACATCATCCTAACGCAACAATGTTATGAGCAAGCGTATCAGTTACCATTAAGTTAACGTCCCACTCGCCACTTTACTTTTCTTGTATAAACTAACGTTTAACTACGATCCCACCTTGTGGTAAATAGCGAAATAGTCTTTGGTAGTAAGGCGCATTAGTCTAGAAGTAGCCTATTCACTCTTCTCTTAAAGATTTCCACGTCATACTTGGACGGAAGTCCTGACACCGGCAGACTGTTCCAATCGCTTCGCTGTTAGCATTAAGAAGGTCGAAGCGAAACGCTTCATCCTAATGCATGGAATCTCGATAACGTAGGGATGAATGCCTCCGGCGTTTGTACGTTCGGTGGTAGAAGAGCGATGGCGGAATCTCGTCGCTTAAGAAATAAAAATAAAACTTGTTAACCCCTACTTAGTTGTTTTAGTAAAAAAATTGATAGTTAGTTTTAAATAATAAGGAATACAATCTATTCCAAGCTGTAGAAATTGTCTTTTTGGATCTAACATATATCCAAAACCCTACAGAATTTTCGTAAAGGCGCTGACAAGGTATGCATTTGATAACATGTCTGTTCAACGGATAAAATTAGAGCTACGGTGACATTCCACGTAAACAGTATATAACGTCTATCTAGGCTTGACAATCTTGAGCACAGGCGGCGTGTAGCCAGAGTCTTTGGTGTTCTATAGGATACATTTTGAAGAGTATGCGATGAAATTGCACGATATATTTCCCCAATCCCCCTTTCATCACCGAACCACCAGACACACGGCGAGTCTCCGTCCTTATGATGTGGACAAGACACAGCTCTTCGTGCTTCATTACAACAGCAAAGTAAGGGAACAAATTGCCGACGTCAGTGTTCCCGACGTGGGTGTGTCTTCAAGTTAAGTGATAGGCCGTTACCAGGTTAGTGCCGCCACCACCACAGAACACGTCACCACTTAACATCAGGTGGAATCGTGGTCAAGCGATAACCTTGTTGATTAAAGAAAATATAACACCTGTAAAATATAAATTTCTGTTTTATATTCCTAATTTTATTTAGGTAGAATTCAGTCGATTGCCGCACTGTTAGGAAAATCGAGTTACTAAAAGGATGCATCAGCTGGCTGGGCGGTCTGCGGTTAGAGCAATGCATAACTAATACGTCAAGTTCTTGTACGCAAGTCAAATTTAAACAACATAAGGATACTATCAAGCACTCACTGTAATTCTCCGAACTGGATGACTGATGAAAGAAAATCCACTGTATTCAAATTAAGCATAACAGAAAGGCTCTTTACTTTTGGTAGGTTTCTATTTCAGGAGACCGTCAAGGTACTAAACCAGTGCCTATTTTTACCTCCAAACAGTAATTTAATAAAATTACTGTATTCCAGATTGAAGGGCGTTATAACTGAAATTACTGGAGTAACGAGACTTAACATTTTGCCTCAGGCGCCGAGCGCAATATGGTGCATTTTATACAATCCTAACTAGCACCTCGTTAAAGACAACCGTATCACTTATCATCAGGTGAACGTCCCGCTCACTTTTCTGTCTTGAAATTAGTTTTATCGTTGGAAACCTAAGTCAGTCCAAGTCGACGTCCATTAGTTGATATTATGATTCATGCTCACAACCGTTCCGACAAGACAAAAACATGTAATGACTTATTATTAATTACACAATTTTTTTTCTTCATTACAAAAGCATTATTGTTAACATTTATTTTTTATTAATATATATAAAAAACCATAGCAAGTCATACGTCAATCAATAATTTAATAACTAAATTTGAGTAATGACAAAACACAAAGTAAAAAAATAGGCCCTTTATTTACGGTTAAAGAAATGTCGGTGTAGTTATAATATTTTACAATTTTTTCACATTGTCCTTCATATGAAAATAAAACAGAAATATTATACAACATTAAATAAAACTATTTTAATTACATTCAGTTAATGCAAATGGTTTTTAAAACAACCAAATAATCATTATTGTGTCATCCAACTGATTGATATGAGTTATATTTTTGTTAATGTAAGAAATTTTCGATTTTTTTTTACTATAACTAGAAAGTATTCTATAACTATTTTTTTATTTGCCTGTATTTTGATATCACGCAGCGATACTCATTAATAGCGCATGATGAAGTTCAAGAAAGAAAATTATCTTTTTTTTTATTATCCTCAATTTCCAACTTTATTTAGTCCACTGTTAATTCTTTACGTGTTCGTGAATATATGGAACATTAAAAATATATTGCATTTATGTTGATGTATCAGATCCGGTCGCGGTACGTATCGATTTAATAGGTCATCGTGTTCATTAGTTGACGTCTACAAACTGGTTATGACAAAGGTGATGATGATGATGATAACGGTGCACTTTCGGTGGTTAATTTTTAATGGCTATCGTTTAAATTTAAAAGTTCACCGCCGATTAAAAACAAAGCATAATGGATGCCGCAACACTACTCATTACTAAGATAATCTGGAATGTTCTTTTAAAGTTTAAAAAAGATAAATTCACGATGACATTGTACAATTTTTATGTAATATTTATTCATTATAAAATACTTTCTACTTTATAACAATTTTAAAGTTAACGAATAGTTCTTATGATACATACAATTGAGCAGCAATTTATATACATAGAGATTTTAACCAATTTAAGACAACGTGTTTTACCCTATTTATACAGAGCAATTAATATAATATACAGATTATACAAAACAATAAAGAAATGAACAATTTTGTAACGATATATTAACCGTCCGAACAATAAATCTTTTGGATAGGCCTATATCCAGCGTTGAAAGTCAAAAGTCTGTAATGATGATGTCATACATCCAAATAATTAGGAATTAAAAAAGATATTTTATTTTTTTTACTTTATACTACAAGTAAATATATCTCTGATTCACTTTACTCACCACACGTAATATATCATTGCTAAAAGTAGCTTAAAATTTTTACGATGGCAAATCGTAGTCGCCTATCCAGTCGAGTCGGCTTATTTCTCTCTGCCACAGCTAGTTCCTGCCTGAGTAAGGCTTAACCGTATAAACATTAAGCTTTAATTTTATTTTACTATGGATATTGCAAGTTTATTAGTAATCGTTGGGTTTCTTCACGTTTGCCTCACGACACGAGTTCTCGTTAATCACAAAGGAAAATACATTATAAATATACAATTATTGCCTGGTAATTATTACTATTTCGTTACAACACGTCATAATAATAATAATAATATATATTGCACATCACAATACAGCACAAACATACGGTCATAACAGTTACGATTTGCTGGGCCTTGCGTAGTCCTCGGGAGTACTCGTCAATAAAACGGTGAAAACCCATAAGTGGAGGCCAATCTATAAAAAACGAACTGTGTATATTTCAAACATTATAGACGTCAGAAATTCCTTTACACCTGCAATGGGCTAACACTTGCTTAAATTTCATATCGTGTTAAATAACGATGAGGTAGTGAATCGATATGACTATCGGAATACTGCATAACTATTATGGTGGCACAATTAAATGAGGGGTTGTTAGCTAACCAGCAGGGTTTGAAAAAAACCTTACCATCATTCAAACTTTACAACTTGTGGGCTCGAAATAATACCTAGTGTTATATAGGTAATGTTTAGCCTCACAAAGGCAGTTCGAAGACTGTATGTCTGGTAAAAGATATTTGGATTCTATCTAATCTAATAATCTACAACCAATTTACGTCCCCACTGTACACCACACGGGCCTATACCCTCAATTAGAGATTATATTTAGATTACAAGCATAAAAATATAGTACCAACCATGTAAAAAATAATGAACACCCTGAATATCGGGTACCGTCTGCTCAGCACGCCGATACGCAGGGACAACTTGGCGAGCGCACCCACTGGTGCGTAAGGGTTTGTGCGCATGCGCGAACGCCCATCGCCATCCTGCAGCTGTACCACGCTGTGCGCGTGATTCGCACGAAGCGCAGCTATTTCAGTTTTGTATTTCGACTGCAAGCGATACATACACTTTTAAGACAATTGAAATATTTTTATAAATTACAGACCCACGGTTTATATACGGAAAATGAAATAACTTGTAAATGAACTAGTACTATATAAAATGAATGGCGCCGAGTAAATCATCATCATCGAGTTAATCATACCTGTACTTTATCCAACTGTATCCTAAGAGTGTTGTTGTCCGCCAACAGCGCCTCCACTTTACCCTGTTTTTGCACCAACATTTGAGATAAATGTTGTATCCTTTCATTATCCATCGCTACCTACACAAAGATATAAAAAGAGTAAAGTAAAGTAAAATATAAAAAGAGCACGAATAAAAGTTTCACTAAAAAATTAATAAGAAAATGAATATATGGAATTCATGGAAAACAAATGTATCAATTGGTGTAAATATTATATTTTTTGAACAAGTGTTTAATTATCTTGATTGTTTTTTTTTTTTTTTTTTTTTATATTGTCACGCTTTTTTCCCAGTAGGAGTAGGCAGAGGTGAATAAACCACCCACATTTCGCCAGATGTGGTCAGATTAGGTCCCATGTAACAGGGGGCGAGCCTGTTGCCACTTTATTGGGACCACCACACACACACACACACAAAGATGATATCAGTGTGCGGGTTTCCTCACGATGTTTTCCTTCACCGTTTTTGTATCTCGCTGTTGTAACTAAAGTTCACAAATGTACATAACTTAAATATTAAGTCATTGTTACATGCCGAGGTTTGAACCCGCGACCTTCGGAATGAAAGCCGCACGCTCTAACCATTAGGCCAGCGAGCTACTCTGATTGATTGATTTATGGTAATGAATTATTCTGTGACTTCACACCAAATACACTTATTGTTTTTTATTATTTTACCAAGCGAGGGGGTGAGCAGTGAGTTCACTAGATGGTAAGTGATACGCCCGCCCATAATGTTATGATGCTCATTAAAGATAACACCTCATTGTATTTATTGTATTGAGACACGTAATGTCAAGTTTTATTAGCTTAAGAATACGCTTTTTAACGCCATGTTAGAAAAGCATAATCTTTATTCTACATTAATAATGAAGTAATACAGCAGTGAAAAGTGAGTTTGGTGTACCTGTGCAACATCATAGTCTGCCACATTGAGAGCGCTAGTGTCCGTAGTGGGCACTGAGCTATTATCCCTCATCATACTTAGCTCCTCAACTTTGGCTTGCAACGCAGACCGCAATTTAGCAATTGTTTGCCCCATTTCGAAATGCGTATTCTTTAATTCCTGCAATCGTTACCACCAATACAGATAACTATTCGAGAAAAAGTTTATTATTATTACTGTCTGTTAAGTAACACAAATTTAAATCTCGCGGACCACTAATAGAATTTTAAAAGGATTAATAATATTTATAAAATAAGTTCGATCTAAAAAATATAAAATTTAGCTAATTAACAAAATGAAACTGTTGTAATGAAACGAAAGCTTTAGTAATACACCATAAAAAATGTATTGCTATGCATTAAATTTTATTTCTATGCACCATAAAACAACGTCGTAAACATATTCCATATTTTACCACGGACCACCACGTTGGTATAGATTAAACAATAATGATAAACAACATTGTATAATACATTCACTCCTATCCTTTATTAAGTGGAAAAGACCGCATCGACAGAGAATAAAAATTAACTAAATTTTATGACAAAATTTAATACTCCTAGTAGGACAGTGGTTTAATTAGAATGTCAATAGGATTTATATGACATTATAGATATCATCGATTACAGTTTGCGCGAGCTGAAGAAACAACGCACAACCTTCTTTGTATTCCATTGCCGAAGGTAAACTCAGCTGTTAATAATAGACACGGTTATCGGAGGTATTCTCAAAATCGGAGGGTGGACTAGTATAGATTAGATCATCGGAATTAAACTAATAAAGGAATCTAATTTTCGTCGCCAAATCTTCTAACCTTTCCCAAACTGGCACTTTGCATCTCAGCACGACTCCGAGCAGAGCGCTCCTCTTTCAATGCATCGCGTAACGCGATCACAATCCTCTCAACCGCGGAATGTCGCGCACCCATTTCCGCCATGGACACATTTATGCTCTCACTTTCATCTTTCACTTTAAGTATCTGCTCTGATAACTCATCGCGTTCTTCTCTACAAAAAAAAAAACACAAATATTACAATGTAAATAAACTTAATTATGTTTAATTGTGTAACTCAAGACTGAGTACATAGTTTGACTAATGAAAAGTACAACTTATCGATGATCGGGAATAATGATTATTATTGACCAAGCATGGTTTATTCATATTGAAAAATAATGAAATATAAAAAAGAAATATTATCTTAACACAGGACAACAACAACACCAGAAAGAAGTCTACATGGTATTAAATGCCTTCCTATGAAAATGTAGAGCTCGTTAAAACATATACACTGCACCACATTTTACCTGTAACGAGACTTAAGGTCTATTCAATCAAAAACACAGTAATGTTTTCTCACTACAGTTTGGCTGCAAAAATAGACCTGCTACCTACCTAAACAACATCTGGTAGTAGAGATCTTCTACCAGTTTTATGGATAGTTATTGCTATTATTAATAAGAAATAAGTCCTATAATTAATAAACACAAGCAATAAAGAGAAATATGCACTACACTGCTCTTAAATGGTTTTAACATAAACGAAATAAAATAACATCAATTATAAATCAAATAGTTTTACATACACTGTGTGCAGAGCAATATTTTGCAAAAGTCAATAACTCACTTTAAAGCCTTTATCTGTTCCATCAACACCTTTGTATCCTCAGTCAAGTTAGATCCTTCTCTTAATTTTTTAATTTCTTCATCCTTCGCAAAGAGCATGCTTTTGACTCTCAATTTGTAACTTTCCCAATCTTTCTCTAAACGGTGACACTCCAGTGTTGTTTTCTCTATGCTGCTCTGTTGTTCACTGGTTACAACTTGTGTGTGTCGCAATTCAATCTCCATCTTAGATATAGTTAAATCTTTGTTGTGCAGTTCTTCATTAACCATTTTTAATCTATAATATAAATAATAGTGTTTTATTATTATCCCCATAAATATATTAGTTTACAATTTACTTCATTTATTTGTATAGATATATAGAAAACAAGTAAAGAATTGATAGGAACCACTAGACACAAACAGTGCAAAATCGTGTTATGCTGAATAAATTAATGTCTATCAGTGAAGATGATATATAGATAACAAAAAAATTGTTAATTAATAAATACTTACTTCTCTTCTAATTGCCTGTTCATGTTTTTCAATTTAAAAATTTCTGCTTCCAAATCTTGACTTTGCTCTTTACTTATAGCATCTTTGTTAATAAGCTCTTGTAACTTACGCTTCAACTGATCCAACTGTGATATTAACATATCATTATTTAACTTTAACTCAATGTTATTTGGTGCACTTTTGTAATGGCTAAGATCTGAAATGATATACAGTTATAAATGGTTAACATAATTGGCATTGAAAGTATTTGCACTCAACAAAAATATTTTTCAGTAGATGAACAAATATTGAATTTTTTTATTGATGTTACAAAATATAAAGTTTAGTTCCTTAAACCTAACAATCGTTTTTATAAAATCTTACTCAGTCTTGATTTTTTATTCCAAAGTTTGAAGTAAAATTAAACAATATATCATTATTGTCATCATCAGCCATCAGAGAATATTTGCTGCTCTTTTTTTAATAAAGTACAACTCTACACTAACTGAATTTTCTACTTACTACTTTCATATATGTTACTAATTTATGTAAAGTAACTTTAGGAATTCAGATTTAAAATTTTTGGGATTTTCACAAAATTTTCATTACATAAAATACAACTTCTTTTAAATAATGAGGTATTTTGCATTGAATATTTTTCTATTTCCTAGTACCTTAAAAGCTAATTTTTTGTTGAGATGTAAACATTTCATAACCAATACTAACCATCCTCAGTTTTCCTTAATCTATCAAGCAATTCTGATATTTCTCTGTTCATCACATTAATTTCATTTTTCAACATTGCATTTTCAACTTCTAGATTTTGCAACTTGTATATATTATCCCTATGTAATGTGTTAATGTCTCCTGAAAGGGTATTCCCTGAAAAATTTTACTTATATAACATAAATCTTTCTTGTTTGCATGCTTGCAAACATAATTAAATTTTACATCATAGATGATAAGCTATAAAGTGATTAACAAAATAATTTATATTTTTCAATTTTATTCAATAACAATTAAGGGTGTCAATATAAAGAGTAAATTGTATATTGATGGTTCTTTTTGGTTATATATTATTAACTTTAGTCTGTATAAAGTGACCTCATACTATATTCTAATGTGAAAGTAAATTTTATACTCCTATAGAAATATTACAATTTATTACTAAAGAATATTTCAAAACAATAATCTTTTTTTATTTGAAATTGAATTGAATATTCTAAATATGTAATCAGTTAATTGATAAATCATACTTCTTTTTCGCAATCCATACTGTTCCATTCCCCAATCATTAGATTTAATTTCATTGGCAGAAACTCTGGAACTAATAGGTGTTGAATTCTGTGGATTACTCTTTCTTGTTTGAGTCTTCTTCTTTTGCTGCTCTTCTGTAAATGTTTCACTTTCTTTCTGATGCGATTGTGAGTTATATGTTTTCTTGTTAGGAGATGGGCTACGTTTTGTTTCAAGAATGGGTTTTTTCGGTGAACGCGGTGAAAGCCGCTTATTTTGACTCCATGTATTGTCGGTGTGAATAACATAGTCATGTTTCTTTTGTTTTAACGAGCTATGACTTCGCAATGCTGCACCAGTCTGTTCATCAATATTGTTGAGGAGTGTTTCCGCCTTTCCGGCGAGTTCCGCAAACCATGACATTGATAATATTTATTTTAAATCAGAAATTATTGTCAGCTTAGCTATAGAACTATAAAACTTCTGTAATAAATTAATTACTAATGTTATTGATTTTACGGCACAAAACTGAGAAAATGCGATGTCGGCTATTTTAAAACTTTCTTGCATAATTTAGGAAAAAACTAAATCATCACTTCATTAATAATTTGCCTATGTTGATTGTTTGACATTGGTATTCGATGTAATTTGACAGATTCAGTCTATGTGACAGTGACACGTAAACGGACAAGTTTTATAAGAAAATTATGTACTGGATGCCAGAGTTCAATTACTTATTTAAATAAATCTTAGATTTCCAAATCAAAAAATAACGTCGATTAAAAGTCAATAAAAAACCAATTTTTTATCAATTATTATCAATAAAGTTTTAACTCGCTGTGGTACTTTTACGTGATCTGTGATAAGTATTGATTGACATATAGTTTGTTGTTATTTGCTAATAGATATTTGATAAGAATAATTTCATATCTTATTTTACTGAAAACAGTATAATAAAAAACGTAAAACTGTATCCTACGATTGTTGTGTTATAATTGTTTGCGATGGACTTTGAAAGTCCCGACGTGGAAAAAGACTTTCCAGGTTTATACGCCTCCGAAACTGGACGAAAAAGTAATGAAAGTGATTGTAAGTAAAATTGTAATAAGTAATTAAGAGTATAAAGCTCAAATAGCTGTCATGAACAAATATTTATAATTATAAAAACTATTGAAATAAAAGTACGCAAGAACTTTTCTAAAAGAACATACTCAGAGCAATATAACCAGATAGTAAAATTAATTACAAATTTTTGTAGTATTTTTCATCAAAAATAAATCCTGCTCTGAAGATTCAAGACTTAATTTAAAAATATGAGAAATATTTCAGTTAATTAAATAAAACTGTTGAAAGGTTATGCAACACAATATAATTTTTTAAGCAAATTTATTTTGTTCGAGAGACAATAATTAAATATTTAAATAATTAATTACTATTTTCATAATTTTCCTATTAGTCTCAACTTCAAACGCAATGAATGATAATAAATTTCAAATAAAAGTTAATGTTTATTCATGAACCATTTATTAAATTCAAAAAAATAAAGCAAATTAATAATCAATTTTTAGTCAGCGATGGCGCCGATCATGAGAAACCAAGTAAAAAAGACTTATTAGGTAGACGTAAAGATAAAAAGGAATCTAAAAAAGATAGAGGATATGCAGCATTGGAAGGGGAAAGTTCTCCTGAAGAGGATACTGACACTAAGTTAGTATATGTATTGTATAAGTTCCAACAACAAAAAACAACTAGAGCAACAGTATGTTGACCTGATTAGTGAGTAATATATAAAATCTTGTTTAAAACTATGGTGCCCTACTATTGCGCATAAGTTACAAAAAGCAAGAAGTATGTTAGTATATTAAAATTATTACAAAAAATATTTTAACATATATTATCTTCATGTTTTATAACATATAATTTCTAGTTATTTAAACCAGAAATTTTTTTCATTGTATTTATTGCTATGTGAAAGCTTAGAATAAGAATTGAATTATTTCACAGCGATAAAGTTACAGGAAATCAATATATTGTCTAACAAAACATTTTTATTATTTTTTTATACTCATCCTTGTATGGGCAGACCTAAATAAAGAATCTATTTAATAATTAATATCATGTCTAAGTTTATGAAAACATTTCGGTATGTTGTATGAAATACACTACATGCCTTTTTGCTGTTTATAGAAGTCCTTCAAAATCAAAAAAGACAAAATCTTTTAAATTTCCCTCTAAAAACAAAGAAAAGCGTGAAAAGTCGCGCGATAAAGAAAAGGTTCTTGAAGATTCGGTTAAACATAAAGAGCTAAATGAGAAAGAAAAGAAAAAGGAGAAAGAAAGGGAGAAAGAGCGTGAAAAAGAAAAGAAAGAAAAAGAAAAGCGTGAAAAAATAAAAGAAAAAGACAAAGTTAGTACTGCATTATTTTATTTAAAATTATATATTTTTTTAATGTTATGCCATTTGTTCGTGACAATTCTAAAGTTATAAAAGCCAATTAGCAATGAAAGAGCATTTAGCGATCCAAATGAACCCACATTAATATCTTTAAAAGAAAATAAAATCAATAATGATTTTTTTCAGCAAACTAAAGCCGAATAACACAAAAGAATCTTTTTGACCACAAGTCTAGTATTGTTAATAATTTACTAATCTAAGAGCATACTGGGTGTTAGGAGACCGCTTCCGAAAACGAAGACAGACAATAGTACTAATGATATCTTTGATGATGGGATGTAAAATAAGTTTTATGTTATCCAATGACATAAAACTTTGTTATGGTGGAAAACGCGCCTAAAAGATTAAAATAATAATAAAAAAAAATCTGGTAGTAAGTTTTTGTTGCTGGGGATTATCTAAGAAGGCTCACAGATTCCTCATTCGACAATCAGTAGTGAGCCAATATTACTATATTTTCATGGGAGCCAGTCGTTGAAATTACTATGGTTATTAAGACTAACATCGTGTGTATCAAGGCAGGTGGTTCTGATATAGTGTTGTGTTTATTATCCAACTAGCACAACATACATTAGCGTATCACTTACCATGAGGTGCTCGTACGTCTTGATTGTCTTGCACATGTTGGAATTAAAAATATAAAATAAAAATTTTGATGAATCTGAATGATGAATTTATATCATGTTTCTCTCTATTTTATTATTCAAGGCTTTACTTTTCTTATTTTTGTTTACACTGCATTTATTATTCATTTGTTCTTCTATCTATACTTATGTTATCTTATTACTTACAATAATATTGTATATATATTCTGAATATATAAAGCAATATGTATCTTCTTATTTCTGTTGTTTGCTATGTTACATGTTTTTATGCTATATTAGTTAGACTTATTTCCGACAAATTTAATTTCTAATATGTCGTGTATACTATTTCTATCTACTACCATGTCTACAGGTCAACAAAACCGTACTGTATTTTATTAAGAATGTTTTGTTTTGCTTTAGTGTATTTCAATTGGATATTTATGTTTATATTAATATTTCACGATTCAGCTATACTTCCCGTAACTTATGCATAAATTTGACGCTAAGTTGTTAGACGTCGCGACCTTGTCGAGTAAACACTCGACAAAGAGCGCTCATTCAGTTGTCTTTTGAAATCGCGACATGCATCACCTGCGCAGCGTTTTTACAAAGGTGCCATTTTGTTTAGTTACGTGTCCGCGATGCGAGCATTTCAGGCTTTTGCCCATTATAAATTATCAATTTTATCTATACAATAATATTTTGAAACAAATCGCAGCCAGAATAATTTAGGCAAGAATATTTTTTCTGTATTTTGTTTAGGGAAAACCTGACAAATATTATAAAAATATATTTATTTACCGGTAAAACTGTTTAACAGGAAAAAGAAGAGAAGGCGAAATTCAAATTAGAGTCAAAGGAAAGGTTAAAAGATGATAAGAAAGAGAAAGTAAAAGACAAAGAGAAGGATAAAGTGAAAGAAAAAGATAAGGAGAAGATAAAGGAGAAAGATAAGGACAAGAAAGATAAGAAATTGACTAAAGTACCGTCAACAGTGACATCGGGAGTGCCTTTTGAAGAAATATTTACTTTGGGAGGTATGTTTAATAAATGTACTAACGCTGGACATTACAATTATTTCAATATTACACATAACTTTAATCGGTTGGTAGCTTTCATGCATCAGTGGCTTAACGCTTGTGTTACTAAACAAGATCTCGGGTTCGATTCCGGGAGTGCATGTTTATGGGCTTTGGTTGGTGTAGTTTTTCTGAACCCACCTGACTGTTTATCATTCTTATGCCGAAAATCTGCTGCCATAACAGCACTGGTGTGGTCTCTATATTCTTGTTCTGAGCGGGCTGGAAGCCACAGCGGCTCTTACAGCTCATCTGACACTGGGCTCGTGGACCCGGATCCACGGCCTGAAACTGGTGTGGTCGTAGACGCGCATAATCAGTATTAAGTTTCAACCTATTAATAAATATGTATTTTACTTAGGAAATTTACAGACTAATAATATCAAATGAATGTTTAATGGTAAATGATTGACATCTTTACACTTCATAATTTTTTTTTTTGTACTTCATCAGACAATCGCTGTAATGGTCACTATAATCAACCTCACTGAGATTATCGCCGTAATTAAGATGTGATCATCACTATCAATTATTATCTTTTTTCGATGAAAGAGGAAACGTGTTAATTCTTCTCAGATCTATTATGCCCATCAGGGTTATTGATTCCTTTAGTGTTCCCAGTATGATTCGCTATTACATGTAAATAATGATATCAATTTAATTTTAAAACCAATTCTACATACAAAAATTGTCCAAACAGTTAATATAAAAAAGAGCTGATAAATATTTTGAGTTAGCTGCTTATAAAAAAAAAAAAAAAAAAAAAAAAAAAAAAAAAAAAAAAAAAAAAAAAAAAAAAAAAAAAAAAAACCAGTCTAGATCGTTGCGATGTTTGATCCGGACTACCACATGTAAAGACACGAAACATAAAGAAACCATTAAACTTTCCCACTCTCAAGATTTAGGATCTTCTCTTACAAGGATATAGTAGGAATGATGAAAGCGGGTTCGTGCTTTCGGTGAAGGAGAAAACCGTGAAGAAATCTGTGTATTCCAAGATCACTACATTTTTGTATGACATCCGGCCTTCCGCTCTCGGCAAGCGTAATGGATTAAAGACATCTTTCTCTCTATGTTAGAGAAGAATCCAAAACAGTTATTTATACGTTAATATATCACACACCTCTTTTTGTCAAAGGTTACAAATAATATTTAGTACCTAAATTATTCAAAATAATTAATAATATTTCAATGAATAGTTTACCATTATCATATAAACGTAGCTGATACCCGCCGATAATGTTCTTATAGTGTATATTTACTTTATATGTATATATTTAAAAATCTGTTTTGTCCTCTAATTTAAAGGACTTTACCAACTCTAAAACAATAACTTCACCACCAATAAATCCTATATCTTTTATATCATACTTTATACCAGATATCCTTAAAATGTAGTCGACATAAAGGAAACTTGTATTTGTAGGTCGACGAAGTCGAGAAATCGACACCTAATTATATATATAATTTATTATATATATATTAATTGAACGCAAGTTCTTATTAGAATCTTAAGGTACTGTATTATTTGGGTTACTTATTTGTACTAGATTGATAGATAGTCACCAAGAGAGTTATTCAGTATACTAATTTTTTTTTAAACTTTTCCATAACTTTCGAATTTTAATCTATTTTTTTTTTTATTTATTACCTGCTTAATTATGTTTACGTATTTTGTATCAATAATTATGAATTACACTTGATATTTACTGATTTTTTTTATGAAGAATTGATGTCAAGTTTAGACACTCAACCAACCGCAAAATTTTTAAATTGGTTAAAAAACTAGAAATAAGATTTTTAAAGTAAATATGTTGGCTATGAGAATCTAAGATATCAGATCCTATTTAAAAACGGGTTCTTATCCAAAATAGCTTGGAAATGCCGGGTGCACACGTACCAATTTTATTGGGTGATTATAACAGAAATGCAAAGAGGTGCTGACCTCTATTTTATACCAAAGACATCGATGTCAATGAAATAAATACCGTATGGTGATTACATTAAAAATATGTGTTAAAAATTAAAATGCTTTACTGTTATAATAATGAATAATAATAAACCGCCCACATAATACTCCCACTTAAGCTACACAGAGCCTTCTCCCACAAGGAGATAGTCAAGGCCATTTTTCCCCAACGCCGGCCAAGTGCGAGTTGTTGGATTAACATACATTTAAATGAAGTCAACTTTCATGATTATTTTGTTGGTTTACATATAATGTACGCAAACCCACATATAACCTTATAGGGGTTTTAGGTCACGGCCTCTCAAATAAAACATATTTTTGCTGTAATTGAGGAAATTGTTTTTAGTGTCTTCATTTCTTTTTCATTTACAAAATATTTATTTTAACAATAATATATAAAAAAATAATGAACTATTCCTTAACCTTTAAAAGCATTTCAGAGAAATCTCAAAGCTACTAGCACAATGCGAAGTAGTATTTATCATCCTAACTGGCGCCATTGTTATGAGAAGAGGTATCATTTACCATCATATGTTCTTCTTTTTGTCTTTCGCTATGGAGATTAAAAAAAAATCATTCACCCAAATGTTTAATAGACAAACGCTGTAATGGCAGATTATTGATGACAATGGGTTACATTTCTTTAAGTAATTAAAAAAAATATATAATATGTTACCAGTGATACTAATCGCTTTGAACTCAATACTCCTACTACTCGATGATCCAAAACAGGTGTGTTTTATCATCTTCGGTCACAAAATATAACAATAACGGTTCAAGGTAACAGATAACACAACGCTAGTAAGTTTCGTAACGTTACGTTTGTGCAGTATCATACAATTTCACTTTGCTAACTGCCGCGCTGTGTTTTCAATGTACTAAAAATGAATCCCTTTCTATATGGATTCCCGATTGGAGGTAAGATTGATTAATCAAAATTATTTTCGATTAAATTAATTAGATTTTGCTTAAATGTTTCTTTTAGTTCATATTTTCTATCATAAACAGGAGCTTTTTATTTTATTTGCTTTCATTACTGGTGGTACGTCCGTCTTCTAATTGGGTCCACCGTCCACCTTGTTTCCCAGTTTCTTCTGAAAAAGCACTAGTTCGTAAACATTCCTATGTTTTGGATTATACGGCGTTTCCTAACTAGTAATATTACTGTAATAACGATATTTAACATCTTGTGTTTTCTAATCGGAAGAGCTCATTGTTGTGCAACGTATATCATCCTAACTACCATCACCTTATTATGAGTGGACTTGTCACTTATCATCGGATAAATGTCCTACTCGATTCCAGCATTTGTCTAAATTTTTTTTTTTTTTTTCAATTTTCTTCTTGATATATTTTCCATAATTTCCTAAAATTACCATATAAATATTTCAGTATCATTATTTTTATATTAATATATATATAAATTTTTAATAGTATTCTTTTGTCAAATTTTATTTAGAGTAAAATGACCTTTTTTTGACAAATGACCTGGACGTACAGTGTTAAGGAGTGAAGAGCTTCCATCTCCACCCCGAGTTGCGGCCTTATCAAAGCTTCTCACTGTCATAACTAAGATTATGTGCTAAAGCGTTACTACGATTACGGCAAATACCATTAAAGCGACACCTTAGGACTAAAAAAAAAGACTTACACATATTAATAAAGAAAATACAATTTCCTATATGTAGCTATAACCCCGTTTTGGTAACACAATAAGACTAAAAGTAAACGAATAGAACGAAGGTTCTTAACTGTGTTTAGGGATGGTGTGAGTTGGTCGAGAACCTCACGTCTCAAATATGCTTTATGACTACTAGATTTAATCTGTAAAGACACGGTTGTCACAAATATGCCTGCTCCTAAAGCCGATGTTTTAATCTTGTTTCTAGTGGCTCTGCCTATATTCGGAGTGCCCCTTCAGCAATCAGTGGAGCGCTCGAGATGCCACGACGACACCGGACTGCCTCTGGTTGTACGCGACAGCATAGACTATTTGCAGGTAAATAGTTAATAGTTGAAGTAGTAATCTTATTGTTTTAAACAATCTGAAGACTTCAGAGAAACGATAACTACCTACAATTTTTTACCCTATTTCAATAAAGTAAAAAAAAAGTGTTGGCAAAATGTTTTTATTCTAAAAAACAAGGTTAAGGCCGTTATCATCTCAACAGATGGACCTCTGCTGCTTGTGTTTTATAATGAATACAACTAAACCAATTCTAACTATAAACTAGTTTATTAAAAAGAAAACAAATACATAAAAATATCATCTGAAATGTGAAACAACGCTTAATAAGTATAACTTATGCTTAATTCAAAGTGAAAGTAGTAATTTAGTACATAATTGTGATATCTTTAAAATGTCATCTAACGGTTGTTAATTTAATGTGAACAAATTCTAAAAATATTTAATTTATCGAAATTTTGTTTCCATATATTAGGGGGACCGGAAAGTAATGTCGTTTCTGCGCATGCCAATACTTGATTGTCATTTGTCAGCTCATTGTTTTGTTCAGAGGCGTACCAAAGACATTGTGAGGTTATAGTGATTTCTTTACTTATAGACAATTGAATTACAATTTTTTTTTGTAATTTTGGGTAAAATGGCCAGCCAAATACCAGAAGAGGTACACATCCGGCATTGCATGCTCTTTGAGTTTCGCAAGGGAAATAACGCAACAGTTGCTACCAAAAACATTTGTGATGTTTATCCAAATGCACTGGACATTCGTAAATGCCAAAGGTGGTTTTCCAAGTTCAAATCGGGTAATTTTGATCTTTCCGACTCGTATCGATCAGGAAGACCATCAGCGTTAGACAACGACGTGTTAAGGGCGGAAGTGGAAGCAAATCCGTGTCAGACGATCGAGGAATTGTCAAACAGTCTCAACAAACCTTGGTCGACCATCCAAGAACATTTGAAGCAGATTGGAAAAGTAAGCAGAGCAGGTGTTTGGGTCCCGCATAATCTGTCCGAACAGAATAAGGCTAACCGATCAATCACATGCAACTTATTGCTTCAACGACACAACACAGAAGCGTTTTTTGATCGCTTGATCACAGGAGATGAGAAATGGGTCCTGTATGATAACCCAAAACGCAAAAGGCAGTGGCTCTCTCCAAATGAAATTCCTCGGAGTACTGCTAAGCCAGGTTTACACCCCAAAAAAGCGCTTTTGTGTGTTTGGTGGAGTATTCGCGGCATTGTTCATTTTGAATTACTGAAACCTGGAGAAACTGTTACTGCAGACCTCTACAGCGAACAATTGCAGCGAGTCAATCAATCTTTAATTGAAAAGTGGCCAGCGATTGTCAACCGAAAAGGCGTCATTCTCCAACATGACAATGCAAGACCGCACTGCGCAAGGCGAACTCTAGAAAAAATTAATGAATTGGGGTGGGAGGTGCTGCCTCATCCACCATATTCGCCCGATGTTGCACCATCGGATTTCCACTTATTCCGAGCGCTGCAACACTTTTTAAGTGGCAAAACATTTGCAAATTTGGATGATATCCAAAATGCCATCTCTAGATATTTTGCCGAAAAACCAATTAATTTTTATCGATCAGGGATTGAAAATTTACTCACTAGATGGCAAAAGGTTATTGACAATGATGGGGAATACATCATTGATTAAAAATAAAGACTCGTTAAAAATGTATGTGTTTGTATTTAGCGTAAGAAAACGACATTACTTTCCGGTCCACCTAATATATATTACTAGGTGAATTGTTATTATTTGTATATATGTGTTATTTATGTTAAAACTTTATGATCGTTGCGAGGTTGAAATATTTGTTCATACATCCATCCGCTCCGTCTATATTTGCTAACCAGTAGTCATTATTGTATTCCGGTCTTCAGCTTGATGTACGAAGTGAAATTACTAAAGTAATATCGATACCATACTATATATTAAAGTTGATAAGCACTGTGTGGTGCTGTGTAAAGATAATAACTAACCACTAATAACTATACTACTACAATACTATATACGATTTGTGGTAAGTGTACGCTTTTGCATATATTCCATCAATAGGTGAACTTGCTCATCAGCCCTGTAGTGCCGGGCCATTAAGAATAGGACTAAGGTATTCTCTGCCTGTCGTACAAGGCGACTAAAAGGGTCCTCGGTTTCGTAGGCTTTGAGGGTAGGGGCCCTCAGAGCTTAATAAGCGAGCCTTAGGAGGACGGCAAATACATTGTGGTCTTGTATTTGCCGTAGCAAAGCGTGAGGTCTAGGAGGGCTTTGGCCCTTCCGTGGAATGTTTAATCGAGAGTGCAGGGGGGCGCCGGTGCGTTCCGTAGGAGATCCCGGAGCCCCTCCTAATGCACTGAGGGAGACCACCGAGGGGGTTTTAGTGGGTAGAAGCCCCACATAACCTTGTCTTCCCCCCAGAAGCAAGGTATCTTTTAAGATTTCCCCCCGCGAGAAAAGAAAAAAAAAAAAAAGGTGAACTTGCTCATATTTTACCTGTATTGCTTAGTTATATTAAAAATCTTAATTTTCTGTATTTCGTGTATTAGTTGAATCGAAGAGACACATATTAATGTTTTGTTTTCATTAGTAATAACTTAATTAATTAATTTAGTAATGACTTAGAATTTATTCTAAGGTATGTGTGAAGTCACCAACCCGCATTGGGCCAGCGTGGTGACTATGGCCCAATCGCCCTCATATTGAGGGTAGGCCTGTGCTGCAGCAATGGGGGCGTAAATGGGCTGTTATTACTTACTTTTGTTTTCATTAACAATAAAATAATTTTTTGAACTAACAATGTGTAGACATTGATAACAAATACCTTGCTCAAACATAACCTTCCGTTATCTCTTATACTATAATACAAATGTTGACTCTGTTTCGTACCACAAACATTACTAGATTTTTTTGTTACAGCATACGTAAAAATTTTAATATGAAAAAAATAAAAGAGATTTTATTAAGCCAACAGTTCATTTAGTAAAGTATCATTATCTGAAAATCCAGATGATTTTTTTCACTAGCGCTTTAAATATTTGATCGTGTACGACATTACGAACGGATGTTAAATTGCTGCGGAATGTTATTTGTTATACAATTACGTCGTGTTATGAATATGCGTTGCGTTATAATATTTACCGTCGGTTGGTATCATTAAATGACAATAATGTACTTTGAACAATGCACTTTCAAATCCATTTTGGTTATTTTTTCAAAGTATTGTAATTTCAATTGGCGAAATACACGAATATGTTTCGGTTTACATCATAATATCGTCACACCTAATTACCCACTACTAACTTATGTTAGTCCCAAGTTCGATGAGGTCACTAATCATCGGAAACAATACAGAAATGTACATGAAGTGATTAAACAATTTTTTTTGTGATTTTGATGCACACAATGTTGTTGTAGAGAAATAATTCTTAAACTTTAGTAACTTACAGGCGAAGAATATAGAAATTATTTCAATTAAAATACTATTATGACCTATATCCAGCAGTGGCTGACTATCGATCGAAATGATCATGATGATGTCATACTAATATTACCCTTCGAGATATTCGATTATTAGATAAAATTTATAAAATGAAAATGATATATGAGGGGTAATAAAATACGAATTGTGTCATACTTTTATAAATTCATAAACTACTTTATCAAATTTTATGTTACAGATAAAATACTGGAAACAAAATTTCTATTACTTACTGTTATATTAGGGGGATCGGAAAGTAATGTCGTTTTCTTACGCTAAATACAAACACATACATTTTTAACGAGTCTTTATTTTTAATCAATGATGTATTCCCCATCATTGTCAATAACCTTTTGCCATCTAGTGAGTAAATTTTCAATCCCTGATCGATAAAAATTAATTGGTTTTTCGGCAAAATATCTAGAGATGGCATTTTGGATATCATCCAAATTTGCAAATGTTTTGCCACTTAAAAAGTGTTGCAGCGCTCGGAATAAGTGGAAATCCGATGGTGCAACATCGGGCGAATATGGTGGATGAGGCAGCACCTCCCACCCCAATTCATTAATTTTTTCTAGAGTTCGCCTTGCGCAGTGCGGTCTTGCATTGTCATGTTGGAGAATGACGCCTTTTCGGTTGACAATCGCTGGCCACTTTTCAATTAAAGATTGATTGACTCGCTGCAATTGTTCGCTGTAGAGGTCTGCAGTAACAGTTTCTCCAGGTTTCAGTAATTCAAAATGAACAATGCCGCGAATACTCCACCAAACACACAAAAGCGCTTTTTTGGGGTGTAAACCTGGCTTAGCAGTACTCCGAGGGATTTCATTTGGAGAGAGCCACTGCCTTTTGCGTTTTGGGTTATCATACAGGACCCATTTCTCATCTCCTGTGATCAAGCGATCAAAAAACGCTTCTGTGTTGTGTCGTTGAAGCAATAAGTTGCATGTGATTGATCGGTTAGCCTTATTCTGTTCGGACAGATTATGCGGGACCCAAACACCTGCTCTGCTTACTTTTCCAATCTGCTTCAAATGTTCTTGGATGGTCGACCAAGGTTTGTTGAGACTGTTTGACAATTCCTCGATCGTCTGACACGGATTTGCTTCCACTTCCGCCCTTAACACGTCGTTGTCTAACGCTGATGGTCTTCCTGATCGATACGAGTCGGAAAGATCAAAATTACCCGATTTGAACTTGGAAAACCACCTTTGGCATTTACGAATGTCCAGTGCATTTGGATAAACATCGCAAATGTTTTTGGTAGCAACTGTTGCGTTATTTCCCTTGCGAAACTCAAAGAGCATGCAATGCCGGATGTGTACCTCTTCTGGTATTTGGCTGGCCATTTTACCCAAAATTACAAAAAAAAATTGTAATTCAATTGTCTATAAGTAAAGAAATCACTATAACCTCACAATGTCTTTGGTACGCCTCTGAACAAAACAATGAGCTGACAAATGACAATCAAGTATTGGCATGCGCAGAAACGACATTACTTTCCCGTCCCCCTATTAATTATGAATCATACGACTTTGTTACGAATGTTTTTAAAACATGTTATATATGTGTTCACAGGCGCACGGTTTAAAATCAACGCAGATCTACCGTACGGAACCCGATAAGATCAAGCTGCAGCAGCTACGCAAGCTATTCACAGACCGAGGACCAACCTTTCCATACCACTGGGACGTACCCGTCGCTTGTGCCATGCTTAAAGCATTTATAAGGTACTCTTTTTCGACTACATTTGGCTCCTTTTTGACGTTAATTCCTCAGGAAGTTATTTAACATAAGGCCAAAAATCGTGATGTGATCATCGTGACAATTGTTTAAAAATGGAAAAACTCCGCCACTAGTTTAGACCATATATGGCTTGTTTTTGTTAGTCGAAGGTAAATCTTTATACCTTGCTTCTGGGTGTCATACAGAATCTTCCTGGTCATCAACAATGCGTTACGTGTAGTCTTGAAAACTCATATTGAATGCATTCTTAGCTCTTCTTACTTAGACAAAGTACTGCCTGCACACCAAAAAATTATATACATATTTCTTTTCCAAGTGAGCACAGGGCGTTCACCTTGTAGTGGCTAATAACTATGTGCTAGTTACTAGCAGTACTACAATATTAGTATGAATAAACTACAAAATATAAATATTGCAGCTGACCATATACACAGACATTTATGTATGTATAAATCGTATCTCATTAGATTCATAACAAACCGCATGAATATGAAAATAATAATAGATCTACACCGTCAACAGGTTCTATTGCGCTTTAACGTGACATTTACGTAGGTGGTTGCGTAGGTCTTAACCTTACAGGTAATTACCATGCAATCAATATTTCTATAGTCATTTACTATAGCCAGACGTGTAAATGTCTTTATATTCTTCAAAGATCACAATGCGTTGCTTATAAAAGAACTTCTTACGGGATCTCTATCGGTCTTTTTACTGGTAGTAGGTTTTTGTTGCTGGATACTGTCTAGATAAGAAACCGTAAAGGATATTTCTAGCCCGTAACAGTGGCGTAAAAACATTGTTGTTTTGCCGGTTTGAGAGACGTTGTAGCTAAATAAATTACCAATTGTAAGCATGACCGATTTCAGGAAGAGCTACTTTTTCTATCACTTACCACCATACTATGCTTGCCAACTGGTATAACAAGCGTGGCGAGGACGTCAAGTACACTGATAAAGAAAGTAATGTGTTTTAAGAAGTTTAAGTTACGCCTAACATAAAATAACATGCGATAACCATAAAAATACTGACGTACATTACCTAGGACAAACAGACAAATCATTTTTTTTTAAGTTGTTCTGGTTAATGCATGACACTAATGTAAATATTTATATAAACTGAAGTAAAAACTTTTTTCGTTTCAGCGAGCTGCCGGAATCAATCCTTACGCAGGAATTGCACGGTCAATTTGAACAGGCGACCGCTATAGCTGAGCCGCAGAGAGAAGCAACCATGGTGTCGCTCATAACCAAGCTGCCGACTTGCAACCACAACCTCCTCGCTTGGCTTATGAGACACTTTGCTAGTGTCGTCACAAATGAACCGGTGTGTCCAGTATTTTATTAATATGTAAAAGAAATTATCTGTTAATCTGCTGTATTACTGATTAACATCTATTTTTTTTTAATTCTGGTAAAATTTCAGGTGAATCAAGCAAACATACAAACGATCGCGAACTCGATTGCACCAGCGCTCAACATGTCGTACAACTTACTCGCATATCTCATCACTAAATCTGAAAAACTCTTCCCAGATGTCAGTCTCGCCAAGTACGTTTTTATCTGTAAAAATAAACTCAACAACCTTTTTGTCTTTAATAATTAAGCACACAAATCAAAATTTACATGGTAACAAGAGAAAATGAGGCCATGGATGGTAAGCCATTCATGCCCGGAAACTATTTTATGTTGACAGTTAGAATACAGTAGTATTATTATCGTGGCAGATTTCCAATATACAGGCAGACAGACAAGAACTAGAGCAAGCAGGTAGTAACAAAAAAAACCTGCCACTAATCAAATTTCACGACATGGGGCCCCGACATTAAGTTGTTTATTATAAAAAACAATCTACATTCCACTTTGAAAAACACTAGTACCGTGTGAAATTACAATCTTTATAGACATTTAACAATTCTTGCCGTTGTGTTGTTTAACAAAAAACATTTGAATATGTTTATTCAGATATGTACCCCCGCTCCTATCCATCCCGGCCGACTTCCCGGAGACAGCGGCGGAGATCAGCGCGGAGCTCCGCAAGCAGGAGTCCCTCCTCAGTCAGATACACGCGGAGATGCACGCCGGTTTCATAACCAGCGCGCGTGACCAGCAGCTTTGGGAGGCGCAACGTATCGTTACTCAGCTGAAGGTGAGCACAAACAGAGTTATATTCATGGGCAAATACATGAACTCGTACAAAATGATTGTCTATAATCATCACCATAACCGGTTTTATATTTTACCAAGGAACGAGACAAGACATTGATAAGTACATTCGACAGTAATGATATGGTGTTAAGATGATAAACTCCACTACTTGTGGCTTCGAATTGAATCTGAGACCTCTTTATTATAAGACAAGCACTTATCCACTGCGTCATTTTAATACTGTTCGTTTCGTAAAACTTTTACATATATATGTACACATATAATTACATATATATGTTCAAATTATAATACATCTATATTTGAAGCAATATGACTTGAATACTTTTTACTTTTATTCTAGAGGAAACTGCGATCTGTCCAAAAGTCTGTTGAACCTACTTCTCTTCCGCACCAACCATCCGTTGAAGAGAAACAGACTGACGAAGAAGCAGCAAAAGACACACAAATAAATGAAACCGCGCAAGATATTGAGACCATGAAAACCCCTTCCATAGATGCATTTCAGGTCACGAAAGAATCTCCAAACGTACCTGATCCTTCTTTCCCTGTTGAGTTCGAAGACAACTTTAGTTTCCAAACGACGAACGTGAAAGAGACGCCGGAAGAGGAAACTCCACAAGTGGAGCAGACGAAAGAAAAACCGAAACTAACAGAGAAAGAGTTAAAAGTATTAAGACTCGAACTAGAGAATGCTGAATATTTGCAACTGAAATCTCTATTACAGGCGAAGATTAATTCAGAACAATTTGAAATCGTCAAATTGAGGAGTCACGTCGCTTTAAAGAACAAACAAGAGGGCAACGTGCAAAATAACAAAGACAGTAAAGAAAATTATACGGCAGAAGAGCAAGAGTTGAGACAAAAACTGATGAAAGAGAATGCTATGTTGGAACAGAGACGGCTGAGCCTCGTCAATCAGATATTTCAAGAAAGAGTCGCTTGCGTTCAACTTAAAATTGAGTTGGCGATGAAAGAGATACTCTCTAAATCATAGATTATGCGAACTGCTTAACTGCTTCCTTGACTTAGTGGTTATCCGCTTGCTTTCTAGCATGGAGGTCCCTATTTCGATTTTAAGGCTTATTATGTTCGGTTTTCGAGAAGGTTTTATCGAATCAACTTGATTAACTACCACCCTTATATTGTAAATTTGACGCTACAAGGACATTGTTGTCTTTTGTCACTTTGTGACTATCGACATATAATCGCCAAAGTATTCTGATTGAGCACCTATCATCAATCGCAACCTCATTGTAACCTTACTCATATGAAATGGACATTAAGTTTTACTCCATTACCAATTAACAAAATATGTTATTTATTTATATTATATTTTAAGCTATAATAATAAGATTAACTTAGATAATTTTATCTGTTTATCATTTATGAAGCTCTGATAGCTTAATTTGTACGGCAGTCGTAAGCCCTGTACGTATTCTAGCGGCACAGGTTCGATACCCAATGAGCTCTAGCTTCCGTTAAAAGAAAACGTGTGGAAACCGTCAAAATTCAGTAAAACCAACATTCAGCTATAACCATAACAACACCCGTTAACCCGCACTTCGTTGGCATAGCGGATAGAGGGTCTTGACTTTTGAAAGGGGTTGAGTTCAATTAGTGAGAACATTAAGTGGACTGTCTATTTAATTCACAAATTTTTTTGATGTTGTTTAATACGTTAGATTAAATCTATATAAGATTTTAATATACAATTTATGAATGTGAATGTAAACGATTTAACAAATAAAATAGATGTTATAATAAAATCCTAAATTAATCTTTTAATTTACTTTTCTTTTCAGGCGCCCATATTTTAATATATGTTGCCAATTAATAGAAATTCTCATTAAGAACTATTTCCTTTTCCCTTAATATAAGTTTCATGGACCATTTTGTAACATTTGGAACTTATTAATCTGGTCGTGTCTATTAACGTGATCAAAGATCTCGTGAAATCAGTAGTATCATAAGCATTTAACCAGCACTTAAACTTTTTTATACGACATGGTAACGAAGCTAGTCGAACGAAATCTGATGGTAATTCATACGCCCGTCCACAACAATGTGGGGCTAGTTATGATGTTAAACATTACCACGTTATGGTCTTTATGAGACGCAGTGTTCAAGGAATACCACTATGTATAAACCCGTCGAACCGGAAGACAACAATATTCGGCACACTTCTATTTAACGCTAGAAATAAGCTTGGTTGTGGAAACCTACAAACCGGCAGATGCGATTGCTATGCGACCGCCAAATACCATGGTAATATATATATTTTTATTATTATAGTATGAATGAGATATACACATATGGTTTTTCTTAGTCCCTTGTATCTCTTGTTGGAATAACTACAGAAGAACCCCAGAGCGGAAAACTTTCCATATAACTGCCTCTGTCGCACACAAGCTTCTGCATGTCTTACAACAAGGAGGTCCTTTATTCGATTCCACCAGAACTATATAGTAAGCCCAAGAACCAACTGAGTGAAGGTTTTATCGACCCTCTCTCGGTATCTCATCATCAGCCGATAGACGTCCACGTCCTCAGTACTTACCACATTCATATTTATTGCCACTGCTGTGTTCAGGCGGTACACATAGAGCCAGAGCATTCTGGGCGAGCACACAACGATCCGCCACATTGTTACTTAACGGCGTGTATATTCGTGCTTGTATGTTAGCTCATTGTAGATTAAAAAAAAAACCAAGTATGATTTTATTCTTTTTATATGGAATTCATTTAACGAGGTTTTCACTAATAAATTACAAGGTGAAAACTTTTGTTATCGAGGCCAAATACGGCTGCGTGTCTAATATAACATTTTCAATTAATTTAGAAACATTCCTATTGCGTGTCCGTTCTCATTGGTAAATTCTTATACTATTTATTTACTGAAATTTAATAAAAAACTTATTTTAAAATCTTTAATTTTCATACAAATCGTGTACTACCCGATGTTAATTCAGAATTTAATAAAATGGTTAATAAAAAATTTAACTTGAAATTTTTAAACAAATAATAAAGTATGTTATCTGTTGTGGTTAGGCATCGCCACGTGACCCGTTAGTTCCTGGTTCGATTCCCGAGCTATTTGTTATGGAGTTTGGACAATGGAGCTACTTGTAATGAAGTTTTTAAGAACCCGCCTTCCTAGATGCCGCCGTTATACCGTACATCTGATCGTATTATTGCATTGTGTATGTTCCAGCCGACGCCATGAGAGTCATAGTACTCTAGGCCAGTTCACTTCAACATACATGACGACTTTATTATCTAACTTTATGTAAAATTAAAGTCTAATGTTAGACCTGCTGACAAATCGGCCGGTAACGAACATTTCTATTTATCATAGATTCTGCATTTTAACATATGCTCAGGACTTATTAGCCTTTAATCACGCAGTCTGAAACACTATATACAAAATATATCAGTAAGAAAACATTACTGTACAAAACATTGTATAAAAGTGATATGTTATATTTTATTTGATTAAGTTTACTTATGACTTAGTAAATTTTAAAAAGACCCTAATACAATTTTTTTCAATTATTAATTCACAAGCGCCTTGATTTGCGATCAACCATTGAATTGATAGGCAAAATATTAAGATATTTATTACTATAATTATTTTTATTACTTGATTGAATTATTATGTAATATTATCATAGACGATTATACAAACCGTTAAAATTGTTCTTCCCTACTATTCTTGTTAGAATCCATCCATTAAATTACTGTGCATGAGTATTCAATCTCTATATCATTAAAATATTTTACAATTGTCCAATAATTTTATAATTTTTGTTCTAGAATTTGCGATATTTATAACAAAATAATGGGGACGTGTAAATGTTGCCCTAATTGCATAACTATGTCTCGATATTATCTTATGTATATATCAATTATTTATCGCCTTAAGTACATCGGTATCGGAACAAACTCAGATACGCTTCATATAAGTGATAATAATGTTACACTTGTAACAATTATAATAAAATTATCACTTGTTTCTACTGAATGTATGAGTACAATGTCGTTTTAAGGCATGTTATATTAAGACAATTTGACAGTTAAAAACAATATACGCCCAACCTAGTTTTTACATATCTATTGATATTTGTTACTTGTATATATAAAAGTACACATATATATATAGCACGATTTCATGTATCTCTAAAGATTATCTGTTGTATCTTCTACATATATATGATAAAAAAAAATATAGAAATGTAATTTTACGCTATTAACTGAAGAAAACTATACCAACAAACGAAATTTCTATTGTCCATGACTGATTTACTTTCCAAAGGTATTCAAGTTTTATATATTTTGATAATACTATCGTAAGGTTGATAGTTGACGTCAATTTTAATAGGCGGTCTCTTTATGAATCACAATAGAGCTGAAATACTAAAAAGTCATGACGTACAATGACTAGAGATGTAAGCTTATTGACCCTGACCAATAACCCTTGAGATTGATCAATGGTTGCACTGACCAGTGACCGATATAGTTTGTTGAATATAATGCCTAATATACTCCTACATATCATACAGCTTGTGCCGCATCGACTGCATGCGAGGCTAAAGCGACAATGATCTGAAGAGGATAAGAAAAATGTATATCTTTAATATTATATCAACATATGTATATATTTATTTTAAAGGTTTAATTCGAACTACAAACTATCATATCGGCGATAAATATTAAACAAACAAGGAAATAGAAAGATTAAGCAGAATATGACGGAAGTAATATCTAACTTGCCCATTTTCCAAATCTGGAAATTTATTTTTGGATTATCTTTAGATATAGTAGGTATTTTTAAAAAGAACTCATCAAAATAGGACCTCGCTCCTGTGACTTCTAAAAATAATACTGAAAAATAAATAAAAAAATGTCGTCGTTAGATAATAATAAATAAATTTTAAATCGGGAATGAAACTCTTTCAAAATATCTTGAAATTTTTGCATCCACGTCGTTAAGAGAAACTAAAAGGGAAAACATAATATTTATGATTATTGCAAGAGAGGAATAGTTCATTTTCGTACGGAACCCTTTTATTCTAGTAATAATTCGTCAATCTCCAGCGTTAATTCTTGTGAAATTCATTGAGAACTGGCCGCGTGCACTTAAAAGGTCGAATTAAATTAAATTCCTATAAAGGAATGACTCAGAATTGAGACCACGGCCAATTACGAGGTAGATAGTTCTCGCAAAGATTTTAAACCTACATTTTGTTTCTTTTGAATTACAGCTTAAAACATTTTCAACGTATTAATTTTGTGAATAACATTTCAAAACTTTTATATTTAATTCGTGGTAGAAATTGTAACTGCATCATCTCAATCATCATCTCAAACAAAATCAATCATCAATAAACAAAGAAAAAAATGTACGTGTATGTGTATGAAGAATAATATTATAATTGCAAAATTGTTAAAGATAACCTCGTGTAAGACGTTATGATCATTCAAAAGTACATATCAGGTCCCAGAACTATACTCAGTTCGTGTAAAAGAATATAATACAGGGTTCAGGTTAGTGTACTTAGTACTACTTCATATATATTGCAATAAATTGGATATCTCTTATTATTTGTTGTTAGTCTACGATAGAATTACTTAATTTACAATGATTAAAACTACCAGACAATACGGTGTAGGTAGAATCATTAGCACAAGTAAAACAAATTTAACAGCATTTTACATTCACTGGATAATTGATTATGAAGCGAACAGAGCCTTTCTCTCTTGTCTAATTGCCGGTAATTGGTACGATTCAACAGTAAGCAGAAAAAGAAATATTGAAACGTTTGCTAACATTCACTTCGATGTTACCTGCCTTTACTTACTGGTGGTTAGTCTTTGTTGCCAGAAATCTGTCTAGATAGGTTCTACCGCGTAATTCTTTTGCCAAACAGTAATCGACAAACTTTACTATTTCGTTTTCCATCAGGTGAATATCTCACTCGTATCATCGATTCATCGATAGTGACATACGTCTAAGATTCATACCTCCGTTGTCGATAATTCGTGCCTCTTACTTCATAACGCCCACAATGAAAAATTGGAGCACTACCGACACCAGCGTTTTTGTTTGGATTTGACGTGAAGAATTGCAAGAAGAGTGAACACGCTTCTTCTAGGCTATTTTTCCATTTATTGAACGTGCAGAACACAAAGGACGGACTTAATGTCTAAATAGCAATTTTTTTTATTCTACGAATCGAAGAGACGAGCAGTACGTTCACCTGATGATAAGGGATCCGTCTGCCCATAACAATGTGGCGCTAGTTAGGATGGTATACTCAGGTTCACATTGTGTTCGTCGCTTTGAGACTTAAGATGTTAAGTCTCGTTACTTCCGTAATTACACAAGCTACAGCGCCCTTTAAACCAGAAAACAGTAATGTATACACTCTACTGCTTGATCGCGAAATAAACGCTGCAGTGGTATCTTCCTAAACGGTCGTCGGCAACAGAACCACCAATGAACTAGTCCTAGAGTTGATTGACAGAGAATGCTAATCAACTCTAATTAGTGAGCTGTATAATTAAAGACTACAACTCTGCTAACTTAAGGAGAAATCATGATATAGTACTAGTCTATGTTAAAAATGAATGCGATTTCGGAACAAAATATACCAGGATGCTACCTGATGCTGTTATATGGTTAAGTTGGCTTTTGTACAAAGCAAAGACGGACACATTGGCCGTCTGCCCATATATCATCTTTATATTCTTAGTTTATTCTATGTTCCGGATGTTGAACGTATATGAGAGCCAGAGTATCCGGTGCAATTACGCTACATAATGTACGGACTGAAAATGAAATCTGTCTTAGCCGTTTCTCAAATAATATACTCACAAGTAGATAATATCTACATTTGTACTTCCCTCACAATCTTACGTTCTAATGCTTTGTTTGTTAAAACTCTAAGCATTAAATGTTTTAACAACATGTTATTAAACCCGTCGAAATACAAATTGTTTGCGCTGCGCATGATTCATAACTGTATATGGTCTTTGTTTAGATCCGCTGGTTCTGCAGACAAGAGTGTTTTTAAAATAGTATGTAAGATAAAAATGTGCTCCTTATTCACATGCAGCTTAAGTGTGTGTCAGTTTGTCGTCGATAACTTATTCAAATAGCCCATAATAGCGGTGGCTCTTTACAAATGTACCGCTAGTGGTTTCCTTCATTGCATTCTACTTTCAGCAAATTTGTAAGTTGAAGAGGGGAACTCCGTGGGGTAGTAAGCAAGAAGCGTCCTCCCTGTCTGCCCTGGGTAATTCAATTTGAATTAGCAGACACCTTTATACAGATATTCTTAATTATAATTCATAATATCTAGAACAGCAGTAAATTCTTTTGACTGGCGGGCTTTAATTGATTATAATATAATGTACTTGTATACTTGTCTTATTGACTTATCTTCATAGGACTCACGTATCGCGGATTATAGATCCTCCAAAAAAAAAACTTTTTTTTTATTGTTAGCATATTTATAGTCCTATTCCCAGTAGGCAGTTATTGCATGGGCGACATAGTTATAATACAAGTATACCGTCTATAGCACATCTCCGATTGTAGGCATTAAAGATAACATAAGTTCATAACATAAGCAAAATGTCACAGGTAACCTATATGGATAGACTGGCACGGCTCGACACCCATATTTGCTTAGATTACTCCGAACTTGTATGCAAATTGAATGAGATCATTGTCGAATTCCGCTTCGTCTTTATGATAGTGTCGCAACTTCTTTAGGGAACTTTTAAAATCTGTCGAATAAAATAATTTTATCATTAATGGACTGGTTTATTATAAAACAATTTTATATAAATTCGCTATTTCTATCACACAATATACAAAGGGTTAGTTTAAAATCGTTTCTAAACTATGTGTAATTATATAAAATGAAGACGTTACGTTAATAATCTTACTTAAAAGTTCATTAAAACCCGTTATTGTAAAAACTTTCATTAGTTTTGCCACAAAATTTTCATATCAAGAAACTTCATAATGAACTAAAAAATTTTGTAATGCGATGCATTGTTGTGGTTGAAAAGCAATACCACAGGTTTCACAACAGCACTATATGACAGCTTCAGACCAAGAATTACAATATAGTATTGCAAATTAAATTTCTCAACCACTGTACAATTTAAATTACAAAACAATACATTATTACGACGTTAAAAGACATCATAACAAAGGTTTTAAATGTAAACAAATTCGCTTATTGTCATTGTTTTAACATGTACACTCCTAAGGAGGAAAAGGGAAAAATAGTTACATTAAAACGTTCGTTAGTTAATTAACTTAATGTGTAACAGTGAACTAATTAAAACTCGTTAACATATAATAACATCCGTACATACATAACAGATGACAAAATAATAAACAGAGATAAAAGTAGTCTTTCTAGGAATAATAAGTTTATAATTAGGTATAATTTTTTATGGATAATATTTTTCTTTACAAACTGTTACTCATCCCTTTAAAATAATATATAATGAAGCGAGGTCTTGAAAAGTATAGAAGAAATCTTAGGATATATATTAGGCACACTGTATTTTAAAGTGTACTGCAATATGTTATATTTCCTGATGTCTTTACCTTAATTTTGCTTTAGTAAAGAAAACAATATTTTGTTTCATTTCTAAAAATATCATAATTTTTATGGAAACTGACAACTGCTGTTCAGTAAACAAAGACACCTTCCGAAGATTACCAGCTTACGATGCGTTGCAATAAATGAAAGTTTATCTTCTAGACAAAATTCTGCTCTTTTTTGATAAAACAGAAAAGTCAAAATTTGTATGTCTAGTCTTACATTTATATTTCATAAAGAAATAAAATAACAGACGTTTAAAAGCAAATGATTTATGTATTGTGTGAACTCCGCTTTGTCTAATAATTCCTTCTAACATTTTCGAAACCAGGATACGAAGTAAGTAATGTCCTACAATATATATACAACATTAAACACAGAGAAGGAATTGGGCACTGTTCCTGTAATCTCACATTGCATAACGTCTCGTTGTCACTACTAATACAAAATCTACATGAATATTTTAGATGCCGTTATTAATAGCGTCTTGTTCACTATGGGAGAGCTCTATTCATAGCAAGGGACTGCATTAAACAAACATTTCGAGTGTTTCTAACGATTTGTCTCGACATATATACATATTTTTAGATTAAAAAAAAGAAAAACTGAGTCGCATTATTTAAACTTTGCAAGAAGTACTGAGGTCGTAAAAACCTAAATAAAAATCATAACATATTTTTGTAGTTAAATTTTTTTTTCACAAATTTTTATCCAATTGTTAGCAATTGGATAAAGATTAGTAAATTTTTCATATTTTCATTTTGTATTACTTTTACACAAATACCATATTCGGTCACGCTGAAGCAATTAAAATTCTCGTTTTAATTAAAATCTGTCTTATTTTAAAAAAAAGGTATGAAAAAAATGTCTTAAAACAATTCAGCCTTCAGCTTTGTTCTCCTTAAAGAAATTAATATGACGAAACTTAAACAAGGTTCAATTGACTTTTAGTTCAAAGTTAAAGGTTAAAAATTAAAACTGCGTTTTACGTAATTCAATTATTACATTTAAATTTTATTTTTGTTTCAATGTTGTAATGAATATTTGAAGGACAGTGGTAAGAGCATTGCGTACTATTGTCTTATTATAATTTGTAGATTTTCAGTTTATGCAACGTGTAACTATTACCTACAAGGTGAAACATTACTTAACCTAAAAACGTAGTGCAACTTTGGTTCAGTTAAAAATTACCGTAACAATAAGAGCGGTTTACCTCGTATCTATTTTTAACGAACACTTATGATAGGTGTCTACCTACCTTACTGTAAATAGAATGAACCAAAAAACCAACAGCTAAGTGAGTAATTTTTTTGTGTTGTTACTGAAACAATCATATTTAGAACATCAAAATAATTTATTATTTGCTTTCAAAATAATAGTATGCCCTATTCTTTTGTGAAGTTTTACTGAAAGTTTTTTAAACCTTGAACATGTTACCTACAAAATAATTACTAAATTGACTTTGATTAAAAGATTAAAGCGATTGCCATTACATTTATCGCAAAAACAATTTTTGCAAATTTTGGTTTTAAAATTGTAGTTGAAGTATGTTTGTATTTTTAATTTTTATATTTTTCATTTTTATACTATTAGCAAATACCTATAAGCGTGATAAATTATTTTAAGCATTGTAATTAATGCAAAAAACATTAAAATTAAGTTAAACTAAAGCTTGATTGCTGAATAATTACAATCTCTCCTCATTAGTAAATACTTATAAATGTATTGCGGTTCAAAGTAAACTCTGATAATCGCCTATTTAATATTCCAAAGATTGTCAAATTAAGTGCAAAGTCTCTGTGCCGTATCGTATTTGGGACGTTTGTTTTATTATTCATTATATAATGAGCGGCCGCCGGCGCGCTCGGCGGCCAGCCGCGGTTCGCTTTCACTCGCTCCGCGATTAATTACGAGTACGATTGTGTTCGCTCGCAGCTATTTACTCAACTGTTTCAAATGCTCGAAGATAAAGAAACGACCAAGCACCGCGATACCCAACGCACCTATCTTATCGGAACTACTCTATTGATCACTCATCATTATACCGCGAACCGCCCGCCTTATACGGACGCCTCGACCACCTTTATTGTCCAATTTACCGTGTAAACGTGTACTCTTTTATAGCCGCGATGTTACCGGTGAAGTCATGATGTGTGCTATACGAAAATAGAAATACAGTGGTTTGCAGGAAAATAGTATCAATAACAAAAGAATTGTGGTTTGTAATCGAACGGAAATGGCGGCTAAATCGCCTACGGCCAGTGTGAAGTCGCGGGAAATCATCGGTGTGGAGCAGTTCAGTCAGCGGCGCGAAGTGTTCGGCAAGCACGATACCGTGTTTCTACCGCTGCCATCGCCTACCACCCCTACGCCAGCATATAAAGAAGTTGAGCCGATTATCACGTCTAATCACGGGAAAACTACGTTCAATTTCAAACGTAACACGCCCGGGTATTCCAGTATGCGCGAAACTAGAAGCGAAGATCGAAATCATTTGGAATTTCGACCACGAAAGTACTCCGACAACTTTACATCTGAATTGAACCAAAGCGACGATGTTGACTACAGGCACACTATGACAGAAAGAACAAGGCGCCTGTCGAAACTACGAAGGGATTTTTTAAATTCCAATTTGCATGAGCCAACTGTTAGCCCACAATTTTCTCGTGCTGGTGTACGGGCTTCAATGCCAACCAACAGTGCTTCAACAACAAAATATAAAATTGAAAGTCCTAATTTGTTTAAGTTTCCTTTTGCGGAACCATACTCTACGCCTACACCTGTACGTAAAGTGGTTGTCGACTTAGAATCTACTGAAATTGACGGTAAAGAAAATGAAGACCCCGTAAAAACAAAATTTAGACATCAAAGCTTGCCAGATAGAGAAGTATCACCTAAAATTGATCCTCAAAAACTTTTTGAAGAATTAGTGAAGCGCTATTCTCCTCAACGCAAACCTGTTGATTGGACCTTACCACCAACTGGACCAAGAGTTGTTGCATCAGTCCCCAAATCAATTTCCAGCGGCACCGAAAGTGTTGGCAGTGTCGATAAAAAAGGTCTGGATGAAAAAATCAGCGCGGATAATGACGATGTGTTTGATAATAGTAACAAAGATTTAGAAACAATAGAGGATACAAAACAGTCTAATTCTGCACAAAATGATGAAGAAATTATTCAAAATGGTCCAACTAAATTAACCGAAGGTAACAATTTATTGTGTGATTCGAAAAACCAAGATCTGGCAAATTCTGGTAACGTGTCGAATACTTCTTTAACAGAATTAGAAGAGAATAATGACAGAGTTCCTGAATTATCAACTCCGCAATATGATATAAGTAAGGAGGGTAGTAAAAGGCAACCACTCGAAACCATAACCGATCTTTCAATTCCAGCGTTAATAGACAAGATAACAGTAGACGGTGATAATATCGAAAACGGCAAAACTATAAGTAAAAAAGTTAAAAGGAAGAGAAGTTTCTTAGATAAACTGCTAGGTCGCAACAAGGCGAAGTGATACATAGACAAATATATTTATATAATAATGCACAGTTGCATTGCAGTAAAATAAACCTACCAAAGATTAAAACAAGATTACTTTTTAGTTGCTGCTAAAATGACGTCAATGTCTGTAATCTTTTTTATTTAGATATAAATGAAACAAAAAATACATTACGTTCGGAAGCGGTAGGTATTATATCGTGGCAAGAAACAAGTCAAACTTATATTTTTTATCTAAATGCAATGGGTGGGTTATCAGTAACTGATTACATTTGTGCCATGTGACACTCCTATCTATCGAATTCTAATTCATGAAGAGTAAAAAGGCAAATTTAATGATTTTAATGTTCACATTAATAATATAGGTATTTATTAAATGCATGTAACTAACTGGTCTATTATTTAAGTTATAACTTTCCTGTTTGTGTTATTTGAATTAATTTTGTATAAACCATATTTGTAAATATTGTTTTATAATATTAGAATTGAATACATTCTGTATGTCTGATCGCTTTGTCCTTGTCGATGTTCGAAGTACAGTTTAAAGTATTTTAATTTTACAAGTTAATGTTTTTCTTATAAAAAGATTTTATTCCACATTATACATTAAGGAAATCAGATTATGTTTTATAATAAATATTATTAAATGAATAATTGTTGGTTTTCATTAATTTACCAATGTTGATAATATAAAAAATAATCAAATTGAATAGTGTGACCTGACTGATCAAATGGCATTAAATTAACCACGTTGTAGAAGAATCAATGATTAATGTTGACAGAAATTCAAACAACTACTTCACGACGTACCAACATTATTCATTTTTTTTTTATTTTTAAATAGGGATTACTTTTTAAAAAAGTTAACCGATTAACGATTTTAGTTAAGATCGAATTGTTATCAGTATTAACAATATTAGTTTTTTTCCACTGCTCTGATAGCGTCGTGAATTTTGAAACATTAAATCACGATCTTTCTTTATTATGTACATGAATGAATACTTTATTAGTCAGTGCTCATGACTTTGTCAAAAACACATTTTGAAACGATTGAATCTTTTTCTTTTATGTGTCTATACAATACAATATAGGTGCCGACAATCTTCTTAAGGAATTCTTATTATTTGCCGAATATAACAGAGGAGTCTGATTTAATTCCTAGGTGGCATTTTATGCACTAAACAACATGAAAACTAATATTTCTGTGCTTTAAGTGCAATAAAAGCAAGAAATAAGATTTAATAATACATTAAAAACATAGAATTTACAATTATATTGTAATACTTATAATTTTTTAAGAAGTGATTAACTTTAAGGATTCCTAAACATATGTTCAAAGTTAACAAAAGAAGGACTGTTTATAGTAAATGAGACTTATAAAAGATTGTGAACATAATTAAGTTTTTCTAAAGAGAACTGATCTTTAATTAAAGAAGTTAGCTGAATAGTTTGTGACTGGAAACTGAGAATATCACAAAAACTTTGATAAGATTTATAATAAACAAAAGCACTAGATAAAATTTTATTTAAAATTCCATAAATTTATTGATTATTCTTTTCTAATTTATACAATGCTTCTTCCAAGGAGAATAAGTGGTCATCTTTAACCTCCGGAGCTATTTTCCTCATCGATTTTGCCAGATTATATACATATTCCTTGTTGGATCCACTGGGTCCTGCACTACTCAATACTTGTTTTGCTATCTCTTCTATTGGTGCTGGGCCTGTAAAATGTGAATACCAATGTACTTCTAATACAAAATAATAACAGCATAGTATGGGTCAAGGCATTACTCAATGTAAAAAAAGTTTACCAAAATAAATTCATTTTAGCATACTGCAATTTCACAAAATAATATAAACTGGTTTTAAACAGTAATAAAGCATTTAATATTTTAAAACAACATATTATTGAACATATTAAAGAATTTATTAGTATTGATTGATTTAGCTAAATATCTTCTGACCCTACTAGACCACATTCTAATATGCTTTCTTTCTCATAGTAATAGCCACAGCTAATTAGTAATGATTAAATTTCTCTTCATTCTTAAATTTTTAACAAAATCTGATAAGGTTATTTTTTTTTAAAAAACAGTACTATTTATTAATTATAGCAACACATTACCTGCATAAGATTCATTTTCCTTTGTGGCTACATATAAAGTTAACATAAAAGGATCTATACTCTTATCTTTTGGGTAGAATGTAACAACTTTTTTGAAATAACCATTTTTTTCTCTAAAATCTAGATGTTTTGTTACATTTTCTATATCTTCCGACCTAATTTTGTATGCCACACCCCATACTTCAGTGTCTGTGTCATCACTTGGTACTAAAGTTACCACACGGCCAGGCTGTAATAATTAAGGTTTCATACTTTTTAATCTTTATAATGAAAAGGCTAACAAGGACTGAAACAGCAATGTTGCCTTGAGAACAATGATATTATTCTTTACTGCAAGTATTAAGTTAAAACTTCATTATTTTGCTACTGGACATTGATTACATACACCTTTGTAAGGTACAGCAAAATGTACAACTAATAAAACTTGAAAAGTAAATGTATATATATAATTCAACATGGGATCAAAGAAGTTGCAAAAGTCATAATAAGACTAAAAGCATCAATGTTGTTCCCAAACATACAATTCACTGTTGTACAAAATTCAAATGAAGCAAAAACTTTCCGAATTGTAGCAAAATACTACGCTGCGTGGAACAAAAGATCAGTCATTATTTAATTAAAAAGTAAAGTAATTATGAGTGTGTTATTAGTTTTTGCTAATAATAAAGAAAAATCATGTTAACGAGTTCTCAGGAAAACAGAGGTGTGCAATAAAAAATACAGAACAATCAAACTAAAATATATACTAATCTTAAGATTAAAGCTTAAGTATATCAAGTAACAAATTTTAATTCATATGTTTTACTGATATATATTATATACACCGTCGCATACCTTTTCAGGAATCCCTCTGTGGTCAATACTATGCTGATAAAATCTTCTTAAATATCCCTTTATATAACCTACGATTTTGTACTCATATTCGAAGTCAACTTTCCAAATTAAGGAACCGTATCCAAAAACCCACATCGTGGATGGAAGAAAATTATATTTAATCTATTTTAATATCTGATGGTGATGATCACATCTAAAAATGTTTTTTTAAGTCTTTAATTTCATTCTTTTTAATTTATTAACCATCTTCGGTATATATAAACATTAGCTGAATTGATGCAATGACAGTGACATTGACATAAGATAACCCATAAACACTTTGATCAACACTAACAATAAAATTTGTCGGTTCATCATCATTTCATCACATTAACCGATAGACCATTACATAGCATATTGGTCTCTTAACTTATACATCGAATAGGCGATCCAAATTTACTCCATTTCCTTTTCACTTAAAATGTGCAATCACTTTACATGATTATGTCAATGAAACCGCAATGTAGCATCGCTATTATGCCGGCATAATTATTACATAAAAGTGAAAGTTGTTCAAGCTGGTTTGAAAATACCACTATTAAAACCCCACCTCATCTATCTCCTGAATTGATGAAGAAATATATAGAAGGATACGGCACGTTTTATTTTCTATAATTAATCGTTTTTTTTAATTAAAAATACTCTAATATTTTGTACTAAAAACGTAAATCATTTAAATACACCTACGGTATTATATTCGTTAATAGCAAAGAACAGTGTAAAAACGTCGCAGTAAATTATGCTGCTATATAAACATTTTTATGTACCATTCATAAATGAATAAGAAACTATTATTTTTAATGAAATCAATAAGATAAACGTTGGCAAAAAGTTTACGACTGCTTAAAAAAGTAAAATCGTTGATAGGTAATTTTAGCAAAATGAAAAACAAATTTTGATTAATTGACGGAAATCGTTAAAATGTGAAATAGAGTTTAAATTTATTGAAATATGCCACAGAGATTTAAAATATTGGAGAATTTCAATGTGTAATATTTGAGACACACATTATATTAATGCCCACTGTAGCTCAAAAGCTGTGCAGCGATATAGTAAATCCATTACTCGAACAGGCTTCTCACCCTGCTCCGTCATACTTTTCACAAAAGAAAAACCAAAACAATGAGAATACAACACGATCAATCTTGATTGAAAAAAGGAGAGTTGTAAACAATATAATACCAAAAGGAAAGACTAAAGTTGTTATTAATAAATACAAAACACAAGAAATAATATACAATAAAGAGTTTGTAGACAGAGGATTGAACACAATTATTTCAGGACCTTTAACTAGTAACATTGCCTGCTTAACGAACATTCGCCAAAGAAATTACCCCTGCAAGTGTGAACAAAGACCTGATACAAAAAATGTGTGTACTTCGAAAATCCAACTATTCTGCAATGCAGACAAAGCATGCTATCATTGTTCTGAAACAATATCACGTGGTACACAATTTTTGGAATATTCAAAGTCTAATGAGTTAACCAGTGTCCCCAATATATCAGAATTTCATGTTAAGAAAGTCACAAGGCCACATTCAACTAGAACATATAAAAATCCTATCTACGTTGATTATTTCAGTGCCAGGCGTTGGGAATTATCTAGATATCCTATGAGAGGGCCAGATTTTTAGTCTATTATTACCTGATACTTGACTTGCCAAGTTAAAATAAAGTTTCTGGGTTATAATAAAATTTATTTTAGTGAATGTCTCTCAATAAAATTTAATGTGAAATTTGTCCACAAATTCACAAATTTATTGTTACTAATTAAACTTATGGGAGTTAAAAGAAAAACATTTCTTTAAACACTAACATAAGATTTTATTTATAATTTGGTTTGGTTAAATATAAAAAAAGGGAAATAAAACATTTATACAAAAAATTTGTAAAAGTGTATTTCTATTCCAGTCCATTACACCTGCATACAAAATAAGTTTTTCATCGGGATTTGTACCTAAAAAAAGTAATATTATTTAAAATGACAGTAAAACATATATTATAGAGAATAGGTAATTGGGTTTATAGTTTGCAGTTGTTTAATTGTAATATCATTCATAGATATTTTTATTAGCAATAAATAAAAATATGGTTTAACATACTCTAAATATCCATAAAAAAATTGTAATTTAATATTAAAGCGTTAATTTTTATTTTAAGTCTATTGTAATTAAACACTTTTGATCAAGGATTTTTAAACTATAAAAAAACAGGAAAATAAAGCACAAATTTCATGTAATTATGTAGAAAAATTAAAATGTGTGAATAAGTATTGGTTAATTAATTATAAAACTCTACTTTTATATTATTAATTTTTGTAAATAGGACTTCCTTATTTGATGCTCACATGTTCTGCTGAGCTGGACTTGCAGGTGGTGGTTGGGCTTCTAAATTTTTTATGAGTTGTGCCAACCAATGTTTAGTGGAGTTATCTTCTTGAAGGCATGCTGTGAATGTAGCATCACGCAGTTGATCTGGAAGACATTGTCTTAAAGCCTCTCTCGCTCTTGGATTATCAGAAAGACGAAGATAACAACGAACAACATGTTTTAATAGCCGAGCTGAGGGATCCTTTGCCAGAGATAACACCATTTTTCCAAGAATCATAGCCACATGTGAAAATCTATCATATGTTTGGCATATGTAACTTAAACCACTGTCATCCAACAAAATTTTTTGAAGTATGAAAGTTGCTACTGTCTTAGAGAGCTCTGATCCATTTTCCATAATACGTAAACAAAGCGGTATTATTTCAGTTGTCAACAGGAAAGTAATTACCTCCTGTTCATCAGTTTTCACTAAAGCTCCTATCACACCTAAACTTGTCAAACGCAGGTATTCGAAAGGGCGAGTTTTAGAAACGGTATGGAGAAAAGGATACAGGAACAATGGCACATGAGCTTGGAGGAAAGCAGACCTTGTTTCTGGGTGAGAAGCGACACATTGCATCAGAGCTAAAGCATTACATACACGGTTACTTTGATGGGCTGTGAGGGTCGGAGGGATCATAGCAAAATAAATACTGGTGATTTCTTGTAATAAAGCGGCAATTGTTCCAAAACTATGCCAAAGCAAAGGAGCTAAGTCTTGCACCACCTCTCTTTTCTTACTTAACTCAAGTAAAGCATTTTCACGAGTTTCTGGATTACATAGCTCTAAAATCCAGGTGTATATTTTTTCTCTATCGACAGCCGCCTGCATATTTGTTTGGGCCGGGCTTTGTTGCGCACTCATGTTATTCATTTATTGTGAGCACCCTGCAATTTTTTTTAAGCATAATAGTTTCTTTTTGCATTATACGGCTAATCGTGGTTTACCAGCCGTTGAAGTTCTATAGGCCACTTGCTATTCCTCTTTCTATACACTAAACAACTGTCAAGACTAAAATATTAAGTGTATAGAACAAAAGTTAACAAAAATCACACGCGAGCACTTGGAAACCATAGACATTAAAAGGAGCTGGTAAATGGAGACTAACATCACAGTACATACTTTACACTTTTTATTTATGATATCTACACAACAGGATTTATTTTTTTAAAAAGACTACTTACGACGGAGTACTGAAATGAATTATAGAAACTCAATAAATTATCGATTGATCAAACTTTCTATATGTTCTATTAGATTTTGCTCGTAGTGAATTTGAAACATCATTCATGTGCTTTATAACGTCACATAATATTGCAAACTTTTTTCTTGATTTCATTCTTATTCTTGTATAATGTTTTACATGAAGATTATTCAACATAACAATAAAAAATATTCTTACTTAAAAGTTTTTAAAATCCTCACAGTTTAATTGATCTTCAAAAAATGTAAAAGTGAAGGCTGTCCTTCGTCCTTACCGTAAAGAAAAAGTTAATTCTGCACCTGTCAACTTGTCAAATTAGTCAATTTCTAGTTTACGTTTTTGTTCAATGTTTAATATTTATCATAGAAACATTGCTATCATTAATTTATTATATTCTTTTTTTCGTTCGTTTTAGTATTAATAACTGTTATAACTATTGGCTACTAATGGAGTAAAATTTTGATTATTTCTTAAAACATTCTTATATATATTGAAGTGAAAATTAGGTTTGCTTTATATTTTTATTACAAATATTCAACAACTGTTTAATTGCACCTATTACATTTTACAAACGAACCGTTCTGTTACACGGATATTAATTAACAGCTATTCAACAGTATTGAACGCCACTATTAATGTTATATTGAACAAATATGGCGTGTCCAATTACCAGCTACATTCCTGATATATATATATTATTTTTATTATGAACCACGCAATATACCTCCGCTTTCTAATATAAAACAACGAAAGAGCATGAATACCAATTTTTCGTAATTTTATGAAAATCTTACATTTTTTCAAAATTTATAAAGACTCCCAATATTTCAGAAACATGGAAGTACCTCATTCATTAACTTTAAACGAAATTGCGCTACAGCAGTTGCCTGATGACAAGAAACCACATTTCATTTTTGAATGGCTGCGTTTTCTCGATAAAGTCTTAATTGCAGCTCACAAGGTAATTTAGACCAATTTTTAAACAATAACATTAATAAACAAAGTGCAAGCTCAAATCTGTTCACCAACTTAAATAAGAACCAAACATGTACATACATTTTAATATTTTATTCACTAATTTATGTAGCAATAAAAATATTAATTAATGGTAAAAGAAAATGATTTGTTATTCTATGTAATGGCTCTTCCTAATGAAGTTACTTTAATTTCTTCTGCTTACAGTCTGACATCAAGAACTGTCAACAAAAACTTGTTGCTCAACTTGTTAATCTTCTAAGAGAATCTCTTGGTGCCCCAGCTCGCCTGTTGCTTGCAAGATGTTTAGCCACTCTATTTTCTGTGGGAGATACGTTTCTCCTCTTTGACACAGTGAATAAATGCAATGATATCATAAAAGTGAAAGATGATTCACCTTCCTATTTACCTACTAGACTGTAAGTATGTTGAAGATAAAACTTATTTTGAAGGAAAATTTATTTAATGTTAAGCTACATTAAATTAACAATTTAATATTTAAGCTATTCCTGATATTGCTTTCGTTATATACAGATATATAAGAAAGTATCTGAATTACATTTAAAGAAATAAAATTGTTGTCCTTCTCAATCAATTTTCTTTAGTACCAGTAATCAATATAATGAGAATATTCATTAACCAAAAGCACATCATTGAGCAATATTTTGCTTGATTGTAATCCCTATAAATTTGAATTTGTGTTTTATTTTACTTATAAGCGATTCTAGATTAGATTTAGTTTATAATTTTTGTTCAATTGTCTGATGGTTGTGGAAATCTATAGGGGGTTGTATGTCCAGCAGTTGATTTTTATCTGCTGATAATGTTGATGATTGGCAGAGTGCACCAGGTTCACAGTCACTATATATCTCCTAACCACAATTGTAAGAAATTCCATATTGGAATGAGTAGTGCTTTTGCACTTATTTCTATGTATGTTATATTTTCATTGTATACTCTGTGTGCATAAATAAACATTCACCATCTTCATTATTGTGACCATGGCATGAAATAAATATTTTGATATTTTTAGTGCAGCAATTTGTTGTCTGGGAAGTATGTATGAAAAACTTGGCAGAATGATGGGTAGGTCATATGAAGAGACAGTTGCCACTCTAGTAAGATCACTGAAAAGCTCTGAATCACAGACTAGACTGGAAATAATGATTACACTAGAGAAGGTAAATTCACAGACAATTTTAGTTTACATTTTTTGCATAGTTATAATTTAATTTACATATTTTATTTCTTTTTATTCTTAATATTAATAAATTTATATACATTTGTCTATGAAATCATAAAATAATATTTAAAAGTTGTAACATAAAATACTAGTATAACTATTTAATTAACCCACACTTGGTCTCGACTCTCTCCTTGTAAGATGTAAGTTCCGGAGCTCTAATTATGGGAATGCTAACTGGGTTGTTTGTTTTTGTTTAGTAATGAGATTGACGAAAGCAAAACCTTGCTCTACAGATTTGTTTAGGTATGGGCACAGCTGCAGGGCCGGCCTTACGAGAAGTATCCCGTGCTGCACGGGCAGCATTGTTGAACGAGCGAGCGTCACCAGTGCGCGCCGCCGCTGCGCACGCCCTACGTCGCATGCTGCCTCTGTTGCGTCTTACACCTGCTGACGTGGATGCGATTGCTGCTGCTTGTTTACGTGCTGCTCATCCTAGTGATTATGCACTTAGGTGAGTTGATAATTTAAAGGCAATTTTTTTATGTTAAATATGTAATCCTTTAAGATATTCTATTGTTTGACTCATGTCATTGAAGATTATAAAATCTTTGACTGTCATTACAAAGGCTTTATGAAGACAATACTGCTCCAGCATGTATTATTAAGAAAATAAACAATTATTAGTCAACAATATTTAGTAATTTTTGTTTCCTAAAAATTACTAAATATTGTTTCCTAAAATGACTCTGGAGATTCTTAACTGGACTCTGGATACTATCTTGTTGTGGTGTACATATTCATCCAATGTAATGTGCTTTTGAAATTTTTGCCCCAGAATGTGTTGATAACAACTTTAGTTATGTTCATTGGCACAGAAATTTGATTAGTTAGGATTAAGCTGTTCAATCAATATTATTTATTAGCCAAAACATCTGAAACTGGTTATGTTGTAGTCTAACTTGTCTGGCCATTATTGAATAATTGGATATGGTAAAGTAGAAAAAAGTTATGCATGTTATTGAAATGTTTAGAATGAATAATCTACAATTAGGAACTCTTCATCAAATGTGTGCTTTATTAACTAAAAAATAGGGTTCAGCTTTTTTAAAATTTTAAACTTTAGTAATGTATATAGGCAGACATAATGCCTTTAGGCATTCTCTGTTAGCAAAACCAGGAAGTGAAAAAAAATATGTCATAAGTTTAAACTGTTAAATATATCTAAGTTATTTTATACAAATAACTTAAAACATACATTTACAAATAAACATTATTTTTTTCTTTAATTTAGTATGACATGAACTGCTCAGCAATGGTCTTTACCAGTTGGATGGTGAGAGCAATCTAGCAGATAATTTTTTCTGATATTCTTTAAAATAATAGTTTTTGGTTTTAGATGTGCTGTGGCAGAGCTATTGGGTGGATTAATAGCAGCTACACAGGCTGGGGAAATTACTAATACAAATACTAAAATGAAGATGGGCCTTCAATCTGGTAAGCATATTTTTTTATTCTCTTTTATCTGCAATAGGTTATAATATTCCCATTATGTAATCATTTGACCACAATATCACATGATGTTAAGTGACAAAGAGGCTGAAGGTTGTTAACAGTACTAGACCAGAATACTTTGGCTCTAGTGTATTGACAACTAGAACACATTAATGCAATTTAGGGGGACTAAGGTTGTCAAATGAACTTGAAAACTCTCTTCCAATCAAACTCCACAACTGCATGCTATTTCCACCAGAAAATGTGGGCGTAAGCACGCATAGACATGTTCAGTAGTACTAAAAAAATAAAAACATAATTTATTTAAATGTATGTCTGGAAGTGGGCGTTGTTAACTGTGACACAGTCATTTAATTAACTACTGCTTTTGGCACTATATGTATATATATATAAATATATACATATATATAGATATACATATATATATATATATATATACATACATTATATATATATATATATATATATATATATATTTACTTGTACTTTGTTCTTTAAATGTTTGTTTTTATTTAAACAAATAAATTTCACTAGGTTGTTTGACATTTACAACTAAGCAATAATTTCATTAGTTATAGATAAAAAATTGATAAGTCAAGTAAATAATAATCAAAGTTCTTTTCTAGTTCAACAAAGTAAAAAGGATCCACAAAAAAATGTAGTATCGTTGGAAGAAGCACTAAATCTTTTGATGAGTGCATTCTTAAGGGGTGGCACATCATTCCTGAAGGGTGATATTATTAAGTCTGGATCAGGAGTCAATAGAGAAGTGCGAGTTTGTGTAACACATGTAGGTACTATTTTTTATTCCTACATTGTTTTGTGTCCTTTGGAGTGGGGAAATTTTGCATCAATTTCTTTCCTTTTTGATGGAATGAGGGGTTATGGTAATAAGTAATCCGCACTTTTAGTATATAATTCAGGGGCTCCAGATTGTGCAGAATGACCCAGTGAAAGTTGTTACAAACCAGGGGTAATAAAAATTTTCTTATATATCATCTAGGTTAGTGTTTGACAACAGTCCCAACTGACGTTGAGTGGTGATGAGTTCTGTAGTAGTAAGGCGCACTAACCTTGTAGCAGCCTATTCACTCTTCTCAAAACTCCCAGAGGCTCGCTGTGTCTGGTTGCCTGGAACCTCTGCACTACAATTAATACATTCCACTAGGCTCTTTAGCCATTAGTAAATGTTTGTTTTACTTTTTGCAGGCCTATGTTACATTCGTGCATAATATGGGCGGTGTGTGGTTGGAACGAAATATGACTGCATTCCTTACTCATGTGTTAGACCTTGTTGCTAATCCTAAGGCAGCCAGTTCCCATGTTGATGCTGTTTATTCCAGGTATGTATGTCTTTTCGCTGTAACTTTCATAATTTTTCGTAATTGTACCTTGTACCTTTTTTGTGGAGTAATACAAAAATGCAGACATATTAAAAGCATTGCCTTTTAGTAAAGTTCAGCGGTTGAGAAGAGAAATAATAAAATAAAATTTGTAATAGTACAAATATATATATGGATATTCATGTCTGTACTTTTATGTATTGACCCTTTAAGTTCTCATTGTTGGGGTTTTTGTCTTATTCTCCTCCACTGCGCCAAACTTATGCTGCTTTTAGCGCAATCTATATTTCTTAAACCATACCGGTTTTTTCGTCTTGTTTTCTTTCACCGGAAGTGAGCTCCGGTAAGTTAATAACTATATAAAATAACAAGTCTGTCTGTGTCATTACTACTCGACCTGTCTGTCGTAGTGTACTATCTCCTGTCTTCGTTTTTTAACGTGGTCTCCTAACACGTAGTATATATAATGTTAAGAAAAAGTAGTTTCAGCTATAGCGTTAGGTACCATAAGCATTAGAGATATAAACACGAATGTGGTTTCTTGCAGGAAATGTATTAACTATATCCTACGTAACACTTTGGGCAAAATGCTTGGTGAGAAAGCGCAGGCGTCTGCATGTCGTGAGATTATCCAAATAGTCTCCAAGCAGATGAACAGTATTGATTTCAACCCGGAGAATGCCAAAGATTGTAATCAGGTATGAAATTTATTTCTTTCAGATAAATATTTTTCGACAACGTTATTTTTATACACGGCGATAATTGTGAGCAAACCATTTTTCTTAAATAATAATTTTCGCGGGTGACGTCCACATGGTCAGCGTGGTGGACACATTTGTCCATCAGTAGTATCTAGCTAGACGGTGTTTCACAACAAAGGGCTACCAACAGCTGGTTCATACACTGAGTAATAGTAAAAACATGAACTAAACGCTTTTCAAGTTTTTCAATTTATAATAGTTTCTTATATTTCTATAATACTTTCAATGGTAATGTAATAAAATTGATACAAAGCTAATGTTAACGATATTTTTAGGAGACATTGTTTAGTCAACACCTTTTAGTCTGCGCGCTCACTGAAGCTGGGGACTTGGCTCAACAGCTGGGCACATCTGTACACAATCTCGTCACAGACACATCACTTAATATGATTGAAACAATATTTGCGGTAAGATATTTTTTACATGTGTATTTACTTGTTTGGTATCTTTATAGCTACTTTATCGTAGGCAAATCCTAAAAGGCGATTAAGAAATAACAATTCAAGTAATAAGGTAGTTAGTATTTTCCAATATACTGCACTCGTCAGTTTCAGTTGTTCAGCAGTGGACATCAAAAGGGTCTAATGATGATTTGTTATCAGGTACTGCAACATCCCTGCGTGGCTGCGCGCCTAGCAGCGGCGCGGTGCCTCCGCGGCGTGTGCGAGGCTTTGCCCGCGCAGATCGCGCCGCTGCTGGACCGTTGCGTGGACGCACTTGACGCAACGCGACCCACACCCCACCACATATCTGGTACGTGATTCAATAGACTTTGTAAATAGCATTGGATTTTTGCCGTTTACTATAAACAAATTAAGGCAATAATATGTCATACCTGTTTATTGGTAATGAATTCTTACAATTATTATGAAAGGCTTTGTTTTGTCTTATGTTTTTCACGTTTAAACCAATTATGAAGTAGAAATGGGTGGGTTTATGTGAGAAAGACAGGCTATTCATCATCTATATGATTAAAAAAGAAATAGTATGTATTTTAGGCCTGTTTATGTAACTACTTAAAAGTAAAGTAATAGTCCCAGTGCATATAAAGACTTACTTTGTACAGCTAAAATTTTCAATCGAATCAATCGTTTTAATGTTCCCACTATTAGGACTCAGGGCCTTGTCTCGTTAGAACAGAGGCAAGGTCTTTCATCCAGGAAGTAAATGGATGGCTATTCATCACATGAACATGTCAGTCTCCTCATGATAATTTTTGTCACTACTTATGATATATGTAGCATGTGATGCAATGATTTGTATTTTTTGATAATATATGTCCAATAACTTTATACAAAATCTCTGTTCAAATCTGCACACCGATGTTATAGGATACTCTGCGGCATTGGCAGCGATACTGGGGGCTGTTCGTCTCTCTCCTCTCGGAGTACCACACGGTAGGGGGAAAGTAGCGTTCAATGCTGCTGAACAGTTGCTGCGTTCAGCCGGTCAGAGCAGTAGGCTTACGGCTGCACGGACGAACGCCGGCTGGCTGATAGTTGGTGCCATCTGCACTTTGGGTAAGTATTTTTAAAACTTCCCGCAATTGATATAAACATTGTATCAAATAAGCATCTATAAATATTATATCTGCTGCCAAACAGTATGTGAAAATATTACTGTTTTCTGGTGTGAATGGAGTTTTTGTGGGTGAAATTACTGAGGTAAAGAGACAAATATTTCTGCGTCTCACGGCGATGAACGCAATGTGGTGTTATGTAGATCACCTTAACTAATACCACATTGTTATAGGTATACGCATATAAGCATAACGCTCGTCTGGCCGCTTCGTTGAAATAAAAATCAGGAACACCAACTCTAATTACATATTGCGTAGGTGTTCCGGTAGTGCGCGGTCTGCTACCACGCATGTTGTTGCTGTGGAGGAATAGCTTCCCACGCTCCACCAAAGAATTGGAATCTGAGAAGGCGAGGGGAGATGCTTTTACTTGGCAGGTATGAATCTATATAAAAGCTGCATATATTTTTTAAGCTGTATTTATTTTCATACATCACTGTCGTCATTTTGTTAGATGCTTAATCTTGTTTTAATTTTGTAAATTTTTTTACTAATTTAGTAAAAATATTTTATTTTTCACATTAAAATATTATTACTCCCTATAGATTTTTATTGAAATATAAATACAGAAAGGAACATATTTCTTACGCCGGCTTGTAGGTCTTTTTTTAGATCCACATACAACCTGTAAAACAGATCAGTGAAGATTATGGTTAATGGGGATTGTTTTCTCTTCTCAACGCTGAAGATCCAACTGAAAGAGAATGCTTTGTAATGCTGTTCGCCTCTTTGTTAATCTATTTATATTGTTTCCTGTTTGTTTACTCTACAAAAAATAGGTTTGAAAGAGATATTTTTTTTTTTTTATTGTGATTACACAAATTTTTAATAGACAGGTTAGGTTGTAGTCATATTAATATTATTGTTTCTTCTTCTTCCTGCCCTTTTCCTTGCTATGTGGAGTCGGCACAGTATCTTCTATATCCCTCTATCAACCGTCATATCTTAATTCACATTCTTCATAAATAGTAATATTAATGTTATTGTTTGTCTTTCATTATAAAAAGCAAAAATTAAGAAAGATCAAAATGCTGATTTTTTTTTATTACAGGTAACTCTGGAAGGTCGCGCGGGTGCGCTTTCAGCGTTACACAGTCTGCTTATACACTGTCCATCGCTGGTTAACAATGAAGACACCGCTAAGAGACTTACACAACCCATCGACGGTGCTATTGCAGTATTGACAAAGTGAGTTTAATCCATTAAGTCTTTGTTCTGTTATACATATCACAAACAGTATAATAATGAATATTTTTACTTCCGGATGATACTTGACTCACTTCAAATTATTATGTATGAAGTAATGTAATTAATTTTGCTAATCCGCCGTTGGCTAGTTTTGAGAATTGTCTTGTTCTAACCACTGGTAATGTTTTTTTTTTAATTCGTTTAGGCTAGCTACTGCTCCCATGTATTCCCAATTTGGGCGTTCATGCTTCACCGCCTACGGCCTCATTTTTTTAATTCTTCATGAATTTGCAGTCAAGTGTTAAACCAAGAAATAAAAAAAAAACTACGTCATACAGCAACAGCCCTTGTTAAATTTCAGCGTGGGAACTGTGGTACGCAACTACAGCGGCGCATTGAAAGCGCCCGCGGCTTTGCTCCGGTTGCGTTTGTACCAGGCCTGCGGCGCATTGGGCGGAGCCGGTGCACCTGCTCCTCCGCTGCTACGGCTGTTAGCAGCAGAGCTCGCCGGCTCTGCGGACCCAAGTGGTGCCAATGTAGCAACAGGTGAATAATCCTAATTGTGCATATGATTTTATATCGATTTATCTATATGAATGCAATAAAATGACTGATATATGTTCAGTCTTTGAACCTCCATTGCTAAGATAGTGTTGTTAAATATTTATTTAATGATCTGTGTGTATGTAGCATTGTCCACTCAAACAGTTGAAATTATACGAAAAAAATACGTGACATAGATGACAACATCCAGTTTATGTTTACTTAACTTTAATGCAAAGCTGTTAGATTATGAATTGGATTTTAACCTCACTTTTATAATTTATTTTATTACTCGGAGTGAAGGTGCGAGCAGGAAAATTTCTATGTTAAATCATTAGCCTGCCCATAACAGTTAATATATATATATATATACATTGTATATACATATATATATATATATATGTATATACAATGACCAATTTCATGTAATCAGGCCTTTTACAGGTATTCTTCCCGTTTATATAAATGGAAACTAAAAACACAATATTTTTTTCATTTCAGTACTTTTGTGTTCCACTCCAGAGTTGGAGTACTTAAATGTGAATTAAATGATTTAATGCTTAAACTTTATGTATTCTTTTAGGTATACTAAGGAACGCTATGCATCCCCGGGATACCATACTCTTGGGTGAGGAAGGTTGGATTTACGAAACTGATCATGCGGAAATAGAAGAGCAGGTAAGTGGTGTTTTATGCGTTTAGAATAATTGCATTTTATAAAAAAACTTTTGTTATATCTTTCCATATTACCGCAGCATCACTGTGAATATTTTTTTTCATTTGACGAAAAGAAGACACTAGCAGGACTAATGTGGGCGCCAGTTAGAATGAAAAATACCGTGTTACATTATGCTCTTCGTTTTGAGATATGTTAAGTCTCATATTAATCCAGAATAAGATTTATCTCATGTCTACATGGATAAATTTTATTTACATTGGTTTTGTATTTATTCGTCAGTAAGTATAAGTCATTAAATTTGTTAAAAACTCATAGTGGATAATATCACTTTTTCTGATTAGTAAAAAAAACTTGTATATAATTACATAAAACAAAATCATTCTATTAGTAATTGTTTTTAAATTATACGACTTTTATGTTTTCAGCTTATTTCACCACTGAGCGCCAGTGGGTCCGGCGCGCTGGAGCACGATCCGTGCTGTCTGTACCGGCTATTGTCTGGCGCTCAGCCACTAGGTGTCGCCGTTATCGACGCCTCAGTGATGCTGTTCCCGCAGATATTCTCCAGGGCTGCCAATAAGCATAGGTGAGACGAAATATCGCGACGAGGGAGTCGTGGATTCGCCTGCAGATAACAACGAGAAGCTACTGACAACCGCGTTGACTACTATCAGAAATAAAATGTTAACATTTATTACTGCAATAAATTCTTAATTTCTATTACAATAATTTTTCATAAAATACTTTTAATTTATGTAAATAGGAAATAATTGTATAATTATTAATATAACTCATTTCAGACAGCAAATGCTGGAACACTTTGCTGAATGCATTAAGATGTCTAAAGGAGCTCGTCAAGAGGCAATTCAAACCAACGTCTATACCGCTTTGTTACTGGCATTGCGTACTCTAGCGGAGCTGAAGAGCTCACTGGGCCAGGAAGCTGTTAAGAATATTGCCACTGAACTTATTATTGTAAGTATTTTTTACGTTATTTTAGTAATTTCACTGACTACAGCGCTATTAAAACCGGAACATTAATGTTTTAACTTAGGTTTTGTTGTGATGTGAGTTGTATTGGAGTAAACTATAAATGGAGATAAATGATAATTCAGCCACGGATGGAGGAGCGTTTTAAATAATTTTTAATAACTTCGCAATACACATTGGTTGTACACATTATCAAAATAATGAATAATATTAAAAGGTGCCAACTTAAAATATGTCTTCAATATTTAACTTTCTTAGATGTATTGTTGGTTAGTTTACAAATAGATCTGTTAAGCTTAAACCGACTTATCACCACTTTTAATTAATGAATAAATATACACTATGAATAAGTAGGTAATTGAACAGTCTTTCAGAGTAATATTTTTACTGTTTTACAGAATGGATTGTCGGCGAACAGTGCTATAGTCCGTGCGGCGGCTGCATCGTGCGCAGGCAGACTGTGCGGATGTGTAACTGAAATGGACTCGCAAACGCTGAGCGATCGCGTCATAGCGCTCGCGAGGACGTCTGCTAACCGCTCTGTGCGCGCTGCTGCGGCGGCCGCCGTGGGCACCGTGCAGCGGGCCAGAGGCGCTGCGTCCAGCGCTGCAGCTCTGCCGGTGTTACGAGCACTGGCACAAGATACGGCTGCAGTCGAACTGCAGGTAAGTTATAATTGCCTACGTATTGCAGGGGCTACTAAATGCTTGTTTAGAAAAATTAAGGATCTTAGCTAAAAGTGGATCATGTTTTGTGAAGTTTATTTTGAGCCAGGATTTTCCCGCACCTTCTCGGCTATAGCTACCGCTTTCATACTATATATTAACAGCTATTACATCATTGCTCTGTTCTGGCTGTCAACCTTTGAAAGCTGGAGTACTCGGTGTGAACCATCCATTTATCTTCTTGCTAAACTCTTATCGAGTTAGTTTTAATGGTTACAAATTCAAATACAATTCTACATTAATGGTGTTTGAAAAAATTAATTTATCAAATAGAAATATTTAATAAAACTTAACATGTAAATGTTATAGTAGTATTAGAAGCTCGCTGGCCCAGTGGTTAGAGCGTGCGGCTTTCATTCCGAAGGTCGCGGGTTCGAATCTGAGCATGTACCGATGACTTAATATTTAAGTTATGTACAATTGTGAACTTAAGTTACAACAGCGAGATACAAACGGTGAAGGAAAACATCGCGAGGAAACCCGCACACTGAAATCATCTTTGTGTACGTGTGGTGGTCCCAATAAAGTGGCAACAAGCTTCCCCCCTGTTACATGGGACCTAATCTGACCACATCTGGCGAAATGTGGGTGTTTATTCACCTCTGCCTACCCCTACTGGAAAAAAGGCGTGACAATATAAAAAAAAAAATTAGAATTGAATACTTCATCATCATTAGCCGATAGACGTCCACTGCTGGACATTATACCTCAATACTTTCTATTAATAAATATTATTATTATCATCTGCTAAAAGATAGAATACTAAAAACCATATAAAATATGAAATTATTCAATATTCGGTGTTTCTGTTTGTGAGAAGTGATTTGGTTAGTTTATTTTTAATGTTTGTTGAAGGTTTGGTCTATCCATGCGCTATCAGTCCTCGTCGATGCATCAGGCCCTATGTTCCGCGGCCACGTAGAAACTACCCTCAACCTGGCTCTGAAGTTATTGTTCAGTTCTCCACCCTTCTTGGAAGATCTTCACCGTAGCATTGGGAGGCTATTGTCAGCGTTGATCACGGTCGTTGGACCAGAGCTGCAAGGTAATAATACAATCAATATTATATGCGCGAAATTTTAATATATTAAGAGTTCCCTTTGAAGATTTACTTTCTCTTTTTAACTAATATAGGTAAAAATATGAATCCACTTTATGTTAAAAGATAGTGTAGAAAGCTGCCATGTGCTTTATAGTTGATTTATAAATCTTTGTTTTTACGTAACTGCAAGATTATCGCTGAACAGTTTTACCAGAATCTTTATCTGATGGTTAGTGATACGCCTGCCTGTAACAATTTGTCGTTAGAATGACAAACACTAATCCTCATTGTACTCGTCGCATCAGCACTTACCTACACCATCTCTTAGGTTCCTGTACCTACGATCATTTCAGAGACCTAATACTAGTATCGTAATTCGTTTAATTACATTCGTATTATAATCGAGGAACTCACAAGTGCATCTAAACATTAACGATCTTTAAGATAAATCCTGTTTATAAAAGGTAATATTGGTAGTCTTTCTAATTCGTCAATATATACTTTAGCAAGCGGCGGAGCAGTAAGCCGGTTCATCTGCGCATGTGCCGCGGTGCAAGAGTGCAGTGGGGGTGGCGCACGCGCAGAGAGCATCGGATGCCTACAGCAATTGCAGATGTTCTCTCCCAGAAGTATCAACTTACATCCGTTAGTGCCGCAGCTCTGTGTAAGTTCTCAAGTTGAAAACACGAATAAGTTACCGGTTTGATGTGTTTTTAGGCAATATTTTTTATTATTTGTTGTTTGTGATTGAAGCTGTGATAGTTAGATAGTTTGCAAGGTGGTCTGATGTGCTATACGTCTTGAAAAGACGCGGGTCAATTTTCACTGGACTTGAGCTTGCAGTGAATAAAAACAGCGCGAGGGAATCGACATATTACGAAAATATTTTACGAACACAAGGACGTACTAACTATACTAGTCCAGCATGGTAAAAAAAAAGAACTTGACTCTCTCCTTTTGAGAAAAGGCCATGGGTATCAGTCCCAACAATGAGAGGGCGCTGTTTAGTAAAATTATTTGTTGTACGATTTTTATAATACGAAAATAATGTACCAAAGAACATCCTAAGAACTAAATAGAGTCTTATATTTTCGCGGATTTTATACATATACTGTAACTACATAGTACGGATTTTATTTTTTTAAGTTCATTGAAAAACTCAGTGACGGAAGGGCTGAGGTGAGAGTTGTCTTTATGCTGTAGTCATCAGTCAGCCTAGAAATAGCTTTATGTGTACACGAAGTACTTAGAAATTTTTTTTTTAATTAAATGCAAAGCACAAGTCTAGAAAATTTTATGACTTAGGTGAGCTCATCCTGCCCAGATCGAACTGTAAACAATATCATTAATGATTACTTTTTTATATAATATTCTTGCTAAAATAAGTCCTTTACATAGACGAGTGTTATGTATTAGTGCAATTGTATTGTCGAGTTTTGATGTTTAATGGTTGCCACCTAACTTTACGTGGAAATGAGTTGTAATGTAATGTATTGAGTGAAATTAAGAGTAATAATTAGTCTGGGACATATATTTTTTTTGTTAACAATATTTCTTTTTTTATATAATAGCGCGATTTGTCGAGCTCGGAGCTGGCAGTTAGGCGGGCTGCCCTCTGCTGTTTAAGGCAGTTGTCTCAAAAGGAGGCTGCCGAAGTTTGCCGCTATGCTTTGCTCGCCAAAGACCACACACCAGCAAAGCCTTACTGTGGTATATAAAATTATAATTATTTATATTCGTATAATAACTGTTATATATATTTCTTGACATTCCAAGACACGTAACAATAATATTTCTACTTTTAGTTTTTTTTAATTACTAATACTAATTACTTTTAATAATGATAAGCATTTGGCTCCCAGGAGTGACAATAACGGATGGTGGTCTACCGGGTGCCCTGTTCGCTTATCTGGACGTCGAACGAGACAGCACTGCACAGTCGCATGCACGCGACGCGCTCACCTGCTGCTTGCTGGCTGCAGCGAGCGCACGCCAGCTGCGAGACTGGCTGCTGCTTGCCAAGCGAGTTATAACAGTGCGACTTGGTGAGTAAGCAGCAGTCTATTATCTTATCCTAATAACTGGGGTTCATGGTGTGGAAATAAAATGTGCTACATTAATTTCCTAAAAACAACCCGGAAACTATCCTAATTATAAAGTTGCTTGAAGAGAAAATGATATCAGATTCGGCAAAAGGTAATTACAATGAACGGTGGTAGGTCTGTGTTGTCAGAAGCCATTTAAAAAGGAACCATTGGTTCCATTTTCGCGCTTATTTCATGTGTCACATTATATTGTATAAACATTGCATTCTGGTTTGAAGGGTGCTGTAGCTATTGAAATAAATGGGGACACGGGATTGCGATACTTTCTAACACCACAATTATGGGCGGACGTACCAAAACATTTTATTTGTTCACAGATGACACTAATAACCAAGAAACCGACTTCGACGGTGAAGGCGACGACGACCAAGCGGAATTCCACGCTGAGTCCGAACAATCCACACATCCGGCCATTCAGCCGAGATGGTCCACAAAGGTTATTAAAAATTTGTATGAATAAATATTTATGTGCGATTTTATACTCCATTTTTTTTCAAAAAATTTTTGTTTTGGTTTTGTTAGAAATGTTTTCGAGAATTATGTGGGTTAATTTATATAGACCACTGCGCCATGTAATATAGTTAAAAAAACTTACTTTTTTATTTGTAAAATTAAATGTTGGCTATCAGTTACTGTTTTCAAGGTTGTTAAATTTTTAATTTCAACATTTGATTTTTTGTTCAGGTATTTGCTATGGAATGCATTCAGAAAATCATGGGCGCTTGTGAAGCTACCGGTGACAGCGCTCATTTCGATTTTGTTAAAGCCAAAGAAAAATTGCGAAACGATCCTAATGGTACATATATATATACTTAAGGTTACTTTCATCAAACATTCATGATTGCATTTTTGAATAGTTACATTTATAAGAATAGATAACAAGTAATTTTTTGTGATAAATTTAACACTGCAAGGACTTACCATTATTTCGGTGGTGCCTAATAAGGTAGTTACAGAGACCAAGTACTCATTGTAAGATTTAAAATGTTTTTCATTTATGACACGTTTGTGCAGGCACTAATAACGTAATTTTTTTTTAAAACTACTCTGAATTATATTATATTTAAGATGGATACAAATAATATGTTTTTTTAGGTGATTACCTATCAATGCATCTCTCGGACCTTGTGCGTATGGCATTCGTGAGTGCCACGAGCGAGTCGGACGCGCTGCGGCTGTCTGGGCTACACACTCTACAGATAATTATTCAGCTGTTCGCGCGCGCCCCTGAACCTGACTTCCCGGGGCACTTATTGCTTGAACAATATCAGGCACAGGTTGGCTGTCTCTCGTCTCTCGCGGCTTTCTCTATATAAAACAAGTGTTTCCTAACGTGGGGCCCATGCTCCACAGGGTGGCAATTTGATTGTTAATGGGGCAATTCTAAAATGGATTCGACTCGAGTTTAACGCCGCTCTCTTTCGCTTCAGACATTCTACATTACGGTGCCAAATATAACAAAAAAAGCACATTCTTAAATATTTGTAGCAATTGCGGATGATGGCATATTCTTAAACAATATTTTTTTTTTTAATATTAAAAATTGCGCCTGTTACATAGAGGACATAGAATTTTAGAAAGGTTAAGGTATGGCACAAAAAAAGTTTAGAAAACACTGCTTTAGACTGTTGATCCACTACATAGGCCAATTGAGAATTGTTGGATGTTGCATTTACATAATGGTTCTTCTTGGAACATTTTAAATTTCTCTAGGTATTTTTCTTCACTGTCTCATCAATTAAAAAACACCAAAGATGTTAAAAATGGATCTTACTGATTTTGCATATGATAACAATTGCTTTCGTAACAGTCTTGTTTTTGCCGTTTAGATTTCTTTATTACAAAAATTTATTATGCAAAAAGAATATTAGTTACATAATGGAGAAGTTGTAACAGTTTGCACTATATTATTTGGCTGCAGGTGGGCGCGGCCGTAAGACCCGCGTTCGCGCGCGACACCGCCTCCCACGTCACCGCTGCAGCTTGTGAGCTGTGCTCCGCGTGGTTGGGCTGCGGTGTTGCGCGTGACATCGACGACCTTCGCAGGTAGTGCACAACACACCACACACACCATCGATTTATTGTATTTAATCCACTTGCCTCTGGGTAAGTGCTTGTGTCCAAATTATTTCTGGGACTGAATGGAGATAGAATTTTTCCCATCCGCATGGCTAGCAACATGCTCAGAAAGTCAGTCTCCGTAGCTTTCTTGTGTTCCGGTTGTCAGCATATAAAAGTGGTAGCATGCTCTAAAATCCAAACCATCACATGATGGTCAGCGGAGAAACTTACCGATACATGATGTTGAAGTCCATTATATATAAAAATCGAATTCTTTATATAATAAGATTGCTCACTCGTGTAATCTCGCTTTATTGTGTAAAAGAAAATATTTTCATAATGTTCGATTTTTCTTACTAGAGAACGAATTTAACTTATTAAAACGTAATAAAATTATTTAAGCTTGCAAACTAATTGATTAAGCTTTGACACTAAATACTTTATTTGCAACAAATATAAACAATTTCAGAGTTCACCAACTGCTGGTTTCCAGTTTGGATAAATTAAACAAGAAGGGAAATACGACGTTAATCTACAATGAAAGTATGGCAACACTAGAGAAATTATCTATATTGAAAGCATGGGCGGAGGTATGATCATTACATAAAACATTTTTTTTATATTTAGGAATATCGATCTACATAAAATTAATGGTTCTTTGAACATTATTTTACAGTTAAGCGTTAAGTAGTGTACAAAAGACAATTATTTTTTCTCATTATTTATGAACATTGTCTCATCTACAGGTGTATATTGTGGCGATGGTAAGTAACGACAGCGCGCCAGGAAGTTACGTGCGGCAGCTCGACACAAAGCCGTTCAACAACAAAGCGGAACTTGCCAAATGGCGGAATCGGGTAAATTTACAATGATATCATGGTTTTTAATAACATCAGAGTTTAAGGAACTTATTGCTTTAATTTTAAATTTTGCATTAAACAGAACAAGATCGTTTAGAAGTGTTTTGGAATATATTAAAAAAGACGTATATGCGTTTGTGGACGTCTATTATTTGAGCTGACTTTATTTATGTATTATCCGAATTTTCGTGTGTTTCACATCACCAGTGTTCATGAGAAATCTCCGTCTGGTCGTGGTAAGAGATATGCTCGCCCATAGCAATGTCGCGCTAGTTAGGTTCGTTGCTTTGAGTTAACGAAATATAACAAAATGAAAGTCTCATTAGCCCAGTAATTTCCCTAGTTATAGCTCCCTTTAAACCGGGACAATAATTTTCGCAAATGACTACTTGTCGACTGAAACAAGCGTTACGGTTAATTACTATACGATCTCCAGCTACAGAGGCCTACCATAATTAATAAATGTATTTTTTCATTTATAGGTTCTGCAGAATACCAATCAAATAGACAATGCGAGCCATGAGGAAGAGGACGATGAATATGGTGAATTCGAGTCTAAAGGCGAGAGTCTCCTTAAGTTAGTAGAGCCCGAGCTTGAGAGTTTGGGAGAGAACTGGCTCGCGGCATTAAAGGACCATGCCCTACTGAGTTTACCGCCAGGTGAGCATTGGCAATGATGTTTTAGTTTATGGATTTTGTAATCTTTATATCTATGGATATTTAATTAATTACAGAGTTCGCGTCTCAGCTTCCGCACGGTGGCGGCGCGTTCTATTCGGCGGAGACGGCGGAGGGGTCGCGTGCACACTACGCGCGCGCCTGGCCGTCACTGCTGTACGCGGCATCGCTGCGGTACAACTCCAATTTTAGGGACATACCGGGACCAAGTGACTGCCGTAAGTATATATTACACATAAGATTATAACGTTTTATATGAAAAATAACGAACAACCCGTTTGGCTAGCTTTTGCCTTCTTAATGTATCTGTGCCTCCTTAATAAGTTGTATTGTTGTATTCTGGCTCTCAACATACCAGATACAGAGTATTCGGGGTTACTACGCTTCATCATCCACGGCCTCATTGTCATTTAACACCATTTGAAATTAAAGTGAAATGATACTTTATTTGCCCCAGCATATATTATAGATTAAAAAAAAACAATTCATCATATTTTTCAGAAAATACCGAGAGCGCGATGGACAATAGGTCGACAAAGACCGAAAATGGTAACTTCGAATTCTTCGAGCCAGTTGACGAAAGATTCCATCTACTCTTTGGTAAGATTATAATGTTTATCTACATATAATATTTCTCATCCACATACAACGTAACTTAGGTTTTAAAGTAATAAATAATATAATATATAAAGCCTGATATATATGTTTTTTCTATCACGGGGATGGTCTATCATTATCCTCGAAACCACCCGTATTTGTTTTATACCACGAGATCGGTTGATGAGCTAAGAGGGTCCCGTTGTCGCCTTTTGCGATAGGCAGGGGTTACCTTTGTTTTATTATTAGCTTGAGACTATGGCATAGAGATAAACAAAACTAGCTGTTCTCCGCCTACTTTGCTATTAGTTACAGCCCCCACAATTCCCTTTGGGAAAGGAATTTTGTCAAATGCATTCTTAGCTCACTTCTAAATAGCAGAAGCAATATCTATGCCAAATTTTGAATGTATATCTCTAACATTTCGGGATCTCGTAATGAGTCTATGAATCTCTGGATAGTTCTTACACATACACATGCATATGCTTACAAAATTAATCAGAAGTTAAATGATGAAGGATCTAAGAAATTCCAAAAATAAATAGCCAAATCATTCCGCGTCTAATGGTCATGGTCTAATGTTCCCATGTCGGTATGTTCAGTAGTTTTCACGTGATTGGCGTATAAACAAAACCCATTTTCATTACATGTATATATATAGATTACAAATGCAGTAAGGGGTGTAGGCATACAGCTCACGGGACCCATGCCAAACCAACCAGCTTGTGATGCACTCTCATCTTCATCAGCCGATAGACGTCTACTGTTGGATATAAGCCTCCCCGAAGATTCTCACACGATCGGGTAAGGAATCGAATGGTGCCTGTTTATCAACAATCGAGGCTCCGGCTTCTACCAACCCGCATTGGGCCAACGTGGTGGGAAATGGCCCAAATACCCCTATGTAAATACGTACAAACAACGGCCCATAGTGCCCGGCGATACTGGCGGCCATGCTGACTAGCAGTGGATGTCTATGAGCTGATGATGATGATAAATGCAGTATAAATGTAATTTTATTATATATAGGTTGACTTTATTTTATATTTTCATATAAAATAATACATATTATGTCAAAAGGCTTTTTTTTTATTTTGCAGGTATATGTATGGAGGCACTGTGTGCACAGCGCGACATGTCTGACAGGAACACTGTGTCTGTTCTTTTGTCTTTGGTGACGTTGTTGGATGCTCCGGAGAATAGAGCACGTTTGCTTAAGGACAGGTTTGTTGTATTTTAATATCATAATTGGAACAGCATGTATCTACTAATTGTTGTTAATATAGTTACAATGCATTCACCATCAACCATTTGTTTCTTCTTTAGCAATATTAATTGTTTTTATAAATCGGTTTTAATTAAACCAAATTAATTGCAGGGCGTTGGCGATCGAGCTGTGTCAAATAATCCATCGTACCGGCCTCACTCAGGAGAGTATTGAAGCGCTACTGCTGGCAGCTGACGTGCTGCAGCTGATCATTGACGGCGCCAAGGAACAGCTGCACACAAACATGCAAGCGAAGATTAAAGGTGAATTCCATTTCTTAAATAAAACTTTTTTTTTAACAGCTGGTGCCGACTGATGTTAAGATATCATTCACACTATATAAAATTATTTATATTTAGCAAAACAGCTTCCTTCCACTTCCACCTTCCTTATGACTTATTTTTTTTAATCTAAAATGGGGTTCCATATTTGTGCCATTCAAAACACAGCAATGATATTACGGTGTCAGATTTACAATATGAAGGCGGCGGCGGGCAAAGCGTGTTCTAAAAACTCACCATCAACTAAAAACCACAATACATCGCTCCGGAATCGAACCTGGGACTTCTATGTGACGGTGGAATTTGAATTAAATTATTTTCAGTGACTATTAATTTGACATAGCCCTATGAGTCGCGAGGCTGAAGTGGCAATGGGCGGGGCATATAACTTGTAGAACCGATGGAGTTTGGGATCGTATGGTGCTGGAATGCGACCTCGCACCCGATATAAGTAATCGCTGGGTGCCACTGGATTCAAACAGTGCAAGACTGTATTTTGTAGAACATATTACAAGAGACCTATGTCCAGCAGTGGACATACATCTGTTTAAATGATGATGTATTAATTTTGTTTACTATACCATTTATTTCTTATTGCAACTTCTTTGTATTTTCAAAAGTTCTCTCTCTTATGTATAATGTTGCAAATACCTACCTCATTAATACATTTTTAGTCATATGTTATTTTTTTTATGTAATTTTTTTTTCTACAGAGTTAGCGCCGAACGCATCGGATGGGAACATACCCGAATCTGTATTGGAAGTTGTGCACACTTTAGGGGAGGGCGGGCCCACGGGCGATCTCCCACCGTCTAAATCCGTTGTATTCGCTTGTTTGGAGGCGTGCGTCTGTCTATTGGTGCGCAGGCTGCCAGCTCTAAGTCCGCTAAAACAGGAAGGCACTGTTGGAGTCATCGGAGTGCCTAAAGGTCTAGGCGTTCACGGCGACACGCTATTGGTGAAGAGTTTAGCTTCCATGTCCGAACTGACGTCACTTACAAGTCCTCAAGGTGAACAAGTATAGAAATTGTTTCTTAATATAGTCTGTGCCGATAGTCAAAATTGTTTTTGACCTGTAGTCTCCGTTTATTGGGTTTTATTGGTGTTAGGTCTTTGTTACTGGAGACTGTCTAGGTAGATATCTTCGTAACGCTTATTTTATCCGTCAAACAACAATGTGCAAACATTACCGTATTCCGGTTTTAAGGGAGTTTGCAGCTATTGTATCTACTATGGTAACAAGACTTCAACTTTTGCCTCAAAACAAAGAGCACAACATGGTGTATATCATTCTAACTAGGTCTACATAGATATGGGCGGACGTATTAGTTATTATTAGGTGAATATCTAGCTCGTCCTTAAAAGAGGTTTTGTATCTTTAGAGCTATAGGGTAGATATATATATATATATATATATATATATATAGATTTTAACGAACGAAATATACAAGGTAAGAATGATTGGAAAAATAGGTGCAGGTCGATCTAGGCGGACATATTCCGATCAAATTGGAGATGTCCTAAAGAAAGGCCGGATCAAAAGCACACGCAACAGACGAGCGTGCATGAAGACGCTTATGAAAGTGGAGGAAGCGAGAGAGGTGTGCCAGGATCGTAGCAGGTGGAGAGAGGTGGTCTCTGCCTACCCCACTGGGAACGAGGCGTGATATATATGTATGTATGTATAGGGTAGATATTCTGAAGTGTCATCTGGTAGTAAGTTTGCTAAGGAATGCTTCCCTTATTGTTTATTCATTTTATTATATGAAGAAATATTTTACAGGTGCTTTATCTTTGCTCCCCACCATCTTGTACCTGGCGACGGAGATACTAAAAGAGAGCAAAGGTGATCCGATACTGGCCGAGGCTGGAATCCTTTTGCTGCAACAGGCGGCGGAATGCAAGTGCGCACGGCTGTTAGAGGAGACGCGACAGCAGCACGCGCAGCTGCTGCAGAGCGCGCTCGCTAAGCTGGTTGAGAGCGTCAAAACCGGTACGATATTGCACATGAAAAACCAAAACGAAAATATGTATTTTTTTTTCCTTTAGAATGACAAGAAAGGTTCTGTCTGTCTAATAGAAGATGGAGTGAGTAGTTATAACTTTGATTATTACATACTTTATCTAATTAATATGTTAATTTTTGTTACAACTGTCAGAGGCGGTAGAGGAGCGTATAGAGGCGATCACAGGCGCGCGTGGTATGGCGGCGGTACTGGGCCGCGCCGCGCCGGCGCCCGCGTTGCACTACCCTTGCATTAACCATTTCCGGCAGTGCCTCGATACACGCGACAACGATGTACGTGTTTGACTTTTTTTTTTCAAAAATTTTATACTTAGGCCTGATATTTGAAAAACACTGTTGAAATGGTAGGCTATTCTTGTTTACACGGATGTCCTAGTTTAGAAGTATTTTAGCTAATTACCACCCCTACGCTGTAAACCTGTCACACCATAAGAACATTGCTGTATTCCGGACGTTGATATATGTGTTGTAGATAGTAGCTTCAAAGATGAAGTTCTTTTTCTCGAATTGTTTCAGAATAGCTTCTACTGAAGTAACTTTGATAACACAAAAGTGCATGGAGAAAGATTGAGTATGGAGTAGTTCTTACATGTTATGCGTTTTCAGGCGTTCGCGTCTTGTTGTGCGGTGTTGCGCGGCGTTTGGGGCGGCAGCGGCGGCAGCAGCGCGGTGTCGTGGTGGGCGCGCGCGCTTGGTGCACGCGTGGTCGCCCGCGCCGCGGCCGCGCGCTCTCCTACGGACGCGTCGCACGTGCGCGCCGCGCTCGCCGCTGTCACCGCGCTCGACGAGCTGGTAGCCGCCGCCCCGGACTCCGCGCGTGTGTATCCATTTCTCACGTACCGCAATTTGATATATACAGATTTTATTTCACACGACGTGATTGAGCAGTTTTAAAGGTGACCCTTAGCGCTCTAATTCGCGTAAAGCCACGAGTTTGAATTCCAACGAGCTTGACTTTATTAAATGGTCTTATTACCCTCTTTTAGAAACAATAAGGAGGCTGTTTGTATTATTTTGACACCCATTTTGTGCTCTGTACACAATACCAACATTGTATCGAATAGTTATAAACGTTCTTGTATGTTTGTTCATAAAAATAAATGTAATTAGTTTTGTTTTATGTAAAGTTTATAGTCAGAATTAGTTTAAAATCTTTGTGGTTAAAATTCGTGGCGATACCAGGGTTTCATTTCCTGTAAATAGCAACTAACAAAATGTAGCTAAAGAGTGTTAATGAATTGAAAAGAAGGTAATTAAACTTAATTGATTTCGCTGCATTACAGAGGATCCGCACAAAGGTAAGAATTAATTATTAACCTAAAAAAAAAGGAATGTTTAGTTTATTTCATCTTGACAAAAATTTACACATCCATCAACCAGCACTTGGCCGGAGTGACGGATAAACGTGATAGACATTTCTTATGAGAGAAGTCCCAAAGTCCCAGTTGTAAGAACATTGCGGGAGATTTTAATTTATTTTCGCATACATTACAGGTATCCAGATGCTCCGCATGTTGGTGCCTATAGTGATCTCATACCTGCGCGAGGGCGGAGAGCTGTCCACTGCGCCCGCGCACGTGCGCACTCTGCACGAGTTCGCGCTCAACTGGCTGATGCGAGTCGGCCCCAAGTATCCGCAGGTACAGTTAAACCCAATTGTAATTAGAAAATATCGTTTTTTAAGCGTAACATTTTTAATAGCAGATTTTTCCGAGTTTATTAATGTCCATTGTCTTCATAGTTTCAATCTTTTGACATCCGCTATTGGATATAGCCTTACTCAGAACATGTGTATATAACGTATGATAAGAGTAATAGTTTAGCAAAGGTTAGAAAGAGAGCTGCTACTCTTCCCTGTAATAGTTTTCTCTTTTTTTCTTTGTCTCTTCTATCATATAGGGATATTCTAATTCATCATATATTATCATCAACGATGTCTACAAATGAACATTTCCCAAAGATCTCTACAATGGTAGGTCCTGCTTTGCACACATCCATCAGTTTATCATCTACCACCATATAGGAGATTAATTGACAAATATAATTATTTCAGGAGTTCAAAGCGATGATGCAGCAGTCGCCTGAGCTCCGCAGCAAACTGGAGAACGCGATCAAAGCGAACCAAAGCGGGCGCGCCAACAAGCAGTCGCAACCGCAGCGGCCCGTGTTCGAGTCCCGCCCGGCCAAGCCCACCATACAGTTGAAGACGGACTTTAGTGATTTTAGATAAATTACACTTTCATATAACACACAATGAACGTTTGGGAACATAAACACCTTGCGAACCTTGCAAAATTATATATAAAAAAATTATATTCCTAACATGCTCTTCCGTCAAAGGTGCGTAGTGCAAGTGACATTCCCGGAATCATTAATACAAATAGAACCGGAAACAACCAGTGATATATCTAAAACGATTTTCTTCCATAGTCATGTTCCTCCAAATCTAGATTATTGCGACAGTGTTTAGAGACAAAGCATTGAAGGACGGCTTTGATGCGTTTTAATTAATAATGTATACGACAGTAGAAATATTTTTTTAACCACACTTAACGGACACGTAACGTACTCATGCGTTTTTTTTAATATTGTTGGTAATACCGGAGAGAGGAACCTTCATATGATAGTAAAAGACACTCTCTCCCATAACAATTCGGCACTAGTTCGAACGATATACACAGCACCATGTTAGGCTCGAAACCTTAACACATAAGGCACTGTTCTATCAGTAACTTCACTTGCTACTTCTTCAAACTGGAACACAGTAATATATGTATACTACTATTTAAGATATCTAATACACTAGTAAAAATATTGAATTTTATTAAGTTTAGGCGTAGATCGTTAATGAAAAGAGCATTTAAATTTGCAGTGTGAAAACTTTAAGTTAATTCAATTCCCACATAACTTGATCGTACAGTTTCTATACGTAACTAGTTGCACTATGAAGTTATGCATCAGTTGAGAAAGTAATAATAAAACTATTACAGAAGGTATAAAGTAGACTACTATGTATTTACTTGTGTAGTGTGCTAGTAAAAATTTCTTACTAGTAGTTATATAAAAAAGTTTGTGTAAGTATATTTAGTTTCATACTTCATTCAAATTACTGATGATGAAGTTGCTATAAGTTCGATTGCGGCGTAGGTCGCGCTCCCGGTGAACAGTTGTCTTGGTCATATGACTTTCCTCAAGCCGCACTTTGACAGTGGGATATATAAAACATACTCTACCTATCAGACAAGGTCTCGGGTCCCAGCAGTGGGAACATTAAAAGGACTGTTTATTTAATTTTATATTTCTTTTAGATCTAACGATATTCTCACCTATATTTACGTTGGTGCAATAGGTTACATACATAGTAACGTTTCTCTTTCATACTATACATACATACCATACAGTCCTTTACCATACATTTTTTGATGGTTGCATAAAGGTTACGAATTTCATAACCATTGAAGTATAATTTAGTTAAGTTAAAAAAAATATTTTATCCGCTGTGCTTAACTAAACTTTGCCACGCTTGTTATTAAACCATGTATGAAGTTATCGGACAGAAGTCAGGTATATGTGAAGTTTAATACATTCATACATAAAGTTAAACTGTAACTAAGTCAATAACAACATATCCTAAATATATTAACTTAATAAGTTAATCATATATTAATTAATAAGTTGTATGAGATATTGAATCTGGATGAAGTGATGAGATGAGGATGTTCAACAGATGAGAAATGTTAGGATGATGTACACTGCACTGCATTGTGATTGTCTCTTTGAAACATCTGATACTGAGTCTTATTACCCCCAGTAATTTCATTAGCTACAACCCCCTTCAATTCAAAACCCAGTAATGCTTGCGGTGGTAGCTAGATGGTTTCCGAGAGACCGACGACCAGTGAGTTCCACGTACACATCTATATACATATATTTAACGATTTACTAAGATATAATGATAGTTATTTAAGATTATGTACACTAACGTTATTAATTAGTTGTAATCAAAATATTCCTTTTTCCTTTCATTTCCGGTGTGACAATATAAATAAAATATATGTGTAGTATGTACAAAAAACTTTGTATTTTCTGTGACTGTATAACTCGAATATATGTTATCATAGCAGCGGTGTATCTAAAGATATATTGATTTATGAAATTTATATACGGATAAGCAATATACGTTTGCCGACATTAGCTGTGATAGGAAACATAATATATATATATATACATATATACATAATATCAATTGTTCAGTCTGCCAAATTAAAGTATGGTGTTATTTCACTGCCTTCCACTTCCGTTATTAAAGAGGCTACTAAATCTCATCTATAGTTTTAATTTAGGTTAATTTTAATCGCGTTGTTTAACTAATCATATTTAAACATTGTTTAACCTGATGTATTTATTTTACGTTTAACTATAGTTTTGTGTATCTTTATTCATTTAATAAAGGTTAAAATTAATTGTTAGTTTTATTACGTTCTTAAATCAAGTGTCAAAGTTATGCGCTCGTCAATAAAAATGTAACACTAGTTAAGATTGTATACACTGCGTTATACACTATGTTACATTATCATCATCATTAGGTATCCTCTTCAAACTGATGTTTGCCGATCAGAGTGAGTAAACCAATTCGATCCTCAGCTATTTTTTATAGCTATTACATTGAGTTTCACGCAATAGTGCAAACATTACTGTGTACCGGTTTTAAGGCGTTATAGCTAGTAAATTACTGGGGTAACGTGACTTAATGTCAAGGCGACGAGCACTATGAGATGTAGTGCGTACTACATCTCATAGTGCTACATTGTTTTAGGCGGACGTGGTAACGTCACCGATCCGCATTGGGCCTGCATTGTGACTGGCCCCATCGCCCTCTAATTGGGGGTAGGCTTGTGCCCCGACACTGCGGACGTAAATTGGTTGTTATGGTACCATCAGGTGAATTGTCTGGTAAAGAAAAATTCTAAGCAGACAGCTATACATAACTTACTGCCCACTTGGTTCTTGAGATTGATCCATCTAATGTTTTTATTTTAAACTATTTTTAGTTTCACGCCTATTGAATCGACCCCATTGGCAATGTCACAATACAAACGCTATAAATCTATTCATAGGTAAAATCTTAGAAAGAAATCATTATTAAATATTTTTGTTTTATTTCTGTGACTCCCGACACTGATTATTACGTGTTGGTGACTTCAATCATAAAAAGCTTGAGTACCACTGATTAAGATATCAGGCTCACGTTGGGCAAGAAAAGCGTTTGTTTCACTGTACTAGGCACTTCTTTGTTTTCTTAACAAAGGTGTATAGAGAATAAAAACATTGTATATGTGAAATTGTTTATAACATTGATTTTATTAATACACGTATAATTCATTTGTTTAGTGCGCATATATCAAACGGACGCGTTACGTACCCGCTGCGCCGTCGGACATTGGTACATTACCTGATACTTCTGAAACATCCTTTTTTTCTGCGACCGTGTCTTTAACTGGCACAGTTTTATCTGGAAGAGAGTAATAAATACACTGATTATTGTAAAAGTAATGAGAAATATATTTAAATACCAAGTAATTGTGACATAATATATATATATATAATATTATTTATAATATTTTTCTAATTGAATCTAAAAGGCAGATAAAATTATAGCCTTGAGAAACCTAGTGTTAAAAATAGCTTATTAAATAACTACTTCCACCTATGGTCTCTGCTGCCGGAGACCGTCTAGGTAGTAGTAGTAGTGTGCAAACATTACTGTGTTCCGGCTCTAAGGGCTTAGTGTAATTACTAGAGTGAATATAAGACATATCTTGTCTCAAACCAAAAACTCAATGCGGTGCAGTGTATATCATCCTTACTACTGCCACGTTGTTATGGGCACGCGTATCACTTTCCATCAGGTGAAAGGAAGTGTAGAGGTGATCAAATTCTTCTCACTTGTGATAAACTTGGGCGGCAGTGTTGCTACCGTGAGGTAGCCGGTGTGGCCGGTGGTGCTGGTAGGCCAAGTCGCCACCACGTACGCCTTCTCACTGTTCGGTTTCTCCTCCACCGGGCTTTCAGAGCTCTATAAACGGAAATAACAACATTTGTAATAGTCAAAATATTTTCATTGAAACACATGCTTAAACTTTTTAATAGTTAACCTAATATAAATATATAATATTATACTTAACCTAAAACTAGTATTTGCTCCTGCTTAGCTTATCTAGCTAGATTATATATATGAATATAGATATATGGACGGTACAACTTAATAACTAATCTCCAAAGTAAATGGAAAATAATAAAGTTGGCTATACATATCTGTTCTTTACTTCAGAATCTTTTTTCCACATTTTCTGTGACTCTTCATGAGAAGGTCCTTCAGCTTAAATCTTCAGATGTACGGAAATAAATATAAACGAGCAGGTCAACGTTTACGGTAATCAGACACACATATATATATATATATAACTTTTTTTTTTTTTTATATTGTCACGCCTTTTTCCCAGTAGGGGCAGGCAGAGGTGAATAAACCACCCACGTTTCGCCAGATGTGGTCAGATTAGGTCCCATGTAACAGGGGGCGAGCCTGTTGCCACTCTATTGGGACCACCACACACACACACAAAGATGATATCAGTGTGCGGGTTTCCTCACGATGATTTCCTTCACCGTTTTTGTATCTCGCTGTTGTAACTAAAGTCCACAAATGTACATAACTTAAATATTAAGTCATCGGTACATGCCGAGGTTCGAACCCGCGACCTTCGGAATGAAAGCCGCACGCTCTAACCATTAGGCCAGCGAGCTACTTATATATATAACTCGCATGAATATATCAATAAGTAACACTTAGTCAAACTTAGGTGGTGTTTGTAGACTAGTATTTCCATGTGTGAAATTAACAGGGAAGTGTGACAACGTTAATGCGTTATAATTTATCTTTAAAAGCTTCTATAGAAAAAAAAGCACATTGATTTATTTCAACAAATGATAGAGATCATAAAGCTGCCACGGTCCACGGCGCCGTGTGCTGACCCGTTCGGATGCATAGAAACGCAAGATTGCGACCGTTTTGTGGTAAAAAAAAAAACTGTTTAAAATTTATTGCCCCGTTAAGCTACCTGGTACCGTTTAATGTTGTTTAGATAGCGGATGCTGGATGAGAAACATAAATCTACTTTATACATATTATATATGAAATAGCTTTAAAAATAGTTCCAAAAGTTATAAAGAGGCAACTGCTATTAATATATAATTGATATAGATATACATAATTGTATTATTAGATCATCATCATCAGCTGATAGATGTCCACTGCTGGACATAGGCCTCCCCCAAAGACTTCCATATACAGTCAGCATGGGCCCCGGTACCGCGGGTCATTAGGGGCTGTGGGGGCCATATGAAGGGAGAATTTAGGCCATTTCTCACCACGCTGGCCCAATGAGGCATGGTAAGAGCCTCGTTGATTAGCAGGGTGCACCATGAATAGGTGAGATTGGCTTGATTCCCGTGAGTAGTTGTGCGAGACCCCTTACATCCCGTTATATTAGATGCCCACTACTTATTCTGGCGACCTGAAGGTATACTTTTTGATGAGACGAGATGTAAGTGATCTGATCATTTTAATCTAATCAGTCTACTGCTGACCACCTTCCCGAAGGTTGAATGCCCACATTCGCTCCATTTTGTATGACGAGCGTATGGTAAACCTATTCCCGAAGTTGTTCTTCCTTAATCGTCTACGAGACGTTGGGTGTTAGTGAAGATATTTGTTGTCTTCATCAATATCGGGTGTTATATATTAATATTAAGAATAATGAATTTTCATTATTACCTCTACAATTACTTGTGTACAATAAGAGCTATTTTTAACATATAGGAAGTAAAGCCGAGACATAAAGCGGACGGGATCACAAGGCGGCGCCGGCGCCAACACGTCGCTAATGACAAGCCGGTGACGCGGCAGTCATCCTCTCTCATCATGCGGTATTGCTAAATACCTTTCATAATCTTGCTGCTGATAAGAATCAACTAATATTATCGACAATACTAGAAATACAAAGGAATCGATTGTCGATCGGTTCCGCACATAATCATAACTTAAAACTTCGCTACTGTACTTTAAGTACGCAAAGGTGACGTTTATGAGATTCTAGGGCCCTTTGGTATGCGGAACAGTTACCATAGCGGTGAGGTTTTAGTAGGCGGAAATCCCACAGAAGTCAAACTGTGTAGTAAAAATTTTCTGTTGCCTTTTACCAAAAAGCAGGCTATCAGCATAACCTGGATAAGAACTCGCGTTGTAGTGTTTTTTTCTTTTATAAGAAGGGTGGACAAGAGAGCGAATAGTCCACCTGGTGGAGTGATCATTGATGCCCACGGACAGTCGCAAGACTGAGGGGCTGTGTGAGGTACTGCCCTCGTAGATACTATAATACCCTGTTTTATATGTTAGCCTAAAACATTTTGTATGTTATATATTACTGGTAGGTCTTTGTTGCCGGAGACTGTCTAGATGGGAACCTCAACAGGTCTTGAACCTGGGATCACGAGCCCAGTCTCAGATGAGTTGTAATAATCAATACGACTACTAAGGGCTCGACATAATTAGAAAACAGAGGTGGATACCACCGCAACGCCAATATCCGCCGTTAAACTGTACTGCGCAGACATTACTGTTTGAAGGGTGTTTTAATTAGTGTAATTACTAGGGTAACGAAACTCCTAATGTTATATCTCAAGGTATGAGCGCAATGTGATGCTGTGTATAACATCTTAATTAGCGCCCCGTTGGTTATAGGCGCGCGTATCACTAACCATCAGGCGAACGTCCCACTCGTCTCGTCCCTTAACTGTATAAAAAAAAAAAACTAAAATGTCGTTAAACTACAGTTGTAAAGCAAAATTATTGTAAACAGATAAATATGACATCAATAGTATGCCACTGAATGATAGTACTATAAATAGTTACAATACATCACTAAATCTAAAACGGTTCCACCTCGTTTACGTTACATTTGAATGCCGTTGAACATAAACTAGATAGAACAAAATAAATCTGTTTAACAGCCCGCTAATAGTACAGATTAAAAACGTAAAAATACAGATTAAAACATAAAACCTTCACGCTGTCAACACAAAATTTAACTTCCCACTTGATGACGCGTTGGTATAAAAAAAAAAAGAAAGAAGTAAAACGTGATTTTGAAAAAGGAACGCGGGGCAAAGAGGCGCATTAAGAATTGAGATAAGAAGATGGACGAGCACTCAGACGCCCGGCCGACTTTATTATTTATTGACACTTAAAATAATTACTGGCCCGTTGGCCCGTTGGCCGGTTGGCCCGTGCCGCGGCTGAAGCTGGTCATCGACCACCGCCCGCGCCCGCAGAACATGTAATTCGGCGTAGATTTATGGATTTATCAAAGTTATTACATATTTTTATGGCGAATTCCACTTCGACGATTTTTTTCATTGTAATGTTATTTATAGTACGTTCAGACGGCTACGCAAATTATACTCGAATTTAATGTATTGAGTTATATAGATATACGATAACTATGGGATATCTATCTCAGGTTCTCCGATTTTTTTTTTTAATTCAAATCAACTAGACAAGCGGAACGTTCATCTGATCGTAAGTAATACGCCCGCTCATAGCAACGTGGCGCTAGTTAAGATGGTATACACAGCACCACATTGCGCTGGTTGCCTGGTGACAATCATTACATCTAGCTATAGCGCCCTTCAAACAGGAACACAATAATATTTGCACAGTTTGGCGGCGGAAATAGGCCCTGCGGTGGTACCTATCTAGACGGTCTACGGTAATAGAGACCTACCAGTTATTTGTATAGAAATAAGAAATACAAGTCCAACTATTACTATTCATTGTAAATAATACGATAAAAGTATTAGACACAGATTAAATATTTTTTAAGGTACTAAAGTTTAATTCTAGGACTTTACAAAAATATAATTTTTTTAAGTCTTTAAACAAAACTCGATATTTAGACATATAAAAAAAACAATGCGATTCCCTTGTCATTAGATAGTATCCGTCGGAGGGAACAATTCATTATCCCGTAATGACTTAAAAAAGTGACCACTACCGAGATGTTACAGGGTACTCGAAATACCTGTAGACCAGTTTCAGTTGTGATAGCAATCAGCTGACCACTTAAGTGAGGAGGCGGTGTGTGCGCTGTGGTGTGCGACCATCCGGTAATTAAGCGGTTAGCTGAGGAGCTTCTACGAAACTTTATTTTGGATGAAATTATCAAAGAATTTGGTTGGAGACTTTTTTTTTTCGATGAAGTTTTGTAGACAATTTTGACAGCATCATCGGACATAGGGCTCAAAGATCCTGTACCACATCCCGTACAAAATAAGATGTATAAAAAAGAATAAGTCATTTAATGTCAAGTCTCGTACGTTCATAATGAATATATTGTATACTTAAAGTATACAGTTATCTTAATTTCAAATAAAATAGGTTTATCTAGAATAACATGTGAGTAACGTCCTAAATATGAACGACTGTCATCAATCCTTTAATACGTTGACAGATTTCACAAGAAATTTTATTGATATACAAAAAAAGCGAGTAATCTATACGCAACAATTATTATCATCGATATGTGTTGATCGGTACCGAACGCCGTTTTAAGCATACCGCTTTCAAACATGATAGGGGTTCTCAGAAATAATGTCGCCGTCAAAAGGATTATTTAAAAAAAAAAACTTAAAAATAAGCTGTCAAAATCTCGCGACAAAATGTCCTCGTTATCATCGACCCGTGTAAACTTGGACGTTGTGTATATCATCTCGCGATAAACGCTCGTGAGCGCATCACAATCGTATTTACATGTAAAGTTAATTGAAACGTTTAAGATAATGAAGTTATCGGAGTAAATATTTAGGTGCAAACGATATCGACACGTTTTTCTGTCCGGATTCGAAGAACTGGTGTCCGATCTTCATTAGTTGGAGAGGCACAAGAATAAGAAGCGAAACGTGGAAAGTACTCCTACATATTCACGAGTTCGAGTTATTAATGAAGAAACAATATTTAATTGGTGATAGGTGTCTGACACCGGAGACAGTCAAGGTGGGTACTACTTCTGCAGCGACACAGTATTGTGCAATCATTACTATGTTCAGGTTTGAAAGGCGTTGTAGCTACTGTAATGACAGTGGTAACAAGACTCAACATCTTGTTTCAGGCGGCGAGCTTAATGTGGTTCAGTGCTTATCTTAACTAGCGCCACGTTGTGTTGGGCGTATCACTTACCATCAGGTTAACGTCCCCCTCATCTCGTCCCTTAATTATAAAAGAAAAACATTACTGTGTTCGGGTATAAATTAGTAATTTACTTAGCTACAACGCCCTTCAAACGGAAAGAGTAATGTTTGCACACTACTCTATATTCTTGTTATGAGCGGGCTGGAAGCCACAGCGGCTCTTACAGCTCATCTGTCACTGGGCTCGTGGACCCGGATCCACGGCCTGAAAAGCACACTACTGTTTGACAGCGGAAATATGAACTGCGGTGGTATCTCCTCCCGTTTCTTTTTTTGTGGGGAAATCCTGCATTGGATATCATTATTTGTATCCTACCCTTGTCATCATCATCATCATACAGATTAAAACCCCACGGTTTCTCACTCAGCGCATTTGGCCGGAACCACGGGAACGTTTTCGCACACATGGTTCAGACAGCGAGAGGCCTTGATAAAACCACATCTCGGGGTGGAGCTACTGCTCTCCACCCCTATAAAAGTGTTAGGCGGAAATACTATACGCACCATCCCGAGGACACTGTAATACCCATGTTTTTTTTTTTGTTTCAGGAGGGAAATCTTTGAAAGTTATCCTGCTTCTGGAGGGTTATATGGAGTTCTTACTCACTAAAACCCTCTCGATGGTTTGTATCAATGCATTCGGAGAGGCTCCGGGATCTGTCTATAAGTAGAAGGCGTCGATGCCATTCTCCACTTTCGGTTACACGTTTCTGAGGAGGAGCCTAACCCTCATAGGCACCATCGCTGAGCCATATGCTGTCCTACGCAGGCTCGCTTGTTGAGCGATAAGGGCCCCGACCGTCAAGGCCCGCGAAACTCCTAGACCCTTTTAGTCGTCGTCTAGGACAGACGGCTTACCTTAGTCCTATTCTTACTACCACGATACTACATGGCTGACGGTGGTAACCACCTAGACTATTTACTATATAGTATTTTGATTATAAGCTTGGTGTGATAAATTTTAGTGTCTTCATTTATTAACAATGCCTTCTTTGAAAGGTTATATAAGTTTGTATAACAATAAACAATTGTTTCAGGTTTAGGTAACAATGATTTACATTTATAATACGTTTGCCTCGTTCTATGTATTGCTTAGAATGGACGCAGCTTATTGCACGGTTGTCATCGAGACCCTTTTGTTCGCATTTTCCACCGCACACGAGGTTTCTAAGTTACCGTCATAACAATAGTCACTATGTGGTCAAAACATCGGCGAATTGAAAACGGTATATTGTATTGAAATTTAGAATCGATGTTCTGCTGGATATTGTAAATGTAGTTGCTCATTTATTTAATTATAATAAACCACAGAATTTAAACCCGCCGAGGAAACGCTTCCACAAATGGACAACACGAGCGATACGTTCACCTGAAGGCAAATCATTCAACCGGTGCTAATACTATGATATATACTAGATAGGACTCATTACCTCCATAATTTTACTAGGTGCAGCGCCTTTCAAACCGGAACACAATAATATTAGCACAGTACTGTTCGGTGAGAACAAGAGCTCTATTGGTACATAGATAGTCTCCAGGAACAAACACCTGCCACCAGTAAGCTATCTGGTAGTTAACCCTCAATGTCTTTTGATTAACTTTTTGGTCTTGTGTAAGGGTGTGTAAGGGGTCGAGCTCAATAACTCACGGGCCCCAAGCCAACATCACCTGGTTGTGGTGCACCCTGTTAATCAATAAACAAGCCTATAACTCCCATCAACCCGCACTGGGCCAGCATGGTGGGATATAGCCCAAGTCCCCCCATATGGCGGGAGAGCGCGGCGGCAGAACCACGCCGTCCGCTTCCTCCCGCCGTGAGCGATGGGCCCCTAGCCGGGCACGGTGTGATGGGGCGTTCGGGCCGTTGGGCGTGGCCCTTTGGGCCTTTTGTCGTGTTTCCCCTGGGGGTGCGTCCCCCGGGGGAGTCTTGGTTTTTGTCCCCCCCCTCCCACTTCGACGGGGGGGGGAGTCTGGAGGGAGGAAGCCGCCGCCTAATTCCTTCACGGGAGGGCGGCGGCCGAGCATGCGCTCCGTCGTGGGCGCGCGCGGTCGTCTGTGGGGTCGGGGGGCCCCAACGTGCCGGTCCCGCGAGGGGCCGGTACGGGACGGCAGGTGGGTGCCTTTGCTCCCCGCGGGTACCCACCAAGAGGAGTTTTATACGCGGAGGCGCCCGGAGAGTTGCTTGGCTGAAACCCGGGCGTCTCCAGTATGCGTGTGGCGGGACAAGCGGTGGTGGTTTTAGTGGGTATGGGGGTCACGCACAACATCTCAGTGGCCCCGAGCCCCACATAACCCGGCGTCCCCCCCCTCGAAAAGGACGCTGGGTATGCGTTAACAGCATTTCCACCACCGATATCAAAAAAAAAAAAAAAAAAAAAAAAAAAAAGTCCCCCCATATGAACCTCTGAACGAAGGTTGTTGGAAGTAGATGGATACGGGCAGCGCAGGACCGATCGATGTGGAGGCTGATGATGATGAAGATGGAGGCGTTGGTCCCGGGCTTTGTGCTAGATAGTTTCGGCTTCAGAATAGTTGCCCTAATAATTGATAAAAACTAATTCCGTACTTAATCCGGTTTACATTAATAAAAGCGCCCATTATCTTCGTTTACGAGCTTCCGAATTGACATTTCGCGGATATGGGATGATCGGCGGGTGCAGAGCTTTTAAAAGTTTTATCTCTGCTCTTAACACGCTGGTTTTCACTGTTTCTATATTGTCTTATTTTTTTATTACATCACTTTTTTTAGGGTCGTCCATGAGCTATCGTATATCGCAATGATCATCATGAGCCGATATACGTACACTGCTGGGTATAGGCCTCCCCCAAAAATCTGCACATCGATAGTTTCTGGTCCTTGTTGAAAGTCTGACGACCGCTGAGGCAATAAGTTTTTGGACCGCGGAGGCACCTCGCAAGATGACTGATGATTCGGCGAAGGTCGGGAGAAACTGCTGTATGCGTGAATATAGCAATTAGCAAGCTTTTCAATGGTTATCATCAAAAAATATGAATAGATATGTTTAGAGAAAAATAGGATCGAAGCTCATAACTTATACCACGTCATATATGTTAAGAAGAAATATTCTTTTCAATATAGTTTTTAGTTCTGTGAAATTACGAAAGTGCTCTAAAAAAAAATAACACAACTGGATCGAACTAAACGACTCAAAGTTTTGCGTACATTTTGCTTATCGCGCAAGAAGCACCTTAAGTTGTTAAGTAGCCAAATTTACAGCGGTAAGCACTGACTGACACCTCGGAATGTTTACTTGCGGCTTCTTTTAAGTTACTGAGCCATCTGATACTGAGAGAGAGAGAGGGAGAGAGACTGAGACAGTGCACTTAAATCTTACGAATATTAACATGCTTAAAGAATCTGCACGAGTTTAAATAATTATAGAGGCTGATTAAAAATACTCTTTAAATGTCAAATCTGTATATTATTTAGTTACGTACGTGTAATTAGCTATATCATTGATTTGGTTATAAATGTTAATGCAAAGTTTTGGAGGTTCATGTTGTGGCCCAGAATCCCCCTTGATCATATTTTGTAGCATACAATAAACTGTTAGAAGTACAAGTTAATAAAAGTGTTTTTTTTTTTATTTGGATTTAGGTAAATAAAATAATGATGGATGCATCTATAGTCTCTGATGTAAGGTGCTGTTAGTCATTTGACCAATTGATATTATTCGTCTGTTAATAAGATCGACGACAATCGAAGCGACGAGATCAGCGGGACGTTTCATAACAGCCAATTTACGTCCCCACTGTTGGGGCACAGGCCTACCCTCAATATGAGGGCGATGGGGCCATAGTCACCACGCTGGCCCAATGCGGATTGGAGACTTCACACACACATACCTTAGAATAAATTCTAATTCAATTGCAGATTTCCTCACGATGTTTTCCTTCACCGTTTGTATTTCGCTGTTGTAACTAAAGTTCACAAATGTGCATAACTTAAATATTAAAGTCGTCGGTACATGCCGAGATTCGAACCCGCGACCTTCCAACCATTAGGCCAACGAGCTACGGCAGAACGTTTACTTGATAGTAAATGATACGTCTCCCTGTGACAACATGGCGATAGTTAGGGTTTCGAGCACAGCACCACATTGCACTCGTCGTTTTGAGACATAAGATTGTTAATCTCGATATCCCAGTAATTTTAATAGCTACAACTTCCTTCAATCCGGACAACAGCAATAATCGCAAAATACTGTTTGACGCCTGGAATAGGCGCTGCGGTGGCACTTGCCTAGACGGTCTCCGGTAACAGAGACCTATCATCATTATAGTCAATTTACGTTCCCACTGCTGGGGCACTGGCCCAATGCGGGTTGGTCACTAATTTTTTTTTGACCTATCACCAGTAAGTAATAAAAATAACATTAGATTTTGTTTATCACACTTTGCTTTGGTTAAACGTAGCCAACTATAAATAGTGATTTGAACATCTCCACATGTATACCGATACGCGATTTTTTTTATCATTGAAGCGACGAGACGAGCGAGACGTTCATACATACCAATGTGCCGCTAGTTAGGATGATATACACTGAACCACATTGTGGCTATCGATTAAGATATTAGATGTTAATCTAATAGATCCCTTCAAACGGGAACACAGTAAAGTTTACACACTAATTTGACGGTTGAAAAAGGAGCTGGGGTGGTACCTAAAAGGTATTCCGCAGCAATCATTTTTTTCTCTATTCTCATAGGCCTCTCTTAAGGATCTCCATGAAAAGGTCTTGTGATGACCGCAAGTTTCCCGCGTCCTCATCGTTGATCCACTTTGTGCTATCAGTGCAGTATGGAGCTGCCACTTGATGACCTCTCCGCCTCATAGGCCATCAGTCTTTCAAGCTGTGCTTTGCCTATTGTCATTTAAGGCTATCAATTTTTAAGTTATGTCGGTAACCTTGTTCGTATGGATCCGGCTCATAATAAAAAAATTTGATACGTGTTTTAACTTGTAAATAGTTAGGATAATTACATGAAAACTATACGAAGTAATAGTATCGTAATAGTAGATTAGCAGGCAACGAAGTCTATTCCGTACGTCAGCGTTTGATGGCTGGACCCCCCGTGGATCAATAATGCGATTATACGAAGCAATCGATCTATTATTAACAATCGATTCCATACTTAATAAGCCAGCACTTTCACAAGTATAAATGTCATATCCCGGTGACGTTATTAAATGTGTATCTATTGTAGAGTAACAAATGCATAGATACGGCATTAGAAATTAAATATTTTTATATAGTAATTTGCTTTTAGAATATTTCATTGAGAATATTGGTTTATACAATTAAGCTACGAGTGGTACGTTCACCTGATGATAAGTGAAACGTCAGCCCGTAAAAATGTGGCGCTAGGTAGGTTGTTATATACAGCCTCACATTACTATCGTCGCAGTAATTACACCAGCTACAGCGCCCTTTAAACCGGAACAGTGATATTTGCACATTACTGTTTGGCGGCAGAAATAAGCGACCTAAATAGTCTATGGCAACAGAGACCTACCACCAGTGAAATCTATGTATCGCATAAAATACTTATTGGCAACATCTCTGTACTTATTTAGCCATCATATACAGTTGATTGAGAGACAATGCCACGTAGGCATTAAGTCCGCCTTTTGTACCTAGATTTAAGACGTTTTTCAAATATTTTTGCAGAAATAAGAAACCGTAATAAAAGTTAACTCAATATCACGATGTAAACATGACATTGACATATATGACATGTCTATAGACTTAACAACGCCTAAATATTAATATAATCTTATGGGAGCTTTCATGTTGGGTCCGAAAATCGCCTTTGTCATGTTTAGTTGTGTGTAATTCATTTTTTTTTATTAAAGCTTGTTTAACAAATTAAATGTAATACTAGGGAGTCTTAAATAAAAAAAAATAACTAGATAAAGAGGATCATAGGAGCTGCGATAACAGAGTTTATTCAGGCTATATATACATTTATAGGAGACACGTTTGAGGACATGTGATAGATAACTAGCACTTGGTCAGGGGTGAAAGGTTTTGATTACTGTCTTGATATCCTTTTATAATAATTATACTTATACATTCGTCCTAGCATTTTATTTATTTATAAGCAACAATCAACTTTCTTCTACTGGGAGAAATTTAATTGCGTCTAAGTATAAACCTTTAGCTGAAATAAATTAATTATTGAGATAATTGAACTAAGATATTTTTTTTTCAGTCGCTAATATTACATACCCACTGTTTGGACACAGGCCTACCCTCAATATGACAGCGATTGGCCATAGTCACCACGCTAGCCCAATGCGGGTTGGTGACTTCAAACATACCTTAGAATAAATTCTAATTCATGTATGTGCAGGTTTCCTCACGACGTTTTCCTTCTCCGTTTGTATTTCGCTGTTATTACAAAAGTTCACAAATGTACATAACTTAAATATTAAAGTCATTGGTACACGCCGAGATTAGATCCTGCGACCTTCGGATTGAAAGCCGCGCGCGCTCTATTAGGTCAGCGAACTACATGTAATACCATCACACCAAGATGTAGGTTTTCTTAAATAATTTACTGTACCACAACCGCCAAGCTAACTAACACGCTCCAAAACCCCCTCTGGGGAGAGAATTTAGTATATATATGTAAAGCACTAAGTATTTATATGGCCTATACGGCCGTTCAAAAATTGCCATAGCGGTCGGTATTTCACGACCGCAAGGCGGGGTATTGGTAAAGTTTTCAACTAGCAATAATCGCACCTCGGATTAACCTCATCGGTTACGATATTGCCTCTGCGCAAAGTTAGTGACCATATTATATCCTACGACTCCTATGTATCTAGTAAGCATAAGTTATAGCGCATCGCAAAGAACTAGTGGCGCCATCTGTCAATCGCTTTGTACAACTGAAACTTGGTGGCGCTGTTCGGAAACATTTCCTCTATTCTGTGATGATTGTGAGCGCTTGGTAGTAATTTTGATTCTTACAGCGCATATGATAATGGGGTCGTGGACCAGGTGTTCACGGCCTGTTGCAAACAGCTCAACAGTATGTGTATATTGTTACTAGCAATTGTGATATTTTTTTTGTGGTGAAGTTATTAAATGTCGTATCGTCATCACTGTCATATTTTTTTAACCTGTGTATATGTAATTGACGGTTTACAATGTCTTTTTTTATATTCAAGGTTAGCGCTTGAGCACGATCCCACCTGATGTTAAGTAGTAATGTGGTCTATGGTAGTAAATCGCACTAACATAGCAGTTCATGGTGTATTCACTCTTTTCTTGAAGAAGAATATTTCACAAAGGTCGTTGAAAACTGAACGATAACTTATCAGCACTTCAATACAGGTTATTTTGAATCACCGTTGACGTATCTAATAACTTAATCGTCAACTTAACTGATGTATGCAGTATACAATATTTCGATTAAAATGTATAATGAAAGTTTAATGTAATTTCGACGGTATCTTTACAAAAAATATTTAAAAACAAGTCATCGTTGAGACGATTTTTTTTACTAACTAGTTGTTCATGTGATTTAGTGTTAAAAGTGAAAATGAATTATTTTAGATAAAGGCGTAATGGTTATTTATGATATAGATGTCATTCATAGGTTTCATTGGATATATATATTAGGTTGGGGAAAAAGAAATCCATTATTTTTTCGGTAGATGGCTGTAGTGATAAATTTCTCGTAAAGTATCGATCAAACAGTTTCAGATTTATGCTCGTTGGAAAGGTGACATTTCGCAGTAAAAAAATTCTTTTGCTGTTTTTTGTTTGGTGCATTCAATTGTGAGTTACAGGGTGTTAAAAATGGAAGTGAACAAAGAGAAAATTCGGTACATTTTACAGTTTTTCTTTGACAAAGGCGAAAATGCAAGCCAGGCGGCTAAAATTGTGAATGGTGTTTATGGACCCGATACTATAACAGCCAATTATGTGCAATTTTGGTTTCGTAGATTCCGTTCAGGAATTTTTGATGTTAAAGATGCACCTCGCACAGGTAGGCCGGTCGCCGAAAATGTCGATAAAATCGGAGAAATGATCGAAGTTGACCGGCATGTTAGCAGTCGTAACATCGCCCAGGAGCTAAAAATGGACCACAAAACAGTTTTAAACCATTTACACAAAGCTGGATTCAAAAAGAAGCTCGATGTTTGGGTGCCACACCAATTAACAGAAAAAAACATGATGGATCGAATTTCCATCTGCGAAGCCTTGGCCAAACGGAATGTGATAGACCCATTTCTTAAACGGATGGTGACTGGGATGAGAAATGGATCACATACGATAACCCTGTGCGAAAACGATCATGGTCAAAGAACGGTGAAGCACCTCAAACGGTGGCCAAACCAGGACTAACGGCCAGGAAGGTTCTGCTGTGCATTTGGTGGGACTGGAAGGGGATTATTTATTATGAGTTGTTTCTATATGGCCAAGCACTAAATTCTGATCTCTACTGTCAACAACTGGACAGTTTGAAGATAGCAATTGACCAGAAACGGCCAGAATTGGCCAACAGGAGAGGTGTCGTGTTCCACCAGGACAACGCTAGGCCACACACGTCTACAGTGACTCGCCAGAAACTTCGGGAGCTTGGTTGGGAAGTTTTAATGCATCCGCCATACAGTCCGGACTTGGCACCAAGCGATTACCATCTTTTTCTTGCATTACAAAATTTCTTTAGTGTTAAAAAATTGGCATCTAAGGAAGATTTTGAAAATCGGCTACTAGAGTTTTTTGCAAATAGAGAGCAGGACTTCTACGAGAGAGGCATTATGAAGTTACCTTTAAAATGGCAACAAATCATAGAACAAAACGGTGCATAAATATGCACCGTTTTGTTCTATGATTATATTATATGGGTTAAATAATCCAAATCGGTCAATCCGAAGCATGTTAAATAAAGTCCCTAAGTTCATATAAAAATAATGGATTTCTTTTTCCTCAACCTATTATATATACATGGGTTATTAAGTTTTACAATTTACTATCTATTTTCAAGCGATTTTACTTCGAAGCTATGAGACGTGCGGGACCGGGCAGCAACACATTATTGCCCTTTGAAATTAAGTTACATCTCGTTACCCAAGTAATTTTATTAGTTATAGCGGCCTTCAAACAGTAACACAGTAATTTTCGTACACTACCGTATGCCAACAGAAATAACGGAAACCTAACACCAATAGTCCTATTTCCATTGATAATGAATGAAGACTTAAAGCCGTTATTGCACGTTACGTCATTCAAAATTGATTCTATAAAGATTTGTCAGCAAAATCAAGCGTCTCTAATATTGTTACAAAGACTGCTTTTTTTTTGTGTAAATAATGACTTTTCTCTTTGACTTATATCAGGAAGATGACTGTTGATAAAGTGGCCCGGTCCCGCCACCGCCGAGCGCGTCGAATGTCCCGCGAAAATGCTTGCACGTACCGCTTTCTCAGCTGAATGGCTCCGGGGGCGTCACGACGGCATTGTGGAAGTTTTTTGTGGGGGGTCATGCCTCCCCTTGTTCCGTGTCGGAGGTCGCCTGTGAACGCGGTTGTCCTCTACACCCGACACTTTTTAAATACAATATATAACACAAATACTTCGATATCTATACTAATGAAATGTTCTGCACCAATTAGATGGAAGTACTTAAGTACTGTCTATTTTCAACTCTTGTAAAATCTCTCTTACACAGTTAATAAAAATATACATTTTTGATGTAATTACTTAAGCTTTTTTATATTTTTAGGCATACTTATTTATGTATACACAAATTTATAGCACAATTGTGTAAGTTTCATTCAGTTATCCATATATACCAACAAAAAAGCGTTTTCAAAGATAAAACACCGGTTTGCTACCTTAGTTATATTTATGTCCTTTCCTTTTCTAATGTGATGCGTGAATATAGAATATATATATAAATTAACATTTTTATATGAATATCTTTAAAAATCGTGATTTCATATTTTTTGTATTAAATCGGTTTTCTTCTTTAAAAATAAGGATACGAGGATACTACGAGGATCCTACAGAGTAAAGTTCCTTTTATAACTAAGCTATTATTACTTCGTTATTAATAAATTATAATATTATAATTAACTTGAAGTATATCTTCAGTTTATTATTTTATAAAACCTATATTGACATATGCAAAGTTTTTTTTAATTAGGGTTCCTTAATGTAAGCTATAGCCGATTTGCAACTTTCGCATGATTAACGTTACTTCGCATATATTAAACAAATTTACTTTTTGACTGTCATAGAACAATGTGATGTTAACGGACAACGTATTTTCCAAATATGCAGAACAATTGAGAAAGACATGTTTTTATCTAGAAAAGAAAAAAAAAGGAGTGGTATTCAACAAATTTTGAATTTACAAAGGAAACACTTCTCACACGTGTTTAGTTTTATAACGTATACATATTGTAATTTTAACAATTGTTTTATATTTTCTTTTAACATTCCTGTCCTATGGAATATTCAACATATGCACACACTTTCAGGAACCAATTATTTGCTAAACTCAAGGGCCCACTGTACACTATCGTGTGCACATTAAATCTCACAGGTATAAGATAAGCGGACATACAACATACCAATAAATTATTCAACATTTGTTTCCAGATAAGCTGATAACCCCTGAGAAGCATTACGTGTAAACACATAATTCATTTGCAGTTGGAATTTACACAGCAAAGTGTAAGTGACGTAAGCATTTTATTTACTTAGTTTTGTTTACTTTATTCCTTAATGCAATTTAATTCAATACTTCTTAGTAACGAGTTACGATAGTTAAATTAATTTATGGCTGTTGAAGTATCAACTACCATAAATAAAATATAATAAAACACTACTGTTTTATTATTATTATAAACATTAAATTCATTGCGGAACTTATTATATTAGTAATGTCATTATTATAATAACTTTAACGACAATCATACGTAACTTAGTCGCAAAAAATATCTTAGAACATACATACATATACATCATGCCTCGTTCCCAGTGGGGTAGAGACCACCTCTAAATATATCTTAGAACGAATTTCCAAATATTTTTTTTTCTTGAAGAAAACTAGACGAACGCGACGTTCACTAAATAGTAAGTGATACGTCCGTCTATAATAATGTGGCGCTGGTTAGGATGGCACATTGCGCTCGTCGTCTTGAGACATAAGAGTCTCGTTTCCCCAATAATTAGACTAGCCACAACGCCCTTCAAACTGGAATGAAGTAATGCTTGCACACTACTGTTTGGCAAGAGAAATAGGTAGTACATTAGCACCTGTCCAGACAGTCTTCAGTAATAAAGACCTTCAATCAATACAACCACCACCAGTTTCCTTATAAGTAAGGTAAGGTATTATAAATGGGTTGTGTTTGTTTCGGCAACATTGGAAATCGGACGGTTGGTCGGAAGGAAGCAGTGTCGTGACCCTTTCTGGTTCATTAGATCACGATGATCGACTCTTGAATGAGAGATGGTTATTCACAAAAGTTAAACTTCCTAACAAAAACAGCTCAGGTTTTAAAATATGGCGTGAGGACTTAGGAAGCTCTTTAACCGTGCAATCACGATCGCAACTGAGAGGAAAATTTTATATCGTAAAAAAACTCCGAAAAGAAATATAATTCTTAAAAAGCTTCTTTTCGCTTTTGAGAGCCAGAACAAAGTAATACTATTTTGAAGACAGATTAAGAATATGTAGAAGGGTTAGCTAGCCAAGTGAATTTGAAAAAACCTTATCCACATCTGGCTCGGAATCGAACCAGGGACCGTGTGATACAGTAAGCGATTAATTATTGCGCCACAGAGGCAGTTTATGTATAAGGCAGTCAATAATAAATAACAATTGTTGCTTGTTTTTTTCCAAGTATCTGTCTCATTGGTTTGATTTATTACTAGAAGCGCGCTTACCGGTCGTGGCTGTTAATGCTGCAAATTATTTACAAATATTTATAACATTTTATCTGTTATTTATACAGCAAGAAAAAATACCTTTTTCTCGATGAAGTATAATAACGAAAAAAAGCTAATTGTTTCAGGGAGACGACTCAATCAGGTATTGATTTCATTACACTGTATAGCATCAAATTATCATCTTAAATAAAATGGTGTGGGTATTACATTCTACTGCTTGGGGGTCTTTACCTACCCTTCACAACATGTATATAGAGTTATACATTTTTATTGGATTTTATATAGGTAAAGATTTTCAATTGCATATTATAAAAAAAAATATTATTACGTTCTACCGCAAACATAAAATTTATGGTCTAAATCTACTGTTGGACATAGCCCTCCCCCAAAGATTCCCACCCACATTGATCAAGAAGCGATTCATAAGGGAGGATTTTGGCAATTTATCAGCACGCTGACCTAATGTTGATGAGAGCCAGAGCTTCGTTTGTTGATTAGTAGGTTGCACCACGAAACAGTCAGATTGGTTTTGATCCCGTGAGTTATATGGGAACCCTTGCACCCCTTGGACACAACAATTACTATACATATATTGTAGCTGTTGAAACATTTTAATTATAAACCAAAAATAGGACACTGTGCCATGTCGGCAGGCGATGGAAAGGTACAAGTCCTTATCGTGTCCGACAAAAGCCCAGCGTTTGGCGAGCCTGTAACACTGAAATAATACAAGGCGAGTTATCTACCGAGTGAAAACACGATCGATAAGATAATATCGTTATTATGACGTTATCTCCGTCCGCAACAAAACGCGCCTTTGTAACGCTGACAATCGACGTGGCGTTTAATGAAATAATGAAAGTATTTCCTATACACTTTCAATAAACCGAAGACGTCAATCATTACACAACATCCTTATCATCGCAACGCCATCGGGATACGTATCGATGATGGAGAAGATGTTAGGCGGTCTCGATGAAACCTTTTTAGATCTGTGATTGTTTTAATTGTGTTTATTGCATTAAAGCTTTGATAGGTTAGTGAGTGATGGCCGAATCACGATCCAGCGCTCACTTGTTCAATACTCTTCCGGCTAATTCCAATAAATCTTATGTCTATTACATATGAAATTAAAACTATTAGGTCTACCGGAAAGTAATGTCGTTTTCTTACGCTAAATACAAACACATACATTTTTAACGAGTCTTTATTTTTAATCAATGATGTATTCCCCATCATTGTCAATAACCTTTTGCCATCTAGTGAGTAAATTTTCAATCCCTGATCGATAAAAATTAATTGGTTTTTCGGCAAAATATCTAGAGATGGCATTTTGGATATCATCCAAATTTGCAAATGTTTTGCCACTTAAAAAGTGTTGCAGCGCTCGGAATAAGTGGAAATCCGATGGTGCAACATCGGGCGAATATGGTGGATGAGGCAGCACCTCCCACCCCAATTCATTAATTTTTTCTAGAGTTCGCCTTGCGCAGTGCGGTCTTGCATTGTCATGTTGGAGAATGACGCCTTTTCGGTTGACAATCGCTGGCCACTTTTCAATTAAAGATTGATTGACTCGCTGCAATTGTTCGCTGTAGAGGTCTGCAGTAACAGTTTCTCCAGGTTTCAGTAATTCAAAATGAACAATGCCGCGAATACTCCACCAAACACACAAAAGCGCTTTTTTGGGGTGTAAACCTGGCTTAGCAGTACTCCGAGGGATTTCATTTGGAGAGAGCCACTGCCTTTTGCGTTTTGGGTTATCATACAGGACCCATTTCTCATCTCCTGTGATCAAGCGATCAAAAAACGCTTCTGTGTTGTGTCGTTGAAGCAATAAGTTGCATGTGATTGATCGGTTAGCCTTATTCTGTTCGGACAGATTATGCGGGACCCAAACACCTGCTCTGCTTACTTTTCCAATCTGCTTCAAATGTTCTTGGATGGTCGACCAAGGTTTGTTGAGACTGTTTGACAATTCCTCGATCGTCTGACACGGATTTGCTTCCACTTCCGCCCTTAACACGTCGTTGTCTAACGCTGATGGTCTTCCTGATCGATACGAGTCGGAAAGATCAAAATTACCCGATTTGAACTTGGAAAACCACCTTTGGCATTTACGAATGTCCAGTGCATTTGGATAAACATCGCAAATGTTTTTGGTAGCAACTGTTGCGTTATTTCCCTTGCGAAACTCAAAGAGCATGCAATGCCGGATGTGTACCTCTTCTGGTATTTGGCTGGCCATTTTACCCAAAATTACAAAAAAAAATTGTAATTCAATTGTCTATAAGTAAAGAAATCACTATAACCTCACAATGTCTTTGGTACGCCTCTGAACAAAACAATGAGCTGACAAATGACAATCAAGTATTGGCATGCGCAGAAACGACATTACTTTCCGGTCCACCTATTAGAAAAAAAATACTAAACATCAAGATCGAAATCTTTATTATCTGGAAAAAGATTCTGTTCAACTTATAAAATTATATAACTGACAGGTAGGAATGGGTGTAACGGGTCTCACATAACAACTCACGGGACCGAAGCCAACCTTACCTTCTCGTGGTGCACCCTGCTAATTAACAAACGAGGCTTTGGCTCCCACCAACTCGCATTGGGCTAGCGTGGTGGGAAACGGCGCAAATTCTCCCATATGAACCCCCTACAAATGTCGAGATTTTTAAGGGAGGCTTATGTCCAATAGTGGACGTGTATCGGCTGATGATAACTCTGACATAGGGGTACCGGTCAGTAAATTGGAGGACGGAGTGGCTATGGATAGACAGATTTAAAAAAAATATCTTCACTAAGCCAAAGTCTACAACGTGTAGTGGAGCAAGAAGACGAAGAAAATGGGTCAGCGTCTTCGCATAAAGATCAAGCGTTTATGGAATACTATTGCCTTATGCCATATTCTATAATCTCTGTCGTATATTGATTCACAAAGGAGAGGCGATTGGAGATATAGATAACCGACTTACATCACTTTCTTTACTACTCGCATACGTCCTATGAGTGTAGTTATTATAATGAAACAAGAAATAGTGCGCTTACCATCGTTTCATGTACCTTGAAGTTCCCTTCGCTTATGACTCATCAGGTAATCGTTACGTAATGGTAAGTAGTGTAACTGATAAGGCACCGATGGCAATCTTCATTCAGCTCTATCGAGGTCGAATGTCGAGCAATAATATTATTAATCTGACCGTTGGCGAGACAATGGGGTCCAAACGCTCTCATTAGAGCTTTCGCAACGCCCTGAGCTTTGTTTCAATTTATTTAATACTTTCGACGGAGGCGTTATGCGTCGTGTAATCGTGTGATTACAAGCTTTCGCTGTAGTGAAACTTACCTAATGCTAAGCAATCGATTATTTCTTGTTTAACCATTTGGTTAATGACGTAGCTTAAGAATACATATGTGTATCGGAGGCTAAGACACCTTTGGTCGCTGAGCCAGAGAACTAAGTTTTAGCCCTATGTATTACTTATCCTCTTTTGGCAACATTAGTTCCATTACATGGCTTTGTTATTATTTTTTCGTTTTTGACTTGAAACAACATTAGTGGTAGGTCTCATTTGGTGGGGACGGTCTCAGTAACAACCACCTCTGCGTATATTTCTACCGCTAAACAGTAGTTTGCAAATATTACTGTCTTCTAATTTAAAGGCTGGTCTAGCAAGTGAAATTATTGGGGTAACGAGACTTCTCACGTCTCAAGTTAATATGTACAATGTGGTGCTGTGTATATCACTCTAACAAGCGTTACGTTGAACGCTTTTCTCGACTCGTAGCTTTGTACAATAAAATAGTACAATTGGTAATAAGAATACAGCTAATTTCAATTTATATTCAAAATGCAGATGAGGTCAAATAGTCATATTTAAGAAAAGTAATGTAAAGCTTATAACGCTAAAAATAGAGATAGTTGTGTTGCTACAATATTTTAAGATGCACGAGTACAACATTTCTTATAATAGTTTCTTTCAAAAAGCATTATCCTAGATCGAATCATAATTTCGTTATCACAAACCAAAAACATACCGAAGTTATTACTGCTTACATTATCACATTATATATTAGTAATTAAAGAAACCTCCCGCTCTCGGTAGTTTATAATTGCTACCATGTTAAATGTAGCAGCTTATAAATTGTATCGGGCAGAGACAATAGGTTCGAAACGGGTACCGGATCGGGGTCAGGGCGGGTCACGAACCGACGCCGCTGGATTTTGGGTCACGAGCTACCTATGAGCTTGCATGATGCTTACATGCAAGCTCCTAGGGTAGTCTGATGAAACTTTATCAATTATATATATTGGACCAAAACGACTCGACCATTTACATGCAATGGTGTAGGTGTACGTAAACATATGTATCCTTGTGATAGAAATTCTTTAAATTAATAGCTCTAGGTATTAGTGAAATTATGGCGGCATTGATATATTGCATTTTATATGCAACATCTTATATATTTGAAAAAATTATAAGATATAAGCTAGCACGGAGTACTTAAAAAGTGTGATCTGATTCAAACTTGTCTCTTACATAAAAACAGTAAACCAACGAAAAAATATGACAATTAAATCTTGTAACTTAACCTCTTGTGACAATAGTTAAGAGCTTTGTTGATTTTTCAGATAATTTGTAAAATTTAATGTGTCAAAAACAGTACTTCAAAGTAGCAATGATATTACACTTAAGAGATAAAATGATAAACAGATAACAGGCAGTTCTATGGAACTGTTAAAGACAAAACATTAAAAACCATTAATCTATTGGCAGTATATTTATTAGGGTTTATAATTGAGAACGTTACACCATATAGCGGATATTATAATTAACCTAACAATAATAAACTTGTCAACGCATTGGCCGCTTTCATTCCGGCTCCTGATTCGAACCTATTAATAGTTTACAGCGTCCACCGGTCAGCCCACGTGGCATTCCATTGTCCGTTAGATCGATCAATCACAATTACGGATGTAGTGCTTAATCATGTTTATTCAATTAATTAAAATTTAATACGGTCAAGGTAGGCTCTATTGTTTCGTTATTTGAAGGTCCCCGTGAAAGACTTAGTTCTGTATGCGTTTTTTTTTCAGTTAACATATTACGTGGCTCTTAGAAGTTGCTTAATATATTTTTAATATACAACCTTAACAGATTATAATAACGAATTGCATATATCATGCAACGTGTATATATATAATGAAAATGAGTCTTCTTTGTTCGCCAATCACGTGAAAAGTAGTGATCGTTTCGATATGGGAACATGATCATTCAACGCGGAATGTTTTGCAGATGGTTATAGACTATATGTTTTTTGAATTGCATAGATCCTTTATCATATTATTTCTAATTAAATTTTATGAGCATTTTCATCACGTATTAATTATGCAGTTGCTATAGCAACAGTTGCTGAGGAAAGTCATTAGCATTTGCTCTCAAGAAAATTTTTTAGTCAAATCTTAAATCTAATTCTGTACAGGGGACAGCTAGTTATTACATACATACTACTTTTAACAATTGTACTAATTACATTGTAATATTAATAATTATTATGCTCAGTATATCTGGATGAAGACTTTTCCTACATAATAAAGGCTTACCATTTCGTATCCCTTATAACGGAATCTGTATAACAAGTATCCGCTGGCGTCGATTGGTTTACAAGGGTATAAATAATAGCATAATTGGAATATAATGTCCTTATAATGGTATTGTCCCTATACTCTTGTTGGATAGTGAGTCACAGTGTTAATTGTGTTACAAATGTTTGAATATATTAGACGAATTGTTTATGGTTTAAATATTTTGATATAAACTATGCTTTATTACGTTGATATTTCATTAGATATTGTTCCTATAGAGTAGATGTTATTGGTACTTATGCAAGAGTGTTCATAGTAAACAAACTCGTATCAAAAATATTAACAAGTCAATCATTGTATGGACGTAAAGATTAATGAATGGATCCATATGAAAATGACTAATACTGGTTTTATCTACAATAAAAGTTTTTCTCCGCTTAATTAATGCACTGAATTAAGACATTACCATTCGGCCCGAGGCGACAGGCCGACACACAGGCGATAAAACCAAGATTATGAGCAAGATCTAACCGACAGCATCCGTGTACGGCCCGGGGGCTCGTTAGTTACAGTATAAAATATTCACATTAATAGGTTTCTATTAACACAGTTAACAGTTGTCGTCCTAATAACAATAATTAATAACATAAATCCATTGCAAATTTATACAGCTCTGACATTAATGTTTCTGGTTATGTAATCCTCTGGACATTTCGGTAGGCCATTGGCATCTATTAATGACTAACTCCTGGGATACTTCGCTTCAAGTTCACATGGTGTTAAGTGACAATTACGTTATGGATTGTGAAGTATAGTATCTCTTTTTTTTTTTTTTTTTTTTTTTTTATAGGATCTAGTAGGCAAACGAGCAAGACGGGTCACCTGATGGTAAGTGATTCACCGCCGCCCACGGTCACCGGCGATGCCAGTGTGTTGCCTACCCTTCAGGTAAGAGTATGCTCTTTTCTTGAATAACCCAATGTCGCAGTTGTTGGGGAAGACCGCTGATGGCAACGAATTCCAGAGACTTACTGTGCGTGGCAAAAAACTGTTTTTAAAACGCACTGTAGTGGAACGCCAACCATCCAGATGGTGCGGATGATAGTTCCGGCGAGACGATCGGTTGCGAAAATCAGCGGCTTCTATTAAATCGAACAACTCCTCAGAACACTCCCCATTGTAAATTCGGTAAAGTATGCATAGGGAAGATAGATCCCTACGCAGTGCCAAAGGATCTAGCCGATAGGCAAGTTCAGGATCGTCGACAATCCGAGATGCCCTACGTTGGCTTCGGTCAAATGGAGATAGCTGATAACCTGGAGCCCCGGCCCAAAGGTGGCAACAATACTCCATGTGAGGCCGCACCTGCGCCTTATACAGTTTAAGGCGGTGAGCCGGCTTGAAGTACTGTTTGGCCCTGTTGAGTACTCCGAGTTTTTTGGAGGCCATTTTAGCCTTGCTCTCCAAATGACCGCCAAACTGGACAACACTCGAAATGTCGACACCTAGAATGCCAATGTTCGGCTTGGCACAAAGGTGAGTGTTTCCGAAGAGTGGCGATGCGACAAAGGGGGCTTTTTTAACGGTGAACGCGCAAACTTGAGTCTTAGAAGGGTTAAACTGGACTAGATTTAGTCCCCCCCAATCGGAAATCTTCACAAGGGATGATTCGATTTCAGACACAAGTTTGTTCCGACACTCATCGACGTGATCCCGAGAGATATTGCTGCGGCCGAAATACAGTGCATCCACGGTACTGTCATCCGCATAGCAATGAATGCCACTGGTATGCAACAAATCATTGATATGCAGAATAAACAATGTCGGGGATAACACGCAGCCTTGGGGAACACCAGCATTTACGGTTCGGAGGTCCGAGCACGAGCCGTCTACGACGACTTTAACTCTCCGTTCCGCAAGGAAACTGCCGATCCACCTACAAAGTCTTTCAGGAAGCCCATAGGAAGGAAGCTTCGATAGTAAGGCTTTATGCCAAACCCGATCGAAGGCTTTCGCTATGTCCAAACTAACGCCTAGTGCCTCACCCCTACTTTCGACCGCCTGCGCCCAACGGTGAGTTAGTAAAGCCAGAAGATCACCAGCTGATCGGCCTTTGCGGAAGCCATATTGGCGGTCGCTGATCAGCTGGTGCTCCTCCAGGTAGCCCATGAGCTGGCGGTTGATTATGGATTCCATAATTTTGGAGAGCAAGGAGGTGATAGCGATAGGCCTGTAGTTGAACGGATCTGAGCGGTCGCCTTTTTTAGGGATCGGGTGTACTAGAGCCGTCTTCCATGAATGTGGGACAACGCCGAGGACATAAGAGTGTCTGAATAAGCGCGTTAAAACCGGTGCCAGCTCTGGAGCACACACCTTCAGCACAATAGGAGATACTCCATCGGGCCCATACGACTTGTTGACATCCAGGGAGAATAGTGCTTTCCGCACAGCACACTGTATGAAGCGGACGTCTGCCATTGTGGTTTCACACCTCGGGATGGTAGGAGGTGTGTTCCCCCTGTCGTCAAGAGTCGAGTTTTCCGCAAAGATAGAGCCAAGAAGATCGGCTTTTTCCCTTGCGGAATAGGCCAATGAACCATCCTCCCCGCGCAAAGGTGGAAGTGTCGACCGACAGAAATTACCCTGGACAGCTTTGGCGAGAGACCAGAACGCACGAGAGCCAGATGGCAGCCGTGCTAGTCTCTCGCCAATTCTCCCAACGTACTTCGACTTTGCCAATGCAATTTGCCTCTTTAAGAACCTGGAAGCAGAGTTGTACTTCTTCTTGAGTGAGTCAGAGTTTACATCCTTAGAGGCCTTAGCCCTAGCCCAAGCTTGGTAGCATTCCCGCTTGCGACGATGTGCGTCACGGCAGGACCCACCAAACCAGGGCCGAGATCTGCCACCGACGGGTACTGCTGAGCTAGGAACAAACAATTCCATGCCCTGCAGCACGACGCCGGCAACCGAATCAGCGCAGGTGCTAGGATCCTCTGACTTGAAGCAAATCTGCCCCATGGGTAGGATGCAAAGAAAGAGCGCATCCCGTCCCAATCTGCCGACCTGTAGTGCCAAACACGTCGTCTACCAGATGAAAGTGGTTGCGACGAGACGGTGAGAGGCACCACGCTCCTAATTAGGCAATGGTCCGATGACCCGAGAGGAGCATCGACCCATACCCGAATGGGTTCAGGGCGAGAGGTCAGCAGAAGGTCCAATAAGGAAGGCGAATGGTCTTCCACATCTGGCACACGTGTGGGAGAAGTTACCATCTGCGTCAGACCATTGGCAATGGCAAAATCGTGAGCAGACCTTCCCGCATGGTCAGTACGTGTTGACCCAAGCCAGTCAGAGTGATGGGCATTAAAGTCACCCAAAACCACGATTTCTGCGGTAGGAATTTGCTCAAGTATTCTGTCAGTGGACACCTGCAGGTGCTCGAAGAGCCGGTCAATTTCCGAATTTCCGCTATGAGACCTGTAAAGGCACGCGTAGACTCGAATGTGATCCTCACAATCGACGCGCACCCAAAGGATCGACAGGTCTCTGCCTTCAAGATAGCTGAGCCTACGGTAACAAATTCCCTCCCTAACGTACACACACACGCCGGCGCGCGGCACAAAAAAGTGCTCCAGGCTATAGGCCGGGCACTTTAGATATGAAGTGTCCGTCGGGGAGGAAATCTGCGTCTCCGTCAGGAAAAGCAAATCTGGCCTTTCCGTCTCGAGATGGTGGTGGACGGCATTTAAGTTCGAGTGAAGTCCCCTGATGTTAGAAAAATCCACTACTAAAGTGGAGGGGGACTTCCTCGTGATTGGGCTCAGTTTGCACCCAGTAGCTGCGATAAACGACGCTTGATGTGCCCCCCCAGAATACGATGGGCAGCCTGAGCGAGAGCGAGAGGATAACATCTCTCGCTCTCGCTCAGAGAGGGATTCTCCAGTCTCTAAGAGACTGGTACCCTCCTGGGGTATTTTATTTCTATCACTCGTCGCCATCACAGTAAGAGCATAAGGGGTGGGGGAGGAAAGGGAAGGAGAAAGGTCACAGAGGGTGAGGAATTGTGGGACAGGGAATAAAAAGACAGGAAGGGGCCAACTGATACTCATTCCCACACGCAACGCAACAGTCCCTAGAAAATCTGTTGCGGTACGTGTAGTATAATGAAAGTGCCAGTTGCTATTTGGGCCCCGAGGTAGAGGGATAAGGGCGCCGGGACTCTCACTCACCAGTCGAAACGCGGTGGCCTCTAGGAGGCCCCCACTTCACGCTGATTTTCTGTGAGAGGGTAGTGTTTCACCGGTCGATCCTGCCCACCTACGTGCTACAGCGAACTGCAGACTTGGATCTACTACCATAAATCCAATCAAAATCTCAGCATGCTCCAGTTCTCAAATTTTGACAGTTGGAAAATAATACACTATTATGGCAGCAGATGTTGAATATGAGGATGATTGTTTCATGGAAATAGTAACAAATGGTTATCAAATATATAAACAGTAAGAAATTTTAAATAATAATTGATTGTGTTCCGTTTTGTTCTGTTTTTTACAAAAGTATGTAAAGTTAAAGGAATAATGATTAGTTTTTTTATAGTTCTAGATTATATATGATTGCATTGGTATGATCTGTAAACAACGGATAAAGATCGTTTAAAGTCATGTTTATTAACATCGTTCGAAATTTATTAGTCAAAATCTGGCAGTATCTCTATACAATAAAATAAGTTTTCTTTTAACGTATTTCCCCTGACGTGTTATTTAACTAGATCGCGTTACCCAATTATAATTTTGCGAATATGTAAAAAGGCAATAGCTATCTAGTTAGTGTTGTGTACAAGTGACAGTACGTCACGCGGTGAAATAAACGAGACGCGAAAATAAAGCGTCCCCGTGTCCCCGTTCGGTGCCCGGGCGAGGCACTCGCGCTCATCTTGATAGCGGCCGCTCGTGGGAACGGTTCAGCGGCGAGCGCTAATTTATGGCACGGTCCTATGCTACATGCGACTGACGACTATATCCATGCTAGGGTTACCATTGCAGCTGCCCTGCAGCCTCAGGCTATTAAGAATAAGATTAAGGGTTTTCGGTTTCTTTGGCTTCGAAGGTTCCTTCATTGCTCACTAAGCGAGCACGAAGAGGACCACAAAGAAGAGACGGTGGACGTATTTGTAGTGACGAAGCAAGAGTGCCGAGGAGAGTTACGGCCCTCTGTTTAAGCGTAGTGCAGGGAGCATCTATGAGATCTGAAGGAGATACCAAACCCCCAGAAAGAGTAGTAAGGATGACTATCGAGATGATTTTAGTCTATACAAATCCCACATAACCTTACCTACCAGGAGCAAGGTATCTCAAAAAATTTTGGTCCAATAACAAAAAATTGTTGCCATTGCAGAAATGCTTAATGATTTCACAAGCCTTTAAAATGTACTATAATTTACAATTATGCAATATAAATGTTCTTATTAAATGATTATTGAAGAAAGTCCTGTATACAGTTGGAAGTGTTTGAGATGTGGGCATCGTCAAGTTGTTTAAGATCTCATGGACTCTCACTTCGTTAAAAATAGAAAAGTACTGTAGAGAGCAAATTGGCCCTTACAGTTCCAGTTGCAAATGAAGGCTGTAGACAACGATCATGAAGATGAAGATGGCGTATTTCGGCCACCAACAGACATGATCTCGTCTCTATTTTCTAAAGCTGATTTTCTAAGTCAAGTTCCTAATAAAACTAGCATCATGAAGGTAACGAAGAAAATGATTCGTTTACATAAGAAAAACGTTTCAATTAATCCACGCTAAAAAGAATGGCACACCTGTAAAAATCTTCAACTGATCATCCAAATTCATTTCTTATAGAAAGCACTCGGTGATGATTACTATAGTAACGAGAAACTTGATGTCCAACAGTGGACTTTCATGTATTGATTATAATGATCAAATACTATTTCAGAAGTAGCCAATGTGTTTGTTGTTATCCAAGTACAAGTTCACAGGATATGGAAGCAATGAGATGACTAAGACAATTCACTGGATGATAAACCCATAAAAACCTGGCACTAGTTAGAATAATATATAGCACCACATTGTACACATCGTCTTGAAATGTAAGATGTTAAATCTCGATTCCCCAGTAATGTCAGTAGCGGCAACGCAATTCAAACCGGAATACTAATGTTAGCGGTAGAAACAGGAGCTGCAGTGGTCACTGTTTCCAGCAACAGAGACCTACCACGAGTAATGATTTTGGCATCAATAGAATCTTTAATCGATTTATAACGGCTATAGTTGAAGATTTCTGTTTCATTACTGATTCATAGTTATTACTTTAGTGCTTGTGGAGTGGAATGGCTAATGGTAACCCTAATATGGGTCGTCTTCGTGTCGTAAATCCGTACCGCAAATGAGTATTCGCACCGAATTCTGGTCCGTCGCGTCGCATTGTCGCGTGCTGCAGTGAATTATGCGGGCATTCTGTTGCCCTTACACTCGTATTTGTGTGAGTTTGATATTCCAACTTGTTCGATCCATGTAAACATTGTGCCTGTTACACAATTATCATTTTGAATAATCTAGCATAGTTACAACCAAGTGGTTAATTATCATTCTATATTCAGGGATGGTGTTGGAAATATTAGTAGTAGGTAGCTCGCTAGCCTAATGGTTAGAGCGTTAGGCCTTCATTCCTAAGCTCGCTAGTTCGAATCTCGGCATGTACCGATGATTTTAATATTTAAGTTGTGCAGGTTTCTGAATTTTAATAACAACAGGGAAATAGAAACGGTGAAGGAAAACATCGTGAGGAAACCTGCACATGAATAAAAATTTATTCTAAGGTGTGTGTGAAGTCACCGATCCGCATTGGGCCCGCGTGGTGACTATGGCCCATCACCCTCATAGGGTAGACCAGTGCCCTAACAGTGGAGACGTAAATAGGGTGAATTGTTTTGAGTTGGTTATATTTATTTTCTTATCATATTTATAATCATCAAATTTAATAAACACAACTATTACTTTATAAGTATTAGTCTTCTCTTTTATATAGATGGGAGACATAGATTTTGTAGAAAGAGTCCTTTAGAAGGTTCGAAGCTTTGAGATGTGGGCATCGTCAAGTTGTTTAAGCTCCCATGGAAACATTGGAAGTAATACAAAGAGCCAACTGCAGACGAGGGCAATAACAGATGTCATGCAGAGAGAGACATCGTATTTCAGCCACCTGCAGAGTGGATCTCTTTTCCGTTTTCCAAGGCTGATTCTCGAGGGCAAGATCCCCGTGGAGCGAGTATCCGGAAGACAAGTGAGAAAGTAGTTCGATGACATAAAAAGTAGACATATTTTAATTGCAATGTCGATGCCTAAATGATACACATTTTGTAATTATAATAATGTAGCCTCCTATGAATTACTGGGGTATTCATAGTTGTGGCTTCCTACACATGAGATCTACGACCTGATACAAGTAATAAATATTTAAAAAAAAACGAAAAATTTAGATTAATTTATATCAATTGTCTATCAAATGTTAGTATTATAAAAAAGATTGATCAGTTGGGCTGAGCGCGTTGAGGCGATAATCAGTTGATTTGAATGTGCCATTGCGAAATTACGAGTACATAGCGTGCTCGTAATTTTAAGCACAGTACCTATCCTTTCTCGTGCACAATTAAAGATTTATTATAAAATAACCCTTCACAACGTAATGGATATCTTCACGGAGTGTTTCGCAAGGGGCACGGCGCATCAAGTCGTATTTCATTGTGCTTGTGTACAGTAAATCAGATTACTAAATTGAGTCAAACCTCTCACTAAGCAGCGCATAAATAAACACTAGCATGTTAGAAACGAATGCACGAATTCTGTGCTAACAATAACTTATTATTTTAAGTGTGCATGCATGTATTATATCTGTACTGCTGTGAAAGGATCTATAACTAATGCTTGCTTAATCGGGAAATAGTTTTATTAAAATATTTCAGGACAAGTGCGGCAATCGTTGTAACTCCATCGAAAAATTGATGATGATCTATGATTGATTCATAGTTCAAAATCAGTTGTTATATTTCTTGAAATATATAAAGAACATAGATAATGCAGCAGAGAGAAATAAAATATTTCTCCTATATGACTACCTTAGAGTAAGAAAGTTCAGAAGTTTGAATTTTTAATAAAAATTAGTAAGTAAAAATAAAAAGCACATACAATAATATAAGTAAACTGCAATACAATTATATATACAGTATAGTAAATGTAAGTAAAGTTGTTTAATATATAATATCCACGTATTAGTATAACCCCAGGTGTTGCCAGACATAGGCGTTATTTCTTTGGAATGTTGAAATAAAGGCGACAATATGAGTTTGATTATTGTTGTGATAATGAACCGGTCGTTACACAAATGTATTGTTTTGATACGAAATAGTTATGTACGTTTGTTGGAGAGGAAACATTATCTTCTTATATATCTATTCATAATAAATACAACGAACAGCTTTATTTGTAAAGGTTAATTAAAAGCAAACAAAACGGTCGACCATGTAATCTTGGAAAGCGACGGAGTAACGGACTACGCACAAATCTTCGACTCATCGTGCAAACTCCAAAAGTTTGTGAATATCCCAAAAGACTGGCTTTTCTGGCGAGATCTGCACTAGCTAATCCACAGCCCTCCAGAGAACAGAGCAGAGGAAAGTTTAAATGCGGACAAGGTTAACTTTCTACTTAAATGTGTAAGTATAAAGAGGTGATGTATTATTAATCCAAGTTTGAAAATTTGTGGGCCTTTTCCGCACGCTTAAGATTGCTGAGAGGGCGATGGAGCGGGCTATGCTCGGAGTTTCCCTGCGAGATCGAATCAGAAATGAGGAGATTGCAGGAGAACCAAGGTCACCGACATAGCTCGAAGGGTCGCCGTCGCAAAGTGGCAATGGGCAGGGCATATAGCTCGCAGAACCGACGGCCGTTGGGGCAGAGAGTTTCTCGAGTGGCGGCCACGTACCGGAAGACGTAGCGTGGGCAGACCCCCCACAAGGTGGACCGACGACCTGGTTAAGGTCGCTGGCAACCATTGGATGCGGGTGGCCCAGGACCGGTCTGAGTGGAAATCTTTGGGGGAGGCCTTTGTCCAGCAGTGGACGTCTTCCGGCTGATTGGATTGGATTGATTGGAAAATTTTGCCAGTGGTATGAAAATTTATCACTAAGGAGATTCATCTTTGCTTGAAAGAGTTTCGTGGTTATGCTTCTTGTTGAAATCTTCTTAAGGTTTATTGCAGAGAGGCATCAGAGTCACCGAGAGTCTAAGTAGGTAAAAATCTACTATTATTTTGGCAACCTTCTCGAAGTAGGTTATTCTGCACATTTACCACAGTACCAATAGTAACATTGATGGGTTTTCGAGATGAAAGAAGGTAGTTTTCGAAGGCAAATCCAGTTCCAAGGTCAAATATACAATTCTCCGCTCTCAGGCAGTATTGTTACATTTTGCCTGTTTTTGTATATTCTTTTGTGTATTTTTCATAAACATTGTCAAAATTTTTATTTCGCAACATTAAAAGTATCCATAGATGCCTGGTCTCATTAAATGTGAACGGAACTCTATGTGAAAGCTTCGAACGTCCACACATTAGATTTAAGTCTTCATAGGACAACCATACTATGGGAATATCTGGGAATTTTCCTATTCCGGAAATAAGATGTCTATTTAAATTTGTTTCGCAGGCATGTTATTTTATAACATACGATTTGAATAAGTTAACTATTATTAATTGTCAAGGGTTTAGTCTTTTTTTTTCACAGGTCAATCCTAACTGGGATACCCTTCAGCTTCTGTGGTAACAGTTGAGTTTTCCTGGACTTATCAGCTAAAACTTCACGACTCCTCAAGGCATTCGGCCGGGACTATGGAGATCTATTTGGACATAGTGTATTAGGCTGTAAGAAGGCTTGATGAATGCGTGTCTTGGGGTAGAAGCTGGGTTTCTTTACCATAGTTAGCTGGTAAGCTAATTAAGTCTAGGTCTGAAAATGAAACTATGGCCTCCCATTTATACAGAAAGCTGGTATCCATTGGCGAAACGATGCATTGAATAAAATGCAGTCATGTATTAATTTTGTTAACGTATGTTTGGTGTCTGTAGTGTTTAGCGTGTGTCGACGTGGTAAACGTCCACACTGGGCAACACGCTCCTATTTCCTGCGTGCTTACGTATCGGTGGAACTATGCAAACATACACAGTAGGCCATAAAGTTGGGCCCTGTTAAGAGCCATTACAGCGCTGGCTTGGTTTACTTCACGGTGGTAAACGCGGTAATTAGAGCTTTGCCTTATAGTTAAACATAACTAAGTTATTAAAATGTAGATATACGCTAAAACGTTATTGAATGATCTTCAAAATGAGATTTACGATATCCTTCCGATAGATTTCTATATTAGTAATACTTCGTTTCTTTAATATTAAGTGAATTGATAGAGTAATAGTTAATGGAGAAGACAATCGTTTTCTCCGTCGTTAACTTGAAATATACAAAAATACGTAATATTAAAATACCAGTTTAATAAAGGTCTGAAATAATTTTTAGACAATTTTGTCGCTGTGAATCTTCCTGGTAATTTTCAAAAGGGTTGAGTCTACTCTATACATAACATTGACCAGTAGTTAACAGAAGATATAAATATAAACATAAGACATTATTTCTGCAGTGGGTTATAAGGCCACGTCTATCGGATATATTGGACGACTTTCGGATACTTCGTAATAAAAAAATAAGTAAAGTTATAATTGTATATGTAACATTTAGGAAAGTAGCATATTGTAACATGTTGCATTAATAAAGATGGTAATAAAGCATCGTTTGATATTACCTCCAACGTAATTTATCTCTTAATCTAAGAGCTTTCGAGATTTCTATTACGGAGGCCTGTATTAAGGTATCTGATTGAGGTGAGTAGACTCAATATATCTTTCTAGGCGTTAATAGCGTCCGAAGTATCGACTCCCCTATTATTTTGTCAAGCGGCGAATTTATAGATCGCTTTTGTAACGGTAAAATAGTATCGCAGTCCTAGGAACATTCGCCGATGGTGTTGCAAAGGTCGGCCGAGATGTTCGCGACACGGGCCTTTACAGCTTACAGCTTTTGATGCTATCGCGGAAAAGTGAACGGAATTGGGGGAAAGTGTGCTATCGATATGGGAAGTCGTTACGAGTGATCACAGCAGTTAAGAGTAACAAATGGGTTTTATTGCCTTATATTATTTTTGTTAAGTTAATAAAGAATTTATTTTAATTTCATTGTATTATCCGGAGTATACTAATGGTAGGTCTTTGTAGTCGCGACATCGTCTAAGTAGGTACCATCGGAGCAAATATTTCTGCCGCCAAACACTATTATGCAAATATTACTGTGTTCGGAATTAAAGGGCATTGTAGCTAGTAAATTTACTAAGGTACTATGAAATTCTGTGTGTATCCTAACTATCGCATTGTTATGGGAAAGCTTATCGTTAACAACCAGGTGAAATATCGTCTCGTTCCTTAGTGGAATAAAAATGTATGTACATGAATAAAGTAAAATGCCGTAATTAAGATGTTAGTGATATTTAAAATTTTGTTTATTTGTACAGATTTACCACAACAATGGATATGTACGGATTTTCATATTACAACATCGGCAACGAGCGATTTCACGGCGCGGGCGCATCCTTTAGCCACGGCTGTTCTCGCGCAACGCCATCTTGTCGTACGATAGATACGTATTGCTTCATACAACAATACAGAAGATCGTGTTACACTGCCCTGAATCTCTTTGTTGCTGAATCATTTGTATCAGCTAGCTGTCTGAAGAACAGCAGTTGTGAGAGACAAAAGATTTCTTACATAGTACAATAAACAACACCAAATTTATAGACGCTCGTGAAAATGTAGAAAGCGAGAGAGGTGTGCCAGGTTCGTAGGAAGTGAAGAAAAGTGGTCTTTGCCTACCCCGCTGGGAACGAGGCTTGATAAAGATATCACGCCTATATAGATAGTTTGGATGATACTATAAAAATGCCTATAGTAACTTGTAAGTTGAGAGAAAACGCGCATTTAATTTTAATCATTTTGGAATTTATAGTCATAACCGTTCATCCTGCCTTGACAGTCAGTAAATAAAAATACTTATATTAAATTAAAATGAAACGATTACAGCGGTATGTTATAAATATACCAAAATTGCTAAGTTAAAATGGCGTGTAACTTGAAACTTAAATCCATTATTTGTAAGAGAATAAATTATAGATGAAATATTTTCACTCTGGTTTAATTTTTCTTGCATAAAACAACATAAACTCATGTATCCATAAAATATTAGATCGATAGAGAATATTATATATAAAACGAAACACAGTTCCATTAGTCATTTCAGTAAGTAATGTGTGATATATAAAGGATATCCTTAGCGACTGTGCTGTAGAGTATATAATTTTTTTTCACTGTTACTGAGGTAATCACATACTTTCGGTCCAAAGTACTGTGGAACTGTGCTGTCTTGTACGAATGAACTGTCACTAATATTTAAAAAAAAATACTATAACTATTGAAAATACTTAATAAAGATAGACAAAGTGAAACGTATGCCTCCATACATCGCAACACATTCATTCAAATAACACTGCGAGTCCAAGAGTACAAGGCCACAGCCCATAACCGTGACAGCCGCGTACACCAGTCATGGAGACTGGCTGCCGCCACCCGGCTCGCTTTGTGAACCCCTGACCTTATTCGGAAGCCTGGCGAAGATACGGCTGTGTCGAGATCCTAATATTATCATAATCGGGTACTTGAACTTTTTTATGGGTTACGCGGAATAACGATATGAAATGCGCAGTTTCATAAATAAGTACACAGTATGATATTATTACTGGTGGTAGGTTTCAGTTGAGATCGTCTAGATAGGTACCACCCGCAGTGCCTATTCTTGCTGCCAAACAGTAGTGTGACTATTACCATGTTTCGATTTGATGAGCGTTTTGGCTGGAGTTAATATTGGGGTAACGATTCTCCACATCTAATGTCGACGAGCGTAATGTGGTGCAGTTTATACCATCCTAACTAGCGCCACATTGTCATAGGCAGGCGTATTGCTAACCATCAGGTGAACGTATCGTCCGTGTCAGTGCTTCGTTAATTAAAAAAAAAAAATTTAAATGGTTGATATTATCAGATGCGCACTAAACTTTTGTATATAATACTTCTTATACAAATGGAAGGAAACTTAGAATATGTGTAAGTATCGAAACTGGTAATTTTTTCAAGGGAACATAACAAGAAAGTACAAGTGTTTCAGGACAGCGATGCTAGAAATTACTTAAATTTGTATCTATATGGTGAAATTTTAATATTACGTGCATGATAATATGATGGTGTGGTGATAGACTTTTAACCGACACTATATTATTTTAACTACCACATCAAGATGATATTGAGTGTAATTGTCGTACTCGCCATTTATATACATTGGTATACCGGAATAGGGACCATATGTGTTAGTAAGAGAGAACTGGACCACGCGAGGTGCACCATTAATATATCTAAAAGATAAATGTTTCTATGTTCATTAAAAATTAAGTATATCTAGTTACAGATCTGCTCTGAGGTGACTATGTAGTTTAACTTGGTCAGTAAGTAACTAGGTCGGTCCATTCCTTGGTGAATAATTGCTGTGTCCAGTGTCGGCGGTTGTCTGAGACAGTTTGAGACCGTACAATAAATGCGAGACAGTTCTTAGAACATTGCAACGAGCAATTAAATTACGTTTTGTGAAATTGAAAATCGCGCGACTCTCGCATGCGTAATGCTGATTAACGTACGACTTAAATATAACATAAAGGATATAGAATATAAAGAACAATTAAAGCGTTTACAATAAAGCACAAAAAAATATGTCTAAAAACTATGTTTGCAAAGAACAGGTATATACGTAAAGACAAGTTTAAAGTTATCGAGTTGAAGTCTCGAAGACGCCAGAAGATATTCCGTAACTATAACCTCGTTAGTCATAGTTTTTATCGGACTCAGTGTCCGCGGATCCTATATCCGCAAGTTAAGTTAGTCATCATAAACTTCTGCTTAATTATAAGAAGCACTAAATTTAAAAGCCACATATGCTGTATTTTAATCACTTTCATACTCTTATGTCTAAGAGTATCAGATATAAGTAATTGAGTTTCCCCTAACGGATAACGTCGTTAAGAAACCGACATGTTCCAATAACATCAACTACGGCAGACATGAGATATTCACCAACATATACTTTGACAGCGTGGTGGTTAAATAAATTGCCATGACCCTAAAATTGTAATAAGGGTCCCGAATCCCAGCAGTGGGAACAAAACCTATGCTGTTATAAACAAAAGACCAATATAAAACACCTTAAAATGACAGCGGTTAATTTCTGTATAAGATGCAATGATAATGTTGTGCAGGTTATTCAGGAGGCCATGTTGAGGAGCCAGTATTTCCACTCTTAATTAACTCATCATTACCTTAATTATTACCCGAAAATATTTTATCAATAGCAATATATCTTCCGTATCCGTAAACAGGGCTTTGCATTCCAGCCCCTTCTTATATGGGATAAAATAATGCACTAGACTGTAATCTAATGCGCTTAATTTATGACTTCAAGTGCAAAAGAGCTTGGCTTTTGGCCAGATTTTAAAAAGCTTTTCTGATTTTCCCACGGATTTCACCTTGTTTTATAGTGTTGTATTTGTTATTCGTCGATCGAATAAAAAAATTAAGGAGGTTAATATGAATACAGTTTCGAAACAAAACATTTTTATACCTTTTATAACGACAATAAAAGGGTTGATGAAGATTCCTCTTCTTCGTCCGTTTCCGCAGAGTAAACGTTCAAAAATCCTTTTGCACATATAAGGCAATTTTTAAAGGAAAGGTTATATATTTTGCACAAAAAGAATATTTACATTTTGTTATTTATTCTTCTTCATCTTTCTACTCTTCTTCATAACAGATTCCTATTCTCAATTTTTGTTCTAAAGAAATTCTCATCCTAATTCTGTTCCTAATAACTACTTCCTCATTAATAGTAGTCAACATCATATTTTAGGATTTTTTTTAATTGTAACGTGCTAAACAACTTTAAGGGAGTGTAAGGATTTCTGCAGAAAAATTCAAGGGATCCCAGCCGTCCTCGGCTGCTCGTGGTGCAACCTGTTAATCAACAAACAAGGCTATGACTCTCACCAACCCGCATTAGGCCAGCGTGGTGAGAAATGGCCCAAATCCTCCCATATGAATCCATACCCGTTGTAGGGATCTTTGGGAGAGGTCTATGTCCAGTAGTGACGTCTATCGGCTGACGATGATGATGATGACCACAACCTTAATTTCACATGGCGGTCATATAGTGAGAATGGTGAAGTCGGTATACAGCAATGCTTCTTTGCCGGCAGATTTACATTTTATCATCATGATCATCAGCCGATAGACGTCTACTGTTGAACACAGGCCTCCCCCAAAGATCTATACATATTTTATTTATTATGAGCTATAGGTATAGGCGGATCCGGAAATATTTTACCACCAAAAAAGTACCAACTGTGGCTCCGGAATACAATCAGATATCTCCGTTAAGACTTAACGATTGACTCAGAGACGCTGAAAAACATGTTTTACTTAATCAATCAAAAAAAGTGAAATAAATTTTTTCATGTTTTTTAACTCATCTAATAAATGAAAGTATATAATTTTTTTAATGTTTCTTTCATTGAAAATGTATTAAAATAATTATTAAACAAGTCAATTATTAAATGAAAATATTCATTCCTGAAAATGTCAACTATATTAACAGCGATACAGAGACAAAATGAAAAGAAGAGCGAAAATTCTTCTTTTGAGCCTCGTTAAAGCGATTACATCAATTGAAATCGATATTTATCGATATAATCATGATCGATCAGTGATCAACACTAGGTATTTTGCTACCGTCTGCGAATCGTGACCGCTCGCGACAAACGGCGGGCGTGATGTTTCAGAACGTAGCCCGATACGTCTTTGACACTGTTGCACTGAACACCATCAACGCTACACCAATACCAACCCTAACTCATTAGTAATAAAGTTGAAATTCGATAAATAACTCTCGTACAAATTTTAGTCGATTATTATTCATTAATAATAACCTTTATTTAAGGGAATTTCAAGCTCAGTGGGGACTGAACCCATTCTTCGACATTTGATGCGACGGCCTTACGAACTGAGCTTTGATGGCTTCATGCCGATGAAAAACAACATCATGAAGAAGCTGAGGTATTCGACGAACCAACAGCATCAGTGGACATGTGGCCAAATCGGACTTGGCCAGCATCGAGGATGATTCTCTCCTTGTGAGAGAACGTCCAATAGTGAAAGCGATAATGACTGTTTATAACATATATTATTATAAAAGTTCGAATCCTTAACTTTCGAAATTCTTCTCCTAGTCAAAGGTGATAATAATAAAGTATTATTTATCTGTATCATAATCAATATTTGTATTTAGATAAGCAGGAGAAATTGATTCATTTTCTCAATAAAAACAAGCAATAAGACAAAGTGTGACGATTTTAAGAAAGATTCATTTACGGAGGAAAAAACTTGCCAGCCTATAGGTTTACTAAATCACAGTATTCATATAGATATGGTCCTGTTTAGTATTAGTAGTAATATTTTTTTTTACAAATACTCAGTGATGATATGAAGGTAGACTATAATGCATGCTTTTACGTCATCAGTCCTATACATGTGTTCAATAGCAACAATATGAATAATGAACTGTTATGTAACACAATACGTAAGAGTAAATGATCTATGTTTATGCAAATATGTAGATCAGTTCAACTAGTAGTAAATACTTCACAAATGGTGTTATTCGCGCTGATCCATTGATATATTGCCGGTTAAGTTTCATAATGGGCCCCCCGCGTATCGGAGTTGCATCGCAATACCGACCGGGGACCACTTTTTCCACTTCGCTCCATTTATATAGGTCCCGTGTAACGATAAATCAACGCTTTAAACGCAATTTTATACCGATTGAATTCGATACACGCACGCCAATTGCGACGATAGGACAGTCCACATTGGGACGAGCTGGGGCTTAATCCAAGTCAGCCGTCCCGCGAGATGTATGGTTGCATTCAACTACCGACGTGATCCGCGACGCCCAATTATCTACCGAATAATACGTTTCTAATACAATCATTGATAAATTTAACTATTCAAAGCCGGCGTGAGTTAGTTTTAACGTCTTTGTGGAAGTTAGTTCAGCATAAACAAGTCAGAGACGAACTTTCATAATAGGCAAAACTGCTCAGGTCAAATTTAAATCCCACAACATTAACATATTTAAACATATATTTAAGATCTTTATAATACAGGTGACTTAAGGATACAATAGGATACATTTTATTTTCAGAATCTTCCACACATATATCATCGATCATTTCGAGTAATTGCAAAGATTCGATCTATCGCTTAACAAAATCTTTTAGTTCATAAGTGTTGTTATTTTAAAAAAAAAAAAAAAACTTCAGAATTCTTTAACAACGTATTAATTCTGTAAACAATGTTTTTTTTTTTCCCTCAAAGCGACGAGCATGAAGTTTACCTGATGATGTGATACTTAAGATTAAGATGATCTATAACAGCATCATATGCTCGCTTTGAGACAGATATTAAATCTCATTGCCCTTGTAATTTCATTACTTAGAACACTTCAAACCGGAACACTGCTGTTTAGCAGCAGAAATAGTGGCTGCGGTCTACCTAGATGATTTCTGGTAATGGAGTCCTACTAGTAGTAAAGTGTTTATTGAGTTTTAATATGAACAAGTGTTTTGTGTGTGATATTATATAATTTTTTTAACTAGATTAAGGCATAGGTGGAACATTACTCTATTGCGTAACATGATGGGAATGTTACAGATTTAGTTGTGATTTATGGTGGTTTCGACAGCTTAGCGAAATCATGAGCAGTGCCACGAATGCTCACCTACGGGTCAACGCTGACAAACAATTCTAAACTTAGCCCCTTTCGGTATTCTAACGAGCCCGACGTTAGGTTGCTAGTTATATAACAATAACTGTATGTTTCATATCACAATATTATATTTTATTTTAATATATCAATTAGCGATATGTTAGCTATTTTTACATTAAATGCCTATGCCCGAAATATTGATCACAATCTAATTTGATGTGATTCTTCTATTTCTATTCTGTTCCTGATCTATGACAACGATTCTGTTTTTTCTATTAATTTAGTCGTGTAGATATAGTAGACAATATCCTACAGCGAAGTAGGAGTAGAAAAGAATTAAGTAATGATATTTTTCGTTTAGCATTAGTATTGACTTTTGCTTTACATTCTCAGTTTAAGGAAAGAGGTTCGGTATTATTATTAAAAAAGTTCTTACTGCTTAAAGTTAAGTTATATTTCTCGCCATTCTTGATAGTATTATAAAAGAAAACAATGTTTAGCTATCTTTAAAGTTGAACAAGTAAAAAAAAAATCATAATGTGATGAAATGGAATATTCTATTGGTAAGGTACGTAGGCCACCCGTGCAAAATCCGCCCATCGACCCCATAACAACTGACACATTAACATGGCGGAGTTACGACGCGTCAGAGGCGGAGTATCGATCAGGTTTAACAAGCCGATAATTGACAGAATACCTTACTCTAATATACAGGGGTTGCGACACATAACCCATGTCTTGTACGCAGCACACGCAAGTTGCGTGCCGCAGTGTGCGTTTGCTGCCGTGCTCGTTTCACTGAGTTATCGTGCGTTGGCTAGGCATGAGGCTTCTAAAGTATTAATGATAACAATTATTTACTGGTAGTAGCTCCCTGCTGCCGGATACCTTCTAGGTACGTACCACAGCAGCTCCTATTTCTACCGCAAAACAGTACGGTGCAGGAATTACTATGTACCAGTTTGAAGGGTGCTGTAGCTAATGTAATGGAGTAACGATATTCAACATAAACGTGTATAACATCCTAAGTAGCGCGACGTTATTATGGATCGGCGGATCACCTACGATCAGGTGGGCATCCCGTTAATCTCATCGCTTCCATGAAAAAAAAAATGTAATTATATTTCATCATCAGTCGATAAACATACGTGCTTGCTATATGTCTAAGCCAAAGATCTCTATACTGATCGGTCCTCCGCTGCTTGCATCTAGCAGCTTCTTCCGACCTTTACCAGGTCGCCGTTCCACATCATAGGGTCCTCCTTGCATAACGTCTACTAGTACTCGTAAATTATATTTCTTCTTAGTTTAAAGGAAATTTAATTAAATTTGATATTATCTATTAGGTTCCTCATTTAATGATGCCTATCAAGGCTAAAATCTATACGTAACGTGTTGGATGTATTTAACAGTCGCTGTTAGTTCACTAGGCTATAGTATTACATAATATATATGTAAATTTTATATAAAATACATTATTTATGATAAATATTACATAACACAGGTTATATGTTATATATAATCAATTGAACTAATATTTAGTTTACATTCAGCAATGGTCCAAAGCCCTTTCGTATGCTCGGGGTTTCCCTGCGTGATTGAATCAGAAATGAGGAGATCCGCATGAGAACTAAGGTCCCCGATATAGTTCAAAAGATTGCTAGTATCAAGTGGCAATGGGCAGGACACATCGCTCGAAGGACTGACGGCCGATGAGGCACCAAGGCCCTCCACCACGTGGTGCGACGTACTGGTTAAGGTTGCGGACGCAGCTGATTGCGGGCAGCGCAGGATCGATCTATGTGGAGATCTGTAGAGGAGGCCTATGTCTAACAGTGGACTGTCGGCTGATGATGATGATGATTGGTCCAAATCACAACATTAAGTTATAAAAAGTGTGATACATACACTCACAATGCAATACAAGGATTATACCTTAACCTTTGTTTTTTTTAATTACAGTTTCCTCAGACTTACACATCTGAGACTGATTAACCGTTCTTAGGTTTCTTTTAAATACTTATACTATTCGTTTCATTTATTAACTAAAACTATATTATTATATTATAGTTGGACAGTAAAAGAAATTATGATATTCTCACCTTATGTTTAAGGAATGATAAATCCCTGACTGCGATGTTCCGTCTGGTGACTTTGAGTTCGCTCTGCAATACTTCCATTGTGGTTACATCTTGGAAGCCGTGTTCTTTGAGCGTCAAGCAGGTGCGTTGGACTTGTTCTATGCAGGGGGAGAAGGAGCAGAAGCGGCCTCCTGTTGAAAAAGTCAATGATGATGAATGCGTCACAATCAAAACATCAACAAGATCTCATTTATAGCTGGTCCAAATGTACCTTCTCTTTTTTTCAGTGTATTATTATTAGAAGAAGGATTTAATTTTTTTTATTCATTAAACTTACGCGACGAATTATACGTTCATCTGATGGCAAGTGGCTTGCTTATAATATAATGGCGCTAGTTATGATAATATACACAACAAGACATTGTGCTCGTCGCCTTAATACATAAAGTAGGTATTCGCTACTACAGTCATTTCAACAGTTACAGCGCTTTTCAAACCGGAACACAGTTATGTTTGCACAATACTGTTTGGCGGTGGAAATAGAAGCTGCAGTGGTGGTACACGATCTCCGGCAATTGAGAATTGCGATGTATATTTCAAAGAATGGTATGAGGTTTTTATGAGATTTGACCTATAGATAATGAATATAAAATATTTACACTGCAGACTAACTATAATACATACATACAGAAGAACTCTGAGTCCGAGTCATCTAAGTCCACCAGATTTACTACTATTATATTATAAAATCTTTCAACCACAGGCCTTATTAAACAAAGCCTATAATAGAATAAGCTTTACCCTTATTTCTATTTATGTTATTTCACTGTGATTTCTGTATGTTTTACTTATATTCCCTTGTTTTCATATATCTACGAAATAAGATAAGAATTACTATTAAATACTATTTTTTTTTTTAATTTTCACACAAACTTAATGTGCAAATTTCCCAAGGTTGCTTCCACACACGCATACAATAGCGCATATATAGAAACCCACACATGAATATAATCCGTAGCCCGAGGTATCCCGTTACGCGTGCCTTATTATATCATCCACGTGCTACAGATTCTGTAACAGTACCAGTTGGAGGTGGCCCCCCCGCGGCGGCGCGCCCTCGCCTTCGCCCACAGATTGGCAGATTGAGTGACGTGCGACGTCCTTATTGGTCGATAAGATGTGACGGATAAGAGCATCGGGCCGCATTAAAGCACCCGATGTCTCCCCGGACGGTTTTCGTCTCGTAGAAATTCAGAAACGGTATCGCCGCCGCACAAAAAAAGTTAGCCCCGCTATCGGGCCATCTCGTTACCATCATGGGAATGGAAACATCTGTCGGGACCCCGCCGATGTCTTTCTACTCGTTGCTTTTTGTTCGTTTAAAACTTTGCTTTAAGCGTGAACAGAAGGTCTCGGAATAACAAATAGCGCCCATTACAATAACTTTCGAATCCAGACGATCAATGGTGACTGTAGACTGCTCTCAATACTCTTTTAAGTTTACTTGTTCAACTTTATATACAGATTTACGATTTCACTTCCAATAAACATTCCTTACTTACCTTTTAACATGGATATCACTGAAGTGATTTCAGGTTCACGTTAGCGATGATGTTTGAATATTTGTAGATATTTTCAAGGATTTAATATTATATATATCCATAAGAGATTCCCACCTATGTGGAGACTCATCACGATATCTCCGAAACTATAAGGCCTAGAGATATAAAATTTGGTAGGAATATTCCTTTTATTAAGTATGGATCAGCTTAGAATTAGATTTTACGAAACGTTATACAAAAAAGGTAACGGAGGTCTTAATAACGGAAAGAGGCCAGGAAGAAAGAAACAAAAAAAGTAACCACCGCGCAGGAATATTTCCGACAATTTTCAAGTTTAAATAGTTACATCGTAGACAAATATTAACTTAAAATTGTGTAGGTATTATATACTTAATATAAAATATTTTTTTATGCAAGCGAAAACAAGATACTAATATGGCAATAATTTCTAACAAAATCTATATCTCGCTTACTTCTAGAGTCTCCGTTAACCAAATTCCCGTGTACATCACGAGTCGCGTGACGGGACTGCATAACACCGGTTAAACTGTCTATTAGCATAATGACATTCGGGTAATGAAGCCGTTAAGGATAATATTCGTATGGGCTAGAGAATAATAGTGGTGAAATATGTAATACGCTATCTTAATGTATCGGGACTCACGTATAAGCAAACGGAGAAGACTTAAGACCCAACCGTTTCAACGTCTGATGTTTTATGTTAATTAATCGACAGTTACTTAAAGAGCCTTTGGTAACTTAATAATAAATAAAGTAATAAGCTATGTTTCCTTATAAAGGTTGATTTCGATATTACTATGTTTAGAATATTAACAGACTTCACACCCGAAATAACCTTTGTTATCTGATTCGTTTCAGATTGTAATTGCTTTAAGATTTATAAATCAAATCTACTCTATTCTCTTACATAATACTTATTTCGATTTAAAACGATTTTCATAGATTAAAAAAATTACACTATACCCACGTGCGATAATACCATTGATGAAGAGAAACCGGATTTGAATTGCTGCGGAGCGTTTGCTAAGAGTCTATCGGCTGATGATAATGATGCGAAACATCTTAAAAAGGTTTTCATTTTAAATGAAATCTCGAATATATAAGATAAGGATATACAGCTGTTTATAAAAAAAAAATCTTGAACAATTAACAAGGACATCAAAAATAAACGAAGAAACTTATTATCATGAACATAGAGACCTTTAAATTGGATTGTAATGGGTTTTAAATACCATGTTTAATTTATATTACTTAAACAATGGATAAGTATGTGAATGCGAAGAGTTAAGGGTTAGCAATGGCCGTTAGTCATCCTCTAGGCCTTACGACAGAGAGTGTAGGTCACGGCACAGGAATGCCGGCTAATTGACAGATTAGTAAGGACATCAATTGGGTTTGAATTATGCGCGGCGACGTTGGTAAATTTAAGTTTTATTGCTTACTCCATTGTGGTTACCGCTTCGGTAGTTTATCGTGTGACCTTTGACAGAGCATTGTGTAATGTTTGTACAATATTTGCGATGCATTCTATATTAATAATTTTTTTTCAACATCGTATTAAGCTTCACTAACTACTACGGTAGACTTGGAGAGAATAGCTTATGACTGGCATTGTCTAATTTTTTTGGTGTTAAATAAAAAAAAAAACTGATGAACTGATTCACTAGAATGTTTAATTTATGATAAACGCGTGTCTATACAATTTTAATTTCCTGTAAATATGTATATCACAAACTGTAAACTACTTACATTACACACTGATCTTTGTTATCGTAGACAATCAATCCAGTCCAATACATAAGTGTACAAATATTACTGTATTCCGGTTTGTAGTTAGTGTAATTACTGTAGTAACGAGATTTAACATGTTATGTCTTAAGACGAGCACAATGTGGTGCTGTGTGTATCATCCTAACTACCGCTACATTATTACAGACAAACGTATTACTTCCGATCAGGTGAACGTCTCACTCGTCTACTCTTCTACTCGAAAAAAAAAACTAGATATTTTAGCCTAAATAATAAGATACCAATTATTCTCTAAATAAGACATTATATCCACCAGTATAGATACATAACAGGATGAAGAAAGACGTATCTCCTATCTTTATTTAGTTGTGTAAACTGAAGCATCGATAGACTGAGATATTGCGAAATTGTATAGGCAATTTATCGTGAAACCGACGATACTGTCTTAGCAAATCTTCATACGAGCATTGTACTCAGTATCCGATCCGGGTCAACGGCCCCCGGTCGCCCTGCAAATATCAGCTGACTGAGTCTGCTCCCGTAGTAAATGGGACCGCATTGGGAAATATCGAAAATACAATCATTTGCAATATGAAATTATTGTAGTGCAAATGGTTATAGTAAAGCGTATATATATTTATATATGTATATATATATTAAAAAAGGGTATATATTGAGAATAAATTTATCTTGAAATTAATTCAAATATATACGTGGGCTCTTGCCGGAAGTTCCACAAAAAGCTAAGTCAATCTAATTATCCAACATCGGTTGGATATTAGACTATGACGTATTCGCTTCAGGGTGTTGTTTTCCGGTTAATTAGCACGAACCACTGATAAGGAGTTGCATGTAGATCCGTGTGAAGGGTAATTGATGCAATTCACCAGGTTAAATATATTAGGGATCCGTAACAAATTCAATAATAAAGGTAATATTACGGTATATTTTTACTGGTGGTAGGGATCTGTTCCCAGAGACCGACTAGGTAGATACCATCGCCGGCCCTGTAGTTTCAGCCTAGTAAGAATGGCTAAGATAGCCTTGCCTGTCGTAGAAGACGACTAAAAGGGTCAAGGAGTTTCGTGGGTCTTGAGGGTCGGGGATCTTATCGCTCAAAAAGCGTACCTGAGTGGGGCAGCGTATGACTCAGCGTTGGTTCCTAGGAGTGTTTGGCCTTTGACTTCAGAGGCGTGTTAACACAAAATATGGGCAGCGGTGCGTTTTGTAACAAATCCCGGAGCCTCTCTCAATACTTCCGCCGTCAAACCATAGGCGGGCAGATCACTTAGCATCAGGTAAACGTCCTGCTTGTCTCGTCGCTTAATTGAAAAAAAATATTTCGGTACATCTCTGTTGGCTTACACCATCTTATTTAAATACCACCACAGCGCCTATACATGTCTGCAAACAATAATATGCAAGATACTGTGTTTCAGTATGAAGCGCGTTGCAGCTAGCGAAATTACTTCAGTAACGAGTCTAATATAAAGTTAATCATATAAATGTGGTGGTGTTTATTACTCTAATGATTACTATATGTTTATCGGTCGGCCGCAGCACCGATCATCAAGTAACGATTCCTTTGTCTCGATTTATTCTAGAAATTTGTTCATTACTTTGATCATACACACACGCATAAATACACGGGTTTCGTTAGCTATAAGTTTATGGACTAAATCATAGTATTGCTGTTTGAACACTACTTCTTGTTGGTGTAAAATTGGCGACGTAATATTAGCTACCCAGACAATCCAGCTAAAGACAGAGAGAGAGCCTGCCTGCTTATAATGCAATGAAAAGCGTGGTTTTTTTATATGAAATAATATAGATAAAATACAATGGTTAAATGAAAGGCAGGTAATCATTTAAATGGCTGCTTCTATTCTGTAATATTTTGTAACGAGTTAAGTCTTTCTCAACCAAAGTCTTTGTGTTATAAGTGCACCACCGCCATTACCGAACAATAAATGAAGGTGGGCCAAAATGATAGGCCTTGTTATCGATGATAAACAGTGTATAATTATTTCACCGCAGGGTACATGGCACAGTTTCTATGTAAATGTTAATAAATAAGTCACTCCCGTACCAGGCGATCTGTCTTCGAATAGACCCTTTCAAATTATACCTTTCGTATGGCGATTGATAATATTTATTATATATTAAAGTAAAATATGTTTGGAAAACTACTGTGTTATTTTGGACCTCAAATATGATCGAATTTATTATATAGAGAATAATGTGCAAGTATTACTGTATTCCAGCTTGAAGGGCGTTGTAGCTGGTGTATTTATTGGGGTAATGAGTCATATGTAGTCAAGAGCGTCCTTTGTGGAGAATACTGCAAGTCTCTCCATCTTCATCAGTGGACGTTCATCGATTGAGACAGTGATGAGGCATCATGTTAAGCCTCAAAGTGGTGAGCAAAATGAGGCGTATCACTTACCATCCGATGAACGTTGTTCTCGTATAGTCGCTTCCTTTGATAAAAAAAAGCTTGATTGCTTTTTCCCGTCAAATGGACAAAATCTTGTCACTTGAGAGAATCCGTTTCAAAATAATGTAAATTGTTCTTTGGTAAATATTGCAGATTCGCTTCTTTAGATTTCTGTATGGTATCATTTCATATATATTATTATTTATGAAAATTCATTTACTTTAAAAGAGTGTATTGTGTAAGTTTATGGTAAATGTACTCAAAAGGCAAGCTTAAAGCTTGTAAGTTGTAGACGTTCTCTACTAGCCAACCTTCGGTGATGTGAGTTGCGGTACTTATACCAACAAACGATTAATCAATATATATAAAATGAAAATGGGTTTTGTTTATTTGCCAATCACGTGAAAACCAGTGAACATATCGACATATGAATATGACCATTCGACGCGAAATTTTTCGTACACGGTTATAGGCCTATTTATCTTTTGAATTTCATAGATCCTTCATTATTTATTTCCAATTAACTTTTATAAACATTATCATTTCGTATTATTTATGCGGTTGCTATAGTAACGGTGGCTATAGAAAGATATTTGCGGTTAATTCTATATTACAGACAGCAAAGCGAGCGGGGAGCAGCTAGTACATATAACTTAAAACATTTATAATATAATACAAGAGCCGACCCTGAAGAGGATTGACTCTTATATTTAATAATAATGTATTCATATAAAAGTGGTTCAAGATATAACAATAGTTTCCGATGGTTTATCGAAGCAAATCGATTTCGATCGGTACTAACGCCGATATAATTTAAAAAAGTTGCATCAGGACCCCGCAATCAATGGGGTCCGGTTACGTCAATGGCGACGTAACGTATTGTGGCCCGGCTGCCCGGGGTCCCGTCGGCAACAATACTGGACACGCCATTGATGTATTAGTCGAGATAGCGTTGCGGTGAAATCATATGTGCTCAACGTAGGGCTGCCACCTTCGGAAATACTCATCATTAGACTACTTTCAAGCAGCTCGCTAACGTAATGGTTAGAGCGCGCGGCTTTCATTCCGAAGGTTGCGGGTTCGAATCTCGGCATGTACCGATGACTTTGATATTTAAGTGACGTAAATTTGTGAAATTTAGCAACAGCAGCGAAATACAAAGGGTGAAGAAAACATCGTGAGGAAACTTGCACATGAGTTAGAATTCATTCTAAGGTGTGCGTGAAGTCGCTAGTCCGCATTGGGCCTGCGTGGTGACCATACCCTCATATTGAGGGTAGGCCTGTGCCCCAACAACAGGGACGTAAATTGGCTGTTGAGACTACTTTGAAATTACATGATTTTAACTGGTGTATGCGAAAGGTTGAGCCTTCCACTAGGTGGTCCCACGATTTGTTTAAGGTCTTAGGAAGCAGCAGGAAGCGAACAGCGCAGGACCGATCGATGTGGAGATCTATGGGTGAGGTCTATGTCAAGTAGTGGATTAACAAAGGCTGATGATGATGATGATCTTAATTTTTTTTTTATCCCGCCAAAGAATTTCGTGTCATGTATGAATTGTGCCAGATTTTTTTTTCAGTCTTTACTATGTTGGATGGTTTACGTTAAGCAATGCTCTTGGATATCTCCACGTGTGTATTTTTTTGTATTATATTCATAGTCAAACAGTAGTGTGCTAACATTACTGTGTTCCGGTTTGGAGGGCGTTGTGGCTAGTGAAATTACTGGGGTAACGAAACTCAAAAACTTAAGGCGACCAGCGCACTGTGTTGTATATCATACTAAGTAGTGCCATGTTGTTATGGGCAAGCGTGTCACTTACCATGAGGTAATTGACACAAATATATTGCTTTATACTTATTTCTTAACTTTAATGTTAAACTTAGGAATCATATCGAATATTTTAACTTATAACTGGATATCTTTTCTTTACCCAACGAAGCGTATAGAAGAGTACGATGTTCGTCTGTTCGTATGTGATACGTCTGTTCATAACAACGTAGCGGTCAAATGATCTTTGGTAGAGGCCTATGTTCAGCAGTGGGCCATTATCGACTGGTGATGATGGCACTGCAACATATTGTGCTTGTCTGATACGCAAGATATTGAGTCTTGTTACCTTAGTAATTTCACTAGTTACAATGACCTTACGGACCTTTGAGTACAGCATGTGGCGTCTATGGGAGTTTTAAAACCTCCGCTATTCTCTAAAGTATTGCGTGATAATAACAGAATTTACTACTATCTGATCTACTAATAATACTATAGTTAGTAAGAAATTTTGAGCTTATTCTAAGGACTTTGTGAAGGTCCCATTGATGTGACAACACGTGGTCACCACACAATCGCAGAACATAATGAGGTCGGCATATGCACCGCATTGTTCATGCGATGGGGCGATTGAAAAATAATTATCTCGATGTACCCGAGAGATATGTTAATGCATTACGCATCGATATATATAAAAATTCATATTCCATATATTCTTATTCACCAAGATCTTTATGATAGTAGCACGTATTTGCCAAGCGAATATAGTATTTACTCTGAATAGATGAGGCTCCTAGTCTCCGGCTACTGAGAGTCGTCGGACGTAGGAGACATCGGTGCTGTTGCCCTGGTGATCGATTTTGGAGATCAATGTCCAACAGTTCTACTAAGCGACGAGAGGAGCGAGACGTTCACCTGATGGTAAGTCACACGCCTCTTCATAACGAAGCTTTTGTTAGGATGATAGACAGCATCACATCGAGCTTGTCACCTTGATATATAAGATGTTAATAATTTCATTAATTACAGCGCTCTCAAACCGGAAGACATTAATGTTTGTTAGAATTGGAAGTTATGGTGGTACTTAGACGGTCTCCAACTACAGAAAACTATCTCCAGCAAAGTTTATGCAAAATAACTGATGCTATTAGAATGCTTTAAGTTCCATCTCTGTCTAATATTTAATACAATGACTTATGATATTGTAAGTAAACCTTATTACCTAATAAATATTAGAATATTTTTCTTCTAATATAAAGATTAAATATATCTGTTGTGTAGTAAAGCCAGAAAAAAAATCAAATTTGAACAAACTGCTTTCTGTTGATATCTGTAACAGTTAATTCATACTAATTTTCAGAGGTCGCTGATGACGACAAGTATAATTTGGTAAAGGTACCCATTTTCATTATCATTTTGGAGGAGGGGAATGATGATGATGATCCATTTTATTAGATATTATTTACCTTATGTGGTTTTGTAATATATTTAACAGTTATTATACTTTAGGGTAATGGTAATTTGGATATTGTATATTCCTAACGGATGCGTGAGTTTGAAGTCGGGTGAATGGCGTAAGTTCGCGCGTTCAATTATTGCTATTGGAATATTTTATCATTTGATGCAATCTTAACGTCAAAATGATAAACCCCGGCATCTCGGCCGATTTCCCTCCATTTAACAGTATCTATTAAAAGCTTTTGCGCTCCGCTGCCGGAATCGAAACGGCATACAAGTTTTCAATTGTCTTTCACTCCTGCCTTATCTGAAGCAAATCATCGATACGGCCGAAGGGAAGTTTGAATAGTGTTTGAAATACAGAAGCGTTCATAATAACTTTTGAATTGTTATTTACACGTTTATATAACATCTGATCACGTATTAATCATTATCGTAAAAATATGCTGTTATCTTACGCTGCGTTTTCATTTTTCATACGGCAAGTAGGACTTTATTCTTATATATATATAGGGCTGTCGCTAGAGAACGATTACACAGGACGCGAACAAAAATATGTACGGTGGAAGGACTACTCATTACAAGATACCTCAGCTTATAAGCTAACTACCAATCCAATCCAATCAGCCGGAAGACGTCCACTGCTGGACAAAGGCCTCCCCCAAAGATTTCCACTTAGACCGGTCCTGGGCCACCCGCATCCAATGGTTGCCAGCGACCTTGACCAGGTCGTCGGTCCACCTTGTGGGGGGTCTGCCCACGCTACGTCTTCCGGTACGTGGCCGCCACTCGAGAAACTTTCTGCCCCAACGGCCGTCGGTTCTGCGAGCTATGTGCCCTGCCCATTGCCACTTTGCGACGGCGACCCTTTCGAGCTATGTCGGTGACCTTGGTTCTCCTGCGGATCTCCTCATTTCTGATTCGATCTCGCAGGGAAACTCCGAGCATAGCTCGCTCCATCGCCCTCTCGGCAATCTTAAGCTTGCGGACAAGGCCCACAGTAAGCGGCCACGTCTCTGCTCCGTATGTCATCGCTGGCAACACACACTGGTCAAAGACTTTTGTCTTGAGACACTGCGGTATATTGGACGAGAAGATATGTCTTAGCTTCCCGAATGCTGCCCATCCGAGTTGGATTCGACGAGAGATCTCTTTCTTGAAGTTGGACCTACCTAGTTGGATTGTATGTCCGAGGTAGACATATCTGTCAACAACTTCAAGTGTAGAGCTTCCAACTGTTATTGGAGTGGGTACAATATGGACATTTGCCATGATTTTGGTCTTGTCCATATTCATTTTAAGACCCACTCGTTGTGAAACTCTACAAAGATCATCGAGCATTGTGTTGATGTCCTCCATGGTCTTAGCCAAAACCACGATATCGTCGGCAAATCTAAGGTGCGTGATGATTCGGCGTCGGGAAGTGACGACCCCACCGCCCATTTGCTGAAGTGTATATGACGATTGAGTACATTTACACTTCATCAAATGCAATCAGTCAACCGAACGATGGCGGTATATCCATCCAAGGAAGCGGAGGGAAATCCCGGACGTGGGACGGGCAGCAGCGTTTCACGATAGGGCCTCCGTAACTGCGATCGCCAAGCCGCCTGCCAAGCGTGGCGATTACGGCAATTCCCCCCTAAGATGAGATCCCATCACGCAAGCTAACTACACTCTACATTAATACATTAATCCAACAAAGTATTAAGTATAATCTAAAATCTAATATCCTTCTCTTTTTCTTTTCAAACAGTTTATTATGCTTACCTAGCTCTTGTCTCCTATAGATTATATGATATTATATATTGTGTGTGCTCTGCCTCAGTTAATGGTCTCGATGACTGATTCTGATCGTGGCATTGTTGACAAACCTTCGTGGTTTCTTCAATGCCTACTATGTTACTTTTGTGGAACTTGATTAATAAATAAAAATTACAATATACATATTTATATTACAGTACTTGTTTCTACTGCTACGTATTGTGATTACGTTGATGATGCTTAGACTATTAAGACGATTAAGACCTTAATATAGATTGGATCTGTGTTAGTAACAAAACTTAATGTCTTAATGATATGAACGCTACATCAACTAGGAGCCCATTATGATGAGCACATTATACTTTCCATCATTTTAATGTCCATCGCTTTGTTTGTATGTTTTTACCATCCTATGATTTAAAAACTATTTTTTTTATATATTATCACGCCTTTTTTCCAGTAGGGGTAGGCAGAGGTGAATAAACACCCACTTTTCGCCAGATGTAGTCAGATTAGGTCCCATGTAACAGGGGGCTAGCCTGTTGCCACTTTACTGGGAACACTAACACACACGCAAAGATGATTTCTGTGTGCGGGTTTCCTCACGATGTTTTCCTTCACCGTTTGTATCTCGCTGTTGTAACTAAAGTTCACAAATGTACATAACTTAAATATAAAGTCATCGGTACATGCCGAGATTCGAACCCGCGACCTTCGGAATGAAAGCCACACGATCTAACCATTAGGCCAGCGAGGTACCTTTTAAAACTAACTTTAGACTACTTGAGAAGCGGCTTAAATAGGTTTTCTCTAATTAACAGATGTACTTTTGACCCCGAATTAAAATTATGTTAAGTGATCACACCAATACAGTTATAACAACAGATTTATAATATGTGGGTCATTAGCTAGAAAAGTTATAAAACAGATCCAGGCGTAGAAAAGGAAAAGGATCTTCGTGTTATAAAATAAATTGTGAGTTACTGTACAGGATGGTTAGAAAGCTTTAAATGGTTATAGATATAGAACTGTAAGTTATTTGTTTATATCTAGGAAAGAGGATAAAGTCAGTGTACTAATGCTGCACCATGGCAAAGCCACCAGGCTTGCACAAATTCCACACCGCACGTTGCGACGCCGGGGTGGCCGCCTGGCGCACCGCCCCCGCCCGGGGCGCGCGTCTTCGCATATTCATATGTATATAATTCAATGTTAAAGCGCCAACATTGTTTCGGTGGAGCTCAAAAGATTTATTTAACATCAATTGTTTGAATACGAATTCGGCAGATATGTATGTGAAAATTCAAACACGAATTCAAGTCGTTTATTTATTTAGTGGTGGTAGGTCTCAGTCGCTGAGGACTGTCTAGGTAGATACCAGCTCTTACTTCTGTAGCTACACTGTGCGTGTACTGTATTCCTCTTTAAAGGGCACTATGTGACCAAACTGGACAACTATGCCTCAAGACGAGCACAATGTCAAAAAGATCGCGAAGGTAAAAGTCTAACATCGTTATTAACAGAATAGATGTAATTGAAGTGTTCTAGTTAGTTTTAATTAAATGTAGAAATTTAATGTTTTTTTTTTCATTCAACAGCAACTGTAACAAGATTTAACATCTTATGTTTCAAGGCGACGAGCGCAATGTGGGGCTGTGTAGTTATAACATCCTAACTGGCACCACGTTATGAGCAGACGTATCACATGCTGTTAGATGAGCGTTGTCTGGACGCTTCGTCGACAAAAAAATACATTAAAACTTGTTAAAACAATTGTTACAACTAAGTAATAATATTATTATTAAACAGTAGTATTATTTAGTCTTTACTTCCTTTCGTGTTTTTTTTGTATAGCATATAAAGAAAACTCTGCAAAAGCTTTCTTTATATATTTCATGTCAATTATTGCAGGTACATGCAAGTTTTTGCAATCAGAAAATCATTTATTATTTCATTAATATTTTTTATACTTTATCTGTGTTGACTACAATGTGGTAGAAGCTTCATTTGCAAAGATGTATGATTACATACTACCTAAATTTACTGATGGCAGGTCTTTGTTGTCGGAGACCGATCGTAGAAATAGGATAACTAGACGGTATCCGGTAGCAGACCCATCAATGATAAATTACAATTTTTATTCCTAAGATTTTAAAAATCTTTTATGTTATATAACAATAATTAAAAATAACTATAAATTAATGCTTTGTATAAACAATCGCTGAAATATAAAATGTTCATGAGAGAGTGGATGTTTGATATTACCGGGAACCCACGAGGTTGTTGGATCCGTTTCGATGCCGGATAACGCCGGTTCCGAGTAGGAGTGCGTTCAATTAATTTAATGGAAACATTCTTTAATTTTATTAATGCGCCGTCCAGCCTAAATCTACGATCAGGGCGCATGATGTGATCGCGGGCGCCTTCTCATTTTCGAAATTAGCAAATGAGTAAAAAACAAACTGTTGAAAAACCGCCAACGGAGCGGACGAGATAAAGAAATATACGAAGAGGTGCTGCGTTCGAGAAGCAAGATAACACCATTAACGCCGGGGATGCTGAAGAACAAAACAATGGAAAGGGACAGACATCAGCTGTTTTAAGTGCCAATGTCACAAAGTACAATCGGGGACAAATTGAAAATGAACTATATAACAATAATGCTAAAGATCATTTACCAGCAGCCCCTAGTGCTTTGTGGGATGTTTAAAATGAACTAGGCGGTGCAAAAGGAGCTGCAGGTGCGTAAGGGACAGTTAGCGATGGCATCGATAGTGAAATGAGTGGAGTAAGCTTTTCTCAGCCACCCAGCCAGCAACATAATTAATGATGCTCGTGTCGCAGACGAATTTATAAATTGCCTTTATTCCGTTTTAACAAAGAGTTGGACATGTGTGATAGGACTGATATAATATCTGTGAAAAAAACGACCTTGTAGTTTTTTTTTATCACAACATACCAACTTTAAAATGCATATACATAAATTGTAATGACTGATAAGAAACTTTAACAGGAAAATATCAAATCGTTTGTTCTATATACTAAAGAAATTAACAATATTAGCTAAACGTTCGCCTCTTAGTAAATCATATATCAGCGCAAGACTATGTTTTGTGGAATATATTACAAGAGATAGAACTAGTAATGGAAGTCCATCGGGTGAGATGATCATGATGATGAAATTGTATGTTCTAATAGTAAGTCATACAAACAGTAAACTGTGATGATTAGGCTTTGCATGTCATCTGTTAGAAAATGTAATGTGGGTCATCCAAAACAATCGACACCGTTCGGAGTAAAAAAGATTGCAGAAAATGTATAAAAGCTAAGAGAAATACACACCAGTTAATATTTTTAACCAGAATTTAGGTACTAAACAACCACTGTATTTTTTAACTGAAATTTCAGTTTATTATTCGGAATTGGATTGGATTGGGCTGCGATCTTTGGTGCTTACACCACATATATAGACGGAATGGTCGTCTGCTTAATATTCAAAATAGAAGGTACCAAGATAACCATGAGGTGTACTGACCAGACTCAGAGTGACAGTAATGATTCCTTTACATAATAATACAGAAGTTATAGAGGAGCAGAGACTTCAAACTAAAAGGTTCACTACTACCCCTTGATCATTACAACCTATTTGTAAAGATTATACCCTTGAGACGAGGAATTTTATTTTAATTTCAAGACAAAAGTCGTTTAATAATAAAACTGATGGGAAAATATATCTATACAGGCTAACAATTTTAGTTAATCGTACTCGTCTAATCGGCGCGGATCTATTCCCACATTGAAACCAATAAATATTGTTAAATACGATCCATAAATAAAAAGCAAATGTTGCTAGTGGTAGAGCATTATTTGCTTCGCATGTAATAATGGCATATTTAGTGTGCGATATCGTTTAATGCGGCGAGGCTGGGATAAATCGGGGCCAGCGATCTGGCGTCGGGCCCCCTCGCCCCGCCTCCGAGTAACTCACTGCTATCTGCCCCGAATATTGTTAATCAGTGTATCATTAGCTTTGGATCGGTACACACTACTCGAATAACAGAAATAAACCTAAAGTTAAACAAAATACATAATACAAAGAAGACTTGAAAACAAATCTAAAAGCTGAATCTTCCACCTTAGATATATTCAGCTTTTAGATTACATCAATACGTTTATGAAGTTTTTAATATGGTTCCAAAATACTATATGTAATGGAAAATAATGGCAATTCCTTCAAAGTTCTTATTTAACAGCTCATTCTAATGACGGAAATACTATTTGTATTTATAGTTTGTTATCGCTATTAAAGCGGCACAACTTAGGTTTAACTTTAAAATATAACGGCCTTGGAATGGCATGGAAAAATTTGCATTGATACAATTTATAAATAAAGAATACATATAGTTGTAAGGTTAAGTATACATTTTTTTAATTTATTTTTGAAACAAAAAAATACACTATTACCCGAAAACTAATAATGTTTATCGAGATAATAGATACGTCGCGGCTTACTTCTAGCGCAACTCACATCCGGGATAGCTTGCAATGAGCCATCTCTTTATCCCCGCTCGGTTTATTATAGTCTTTGTAACCTATCGATATGAAACATAAAAAAAATCTAATTTTGACAATGAAACTCGTAAGGAATTGATGTTTTAAAACTCCGTTGTGTGGACCAGTCCCGAGGTCCTAAGCCGAGCAGATGGTGGTGGGCGCGCGCGATAGCTCCATAGCGCACCGGCGCGATATAGATAAAGCTAACGGGGAGGCGCTGCTATAAATCCAAAAAACAACCAAACACAATCGACTCTGTCCTTTTCGCGCACGAGAAAAAACTAACCCCTACACGCTGCTTCTCGCTCTCCGTATAGTGAAGCTCTAAAGGATTGGTGCGATATTGTTGTTGACTTTTAATATAAGATTGTTTTCGTCATATCGTCACCCTAATGTCGTCCTACTGCTGAACATCCCTAACCGATTTCCAAAACCACCTACATCCAAAGATCCTCTAAGATATTCACCAGGAAGGTTCACCTGGAAACGAACGTCCTACTGCGTTTTAAAATAAAAAAAAAAACAAAGAGCATTAAGATTTTTCATTACTAAATTAAACTAGACAAGACAGTATAAACAATGTCCAATAACTTTCAATTTAATTGATATACTATATCTTGTATTCTATACATCATCATCATTATCAGCCGACCGACGTCCACTGCTGGACGTAGGCCTCCCCAAAGATCCCCACATCGATAGATCCTGCGCTGTCCGCAACCAGCTGCTTTTCGCAATCGGTGGTGGGCCTGCCACCACGTCTTCTTGTATTCCCTATACTGAAAATGGGTTTCTTTGGTTCGCCAATCACGTCAAAACTAGTGAACATATCGACATGGGACGATAACCATTGGACGCGGAATGATCTGTAGATGTTTTTAGGCTATTTATTTTTTGAATCTCATATATCCTTCATATTTTTATTTCTCGTTCAACATTATAAACATTTTAATTTCATATAATCTATGCCGTTTCTTTAAAGTCGTTTGCGGTCTAATTTTATATTACGGCCTACAAAGCAGGCGAGGAACAGTTGGATATAAAACAGATATCAGATATAAGAGAAGTATGAATTATAAGAATTGTAGTCAAAAATAATAGACAAAATTTAGATGAAATATTAAGTGACAATATGTGTAAGCTGTTAAGGAATATTTAAAATATTTTAAGGAAAAATTATTACATAGAAAGGCTACGTGAATATACATTTAAATACAGACTTTAAACCGTGTAAGTACATGTTTATATAGCTGACCACATAAAGTGTAGTCAAAATATAGATACCAATTAAAGCCTTTTGTAGTTAACTTACGATTCTTGTAAGTAATGCCAAGTGGGCCAATGTATACTGCGCCGACTATAGAGCAATAAAGTATTCTACAAGTGATACAAGAATGTACGCCAATCGGCGCGCCGGATCTGCCTCGTTGCTTTAACTTTATAAATGCTAAGGCTATTTATTTCTGAAAATCAGCGATGTTTCATCAATATCAGTTTGGATATTAAATATATTTAAAGAGTTTCCTCTTGGTATTCAACAGTTACAAACAACTATTTTTACATAATTTCAGTAAATTTAAACTATTCATTTGGGCGTTATACCAAAATTGGTATTGGTGGTAGTTTTGCCAGAGACGGTCTAGGTAGGTACCATTTTAACGCCTACTTCTACAAACTTGCTTTCTTACTGTGCTCCTATTTAAAAGGTGTTGTAGTTAGTCAAATTACTGCGGTAACGAGACTTTACATATTATGTGTGAAGGCGATGAAGACAATGTAACGCTGGATGTGTAGTTCAATTAACACCACGTTGTTATGGGCAGGCGTATCACTTACCATCGGGTCTACAACTCGATCATCTCGTCACTTCGTGGAATAAAAGTAAATAGTAAACTATCACTACCATTGTGTCAATAGCATGACAAGTACTATGAAATATGATATTACTTTTTTCCAGCAGAATTATTTGTGTTCTGTATAAGTAAGCCTTATACAAAGATCTGTCGTTTGATTCGCTCACTATTGACGTGAATGAGACCCAGCTTATTTGTCAAACTTCGTACGCAAATAAGGCTCAGTCCATGTTCAGACTATCATATATCACCGGCGGGTGAGTACACGGTGGCGACAGTGGGCTCATGTACCGTCGGAGCTACATCTTGCTACTACCATTTACGCGCCGGTATCGCGCAGAATTTGCGTGTCCGTCTGAACTAGCATAAAATGACTAAGGACGTTTTCTTTTTCTTTCAGTTAACAAAAATAACTAACGAACAATGACAAAATAAATTATATAATTCTATTTATATCAAATAACATAGTCATACAAAAAAAAATTTTTTTGAAATTTTTTCGTAACAAAATCATTTTTGAACGTCTTCGGAGGTCTATGTGGCTAGAACATGCGCCTGCGCTCCATACAGGCCAATAAACAGTGTAGCCTGGCTCCCTAAACCTGAGCATATGTATATAATATTCACTCAAGTTACTCAAAAAGTACACAAATGTGCTTTGCCTATTACTAATTTGGTAAGTTTGTTTTTAAGTATAGATAAGCACAGAGATTTCAGTTTGTTGTTTGCATACCCTACCCGAAACCTCGTATGGATACCTTAAGCCCATTGTCCAAATATAATGATGTGTCTAATACAAAAATTAATTACTTCAAATAACGAAAAGAAGTAGTAAGAGTGTAGTAATAATAACTTAGACAATCTTTACCATCAGAAACCTTCAATCAGGACGAAGCATCACCAGAACACAGAAACTTTGAGTAGGTCTTAACATTAAACATTTATGTTTATGAAAATTGTAATTGAATTACCAATTTTTTTTTTTAATTTACCAAATTGTTATAAACACTTATGTTTAGACCGAAGTAAATTTAATCTGTGGTCTTTTGAATGAACCTTTTTGGAGGCATATAAAATCGGTCTCGGTAAATCATTAAGGGACGTGCCAATGCCTCCTCCGTTGCTACCGAATCGAATAAGGCAAATGAATTTCATTCACACGTTCGTCAAGCTCACAAATGCCTTATTAAACGTGTAGCTTGAATCGATTCTGTAATCTATGCGTTGCCCGATTTATGTATCGATGTTTTCGAATCGAATTAATACAAACGGTTTCGTTTATGCATTCGATCGATTCAGTTAGCGAATAAATTCAGTCGTGTTCTATTTTTAGAGTGGACAGTGTTTTGGAATAACAACTGAGGGAGATTTATTTTCGAGTCGATTTGAGTTTCGTTTTATTTTCTATGTTTCCTCTTACAACTCATGATCTGTTTTTTTTATTATTTTTATATTATCACGCCTTTTTCCCAGTAGGGGTAGGCAGAGGTGAATAAACAACCACATTTCGCCAGATGTGGTCAGATTAGGTCCCATGTAACAGGGGGCGAGCCTGTTGCCACTTTACTGGGACCACCAACACACACACAAAGATGATTTCAGTGTGCGGGTTTCCTCACGATGTTTTCCTTCACCGTTTGTATCTCGCTGTTGCAACTAAAGTTCACAAATGTACATAACTTTAATATTAAGTCATTGCTACATACCGAGATTCGAACCAGCGACCTTCGGAATGAAAGCCGCACGCTCTAACCATTAGGCCAGCGAGCTACTCTCTTTAGAATGTTATACTTTATATCTTCACCTATCTTCTAGAGAAAGTCTGGTTTTATTTGGTTCATCCGTTTCGGACATTTTCCGAAATAAACAGAGATAAATATAAAAAAAATTCGACATTGGTTTGTCAATTTGTAACGAAAGTAAAGACATGTAACAGCTTTTAAATAGACAACTTGTTTTCGTTGTGCAATATTCAATCAACCACAATTTTTTTTTATATCATACTATTTTTGTTAAACTGTATATTTTCATTGTATTTTGTTTAAAATTATGTAATATCAATGTTTGTTTATTAAAAGTTCCTAGGGAAAAATCCACAAAATGTTTCTATTTCTAACTCATGTACAATGTGCAAACAACGTCGTAGATTCGTTAGGTGTTAGGTCCGAATAGGATAGGTTTATTAATAGGCTATACCACGTACTGGGACCGGCGATCCATTAGAAATAAAAGGAGAGCGACCACCTGTCGGGGGAGCTAGCAGGGCACCGCGTGGGAACGGTTCCCTAATTACCCAGGCTCCAGATAACGAGTCTAATTCGCGGGCTGCGTGCGCCGGCGCCCGCTCTCACGCACGCATTGTCTTCGGTAATTGCCGATCCTGTTCAATTTGTTGGATTTGTTGCCTCTCCGCGCTGTGATTCCTTTAAGTGGCCTCTTACGACTGCTAAATAAAACGCATCAATCGCTAGCTTCCTTTGCCGTTGGATCGGTGTGATATGTCTAATAAACTCACTAGTACTCTAGAACCTATTTAATACCTAATGAACTATCATATTATACTAACACATTAAAGCGTTTTACCGCAACAGGCCAATGGTTCTCAAACTTTTATCGCTGCGGCGCCTTTATTGGTAAAAAATAATTTTGCGGCGCAAAACAGTTTGAAGAGAAAAAGATAAACAGAGTAAATTTAATACTCAGTGGTCTATAGATTGATCATTGAAACTGTTATCTATGATTTTTTCAAAATTTTTATGTGTAGTTTAGATAATTTTCATTGTTCCTGCCAAGTTAGTAGGTGTGAAATATTGCAAATTAGTTTACCTCTTCATGTAATTTTCTCACAAAATACATAGTATATTACGATTGTATTCATTTAAATTTTAGAATTGCAAAATGTTTAGCCCACTTTTGGAAATTTAGGGTTTAGACCATAGCATGCTAGTGTGGATGCGCAAGCGCAAGGCGTTACGCCTCTAGGCGGCTGATGAAGACATCACGCCGCGCGCCAATTGATTAGTCGCGTGACGAACGTTGCGGCGCGCGGACGTGTTATTATGTGACGTTAGACACGCGTCTGGTTCAGGAAACACAGGGAATTTGTTCGAATTATGAAAATGTAAGCGAATAACGTATCATGTTATTTAAATAATTAAGATGGGCTTGAAAACAACTGTTCAACCTACATACCATAGTTTTCCTTTATGCGATCCTTATATTTACGAAAAGGTAAATGCCAACGAAGAGAACAAATGACAATTTCGTTCTGGAAATTTAGATTTACATTTAATATTCCACTTTCTTGGTTATAACTATAACCCTAAGGTCTATCGATTTAGCAAAAGTCCTCTGTCGTCGAAAACTATATGTTCCTCAACAGGTTGGTGTTTTGACTATCTTTACCTTTACCAGAAGATCAAGCTAAGTGGGGATCATAACCTGCTACACTTTTACCTGAGCTGCGAGAGATGTATATTTTATGTTTAATATGAAAATAAGGGTATAATCTAGAAGATGGTATCCTAACATATCGGTACACACACGCACTAAATATCTACAAACAGAAACGTATAATGTCAACCGTACAATATGTAACGCAACAATGTAGTTTCAATTAAAACCAATGGTAGCCCTTTATCGATGGAGAGGAAAACACTGATGTAATCTCTACTAACTCATTCAACTAAGGAAACATTTCAATGGGGTATTTAAGTCCAAATCGCCTTTTACGTCCGACAGTATACCAGTGATTGCAATAGGTTTTACATCAATCTAGAATAAGATACGTTCGCGTCATCCGAAACAAAGTTATCTTAACTTAATATGTGGAGTACAATTGTGATTATAAAAATGGAGAACAATGGACGGGGAGAACAGGTTGTTAGGAAGGGAAATTTATACAGATACAAATGTAGTCGCCGTAAAACAATTTATAGTTGTATACACTCGTGAGAAATAAAGGTTTCTTAATTTTAATAATTTTCCTCATTCAATCGTTAGCAGACAAGTAAACAATGTTAAATTGTGAAATTGTACGGCGGCGCAGCGCGGTGTTAAATATACCAAAGTTGAAACACTATTATTAGAGGCCTTGCCTGCTTATTACCGGAATATTCGTTATTATATACAAGCTATGGATTCATGGTTTTGCTTCTTCTCCATAAAACATCTCGTCACATCACATCGTCAGCACCGTAGACATATAATTTAATAACACAGATTACATTAGTATCTAAAAAGTGAATCTAGAATTAAAGTTTATTCTAGGCTAATCATTTGAACTCAGATATACAGTTGTTTTTATTTGAAGGCCAGCTGATCAGGACTTGTACTAGAACGTAAGCGATACGTTTATCCATAACAAAGTGGTGGCAGTGAAGGTGATATTCACTACACTGCAGCTCTTGTTGACTTGAGACGTAACGTAAGATTTCGTTAATTTAGTAATATCACTAACAACACTACCTTATAAATATGACCTCATCGAAGTTTGCATACTACTGTTTGGCGGCTTAAGTAGGAACTGCAGAAGACCGCAGTAGCCATGATGGTCTGCGGCGACACAGATCTACCACCAGTAAAATGATGATGATATTTTTTTGTATTACTAAAGGTTTTCAAAAACAAAATGTTCTTTAAACATTTGTAATAAAGAGTGTAATGCTCGATGATCATATTTACATAGATAATGTCATGTATAATTCAGTTTTTACTTGTGGTAGTCTCTGTTGCCGGATTCCGCCTAAGTATATTATCACCGCAGCTCCTATTTCTGCCGCTAAACAATAGTGTGCAGAAATTACTGTGGTCCAGTTTATAGGGCGCTGTAGGTACTGAAATTACTGAGGTAACTAGATCTAATATCGTATACCTTAAAGCGACGAACTCTGTGCTCTGTATGTCATCCTAACTAGAGCCATGTTGTTATGGGCAAGCCTATAACTAACCATCAGGTGAATTAAATTAAAAAATAGAAAGTCTAGATGCTACAACAAGAAATTGCTTGTCAGACTTTATTATTTACGTTTTATATATTCTACGTTAATGCCACTTTACTGGTTGGTTTATGGTGATACAAACGGACAAGCAGTTGTTCCTGTGCAGCAGTAACAGAGAGTAGGTAATGAGCGATGCATACACGACCACGGTATAGCGTGTCCCGGCCCATTTGCCGCATACAACACCGTCGATCGCCCCGGGACAGAGTTGAATGGAGATTGTTTTAAAACCTCCAACGCGTATTAATTGCCTACATAAATGATTTTAATGCGAGACATTAATTTACAGGCTTTATAAAGCTGATGTTTACTCACGCCATTTATGAGAGCAAAGGCGGAATGTGAATTAATTCATGGAATAGGTTTGAGAAAACAAGAAAATATTTTTGTATGTATATATTAAAACGGAACAGCCATAGATCAAGAATCTACAATTTAATAAATTTTTCAAAAATGTAGTAGTATTTATACTAATAATATACCGTAACTTCCGTTCCGTTGTTCAAACAAAGAATTATCCAATGGTCGGCTAATTTGTATTAACTTAAATGATTATTGCGAATAACTTATTTCTCTAAGGAATTTGAATGAACTCACTTGTTTTACATAAATTACTACTTAATTGAACAATTATTGAACATTTCAGCATTGAAATATGTTTACTTGCAATTGAATACAGACTAGTCGCCGAATATCCTAATGATACAATTCTCTATCGAGTTCAGAGCTGCGAGGTGATAATTGATGACACCTGCTCAAATCTCGCAGCAGTACTTTATACACGATCGGTTTAAGACTTTATACTGGGTCAAAATCTGTCTCAAAAGTTCCTTTAGTAGTACTAACTGTAGCAAGGATTCCGAGTTTTTATTTAGAATATTTTATATGCCAATAAACAGCCTACTTGATGTTTAAACTGCTGAGACTCGACTTATCCATGATAGCAATTCTCATAACGTGAAGATTTTTCTTCACAGCGCATAGACTATACTTGCCTTATAACACGGAAGTCCTCAGTTCAATTCCGGGCCAACAAATTGTCGAGAATAATTGGAAGTAGTATTTTTCTTTTTCAAATACCTGGATAGCTACTACGTTCATATCATATACCTCAGCTATGAACATATGAGACCCTCCACAACCATTTCCAGTGTTAGCCCATAGATTAAAAAAATATAATATCAACTTGCGCTTTGAGTAGAAGCTAAAGAGTAATAATTCAGAAGGATGGCGTGATAACGAAAGAATGTTAAACGACAAACTGTAACAAGCGGAAATCCTATATTTAAATTACAATTATATATTCAATTTAATATAGAACAAATGTATAGGACCCGTAGGCGCAGTGACGTGTATTACGGTATGCGGACCGCAGGGCGCGGCGAGTCAAGGTAAGGGGTCACAGAGAGAAAGGCGGCTGCTCTAATGTCTATATTAATTTTATTCTACCTCAATTATTAATAGCGGGCGTAAACAAACATACGTGAGTCGAATTCCACATGCGTGTTTGTCTGACTGGCACAACGTTTGGCAGCCGGACATCTGAATAATGTACTTGACATGCTTCGTAGCCTAAACGTTAAAAAGTCGTTTCACTTTTACACGCCGAAAGAATTAAGTAAGCTTCGTAAAGTTATGCCATATGCAACTTGAACTAACAGCTTGCGCGCTATAATAATACTTAAAAATTTTTTAGTCTTCTCTACAAATTTTCTAGCTTAGTCAGACTCAGCTAAAATGATTTTTATGGGTTTTGTATACTATTATATATGAACGCTTTATATTTTTTTAATAAAAAAAATATTCAAAGCTTAGGCTGCTACTAGACTAGTGCGCTTTATAAAAGACAACACCGCTTAACATCAGGTGGGATGTTATTCAAGACCAAGTGTATATCATAAAAAAATATTTCATTAAAGAAAGTTAATTGTTAGTTACAATAGGATTAAATTTATCACCATCATCATCAGCTGGTACTCACTGATGGACATAATTAACTTCCATAGATCTCCACGCTAACCAGCAGTTGGAACCACAAACAAATATTTATTAATCTTAAAATATTTATGCCGCCTTCCTTAAATAGATTAAACATAAATCGTGCTCAGTAACAGTGGGTGTAAATAACAATCAACTGCCTCTGTTGTGCAGCAGTCGCTTGCCTTGTAATATAGTCCCTGGTTCGATTCTAGCAACACACGCTAGTTTGGATAGTGATAACTTTTGTACCAGTCTTTCTAATTACTATCCTTATCATAACAAATCTGCTGCAATAGCAACGTATAAGAGCTAATTAATTCTGGACGATCACTCTTCATCATATTTCCTCATGGTACTTATGTTATAAACTTAATTATTATATAACAATAAGTAAAAAAAAATAACAATTGTTGTGTTTATATACTTTATTTTGCGTCTACCTACAGTTCCAACGTAGTCATTCAGGGTTGACGTATAATGTTCGTATTGCCATTAAGTCTACCTTATACCTTTAGGCACAGTATTAAGTAGTCAAGTTATTTGCTTTGGTTTGATTATGTTTGAATATGCTATAAATGCTTGGAAATTTGGATATAATAACTGCAGATTTGTTTAATTAGCTAAGCAATATCAAATCAAAGACAAATAATAATCTCGGGTAGATAATGATGTTTAACAAGATTTTCCATGAAATATTTAGTTGATGACTTGACTTAATATAAATTTTCCAAATATATACTTTAAAATCTATATATAAGAGATTTCAGTTTATATTGAGACTTATCACGATATTTCTGGGACCGTCAATCCAAGAAGTTTAAAATTTGGTAGGAATATTTCTTTTACCAAGTATAGGTCAGAATTTTACGTAATATTACCGCCCAAAGGAGTTATAGGGGTGTCACAGCCAGCAAAACGGGCGGGGAACATCTAGTCCTGTATAATATATTTAAAAAGGTTTTATTTTAAAAACGCCTTATTTTCGTCTGCACAAAATTAGTGCAACTTTAATGGAGTTTAGTGCGCTCCATCTATAAAAGGATCTTACAAATTGTCTTAGATTTGCTACTTAACAAAATTAAAAATCCTTTTTATACAATTAAACGGCAAGATGAGCGGAACCTTTATCTGATGGTAAGTAATACGCTTGCTCATAGCAACGTGGAACTAGTTATGATGATATATAAAGCACCACATTGCGCTCATTGCTCGGACGTAAGAAGTTCAGTCTTGTTACCCCAATAATTACACCAGCTACAACGCCTTTGTAGTGACAAAGATAGAGAAAGGAATGCTATAATGGTTCGGCCATGTTGAAAGAATATTAACGAAAGAGGTATACAAGGTAAGAATAATTGGACAAATCGGTGCAGGTCGACCTAGGCGGATATATCCCGATCAAATCGAAGATGTCCTAAAGAAAGGTCGGGGCATGAGTACTCGCAACCGTCGAGCATGCACGAAGATGCTTGGGAAGTGGAGGAAGCGAGAGAGGTGTGCCAGGATCGTAGCAAGTGGAGAGAGGTGGTCTCTGCCTACCCCACTGGTAAAGAGGCGTGATATATATGTATGTAGGTATGTGCAACGCCCTTCATACCGGAACACAGTAGTTTGCACACTACTGTTTGGCGGCAAATGTTGTGTAATACCATATCCATAATAGCAACTCCCTTAGCGGAAGGAATTTTGTGAAGTCCATTCTTAGCTAACTTATACTGGTTAAAGGAATATTCTTATCGAATTTCAATTCTGGGCCTTATGATTCTAGAGATATCATAATGAGTCTTTATAAAGGCCGAAATCTCTGGGCCTTATGGATCTAGAGATATCATGATGAGTCTTTACATAGGCCGAAATCTCTTGAATATGTATAAGGCACGCTGAGTTTCTTACGCCCATTCTTCTCAGGTTTCGAGTCATTTCTTTTACAGATAGCTGGTGGATAGATTATGATATTCAATAAGTGAACTAATGTTCCTATGTTAAATAAAAATTTTTGACTTTGACTATAAAAATATAGCTTTGGACAAATGAAACTTTTCGCAGCAGACTACGTTTACCGGCCACACCGTCGTCGTTAGCGTCGTCGATCTTTGGAGAAGGCCTAGGTCTAGCAGTAGACGTCTATCGGCTGATGATGAAAATGATTTCCGCAACTAGTGAAAGAATGATCAGTGTATTATTTCCATTTATTTTATTTATATTTATTTTCATATATTTCATTAATTAACATGTATTTTGACAAGACTTGTAAACCACTGTGACAGTAATCCTGCAGAATGCAATAAATATTTAATGAAACTATATACGATTCAAATCACAGATAACGATTCGGCTTGAAGTGGTTGTTCTATTATTGTATCGTTGGTATCGATTTCTCGGTACATTAAATCGGTATGCCTGTCAGATCTAGATCAGATATTTCCCTTAATAAATTGTTACACCTAATTATACTTAGATTAAAATGCCAATAGTCAAATTCGAGAAGTTAGTTTGGTACTAAATGGATCTTTAGTTCTCTCAATATTCTTGTATTAGATTTGAATGTAGCAAAATTTTAAACATCATATTGATTGACTCTTTGGTTCGAATAATATATGTTATAGTTCATAGTATAACAATTTGAAGATATTATTGTTAACATTATATAAACAATATATTGAATTTATCATTCGGTAATAGCAATTCTATTTACAATGGCCAGCCAAGTTGTAATTCAGTTAAGCAAACAAAACGCCGGATTAGTCATATGCCCTATTGTCCATTGCTGTCGTTTTCTGAGCTTTATCTTAATTGACTGCGATTTGATTTACTAACGTTATATTCACCAACATATACTTAACACTCACTATACCGAATAACAAACTTAACACTAAAAGTGGTAGAATTCAATTTACATTGATACCCAGTTAACAAATAGCAAATTGAATATGGTATTATAGATGTAATTACAAATTTAATCTTGCAGTTAACGAAATATTGTTAGGCGCGTTATCAATATTGCGTCATAGTATGTAATTGAAAGTAAGTGTAGGTTCGGTAGTAAATGGGATATTGTCAGTTCGTGTTTGCGAGTGGCGCCGGAGGCGACAAGTTGTGTCATATGGCCATTTCATGTATGACACGTCGAGCCGAAAAGCAACAAGGATATTAGATGGTTATCGCGCGATAGGGTGTTCGATTCAAGTCCGTTAATGTACAGGCTAGACTAAATGAGGTGCCGTCGCTGTTCCTTGATCTCTATCTATAATTGTTATTTTTTCTGCAACTTAACATGTCGTGGATTTATGTATTTCAATATTGTTCAACAACAAATGCAACATTTTCAGTGCAAAGAACTATCGATTAATAAAAACTCCTTGGATACGAATTTCAAGATCGTCTAATTAGCTCCACCGTAGCTCTTATTCACGGTCTCTAGTAAAGGTCTAGGTGAGTATACTGTGCAAACTTTACTGGGGTAAGATTTGAGAGGTGTTGTAACTAGTGACAATACTGGCGTATCGAAACAACTTCCTATTAATTCAAGGCATGTGTATAATGTGGTGAAGTGTATATCATCCTAACTAGCGCGACGTTGTTATAGCGAAGCGTATATTACCATCAAATTAATATATAACTTATCTTGTTGCTTTGTTGAATAAAATATATAAGTGTGAAAAAGTTACTTTTTAGGTATATGATTATTTCTGGTGAAACATTAATAACCACGTCGCTTACCAGAAAATTTAAGTCTTTGTATCGAAATCTAAATACAAGTAGCACGAATTACGGAATTATAGTCGTAGGGTAAGATGATAAACTATCAAATAAATATCAGAGATGCACTTCAACATGAGCGGAAACCGTTAAAAAAGCAATACAAAGTACGTACGACAATATCGTCTTTCATACGTTGTTGCCGATGAAGAAAATTGGAACTAAACGTTACTGCTTGCAACACTGATACGTAAATAAATTAATCGCTGGTAAAGTTTCAGTAATAACTTACAATAGCTGTTCGCTATTCATTTATCAATTGGCGGTTGGCGAACTTATCTAATTAATGCTTCGTTAAAACGCGAGATAGAGACAAATAGACCGAATAGAGTGCGTGCGCAAGCACTTTGATCCGTAGAGTTTTGACTATGGTATAGAATTATAAATTTAACAGATTTGCAAAACAATATTTTGACCCCTTTTTGAGAAATTTAAAATTTTAATTCCAAAGATTCTGGTCTTTTCTATAATTTATCAATCATGACACAAAATAGTAATGTAGATGAGTACTAAGCAAAACATAAATAGATTTACAAGTATTCATCATAAGACAGTACTATCTCTACTTCAACAGTTCTTGGATTCTATAAAAGTTTATAAATTATTTCAACGACTTTAAATTAAGTATTGATTAAGCTTCATCTGAAGATGATGATATCAATGTATATAATATATAAAACCAACCAACAAAAGCTGTTATAATGGTTTACAAAATTACACGCAAAATTTCCCCTGTGCTCTTTCCATTTTACAAAAGATGCCATTTTTCACCGAAAGATAACGTCGAAAAGGCGACAGTGAAGCTAAGGAGCTGTCCTATTAGACTTTACGTTTGTTCTGAGTCTAGACCACCACGGTGGGGTATTTAGTTTCATTGATATGTCTCGTTGTGCAGCCGGACATTTGTAAGTGTTCTTAATGCGCCGATTACGGCTAAGTACTCAGATGTGTTTTTGTGTCTTAAATATCACAAACTGTCGCTTTAAAGTTTTGCTTAAAATATTTACCTTTCTCGTGGTGTATTTTGATGTTCTAAATGCTTCGTGGTCCCTTGATTTGTTTTACAGGAGATAACAAATTTTAATTTATGATCTTTACACCCGGTGATAATTGATGTCTCAGATTAGTTTTGTATGTCCTAAGGTTATTTTGAAGCTTTCTGTAAATATTACTCGCTATTCTGGAATATATAATTGTAAGTCCATATTGTAATCCTATCACATTGTGGCCACAGTAAGGGAGTAATTTTGGACGGAAATACGTCAAGGTTAATAATGATCTTTTGAAATTCTTTGTTTCTTTGGATTTGGATGGAAATCTTTGTAGGATACCTTGCTTCTGGTGGAAGTTAGGGTTATGTGAAATTCTTATTAAAACCCTCGGGTTGGTCTACGTCAGTTCATTCGGAGAGGCTATACAATTTGTATTAGCGTATTTTAAAAGAAGTGGTTCCTCCTACACTACGGCGATATGCAATCGCTCTCCCACGCGGTATCGATTGTTGAACGATAGAGGCTTCCACTTTCAAGGCCCGCGAAACCCGTAGACTCTTTTAGTTGCCTTCTACGACAGGCGTGGCTTTACTTAGCCTTATTCTTACTTGCCCGAAACTGTAAGGCTGGCGGTAGTACCTACCTAGACAGTGTCTAGTTAAGAACCATCAGTAAATTACAGAATACTTGTATGTAAAAGTAAACACAAAAATGATCCACGTTGAAATGTTAAATAATAACATTTAATAAATCTCTTTTCTAAGTTCATTGTAAATCCTTTGTCGTCTTGCAGACCATAGACTCGACTGACCATTTATTAATAGGACATATTTGGACAACGGCTCGGGCGTGATAAATACTCTCTATACAATAGTGTGGTAACTTAAAAAGTGCCTGTTAGTCTCGCATGTATCAATAGGAGCATATCAAAGTACCATTGTGTTTGTCTCGTGTACACCATGTATTCGATTACATTCTTAATGCTGTGATAGTTTAAGGTATAAAATCATTTAGACCAAGAGTGTGCAGTGTTAATGAACATTTCGTCGTACGATCGAAATAGTTATGCTAATTCGTATTTTGGTAACTTAAAGGCGAAACAGAAAATTAGAAAACATGTCTGATTATATAAGTTTAAATTAATCGTCCCAGTCATAGAAAGTTAAGATAAGATTTCGAGTAGGAGACAGTATATACGGGTTAATAGAAAATAGATTAGCTAGAAATAAGTTTATCAAATTTTACTTAAAATATAGATAATAGATAGAAATTTTTCCAAGAATACATACAAATTTTTCTGAAGCGACGAGTCGAGCTCGTCGGTAGTTAGTGATATATGGCTCTGATTAGAATGATACACATTGAACCAAGTTGTACTGGATTCTGAAGATGTTAAGTCTCTTCACTCTGATAATTTCACTAGCAAACCACAAATCGGAACGCAGTAATATTTGCACACTACTGTTTGTTTGTTAAAAACAGCTGCCAAGACGGTCTCTGGTAAAGAAGTGTTATTAACGGTAGGTTTAAACCAACATATTCTAAAAAGGGTTCAAAATAATAAAGGCGATATATATCCTTTTTTAACAGCGTTTAAAGTTATGAGTAATCGCAAAAATAAAAAAATAAATGCATGCATGCAAAGAGATCTTTTTTGTCAAATTTTTAGATAGTGTAACAGATTCTGAAGCGATAATGATGTAGCTGTTATATGTGAATTGCCATGCTGGCATTTATTCATAATGGATTACATTAGGTTAGAATAGACTTGGGAATGTATGAACGGCGCAAATGTCGTGCAACAATGGGGCAGCACGGAGCACTCTCAAGGATAACTGACGACCGCTAACGTGTCGTTTGTTGGTGACTGGACGTGATAGCCTCGTGATGCATATCTAACAAATACACTCTTAAAGTGCCTTAATATCAATTAGCCAAATGGATTCAGGGCTGGCTTTTATTCATCATTTCAGCTTTAGCTGTCTATCGTTAAATATAGGCCTTCTATTTTCGCAGCAACCGATCAGATTCATCCAACGATCGTCTGCAATCTTTAACTGTCGACGGTCAACTTTTGTTTGCCTGGTATTTTTTTATACGACGAAGCAACAAGACGATCAGGCCTTCAACTGCTGGAAAGCAATACGTCTACAATAGCAATATGGTGCCAGTTAAAAGGATATACGTAGGATCACATTGTGCTTGCCACTTCCAAGACATAAGTCTCGTTACCCAAGTAATTTCTTTAACTGGAACACAGTAATATTTGCAGATGGTCTCCGGTATTCTTAACCGACCAGCAATATAGATAATCAGTTAACTTTCTTGAAGAACAATAAGTAGGTTCTTATATATATCCTCATAGATATACTCGTATGTATTTACAACAAAAGCAGATCGATATATACAATGATCTAAGAAAGTGTAGATTGACTTTGTGTCGACAAAGTTAAAAAAAAATAAGTAATACGGGATAAAAAAGGAAAAGAAGATCCTGTATTTCTGGATTTGGCTAGACCTTGGGACGGCATATATATATATATTTATATACAATTTTAACTTATTCTCGATAGCTATTGTATAAATCTCTTTAACAGTTACGTCGGCAACCCTGTCAATTGCAAAGAGTTAGACTACTTTCAAAACGATGTATCGATTTTAAATTCGTTATCTTATCCCGAAGCGAGTTTAATGAATAGAATCGAATAACTTACAAGGCGATCGGAATAATCGACACCGAGTAATCAGATTGCAATCGATTCGCTCGATTTATAAGGATCCGAGTTGTTTCCTGCTGCGTACCATCGATGCGGTATCTGGATACTGTTGCTAGAGCTTACAGATATAATTTGTTTATTACTTCTAACGCATGACATATACTCATACCCAGAGTTTAATGCCTAAATTATAAATATTTCTTGCAGTACTATAAAAATATTTAGCCTATAAGTTTATTCCTATGTAATAAAAAGTTATATAATATTATTTTTAATTAATCCAAATTTCGTTTGACTTATTAGTTTTCTTCAGTTGTATAATATTTATCATAAGTTACTTTCTATTTGTACTTTGAACAAATCTTTATTTCAATTCCGGAGCTATGCCTTGTAGAGTTTTCAAGATGGTAAAGCTTTTCCTAATCCTCCCGGCTTACTACAAGAGTATTCTGAATGACCACGCTTAACCTTCCACGGTCTAATTTTTGCTAAATTGATTTGAAATTCAGGTATAGTTAGCTTGTAGCGATTAATAACAACTAAATTATAAAATTTATCAATTTAGTTCCTTAATTGTTAAAAGCATAAAGGTGATTTTATATATGTATAGTCCACATAAAATAGGATACCAGATTATCAAATGGTCAAGCAAATTCCAACCTCTCCTAAAAATTATGCATAGCAAATTACAACGAGCTCCACAATAAATAGTCATTGTGCGTTCATATTTTATTCATACCATTGATAATAAATTGAATCTGGTTATTATTAAGGCGGTCGGCACTTTTGAATTTTCAGACCGGAGTGTTTGTTTTAATTATGAATATTAAGTGTTAAATCTCAATTATTTATTACTTTAAATACTTGAATAGATATATTTTATACTTATTCCACGAAACGTACTGGACTTTATTTGACGATAAATGCTACATCTTCCTATAAATATAGAACTAGATTGGTTGATATATACTACACAACATCGTGTTCGTCGCGTTGAGATTTAAGATGTTAAGTCTCGTTACTCAAACTCATCGCCAAGATACATAATATGTGTCTCTCCCGTAATTACACTAGCTATATTGCCCTTCAAACAGAAACACAATAGATCTTTGCATGCTACTGGCGGCAAAAATTGACGTTGCCATGGTACCTATTAAGAGTCTCCAGCAACAAAGATCCGCCATCGGTTTAGTATATAAATTTGGTTCTGTAGTTTTATATACTAATTCAGAAACACTTCTTATTACTGTGATATAAATTGAATGGTAGTTTACAAATTTTATTAGATTATGAATAAGATTTGGAGAAACTTACCGCGTTCCTTCATAGCAGCGACTGCATGAGATATGCCGTCCCACGGTCTAGGCAAATCCAGAAATACAGCATCTACCTTTCCCTTTAAATCCGCACCGAAGCCCTCATCTAACACGTCTCTATGTTGAATCTGTAGAAAAGAATATTGTATTTTAGTTTATCAAATGTTTGTTATTATAAAGGGTAACTGCTTGTTTAGGAACTACTCCTTGTAACGAACAGGGTACATGTTCCAACCCCATATTATTTTTTGAATGGTTCATACTGACTGTAGGATAGATATCCTGTAGTTAGTACATGAAACTTAGTTTAAAATGTTTCAATGACGAATAGCAAATGTTGAAAATGTTATACTTATCTTGAAACTAAATCGGAATATCGACTTTTTAATACTTGTTTGTAAGTAAAAAAAAACCTTTCAAATTTAGCGTAAAACCTTGTCACCTCAAATGTCTTGACCTTGGGGCCAATAAATTTGCATTCTAAAAATCTTAGAATAAACACTTTACCTAAGGTTAAGTTATAACAATAAAAGATCAATAATGTTGCTCAATATCTAGTATTGTACTTTTTAAATGTTAAGTCTCTATGGGATAAAAGAATTGATACAGGGTGTCGTGGTCGATTTCATTACGGCTGTATTATCTGGTTATTTCCCCAGCTAAAGGTTTTTGTAGGTAATTACTTTACATTTCATAATATGTTAAAAAAATTATTAATTAATTTTCGTGAGCACTTTGTCGGTTCCTGATATTCACCGTGTGGGAGACGGGTTTGTATATCCCAACGTGAATGTCTTTGCCGTGTAGTACATGTGATGTCTAAACGTAAATTACTTCAGGAATAGAGCAAATGCATTTTCTGCAACTTTAATCAATGTACGGCGCTCGCTAATTTGCAACACTAAATATGTCAAGAACGGCAACAGCCTTCAACACACTATATTACGTATGTTATAAAACATATAGCAATATACATTGCTTATACATGTATATATACATATATGTATGTATGTGTATTGTGTGTGCCAGGTTCCAGGTCTCAAACAAACGGTGGTGGCTGAAGACCAGCGTTCGGGCGCTAGGCTGTGGTTCCCGCACCACCAACCCTCGTTGAAATTAATTAATATTTTATCAGGGAATGAACCGGGATCGCAAGTGCAGCCCAACTGTTCCGCCTCGCATGAGACCGTGCGAAATATGGTGAAGTGACCGCCAACCTTCGCTAGTCGTAGAGGTGCCTTAAGAAGAATATGAATAATAACTTTTGTTGTTTCGTTTTTCTTCTTGTTTTGTTATTATGCACCTGTATACTAAATTGGGTCAATTTTAGCATCAATAAAAATATATTGATTCTTTCTTTCTTAACCTTGAAGATGCTGAATAGATATGTTGAATATTCAGATGAGACGAGGTTTTCGAAAAAGTACTACAAGTAAGGTAATTGTTTGGTGTGACAAGTGATCTTCCGACATCGCACGTAGCCTTCTAATTATGTACGAACAGATAACATATTTTTTTTTTTGTTTTTGCTCTGTTCAATGGTGAGTTAATATTCTATTCTTCCCCAATGTCACGTCGGCATACCGCGTGCTTCGTCGGCTCGAGCTCAACATGGTCTTGGTCCAGATGTTCACTGGGCACGGGGGATTCTCCGAGTACCTTCATAGGTTCAAGCTCAAGGAGAGTCCCGCGTGCCTATTTGACCCGGAAGTGGACCAGACCGTGGTGCACATCCTGACTTCCTGTCCCTTATTTGGGAGAGAGAGGCTGGATTCAGAGATTAAGATTGGGAAATGGCAGCTATTGCCTCTTTGATGAGTGAGGACGAAAGTCGCCACATATTCCTTGAATATAGTAAAATAATAATCAACACAATTATAGAAAAAATAAGGTGTAAAAATAGAATAGAAAAGTAGAAAAATAAAAAGATGTAACAAGGAAAAAACAAAGAGAAAGGGAGAAAGATTGTATAAATAAATAAAATAAATATAATTGTAAACAAATAAGAAGAAGAAACAACAAAAGAAAAAGAGGACGGTATGCTTGTTTCAGGAAATGAAATGGGATGATCTTTCCAGATGGTGGCGGCAGTCTTCACTCAGCGAGAGGTACGGATGAAGGAAAAGGGATGGAGTATGAAAGGGAGATACCGAGTATGAAAGATAAGTATTGGAATGAGAGAGAAGAAGGATGGACGGAGAGAATGAGGTTAAAAATCTTAAATAGATAAGTTATAATGTTGGAAATGGAAAAAGGCCCCGATAACAACACGCAAGGAGGATTATTGTTAAAAAAATATATTCTATTCTACGCAATGCTCTTCAATATCCCACATAAAGATTTTTTTTGTCTAATTTAACTGTCATCAGCCGAAACAGGTCTACTGTAAGACATAAGCCTCTCCCAACGATTTCCATTCCATCCCCAAATTACAACAGGCAATATCCATGTACTTGTTCCATAATTTACTTCGGTACATATCACACATGTGTCATTATGTAATAATAAATAATCCATAGCAGAAAAAGTTTTAAGCATTATATAAATATAATATGTATGGAGGTTATAAAATCTTCAAAAAGTTAAATTTTGGGTATCTATTTTTTGACATGAAATTCTTTGTTTTGCCTTACAACGCATGTGCAGTATGGTCATTGTATAATTAGTGGTTCATATACTAACTGTCACAAAATCGTCCAGTCCATGATCTAAGAACTCCTCTCTGGCAATATTGACCCTATGCTCGTGGAAGTCGAATGTATAGACATGTCCATGTGGTCGCACTCGGCGGATCAACGCATGGGTTAGGGAACCACTGCCTGTACCTAAACAATTCAAAGACTGGTTATGTATACTTCATTGGGTGTCAATATTTAAAAATATAAATACGCAGTAATATTACTTTCAATACTGTTGATCATATTTTTTTTTTATAAAAAAATCAGAGTTAAATTAAAATTAAGTAAAGCAAAATGCAGGTTTAAATGATTTCTAATAGTTTCGTAAATTCATAAATATTAAGGAATTAAAAAAAAAATATGTTTAAATATTTTAGTTTTATAAATCTAATATGGTTTTACTATTTAGGTGCACTCTATGTAGCAATCTTACAACCATGCCATTGCTTCTGTGACAGTGATTAGGAATGATATTGATTAATGTTAAACTTTTCATTCCTTATAATTAATGTTATTTGATGGCCACAGACTTACTAGACTTTAAGACTTTATTACAAAAGCTTATAATACATTCACAATTTTCATCGGACCTGTATGCATTAGATAAATCCTGTGAAAATTTATGTAAATGTGAAAACAAGCTAGTTTCTCATTCAGAAAAATTGTAAAGTTACTTGGTAATGAAAATACAGAGAACAGCTACCATGCACAGACATATTTTAATTTAAATACATTATTAGGTCTTTTTGCATGAAGTTTCTAGTTACAATAAAATAAGAAAATTATTATCTTTAAATAAAGCTTCTTGTAATTTTAATCCACAAGAATTAAAAATACATTGATACATTACCAGCTTCTACAACAATGCTGCCAGGTACCAAATCTAGTTGAAGTACGATCATGCTGATATCTGGTGTGTAAATAATTTGTGTGCGATGGGGCAAAGTTTGTGACCACAGTTCTGGTGTTGGTTGTAAGACATGACCCCACCCTTTTGATAATTCGACCTGTAAAGAATTATTGAAATGTAAACTAAGTGATCTATTATTCCATTTAAATATAAACGTTCTTAGCATGTTATATAAAATAACTATTGATGCTAAAGAAAAAAAAATTGATTATGGACATAAAGCCACTGGCACTAGTTAACCATAATAATATGGCAGTTATAATTGTAATTAAAAGAGTAAATTTTACAGTAGCAATATATTATATATGATTTTGGTTAAACTTTAAATTATTGTCCATTATTATTTAAATATCCAGAGAAAATTTCTTCTGTCTTTATTTAAGTAAAAATATATATTTATAAACGTACCCGACTACCGTAGTCAGCTCCTATAAGATTTCTAACCTTTAAAGCTCCAAAAGGTGTTTGATAAACGTTTTCTATCATATCACCTTTTTTATTTTTTATTTCCGGTCTTACTTCTAGAGCGTATAAATTATTGCTTAAATACAATATGACAGTGTCCCCTTCATCAATTTTTTCCTTGTAATTTCTAAAACTCATTTTATTTTTCTTATAAATATTTATCTTAAAGTTTGTAAACACTCCCTACATGTGGCTTTGACATTTGCTGTAATAACGTTCCAACACTCCTAGTTAATGTTAAGTATTTTTAATAATTTAACTATGTTTTATAACATGTTTTACTCACATATAAGGTTAGAAAATAGAAATTTTATAATATAGAGATAAATTATATATTAAATATCCAGAAATAAACTATTCATACGGTTTTTGAATGCATCATTTTAGAAAATTTCTTCGTAAAATGTAACATGCATGTTACTCTGAACTTCCACAGATAAAGTAATGAAAAATGGAGATAACAATGCCTAAAACTGTTCTCTAAGCTATCGTCTGCATTGGTGTGAATGTATTCTTAATAATGTGGTTTGTTAAGTGACAAAGTTATTATACGTAAAATTTCATTTATTGATTTTTGAATGTGTTTACGAATACTATGGATGCATCGAAAACCACAAGTAAAACAAGTTCATTAAAGGCATTGATTTTAAAGGCTTGGCGAGAACGATGGACCGACATACAATGGGGCATAAATATCAAAACCATTTTACCCAGAGGCGTCAGTGGAGACTTGTACAATTTAGCAGATTGCATTCTTCAGCAAGCGATGGTAGGATGCGGGGCAAATCAATTAGTAATATCATACCTTAAGCATTCACTGGCGTCCCATTTAGTTTCATATGCTGCAGTATTGCAAAGAATTGCAAAGTTTGATGCATTTCATAAACAACATTGTATTTTGAGTTTACTTGAGTTTTTGGAAAGCTTTCTTGATAGTGTAACATGTCGAGGCAAAATGGAAGAGGAAATATTGGCATATGCTGTCTCGTCGATAATACTGTGGCTCCTTCAAGTGTATCATTACTCATTAAGCAAGCATCCATCATCTAATCCTATCCAGAGTCAAGAACTTCTAGAAAAATCTACATCAATTTTAAATTCAATAGTGCACACAGATTTTCTACTTGCTATGTTTTATTTGGCTAAACAAAATGACCCTGATGAATACAATGAAGTTACAAAAAAGTGCCAAGAGATTACAGGTTTTATGATGATGAATACACAGTTCAAGGCACCTGTCACAATACATGAGACATTACAAAAAATTTGTAACATGACTGTTGATAAGATAGCACCTTTAAATAATAAACCTGAATCTGTTACATACTGTTTGCAAGCACTAGTTGCTATTAATGTTTTATCTAACCCCAGTGCAGATGTACAGCAACTTTCTTGTCAGTTCCTTATGGTACAAAGGATTAAAGGTTATACATTGTCAAGATTGTATTGTGAAATTATAAGAGCTTGCTTCATTTCTTTAAATGACTCTAGTAAAGATGCTTCAAGGCAAGCATTATGGGCTGCTTTTACATTTCTTAAAATTCCTCAAGTTATACATTACATACATAATTGTTCTGGAAGTAATAAGGATGGAGAACACTCTTTAGAAGTAGTTGAATCTTTTGAAAAGTTGTTACAATCTACACCTCTTCTTGACATTGTAGATACAAAAAACTGCTGTAATTGCATTGTCTCACTTCTTGAACCATTAGTAAAGTTGAATGTGATGTCTGAAAGCCATTTATCTTATTTTAAACAAAAAAGAGAAACTAAGGACATAAAACTACAAAAATTTGAACCAATGGGGTTGCAAGGTTCTGTTCCATCATTTATTACTCGAGCCGAGCCTACTTTGGCTGGTATCTTAAAAACTATGGGTGGAGATTTTCACAAGACACTAGAATCATTTTATGCAATGCTGTGTCAAATTGTGGGGGGTACAACATTAGACACAATTTTAGCAGTGGCAACAGTAGAAGGTAAATTAAAGCTATTTGTCTCTAGGCTTATTAAATTCAATGAGTATGCTTTACTTGCAGCAAGTGAAAAAGGTGCTTCACAGTCTAAAGTATACATCTTTGATATGTCATTTTTAATTCTTTGTTCAATTGTACAAGAATATGGCATTGAAGCTGTTTTAGAAGATAATGGTGATTCCTTTTTTGAACAATGGGTCAGAGATTGTATGGTTCATAAAGGAGTCCATAAGTCTCCAGAGCAAATATTACAGAAGTGTGATTTACAACTTGTGGATATCTTCATTCACCATCTTAGTGCACCAGATTTTGATTTTAAAAACACTAATCTAAAACCTCATGACCTCTGTATGAATGTTAGTGGTGTAGTAAAAGAGATTTTATTTGCTTGGGAACATGGTTCCATTTCTACAGCAGATGTTAAACGTATGTTAGATTCTTTGCGACAAAAAATGGCATCACTTGCAGTTTGTGCTTCAGTGTGGCTGTGTTCTTATATCAATGTTGTTCACCAGGATGCATTTTTAAAGCCAATAAATATGGTTCAACAATTCTTAGCACCACTAACAGAAGTAGAATTGAGTCAGATTGACAACTTTAAAGAGCGAGCTATGCTAATGTGTCAAATAATTCGCAAAATGCAATATGACATTCATCCACCATCTATTTCAAAATCTAAAGCAATTACTTTTTCACATAGCATTATTTCTCGTCAACCAATTCTAGAGCAGCTACATGCTGTCTGGGATGATATTAAATCAAGAGGATATTTACACATAGATGCTACACATATAGTTCAAAGTTTACTGAATACTGCAGGGCCTGTTTGGTTTGTCACAAACTTAGTGAAAGAAACTCTTAAATTCCGATATCAAGAAGATTTGGATAGATCAGTGGATATTGTGCTTGCTATGTTACATTTAGATATTGAAAACTGCACAGAAGCATTGCTGTTACATGTGTTACCTCAGTACTTATACAATGCTAAATTATGTGAAGAATTGGTAGAACCTCAATCCACAACATTAGCAAAACTTTCAGTGTATTGTATCTATGCTGCCCTTGAATATAGTAATGCTACTAAAGTGTCACTGTCTAGAAAGCGTCGACACGATGACAGTGAAGATTTAGATGCTATTTGCTCATCAAATAAGGTTCGCAGATTAAATGATAATTCATCTGACAGCAATTCCATTTACTACAGCCAAGGGCAAACTGTATCTGGGACGCTCTTAAAGGAACCATTACAATCTGCTTTAGAAATGCTTTATAAATCATTTTTACAATTGGCTGGAAAAAATGGGGATGTTACACCTCAAACACATTTCATTTTACAATTTTTGATATACATTGTTCAGTGTGGTCACGAGAAGGCACAGATTGTTCTACAAAAGATGCCAAGTGAAATAGTTTCAACTTTGATTAAGGCTCTTCCTGACTCGTTTAATATTGGGTTGATTTTAAGACTATATGATTTGTCTACTGCATATGGACGGCGAGATACAGCGCGAGATCTCTGTCTTTTAAGGAACATGCGCTTGAGACCCGATTAAGGTGTAAATGTAAGAGATGTGTTATTACTTTTTAAATTATTTGTATTGGAATTATATAATTGAAACTATTAAGAGTGTATTTTTTTATTCGATGAAGCAAAGGAACAGTCTGTACATAATTTAACGGTGAGTCGTATACCCGCCAATAATAACGTGGCACTGGTTACGATGTATACTGCTAACCTTGTGGGCATCACTGTGAAATTCCAAGATGTCTCACTTTTATATTAATATAACGAGTTACAACGCCCTTCAAATAGTAATATTATATTTGTCTGTATCTTAATCATCTCTGGAAACAATGAAATTCTGATGATAAGTATCTGTTGGCGGTGATCGCCTAGATCGGTACCACCGCAACACCTGTTTCTGCCGCAAAACAGCAGTGTGCAAACTTTATTATTTCGGTTTTAAGGGAGCTATAGCCACTTGGGTAACGATAATTAACGTCTTATGTCGCAAGGCGGCAAGGGCAATGTGGTGCTTTGTATACCATCCTAACTAGCGCCACGTTGTTATGGGCAGACATATCACTTACCATCAGGTGAACGATCCGCTTTATTAGTCGCTTCGTTGTATAAAAAAACCTACGAGTTAATTTATGGCGCATTATACAGAAGAGGTGTAATAAAACAAAGGTTTTTTAAAAAAGTATTTTTTTTACTTTCAAGGTCAATCAACAAAGAACTATAATAGTAAAATCATTCTCTGATGACAATAGAAATATTTTTACAAATAAATTATAGGTATTAAAATATTACACATTTAAAAGATATTTATACAAACAACCAAGTATTTTATCACTTCTTTTTGGACGGATTTGAATATTTTCCTTAAGCTATAGCTAATTGTTTTAGGATCAATATTTTATTGTTACTGTTATAAACTTTTACTAAATAAATTTTTATAATATTATTTTTACAAATCACTAATTGAAGATATATTGATTCAGGAGAAACATTATTTGCTCAAAATTACCAATAAATATAAATTAAGTATTTTATGTGATTCTGTGACAAATTAGCTAACCGAGCGCCTGGTAACACGCAGGTCTCAGGTCCGATTCATCATCATTCATGTCATTCTCATATTGTAAATCAGTCACTTTAACAGCATTGCTGTGTATCTGCTATAACCATATGAGATTCAGAAAATTATAAAAGACCTATCCACGGCTACGGCATTATGTGAAATTAAGGTTAAGTGGTTGCCCCTTGTTAAAAAAATAGTGTAACATATAATGTTGGAATGGCTTTGATGCACTCCTACAGTGATTAAGAATTTTTTGTGTTTTTATTGAAGCATTGTTGAATCTATATACCATAAGTAACTTAACTCGGACAATAAATTACTTGAATAATTTTTATTTTGGAATGATATATCATTCAAGACAACCGTCTGTCAATATATTATTTAAGTACTAATCACTACCTATGAAAACCATGGAATGCTTATATTTACAAAAATAATAAAAGAATAAATCTATTAACAATATGTTCACATTGTATGTGATAATTTAAAACATTTTTAATTAATACTATATCCAATATTTATTGTTAAGAATTATGTACACCTATACGATTCATGGTGTTATCTTACAAATACATAGATCACAGGAGAGTTCCAGAGCTTGCACTATGATATAAGTAGGTATTTACAAATATTATCGATAGGAATGGGGTAACAAAATATTGAACTAATTTAACTAAACTATCTTATAATCAATACAAAGTTATAAGGTTGGCTTTTTGGCACCAGGAGATTCTGGATGCGGACGATCTGCAACAATGGGACAATTAAAATTTAGAAAGTCATTTTCTGTTTTTTGTTGTCTACGAAACGACGATAGGTACTGTTTGCGTGCTTTATAGTTAGTGGAACTACTTCTCATAGCAATGTCTTGCAAATTTGGATATTCTTACAACACGCTTATCACCTTTAGAACAGATAATAAGCCTCGTTACCACATTTATTTATTCAAGTTGCTTAAGAAGATTTAATATTTTACGAGTGTCTCAGATGATTAATATGTAAACATTTCAAGCTATTATCAGCTGATTTGGTTGTCGTCGTTTCGTTGTAATTGTAGATCGCTCTACTTCACACACCTTTATATTATTGTGAAGATTTAAGAGTGTATGACGCTCTAATTAAAACTCACCAATTTGCCTTCTTAGAATATCTCCTTCCCTGCTAGTGTTGTAATCCGTTGATGGAGTACTGACCCTCATTGGTAAACTTAATCTATTAGGATTGCAATTTTCATCGACTGCACTTTCTGCGTTACTAAACGTCGTCCTTGGATCTCTATTCCACGTCTGTTGATAGGAACTTTCCGTTGTTGTAGTGCTACATCTATTGTTAGTGTGAGGAACATACTGTTCGGGTGACCAGTCGAAGACAAAAGTATGACTATGGTTCTGCGCGTAGGCGGTAGGTGTCCCGGACGGAGTCGGTGGGGTTGTAGTTACGTAGGGACTGAGATCTTGATGACAGACATCAGGAACCTTTTGTAATGCTGACTCCGACCACGTAGGACTGGGGTTCCACTGGTCCACCATATCGGTTTCTGTTATGTTAAAATTCTTCGCACCTGGCCTTCGACTCGCTATAGACCCTGCTGATATTGCAATTAATGCTTCTCCGCCAGAACTATTAGTAGAAGAGAAACGTGGAGAAATATTAGTAACAGGAATAATTGATTTATCGTCGGAATGTTTTCCTTTTCTTTTGGCGTTCGGTTGAATCCTAGTATCTTCCAAACGTATATTGTGGTACCTGGGAATAAATACTAAAGTTAAACATGGTGAATTGTGATCAAGTAGTTGAAGACATGTTTTAATGATGAATAAAAATTACAATGAAAAGATCTAAAGATTTTTACCTATTATCTTGCAACGGAACAGAATAGTCGACTGGCCCGTTGTCGGTTCTTTCGTAAGCGTAATGAATCGGTGTCAAGTGCGAGGGAACATGTGATATGTGAGGTTGAAGCCCGGTGTTAGCCATCATGACAGCTTGATTGCCATTGATGCAGACAGAAGGCGTTTGTGGGTACTGCATAGCGGGGGGGTAGACTTGAATATCCGGTGGCGGTGGTCCATACATTCGGGTAGCTGCTTCGTAAGCCAAACCGTAGTGTAATTTAGACTGAACCGCATAGTAATGATACAGCCACGGATTCGCCTTCATCACGGCGGCTTCTTGTTCACTGTAGAAGGAAAGAGAAAATAAAATGGCGGTGACTCTTTTATAATAAACAAACAAACTTAAGTAATCGTGATTATCAAAAACTACAAAATAGAATGGTTCAGTATATCCACGCTCTAATAATAATTTTTAAATACCTTTGTAATTACTAATAAAAGCAAAAGAGTTTAAAAAACCTAGTTTAAGTCGCGGTGAAAATCTCGCCACTAAATGTATTTCCTTGTAATGTCTGAGCGTTAAATATTTCAAGGCCTGGACTTGTATACGGGTACAAATTTAAATACATTTTATCTAAGAGATAATCATTAGTTATTGCGTATATAGATGTAATTTTTGTAATTTCTATTTGTTGTGTGTAATGATAATTGCGGTGCAGTAAATTACTTTAACATAAACGGCCTATGCAGTAAAGATTGGCGACACCTTGCACACTATGTTACATGCTTTGCCCATTAGTTGGGCTGGAGAATGGTACCACTAAAGTTTAATGTTTATATTAAGTAGTACCCGAGGTGCGTGTAAGTACTGTGCATGTGTGAATTGCGTTACAGTTTATATCGCAGCGGTGCACTAACTTAAATCTACTTGACGTTAGCAGTACTTGCATGTTATTCCAGTGATTATCGTTGCAATTTCGCATTGGGTTACTGCTTGCTACAGTAATAATTACGATGTCATTAAAATCTCATTGATAGCAATGATAAAATTTTATAGTTCGCATTGCTAGTCTGTAATTGATATTATCGCTATAATGAGAGCGTTGAAGAGATTTTGGTCATTTAAGGTACTTAAGCGAAAAAAGAAAAGTTAATAATCATTGAGATATATATAGATACTTGTTTTTTATATATATATGTATATATTTAAAAAGGACAAAAAACTATTTATTGCATTATTTTAAATGTGTTCGACCTTTTAAGCCTCTGGTTCTTGAACTAGTAATTTAACCCGTATCTAAGGAAACAGCGCCTTCTCCCCAGTTTCGTCGTTAGGTAAATGCAATCTTTTAAAAATGTATTATAGATCACAGTTATTTATATTATTTGTTTTTTATTACAGAGAATTTAATGAAACATGATATTAAAAAACCTTAGCTTAAATGTTTCTCCTAAAGGGTATTGCTGTGTTTTTGTTGTTAACATAAGAACCTGAATAAATTTTTACGAGCTCATTTTACCATTTTAGGCTTCTTTGTTACTTAACTGTGATTAAGATCAACTGTTAGCTCTAGCATTATATATAAAATAACAACTAGCTGCTCCTCGCTCGCTTTGCTAGCCGTAACACCGCCGCAAATAATTTAGAGGAAGTATTTTTGTAAAATCCATTCTTAGCTTACCTCTTAATAGTAATAGTAATATCTCTAAGAAATTTTGAATCTATACGTCTAATAGTTTCGGGTATATCGTGATGAGTCAATGACTATGTTTACCTATATAGATAATGAGAAATATATAACTCATATTTGTTCGGTATTTATAGCTAAAGTATATTTGATAAGTATACTTGATACGCTAATTTGATAATATGCCTTATTTCAATAATTCAATTCTTTATCTATTATTACTTTTTTGAAAGAAAAATAGTAAGCCCAAAGGTATTTTCTTTATTATCGATATTACATGTTTGATATGTTCAATCTGTACCAAAGTTCCACAGAAACCTTTACGAAATCATTTTAAGTTTGAGAAGGCAACCTTTCAGTAAGGGAAATGTCACATAGTTGGACTCAGACCTGGACTTTACTAGATACAGTCAGCACTGAAATTGTTTTAATACAATATATTACAGAACTAATAGGGAATTAAAAATGTTGTAAATGTGTGTACAAACATGAGAGAGTATTATTTACGGTAAGCAATTTTAACTGTCCTAAGATAATGTTTTAAACATAACTAGGAAAACAAGTAAATAGAATTAAGAAATAATTATAAATATATTAATCGTGTGCACAATCATAAAGAACACGAAACCTCTGAGATTCTTGACGACCCTTCTCGGAAGAGAGCTGGTAGTTAACTGAATTTAATACTACTTGATAGGTGTATAATACATTATACTCGCGTCATGGCAGTCTTAGAATAAACATAATAATCATCATTATAATCTTAACTGCTGGACATAACTTTTGTTGTAATACACATAGTAATATAGAAATGTATTCTACAATGATTAACTTTGTGTATACGAATGTACTCACATCTTAGATATGTGTCGGACACCGACAAATCGTTTAGCATTCGCATTGGGAAAGAGCAGATAGCTGGGAATCGAAAGGCCGAACGGATAGGGCGTCCCGTGTTTACACAGCGGCACTGGTAATGCATAATAGACTTCAATGGACATCAACTACGAAGAACTAAGGAATAGAATATTGTCTGTTTTTGAGAATACGAGTGAAATATTTATAAAAATGTATGCATTATCAATCGAAGTTTATATAGGCTCTACAGCGAGTCCAGGTCGTAATCTTAGGATTATAATTAGTCATATTTCATATATGTCATGCTTGTTGGTTATTAATTGTATATATATACTTACAAAAAATATATACACTTTAAACTTTAATATGAACCTACGTTATTTTTGTAAGAAGAACAAGTATAATAGAAAGTTAGTGAATAAATGAATAATATGTGAACAGCACAAAATCGATCAAAAAATCTTAAACATTTAATACTTATTTTAGTCCATATAGGTTTATTTAATATATTAAAATCTAATATATAACCTAATGTTATTCGCAACTTATAGAAAATATGTTTAAACATAGGAGAAGATTTGTGCAGATTCAAACTTGCTTCAAATGACGGCTTAAACTTAAACTTAATAATGTTTTTCTTACCCTTATTGCGATACTTTCGCTTCAAATCATTCGTATACAATTTCTAAATAAATATAAGCAAAGTACAAGAAACAAATATTAAGAGACAAAGTTCGATTATTAAGTAATGTTAATTAAAATCTTAAAAATTAACTATTGTCATATATTTTTTAATAAATGGCTTTGATCTCCCTGTGAAAGGACTCGGGTCTCAACTTTAGGTAACACTGTTTACCATGACAATATTTCATAAGGAATCGAATCAGTGATTAAACTTAATTTGCGCCTTTGTTTTGTAGAATTTCCGTTGTTACCTAACGTCCTAGGTCTAAGTAAGAGTATGTGGTGGATACAGCCATTAGCATTACTAATTAGGGGGCACATTTCTATGCAGCGATAAGCTCGACTTTGTCCTGCTGCAGGCACTTGGAAACAGTTCGTTACCTATTGACATTTAAGCGCCATTGTCGATATCCCGTTTCCTATATGTCACTAAGAATATCGTTATCGTTCTCTCTAATGTTGTATTATAAAGCGGTACTTTTGTGTATATACTGAATAAAATAAATAAATTAATGCCATGATATTTGTAAGTTTCTTTATTTTTAAATATAGTGACGTCACTAGTAGAACGATCACTAGTAGTACCTAAATAAGTCATGCTCCTTATAAAGCAAAGAAGACATTACTCATACGTTAAGCAGTGTACTTCTAACTTAGTCGTTTTCAGAAGTGCTAATGTAAGTTTGTTATCCAATTATGTTCAGTTCTATAAGGTAATAAAGCGACTGTATCTCCATGCATATATTTTGTACGATATTCTGCATCCCTTAGCCAATTTGTGCGTCTGTATGCTTGGAAGGCATAAATCTCAACGCGACATATCGTAGGCGGCGTACAGCTCCACCATTACATTGACATTCTTTAGAAAACACTTAAACCATTTTGTGTTTGATAAGGAAATTACTTTAAAACTAGTAATCATTAGTATTTTTATTAAGTTTAATATTAATTTTATTATTCGTTTTAATACCTAAGCTTGTAGAGAATATTACCGCACCACTAGATAATTATTGTGTGATTGTGTACTGTTGCAATATCATTATTCGCCAGAGATTTCAAAACTTATACTTTAATAAAAATAGGTTTGACTTAGAATCACGTTAATAAATATTTTAAAGTTACTGTAAATTCTAGTTTTTTTTTTTACTACGATTACTATTCTGTACTATCCTTACACGCCCTTACTTTGTATTTAAACATTTGATAATCTTTATTTTCTATTAGATAGAAATTTGAATTAATAATAAAATAAATAAATATGACGATATTGTATTATAGGTTACTGCTTGTCAAGATTTATGTGTAACAGCGGACTGACACGGCGCTATGACGATATATGACTCGAAATGCATTTTATAAGTAATACATTAAAAGCGAATAACTCGCGTTACACAAATGACACATATAAATTCTGATATAAAACTCTAGTCTAGTAGATAGTGTAAGCCGTGATAATGTAACAAATACGTGGTTATAGCACACAAAGCGTGGTTCGTCAGTGAGGAGTACAAAGTAACATGAGATAGATTGCGCAAAGAATCAGTGCAAAGTGACAAATGACGCAATTCACAGCACAATGCCGGCAAACTACGTACTCTTGGCTTTAAACAGATCTTAAAAAGATTGTCCAAGATACAAGCGAACGTCGTTGATAAACATACATACACTGGAATAGAGTATAAGTCTGATGAAGAATCCATTTACAACTCCACTTTCGTTTTGTAAATTTCACTTTTGTCATTGTCGAGAATCGTAAAATTATCTATAAGTTTAACAGATTAGAAATTTTTAAGATGAAGAAAGTGTTTGTTATATGCGCTTCTTCAGATTTACCTAATTTTCACTTAAAATATAATATATAGTAATGGAGATAATTTTAGAAAATTTATTTGGGTCATTGAAATTACATATTTTAAGAGTAAAAATATAAATCATCTTCCTCATCATAAGGCCTATTTACAACAGTAGACGTTTATCGGCTGATGATGAAACGTGACCATTATGGTGCCTTCCTAATACTGAAGTATTAACGTAGAATATGCAAAAACCTACATCGGTAAGTTCAAAAACTTAATATTACAAAATATGTGTTTATGATGTTTAAAACAGTTTCGAATTGAATGGTTAAGTTACAGTTTTAAGGTTTATTTTATTTGAAAATTAAGTTCCGGTCGTAATTTCCAAGATCGTTTTTATTCTTTGTTATGATTGGATTACAGTTATTAACTTTTCTTCTTCTTCTTCGTCACTCTCTCAATCGTTAACATAACAGTCATAGACGGAATGGACACAGTGCATGTTGATTTCTACCGTGTTATTGATGGTCTCCGACCATGTTGTTACTGCTTCAACTTAGGCACATTTGCTTTCTTGTTTTTCTAAAATAATCTGCGCTCCAAGCAATTCTCGGGATATCCGATTGTAAGTCTAATTATAGAGAGCCAAATGATAGCTGAACTTTGTGATTTCATTTTTATGTCTACATTATATATTTTTGCTATGTTTTGATGATTTATTTGATGTGTCTTCTCCTTATACGCAAAGTTTTTATAAAAAATGTAATTTATTATACGCTTAAGGTTATTACTACAAATTGTCTCAGAAATAGCAACATCTCAGTCCAACTGCCCGTATTCACGAGCTAAATATTAGCAAGGGTCAGCTGACCTGTCGCCTGGTCGCGCTGTATTAATAATTAAGATTAACTATCTTATAACGCCTTCGATTAATTCGGTAAGCGTTAGTCATAGCTCCCCGTTATGCATACTAGTGTTATTACTTACTTGTCTATTCCTACAATAACTTTGACGTCTAGGCGCGGACAATTTTATCGCAATAAATTGCAGTTGCATTGTTTATTAGAGCTAGATAGTATTTGTAACGTTGTCACCAATTTATAAAGGTACGATTGAGCAAAACGCTTTTGTAATTAGCGACAAAAACCCAAGTACTTAGCTGAAAAAGTACAACTGGTTATATTCCATTACATTTATGATTTGCGTTTGGTATTGTATAATGTAAAAAGTAAAGCTGATAATTACACTCGATTACATATAACACAAGAATAGTGAACTTATTATTAATCCTATTAGTTATAATATATAACATACTTATGATCTAGACACATATGTATTAACTTTGAATGTCATTTAGATTTAATGTCAGATAAGAAAATAACTGGATTATTGAGGATTTAAACCGTTTTTCATTGATGCGGTTAACATCAGAGCTTGTACTAAGAAATTTTTTGTTTAATTGTTATAAATATTACCCGGAGCTGATGACAGGATCGCTGTTGACGTACATCAAACATTCTTAGCTACTCTCTCAATTCTTAGTTATAATCTGTGACTTTAATATTATCTTGACATGGGCGAAATCTATAAAGAAACGCGATTAACCCAAGAGAAGATTATTTCCTACAGATAATTACTCCTAAGTTCAATGACATCTGTAGAAATTAACGGTTACCTAATTAAAAGTATGTACTTTAAACTTTATTGTTCATATCGCAAAAGTAATTATACAAGGGTTAAGTAAAGAAAAAATAGTAGCAGTAAAGCTTTTTTTTTGAGAACAAATCTCCAATAAAGGTAAGTCCGTTGTAATTTCAGAGAATGAACAAATTTCACCATGTCGAGGCGCAAAGTGCTAGCGCGGGCAGCCGGAGCGGCGCGCGGCGAGCGGCGAGCGGCGAGCGGCGCCATCGATCAAGCACGGCGCTTGTTGCTTGTTAAACACCGTTTCTCACATCACAACAATAGCCCTCCGAGGGCATATTTCAAGCCATCCCGATAGTAACATCGGCCGCCCGATCGGCCAGCGAGCCGCTCTCCGACTTAATAAATCACTACCCTTACAATATTTATTCGCTGCGAACCTTTACTATGGGAATGCGATCCAATTTCTCCCGTGAAATAGTGACGGTGCGAATATCTTGTACTCTCATAAATACTTATGCTTCGCTTTAGATATTTAGATTTGCAAATTTATAGACAGGCAACAAACAATTAAATTCATAAAATTACACTTTGACGAAATGTATAATATTCTAGACTGTATAAGATATTATTAATACATCATATACAGACTTGCTATGTTATCTACACTTTCATAATTTTTGTTTTTATTACCTATTAATTGTTTCAATATCTTTTTTTGTTATTATGAATTTTGTTCGCTAATACTTTAGATTTTATAACAGGTCCATCTTTATTCTGGATCGACGATACTTAAGCCATATCTGCAGTGTTACAATAAAACCAAAATATAAAGGAAATTGTTTCCAACTACCATACATTTCTGACTTTTTTTGGAATTAACAGTCAACTTTCAGGCATTAAGAAGTACGAAAAAAAGAGGAAAGAAAGCAGAATATTGAGTATGGAGATATGAATATAATAGGATTGGGTATGTCCTTTTATAATATAAAAAGCCAGTAAATATTATTTAGTTGGATCGATGGTACGGCCCGTGTTTACGAGAGGCGTACGTCGCAGGACGTCATCTTGTATTGATATCTCAATAGGGAAGTCTGTAAGTGACCGCGTTAAGTTATGGCAGCTATTTTTCAAAGTCCACAGCACAACGCCGGACGGAATTATCGGTCGGTTTAATGGAGCAGCTTTAGAGCCAATTAGACCTCGAAACGGTCCATCGGGATGGTTATTCTAAGCACAAGTGCCTTGTTGTGGATTATGATGTCCAAATTGTATGTTTGCAGGACAATGATTTTGTTCGGACAGGATATAAGTTTGGAGATAAACACTGTCTTGGAAACATAAATAATAACATAGTTAGAAGAATTGTTAATAGATAATTTTGATTTTAAGATGTAATCGAACAATAACAGGCACAAATTGTAGAAATATTACAATTTTAGTATATTTTAAAGAAGTTAAATACCCCAAACAACACACTGATGGTAGGTCTCTGTTTTCCGGAGACGGTCTATGTATAATAGGTACCACCACAACGCCTACTTCTGCAGCCAAATAGTAGTGTGCTAACATTACTGTGTTCCGATTTGAAGAGTGTTGATGTTTGTGTAACTACTGGGGTTATGAGACTCAACATCTTATGTCACAGGCGACGAGCGCAATGTGGTGTAGTACATATCCTAAGAAGCGAAATGTTATGAGCTTGCATATCATTTACTATCAGTTGAAATTTACGCTGCGTTGCTTTCTTGAATAAAAAACGTTTACTAGTATGTAATATATGTAGAAGCGATTTACCGAATATCTCTTCCCATTGAGTAGATAATAAAATGATAAATTATAATCAGAGTTATTACCTTTTTATGTTTCTATGTAGTTTTATTAACGTTACTTACGACTGATATAAACTTAAAGGGGAACACCGTGTTATTTCGTTGAACTTAGTATTTGCCAGCGCGGTGTTGGTAACATTTCTTCATCGAGTAATATCTATTATAGTAATTTATAACACGCAATTGTTTCTTGAAGTTATAATATTGCATGGCAAGTAGTTTATAGTGTTTCGTTATTTGTCCTAATTCAATATACATGAGTTACACGTCGTACATAGTTAAGAGGTGAAAGGGTTCCCGCACAACAACTCATAGGATCCAAGTCAACCTCACCTGCTCGTGGTGTAACCTGCTAATCAACAAACGAGAATCTGGCTTCAACCATACCGCATAGGGCCTGTGTGGAGGGAAATGGCTCATATCCCTCGATGGATGCAAGAATCTTTGGTGGAGGCCTGTCTAGCAATCGACGTCTATCGACTGATGATGATAATGATATAATTAACGGAAATCAGTTTACACTTGAATATTATGCAGCGATTATGAATACAAGTTATTGAATTACTACATTTCGTTTCCTCCGTGGCCCAGCTGTTGGTCGCATGCCTATAATAAAGCTATGTCTAAGTATAAATAAAGCTGTTTGGATTTTTGAACCTGCAAGGTTAAGCACCATTCTTACAGATCTTATACATAATTATGTCATCCAAAAGAATATATTCTTAATTCCTAATCAAAACTAGATTCTTAATTGTTTTTACCTAAAAACTATAGGCACAATAATATTGTCTTTTGATTTGATACAATTTTATATATTCTATTGCGCTAGATAAATGTTAGAACATTTTTTACTGGTGGTAGGTTTATGTTGGCGGAGACCGCCTAAGCAGAGACCATCGCGCCTGTTTCTACCGCCAAACAATTCTATGAAAATATTACTGTTATTATTCTAGTTTGAAGGGCTCTGTAACTAGTGAAATTATTGGGGTCACGAGACTCAACATCTTATATCTCTGGCGACATATTTGATACTGTACATATCATCCTGACTAGCGCTATGTTGTTTTGGGTAGGCATATCACTTACCACTTTTCAAGCCGTTACACAGTAATGCTTCCAGACGACTCTGTGGCAGTGGCAACAGAGTTCTATCACCAATAAAGTACATTAATTATATAATATACTAACTTTTCCCTCAGGTGAACTTCTTAATTTTTATATAGTTACGCTATTTTTCTAAATTAACTTCATCTAGATAAAAGAATGTATGATATCTGTTCAATAAAATCACATCTATCTCGACTACAGTTGAACGTATGTATTTTCTTACTATAACTAAGGTTCGAATAGGCGTTGTGGCAAGAGTTAACTCAGAAATACTAGACATGCGAGATACACGTAGTTATAATTGATTAGTACTCATAGTTAGCAAAAGTATTTTTAATGAATATATTTTTTTTCTAATTAATAATTTTACAACGGATTCCTTGTCATCCAAATTTTTGCTATAGTAAGACAATTGCTGGGCAGGATAAGTGGTAGAGATAGATCATTCGTTTCATATGCAAACCTTATAATACGATCCTTTGATATAAGATAATACTCTAAAAAAACAATGATGTTATCTTAATTACCTATCAAAAAAGTTTCTTATAATTCTTCTTTATCCGTATGATCATAAATTATAGTAAATATATGCCGCATTATGGTTATTCTTGAAATTTCCGATCGTAGCAAATAAAATTGCGTACAACGATGCCCAATTACCTGCAGATTCGTAATTATTTGTTCGCATAGCATGTAAGTATTAAGGTCGCAATCATGATAGGTACTGTGGGTTATTCGCCGAGTTGACGATCAGTATCGGAACCCTAAAGCCGGGCTTACATGGTACACAACCATAAATTATAGATCCAATTATTTTTGTGAAAGTATTTTTAAACATTTTTACTATTTTATTGTATACAAACGTTGAACATTAGATCTAAGCTTTCACTTCATCAATATCATAAAGTTTTTGTCCTGAAGTAAAAACCTTTAAAATGTTGTTGAAGTAGCTATGTTAGTTATTTTAAAAAAATGTTGAATTAGATAAAAAGTTAGTTGTTAAATCGATTCGATTTACACGGCACAATTATAAACGATAATGATTGCAAGTTGATTCACATTCGCCGAGATTTAACATGGATAATTTATAACGCTGCCCAAGTGATATTAATGTCCGTTACACTGCGATTAAATACTGCATTCCGAGAGCGATTTTTTTGTTTATAACTTTTATTTAATTCATTACGATACTATAAAATGGATTTTACATTCATTACAATTGTAATACTAATTTTTTTTTATTTAATGAAGCGACGAGCGGAAAATTCTTTGGACGGTAAACCATTATATATACCTGCATATTACAGTATGACGTGAGTAAGATTGATTTACACAGCACCACATTGTACTCTTCGCCTTGAGACAGATATCTCATTATTACGCTTTACAAGCACAGTATCCACTAAACTGTTTGGCAGTGGCAACAGAGTTCTATCACCAGTAAAATACATTAATTATATGATATACCAGCTGTTCCCCGCCCGCTTCGCTAGCCATAATACTTCTGCGACTCTCATCTAGGAAGGAATTTTGTATAATCCTTAGCTGATTTATACTCGGTAAAAGGAATACTCTAGGCTTATGGTTTCAGAGACATCGCCATGAGTCTCTATATAGCTGAAAATCTCATACATATATACACTATCCTATACAGCTTAGGTCCAGATATTTTTAAAGTATTTCAATCTCACTGGATGTTTTGTGCCAAACCGACAGACGCTGATTAGTTGTTCTGTATTTGTTTCGCACCGTTTCGATCTTTGTCCTTTTTGTTATTTATTATGCGATCGTTATACGATCAAGTATTTATTAAAGTAACAAAGAAATGACGACGATAGAGCACTAAGGTCCTCGAATGGCGACTGCGTACCGGTCCGACGATCTGGTGATGGCTGCGAGAAGCATCTGGATTCGGGCAGCGCAAAGTGGAGATCTTTGGGAGAGGCCTATGTCCAGCAGTGGATGTCTATCGCCTAATATTGATGATGATGCTCAACAAAGAAATAAATTTTACTAAACCCACTGCATTCAAAGAAGAGTAAAACTAACTAAAAATTATTTTCCCGTCTCTAAGATCATAGAAATAAAAAAGAAACAATACGAAATCGAAAGTATTGAGTTCGTACCAAAGATTATATACAATTATCCGTATTTAAAGTATGGTATAGCATATATGTATAACTGTACCTCGCTAGCTTTGCTAGCTGTAATATAAAATGACACTTGAAATTTGTCTGAAAGATTCCTTGAGAGCTACCGCAAATACTATGATGTGCTATAGCAACCGTTACTATGGCTACCGTATAAATAATACGTAAAGAAAACATTTATAAAAGATAATTAGAAATAAAATGATCAAGGTACTATGATATTCAAAAAATAAGCCTATAACCATCTAGTAACCATTTCGCGTCCAATGGTCCTGTACCCATGTTGATATGTTCACTAGTCTTCACGTGATTGGCGAACAAAGTAAACCCATTTTCATTATACATGTATATGGATAGAGAAAGATGGACAGTAATTTAAATGAACGAATATAATATATGCCGCTAACGAATTGATTTTTAGTTCGGCAAAATGCAGGGGCGGATTAAGGCGAAGGCAACCTAGGCACGAGCCTAGGGCCTATAATTATTGGGGTCCAAATATTAGAACCAAAGTATCACACGCAATGTGCCATGACTGAAAAATAAACCTGTAATTGCAACGTTGCCTAAGGCCGTTTTTAGTCTTAGTCCGTCACTGGCGAGATGTTTTATTTTAATAATGTGTATGATTGAATAAATAAATAAAATAAAATGTTGCTAATATTCCATATGATGTATGTGACGTCTGCTTTTCTGAGACCCATCATGTTACTGTAACGTTTGTTCGTATAGTAATTGCGATGCACCGTCCGCCGCCATGATGAAGTTATTCCACCAGCGATCCCCATATTGTAGGCTTTTCGACATTTTGATTATAATCCAATGATTCCAAATATAATTCTTAGTAAAAGGTATATAAATTACTACCCATACAATTTCCGTATATATAATAAATAAAGCAAATATTTAGTATCATGTATATCTTTACATATTATTATATATGTAAGCATATATCTTTATATAGAGTAATCTCATTTTGAGGATTCTTATTTTGTTAGAAAGAGTAAATTGTTCCGGATATAGTTTTATAAACATTTTTAATAAATTAAAAATAACAGGAAGTGTAAAATTTTACAACTGTTGATTCCTTTTTCAGTACAAATTTATAATCATTTCTATAATTCTAGTATAGTGCAGTAATATAGTAGTCAAAGAATCTCTATTCTACTCTATTCCTCATAGTAAATTCTATCAACAATTATTGACATATAAGTTTATTAAAGATTGGTTATACTTACCTCAAGACTTGGTTAGTGCATACGATGACCGGACGCTGTGAGTTCTCCAAGTTATCCTTCAGCTGTAGAACCGCGTGGACCCAGAGGAATTGTCCACAGCGGCGCTGCAGGCGCAGCAGCGCTATGCAAGACCTCTCCTGCTCGGATTGTGTTACTGTAGCAAAATAAAATACGATATTAAAATATTAACTGATGATATAATTAATGGGTCAAGAGTACTCGCAACCGACGAGCATGCATGAAGACGCTCATGAAAGTGGAGGAAGCGAGAGAGGTGTGTCAGGATCGTAGCAAGTGGCGAGAGCTGATCTCTGCCTATCCCACTGGTAACGAGGCGTGATATATATATATGTATATATAATTAATCGGAAGATATATAAAGTTCAAAATAAGAGAAATTTCTACTAAGAAAGAGACCTAAAAATGGAATGTTATCCAGATATTTCCTTAGCACTGTAATTTTGAAATGGCTTAACTGTTTTTTTTTACATTCATTCCCCTGCGTATGGCGGGTCAGGGCCTTTCTGTGCACTTTTAAGCATTTCTGTTTCACTTACTTATCATTTTTGTCTTATATCTAGATTTCTCATTCCTTTCTCTCACACTTTCGATCTTTCATACCTTTCTTATCTTCCTTCCTATAATATTCTCCTCCTCTTTTCTCTCGCTCTCCATTCCATTTCTTTCTTACATACATCTCGCTGAGTGAACACCGTCGCCTCGTCGTGTCCGTAACAATTTTTTACGCTGTAGATCATCTGTTTTTGTTGTCTTTTCCACTTTACATTGGTTTTATACATTGTTGTTTAATTTTATATTATTTTATTGTATTGTTTACATTTTGTTCCTAATTATTACTTCGCCCACCACTTTTTTTACAATAATTTAAAAATATTTGGCGACTTTCGTCCTCACTCATCAGAGAGGCTACCGCTACTGTGTCTAACCTTTTTCCCGGCTGAACTGGTTTTGATGTAGATTGTTAGTATCCTTTAGTTCTAACTTTATATAAAAATTACCTCTCCTGCAGTTTATAGACTATCGCTGTCGGCAGTGTATGAGTATTATATTATTACAAACAGGAGGTATAGTACATATTTTTTATTATACAAGGATACAATGCTGTGGTTATTATATATGTGATTGCTGAACAGTGAAGACATTACATACTCCAAATGCCTGAGATTAAAGTTAGTAAAGTTGGTTAGAAAAATTATATCAATATCCTAACGGTGTATATATTCTGAAGTTCTACATCCGTACTATAAGATAAACTGCCTATATTATAAAATGAGCTGCTTCTTCTTAGAAGAATTTTAAAACCTTTTGAAGATATATATAATATTGTTATAAGCTCTAACTATGCGTATATAAGAAACTCGGTAACTAAACTTCACACCTTTGCACTGATAGAGGCAGAATTACTAAGTGATGTAATTATTGTAAATGATTCCTAAGAGGAAATGGTAAAGTTGATTATCAAGTCTAGGATTTTCTAACGATCATCAAACGTATAAAAATCATTACACTGCATATAAATAGGCAATCAATCAAAGATAGTAACGTAATTGAGTATGAATTGTAATAATTGAATGGATCCAAAATTAGACCGGCGTTAATACACAGATTATCGAGCAAAAGCTAAACGCCCGCCGACTAACTAGACACCTACCGATAAGAACAAAAGGTCTTAAGTTAAATTAAGTTATCCCAGCGAAAAATTACTTTAAAACTTCGCCTTACAGATGTAATTCATTTGTAAAGTAATGAAAGCTAGTGTGAGGTTTGACAATGACGTCGTTACAGTAATTTACATGTGCCAAGAATAGAGCGTACGAATGATGGTACAGGAACTGTTCCTCGACCATATATAGAAGACGATTTGTGTCTGTCGGACTGTCATTGATATGTTCTGGGAAGTATGTTTGATTAGAGCGATATCCTTTTGAATATCTTCTTGTGTTGGCTTCTTTTTATTTTTTTTCGGAGATATTAAGCTACGTAAAAACTTATAATTTGCGAGAAATATTGCTTCTGTTACTTAGAAATCATCTAAGTAAGGCTTTTACAATATTCCTTACACAAAAAGAGCTGTGGCTGTGTTAGGACCAGCAAAGAGGGCAGGAAAAAGCTAGTTATATGTAAATGTAACTTGAAAGGTGCTTTCAGTTTTCTTATTGTCGTAACTAAACCATCAGTATTTATAAATTTTAAAAATATGAGGTTATCGTACAACTTTAAGTTATTCTCTTAGTAAAAACAATATTTGTGTCGCAGAGTTTTTGGTTGATCTATTAATTAAAACGGAACCTTAAATGCATTTATTTCAAACAGTTCATAATTGTCACATTATTAACCGGACGTCAGTCTTATTAAGTTAATATCAAAATGTGGTAAAGTATTTAAGTTCGAAGTTTAACTTAAAACTAACAAGCTGTAAGAAATTGAATAACGATCATTATTTAATCCAGCAATCGATTAATTAGAAAAGCAAATGAGCGATAAACAGAATTTCAAACGGAGTTTGTTTTGATGGCTGTTAGGGTTACCATGAAGCTTTAAGGTTTTTTTTATATTTTCATAGCAGTAACTTTACTACTAATCTTACTGGTTGTAGGTTACCACACTACTATTTTACGCTTTGACGAGTATCGTTGCTACTGAAAATGTTTAGTTAACGAGATAACTTCTATATTAAGTCAATGATCACCATATGGTGTAGTATGTATCATCCTAATTCCGTCATGTACTTGTGAGCTTAATTTTAAGATCAAATGATCGTTGTCGTGGTTGTTCGTGATTTTAACTTCAAATAGTTAATAGTGATCATCGGTTAAATTTGATTGGAAGCTGTATTGGAGTTTATCCAGGTATGTACAGATTGATATATCATGCTGGCGAAGGGAAAGATTCAAGCGATTGTCAAAGGAAACGTAGCGACAATAAATATCGATTCGGTCTAAGGTCGCAATAAAATATGCGATCTAAAGCGATAGGACATCCGTGTGGGCTAGAACATTAAAGGACCTTCGATCACCGACATTCATTACTGCTATTTATGTTAGTGGCGTCCATTATATCTAATTTAATTACTGTGGTATTAATGTCTAAGGCTTACGAGTTGTTATCATATCTATTAGTAGCAAAGAGATTGTTTAGTCTAAGTCTATATTTAACTGCCTCCGTGGTGAAAAGGTTAACCAATTGCTTTGCCTGGAGGAGGTCTCTGGTTAGATTCCGGCGTCTTGTCTGGTGGTCTGTCGCCTCTAGTATTTAGCTTGTCACGTCACCTCATATGAAATGGATATGTCAAATTTTGATTCACTTGTAGATTAATAATGATGTGGAAGATACTAAGTAATAAGATTGTATTAATAACAAAAGATATTTTATTCTAATCAGAAGATTTGTTTCAATGAAATAACACTAATATTAATAAACATGTGTTGATCCTTTATGTTTATGGTAGAATTTTTATACACCCTTAAGAGATCGTCGACCTTGACGACACCCTAAAGTTAAAATTGCAGATAATTGTTTTGCTAAGGACAAAAAAAAAAGACGAGTCCACCAAAATAGGGAACTTTTGCAGACCATCAAGATGAGAAAAGTATCGTATCTCGGCCACGTGCTCAGGCATGACAGATATGATCTCCTCCAACTCAGCTTGATGGGAAAAGTTGCCGGTAAAAGGAGTGTTGGTCGTAGAAAGAAATCATGGTTACGCAACATCCGAGAGTGGACGGGAACTGCGAGTGCCGCCCAACTATTTCGCCTCGCAAGAGACAGAGTTAAATTTGGAGAACTGACCGCCAACCTTCGCTAGTCGGAGAGGCACCTAAAGAAGAAGAAGGACAAAGATGTTATTCAAAGCTTGTTTATTGTTGTTTAAATTTCTATTATACATAACAATAGTTTTACTTTCTTTTCTTTATTATAAGAAAGACAAGAGCTGAATTGTTATTTTACTGAGATATTAATTAAAATAGAAATCGCTTCTTACTTTCCTTACTTTATCTATTTTGCTATGGGATTTACCACCGCTATATAGCGACTGCTTTTATTTAATCTGTTCAAAGCAAATTAATATAATTGCTTACGCTTTGCAAGTATTTAACGCTTGTTTGTAGGCGTCAATAAATTAACGAACACAATAATTTCGAGTCGAGCATTATCAGATGCCAATAATTGTTGACATTCCCACGAAACACCTTCGTATCTGATCCAGCTACGCAGTAAATCCTCTGCGACGGTTAGCGGTTAAAGAATATAGTTAAATGCTAATACGGATTGTATTATCTACCCACTTAGTTAAACTGCGGAATGGGAAAGTTGACAGATGAATGTTCTCGTTGCTTGCTAGTTAATCTATCGTTACAGTTTAAATGCATACGTTTCATTAATAACAATGATAGATGTGTATCGGCTATAAATTTGTGTGAATCAAATCAGTTTTATTATATACTAAAAGTGCAATTTTTTTATTGAATGAAGTTACGAAAGTATCTACTTTTGATAACTTATCATTATCGTTATGTGATGCTTTGCGAACTCAAGTTTGGACGGAATGAGAAAGTTATCCAACTGATGGTATTTATGCCCGATATACTACTTTATGTCGTTAAACAATTTCTTTCGCCGTCTGCAAGAATAGTTTCCGAAAACTATGGTTTCTACGAGCAATATTCATCTTCATCATGAGGTGGTCTCTTCAAACTGAAGCGATCAGATTGAGAAAGCTAATTCGATCCTCAGCTATTCTTTTTAACTGATTAAACACAGTCTATTCCTTTACGTCATCAAATCATTTCTTTCGCTGTTACGATTTAACTTGGGAAGTCATAAAGCGATCTATTTTGCAAACATCCTAAAAGTGCAAATCGACTGCATGACGATTAGCTTTTAAAAACTTATGTATTTGAGCTTCGTAAGGTATGTGTTGAAAATATTGTCACTGTATTACTTAAATTGTTTAAGTTAACCTCTCACGTATGGGAGAAAGTTGTCTACGTGCAAAACGTTTCAGTTACGTGAGCGATTTAATCGTTATCAAAACTAGTGAAGTTTATTTTTGGTAAGAACAAGCCCTGCAAATTTTATTTTAGTTACGAAGTATCTGTATATAAATATGCTAGGTTTATTATAAAAAATCCTTTGTTTTAATTGTCAAAATACAACGTTTATCTTCTTTATTCTCTTATAATCACTATAACAGGTGCTACCTAATACAATAAATTTATGTTTGCCTACCTAATACAGTTATATTTCTCACCAGTTTAGACAGCAACTCTTATCGTAGGATTTCTGTTTGTTCAGTAATAAAATAATTTTGTTAGGAGTTTTATCTATATCTCATATCTTGTCAATGACTTTCATTGATATGTCTGCAAAGGTGTAATGTTAAATCATTAGATATGTCATATTCTCCTCTTCTCTTTCGTGTACTTCAGGCGGAAGGTCGTTGTTATGTCAAACCACACAAAATATTTCACAATTGATTCCTGAAATATCACAGAAATCCCTCTAAATGATAAATCTTTTAAATTACTCACAAAAAAGATGTAACTAAAGTAAGGAGCTTTAATTTTATCCATCAGTGTTGTTGAAATCTAAAAAAGGAAGATATCAGTTAAAACCTCGTGACAAAGTAGTTTCACAGTTACGATGAGGTAAACAGTAAAATGAAACACTTTCGCTTTGCGACGATGGCTTCGGGATGTTCACTTTAGGAGGTGAAGAAGGGTCACAAGCGTGATCTTTAAATTGATTGTAATCACGAAACTACAGCACAAGTGACACGACTACATGTATGAAAAAAGACATGTTGCATAATTGTCTCTCAATATCATAACATGTATGAAGGTTATAGAATCAAAATTACTTTGGAAACAAACAGCCTTATCTGAGAAATGATGAACAGGTTACATACAGCAATAACACCAATATTTATCCTCATTACTAAGCAACGCAGGTAAGTGCAAGATTATCCAGTCTCGGTCAATACAACATGCAAATAAACAAGCATGCACATAAACACAACTGCACCTCCGCCGTCCACAATAATACCACTAGTCAATCTCTTCTAAAACTAACATTCAGGACTGCACAAATAACTATCATTAACCTTCATTATATATTTACAAACATACTCATTGCTATGTATAAAACAAATATAAGTCTTGTTGCGAATACATAAAGGTTTAAATTCTATGATGATGTGTTAATAGTAAACTTTGTTTCGACCGTAGTGCAGGAACGCGAATATGCAATGTATGAAACGAAATGATTTGAAGTCATCATTCAAATGATTCGATAATCGTCGTTCACAAGGACAGTGTGTGTGTTCAACCTCAACAAAATCTATGGTTTAAACATGCCCCTTACGCTAAAAATTACCATATTTTGCACGACTTTACAACTTCCGTCTCCGTGGTTCAGTATCTAGACGCTTGCTTTGTAACATAGTCTCTACTTCGATTCCGCAGCCATATATTGCGTTCGATTGGTGATAGGATTCTTTCCAACCTGTCTGCTTAAGCCATACTGATATTGCAAATCTGCCTTGATAACAACATTGCTGTATTCCGGCTGTCATCATTTGAGAATCAGAATATCAGCACGAGAACGTCCAATGAAAACAAAGTAAAGTTGAAGTAAATTGTAGATAATTATAGAAAACAAAAAAACTTTAACAAACCATGTTCATAGTCTGGTTGGGTCCAATATTAATATTAACTGTAAACAAAGGTTTAGTCCGGTATAATTTTATGTCTGCAGCTGATTATAATGGGTAAAGTTTCTAGAAAACGAAAGGTTGGGAGAAGAAAAACGTTATGGTTGAGGAATATCAGGAAATTGACTGGGATAGGATGTCCGATTTGACCCGCCGAACCAGAGACAAAGGACTGTTACCACGCTGATCGCCAACCTTCACTACTTGGAGAGGTACTTTAGGAAGAAGAACTTTATTACAATTAAGTCTACAGTCATATGAACTTGAAGGCTAAGTTAGCCTTGATGAAAAAAAATATAATAAATTGTTATAGTTCCTTAATTTATATTTTCAATCCTTGTTTAAATCATCTCCATCATTATCATCATGATCTAAATCGTAAGGTATTTCGCAAAACACTGGCCTTGTTTAAATACAAATTCAATATTGATTTCTACGAGGATTGTTGCATGTTAACTTTGGTCTTTTAATTACTCAATCCATTTTCTTGCTTACTGTTATCTTAACCGTGCATAGTTTGAACGTGGTCCTCATAAATTAATAGGCGCGTCCATTAATAACCATCAAATATTCAGGACACTTAAGCATCGGCCGTATAAATCATAAGTTGCGGATAAATGCAGAAACCTATAAAGGCTCGTTCACATTGGAAACTAGAGAGTAGACTTCGTCGGTTTCCGAGACATTAAACATATATGAAAACAATGTTAATTCTTCTTTACAGATTTTTTTTTATTTAATCGATGAGTTATTGTAATTATTAACAAATTTCTATATAATACAGACATACTTTATAGAATATACCTTAATTTGGGAGACAAATTACTAATTGACATAAAGAATGACCTGATAATGTATATATATATATAATACCCCCATATGAATCCTTATTCGATCGATGTGGGAAATTTTGGGGGAGACCTATATGTGTATATACTAATGAATTAAATTATTAGTATGTGACTTAATTTCAGGTTATGCTATTTAATTTATAATGAAACGTTAGTTAGAACTTCTTTATTGTACATTTCTAGTATGAACCGTTTGTTGATCTTTTTTACATATACATATATAAAAAGGTTAATTTAATACGCGGCAAGGGTATATTGAAAGTGTCACTATATTTCAATGTCATGTTTGTAGTTATCAATGAATCTATTTCGGTAGATAAAATGGCTGCTTCCGCGGTCGCAAATGCAATGTGAACATTCGCTTAAAGTTCAGAGTGAGTGGTCCAGGCCGACTGCGCGGCTCGTATTACGCGTCGGCGGGAACGATTTATCATTGCGACTCACAAATGCTCGGTCCAGTGACGTATGAATACGAGACACCGGCTTCTAAGTGATTCCGAAGCAATTATCTATAGCTTATTAAATATTACAACCGCCGTTAGTATTTTAATGTTTGAAACTTCGGCAGATATCACACACATAACATGATAAACAAAGATGATAACCGAAAATTGTTTTCAATCAGAATATACTGGCCCTTGAGTGAGCTTTTACTGGTACATAGTTATTATGGCCGTTAATTGACCATATGAGAACTAGAGCAGTTTAAAAGCTTCTTGTCCAATCTCCATACTTATGTTTCGTCGCAATAAAACCAGGGAAAAGCAGAAGCTGTCTCCAGCAACCCATAGAATAAAAGTAATAGAATATTCATTTGGATTATTTAATGTAGAGATAACTTCCCAACTGTCAAAGCGAATTATAAATTCTAAGCATTAACTTTTCCTTTACAAGGTTGAAACGTTCTTCTATGATAATACAAATTATTGCATTCTGTAATAAATCTATTACTTCTTAGAGTCATATTACATTGGAATATAAGAATGGATTAAAATATATGAGCGATTCAGACTAGAATTCTAGATTATTCCTTCTATAAAGTTGAAAACTATTGTATTGTACTATAAGCTACAAAGGCAGAAGGTTTGTGATGTCACGAACTAAGAAGTGCATTACTTACTTAATCGATGTTTACTTTGAGCCTCCTTGCAGCAATCTGGATGTAGCAGATGATACCAGCTGACTCCGTGAAGTGAACTTCTGTCCCAACCGAGGTGCCACTCGCTACTGGACAGAAAGAGAGTAAATGATTATTAAAGTAATAGATATATAGATGCTTTAAATGTATTGTATTTATATGTAATGATTCATATATTGAAGTTACAACGGAGAAGACACTCCTTGTTTGATACTTTTTGCTGCTCAGAAAGTATCGGACGAGGAGTTCCTTCGACGGCTAATTTAGCCGCCAACTCTTGCGCCAAATTTTGTAGACCATCAAGAGAGAAAAGTATCTTATCTAGGCCACGTGTTTAAGTACGATAGATCCGAACTGGTTTACATGATATTGACGGGCGTAGCGGAGAATAAAAGGAGTGTTGGTTGTAAGAAGAAATCGTGGCTGCGTAAAACCAGAATGTGGAGCGGGATTGCGAGTACCACCCAACTGTTCCACCTCGCAAGAGATATGGTGAACTAACTGCCAACCTCTGCTACTCGAAGAGGTATCTTAAGAAGAAGCTAAGGAGGCATGGAGGAGAGGAGTAATATTTATATCCTGTTTATGATTTTTTCATGAGCGATATATAGCATATTTCTTTACAGGATGATTTTCAATGTGGCGCTGAAGACAAATGCTTAATGTGTGAATCATAATAAAACTTAAAATCAAAATCGTCTTTATACCATCTTTCTTCGTTCACGTCGACATAAGCTCTTTAGTTATATTGGCAGAGAAAAGAGAAATGATTTGAAGAAACTTGTCGCTACTGACAAGATTGATGGTAAGACTTGACGAATCCCATAACGTTGAATCGACCAGGTGAAAGAAGACATTGACACACCTGTATACTATGTTATATACAAGCAGCAAAGAAAGAACTAGTGTAATGTTATAAAAAGCAGGTTATGATATGTACTGACTCCTGACTTAGTCACGACCCTCAGGTCGGAGAAACCGTATTAAAGAGAGGGATGGATGGTTAACTTTCTCAACCTTTAGATTTTCAGTTAGCGGACTCGGTATCTGTGAGTTAATAACTACTAAATTATTCTGTAGAGAGATGTGGTACTAGAAAGGAAGTATTAGATTATGAATTGATATGAAATTTTGATCTAGCTTTTTGTAGGAGGCAGTAGAACTATTGCAAAACTTTTCAAGTCCCACCCGCAAGGCTTAACATTTGATTGATCATTGATTTGACCCCATAAGATATTTGTTTAGTCGTACCAAGTTCACTTTAATTATATTTATCATTATTTTTAATCGACTGTCGATGTAACAAATGTAGTAAAACAAGGTTAACAGTTTTTAATTGTATGCCCGTTTATTTATACGTCCGCAGTTAAGATTTATCATTGTAACATGATTTAATATTCAGAAAACATTGACTATTATTGCTCACAATAAGCTGTTTATAGTGTTTGAATATTAATATTTAAATATTGTTAGTAATAAATATGTTTTGTATGTATTCTATAGATAATTAAGATTTTTTCCACCTATGACGTGAAGTAGCAGGTGGAGAGAGGTGGTCTCTGCCTACCCCGCTGGGAACGAGGCGTGATATATATGTATGTATGTATGTATGACGTGAAGTAGTAGATGCTGTCTATAAGGATTTATAATAGGAAATAATCAGATGTGCTATGGACTACTAGGAATTATGTCTAGTTATCATTATGTCTCTACTCTTTTTCATTTCGTAATTATCTTGTTACTAATATTACTTAACACTTTAATATTTTGTACAAAGACACTTGTTAAATATATTAGTAATGCTATTTTAGACAATACCTGTGACATAAGATGATCATCTGATGGTTGACGAAATATTCTACATATATATAATAAAGTATCCATATTAGATAAGAAAGAAATTTAATGTAAATAATCAAGAAATGAATTTAAGGAATATTACCACCAAATTTCAAGTCTCTAGGCTTTATACTTCTAGAGATATCATGATGAGTCTCTTCATAGATGGAAATGTCACATATATATAGATACAGACAGATTAATTCGATATGTTTATTGAAGATTAACATATTAATTGCGAAATTTTAGCAATATAGATAATATGATCGGTAACATAAAGTTAAATTATTGTTAAAAGCAAAGATTATTTATGTGAATTGAACTCCTAGTTATAGTTTGAAGGTATTAAAACGATTCTGAGGATACGGAGAGTCAAAAAACAGAATGTTAGATAAAGTAAACAATTGAAATAGTGTGAAGTTTATTATAAAATGTGTAACCTTGACAGGTAGTAAACTCTTGTTGTGTAGTGTTCATCGATACAAAGACAAACACATGAATGCAAGCAAGCAAACGAAATGCGCAGTTATTTCATAAAATCAAACAATAATGATGACGAACTACATCTTATGTTATTGAAATAAAGATATAATTGCAAAATGGATATATTATACTCTGTGGACAACTGTTGTAAGAGAAAACATTGTTATTTAACAATTAATAAGGTCAAATCACAAGTTTGTGTAGAAAAGTGGTTTATGACAACATTATAATGATTTAGCCAAATACACACTATTAAACAAATATTACTTTATTGTTAGTTTGATCACATAAAGAGGTTTGTTTTGATCATCTGAAATTTTATCAACTTGTTCATTGTCAACTGAACCTAGTAACAACCTAACCTACAGATGGATTTTCTTGAGTATTTTAGTGTTAAAGTTTGGATGATAACTATGTCATTACATAGTTATCATCCAAACTTTACGTACTCAAAATATTTTTATATTATTATCATGTCAGGGCTACATATATTAAATAATTGTTTTAGTTAAGGCTAGTATTAGGTATAGCTTAGAGACGCTTGGTACCCATCGTTTAAAGATGTACCTTTTGTACATATATTTCGGAACATTTGTGTTGGACCTCTTTCGTATTGACTACTCATTTTTCCTTGTAATGTGAGTTGAATCCTTTCTGCTAAACTACGTATAACTAATGTTGATAGATATAAATAAGTCGTATAACACAAATTATTAAAATGTTTTGTTTTAAATATTATTATCCTTATAATCATAATAATGCTGTGTATTGTTATTATTTTTTTTTTTATATAATCACGCCTTTTTCCTAGTAGGGGTAGGATAAACACCCACTTTTCGCCAGATGTGGTCAGATTAGGTCCCATGTAACAGGGGGCGAGCCTGTTGCCACTTTATTAGGGCCACCACACACACACACACACAAAGATGATTTCAGTGTGTGCATTTCCTCACGATGTTTTCCTTCACCGTTTGTATCTCGCTGTTGTAACTAAAGTTCACAAATGTACATTTAAATATTAAGTCATCGGTACATGCCGAGATTCGAACCCGCGAACTTCGGAATGAAAGCCGCACGCTCTAACCATTAGGCCAGCGAGCTACTTTTATTATTTTTAGGCTATGTTATTTAGACATTGTCTGGTACTGCTGCTTTATTCCTTGAAGTTCCGTACATGCATATATATCACACCTCGTTCCCAGTGGGGTAGGCAGAGACCACCTCTCTCCACCTGCTACGATCCTGGCACACCTCTCCGTACATGGTAACTATAGTATTCAAAATCTCACAATTACTTCCTTAGTTTCCAACATTGCTTAGTGGAAGAAAGGATGATACACAAATGAGTATAATAATATTATTTCCGGTTGCCAAATAACAGTAAAGGTGTTTCGATTTGATTGACGCTGTAGCTAGTGAATGTTGTGGTTAAAATAATTCTAGTTTTGTTCTCAAACTCATATATGAGACAAACAGGTGTAATTTGATGGTAGATTAAAAGCGACGACACGTGTAAATAATACACCTGATGGTAAGTTAAATGCTTGCCCATAACAACGTGGCGTTAGTTAGATGATATACACAGGACCACATTATTCTCCTCGCTTCAGACGTAAGATGTTCAGTCTTGTTATCCCAGTAATTCTACTAGTTATAACGCCGTTCAACCTGGAATCCAGTAATGTATGTATACTACTGTTTGGCGACAGAAATAGGAGCTGCAATGGTACCCACCCAGGTGGTCACTGGCAACGAGGACTTACCACCAGTTAAATGGTTACCATTAACAACCAGGTGGACGAGTTATTTGTGGCGATGTGTATGGTGTATGTATGGCGATTGGCAAATGATTAAGTTAAAGTAGTGCCATTATTTCGATAGAAGCCGAAAAACCTTACTAATGTTATAGTGAGAACTTAAGTTTTCTTCATGATTATTATTGACTTAAAAGTAAACATACGTCATACACTATTATGTGTGTATTTTAGTTTCGACTACGATGTTGAAAAGAACCGTGTTTGTACCAAAAAGGTTTGTTTATAAACGTATCCGGGTAATGTATAACAGTTAACCAAAGGCGACAGGCACATGCGTATGACCTACGAATGCTAAAGTTTATAAACAGCGGCATTAATTATAGTAAAAAGATTTATACTCAGTCAGTTTCTATGCTAGTACATAAAGGTCAACATACGATTATATTCGAATCACTTACAAAACGATATTCGATCTTATAAGGATATTGTGTTGACTGTTGTTTTTGCCGACAAACAGTAGAAAGCAAACATTACTGTTCCGATTTGAAAGATGCTGTAGCTAGCGAAATTTATGAGGTAACGAGATTTACCTCTCAACGCGACTACCATATGTAGCGTTGTGTACAACGTATCCTAGATGTAGTCATTATTATGGACTATATCTTACCTTCAGGTAAATGGACGAGGGAACTGTGGTCTCGTTTCATCAAGAAAGAAACATTTTTGTTTTAAATTAGATTTATTGTCGCATCCTTTTTTTTTATTTCCATACGTCTAGTGTAGACACTAGCTATAAAAAACGATGGACGTCGATGCAACTTCAAACAGGTTGTAGCATGAATGAAGGACCGGGGATATTGGAGATTACTTCGTCATTGAATATACAGTATTGTATTAATTCCTTACTTTATGTACTGGAGCAAACATAACTATGATAAGTTTTTACTGTTGACTACGAATCAAAGGGTTACAATTACTTATCAGATGAGATAAACATTTCATGTAATTATATTATGTCTTGTTGAGATAAAAACCATAGAAGTAAACTAGTTTACATCTTGATTAATTTATATACATTGATATCACTTAAATAACTCATGTAAGTTTATTATCTATTCATTCATTTCTTACTTGTTTATTCTTACCTTTCATATTATATTAGCTTATTAATAACTATCGCTTCCGCCGTAAGTCATATGGAACTATTAAGCACAGTATTCTGGTAAAGGTCATAGGATAAAAGAATAGGGAACTAAGTGCGTTTTACCACCACAGACTATGTTACCATTTAATACCACTTGGGATGGTAGTCAATCACTAACTTTTTAATTAAAAAAAAAATGAAATAGTGGAACTATTACATCGTTGAAAAGTTTTACAAACGCGCTCATGATAGAGATATTGTAACTTGTATCTCATAAGTTAAGGTCGTCGTGGAGCTATTTTAACTTATACCTCATAACTTAAAAAGCAAAGTTTAAGCTACGAAAATTTGCCGTAGAATTTGGAGTTTAAATAAAATATGACTTAACGGTTATCTAAATGAAATAGTTTCAATTCGTTCGTGGTAAAGAGCGATTACGATATACTTAGAAGGTTACATCTCAATACATTCAATGGACGTATTTAGACATTTGTTTTAATGTATTGAATTTATTCATATGACTGATAGATTTATGGTAGTCGTTTCGAAGTACACACGTACAATATTGTCCGAGAAATGTATTGCCGCAATGGTTTTATTGACATTTCTAATGAGGCGCCTAGGTTCATTCGAAGTCGTACAATGCGCGGCGGAGACAACACAATCATGTTTACGACTAGCAGATGCAATGCAGCATTATTCCACTCATATTATATACATACAAGATATACTTAAATGTTGTTAAGTAACATATATAATACATCATTGTTTCATCAACAGAAACTTATAGCGAAATGCAACAGAAGCTTGTAGAATTTCATTTATGATATAATCATATACGAGTACAGCCGTAATAATCTCGTTAGTCGCAGAATTGAGACTATCTTTTTTTTTAACAATCAATATACGTTCCCACTGTTGGGGGATAGGCCTACCCTTAATATAAGGGCAATGGGCTATAGTCACCACGCGGGCCCAATGTACATTGCTGACTTCACACACACCTTAGAATAAATTCTAATTCATGTGCAGATTTCCTCGCGATATTTTCCTTCGCCGTTTGTATTTCGCTGTTGTTACTTAAGTTCACAAATGTACATAACTTAAATATTAAAGTCATCGGTACATGTCGAGATTCGAACCGGAGACCTGCGGAATGAAGGCCGCACGCTCAAACCATTAGGCCAGCGAGCTACCAGAGTCTAACTCTACGACCAAGAGACTATCTTTAGTTAAGTATTATACAGTAATGCATGTTTCTATTAATGACAAAGATATCTTCATCATTGTCTCATTGATGGAAACAGAGTTCAATCATTGTTTTCATTAAATATATACATAACTTATATGTCTTTTTAAAGAGATATGTACTGTTCAACTATACTAAAACTATTTTGGTATACATATAACTTTATAAGTATTTGACACTGATTCATAAGAAATTTTAAAGCTAATGTTCTTATATTTTATTACATTAAGCGACAAGACGAACGAGACGTTCACCGGATAGTAAGTGATACGCCTGCTACAATGTGGTGCTAGTTAGAATGGTATACACTGCACCACATTGCGCTCGTCGCCTTGAGGCATCCGATGTACTCGTCTCGTTACCAATATACCATTTATGTAAATATAAAGAAATCATTACTTAAACTTAACTTAGATCCCTAATAATACTTTAACTCAGAATCAAACATTAAGTCCATTATTTAGTTGAACTATGTAACAAAAAAAAAATATGTGAAAGAGCTAGATAAAAAAAACAGTCATAAAATAATGATAACTTAAACCGTTACGAGGAAAGGGATTTAAGTCAAGTTTAAGTAATGATTTCTTTTTTATATATATACACTAATATTTTTTTTTTTTTTTTTTCCTTTTTTAATCCTGCGATCGGCTTAGAAAGCCCTTAACAGATATGTTGTAGGAATCATTGGCAGGAGAGCACTGTTCCTCCAGCGAGGAAGCCGTCTCGTATTGAGTTAGGACTTGTTAATCAACAAGATCCCAGATGTGTTGCCGCTTGAGCCTTCTGACATTTATTGGTTTATATAATGCTGTTGCAAGGGGATTAGTATGAGCTTTTATACGGGCTTTGTAGGATTTTGCTCTGTGTTCAATTTCTTCCTTCACAGTTCTCATTTTTGTGTATTCGTGAAGTTCACTCGTTTTGATAAACAGGGGTGCGTTTGTTATTATTCTCAGTGCTTTGTTCTGAAATCTTTGTATGATCTCCACATTTGAGTTCTTTGCTGATCCCCATAACTCAAGGCCGTATGTCCAAACTGGCTTGATTATAGTTTTATATATGAGTAGTTTGTTTTCCATGGTGACGTGAGATCTTCTACCTATCAGCCAGTTTAGGTTTCGAAGCCGCATATTTAATTCGTCCCGTTTCTTTTTAATATGAGTGATCCACCTTTGCTTCCTGTCAAGATGTATGCCTAGATATTTTGCAGAATCTTGGTGGGGCAAAACATCGTTTCCGAATTTAATTGGGGGGCAGTTATCCTTTCGCAAACTAAATGTGACATGCACTGATTTGTCTGGACTGGCTTTAATACGCCACGTCTCCATCCACTTATGTATTTTGTTTAAGTGATTCTGTAGCACCAGGGACGACACATTAGGATTCTCATGGTTAGAGAGTGCAGCAGTGTCATCGGCGAATGTAGCGGTTAATGTGCTATCTGTTGAAGGTATATCTACATATACACTAATATAAGGAAAAAGTAGTAGGACTCTTGTTGACTATCTAGGTCCGTATCACCGTAATGCCTACTTTTACTGCCCAGCGGTAGTGTGCAAATATTACTGTGTTACGGTTTGAAAGGCGCTTTATTACTGAGGTATCTAATCTTATGTCTTAAGACGACGAGCGCAATGTGGTGCAGTACATATCATAGTAATCAGCTCCACATTGTTATGGGCAGGCGTATCACTCACCATCAAGTGAATGTCTTCTCGTGGCTTCGTGGAATAAAAAAAAAAAAAAAAAAAAAAAAAAAAGAATATTTATATAATTAAGCTAAGCTTTACGGTTCTAATGGCTTTTGTTTAAATATGTGTTAATATATTACATACGTTTTGTACTACTTATGTTCATGGTAGAGACCTATAGTGATAATGGTGGTGATAGGTTTAAGTAGTAATTCATAACGAAACTTCTTTTTTTGTAACTATTATCTGACACGTAGGTAGATGTAATTCTTTTATAAATTCTAGAAAAAGTAAGTAGTACACGCGTCCTGTCTGTACTGGCGGCACAGCTTGTAAGTCAGTCATTGTATGCAAAGGGCGCTTCCGAGCAGGTGATCGGTTTATATTAAAGCGTCAAAGCACAACTTAAGCGGAAACCGGCAATACTAGATGTGTTTTAGCCCGTACAATATATCTTATATGACGTTATATTTTATAAATAATTCCAGATGAACGTTGGAGATACACACCAGATACGAAATAAGACATCCGCAATAGTATATAAGAGAGGAAGTTAGCTTTTTGTTAGATTAACTTAAATTTCCAAATATGTAAGTCTGATGTATATTTAAAATAGAATGCAGAGATTGCTTAATATTGGTTTACTTACTTGTTACAATAGTGAAAAAGTATTCCTCGTGATCAGAACCGATGGATGTCCACGTCCATAGGTCTTTTGTTATGTATTCTATAAAACACTTTATTCTATTGTTTGAGCTCTGTTCCTCCCAGCGATACTTTGTCTTTAGGAATCATTAGTTATATAGTAATTTAAATAGTAAAGTAATAATAATCATCATTATCATAAGCCGATACACGTCCACTGCTAAAAGTTAAATATTTTTAACTGTTGACGTTTCTTTTATGATAATAATGAATGTTGATGTTAAGGTGTGAAAAATACCTTACAAATAATTTGAAAGTAAAATGTATTGATGTTTCCATTGCGAGCTGGTCAACAGTAAAACATGGCAGTGGCAGACGCGGCGAATAATGGACGAGCACCTCCAAGTGACAAAGTCATCAGGCCGCATCCTACCCTCACACATTATTCCACTCCTCTTATTATTTCGTGCCGTCAGCAAGCGCCGACGTCCATGAATATGAAACGGCTTCAATAGAGACGTTGTCATACATCTGCGAGCCAGCGGACAGTGGCCCACGGTGACAGATACGAATCCGTAATGTTGTACATTGTCTCCGAGCCTTGAACTAGTGCCGTAGGAGGAAGTATTGAGAGGGAACTTATGCAGCCGATTGGACGAAGGATTTATGACCGCAATACTTTTCCGCACCGCGCCTGTGACATTATACAACGCGTTGGATTTCAACTTGATCGAGATTGTTCTTTCAAAGACTACCATTTTAAAATACAACCTGCAATGCCGCTGAATAAAGAACCTGCCGCTTGATATGAATTCATCAATATATTATATAAAGATTACGGAGTATGAAGACCTATCAATATATATTATGATGGAAATAAAATGCACAGGTCCGCACTTACTATAAAACATACGAACATAAAAGCAGATATATTATAAACATAATAAAACTTGTTTTTGTTATTATCATATACTAAACCTTTGCATCTCTCCTCGTATTTCCTTGACCGATAGAGAATGTTACTGTAGTCTCATTTTAAGTTATTTTAATAGACCTTTAATTAAAAAGAAATACTTGATTTGCTATTCTTAGCTTTTATAATATAACTTAACAACCTTCACAAGCTTTAACTCCTTATAATTGTAAACTGAACTTTGTACAGGTTTTCTGTCTAATACGTTTGTGAACTTACTTGGTGTCTATGTGCAGTATCTTCATGTCCATTGCGTGGACGGTGGTGAACACGTTGGTGGCGCCGTGGACGACGCACTCGCGGGTCTCCGGCATCGCCAGGGGTGTGCACACCGCGAGGAACACCGGCTCGTTGCGGCTGCACAGCGGCAGATACGAAACGTAGTGTCCGCGCACTAGCACCACCTGTTCGATAACACCAACTGCATATTAAAAGTCGTATTACTACTTCTTTATAAGAAAGCTCAGAGTCACACAGTATGGAGAGGGCGATGCTTGGAGTATCTTTGCGTGATCAAATCAAAAATGAGGATATCCGCAGAAGAACTAGTCACCGACAATCCTACGAGTCGCGAGACTAAAATGGCAAAGGGCGGGGCACATAGCTCATAGAACCTATGGACGTTAGGGTCTTAAATTGCTGGAATGGCGACCCAGCATCAGAAATTGCAGCGTTGGCAGACTCCCCATTAGACAGAGGACAAAAAATCCCTGGGAGCCACTGGATTCAAACAGCGCAAGACCGTGGTTTGTTAAACACATTACAAGAGACCTATGTCCAGCAGTGGACGTCCATCGGTTGAAATGTTGATGATTACTTCTTTTTTATACACTTAAGCGACGAGACGAGCGAGACGTTCACCTGATAGTAAGTGATATGACCAACCATCACAACGTGGCGCTAGTTAGGATGGTACACAATACATTGTGATCATCGCCTTGAGACATAGGATGTTAAGTCTCATTACCCCAATAATTACATTAGCTACAACACCCTTCAATCCAGAACATAGTAGTGTTTGCACACTGCTTTTAGCTACAGAAATAGACACTGCGGTAGTACCTATATAGACGGTTTCTGGAAACAGAGACTTATCTCCAGTAAACTTCCGTTTGACGGTAGAAATAGGCACTGCGGTGGTATTTACCAAGATCGTTTCTAACAACAGAGATCTATCAGCAGTAGGTTCTGCTTTCACCAGAATAGGAGACAGATACAGACAGGACAGAGAGGAAATAATGAACGCTCTTTAACGATTGTGACATTAAAGTACACATTTTATTTTTGGGCATACAAAAAGTCGAATGTGATACAACATGACAACTCAAGGTCGTGGTTACGATTTGAACTGCATTTCTATTATAATATATGACGGTTACACGGAACACTGATCCTAAACGAACACTACGTACTAGATTTTCCAGGTCTAAGTTATATTTTCAAAGGATTTTTTAAATTCTTTTTTTATATTTATAAGTTTAAAGCCGCCGTAAGTAGTTTATGGCACTCTATGGTCATGGAGTCCTATTTCGGAGTAAGTACAGATCTTATCATTTAATTGTTGTGTATATCTACACAGAATGTACTTATAGTATTTTAAAGTTTCCTATAGGTAATGTTAGTGTTTCATTGATATAATATTGTGACCTCAAAACCTGTGGTAGTACCCGAAAATCTTCTATATGGAAATTTATTGGGAGTAGGTTTCTGTAGCCGGAGACCGTTTACGTGTGTACTACAGCAGCTTCCAGTTCGTCCACCAAACAGTAGTGTACAAACATTATTATGTCTTGGTTTAAATGACGCTACGAATGCAACTTAACATTGTTTTTTTTTTTATTCAACGAAGCGACGAGACGAGCGGAATATTCGCACAATGTAGCGTTGCGCTAGTTAGGATGATATACTCATCGCCTTGAGATATGGGATGTTAAATCTCGTTACCGCAGTGCTATTACTAGCTACAACTCCCTTCAAACCGGAACACTGTAATGTGTGAACACTACCGTTTGGCGGCGGAAACAGAAGTTGCTGTGAGAACCACCTAGACGGTTTCCGGCAAGAGAGCACCAACTTTGTTATAAGTAAACGTATCACTAACAATTAGATTAAGGTCTAGTTTATCTCGTCCCTTTGAAGAGTTAAAAAAGGATGTTACTTTATATTAACGCCGAATTATCCTCGTTCGGAATAGATATTCTTTAGCAAGGATATGTGATAGTATTGTTAAGTTAAATAACTGTCCTTATTAGTATAAAATTATGGTTTACTGAGTTAATTTAAAAGGCGTTGCGGCAGGCGGGCGGGCCGCATTGACATTCTTTTAAGTTTTAACAACAATAGATAGATAAGTTCGACAGTATAGTTCACAGTTGAACCGTTCACCGAGCGGAGCGATCTTCGATCCGGATTCATGTGGCCTTGGTCGATATATATTTTATTGTGTTGTGCGCTCTCGTATTCATAGTATTGCTTTCATAATCGCCTTTAAATTTAATGCAGCGAACGGTTTCATTTCAATCTTGCATTACGTTAAGTATTAAAGGACTTTGTAATACCAGGCGTAGGTTTTAGATCCTATTTAGATAGGTTTTATTTTTTTTTTGTAGAATTCTCTTAAACTTGATACAAACAGCTGTCTCAGAACTGTGGTAGTGTACCACAGGTAGGACCGTTGCTATATAGAGTAGTGAGAGAAACAGCAGGGAAGATTTATACAGATATTCTATAGGATATTCATATTAAAGGACTAATAAGGGTTTGTATTTGTAAAAATAAACTCTTTATAGCATTTACATACAAAAACAACGTGATTACTTAATAATGAAGAGGTCTAAGAGCCGCATAAGGACTTACGAGACACAAGCCAACCTCACCTGCTCGTGAGGCACTCTATTAATCAATAAACAAGGCTTTGGCTTCCACCAACCTCAATTGCGTCGTGTGGTAGGAAATAGCCTAAATCTCCGCCATATGATTCCCTTCAAACGAAGGTCCCTAGTAACCGGAGTTACCGCAAGCCATGTTGATTGTCAGGGAATCTTTGGAAGAGGCCTATGTCCAGCAGTGGACGTATATCGGCTGATTATTGATTACTTGATAATACGCATATCCTATTATAAACAGGAAAACGTTGGACAAGTTAAAGATAAGGATGATTATGATTTAACACCTTGTGAATTAATCAAAACTTATTCTAGCTTAAATCCTTTTTTAGGTATAACTTTAATATCCTTTTAAAATTTTTAATACAAATTGTATTTTAATTTCCTTTCCAAAGTAAATTTGTGAAAACACACAGTGGACAATATGCTCTTAAAATTTTGAAGGTAGTATTTAATGATCGTAGATTTCTAGATTTAGAAATGTATTATCTTTGTAATTCTAACTATAAATTGGACCGATAACAATGATTACTATGGAATAGCGCAACAAGGTTACGGAAAAAAAAAATTTAATCTTCTTTACTGCATGTACTCGAACGTAACTTGTGTCGGGTTATTGCGGGCAGATCGTATCTTTGGTTATAAACAGAATATTGGAGTTTTTTTTTTTTTTATTTAATTTTGCAATAAATACAATCGCTTCACATGTAAGGAAGTACATCTTACCCATGTTTACATCATGGTTTCCTATATTTACCTGAGTATTACCTATATGTAATAAAACTGATTTTAATGCGTTTTCTCGCTGTTAATTATTGTTATATAGCAGTCGAAAGGTCGGTTAAATAATTAAATATATGCGAGAATATAAAAGACAAAAACAACACAGTTTACATCGATTGAGGGTATAACTATATAAATATTAACTGGTAATAGTTCTCTGTTGCTGAAGATCGACTAGGCATCGTGTTCCGGTTAGAGAAGCGTTATAGACAGTGTAGTTACTGCAGGAATGAGAATGAGGGACTCAATATCCTTTGTCACAAGGCGACGAGCACAAACCACTGTCAACATATGAGAGCTAGAGGATAACGGGTCAGAGCACTTCACTATCAACAGCCTAGTATCGTAAGAAACAAAGAGAAACTATTGGAAAATAGTTGTATAAGTATAATACTGGTAGTAGGTCTCTCTAGTCGGAGAACGTCTAGGTAGGTACCACCGCAGCTCTTGTCTCTGCTGACACACAGTAGTGTGGACACATTACTGTGTTCCGAATTGAAGGGGGTTACAGCTAGTGAAATTGCTGAGGTATCGAGACATAATATTTTATGTTTCAAGGCGACGAGCGCAATGTGGTGCTGTGTATACTTACCACCAGGTGTACGCTCTGCTCGTCTCATTGCTTCACTGAATAAAAAAAAACATGTTTGAAAGAGAAACCTTGTGTAGAGAATATTAAACGATTAAAAGAAAATGCAAACATTACTGTGTTCAGGATTGAAGGGAGTTGTAGCTAGTGAAATTGCTGGGATAATGAAACTTTACATCTTGTGTCTCAAGGCGACAAGCGCACAAAAAAAAAATGTGTGAAAATATAACGTTTACAAGTAAATTTATCTCACAATAGTGTTTTTATGAAATATTTGTATTTCGTCTGTTTTGCGTATTGTTTTGCTATTACGAAATGGCTGAATAACGAACAATTAGTATTCTCTTTATGGGTGCAATTAATATTGATATTTAATATAACAGAAATGCGAAATATGTTAATACAATTGATACAAACAGATCGTAAACTATAAAATGTTCACATTTACACCTAAACGATTATATTTATATAGGAGTTATACGAAATTAATGCAAATATAACCTTACCGCATTAATCGCGTTCGTTATGTAATCGTTTGTGATCGTTTACTACTTTACTATTGATTTATATAGTATAGTTATTTAATTTTGAATTCAACTAGAAATTAAAACAAGGACGATAGACGACGAGAGACTCTATCTATCTGACTTCGTAGTCATGACGGACAACCTGCGAACGGTTTAACAAATGTTTAAAGTCAGATTTCAAGTCCCTTGACTATAAGTGTTTCAAAGCACCCGAAACGCCATGTATTCACTTATTAAATAAAAGCTATATAAACCTTAAATTTAGTATGTTTACATTGCACGACGTTGCATTTGATACTAGGATGTTACCAATACTAAACCAGATTATCCTAGTAACTTAGTTAACTTCTGCGCATTTCAGACCTGAATTTGGTAATGTTTGCATACTACTTTTTAAGGACAGAAAGCGTTGCTTAATTAAGAAAGCATAGAAAGTAATAAAAAGGAAATATAAAGGAAGTGTGTCCCGGGCAAATACATTTATAAACATATACTAATTCCTTGTAAAACATAAAATATGTCCAAATTTAGGTCAATTTTGAAAACAATCATAACTTTCCATCTCCTAGTGTCAAATAGAAATAAGTTGCTCGTAGTGTCTCTATAGCTCTATCCAATATACAAGCCGGATATATATTAATAGCGACAGATTAACCGGACGTCAAGCTTTAGATAACAGGCGTCAGAAGTATTAAGAAAACTTAAGGCATTGACTGTCTGTGGTCTTTGTATAGTCTTTATATTTTATATATTTGTATGTATTTTGTTAATTAAAGACATATAAGACATCTTTATAACCACTTTTCATTGGTACTTTATTACATCAAACTATTAAAAGTATCAGAATATTAATTTTATGTGTACTTTGTATGAAATATACTGTATTATAAACTGCCGTTATATATTTCCTCGTATAGATTACGATTTGCTTTTTTTCTCTAACTTTTGTACTTTTTATGAAATTTGGTTTAAGAAATATACAGAAGGTAAACTCTCCTAGCGTGTACCCGAAAGGTCAGACCCGATTTATTAATATGAGATGGTATGACAGCGGCGAGCGATCAATCGTGCCTTATTATCTCGTCGGTCGCAGCCGAATCCATCAGACGCAGGAACTACTCGCCGGCTGTGTGAACAATGAGCCACATGGACCACTTTCTAACCGAAGATAACACTTCGAAAATTTCGTGACTGCCCGTGACCTGACGCCGTGTCACGCTGACCATTACTACTTTGTCCCTCCGTGTACCAGCGGCCGGGCTGTATCAGCCCCATTCGATCTACCTTGCCTTCAAGCTGCGGTATCTACAGTGGCTTTACCTACGCTGGTGGGTTGATAAAGGCTAGTGAGACGTCAGCTCTTGCAGTGCTATCTGACGACGTTGACAACTCATATTGTTCCGATCGAGTTGGTGTCTTAATTGATTAATGATAATTTAGTTCGTTCAATCAACATAAATATTGCATTACAATGCTCTCCGAGGGAGTTTAATGGCTTAATAATGAAGCTGTTCGTATAATTGTGATTTGTTGTTTAAGAAATTCGTTGGAGTTTTATACAGCTCTTAAGTTTCTTGCAGCTGCTCGCTAGCATAATGATTAGAGCGTGCGGCTTTCATTCCGAAGGTCGCGGGTTTGAATCTCAACATGTACCGATGATTTAATATTTAAGTTATGTATATTTGTTAACTTCAGTTACAACAGCGAGATGCAAACGGTGAAGGAAAACATCGTGAGGAAACCCGCACACTGATATCATCTTTGTGTGTGTGGTGGTCCCAATAAAGTGGCAACAGGCTCGCCCCCTGTTACAAGGGACCTTTTTTTTTTTTTTTTTTTGATATCGGTGGTGGAAATGCTGTTAACGCATACCCAGCGTCCTTTTCAAGGGGGGGGACGCCGGGTTATGTGGGGCTCGGGGCCACTGAGATGTTGTGCGTGACCCCCATACCCACTAAAACCACCACCGCTTGTCCCGCCACACGCATACTGGAGACGCCCGGGTTTCAGCCAAGCAACTCTCCGGGCGCCTCCGCGTATAAAACTCCTCTTGGTGGGTGCCCGCGGGGAGCAAAGGCACCCACCTGCCGTCCCGTACCGGCCCCTCGCGGGACCGGCACGTTGGGGCCCCCCGACCCCACAGACGACCGCGCGCGCCCACGACGGAGCGCATGCCCGGCCGCCGCCCTCCCGTGAAGGAATTGGGCGGCGGCCTCCTCCCTCCAGACTCCCCCCCCTCGTCGAAGTGGGAGGGGGGGGACAAAAACCAAGACTCCCCCGGGGGACGCACCCCCAGGGGAAACGCGACAAAAGGCCCAAAGGGCCACGACCAACGGCCCGAACGCCCCCTCACACCGTGCCCGGCTAGGGGCCCATCGCTCACGGCGGGAGGAAGCGGACGGCGTGGTTCTGCCGCCGCGCTCTCCCGCCGGCCCGCCGCCGCCTGCAAGGTGCGGCAGCGGCGTCGGCCTCCCTCGTGCGCTCGGCGGCCTCCTTCTGACGCATCACTGCGCCGCAGAAGGAGGCCACCGCCCTCCAAGACCTCTCGCTGCTCAACATACGATCGATTACAGTCGGCAGCGAGAGGTCACTGCCGACTTGCGCGACGAGGGAGTGGCGTTGCGGCTCCCATGCCGGGCACTCCGCCAGAGTGTGGTGCGCCGTGTCAATCGGCGCACCACACTCGACGCATTCCTGCGTCATCTCTCTACGAGCCACCTGGTGCAAGTACTTGCCGAAACATCCATGGCCTGTCAGCACCTGCACCAGGTGGAACGTCAAGGCCCCGTACCGCCGGCTCATCCACCGGGACAGGTGGGGCCTGATGGCCTCCACCGTGTCCCGGCCGGCGGCAGGGTTACCTAACTCCGTCTCCCACCGCCGGATCAGGGCGTTATGGGCAACGCGCCTGATCCGGCGGACCGTGGCCGGGTCCGGCCGACGCTCTCCGGCATCCCGCAGGAAGAGGTACACTTCCGCGAGCGACTGCGCCTGTAGATGCCAAGGCGCATCGCCCGCGAGAAGCGTACCCGCCGTCCAGGACACCGTACGGTACGCCCGACAGGCTCGGTTCGCCAGGATACGTTGGGCCCTCTTCAACACGGGCCCGTTCCTGGCGGTCTCGCACCTATCCACCCATACGGGCGCTCCGTACAGTGCCATACTCCGCAGGATGCCAGAGTATAGGCGCCGACACAAATGACCCGGCCCCCCGACATTGGGCAGCAATCTGCCCAGCGCAGCGGCGGTGGCGGTGAGCTTCGGGAGAAGCCGTTCGAAGTGCTCCCCGAAGCTCCATCGCCCGTCCAGAGTGAGCCCTAAATACTTGAGGGCTCCCCGCACTGGGACCCTCTCGCCCCGGACGGGGATGATCGCGCCCCGGGGTGGACCCCTGCGGGGTCCGTGGAAGAGGAGGGCCTCCGTCTTCGTGACGGAGACCCTCAGACCCAGCTGCTCGATCCGGTCCACCACCAGCGACGTGCTAGTGGCGGCCAGACGAGCAGCCTCGTCGTAACTCCTCCCCCGGGCCGAGACGAGGGTGTCGTCCGCGTAGCATAGTACCCTCGTCCCGGGGAGGACCGGCTGCCGCAGCAGCCAGTCGTACGCGAGGTTCCACAGCAAGGGGCCCAAGACCGACCCCTGTGGAACCCCGCTCTCCACGCGCCGCCGATGTAATTCGCCGCTGCCATCAACCCAGACGATCGTCCTGTCCTTGAGGTACGCCCCCAACAGCCCGACCATGTAGGGGGGGAGCCGGAAAAACTCCAGCGCCCCCCTGATCGTCGCGAATGGCAGGCTGTTGAAGGCGTTCTCGATATCTAAGGACACCCCCAGGACCACCTCGCCGTCACCGAAGGCCTCCAGACAGAGGCCCTTCAGGTCGAGCAGGGCGTCCAACGTGGATCGCCCTGCCCGAAATCCGTACTGGGCCTCATGGAGGCCCGGTCCCACCTCGGCGAGGTGCCGAACGAGACGGCCGGCCAAGATCTTCTCGAAGACCTTACCCGCCTCGTCCAGAAGGACGATCGGTCTGTACGCGGAAGGGGAGTCGGGGTGACGGTCCCCCTTCCGCAGCAGGCAAAGCCTGCCCGTCTTCCAGCGCTCCGGGAACTGCACGTACCGAATGCAGGCATCGTACAGTCCCCGGAGCTCCTCGCGCAGGTGACTCGCGGCCACCCAGAGGGCCCTCGATGGGACCCCGTCGGGCCCCGGAGCCGTACGTCGACCCCGGAGACGACCCAGGGCCACGTCCAGCTCCTCTTCCGTCAGAGGAAGGCCCTCGTCTGTGGCCGCCGCGGGGGCGGTGGTGGACATAACCGGGGGCTGGAATGACGCGTCAGCCCCCGGGAACAACCGGTCCACCACCCCTTGGAGGAAGTCCGGGTCCAGGGCCTCCGTTAAGGGGGCGCCTGCGGCACAGAGCTTCTTCCGTGCCGTCTTGAACGGGCGCCCCCATGGATCCCTGTCGACCCCTGCCAGTAGTTCCTCCCAGGCAAGGGTCTTCGCCCGGACTATGGCGAGCCGCAGGGTCTTGCGGGCTTCGGCATACTGAACCTGCAGCCGCTCCTCCTCCCCCGTCACCTGCGTGCGCCGACGCCGACAACGCTGCAGTGCCCGGCGACGAGCCTGGGCCGCCGCCCGGAGGCCGGAGAGCTCCTCCGACCACCAGTACAGCTGGCGGCGGTCCGCAGGACGTCGCTGCATCCTAGGCATGGCCGCATCGCACACCTCCTGAAGAGCGCTGTGGATGCGACCTTCCAGCTCGTCGACGCCGACGTCGTCTGAGCCTCGGGGCATGTTCCATCTCTGGAACAGCGCCGCCTCCTCGGCGAGCTCCTTGTCGAACTTGCCGAGGACCCAACGAGGGAAGTGGAACCCGGGGCGCGATGATGTTGTGCCGCGTCCCTGAGGAGGGGAGACCTCGAACCTGATATATCGGTGATCCGATAAGGTCTCCACCTCCTCTTCCACCCGCCAATTTGCCACACGGCGCGCGAGCGCCGGTGAGGCAAAGGAGAGGTCCACGATGGACCCCCCCGACCCTCGCACGCACGTGAGCGCGTTTCCCTCGTTGAGGAGGCTCAGACCGGAGAGCAGTGCCCATGCCTCAACTGCTCTCCCTCTGTTACAAGGGACCTAACCTGACCACATCTGACGGAAAGTGGGTGTTTCACCTCTGCCTACCCCTACTGGGAAAAAGGAGTGATAATATAAAAAAAAAAAAAAAAAAATGTTTCTTACATATTTTTGGTATGTGTACATTATTTTTAGAAATGTTCTATATAGCTTTAACAGTTGTTTGGAGTAATACCAAGTTGGGAATTGTTTGCGTAGATTCTTATAATTAGTCTATTTATACTTAGTTTGTGAGAACAGCCTCGTGTTGCTCAAGAAAGAGTATAATAATATTCAAATCGTGTTGATATTGAAACGGAAAACCTATATTCAGCAGTGGACAGTGAAAGGTAAACTTTTTATGTTTTCATTTGATAGGTAAAGTAAGAACAAAAATTCAAGTGTATTAAAGACAACACAAGCAGTAGTGATTACATACATATATGAATGTGTATACAATTATTAAACTATTGTTATTACATATAAATACTTATGTATGTAATTTTTTTGTATGATGATATTACAGAAGTTTCGTCAAATAAAAAAGATATTTTTTAAAGTATTTTATAAGTTAAAAGTAAGTTTGCAAAGCTAATAAACACTGGTGTAGCTGCAAGTTGAGGAAAAGAAAAGCGAACCACAGAATCCGGATGAGAGGTGTGTCGTGACGTCATATATCGTGACTTAGTCACGTCAGAACGTGACACAACTGGCAACACTTTTATATTTAAACTTTTAATTTTGTTGGTTCAATTCACTTTTACGCTCGCGCCATCGTGCCTGACCTTTTAGTTTCTAAGATGTAGACTGGCGTGGAGTATCCGTATTTATGTTTTGTACTTGAATACAAGAAATAATAGTATTAAACACTTTACCAAAAACAACATTTTTATATATAGAAATTATATAAGGTAAAACATATTTAACTATTGTTTTAAATTGGCTTTAAAGTAGCTCGCTGGCATAATGGTTAGAGCGTGCGGCTTTCATTCCGAAGGTCGCGGGTTCGAACCTCGGCATGTACCACTTAATATTTAAGTTATGTACATTTGTGAGCTTTAGTTACAACAGCGAGATACAAAAAAAACGGTGAAGGAAAACATCGTGAGGAAACCCGCACACTGATATCATCTTTGTGTGTGTGTGTCTGTGGTGGTCCCATTAAAGTGGCAACAGGCTCGCCCCCTGTTACATGGGACCTAATCTGACCACATCTGGCGAAACGTGGTTTATTGGGTGGTTTATTCACCTCTGCCTACCCCTAATGGGAAAAAAGCGTGAAAATATAAAAAAAAAAAATGGGCGAAATTAAACTAAATACCTGCGAATCCTGATGGGGCAGCTTATTGTTATCATGTATGAGCTCTCGTACCTGCTATATGTTTATATCGAAGAGGTACCGGATTTACCTTCACTTATCTTGAGTTTTCGGTGAAAGACAATATCCAAAGGAAATTGATGTTTTATAAGAAAAAAAGCTTTTATCTATATGTCAATACGCTAACTCAAACTTGGCCGGTGTGATTGATATATGACTGATCATCTGCAAGTGGATAGTTTATTGTTATATTTATTATCTGTTTAGAACTAAAGAATGTATGTGAAGATGTTGTTCACGATGCCAATGGAGTTATTTCTCCACCTTTAGAACCAAATTGAATAGTAATTCGCATACATCCAAGATCGTTTCTCATACATGAATGTAGCACGAGCTTAATGTTTCATAAACTTCTGCTGGATCATTTATTTGAAATGATCCTTGCGATATTCTATCGTTAATTAATAGCTCATGAAAGCAATATTTCACTCTTAATCTTTGATTTTAATAGGAATACTCATTAGCGTAATCAACTCGGCGCCGTACAAATGTATTTTCATATCGCCATTCGAGATTGAGAAATTTACGATTCTCGATTTACAGATGCAATGATGATGTGTGTTGCTATGTTGGTTACTAGGTAATACTTATTTATAATATAATATATATGTGTATATATAAACTAGTATCAAAATAACAGCTTATTACATAATTCACAAGGTTCTTTGTAGTTATAAAATTATATATAGATCGCAAAATAAAATCGAAATGTCAGTACTAAACGATCATTTCGCCTAGAGATATTTTTGTATTTACTTATATTATTGTCTGTTTTATGTATCTTTGTATAATTAAGCATTATTATTTTTATCATCCGTATTCAGTCTCTATTTGCCAAGGTTGCTAGCACAGATTGCTGTCTAGGCATTAAATTTGCCATTTACGAGGCGTGATATAAATGTATGTTTGTATGACAGAGAAATAAATGTTTAAACTGTTTTTTAGTAAAGAAGATAGCTATCATTAAGAATCGTAAAGTAAATTAATATTTCCATAATTAAACATATAAATAGCTCCTGCTATAATAGCTATTTCCTGAATGGAAGTAAGTTTGAACGATTTAAAATAAATTAGGTTAATTAGGTAATACAATAGTTTATTTCACGCTTGTGACAGTGTGTCTGTAAATGGCCATATAGTTAGTTTTTTGTTGGTCTCAGATGTTAGTGACATAAGTATTGCTTCATTCATCCGGTCGTGTTGTTGCTGAGAATTCGGGCACGGTGCGCACGCGCCGGCCCGCCCGTATGCGTGCTCGCTCACACCGTCACGAATCGAACAACGGAGAAATAACTTAACTTTTATATAAGAAAAAAAAAATGTAAACCGACCTCGTGTTACATCAAGAACTGGATGAATCAGTAAATAATCATGACCTTCGTTTTTTTATTTAATTCATCCATAAGATGAGCAAATCTCGATGATCCGACTAGACGAGGGAGACATTCACCTGATGGTAGGTAATGCTCCTGTCTTTAACGCGGCGCTAGTTAAGATGATATACACAACACAACATTGTGTTTGTAGTCATGAGAAATACAGGCAAATGTCAAATCTTGTTACCCCAGTAATTTCACGAGCTATACTTTTGTACTAGTGATAGGTCTGTTTCCAACGTCACTTAGATAGGAACTACCGCAGCTTCTATTTACGCGAATAGTAGTGTGCACCATTACTGTGATTCCGATTCGAAGGAAATTGTAGTTACTACGGTACTAAGTTACTTGGGTAACGAGATATATCATCTTATGTCTTAAGGCGACGTGTGCAATGTGGTGCTGTGTATACCATCATAACTAGCGCCACGTTATGGGCAGGTAGGTTACTTAGTATCAAGTGAACGTCCCGCTCGTATCGTGGCTAGTTAGGCCAATTCAATTCAGTAATTTTTTTCTTATTATTAAGATGATTTTTTTTTACCACAAACCTAATATTTCCAAACATGGAAGACGTAATTATTGTTGAAAGCTAGAACACAGTAATGTCTGCATACTATTATTTACCACTTGCGAAAGTAGAAGCTCTGGTACCTACAGTCTTCGGCAAAAGAGACCTATTACCAGTAAAGTTATAAATTAGGTAATGCTAACATATTAGCTATATATATAAAACATATTGTAATTAATGTTACACATAATCCTTTGCGATTATTATGAGTTATAATAGGGGGACCGGAAAGTAATGTCGTTTCTGCGCATGCCAATACTTGATTGTCATTTGTCAGCTCATTGTTTTGTTCAGAGGCGTACCAAAGACATTGTGAGGTTATAGTGATTTCTTTACTTATAGACAATTGAATTACAATTTTTTTTTGTAATTTTGGGTAAAATGGCCAGCCAAATACCAGAAGAGGTACACATCCGGCATTGCATGCTCTTTGAGTTTCGCAAGGGAAATAACGCAACAGTTGCTACCAAAAACATTTGCGATGTTTATCCAAATGCACTGGACATTCGTAAATGCCAAAGGTGGTTTTCCAAGTTCAAATCGGGTAATTTTGATCTTTCCGACTCGTATCGATCAGGAAGACCATCAGCGTTAGACAACGACGTGTTAAGGGCGGAAGTGGAAGCAAATCCGTGTCAGACGATCGAGGAATTGTCAAACAGTCTCAACAAACCTTGGTCGACCATCCAAGAACATTTGAAGCAGATTGGAAAAGTAAGCAGAGCAGGTGTTTGGGTCCCGCATAATCTGTCCGAACAGAATAAGGCTAACCGATCAATCACATGCAACTTATTGCTTCAACGACACAACACAGAAGCGTTTTTTGATCGCTTGATCACAGGAGATGAGAAATGGGTCCTGTATGATAACCCAAAACGCAAAAGGCAGTGGCTCTCTCCAAATGAAATCCCTCGGAGTACTGCTAAGCCAGGTTTACACCCCAAAAAAGCGCTTTTGTGTGTTTGGTGGAGTATTCGCGGCATTGTTCATTTTGAATTACTGAAACCTGGAGAAACTGTTACTGCAGACCTCTACAGCGAACAATTGCAGCGAGTCAATCAATCTTTAATTGAAAAGTGGCCAGCGATTGTCAACCGAAAAGGCGTCATTCTCCAACATGACAATGCAAGACCGCACTGCGCAAGGCGAACTCTAGAAAAAATTAATGAATTGGGGTGGGAGGTGCTGCCTCATCCACCATATTCGCCCGATGTTGCACCATCGGATTTCCACTTATTCCGAGCGCTGCAACACTTTTTAAGTGGCAAAACATTTGCAAATTTGGATGATATCCAAAATGCCATCTCTAGATATTTTGCCGAAAAACCAATTAATTTTTGTCGATCAGGGATTGAAAATTTACTCACTAGATGGCAAAAGGTTATTGACAATGATGGGGAATACATCATTGATTAAAAATAAAGACTCGTTAAAAATGTATGTGTTTGTATTTAGCGTAAGAAAACGACATTACTTTCCGGTCCCCCTAATATATATATATATATAATTAAAGTAGAAATTGTCCAGGCTAGCAGCACTTTATATACATGGCAGCACAGTTTTACCTTCATGTTGATTTTAGCTTGCTTTAGGGTAGGTCTATCGCTCTCAGAAAAAAAACGTGGCTCGTATGTAAAGTATTGATGTATATAATTTGAAGAAAAATATACAAATAAAGTAAATATAAATATATTAAATAAAGAGTAAATATTTGATGTACTAACACTAATACTGCTTAATATAGATATAAAGTAAATATTATAAAACAACAGTGATGGTATAGTTGTGAATCAATGCCTCTAAGTTTCTTTGATGTATTTCTCTGTACAGCTAGCAATAAAATGTTTACGTTGTAATTTATATCAATCACAGTTTTCTATTTATAATACGGCTACAATAACCGACATTAGAAAAAGTTTACTCACACTTTGAAATGTTGACTATTCCAATCATTCGCTGTTTAGTTCGGTATCAGTGACCTTTTACAAAAAGAAACGATTATACACCTTAATATTATATGTCCAGTATTGAGAGAAAGAATATAATTAGACTTTAAAATAAATATAGATAAACTAGAGTACCTAATAAGGAAAGAAAAAGTTAGATTTAGTTTGTTTTAAGCATTATGTTACTTTGTACAAAGAACTGCAAATTGTAATAAGTACATAAAGTGAAAAATGGTTCATTGTGTAATCTGTATTATTTTCGTACTAATTATGAAGTATATATTGTTAATAATAAAGATGATTTTAAATAAGTAACTAATTGTTTAAATGAAAGCTTCTCAAAAACGAAACTTTCTCTCTGCGAAAAGTTTTCTCTTAATAAAAACGCTAAGATATCGTTTCGTTGTCGACGTGCACGGAATATCGATAACGAAACGATTCCTTGAAAATATATTCGAGGTGAATGTGTTAAATGTAAAAATGTGTTTACAGTCGTTCAGTTGCCTAGCTGCCTGTCTGTATAATCAATCGTCCGCCAAGGCCAGCGATGAGCGAAGCACCGAGAATGGCAACGGGTTGACAATGAAAGAAATAAAACACGCCAACAGCCATCCGTTACAGCGGAGTCACACGTCGAGCAACAATCGTATACAGTATGCAAATTCCTACATCTTAATATAGAGAGCAGTGGCTTGCGGTTTTGTTATTACAATCAGATGGATTTACATTTCATAAATAAATGCATCTCCGCCGGCCTAACGACGCCCGCCTGAATGTTTTTGCGGAGTACGAGAGTTGGACTGCGTCGTCACTTTACATATTGTGTACAGTATTACAATATCCTGTGCCCAATCCTTGCGATCTATAAGCATCGGGTTCGAGGACTTCACTTCAAATTCAGGATAACCATAGTCTATGTATAACAGTCAAAAACATATATAACGTCAAAACTGTTAAAACAGCTTTATTCGAAGAAGCGAACGAGATCCATCCAATAGTACACACGTACACGGCTTGATAATTAGACTCTAGTTAGGATGATATATACTACCAATTTGTCCTCGTTGGCTTGAGACGTAAAATGTTGTCAGGCCGCCCCAGTAATTTCACTAGCTACGACACCTTCAAACCGGAATGCAATAATGTTTGCATACTAATGTTTGGCGGCATAATCAGAGGGCTGCGGTGGTACTTAGACGGTCTCCGGCAATAGAGACCTAACACTAGTAAAAATACAGTAATTTTGATCTCTTTATAAAATTGGTTTATTCTTATAATAAAAGCCTTTACCGCTCCGAGCTAAGGTCTTAAAGAAATTAGTAATTTGATTTCTTTGAAGTGATCGATGACTTGATGAAGGTTGCAATGAAATCTTTGAATGATGATGAGTTTATTGGAGATCTATTGAGGAGACCTGTTTAACAGTGAACAATAGATTAAAATGATAATGATTTTATACAATTCATACAAACGTCAAAGTATAACATCATTTCATCTCTTGTAATATTTACCTTCTTACTTTTATTAAGAGTGAGAAGGTTAATAGTTCTTAGTTTTACTGAGAGGAATTCATTTAGTTGTATATCTATCGGCTTTTCATACAATTATTGTAATGTTTTTTTATTCAAACAGTGATAAGGAAGATAACAAATTATCTAATGATAAACCCGGAACAGCACTTCGAATTACATCAAACACAACGCGATTTTTTTCTCGTGTTTGTATAAAACGTATGAAAAGGTAATGATCGTCGCCATCAATAGCGTAATGTGTTTTTCATTTGTAAATTTTTTGTGATGTCTTTACACTACATGGATTCTAGTGCGGATTACAATTTTTTGTTGGTTTTTTTTTGTTGTACATTACATGTGTATTTGTGTGATGATACTAACTTTAACAAAAAAACAAAGATAAAAGTCTCCCGATGCATTAATAACGGCGGTTTTGTTCTACTGATATTAAATAAATATCACATACAGGGAGTTCGTTCATTTGGTGATGTATTTATTCGTGACAGTTACGGATACTAATGAGCGAATTGACCTTCAGCCTCGTGTTTTGTATGGCATTTCATAAAGGATACACTTGGCTTGGTACAGTATTTGTAAACTGATATATAAAGGTAAGGAAATTCATAGTTATTATAACAATATCGCTGTTCAATCTTCATACTATTTGGTATTTTAATAATTTCAAAGATCATAGTTAAATATCTATGTATTTTTCAAAGTATAGCACGTTATGTTTTGATACAAAAAAAGTTGGTGGTAAGTCTGTTCCCTGGGACCGTGTAGATGGGTACCAGCGCTGAGTCTATTTCTACCGACAAACAGTACTATATAAATATTACTGTGTTAAGAAGGGCGTTGTAGCTAGTGTAATTACCTGGATGATAAGGCTTAACATCATATATCTCAAGCGACGAGCGCAATATGATGCAGTATTATGTTATTTTAACTAACGCCACGTTGTTATGAGCAAGCGTATTACTTATCATCAAACGAACGTCTCACACTTCACGTCGCTTAAATAATGAAAAAAAAATAATGGAAACACTCACAGATGTCATGGTATTGATAGGTCTCTAGTACTATAATATTTCTACGGCTAGAAGTGTAGTAATGTGAAAAAATTCTTATATTTCGGTATGAACGGCATCATTAGTTAGTAAAATTACTGGAGTAACGAGTCTTTATATTTCGTGTCACTTTGTTATGGGCGGGCGTGTCACTTACCATCAAGAAAATATTGAGCACATTTCGTCACTTTGTCTCATACACCTAGAATGTTTTCTCTTATAATGGGCTAACACTTGACTTCAATATTACATAGTGCTATGACAATCGTGGATGATTAAATGTACTCGAACAGAATACTTTAGGCATCATATCTTGACAGCCGAAACTGTGTAATGCTGATATATGTAGTAGCAGATTGTATGAGGATGATATCTTACTAGACCGGTTTGAAAAACCCCTACCAACAATTTAACTCCTCACCAGAACAATTAGCTCTACCGCCACGGAAACAGTTAATTTACTACAATTAGAATATTATAAAGGATGTACAACAATATTTGTGAGGATGATGTTATAGTTAATCCTTTTTTTAGTAATACAAATGTTACTAATGTAAACTAATAAAACATTAGAAGTCAAAGGATCTCTGAATATTAGATCTGAATGCCTAGTATTGATCTGAATCGGATAACTGAAGAATTTATTAAAATTAGCTAAATTGTTATTGAAGTGTGATTGACTGGATGAATAGAATCGTATTTGTATCACATAAGATTACGTATTAGCTTACGAATTAACTTTCTAACTTGATTGATGCTTACAACGAGTTGTGGTTAAAACAATTTTGTGCCAAAACCAATCACTGTGCATTACTCAGAAGCGGTTCATAGGTCGCGTTATATGTAAGCACGAGCAGGTTGATTGGTTTTTTGATGTTATTTATTGAATTTAAAATAACGCATGTGCGTTTAAAATGTAGCGGTAGGGATCTGCTGACTTTTTTTTTAATATTTCTAACTTTCAATATGCACACTTTACACTGCCTTTGAGGCGAAGCAGTTAAATGTTTCGTTGGTTCGCTTCCAAGAGTTTAGATTGCCTGACAATTTATAATAGAGTAATATGACCTGAGAAAGCTAGATTGATTTCGACCAACCAGGTTAAGTACTACCCTTGTAATATCACTTTACTACCATAATAGTCATTTTGTAAAATTTAGATCAAAAATAGGCCTTTGTCGACAAACACAGTAAGCAAACGAAGTTGTCTATGTAAAATAAAAGTTAACAGATAGCCGAAAGAGCAATACTTTTTTTAACTGGACCAATTAAGTTGCAAATGTATTAGAAATACGATAATTTTCTTCCGTCGTAAACACCAAACAAACTGAACGTGGTTTTCCTAAAATTATGTGTCCGTCTTCCTTATTTCCTAGGCTTAGGCTTTTAACACCTTTCTTTTTTTAATAGCTCAGGATCGAATTGGTTTTCTCAATCTGATCGCCAAACTCCAGTTTGAAGAGGGCACCTAATGATGATGAAGATAATGGTTATTTTACAGGTAAAAGGATTAGATTATACTAGATTTCAGAAGACGTGTCGAAGCGTTGGCGATGAGCTGGACTCTCTAACTCTTTAACTATAAAGAAGCACCTTATGGGGAAGAAGAAGAAGATTACGACTAGTGCCAAAAACAATTTAAAAAATCAAATGATGAGTGTACCATCAGCAAAAAAGAAAACAAAAGCGACGTAACACCGATTGAACCCCACATGAATAACTCGTTACGTTTCAATAACACATGAAACGTATTAAACTATTGAGTAAAGACGCAAAGACATATCATTTGACTTGGGTTCTCACGAGCGGCATAAAAATGCGGACCGTTCATTACGGAACCTCTCGAACTGACACGTAGCCATATTAATTCCAATAATGACCATAGCAATGTAGCATCTTTCGTCACAGAGCGTATAGAAAACATCAAATACATATAATTAGAGGCGTCTATAAACTACGGTAATTGTGATTCGTATTCTTTAATTACGAAGGCCGATGTGGAAGGCTGAGCGGAATGGAGTTGGGTAACACTGTTTTGATGTGAACAATCGGCAGACATGGTGATGGAGCGGTGTCAAAACTGTCCGTCCGAATGCTCGTTATTTGACTCTATTGAAGTCACAGTGCTGTCACTACTGTGTTCCCTTTTGTGTAGTTTCGCGTAGGTTCTATGGCCGCATTGCGAAACGCCATGAATGTTTCGGTATTTGTTTGCCGATGTAATATCAACAATTTATTATCTAGAAGACGTCAACAGTTCCTAGGCTACCATCAAGAACCTTTAAGTACTTGGTAGCTAAATTTTAAATTCTAGTATCATGTATTACTTTTATTAGCCGATGTAATATCAATGTGTACTTAACATTTACATTATGTATGAGTATCTAGAAATTCAATAATGTACCTATAGAAACGCAAGATATTTGTTTTTTTTATTCAAATTTATAAACAGCATAACAATTGGTGGTTTGTGGAACACATTACAAGAGACCTATGTCCAGCAGTGGACGTCCATTGGTTGAAATGATGACGATGATAACATGTTTAGGTTATGCTTTCTTTATTGCTGTCATGTGATTAAAAAGTAAAGTCCAAAAGTTCGTTTACAAGAGGTATAAGGAGTCCCGCACAACTACTTACGGGACCCAAGCCAATCTCACCTTGCCTCTTCTGGTTGTGGTGAAATATGATAAACAATAAACTAGGTTTTGGCTCCTACCAAACCGCATTGGGCTAGCGTGATGGAAAACGGCTCAAACCTCCATCCACTCTACACATGAATCCTTAGAAACGACAGCTTCTAGTGCACGGAGGCCATGCTGAATGTGAGCCGTTCGATGTGGAGATAGCCGAGGGAAGCCTATATATAGGAGCGGACGTTTAACAGCTGATGATGATGGATCAAAAAATATAAGGCTAGGAAATTTACAAATGTGCAATAGCAAAAAAAATGTACCGTATTGCTTACATTTGCTCATATTGTGTAAAAAGTACTTAAGAGCATTTTCATAGAGATCTTTCTGATCAACCTGAGGAAAAGTCTTGCAGCTATTGCTATTTTAAAATTTTCATTTTTCTTTATAAAGCGAATTAATTATAACTTTCTTACCTATACCTAAAAAATTCATAAAATTTTTTGATTCATTTAAACACAAAGGGGAATGTAAGGGTTACCGCACAACAACTCACGGGACCCAAGGCCAAAGGGAAATGGCGCAAATCCCCTCATACGAATCTCTTCCCAAACGATGTGGAAATCTTTGAAGGAGATTTATGTCTAGTTGTAGACGTCTATCGGCTGATGATGATGAAACATAAATGATAAAGTATTTTTAATCCGAATATATTTGTTTTCGATCCATTTGGATAATCAAAGGCTTATGTACTTGTATACAGTTATGGAATGGTATAATGGTATGGATGGTAAGCCAGCCTCAATACTACCGCCATTACATTTCGCAGGGTACGTTTTATGTATGATCTAATGTCCGCCGTATTCGTTCACCGTTACACCGCCGGTATAGCTAGGAATGTTTTGCCGTCAAGAAATGATCGGACCATTATTGTTATATGGAATAAGGTTAGTCCGCTGGAACCGATCGTGGTACCGTCCGCAGCGCAATCAAGAGCATTGCTTATTGTAGCCTTGTTTGCTTGACACCATCTACTTAGAGATAAATCAGGAGGACAGCTCCAATTCTACTCCGAAACGCGGTCTCATCAAAGCCTCTCACTCTTGGAACCACGGTTGTGTGCGAATGCCTTCCTGTGGTTTTAGGTAAAACCGATCAGAGATACACCATGGGGTTTGAGTCGGTAATACCAGCATAACCCTCTGTTGCCCTTAAAGCAGAAGGATATCTAATGTAAGGTTTCCCCACTAAAAAAAGGTAGTCACCACCGCAGCTCCTGTTATAGCCGACAAACAGTAGGTCTTCATTATGGTAAGTAATACACCAATAAAACAATGGGCTGATGAGGATGATAAAACTACAATCACATATTGCTCGTCTCATTTAGTCATGAAACAAGAGGAGTTACGTCCCATTATCTTAGTAATTTCACTAACTATAACTCCCTTCAAACCAGAATACAGTAATGTTTGCTTACTATTGTTTGACTACGAAAATACGAGCTGTTGTGGTATCTGTCTAAATGGTCTCTGGTAACATAGGCATACCATCAGAAAGTTGTGTTATATTATAGATATTACTGTGCTGTTCCCGGTGAAATTACTGGTGTAATGAGACTTGACTTCTCGCGTCTTAAACCGACTAACACAAAGTTATTGTAGTGTTTATCATTATAACTATTGCTACATTGTTAAGAACGGGTACATCATCTCCAATTATTGATACACGTGATATTGTGGCATCACAACAGTAGCTCAAAGGAACACAGTAATGTTTGCATACTACTGATTGATGTTAGGAAGAGGAGCACATTGGTGGTAGGTCTTTATTCCGGAGAACGTCTTTGCAGGTACTGCCGCAAAATAGTAGCGAAAAAACTATAGTCTTCAGGTTCGAAGAGTGCTGTAGCTAGTCGAATTACTGGGATAACGAGACTCAACAACTTATGTCTCAAGGCGACGAGCCCAATGTGGTACTGTGTATAACATCCTAGCTAGCGCCATGTTATGTGCAGGCGTATCACTTAAAATAAGGTGTTTGACCAGCTCGTCTCATAACTCTGTTTATAAAAAAAAGTAGAAACTACATAAAGGATGTCTTTCAATCAAAGTCATACGACAAGTATTACGCATACAAAAGTAAATTAGTACCGAAAGCTGGGCTCTATGTAAGTAATAGCTTAGTTTAAAGTTAAATAAAAATTATAATGATATTAACCAAGTTATTTTCTATCTGTACTAACAGATCATACATTTTAAGCAGTTGCACAAGTTTCTTTTGTCATTGTATAATGATGCTCATCGTTTGTGATGTTTTGTGTGTTGGAATGTGCTACGATTAGACTTATGTGCCGTACAAATACAGATTACTCTTGCAGCGGTAATAACCAATGCGGAATACCATCGTTATTTAACTAACGACCCACTGTTCATGTGGTAAAGTTTAATTTCCCTTACCATTACCACATTAGAAGCAAATGTATCCAAGTATATTTTAGAAATGTGTAATGTGATGGATTCGGTGATGTACATTGGATAGTGCAATGTTATGTGAAATTACAACCTTTAATTTATGAGCATAGATAAGAGATTTGTTTTAAAATATCTATTGGAATATATTGTTTATTAGGTATAGCATATGCATTAATATGAACCTCGTTTAATCTTTTTTTTTGGTGTTTAAATCAAATCTTCCAAATTATACTTGTACTGACATCCTTCTTATTGTTACTACAAAAAGGACTCGGAGTAGTTTATCATATGGACAGATTAAAGGCTATACTTCCACCGTGTTGGCTAAGTCCAGGTTGGAGATTTCACATATTTGCTCAAGATTCGTCGATCGTGCTATAGGTATCCCAACAATATTTTCCTTCAGGGAACTTCTACTTAAATGATCTATATCTAATAAAATCTCTCTTAAATTCGCGTGTGATACCTGTTGTTAGATAGAAGTCTAACAAATAGAATTATTCACAGTTCTTTATAAATTTTCGTCTACAACTATGAATATATAATGAAACTCTTTACAATTATTCATTGTGCTGTACATTAACTCTAGCGAGTAATAAAAATCTGTTAGCTAATAGAAAAGTTAAAATCGTTATTTTTTTACGTCACGTTAACCTTCAAATGTTGTATGCCAAGCGATAATGTCATTTTTTCACTACTATCTAAATTTACTTTTATTACTAGTTTTAAGCATATAATAATGCTTAATCAGAATTATCTGTGATGTACGATTATGTGAGAGAAGAAAATGAGAGTGTGTCTTTCATTATTAATATATCTGTTATATCATAGTGCGTTTGTACAATCGACCATCGATATATCTGCGAAAGAATTTAAATATTTAGCCGATCACTTAACTAACGACGAGTGCAGAAAATTGGTGGCTTCTTTATACTTCGTGTGCAACGAATTACCTGAAGTACTAACGGCTGCAGTGAAGAAAATACCATTAAATATTACCTGTTACGATCTCCTTGCAATTTGGAATGTCGGTAGAGAGAAATGGCAAGGTTATGGTAAGACACACGAAATAGTAGAGAGAAGATTACGTCAAATAGGTAAAATTGATTTATCGAAATGGCTCGGTGTTACAGTGTTTCAACATCTAGCGAAAGATTTGAACGATACTATCGATGCAACATTTGAAGATAAAGCAAACGACGGATTTAATTCTAAGCGAAAATTAGTCATCAACCATAAACATATAGATGATGATAAATGGAAAACCTTTGATATAATTCTATGGGCTGGTGTAATAAGTATAAATGGTGCGATATTGTTCACTTGCGGTCGCATGATATGTTTAGCTTGTAGGAAGTTGAAAAGACGTAACAATGCACATGATGATGAATTGCAATACTTATTACAAGATCATGTTTCAAACGAAGACGATAAATGAAGATTTTAATATAGCTAAAGTTGTTATTTTGTTCGATAAAACATTTAAAATCATTGTATAGGACTTGGCTTATTTTTAACATGACGTTACTGCTATATGTTGTCTTTCTCTCCACATCTATCGGTTCTACACTACCGTATTGTGCGGTTAAATAATATATAGTAAAAATAATTTGTTGTTACTGTATACTTATTATGTGTAGTATAGTATTGTATAGTTATTATGTTTACTCATCAAAGTTCAAACAGTTCACGATGAAAAAAAGAGGGTACGAGCGGATTACATTACTCGGAATGGAACCGGCGGTCCCCTCACAGCTGTCCGAGGGGCCATCCGCTAACAAGGCGTGTTAGGGCTCTATACGCAGCCATCGCTCGTGTCATCGCAGCATGGGAGACGATAAGGCTCATTAGCGGTAGTCCTTCTTAACTTCATCAGGCGATACCGCAGTTAACACAGCATCCGCCCCCCGAGTCAAGCGGATTGAGCAAATGGTTGTGTGCTCGAGTCCACTGTAAATGGCAAATGCGATTTAATAGTACAAGTCTTGTAACTATCTTGCATACGATTAACTGAATAATACGAGAATTCAACGGACCAAAGGTTAGCCGGAGTGTGCCGGTCTTGTTTTAGTTTAACTTTCCGAAACGTTTTAACCACAACTTTCATCATTTTTGCAACAGACAGAAGATAAATTCAAAGATATTTAGAACTTGTCAACATTCTTTACTACTATCGTTTCATAGTTGGATATTGTCACTTCAACGATCTATTTAGTTTATTAAATGCTACATCCGCGTAAGCACGAGAAATCATTATTGATCTTGTTTCATGTACAACTGAGAATTACTATTTACAGAGTAACATTACAGAGTGACTTACGTGATAGACTGATAAAAGTTATTCACATAGAATACAAATGATTCCTTTAAGTTCCAATCAACTTGCTATCAAATATGTTTACTATACTACATAAAAATCATACTTTTATGGACCTCATCCCACAAGTTCCGGTCTAATGACAGGATCTTAACTCGTAAATAGGTTATTCGTCAAACTCTTACATTCACATCTACTTTTCAACGTTCAACATTCACATCCATCTACATAGCTTCCTTCTCCGTTAGTGTTTTCGTATAAAATAATGTCGTTTACTACTACTGTGAATGTCGTATTAAAATGAAATAACACTAGGAACTGATTAAACATTTCGCTTATACAAGTTCATTTATTTACAAAGGCAAAGCGTAGCGGGAATGTACTCGTTGCTACGTTTTCCGATATGATTTATGAAATGCTCGGGCCGCCTATTGGGAGCATTATTTAGTACTGTGTTACTGCGTTCAAAGCGTTTAACTGTGGGTTTAATTCATTTACCGAGCCCGCACAACTCTTTCCCATCCTTCAGTTGATATACTTCGAAGTTATTGTCTGTGTTAATATCAATCTTGAATTTAATACACTAGTAAACATCGATATCTTCTTCTTTTTCATTTAAATTAAAGCTTAGTCTTATTCACGACTTCTACAACTACATTGCTCAAATTATTTCAGCTTATTGGCAATTGAAGAAGATAACCTCAAAATGTATACATACTCCATTTGTATTTTTGCAGTACGTAGTATAGAGTGTGGACTTAAGGTCTAGGTGCTATTCATTGCCAGTAAACCCTAGGAGACAGAGTTTTAAAGACAAGTGTAATTAAAGAATTAAAATAAGGACTATTTATAAAATTCATGTCTGTGTCCTTAGGTAATCGAGACGAAGCTTTTCTTAAATACAAGTTTATTAGGTGCATCTTTGTTGTCTTTCAGCGAAGCATTCCCAAATACGATAGACTAAAGCTTTAAAAAGGAATTGAAAAATCTAGTTTTAAGCTAAAATACCATTATGTTAAGACTGAATGAATGAGAATGGAAGAGGCTCTTGATCATGAGACAACTCTTTTCGTTTTAAACATCTGTGCTTATATGATTTGTTTACAGGACAAACGTGGTAGACGTAACAAATGTTGGATATTTTTCATCCCAATGCTTCTCGGAGTACGAGGAAACTTTAAGCTTTAAGTGATTTTGTGATTTATTCGCGCAATCAGCACTGAAACGTGCGACAAGCGTCTCGTTGCTTAGCCAGTAGTTGCGCGTGCGTCCGCATTATAAATTGCATACAATAAACGCGTTGATTGCGAGCATTTGTAATTTTCTGTTACCTTTTAATATAACTGATTTTTTACAGATTTTATTGCGTTTATTTAATTATAGATTCCTGCGACATATTTAGTGCAGCAGAGGATTGAGCCGATAAATGTCTTAACAAAAGCTATGCACAGAAAATTCGGGTGAAGTATGCATACCGTGTCCGAAATCTTTCTGCCAATCTCTAGTTAAAATTAAAGTTACAATCTTCAATTCAGCATATTATCATAGGTATTTAATAACTTCAGGAAGTAGTGCTTATAACCTTATATGAAACATATGTCTGTGGTCCAGAAGTCATAAACATCACGCACTGTATACACGTGATGAAGTTGATTAGATACTCCTGTCGTCGCTTCCAAGAATATAAGAAATGCCTGTTATAAGTATTATATAAATCTAGTATATATACTATATAAACAAACTAAAAGGGACGGTATAATGTTGTTTCCCCATAAACCCAACTCTCGGTAAAACAACTTGGAGAATTTTATAATACTAATGTAGTAGAACAAAAAAGATAATATTTCATACTTAACCGCAGCTTAATCAGTATAATTTGATTATCAGGAAGTGTTTAAATAATAACTCATATATTTTATACCTAAGATTGTAATAAAGTAACAAATTAGAGTTTAGCAATTTCACACCGACATTGATTCAAGTAATACACTGTCGCTTTACGTCTCGCACTCGCTCTTTATCCATTTTAACACTCATTGCCTGGTGTGGGTGTACACTTATATATTTAAATAAGCCATTTCAATCGCGTACACTGATACCACTCCGACTTCAAATCCTTTTGCAATTTGCATCAGGATTACTATTTAATACAGCTAACGCCGCATAACGTCCGTTTGATTGACCGTTCAATAGATGTTTAAGCGACAGTAAACATGCTTTATGTATTGTTACGTTCGTCACGTTACAAATCTGAATAATGATTATTTCACAGAAATGTATTCTAATAAGGTGTAAATTTCCTAGTTTGTTCTAACAAAGAATCAAATAGTAGTATGATTGTTTAATCTCAGAAAAGATGCGAAGGCGTTATTATTCATTCATACAAAAGTCAACTTAGTGACTGTATTCATCGCTCATGCGTCTTCTCTGTTAATATGTACTATAAAAGTATACCTTATATTCAAGTTTGAATAGTAACAGACAATATATTTAAAAGGAGTTATATTTTATATTAAAAATAGTTGATTTTTAGTACTGACCTAATATACAGTTCTAATAAGAAAACTAGAATTGGATTGTACAGTATCGAATAATCTAAAATGAATATACAAATTTTTACCTTTTCGTACAGTAAGTAAACTATTTAACTAAGAAGAGAGTAGTTCAGTTAGTAAGGCTCAGGTTCCATCGCCACGGAGTTTGACTTCCGGTGAATCAAAACATAGTAGCTAAGATCGGGGATAAAAGCCTTAATTCTATTCTTGTGAGAGTTCTAACTGTAGAAGTGCAAAGAGCGCAAAAGCCTTAAAAAGTAATTAAAAATAATGAAATTCAGTAGTAGTAGTAGTAGTTAGTAGTTATGTTTATGTATAGGAATTTGGGATAGTAAAATTATATGTAATATATTAAAACAAAATTGTTTACTAACATATATTGCTAATGTAATCAACATGAAATACAAAGTTGTCATTAATGAGTTTAAGTTGTATTTATTATACATTTTTATACATAACATGAATAAATAAACAAGAACGTTACATAAATTACAGTAAATTTTAACCGGTGTCCACTAGTATACTTAATTCCGCTTCATAGTAATAAATTTGACTTTATTATATCGTTTAAATAGTTCAAATAGAATGGACCACCGCCCGTTTCAGTCGCCAAGTACTATTTTGTAAACTGTGACTAAACTTAGTTCTAGTTAAGTTTCTAAACCTGCAAAATATTAAGCATATTGTATTGTACTAACTTCACAATATGGACTCACTGTTGTGTATATATTTTACGGTTTTACTTCATATTGTGTAAAGAATTTTTTGAAGAGAACACCACACGTTATATATTAACGATTTTAACAGTACAGGTACTAATCATATTTGTATGCGCTTTGTTTATTGCTATTTATATCGAAAATTATGTAATATTATTCTCTTTTCAACTCTAATGGTAGACTGAAAGAGAATACCCTTATATTATAAATATATTAAGGTGAGGAGATTGACTCTTTTCGTTTTGCAAATAAAGCAATGTACATGAATAAGCGGATGGTAACCACTTAGATAAAAGTTATATTTGTCTTAAGAAATAAAGTTTAGTGGTACTAAATCTATTTAAATATGAATAATTAAGTCCAAATCATCTTTTAAATTCATTAATATCGATTGATAAACCTAGGTCTTTCAAACTTAGAGGGCATTTGCGCTTGGCCTAAGGAGTGCAAATGTCGCAGCTGCTAGGTTCCTTACTGGTGTTGATCCCTCTTGAAACTTATATATCAACAACCCATCTCACACACGAATATAAAAGAAGAAAATGATGTTTTTCCTTCTATTGTCATTTCAATATTATATATCGATTTAATGTTTCGAACCTGCGCATACGCAGTTTGAAACTGTTACTCGTATATGGAGTTGTATAGTTCTGTCGGTGCCTTGTAACGAGGTGCGAGCGTCGGTTATGACGCTAATATCGAATCCGAACGATCGATCAGATAAGCCTGATTACGTTGATCATATGATTTTACGGCCGTATGAAAATAATTACAGAAAACTGCCCGATCCTCTACTCAACACTTTCTTGCTCGTGAGCATTCAATTACCGGTAATAACTCTACTCCATAGCGGCCTATCAATTTGCGCACAGGGTTGTCGCAGCTATATCGATATTATAATATGCTTCTTTACAAATACAATGATTTTAAAAAAAAAATTGTTCCTTGAATAGTAAGCTCTTTGAATATAAAGAGATTTGAATGAATCTAGTAATATATTACATATAAATTATATAAGTCATCTTAAGTTTAACTTTTGGAGATTAATAACAATTAAATCGATTAAAATTGTCTACTATTGAAACATGTATATTCGATATATCAAACTAAATATAATCAATGTTAATAATTTCATATGAAAAAGTTACTGTAATACATTTTAACTATTATATTTTAACTGTTATATAATTGCGGATATAGCAAAAGTAGCTGTTAAGTTGTAAAGTAACCGTATTATCTTACATTGTTGACATTGGATTTATTAAAATCGATTAAAGTAAGGTCTAGTTCAGCGGTGGGTAGCGATACGCTAGACATGATTACTGTCGAATTTGTTTCATATGAAATATTTATACTGTAGTAGTAGCAATTTAGATGAAGATGAGTGAGCTTTGATTTTTTTTTTTTTTTATATAGTCGCGCCTTTTTCCTAGTAGGGGTAGGCAGAGGTGAATAAACACCCACAATTCGCCAGATGTGGTCAGATTAGGTCCAGTGTAACAGGGGGCGAGCCTGTTGCCACTTTATTGGGACCACCACACACACACACACACACAAAGATGATATCAGTGTGCGGGTTTCATCACGATGTTTTCCTTCACCGTTTTGTATCTCGCTGTTGTAACTAAAGTTCACAAACGTAGTAGTAGCAATTCAGATGAAGATGAGTGAGCTTTGATAAATATAAGAAAATGGGAGAACTTCGAATACGGATATTAACCTATCAATGTCCATCACACGTACGGTCCCGACACCTCGCTTACACAAGTAAATCTACGTTCACTTAAACGATTTGAAAGTTCTACTTGTTAATTGCGCACTCTTCAATTTCATTTACAATATTTCAATCTCGTGCGCCGAGCCGTTTGAGTGACGTTACAATTTGAATACGAGAGCGGAGGCCTGTAAGCAGCCGCTCATCTTCAGCCGAATGACCTCATTACCGCATGGTGGTAAACGACAATGACGCAGTGGATACTCTGCTCCTCATATGATGACAGCCGGAACATAGCAGTGATGCAATCGCCGCAGATTCGTGCAAATGTGGGAGCTAAGGTAAGCAGCTCATATTTCCGTATTACTATTTTGAAAGGCGTTGTAGGTAATGAAATTACTGGGGTATTGATACTCAATGTCCTCAAGTCGACGAGCACAATAAGTAGTGTATATCATCCTAACTAGCACCAATTTATTATAATCAGGCGAATTGTTTATCAGTTGAACATCTCGTCGTTACGTAGAGTAAAAAAATACTAGTTTGGAAAAACTTCAAACCATTCAAAAATATTTATGTGGTCCGGGAATAGAACCCGGGATCGTTGCAAAGCTCACAGCCACTATGCTATAGAGGCAGTCACGCATTAATTAACTTTCGAAGCATTTAATTTTCTCGTTTTGTATTCAATTAATATCGTCCGCAATTTCGTACATTTCACCGCGCACTCGTGATGTGCTCACGTCGATATAATTTTTTTTTTCTTATGCCTTTTTTCTACGTATCACGTCCGTCATTATGATTATACTTTGCAGGCATGATTTGTTAATTACACCTTTTTTTTTTCGTCGTTAGATTCTATTATCTAAACTGATAACAGACTCGAAAGAACGATTAATTTCCCAGTCAATGTCCATTTACATTTGAAGTTACTTGAAAAGAATTTTTAAATATATTTTCATGAACCATTTAATAGTTTGTTGAACAGATAGTTTATCTAGTGGTAAAGGGTAGACGTCCACATAACTTTGAAGGGGTTGTCTGAATAGTTTTCAGAGCGTTACATTGCGTTCATCGCCATTTAAGACATTAATGCAGCGCCCCATTTTTAACACAGCTGTATCACAAACTGCAGCGGATAAACAGAAAAATATTGAAGGCTTCGAATGGTTATAGAATCACTGACCTTTTGATCGCCGAACCTCATTTGCCTCCTTGCATTCCTCGCCACGTTCATTCTGCAGAGGAACACCCTGTCTTCCCCGTCAGAGGGTGCTCGCGACAACTCTGACCTGACCGCCTGTTGATCCTGTTTGTCAATTACGTCGTAGACGCTGTCGCCGTGTATCAAGAGATCCTCCTGTTAAAATAAATATTAATCAGATTTTTCAATCTAGACTATAGTGACATCAGATTTTCAAAGATTTTTTTTGTTTCAAACTATGGAGCATAAAACAATAAAATCCACTTGTAGAGTCATATTCACTTTACACTGATTTTAAGGTTTATATTATATATACCCCAAAAATACATATATCCATTGTGTTAACGGAAGTACATTTAGTAAACTTAATCATGCTAGATTATTTCAATTTCCGCTCAAGAACTCTTTCATTTCTTCTCTTATTACACGTATCATATTAATTACTGTTCATTATGCGCCTTAAAACTTAACATTAGAGTTTCGGGTATACTCTATTAAGGACCTTTTTTAAGGACAATAATGTTGCCAGTGATCATTTCTACAAAAGATTGCTAAGATAAAAGTCTAATATTGTTATTAATAGAATAGGTACGATTGAAGTTTTGTAGTTACTTCTAATCATATGTTGGAATTTTGTTTTTATTCAAACAAGCGATGAGACGATCAAGACGCTCACCTGATGGTAAGTGATACGCCAGTTCATAACAACGTGGCCCAAGTTAGAATGTTAAATTACTGGGCTATCGAGATTTAACATCGTAAGTCTCAAAGCGACGAGCGTAATGTGGTGCTGAGTATAACATCCTAACTAGCGCCACGTTGTTATGGGCGGGCGTATCACTAACCGTCTGGTGAATGTTTTGTTTGCTTCATAGCTTCGTCGAGTAAAAAAAAATACACTTGACCACATTGTGTTCGTCGCTTCAAGACATAAGATGTTGAGTCTCGTTACCGGAGTAAATACTAGATACAATGGTTTCAAGCCGGAACACGATAGCTTGCACAGTACTGTTTGGCGGCAGAAATAGGCTCTGCGATGGTGCCTAGACGGTCTGAGGCAAGAGACGTACCACTAGTAAATATGTAAACTGTATGATGGCTTAGCCACTAATCGAGGTCTTAATAAAGTGAAATATAGTAGAAATTATTACCTTTATTTCACATTTGCGGTACGTATATTACACGTAATTGTTAGGTGCAAAGCAGATATCGACCCGAGCTGGACGAGGTTAATAAAACTGCGGCTCGTACTTAGTTTACTACATAAACAAATTTCAATTACCTTCTCTCAGCTTTATTAGCTCCAATTAAATCATAATTCTAGCTTAGACTACGGTATTTCTAGATTTTCTCTATTCACTTGACATAGGGTTGGCAATAGTTAATAGAAATGTTTTTTTTTTCCTCACGAAAAGTCGCAACGACGTTCACTTGATTGTAAAAGATACACCAGAACAATGTGGCGCTAGTTAGGACACAGAATATTTCATTGCTGTGTTCTGGTTTGAAGGGCGTTGTAGCTAGTGAGATTATTGAAGTACGAGACTTAACAGTTTATGTCTCAAGACAACGAGTGTAATATTGTGTTGTGTATACCATCGTAACTAGGGCCACGTTGTTATGGGCAAGCGCATCACTTACAATCAGGTGAACGTTCCGCTCGTATCGCCGAGTTGCAGAATAAAAAAAATGAACTGTCGAAATCATACATTAAGAAAAAGAGGAGGTAAACAGACGTGGAGATTAAGACTTAACTTACTCTCTTTCTCTATTAAGGATATAAAAACATAGTCTACATATATATGAGATTTCCACCTATGTAGAGACTCATTACGATAGCTCTGGAATCCTATAAAAAAAGCCTATAGACTTGAATTTTGGTACAAATATTCCTCCTACTGAGTATAAGTTATGTACGAACGGATTTAACGATATGTTACCCGCAAATGGGGTTGTTATGGCAAACATGGTGGGCGGGTTATAGTTAGTAATTAAAATATGCATACGTGTATGTAATACAAAATTTGATAAAATTTATTTCTTTAATGATATTCTGTAAGTTTTAATAAAGTCGTCTCGATAACAAGTGATCGCTGACGGCCCTGGACGTGACGTCAAGGTACGTCATAACGCCCCTCCCACCTGTCGCGGGCACTAAGCGCTAGGCAGAGCGCGTGCGGCTCTACCGCCCACGCGCAGCCCGTGGGGGGCGACTAAATTCTTAGGGGAAATTACTAAGTCTCTATTATACCGTACTTTATTATCTTTTCTTGTGTTTCGCTTCGCTTTATTATCGTTAACGCGAAATTATTATACAGTGCACTTAAAAATGCTTATAGCAGTTTCACAATAATTTAAATTCGCTGATGGAGAGTGTTGAGATTCCTCGACGTGTGCTCGTATAATATACTCTGGATCTCATATGAAGACAGATGGAATATTACAAATATAGCAGCTGATTTAAAATATTTGGGTAACTTAATTTTTTTTTAAATAAGCAGATTTGAAAACATCCATTCACAATGCTAACTCCACAATATGTGGCATCAGAATTGGACTACTAACTTCTATGTTATAGATGAAACACTACTAAGAAAACTAGTATACCATGAATAAAATAAACAAAAATATATGTTTAAATAGACAACAATAATCCTTAAATAATAGTTTGTAGTTGTAGCTGTGTGCTGTAGCTACAGCAGGAATACGCTTGCTTTATAAGACAGAACTATAGTTCGATTCCGTACTGTCTAAAGCCGGACCCTCTTTACGTGTAGTTTCTATCCTCACGTCCAAAAAGTATTATGCTAAATTTACTGTGTTCCGGTTTAAAAGGCGTTGTAGCTAGTGAAGTTACTGAGGTAATGAAACTTAACTTAACATCTTGTCTCAAAGCGACGAGCATAATTGATGCTGTGTATTATCCTAACTAGCGCCACGGTGTTATGGACAGGTGTAACTTACTACCAGGTGTTCATCTTGTTCATCTCGTTTAGAAAAAAAAAAGTTTAGTATGCCTTTGGATGGTACTATGAATGTTTCAAATTTATTGGGCTTTCTAATATAGCATCGTAGTATAGTTATATATGATTATAAACGATCAACATATGAAATTGAAGATTTGCCCATCTTATATGAAACAGGAATGTACAGACCGCCCTTTATATCTTATATTAAGTACTTTAGTATTTATAACCTATTTATAATTTTGAAACAGTTGGATATATAGCCTTTATAATTGAGATGAAGCATGGGATGAAGTCTGTATGTATTGTCTGTGTGATGTTCTTCGTACGGAATATAACAATCGACTTTCAAGAGAAATTGACGCCTAGAAAAGGGTGAAATAAACTCAGGTGGAAATGGAGACTTGAGACTTTATATAATAATTTTATCTAAGTATACATAAAGCCTTTTTTTAGCCGCTGGATGAGTGCAGCGCGGGATTTATCGATGAGGAGATTTTTGGAAGAGGACTATGTGCAGCAGAGAACGTCTATAGGCTGTTGACGATGATAAATAGACGCTGAATAACTATCAGAATATTTAAGTAATAATATACAATTTTCTATTAATAATATACTTTAAACATTATTATGCAGAAACAAAACGCTTAAAATTCAGAAAATAATGAATAACTGAGTGCTCTAGACGTTAAGGAATTAATTCGTTGCCCCGGGCAGTATTCTGTCGTCAACTGTATGGGACGCGGTAACAGCGACGCATTGTAAACATGACGATGGAATTATATCTTTATTGTAAACATAAATAGACATAAAAACGTATACATAAAAAAGAAAAAAATGTAGATATTCAATTATAACTTTACAAGAGTTTTCATTAACAAAACTTGAGATGGTAAGAATCAAGAGTATAAAGCATTTAAAAACATTTGAATTAGAGAGAGAAGGAAATATCTAGAGTATAATGCGTTATATAATGGTTAACAAATTATTATATCAATTACTTTAATGAAATTACTTTAAAAACTTAGTTCATATCAATAACAGAAAAAACCTAAAAACACTCATTTAGTTAAAATGCAGATACGATAAAAAGCACACAGCGAAAAAAAGAGTTAAGTTACAGAGAGAGAGATTGAAAAAATTCTAGAGTTTCCTAGAAAATAATAGAAAGTGTAGGACTTATTATCATTTACGAAAAAGAAGTAATGAGAATGAACGCGGATGGTTATAAGGATAGAAGAAGACCGGAGAAAGTGTGGATGGATTGTGTGAGAAATGGCATGTGTAAGAAGAGTGTGAATTCAGATATGACGGCTGTTAGAGGGATATGGAAGAGAAGTACACACTGTGCCGACCCCACATAGCTGGGAACAGGGCAGGAGGAAGAAGAAGGAGATCACGTATATGATTGTTTAATGGAATTCATTGAGTTTATATAATCATTTAATATGATTTCGTTATTTAGTAACACAGTTGAGATCATTTTTTATTTAGTTACTTTTTCCTCCTGTCCTTATCCCACCTGTGTGGGGTCGGCACAGTATGTACTTCTCTTCCATATCCCTCTATCAGCTGTCATATCTGAATTCACACTCTTCTTGCACATGTCATCTTTCATACAATGCATCCACAATTTCTTCGGTCTTTTTATTTAGTTACTTCAATAATAAATCATTTGAACATTTCACTGATAGACATTGGCTGATGTAGTTAAAACATTTACACATTTGCTATAGTATTACAAACTGTTGAAACTTTGCTTACGGCATAAATAAATTTAACTTAAGAGGCAGTTGATCTTAAAATCATTAGATTTTACTAGTCAGTTATACTTAAATAACAATCAGGGAACGGCTGTCATTTGATAACTGTTATCGGAGTTGGTTACGCTTTGTATTTTATGTCTTGCAAATTGTTTATCATTATGATTGGCTATTAAATAGTATAGATCTTATTGGGATATTACATAGAATGGGCGGAACAATAGATTAATAACAAAGACAGTTTTCAATATTTACTGTTATATTTTACAGCAACATTGGGGTTAAAATATATAAAGGAGTAGAAAATAATACAGAATTGGTGAACTATAACATAATTACTTATTATAAATTTGGTAGGACTTTATAGGTATCACTATAGTTCCTGTTTGAAGCAATAGAGCAAGCAATAGAGGTTATTATACCTATTAATCTTTTATAAAGATAATAAGCAAAATGTAGTAGTATGTAAACGTCTTTACCTAGTACTTGATTGATATATTCTATTATACTAACAAGAGAATATGTTTGATGCTTTCGTTTAAATGAAACTCAGTCCATGTTTGATGTTGGTTTTATAAAATTAGTAGTCTGTCTGTAGACTTAACATTATAATATAATAAAGATCAATATTGAACAGTTTATTTAGTAATATTAAATGCTATGCTGTTAGGCCATTGTATTTGTCTTTTGTGCAGTCGGAATGATTTCCAACGAGGCAGAGCTCGGGTTGGTATTTCGTTGTTTTCAATTGATTCCGCATCGTACTATTGTAATCTAGATGGATTCACCGTTAACTCAACATTCAGATTGGCCGATGATACGGCAAATTATTGGTCCAGTTATTTGTGATTGTGAAATATTCGTTTATGTATTTATCTGTAGCTCAATAAGTTTGTTTAAAACTCAAAGTACCACAGATACTGCTGTTATTACAGCTTCAACAGTCTCGGGCTTGGAAATATTTAACTCTGATAATATCTGTTGTTTTATATGAATAACTTATGTAAACCTATAAACTATTCAATTGAAAAAATTATAGTAATTTTGATAACAATTATATAAAGATCTTTCTTTCTCTTCCTAGCTATGTATCATTTATGCTGGTGAGGTTAAGTTTACTTATCTTTCTCCACTTCGCTTTGCCCTGGAAATCGTCCCACCTTATCTTGGGCTTGCCTATTATAGTATCTGAAGAAGTAGATCAGAGTAGAAAATAGGTATATAAATATAAACAACCCTCTTAATATTTCCACTACTCGAGGTTACACAAAACTTTACTGGTAGTAGGTCTCTCTTGCTGGAGATCGTCTCCATCGGTACCACTGCAGCGCCATTTGTGCCACCAAACAGTAGTGTGCAAACATTACTGTGTTCTAGTTTGGAGGGTGCTTTAGCTAGTGTAATTACTGGGGTAACGAGACTCGGCATATTAAGTCTCAGACGACGAGCGCAATGCGGTGCAATTTATAACATATTAACTAGCGCCATGTTATTATGGTATCTTTTATCATCACGTGAACATGCCGATCGTCTTGTCGTTTCTTCTTCTGCTCTCTTCCTTCTCTCATTCCACTTCGCTCTTGTCTTGTCGTTTAATTACTTAAAAAAAGAAGGCGCCAATGTCATTTATCCACCACGCATGCACGCGTGGGCCGCCAGTAGGAAATATTAGTTGTATAACATTGCTTTTCACAGATAATTAATCATAACTCACCGCGACCTCAAAGGCATGGCGGCGGTGCTGTTAATAATTATCATATTATTAAATTCGACGTCAATTGCAGTGCTGGGCAACGGAGAGCTTGTAACAAATGTCCGAACAAACAAACAAGCAAGCCTCCGGTTGTACAGATTAATGACGCGAACCGAAAAAACCAGACCCCCTAATTGTGTAACAAATGATTGTGTGTGTTTTGTGTTTGATTTATGATTCAATGATTTCTGTATGTCTTGCTGCTTTTATAATGTTTCTAATATGTATGTTAAAAATTATTTTTCTATTCTATAATATAAATTTTTATCTAAAATCGCTGGCTTTACAATTTACGTCAACTGTGACAGCGATTAACTGTATCTGCGGGTTTTATTAAAAATGTCCTAGTAACAACTACTGCTAACGATGAATTTAACTTTATTAAGACGTCGTTCTTTTCTATAATTCTTCTTCTTCTTAGCATTTGTCCCGTCTTATGACAGGGTCTGCTCTCTTACTCCTCTCACTCCACTTCGCTCTATTCGGAACATCGTTCTTGTCTATAATTAAAATTAAAATTAAGTACCTTTGAACGGAGAAGACATTGCTGAGGGAATATAACGATATTCCCTTAGTTGTGTCTTCTTTGAAAGAGAAGTATAAGAAAGTAAATTCCTCTACATTTTTCGTACATTTCTTTCTCTTTACTTCGCATTGAAGTATACTAAAAGCACAATTGATCAAATTAAATGTTCAGATGTTTTTTTTTTCATCTACTTACCAATTGAATATCAATAGCACGGCAACAGTATGTCTGATATTGGAAAATGTATATGTATACATATTTATAAGGGAGTTTTCGAGAAAAATGTTGAATTTGTGATAATTTGAAAAATTCTCAATTGTAAATTATATTGGTAATGCAAATTTATACGAAAATATAATTTCAGGGGTTCTTTCATCCAACAAAAGGGCGCAGTTACAACAACAATGATATATACATAATAGCCAAAGGCATAGGCGTAACGCAACGTATTTTCGATACGGCCAGTATAAAATGAACCGCTCCGCTTCCCGCATTTGAAACGTTCAACACGAAGACGGAGTTCGTGTAACTGCCTAGAAAGATCAAATTATATTGGTTAGTTGCACTACAAAGGTATTAATAGGGAACATCAATAAATCGGCACAGTGGTTAAGGCGACGAAAGAGCATTGTCTATGGCATTATCATTACATTGTTCGGTTTGCATATTGAATTGTGCGTTCACTATTGTTTATGGCTGAACCGTCTGCTACGTGTGTGGTTTTGGGTTTTCGAGTTTGTTATTGCTTAGGGTTATTAACAGGAAGTTGGTAAAGCTCTTAACTATAACTGAGTAAATTATTTTTCATTTTGAACCCAATTTCATATGTTAAGTGACAATGAGACTATGAAAGGTTAAACGTCCTCGCTTCTAATACTCTGACTCTCATATCGTTGATAGGTTTACAGTGTGAGGGTAGCAAGTAACAAAGCAGGTAAAAAGGGTAGCATTAACTAAATTTAAATAAAATGGTTAGTGGAGAAACATATTAGGGGGACCGGAAAGTAATACCGTTTTCTTACGCTAAATACAAACACATACATTTTTAACGAGTCTTTATTTTTAATCAATGATGTATTCCCCATCATTGTCAATAACCTTTTGCCATCTAGTGAGTAAATTTTCAATCCCTGATCGATAAAAATTAATTGGTTTTTCGGCAAAATATCTAGAGATGGCATTTTGGATATCATCCAAATTTGCAAATGTTTTGCCACTTAAAAAGTGTTGCAGCGCTCGGAATAAGTGGAAATCCGATGGTGCAACATCGGGCGAATATGGTGGATGAGGCAGCACCTCCCACCCCAATTCATTAATTTTTTCTAGAGTTCGCCTTGCGCAGTGCGGTCTTGCATTGTCATGTTGGAGAATGACGCCTTTTCGGTTGACAATCGCTGGCCACTTTTCAATTAAAGATTGATTGACTCGCTGCAATTGTTCGCTGTAGAGGTCTGCAGTAACAGTTTCTCCAGGTTTCAGTAATTCAAAATGAACAATGCCGCGAATACTCCACCAAACACACAAAAGCGCTTTTTTGGGGTGTAAACCTGGCTTAGCAGTACTCCGAGGGATTTCATTTGGAGAGAGCCACTGCCTTTTGCGTTTTGGGTTATCATACAGGACCCATTTCTCATCTCCTGTGATCAAGCGATCAAAAAACGCTTCTGTGTTGTGTCGTTGAAGCAATAAGTTGCATGTGATTGATCGGTTAGCCTTATTCTGTTCGGACAGATTATGCGGGACCCAAACACCTGCTCTGCTTACTTTTCCAATCTGCTTCAAATGTTCTTGGATGGTCGACCAAGGTTTGTTGAGACTGTTTGACAATTCCTCGATCGTCTGACACGGATTTGCTTCCACTTCCGCCCTTAACACGTCGTTGTCTAACGCTGATGGTCTTCCTGATCGATACGAGTCGGAAAGATCAAAATTACCCGATTTGAACTTGGAAAACCACCTTTGGCATTTACGAATGTCCAGTGCATTTGGATAAACATCGCAAATGTTTTTGGTAGCAACTGTTGCGTTATTTCCCTTGCGAAACTCAAAGAGCATGCAATGCCGGATGTGTACCTCTTCTGGTATTTGGCTGGCCATTTTACCCAAAATTACAAAAAAAAATTGTAATTCAATTGTCTATAAGTAAAGAAATCACTATAACCTCACAATGTCTTTGGTACGCCTCTGAACAAAACAATGAGCTGACAAATGACAATCAAGTATTGGCATGCGCAGAAACGACATTACTTTACGGTACACCTATTATTTATATAAAATGGCATTTTTAACCATCAACTAAACGAACAACGGTTAATAGTTTAGTCCATAATCATTTTTTCTCGTACTTTCTATACGATCACGAGTTTACGGAATAATTAATGATACAACCTATTCTATTTCAATAAATAACAAGTAATTTTCTCTATGGTTAAATATTAAGACCGTTACATTTAATAAGACTAACCCATAATATAATTTAGCCTTATAAACGGCATATTAACGAGTCCGGCATTGTTTTTAACTAGATATTTGGATTAAGTACTTACTGCCTCTAAAATCTTATCATTAATCTTAATTGCGGAATAACAATAAAATATTGCCTTTGGGTCCTGTGCAGCTTATTACAAATTACACTTAGACAGGCCTGCAATAAGGTCTAATATACAACTAACATAGATAATCATAGAGTGTATAGATCATTATGTTGCTAGCTTATAAGAACGGGATCGTGGGAAAACTGCCGATACTTGAGTTATGGAGACCGATTGAGATCGTCTTTGGGACGACGTAATGAACCTTTAATGGGGGTAACAGTCGGGAAATGCCAACCTATATAGTCTGTGGACAGGAAGGAATAAGTCCGTCCTAGATATAACCCAATAATTCAGAGAAAATTATTAAATTGATTCAATTACTGAGACAGATATACTATTTGCTATTATATCTTCATTGAAAATAGTACTGTCCTATTTTCAAAGAAGATATATTAGCACATAGTATATCTGTCTCAGTAATGTCTGTACTGTCTGTACTGTCCTATATTTTTTAACAAAATAATGTAAGAAGAAAACATTCATTTGGTTCTATACTATTCATACCATTTTTAAGCTCGCTAGGATGTATACACAGAATTGCGACCATAGGCTTAGATATAAGATTGAGCTGAAATTTTTGGCGGTAGATATAGGACTTGTTGTTGTATTAACGTCTATGGTCTTTAACAGTATATCTATCAGTATAAAATTGTGTTTATTTTAATGTAATACTAAGATATTAAGCAACTTTTCGAAATCTAATGCATGTGACACGGTTTGCGCGTTCATATTAATAATTCAAATACTTTGTGACGCCGACTCAAAGGTGGTCGGAGATTGATTCGTGTTTCAATGAAAACTCGAAACTCGTACAACCGCTCTAATCAATTGGTATATTTAAACGGTCAATAAACGAAAACATGATCTTTATCAGTCCATCGGCCGGACGTATAGATCGCATTGGATTCGTCAGCGTCGTATCTCGTGACATCTGACAAACCATACCGGCGAGAGATCAAAACAGAATCGGCGGACCGTTTGATTTCAAACTTTGTAAACGCTATGCGAATGTACCGGACGCTAGTGCTTTAACTAGTAAGGTAAAAGAACTTTGAGTTCTGATAAACACGATTCCTAATATAACAAAAAATCAAAGGAAATAAATACAGGATGCTCTTATATAACATTCTACATACTCTGCTTTTTCAATGTAAAATTGCTTTCCACCTCATGGACTTTGAGGGTGGGGGCTCTTTTACTCTCCCTGTATGATAGGCAGGCAATACCTTAGTCCTATTCTTAATAGCCTGAGACTACAGGGCTGATGATGTTGGCACCTAGTTCGGTAAACTCTGCCTGTACCTAAACTCAATCATATCCCGCCGTTGAATAGAAACAAGGCGTAACAAATTAGAAACGGCTAACCACTGCACTATAGGGATATTGTAATTTACAAATATATAAAATACTAAAATATATAATGCTCGATCTCCTTGATTTTCATTTTAGAAGGTAAATACGGTTAAATATCAAACGTTATAGTTTTCATATAAGTATTGCGCCAACTTGCCGCAACAGCCATCAATCACAATTTGAATATATTGACGAGCTATCACTGCTTGGAGATATATCTATACTGGGGTTGTTTCACACGCAGCGAACGCCAAATTCATCATTGAGTACAGGACGTATCATAATTTATATATTTATAAATATCTGACATTTTTTTTCTAACGAAACGTCGAGAAGCAAGAGCTCATGGTAAGTGATACGCATGTAAATATCAACGTGGCGCTAGTTAAGATCATACAGCACCACATTATGTCCGCCGCCTTGTTATATAAGATCATAAAATAAAAAAATTTACTTACTACAACTCCCTGCAAACCGGAACACAGTAATGTTTGCATATTACCGTATGGCGTCTGTAATTCGCGCTGCTGTGGTTACATTGACAGTCTCGGATATAATAGACCTTTTTTTGGTTTCGAGGGAATCCTTTTAAAGATACCGTACTTCTGGAGGAAGTCAGCATTATGTGAGATTCTTACTAAAACCCCCTTGGAGGCCTACAGCAGTGCATTAAGAGAGGCTCCGATATCTCATATAGAAAGGACTAGTGCCCCTCTACACTTTGTGTTAACACGTCTCTGAGGAGGGGGCCTAACCCTGCTAGGAACCATCGCTGAGCCATATGCTGTCCTACGCAGGTTCGCTTGTTAAGCTATAAGGAAGTAATAAATATATAACAAAGTATATCTCATCGCTCTTATTTTAAGTAGTAGTTTATTGGAAAATTTACTTTAAAGCTTTATTTTAAACTGTAATATTTGCTTTTCTATTTAACTGTTTATAGTCTAAATGTCTATGAATCTGTTTGCCGCCGCAGTACGAATAATATGATGTGAAAGACTGTAAATATTGAAATTACTGAAGTACCCAGATTTAATATCTTATGCTAAGACGATCAGTCTGATCTGTTTTGTAAATGTATTCATTAGATAATCATTGTTGTTGCCAGTAATTTACAGAACTTGACGTATTACAGATCTTCGAGTTCGGATTGTTTCTTACTGTCTCGTCTCTCTCTGGTATGATACGTGTTTTAATTCTGCTTGTCTTGTCGCTTCGTCGCGCTGAAACTACCGGCGGATATTGACTAGCGTGTAATATTTTTTACTTACCTCTTTATAGAAACATCAATCATAATAAAGTTGAATTATAGTACCAGTTTATTTAAAACCGATGGGAAGCGTTAAAAGCGCCGATTTTATGGATCATGCTGTAGGTGGTCCGTCGGCCGTACCGAACAATAAAGCATATTGATTAATTCACCGACGCCGGCGCGGGCTAACGAGGAACTATTCGGGGTCAGATGCGGTACGATTTGTATCCGGACTGCGGGCCCACCGGCGGGCTTTGTGCTCCGAGAAAAATTGGGCGTCTCTTTATATTAATTTCGCTTTTATTGCGATACTGGTTTATGCCGTTCCTTTAATTGCTAATGCTGCGGTAGAAGCAAAGCTTTGTATACTTCCGTAATTCCATGTGATTAAAAGCGAAAATAATCTAGTTATTTGTAGTAACCGTTATAAATGATTAATAACTGTTCTTCTTCTTAACGTGCCTCTCCAACTAGAGAAGGTTGGCGATCAGCGTGATACAGTGATATTAATAAACATACAGCAGACATTTATTCCTTCCTGTCATTCCTTCTTATTGCATCTTGGTTCGTACTTCATAATGAGAACAGTAATTGATATAAGCAGTCTGCCAAAGTTAAAGTATCCGTCTAGAGGGAAAGACAGAATTGAAGAGAAGAATGAATATTCTTCTTTTACACCAGTACCATTTGCTTTCAATCATCGCCGTTTACCATTAAGTACGATTGTAGTCTAGTCTTTACAATTAAAAAATCTGTGAACAATGAATTCTTGATCATGTATCTAATATTAATTGGCAAGTATCAAATATCAGATTTCGCATTAATACATAATATTTATAGTACAGATATTAATATTGTTAATAATAACAAAACTTAAATAGTTCTCTTAGTATTCGTCTCGCTTAAGTTTCCCAGAGAGAATCACAACCATTGTCCTGCAAGCTGAGAAAGTGCGGGTTGGCGGATGTCACAAGTCCTTGAAAACTATTGAGCTTGATTTCCTCTTTGAACTTAAATCCCAATCCTTTTATTATAATAAAATTTGAGACCAACATTAGTATATTAAACAACAAAACCAAAGTAATACATTATATAATAATACTTATTCGTATTTTTTGCTTACTTTAGTTCCTTATAAATGTGTTATTGAGTTTCCTAATAGAAAAAACCGTCACTAAAATGAATATTAATCAAAACAGTGGTGGGTACTTTAACATAACATATAGAAAAATTCCTTTTACTTAAAGCTATTACTTATTTGTCTATATTCATTAAGATAGAGCCTTTACCGCGATTTTTTTTCCACTTTTATTGTTTCGATAAGGTAATCTTGGTGCCTACGTTGGAGCTTAATTAAAACAAAGAATGTGCTCAAATAGAGGTTAACTTAGAACCTATTATTCTTATTTCACAGGATGACAGGGACATGAGTATTACTTGAGAGTTATTATTGTAATAAATAAAGTCTTTAATGAAAGCCCATTCTTTTATTTTATCTAAGTACATGCCGATAGTCTATACTTGGTTAGATGTAATGTATTAATCTAGGATGTTATTATCTCTACAAGACTTCCGTTAGTGTTAGTAATAAATAAATATTCAATATTTGAAAAAAGTCCATTTAAATGTATAGAAAACTGTATTTAAATCATTTCAAATATTTCTTATAATTTTGTAAACAGTTAATTTCTACTAAGGTATATGTTGACTGTTTGTCGATAGGCGCTGAACTGATTGCAGATGGGATCTTTGGCGAAGTCTAAGTTCAGCAGTGGCCATCTATTAGCTGATGAGGATTTTATAATCCTCATCAACTAATAGAAGCAAGCCTTTCAAGCCACTGGCGGAGTTCGTGTAGACATTAGCAGAGCATTTAACTATGCTACAAGTCTATACTATGCTAAAGGCTAACCATCATGTCACAAAATAAGTAAATTGTATAAGACAAAGCAACAATGAAATAAATAAAAATTGTAAAATTAAAAAAGAAGACAAAGTAGAAAGGAAGGAGTTTATTACAGGCTATTGGCAGGCGAAGCTCCAGTGGAAATGACGAGGCGACCGAAATCCACACACATCTTGCGAGAGGTATGAAAGAAGGAAATGGAATGGAGAGTGAAAGAAAACAGGAGGAGAATAAAAAAAGGAAGAAAGATAAGTTAAGAGCGAAAGATGGAAGTATGAAAGAAGGGGAAGAGGAAAATTGTTAAAATTATATAGATGTTAAGTGATCTTAAATAAAAGGCCCTGACCCGCCATACACAGGGGAATGAGAGTTTAAAAAAAAAAAAAAAAAAAAAAAAAAAACAACCATCATGTCACAAAACGTAAGATGCAATTCAATGTTTTATGAATATCCTTAAAAGCACCACATTGTTCAAACTTTCAAGTGATTATCCTGTTCACTTAGTCACTACGTAATAGGGAAAAATATGTTAAAGTTCGTCCTTACCATGGAATGTCCGAGATATTCTGCAGCGTTGTCAGATATGTATAGAAGTTTGCCGTTCTGTGTCATCATCATCAGGAATCCGTTGAGTGCCTAAAAAGTAATTAAGTATTAACCATACATATAGTATATATAAACAGTTGAATGTGAATTGCTAAAACACAAAGACTACTTTCATATCCTTTTAATTGTTTACTGTCTTTCTTTTGTGATAATGGATATGTGGTGTTTGATATTTACGTCCTGAAAGAAGAGTTTCGAATGTTAATAAGGTGTCAAGCTCTGATTACATATTATTGGGATCCGTTATTAACATATATATGTATATATATATTTCAGAATTGTATTCCCGCTCTCTATTCTATTATTTGCGAGGCGATACCTGTGAGTTATGGCGGGAATATATTAAGTCGCCACACAATCGGGTCGCCATCTCGCCACACGACGACAACTCGGTATTTCTCGCACAAACCGACGAGGTTGGGTCACAGCTGTTCATTTCTATAGTGGAATTAACTCCATTGTAACTTACACTGTGTCACTATACCTGGTTAGTCTGAGCGTTAAGTTTATAGGCTATAAAATTCGTATAAACCGCCCGCGGTTTTCAAGTTTCACTTTTCACAATTTTTACCAATTAAACAAAGACCATCATCTCGTTAAGCGTTTCATTTAAATATTGACCTCTATACCTAGTAGATATCACTAATATTTATATAAGAAAATATCATAGTTTTTAGCAAATTTCTTGTTAATAATATGACGTAGCTCAATTTTTTTTAAAGCAAATATTAGGTTCTTTATTTCAGACAAATATACTACCAAATGATCTCTTCATACAAAACATTGTATGAAAAGTGTTTTAAGTAAAATTGACTTATTAACAGCCATTATATTTCAAGGCATATTGACAAAACATAATGAATTTTATTGTTTTATTATATATCTGCTTATAGGCGTTCTTTTTAAACAAACACACTGGTATTTCATGAAGGATCATATCTTTATATTCATCGTTTCTGTTCACAATAAAATAGAAACCTTAATGTGTTTTGTAATGTAAATACGGTTGCGTTCGCATATCGGCGGTGGCTCTCCCAGAATTATATCTCGCGATCAAAATTATGCAGACCGTACCGGCCGTTTGGTCGCGCTTGAATTTGTTATATTTGCACATAATGCACTGTTAGTTTTATAACATTAATCCTGTTCGGTAAGAAAGGATGTTGATCCATCCTCATCATCTTTCATCAAATAACTTTCACGCCCGCACAAGCAGTTATGATACCTAAAAGTACCATATAAGCTTTCTCTTATTAGAATAATTCTTCCCTGGTTTTGTTAGCATCTCTCTCTAGGATCGTTCCGTCTGAGGATCATGAGCAGTGCTAGACTTGCTGTCTGGAGCGGACGTTTTACTTCTACAAGTTCCTGTCTAACGCATTTCTTACGACTGTGATATGACTATATGTTTGTTAGTACTGTGCTAGAATTTTATACCAACACTAGAAAATGGATTCTGCCGATCAAGTTTACCTAAAGATTATTAAAAAGAGATAATTTCCTTGTACTTAATATTTCTGATTTTGACTTACATTCAAAATTATTAAATTCCTTTCTAAATAAAACCTCGCTGTGCTAGGAATGTATATAGCATCCATCTATCACAGCGTTGCTGTCGCTCTTTATAATATGTAACATTTATTATTTCTGCGTATAACATCTGTGTATTACGATTCGTTGAGTGACTAAAAAAAAAACAACTAAAATCACCACTAAAATGCCCAAATCAGACTTAATGAGCGGTTAGCTCCGACCACGCCCGCTTAATATAGGCTTACGGAGCAATTTAAATTAACGTTCAGTACTTTCTATCTCTTTTTGACCAATTCAACTTTTCTTAAGAGAGAATCTGATAGAAAACGTAAACAGTTCGAGGAGATTTCAAAGATTATCGTGGGAAACGAGGGAACAATACGAGAATATATTAAGTAATATAAAAAACTTTCATTACACTAAAAATCAACAGCCAATGATACTAAAAATAGGAGTCGCTAATACTCATATTACAACTATATTTATGTATGTATATAATACTAAATATTGTTATGAGATATATAAATAAACAAAAGCTCTTTTAATTGAAATAGCTCGTGTCCAGATATTAAACTTAAGACAGAGAATACTTAACGAAGTGAGAGTTAGCATTCTGTTTCAAATCGACGAGATTAATATGGCACAGTGTATACACTAACTAGCTGTGGGCAGGCTCATCATTTAACATCAGGTGGACTTCCAGTTCAACTTATCGCTTTGTTGAATAAAAAAAAAATAGAGTTCGTATATCTACTTATAACAATACGTATTATTCCTTCCACAACTATGCAACTATACCACAGTGTATATAGTTTGTCAACGTGTTAAAAAAAGCTCGTTATCATTATCATCATTTCACTCGATTCTCTCGTATTGATTAACTTCCACTGTTCTTGAGTTTATTTTTTAAATATTAGGGTTAAAAAAAAATGATAAGATCAATATAAAGTTTACCTTAGAAAATCCGAAATTGGCAGTGGTGGCCGGTTGATGGTTTATGTCAAAGCGTTTGAAAACTGCAACAAAAGAAATACAAATATATATAATATATAGTATAGTATAGTATATATATAGTAGACATATTTAAATTACTACGGTATATTGAAATTTATACATATACATATACATATAATATAACGAGACTAGACATCTATGTGTACGAAGATGAGAGCGATTTGGTGCAGTATATATCATCCTAACTAGTGTCACATTGTAATGGCGTTTCACTTACCAACAGGTGAGCGTCTTGCTCGTTTCATCACTTCGAAAATAAAAAAAAAGTAGTTTTTTTTACACTAGGTATTTTCTTTGTCACTGTATCATTTAATAGAGACCTATCATAACCACAAAATAAAATAACGTTAATTGTTATTCAAGTTGGAAATAAGTTATCGGATTTTAATAATTCGGTGTAGAGTAAACACGTTTGTTCTTAGTAAAGGATTATTATCCTCAGTTTCCTTGTCACGAATATATAGAAATATCTAAAGTGGAATGTCATTGATTCATCGCGAGATCTCCGAAACCATTGCTTGTGCTATTTATAGGTCAGCTAAGAATATATTTTACATAATTTCTTCCTCGAAGGAAGTTGCAGGGATGTTAATGTTATAAACTAGGCATGGAACTGCTAGTACATGTACGAGGCAAATACTTTCACTTTATGTTTGATGAGCAAGTACGGGACTAGTTAGAATATCTCCACTGCTATCTTATTCTTGTAGAGAAAGCGAAGATGCTGCAGGCTTCTGTGGTATCCACCAAAAAAATGTGCTTGCGAACAAAGATGCCAGGAATGGCAGAATGGCTACTTCCTCTTTCTTGGTAGAGTTTGAGCTATTGACATTAATAGGCTGAAATAAATATTATAATAAATAGATGTTTATATTTATTTATTATAATATGATTATAATTGTAGGACCAACGGCAGATGGGGCAGTAAGGTCTATCAAGGGCAGTAAGGTATCCCCGAATGGCGCCCGCGTATCGGTAGACGTAGTGTTGGGAGGTTTCCCAAAAGCTGGACCGACGGTGAGAATGAACCCGCTGAATGTGAGCAACCTGGAACCGATCGACGTGGAGATCTTTGGGGGAGGCCTATGGACATCTATCGGCTGATGACGATGATGATGATGATGAAATATTCATGAATGTTTGAATGGAAGACGCAATAGTTATCATATATAATAAGGACCAGATGAACACGCTTGAGGATACAACAGGAGTTTTTCAAGTAACATTTAGGCTTATTTAAATTTTAATTAAATACCCAAATAAATTATTTATATTGTTAATTATGCCATTGTAAACTGTAATAAATATTGAACCAGTACAGATCTTATTAATGTAAAGTGCCGATTAATCTCTGCGAGAGATAAGCCACCTCAATATAATAGGAGCGTTAAACGTTGGTTAGATCTAAAAATGACTATCGATAAAAAATCGCTCTAAATATGACTTTTGCTATGATATACATTATAATGAACTCGCTTTAATAACGAGCGGTGATCAAACGATCGACTAAATGCGATGTATTATTGAGAATCGATTTCTACTTGTTATGTTTGTGTTTAGTACAACTCGTAGACCAGCCGACTAAATTTTGGACTAAACTTACAAAGAAGTCAAACCTATTTATCTACTAACTATTAAGTGAGCTGTTTGACTCATTAACATAGAAGCTGTTCTTTGAGAATATCGTTTTTCTGTTGATCTTTTCTTTCACCGGAAGCTTATATTCTGTTGCGAAGGAATTGATGATGCTTCGAGTCCTAACGCTTAGTTCTACTGCTCTTAGTTTAAACTGTCACCATTTCAAGTTACTATATGATATTTAAATAAATTTTATCTAAGTCTTATAAACAATATTAATGTTTCTCCTATTGGCAAAGCATTTAGATTAAGATTCAGTATCAAAAACCTTTTGTGTACTGTATTAGTTACTCGTGAATTGAAAATGAACGAAACGTTGAAGTTTATTTAGAAAAAAACTCTATTTCAGTTGATTACATGCCTTAGAATTTATACGTCAAGTTGTGAATAGCTTCTAAATTATTTATATATGAGATATTTAGCCATCGTAAAACAGATACAGAAGAAGAATTTAAGGTAATATGTAAGGTTGAGGTCTAAAATATAACATGTCAAACACAATATTTATAAGGAGTGTAAAGGTTTCCGCACAACAATTCACGCCTAAGCCAACCTCTCCTGTTCGTGGTGTAACCTCCTAATCAATATACTAGGTTCTCTGGCTTCCACCATCACGGCCCAATGCCATTGTGGTGGGAGAGGGCCTAAAGCACTCCATATGAGTCCGGCTGGATGCGGACAGTGCAGGACCGATCGGTTTGAAAGCCTTTGGGGGAGGCCTATGTCCAGCAGTGGACGTCTATCGACTGATGTTGATGTAGTATTCTTTACATATTGTGGTACAAGCATATGACCTGCTTAATGATAAGAAGTTACTGTAGTATATGTACATACCGCAGGCACTATGAATTAGTAATCTTGATATTAAGTAATTAATTAAAATTCTTTGTATCCTTATGTTTTAAAGGATTTATCTACATATGTAATTGTTGGTTGTTATGTGAATTTGAAAAATCTAGAGGGTAAGTAATTTTTGTGCACTCATTCTTAGTTTAGAGAGTAAAGTTTTATAATTTGTTACGAGTATTAGCTTATAATAGGGGGACCGGAAAGTAATGTCGTTTCTGCGCATGCCAATACTTGATTGTCATTTGTCAGCTCATTGTTTTGTTCAGAGGCGTACCAAAGACATTGTGAGGTTATAGTGATTTCTTTACTTATAGACAATTGAATTACAATTTTTTTTTGTAATTTTGGGTAAAATGGCCAGCCAAATACCAGAAGAGGTACACATCCGGCATTGCATGCTCTTTGAGTTTCGCAAGGGAAATAACGCAACAGTTGCTACCAAAAACATTTGCGATGTTTATCCAAATGCACTGGACATTCGTAAATGCCAAAGGTGGTTTTCCAAGTTCAAATCGGGTAATTTTGATCTTTCCGACTCGTATCGATCAGGAAGACCATCAGCGTTAGACAACGACGTGTTAAGGGCGGAAGTGGAAGCAAATCCGTGTCAGACGATCGAGGAATTGTCAAACAGTCTCAACAAACCTTGGTCGACCATCCAAGAACATTTGAAGCAGATTGGAAAAGTAAGCAGAGCAGGTGTTTGGGTCCCGCATAATCTGTCCGAACAGAATAAGGCTAACCGATCAATCACATGCAACTTATTGCTTCAACGACACAACACAGAAGCGTTTTTTGATCGCTTGATCACAGGAGATGAGAAATGGGTCCTGTATGATAACCCAAAACGCAAAAGGCAGTGGCTCTCTCCAAATGAAATCCCTCGGAGTACTGCTAAGCCAGGTTTACACCCCAAAAAAGCGCTTTTGTGTGTTTGGTGGAGTATTCGCGGCATTGTTCATTTTGAATTACTGAAACCTGGAGAAACTGTTACTGCAGACCTCTACAGCGAACAATTGCAGCGAGTCAATCAATCTTTAATTGAAAAGTGGCCAGCGATTGTCAACCGAAAAGGCGTCATTCTCCAACATGACAATGCAAGACCGCACTGCGCAAGGCGAACTCTAGAAAAAATTAATGAATTGGGGTGGGAGGTGCTGCCTCATCCACCATATTCGCCCGATGTTGCACCATCGGATTTCCACTTATTCCGAGCGCTGCAACACTTTTTAAGTGGCAAAACATTTGCAAATTTGGATGATATCCAAAATGCCATCTCTAGATATTTTGCCGAAAAACCAATTAATTTTTATCGATCAGGGATTGAAAATTTACTCACTAGATGGCAAAAGGTTATTGACAATGATGGGGAATACATCATTGATTAAAAATAAAGACTCGTTAAAAATGTATGTGTTTGTATTTAGCGTAAGAAAACGACATTACTTTCCGGTCCCCCTAATATGTTAAAGTATGTTATTATTAAAAAAAATATGAATAAGATAATAACACTAATATTTTAGGGTTCGTTATTAAGTAAGGTTGAATAGGTGGGGGTGCAAAGTGTAAGAAATTATTCTCCGAAGTTATTCTTTATATATCCAATATACTAAATATTCATTAATATCATTAATTTGTTATCGGCACAAAACAATTGCGATATCGCGATTAAAATCGATATAAACCCGAAGGCAAAATATGTCTTGCATTGTTGAAAAATCGATGTCATTGCATGCACTTACGGGACAACATTCATAATTAATCGATTTTATCGATCGATACTTTCTCGACCGCCGGCCCAGGAAACGACGATAAACAATAACTAAGAGCGGCCACCCGATTATGTCGATAAGATATCGAATAATTCCCGTCTCTAATGGGCCCGCCATGGTGTATAAGGGGATTTACACTTTCTAAACTAACTCAAAAGGAGTTCTCCGGAGGATGGATTAGAATACTGATAACTCATAACTCCAGTGAATCTCGTGCCGGGGATATTAAAGCCAAACGGTTTTCTATGTACCAAAATGATCCAAAATAGGATGTTGTGTTCTGAAATTGTGTTTAAATTCCTTTAGTATTTCTTTAGCATTAGTATTGTTACTAAATTGAGTATAGATTTTTTTGAGAACTCGTGTATTTCTACATAAACAAACTACTAAACTTTCTAAGGACTCTCCAAAGCCTTCTCTCGTGTTATAGTTTCGGCAATACATAGGAAGCAGATTCCAATATATATCCCTGATTTGCAAATTTTAATCTAAAGTACTATGCTACAAACCTTCATCACTTGTAACATCGTCATCATTACATCTATCCAAAAGCTCTCTTCTGCTAAATAAAGGTTTGTAAAACAGAAAGTAATAAACGTACTCGTCTTTTTTGTCATGCGAGTTAATAAGTAGATACTAACCTATTCACTGTTTAATTGCCTACTAATTGACTATTACGACACATCCAGAGCAGAGCAGAAATTCTAAATGATATCACACACGAGTAAAGGTAGGTTAATTTGGAAGAATATTCCAGAACTTTTGATTTCCAGAATTTCTTTCTAAAGTAAAGCAAGAATGAATATCTACTTTAGCTTAGTTGCTGTCTTAGTCCTAAGTCCTATCGCAAATAGAAAAAAACTTAACAACTCTATTTTTCGTTATTTATTCTGCTAATTTGAAAAGTTATAAAATATTTATATAGTACAATATATCTAACAAACGTTATTTACAACGTGATAAATGCGATTTGTATCGATCTTGCTAAATTCCTAGCGAGCCCGATGGTTATCGTACCGCTATAGACTTAGTCGGCATTTGAACCGGGGTTGTGAACTATGTATTTATTATTACAGTAATATTTCATATTGTATATTGTTCCAACAGATAGTGACGATATTAAATTTTAGTTTGTTAAACCATACATTCATATAATACATGAAATTCTGTTTTTATTTCATAGTCGATGTATTCGATGAATACTTATTAAAGTAATAAGAAGTTAAAGTAACTGAATCTTCGATTATTTTAAAGATATGTTATCCTTTTTTCTAAGGTGTTAAAGATTTGAATTTTAGAATTTGCTGTTGAAATAAAACAATATATCCGAAGGTACGGATATGTGTTGTACACGCTGATGATAACAGGGCACCACATATCTCCCACTCGGAGCGAAAGCGATGGCTGTACATTGCGGTTTAATGTGTGAGATTGCATTCCGACCGCCACACTGTATCATTGCTAAAGCACAGATATTTCTAAATAACGTGGAAATACCGTCAAGATGTTCTCAGGCTTGCGTCGAGTGCTTAAACTTGATTAATGGAGGTGCCTTTCAACTTAATGGTAGTGCATTGAAGTTAAAAATGCTGAAAGAGGCGACTACTATCTTCAGTTCTGTTAAACTTCGTTAAGTATATCTACGGGCATTGCTTTGGCGAATGGTTTTAAATATTTAGTTATGTCTGAGACAGTAGAGAAATATTGCGTTAGTTAACTACTAAATTTTGTAGACCCTTCAATCCCTTTTTTAGTTTTAATTACTTCCAACTGTACTTCGTAAGCCATAGTTTAAATCGTTATGCAACTGCCTTAAACTACGAATACATTTTAACTGATATATTAAGAATACAATCTTTCATTCGTTATTTCCTTTCGAGTAAGGATGGCACACAGTTAATATAAATATAATAGCGGGCGGTTTTAGTTATTAGTCAGTGTCAGTACAAATGGACCTCACGACCGGCGCTAACTGATTCTGATGCTGCGACTATTTATCCGGACGTCCGTTGGTAACGCAACCAACTACTTCGTTGTTAATATTTCATATAGATGAAAAAGCAAGGCGAGACAATTTCGAACTTGTGGTAACTTTCCATCTTCATAGAATGACAATACGTCAGAATTTCTTTTGTTATACGGTAAAGTTATTTCTATCAGTATAGTAAAAAAAATTCCATTACTGCTTTGGTTAGTAAATAATTAATAATTATCCTAAGTTATAAGACCTCTAGATATATCCATACTAAAAAATTTAAGATGTCTGAAAAGTGGTAGTAGATAGGCAGAAGTATCACAGCAGCGTCTGTTTCTTCCGCTAAATTATAGTGTTTTAATGTTGCTTTGTTTTAGGTTGTTTTCTTTGATAAAAAATCAAAATCGTATCCTAAATTAGGCACGGTATCAAGTGGATGGGGTTGAAGAAGTAAACTTACCAAGAATACTAAGCAATGAACAGATTTACAATAGATTGACATTATGTTCGGAATCGAAATAAAAATCTCCGTGTTATTAAACAAGTGGTTACAAAGGTAGTTTCAAAAGGCGTTGTTTGTGTGAAAGTAATATAGGTTATAGATTATGTTTATTATTATACTTTTTGATGAAGTATAAGGAATTCTCCCAGCAATTATCGTTCTCATTTGTAACCAATCAAGCGCGTGAAGAACGTATCGCCAATTCCCGTACGCAATGCAAACAGATAAATGGATGCCACTTAGCAATTGATTAACCGGTGCTCGCGAGCGCGTTTCAAAACGATCCGCGAGAGCACCGCTAATTAATTCGCTTTACAATATACACAGTGGACCTAGCTCGCAGTTAAAACGAAACAGTTTAGTAATCAGCTTATATTAAATTTTTACAAGAAACCAAATTTCTGGCTAAACACTGCAACTACAATTGAACCTTTACGAAATTTCACTTGGAAACTCAAAACGTCCCAATATTAACAATCCATATTTATATCGTTGCTATTGTAATGTTATGTAATCAAAGTTAAACTTGGCATACTGTCTAAATTTTTTTTTTTATTCAATTATGCGATCAGACGAGCAAGACGTTCATCTTATGGTAAGCGATACCTGTCTATAACAACGTGGCGCTCGTCACCTGAGACATGAGATGTTGAGCTTCCTTGCCCCAGTAATTACTAGCTATAGCGCCCTTCAAACCGAAGCATAATAATGTTTGCACAGTCCTGTTTGGGGGCAGAAACCTACCTGGACAGGCTTCTGCAGCAGAGACATACCACCATTATACATATATGTATAACTGATAGCAACTTTATTTTGAGTCGAGTATGTATGAAAAAATTCTGAATAATATTCAAATATTTTAAAACAATACGAAAAGTTTCTTAAATAGTTATTAAGGATCTTTTTTAGTACTAAATTATTATATACATTTTATTTATTACAACCACAAATAGGATATAGCTTATTACTTCTGAATGGAGTGCACTATGCAAACGGACCTTTTTTTTTTTTTTTTTTCTCGCGGGGGAAATCTTCTTAAAAGATACCTTGCTTCTGGGGGGAAGACAAGGTTATGTGGGGCTTTTACCCACTAAAACCCTCTCGGTGGTCTCCCTCAGTGCATTAGGAGGGGCTCCGGGATCTCCTACGGAACGCACCGGCGCCCCCCTGCACTCTCGATTAACATTCCACGGAAGGGCCAAAGCCCTACTAGACCTCACGCTTTGCTACGGCAAATACAAGACCACAATGTATTTGCCGTCCTCCTAAGGCTCGCTTATTAAGCTCTGAGGGCCCCCACCCTCAAAGCCTACGAAACCGAGGACCCTTTTAGTCGCCTTGTACGACAGGCAGAGAATACCTTAGTCCTATTCTTAATGGCCCGGCACTACAGGGCTGATGCAAACGGACCTAGGTAAGACATAAATGTATGATGCCTTCAAGTGATTGTATAAAGGGTTCTTATGAGACAAGATAATTCTAGATTTTAAGAATCATATAGGTATTTAAATTGCAAAACTTATTATGGCAATACTACAATAATTTACTTATTTATTTAACTTGTTAGCTAAATAAAACGGCGGATATACCACCATAGAGAAGCAATGTTGTAAGGAAATAGATCAATTTGAATTAATTAAAAAATATATGTAAATGGTAACATTATTTTTACTTAGAAACTAACTAGTGTTCGTGTATGCTAATTTAGTGGTGTACATATAAATGTCATTTGAAGCGAGAAATGAGTATTCATTGCTGGAAACCGGTCCCAACTTCTTCTGAATATCTCTCGAGTCTAACGCCGAATTCCAATGAAATAGACGTTGGTTTTATTTAAAGGACTCGCTCGGGGACCTCTCAAGGCAGGTGGTTAGCTAAATTGAGATGTTCGTTAGGTCCCTAATGGTATGTATCGCGTCAATCTCGGGCCCCAGTTATTCCTGCCGCCCGCGAAACCTGCCCGTGTGTGATTGGGAGACACTGGGGACACTCCTATCTGATTCAGTTTTGAAGTAATTCAGACCTTCAATGTTCAATGCAGGCGTACGCTGGATTTATGTTTTTATGCATTAAACATTCTACTTTAAAATAGAAACAAAATATAGCGTTTCGTTTTATAAACACGTTAAACGACATATAAATATATACTATTATACGCAAGTTACTTCAAAGTTTTAATACTTTAATAACAAGTACATCGTGCATTGATCATTTCAAAACCTATTAGTACTGTTTGAAAACTTAACAATTAACAAACTTGTAATAGTAAATTTGTTATATTATCATTATAATTTGTTGTAGTACAGTAAAAGAAGAACTATACCTTTAAACGTTAATGTGTTGTCGTTTTCTTTAAGAAACGGTAGCTTAGAAAAATTATTTAAAATGGTACGGACAGTGTAATAAAATATAAGATGATGCTATAATGTGAACGAAGACTCGAATACTCACGAGGACTTAGTGATCATTTGGTTTTATATGTAAATGAATCGCTAAATGGTAAAAGACTTATTTTATCTTGAAGTAAAATTCAAAAGGTCTATTCTCCTACCAGATCCCTGAACACTCATAACTCCAAATATATTTTAACTCTGTGTAATGTGGACATGTATAACTGTCGTTATGTCGAAATTTTTCCGAAACTAACCTAGTAACAATAGATTCACAGTAATAAGATCTCAGAATAGACTAACACTAAGCTATCGCAGGGAAGACGTGGATTAGTTCAGTAATCTTCTGAAGACATTTCCCTTTATGTACTACTCATCAAGAGAGAGTTTACGCCAACAATCCGCGAACTGTTGCGGACTTAAAAGAAAATATTCGGTGAGAAATCAGCGCAATTGAACCAAGTTTACTGCAGCGTGTGGCGCGGAATACGAGGCTCCGTTTCGAACAGTGTGTGTGTGTGTGCAACAGGATGGAAGACATTTGGATGACATTATTTTTAAAAAATGAAATCCGCATTTGTACTCTATCTTTTAATACTTTTAATAAAATTATATGTCAAACATATTATTTTTTATTTAAATTTGAAAACATAAATCTGCCACCAGACACCCTGTAGTAGTTACTCTTGATATGTATAACGATTTAATATGAAACGCCTTCATACAGCCATTGAGTTAAATAAAGGCTTCAAAGAGTTCGCAAGAGCAGCAGTTGTTTGGCAATGTTTGGTGACGGAAGTAAACATATAATGGCGGAAAGCTGAAGATTGTATTCCTGATTGTAGATTATGCTTTTCTGAATATGTTTATCAGAGGATAACGATGATGTTTCATTAATATCCTTGTAATAAATACATGAAATTATATGATTAGAAAAACGGATAATAAGAAGAAAGAGGCTGTACTCGTAATATTTATGCAGAGGTGGAACAAGTGGATAAACATTTGTTTTAATATATTAATATCTGTTATAAAAATGTTTAAACAGTGCTCCTTTTGCTATAGCTTATAGTAAACTAATGAATAGTCGAAATTAATCTGCATTTTGACTAATTATATATTGATAGATACTAATGTTAAATATCTTTCTTTCCATTGATAGAAGCTTAAACTATCGGAATGAATCTTTGGTTGTAATTTTTATAATTTGAGCTTTAACTTAGTATCAATTTAATTACTACCAAGTGAAGAATCATCGTTGAAGAAGATCATTACTGCCATAACTCTAAGTTTAGCGTATGGTTAGTTAAATTTATTAAGGAGTTACTTCAGTAAAAGAGCACCAGATTAAGAGAATACTTCACTAGTTTCCTGCATTACACGACGCGCGACGAGTAAAACTATGTCTAATTGGCAAAGTATTAGTGGACATACATATGTTGGATTGATGATAATACAATAGACATAACAAATATCTTTTTATATAATTATATTCGTAATAGTAAAGTTTATACTTAAGTTGTTAATAACACATAATCACTTATCATAATTACAGCACTCGTTAGTCGGCCATGAGAGAGGATGCGTTCACACGTCTCGTACCTTGTACCACAATTAATAGGCCGAGGCTGACAGACAATGGACGTATTTAAGTTCGAACCCGAAAAGGCATCGCACGACCGTGGTGCTCTTTTAAGCTGGCAATGCTCGTGAGCTAACCTGGGACCATTTCTTTTCTAGTAATTGCCAATAGCATTTGCATAAGGAGGTCCGCTCCGGCGGTTTCATGGGCGCTCCGATTGATTTGCTTAGCGTTAAGGACCGGCCCTCTTGGGCTGACGGTGTGCAAATGCTAATGTGTGCGACGCGTTTACGCTTTATAATACTAAAACAAATGAAAGAGCTAAAAAACCTATTATAAATTTAAGACAGATCTATTTCTAGACAATAACATGATGAAGCATATGCTATTACCTAAGCTTTTAATATAATAAAAAGCGATTGCGATGTTAGCTGAGAACTAATGTTAGCACACTGCCATTTGGCAGCTGAAATAAAAACTGCAATGGTATCCAGAAACACAAACCTATCACTATTAAACGTTACGTATGTTTTCATTAGGTATTTATTAGATATTCGGCGACTTTAAATATATCTGAAACCTATTGAAGAAAGATAAAAGTAACTAAAACTTACAGTACACAACAGCTACATGTGACAGCGATACTAATCGTGTCTAGTTGCATATTTCATAAAGGTAAAGCGGATACAGAAACTACTATGTTATGTACATAAGTTTTTAGAAAGGACTATATACAAATGATCATCATCATTAGACGATAGACGTCTCTTTGGACATAGATTCCCACCTCGATCGGGTAAGGATTCATATGGGAGGTCACTTCTCACCACGCTGGCTACGGGTTGTTGGAATCCTGAACCTCATTTGTTGATTAGCAGGTTGCACCACGAATAGATGAGGTTGGCTTTGATCCTGTGAGTTGTTGAGCGCTTAATCTCAAACCCCCTACATACAAAATTATTGCTACACTTAAAAAATATTATAATGAGTATATAATAGACAACTTAAAAAAGTATCTAGAAAGGTATACGTAACAAACCTGGCTAGATATATTGGTTACAATTGTATTCATTATCTGTAAACGCAGATACCTTTTAGGTTTTCTATTGTTTAAGCTATATATATATGTTAAAACGTAGTTTGTAAAGATATGTTGTTGGTGTAAATTAAAATGTCAAGGGGAGACGTTAAGTTTTAGTGATTAAAAATTAATCGCTAACCGAAACGTGTTGCGGAACACTTCCTAAATTATAATGTTTGAGGTGGAAATTGTATGTTTATATTACTTGTTGCTCTTACAACAGCTGCTCGGAAGAGACGATAATAAATTTGAAGGCGAATCATAAAAATGCCTATTGAATGTATTACCTTCATAAAAAATAATAAAACATATTGTATTTTAAACTATGTTACCACGTTAACTTCATTAATAGAAAATTGGTAATATTTCGAATATGGCAACACTGAATAAATGTCAGAATGTTTTGCCGGCGGTCTATCCTAGTCATTGGGGTATTAGCTATAGAAAAGCGAAGATATTATAGTTCATATTAAACTGTTTCCTATCCACGGACTTAATATAGGATTAGATTTGAAATTTAGACTTGAAATTTGTTAATTATACTGCTCATCTAATAGTATCAGAGAATCTGGATATCACCTCTATAATATATATATATATATATGTATAGGTATAGTACGTTCATTATCAGCCGACAGAGGTCTACTGCTGGACATAGGCCACATACTATAGGCAAAGATCTCCACATCGATCGATTCTACGCTGCCCGCATCCAGCTGGTTCCCGCAACCTACACCAGATCGTTGGACCACCTGGTGAGGGGTCTGCTAACACTACGTGTTCCTATACGCGGTCGCCATTCGAGGACTTTGGTGCCTCATCGGCAGTTAGTCCTTCGAGCGATGTGCCCTACCCATTGTCACTTGAGGCTAGCAATCTTTTGGACTATGTCGGTGACCTTAGTTCTCCTGCAGATCTCCTTCTTCGCTTCTCGCTCTTACCATTGTTCTCTGTACGACTTGAAGGCTTTTTACAAGGCTCACTGTAAGCGGCCACGTCTCGGTGCCATAAGTCATAACTTTAGACGCTGCGGTAGTTGAAACGAGAATATACTGCTCAGGCTCCCCATCCTTACCCAGCCGAGTTGAGTACGTAATGTATATTCACTATGAATTGTAATCGTTGAAAATCATTATTATATTTTCCCAACTGGAAGTAATAAGAGCATATGGAAAAAATTATTAATACTTTGACTCTTTAAGTATATCGTATGATGTTCGAGAAGCATTTCGTTATGTTAATAAAAATTTGATGCGATACTATAACATCTTGCTTGGCCTTTCGACTATTGTTGTTAACGATTTCCTTATTATGGTTCATATGTGGCAATCGATTGGTTTATATATTTTATACTGATTTCAATATACAAAGTAGTTATCTCTTACTGGAGATCATCTAGATGAATATAGCTATTTAGTATCAGGCTATTTATTTTAAAAATTTTATAGATCCTTCATCATTTACAAATATTTTCATTTTGTATTATTTATGCGGTTCCTATAGTAATGATTGATAAAGAAAATCATTTGCAGCCAATTTTCTATAGCCAAGCAAAGCGAACGGTTATTAGCTAGTATATATAAGAGATTTTCACCTATGTAGAGACTCATTACGAAGTCTCTGGAACCTTAGGCTTATAGATTTCCAATTTAGAAGGAATATATATGGGTGTAGGGGTTCTGTCCAACGTCTTATGAAGCTCAAGTCAAACTCAAAGAGCAGCTAGTATAACATATTATCATTGTATAATCACACTACGTTGAGAATCAAATAGTAATAAAAACTTTATATGCCTACATGTTACATATGCGAGTCATCCATCCATCCAATCAGCCGGAAGACGTCCACTGTTGGACAAAGGCCTCCCCCAAAGATTTCCACTCAGACCGGTCATATGCGAGTATCATTAAGTAATTATTTGCATAACAAATCAAGTTTAGTATTGCAATATATATGTATTAATAATCACCCTAAAATTTAAGAGAAACTTAAAGCAAACACAATTATGAATGTACAAACAAACATATAAATAATTATAACGTCAATCGTTACAAATATAACTCGCAACGAACGATCAATTCGAAGTTGTTCATCAAATTAGAAACTATAAAATAAATGGCGTCGATAAAACTTAATTACAAAACTAAGTAAACTTCGTCAATTTGAAATCATAACTTGGAATATAACACCAAAAATAACTTTAGATGAATAAATATGCAATAAGTTTTAACACGCTTAATATATTATTGAAAGATGAAGCTTTAAGTATATACTAGCTCTCACCCCCGCTTTGCTAGCTTTGGTTTAGACCTAAACTTGGTATTTATCTGAAACATTCCTTCAGAGCAACCGCAGCCGCTAATGGCTTTTCTTTACCAACCGTTACTATAGCAACCGCATAAATAATACGAAATGAAAATATTTATAAAAGCGAATTGGACGTAAATAGTGAAGGATCTATGAAATTCAAAAGATAAATAGCCTATAACCATCTATAGATCATTGCGCGTAGATTGCTCATATACCCATATCGGTACGTTCACTAGTTTTCACGTGATTAGCGAACAAAGAGAAACCGTTATCAATATCTATCTAATCCCTGCCTTAGGAGCTTAGGATCAGGATTTCCGGAAGACTTCTGCTCAAAGGATACTTCTGTGAATGATCTGATTCTAATAGCTCTTAAAGCAGCCATTTCTGTTTCGGATTAAAGGGAGTTGTAGCTGATGAAATTACTGTGGTAACAAGTCTTATCGTCTATTGTCTGAAAGCAATGAGCGCAATGTGGTGCAGCGTATAACAATCTAACTAACGCCAAGTTGTTAAGAGCAGGAGTATCACTCATCATATGAACGTCTTGCTCTTGTTACTTTATAAATATAAAAAAATAATTAAAAAAACTTTCGAACTCATTGCAGTTGTCCAAATTGAGACAAGAGACGTTAAGTCCGAAATAATGTCACTAGCTACAACGCCCTTCGAACTGGAACACAGTGTTCGCACACTACTGTATTGTTGCAGGAATAGAGGTCGCCGTGGTCTCCGTTGACGTAGATCACGAGTAAATTCGACTAAACTATTTAACTCAATAATAAGAGTAAGAAGGAAAAAAAACTTATGAGTACATTGAGTAGTGTTGTCCGTGGCAGCTTCACGCTGACCACCATTACCATGACAAGCCAATTTGGTTGACGCGTGTGAGGAGTTAATTGATGGAGCATCGGCGTATGGGGGCGACCTCTGATGGACAAGTTTCGTAATCTCTCTTAGCGTCGGTTGTCTGGTTAATGAAGCTCGGTGCAGCGACGGTGATTGAATAAACGGTACATTCCAAAATTATACAACAAACATGTTACAAACACTTTCACTGGATACCGACATATTCTATGCCATATTGCTTTATTGTTTTATCTAAAATTGTTGGTAATATATATATATTAACAACAATAACCTGCAAATGTTTAAATAAACTTATTGTTTTGATGTTGTGTATACAAACATGGTTACTTTATAGAGAAACCTCACTGGTAGTAAGTCAATGTGTTTTTCCCCACTGGCATTTTTGTGTCTGGGCTTATAATTCTAATCTTTACATTTCTTTCTTTGTTATCCTCAGTATCTTCTTTCTTTCTTTGTCTTCTTCTTTCTCCCTCCATTCTATTTCCTTTCATACTTTGCTCTCAAAATAAGGGAGATAGCTGTGCTTTATTAAACCAAACTGTAGTAAGTCTCTGTTGCCGGAGATCGTCCAGGAGGCTACCACCGCAACGTCTATTTTTACCGTAATACACTAATGTGCCAACATTAGTATGTTCGGTTTGAAGGGTGTTGTAGTTAGAGAAGTTACTGAGGTGACGAGATTTAACGTCCTAAGTCAGTCAGTGCAGGTGCAGCGCCATATTGTTATGGGCAAGCGTATCACTTACTAGTTGAACATCTTACTCGTGTCATTGCTTCGTCGAATAAAAAGAATTAAATGGCTATTGTCTATCGGCTGATGATGATGATAATTAAATGGTGAATAAGATATTATCAGCATGCATGGTGATCAGCGCTGACGAAGAAAGTAATATTGGAGAACTATCTAACAACATTTATATTGGTTGTAGATTTTTCTTGCTCAATATCGTTTTGGAAGGTCGCAGCTCCTACTTCACCCGTCAAATAGTAGTGTTTAATAACTGTGTGCCGGTTTGAAGGGTGTTATAGCTAAGCAAATTACTAAAGTAACAAAATTTAACATAACAAGTAACGAACACAATTTACTGCAGTGTATATTATGAAAACAATTGGTAAGTCCTTTTTCGTTGCTTTGTAAAATAATCTATAACGTTATATCCTTAGTCGGTTTCATTAAACGATTTTTTTTTATATAAGCGGATCGTCAGTCCGAGGAATAACCATTATATTTCTGGAGGAGCACACTTTACTTTGATTAGCGAATCCATCGGATTTAGCCGGTTAGCTTAGCTGTATTGCGAATCCTTTCCACCCAGAGGACGCTCCCTACACGCCGTGAGGGTCAGCGCGGTGATGCCTTATTGCTGGAAGTATGCCGTTGAGTAGAGTGTTAGAAGCCAAGACTTGCTTTGGGTCGTTGCGTCAGAGGAGTAAGTTATATCATACATATATTATATATCACGCCTCGTTCCCAAAGAGGTAGGCAGAGACCACCTCTCTCCACTTGCTACGATCCTGGCACACCTCTCTCGCTTCCTCCACTTTCATGAACATCTTCATGCATGCTCGTCGGTTACGAGTACCCTCGACCCGGCCTAAGTTATACCCACTGCTCTATACCATTCCATTCCATTCCAATCAGCCGGAAGACGTCCACTGCTGGACAAAGGCCTCCCCCAAAGATTTCCACCTAATACTACTCTATACCGCTTTTAGCTTTTTTAATATCATACTGTGAAATAGCTTTTATCCCTCGTGTAAATGATCGATGAAAGCGGAAACCAACGATTGTGTCCGTCCTAATCGAATCGCCCCAATCGACACAATACCTAAATACAGACCGTACGATTTATAAATCAAGTCCGAAATCGATTTCAACAAGTGGCTATTAATTAAGTTGTTGTTAGATTAGAAATTAGATAGAATAACCGTTGGGTGTAGATAGTATCTGATATATGGTCTCCGGCCCGAGAGTTTACGAATACTTTTATGATATAAATAAGAATTATATTAAGTGTTGAATAATTGGCTTTATGCCATTTGGAAAGTGTTAAGTGCTTGTAATTATAATCGTAATTGTAATTATAAACGATCGTTTTAAACACACGCACAGATAAATAATATAAGTTAATCGTTATTAATTGGAAAAATGGCGTCCGGTTTAACTTTAATTAATAATTAACATCCAGTTATATGTAAAGTAATGAAGACTTTAATAATTTAGATGATCATAGTTTTATTTCAATACGTAGATAATACTATACTGTGTCTCTTTTTTCTTTTATAACGGTCTAGAATTTTTGTTACTACTTTAACCTGGATTTATCTTTTGTACAAAGTAATACACATACCTTTTAATTATCTAAATATACCCTTAAATTTTCACTAGTTCACCAGGAAGCGAAAGGAGAAAAAGTCCTATATATGAGGCTCAGTTTGATCAGTTTATTGAGATGATGATTATTCTAGTCTTCTAATTTGGGATCATCTATTCACAGAATTGCTAAAGCATCAGCTTCATGTGATAAAAAAATGCTGTAATGAATCTGTAAATGCGGAGGAGTTTCATCTCTTTGCATGAGATGCTTTCTGTGCCAGAATGTTTAACTATTCCTATCTTCATTTTTTGACGGTAATAATCATCATACTTAAATTTTACACGAAGCTAGAAGAGACAAATTGAAACAGGTTTGCTCAATTTACTCCAACTCTTACATGATGAGCTCTGGAACAGCAACATTATTATGGTAGCAGGTTTAATGCATAGATAATAACAGTTATGGTGAGATTAAAGAAAATTCCTACCACCCAGAGGACGTTATCAAACTATCAATTATCAGTTCTTAGCAGTCTGCTATTGAACATTGGCCTCTAAAGAAACGCAACTTAGGCTCTTCTCTTCTCTGGCTATACCAATCCATCTGCTGTCGCCTTGAATAGAACATAACTCCAACCGATGAAAGGATATCCTGTATTATGTTTACCTAAACTCAGTCTACAATCTTAGATACTCCTTCATTGATCATTCCTACGACAGATGAGTCCATCCCATTGCTAATTGAGTTTGCATAGTCTAAACCTACCATATATGTCATCGGATTGGAATCAGGCACCTTGATACAAGGCATACTGATAGCCAATGCGCTATGGAGGCTGATAAAGCATTTCTGCGCAAACGAGCCGGCACACAAAGGCGCTAATTTCCACTGTACTCAGTTCACATTCCCGATTACATATAAATCACGAGGATACCGTTTAATTGCCTGTCAACGGCCGACAAATAAAATTTTCGATGCAAAAATAAATGATTCACGATATTTCTATTCATTAATTCATGTGTTTAATAATCATTGTGTTAGCGTGGCGATTGAGTCATCAATTTTAATAACGAATCTTCTATCAAATTTGTCTGTTGCAAATTACACTCACCGTGTCTGTGCTATCGAGAATTATTTAGATGTCTGACGTCAGCACATCTACGAGTATACTATTTTACGTCATCAAAAGTATATAAATAGATACCTTTCCTCATCCTCCTCTTTTCCCAGCTATGTGGGATCGGCACAGTGGGTACTTCTCTTCCATATCCCTCTATCAGCCATCATATCTGAATTCACACTCTTCTAACACATGTCATCTTACATAGAATCTATTCACATCTTCTTTGCTCTTCCCTTATAACCGTCCACGTTCATTCTCATTATATTCTTTGTATAAATAAAATATTTATATAAATAAAAACAAAACATACGTAGTGAATCTTTTTTTACTTGTTATTCTATTTTAAAACCTTATTCTCTTTGGGAACAAAGAAGTAAGAGAATAACTCACAAAAAAAAATTTGATCAATAGGATGGCACATTATGTAAGTATATAATTTGTAAACAAACCAGAAGTCACCAACTAAGCTGGATGAGCCATTAACTGAAAATTGGAGACGATCATCGTTGAGAACGCGTTCATAAGGACTCTGATTGGATGCAGATCTTTCAACCGGACTTTCAAAGTCTGTCGGCTGATGATGATGATGAAAGTAAAATAATATTGTTTAAAGACTCAATATTAATGTTGATAGGTTATATAGTGTGTTAGTTGTTAGTTAAGTGTGAATGTTTAATATCAACAGCTTTAGTCTAGAAGTTTTACTATATCTATAAACTTCCTGATAATTTTAAGATGTTTTGCAAGAATTGTCAAAAATTATAGCCCGTCTAATATTTTCGTAGCTGGAGTAAACACAAGCAAAGAGTAAAGGTCCTTATTCCAGCACGCTGCTTAAAAGCGGATTGTGTAGACATTAGTTGTCTATGAAAGCTGTTGATATGGGAACGTATCAGTTTCTCCTCACTTCACAATTCAACTCAGATGAGATCAAGCCGGAGACGAGCTACCAACCGCATTACAAACTAAGCTATCGCAGCTCCTTGAATAGTTGGATCCGTGTATTTTATTAACTACATAGATAATTGCACTGATGACATCATCACTACCGACCGCAGCGGCCTTTAGTTTCGTAATGAAATTATTTTTTTATATTAAAACAATTGAAAGTGAGAACGTACAGAGCCTCCGCTTAAGGTCATGTCATGCGAGTATTGGATATTGACGAATGATGAACGATCAATGCTTTTAATATTAATTTGTTAGTGATTGCCTACTTCTTTTTTTGCACAGAGAACAATGGAAATGGATGGGAAGATTTGAAAGAGAATTAATGTAACCCACATAGCCCAAAAGATTGTTTGTCTCAAGCAGTAATAGGCAAGGCACAACATTCGATAGATTGACGATCGATGAGGATTATTAGTGGAGCTGGATATCGGTAGAGGCTCTATTGAAGGATCTTCACCGATCTGGTGAAGATGGTGGGAAAAAGAAAGAGACCGATGCGAGTAGTGCAGAATAGGTTTGTATCAAGATTCTTGAAGGAGGCTCGACTTGGCGTCTGATAATATAATAAAATATAGCTCTCACTTATATATGTTATAGAATATGGAACAATCATATGCGACAATGGCTTTTCTTTGGAGTGGTTTACGTCCTGCAGTGGACTGCAGATGGCTAATGATAATTATATAGATGTGTGTGAAGATGATAGATATAAGAATACCTTTCCAGATTTCCTCTTCACAGAAAAAAGTTTGATTGTCAGTGAAATACTTTATCTTACGTACGTCGCCCTTCAACTGTCTCCTATAGAGCAAGTGAGAAGTCTGTTTTGTAACACGTAGGTCTCTATTTCAATTCTAGATCCATACTAGCACTAGGTTAATTAGTAGAATTTCCGAAATTGTCGAGTTAGGTACTACCTTCTCCATCTCAATTTACAATTATTATAGGCTTCATCTTCGGTCTGTGAACTAGAGATCAAATGCTGCTAGATAAATAGGTCTGTTGTCATTCTATTCTCCCACATACTCCGGTGTCATCATCATCAGATGATAGACGTCCACCGCTGGACATAGAACTGGTGGTCTGTAGGTGTTCATATCAAGGTTTGGACCATTACCTACCACGATCGCCCAATGTGGATCGGTAAGAGCCAGAGCCTCGTTTGATAATTATAAGGGTGCACCTCGAGCAGGTGAGGGTAGCTTGGGTCTCATCAGTTGTTATGCAGTACATACATCGTTAAAGAATTTACGATTATTATACGCAGAGTAATAAGCTTCGTTGAACAACACAACCATACATCAATATAATGAATGTTAAATGTATGTAAAAAAATATAATTAAAAGCTATAATTTAACTTGTTATTTTTATCTACAGATAACTATTGATTACTTATCAGTTACAACAGCCAATGAAGATAACAAAAGTCATCGTGATTAAGATATTTATCATCATGTCTTTATATCACTGTGTAGGGTCAAATGGATATTTTTTTTTTCGCGTTGTCTACGTAATTTACATTCAAATTAAGTTATTATCCTAAACAACTTTGTTAGTAATAAGTCGGCTGTCCGGTTTGACCTAATCTATTGGGTTCAAGTTTACCACATATTTACTTATAAATGCTAAATACTTTGTGTTTATAAATACTATGAGAATAATTCTATCGGGATATTATCGTGGGATAAAACTTAAATTATTAAGTTGAAGCTTATGTACGATTATTTACTTAATTTAAGTGTTTACATACAGAATTAAGTTCCAGTACTTTTGTTTCTATTGCATGCCCCTGACAAGTTAAGATGGGATGTTAAGTATTAAACATGTAATCAATATGGAAATTGACATACACATAATTTTGTTTTGTTGACATTTATAGTACTAACGATGTTTTCTTTGTTATGTACGTGGGAAGTAGGTATTCACAAAAGCAAATACACATAGTTATTGTTTAAACGTTTCACTACGATATATACTGATAGAAGAATTAGAATAACCTAAGATCTAAACAGTTGATTGGCAAGTGACAGTGGCCATGACTCACTTTGGATCGCTAGAGCAGCAAGTAAATTATTAAGTTGTAATGTTATATTCTATTAAACTCTACAATAATTACTTAAGGAGCAATCTTACCCTAAAGTCAAGACAGATTGGTAATTCACACCTCTCGTATACTCATGCATCTTTATTTAATTATGAATTCTTAGCAAACAGAACAAAAATAGAAGATCGAAGAAATTAATAAACGTTTGCAAACAAAATATTGGTGATTTGTCTGGTCTTCCTTTACCAAGGAATATGGACGCTTTGTATGAATGATTGTACTAAGGATTTAGGACGGGGACGGAATTTATTCTTTAGCTTTCTAATATAAAGTAACTCGTTAGCAGCAGTTAGGTATAAATTTAAACATATTAATAAACAAGTTAAAATAATGTTTAACTTGTTAATATTTAACTGTTTGGTATTCCTTTAACCAATAACTCAAATGTACTGATCGGCTCGTTCATAAAGTTGAAGACTGTATCAACAGAATGCCTGTCGACAATTAACGCTCGGCATCTCCCATCGATTCGTTTCGCTTATTGTGTTGAATCGTAATCGCGTATCATAATCGATTTTACAATTGATACGAGAAATAATTATTTCCGACCTTACCGCGGGAGTTGATTGTTGTTGGAACAGCCGGCGAGTAGTAGACAATTAATTTAATTAAGAATATTGCGGCACAGTCGTTAGGCGGTTACGTGAAGTGGTTAGACTACCGAATGGGGAGGTCATGGCGTACCGCATACACCACCGTGGAAAGTTCACCGTTCATGTACGAAACTAATTTGGTATTTTTCGCATACAAATTAAAAAAAAAAATCTATTCACTTAATATTTTTCTTATTAGTCCCTTCTAGTTTTTTGCACATCATTGGATTTAGGACCATTAATCTACAATGAGATGATATTCTTCATACCTCTCTGTTCTTGGTGACCGAAGAGGTAAGATACCACGTCCTATTTCTACCCCCAAACACTAGTGTGCAAATATTACTGTGTTACGGTTTGAAGGACACTGTAGATAGTTAAATTAATGGAGTAAGGGGTATTTAACATATTATATCTCAACGCGAAGTGTAGTACATGGTACAGCGTCAATTATCCTACATAGCGCTAAGTTGTTATGAACAGACGTATATCTTACCATCAGGTGCAGATCTCATTCGTTTCGTTGTCTTTAAAACTAAATAAAAGCACTAGAACTGATATGACTATGATTTTAAGTAAGACAATAAAGCTGTGGATGGTGAAGCGATTATGTCAACAATTCTCTGGCTTTCACATTCTGATAGCTGGAAGAGAGCAACACTATTAACTCATATTATACCATGAGGATGGTAATGAAAGAAATGAATGAAAGATACAAGTTCTAAAAACCCAACTCCATATGTGGCTTCGAAATTAAACCCTGGAATTATAAGGTAAGGGGTTAAGCACATAGTAATACAGGGTGTTAAATATTAAAACATTTCATTACGACGTTATGTTAATGAATTTTATAAAAGCTAAAAGGACTTAGTAATTACTTATTAGTATATTTTGTTTATACATATTTTTCATTATATATATAAAGATAGTTAAAATAACTTGTTTGTAGTCCTTTATACGAAAACATCGATGTTTCCTCAAGGGTTATCCATTTAAAGTTTTGTTTAAGGTTTAACTTATTACAACGTTTTAATAAGTAAACGGATGTGTAAAGTAGAATTAATTGCTTGCGTTTATAAAATTACTAAGACTTTTAAAAAAATTCAACTAGTATTTAACTAAATAATCAAATTACTTGAACGCCCCACACATACAGTAATTATTCTATTAATTCAAGCTGGTACCAGCCGGAGAGAATTATTAATTCAGGGTCACAATGTCTGAGCGGGTCTCGTACACAACAAAATGCAAGTATATATATTAAAAGTAATATTCAATTGTAAAACAAGTAATAACGGCGCTCAAGCAGGCCGATAAATCTCAGCACTACATGTGGATAGCGGACCAAGAGCGAGACCTTGACCCACTCCGATGTGCGTGTGACCCAATACTAGCTAATAGTTAAATCCGTAATGCATTCAAAAATCTTTACATTTGTATAAAGAAAAGGCATTTTCTTACTTCAATCGTATACTCTGGCTCATCACGATAACCGGAAAGGTTTAAAAACTCTACCACTCAAATATATATATAAAGGACTAAGGATATCTGTGGTACAAAGAAAGGGTTTAACCGCTAGCCCAAATTATTTTACAAGATGTTTATCATGAAGTTAAAACGACTGTTAGCTTCTCTAATAGATATGAAAGGTAGTATAGAAAATAAGCAGAATGAAAGTCAGTAAAATAGAATGAGAGAAAGAACTAGTCCTTGAGGAATCGTTGTAAAAAAAACCTAAAACCAAACAGATGTAACAGGAAAGGATTAAAAACTGTTAATACGATAACAAGAGTAAAAATTAAAACGACATTGCATCATCAATATGTGACGTTGATAATATCTCTATTGGATGTGTTGATTGGAGTAATGTAAATACCTTGACTTATCTATCTACACCTGTCTTCGACTCCTCGTAACTGGTCACCGGGTAATTTTCTAGCTGCTTTGAATTTTAAATGCATGTTAATGTGACACGGCACCGAGGACGCTAATTGGATTAACGTCTATACAGACGTACGTACATTATTAATATGAATATTTATGTGTAAACGTTCGATTACTTAGTTCCTATAAGTTATCTTCTTCCTTATATCTTAACTTAAGGGGTAGTTTATTTTATATCTTTGTCAGCATTACTGTCACACCTGCAGATAATCAGTGATACGTTGATTGTACCTTTTGAAATGGTAACTTTTTTAAATTTGCAAAGTGCTCTCAAAACTCTGTCCCTAAACTAATATCCACTCGTAATGACCTATAAAAGGACTTATGTTATCTAGGCCGTTACTTATAACTTTATTTTGTTTATCATTGGTTGTCGTTAATATGAATATATAGATAATGATGACTCTCCAATGTTACAACATCTGACAGTTTTTCCGAGTAGTATATAGTAGCAATATTTGAAACCCAACTCATATTCATTATCATAAAAGATCAAAAAAGAAGCCTTTTCTAGCACTAGATTTCACTGCATCGAATATTAATAGTAACAAAAAAATCTAGACAAAATTATGCGTAGATCTATCTAAGATAAGTCTAACGTATTATTACAGTTGATATTATAGTATGTAATAGAACGTATAATATAAAGGGTGTTAGGGGCCCCGCGCAATAACTCATGGTACCCAAACCAACCTCACCTGCTCGTGGTTTACCTTGCTAATCAACAAACGAGGGTCTGGTTCCCACCAATCCATACTGAGCCAGTGTGGTGGGATATGGTATAAACGACGGCCTTTAGTGCCCCGAAGTACCGGAGACCATGCTGACTGATGCATGCAGCGCCGGACCGATCGATGTGGAGATCTTTCGGTTAGACCTATGTCCAGCAGTGGACGACTTTCGACTGATGATTATTACATATAGAAGATAATTAAATCTTGAGCTTTCATATCATATTAAAAAAAATGTAAACAACTACTAATATCCTCACTCTTCTGAGCCTTCTTTAATATACAGTAATGGTTATTTCCACGCTGTCCATATGCAGGTTGTTCGACATCCTTGAAAGCGGCTGTTCTTGGTACCAGTCAGTTTCCTTATGGTGTTTCCATTCACCGGAAGCTCTAGCTCAGTGGGGATTCAACCCATATCTCTTATGTATAGTTGGTACGACGCTACACAAACTCAACGTATTCGTGTCTCGAGAACATATGTACACTGTTTGTGTGTGTATGTACCATCATTTCTTTTAAAATTTAAAGAAATTAATTTATTAAGTTTAATAGTAAGATACTTATGTTATTTATGAAGAACAATTGTAGAGTATCACAGTATTATTGTAAGAGCAAATCTTCGAACAATTGCGATATCGCGATAAACATTCGCTAAGTGTTGGTATTCAGTCCCGCCGCTCCCTCCGCGTAATGATACATCGATGCGCGCGTTCCGAGCATTATTACACTACCTAGTTTCTAGGTTAGTTATAAGGTTGCCTGAATAAGAGCTTAAGAGGGATGTGTTCGCATCCAAACTCTGTTATTTTCGTTACTCACACTATGCGAAATAACTTTCTATATACGCTAAACGAGGTTACTTAGGAATTTAAAAAGATTCATACTTTTTACTGATAGATCCTTGTTTAACTGTCAATGTGAAAAAAGTTTACCTAGTGAAATTACTAGGGTAATAAGACTTATATATCATTCTAACTGGCACTACAATGACATAGGCATATTATATATATGCCTATATCGTCGAGATGAGCGGGATATTAAGTAAATATCACATTCATCTGGACGCTGTGTTAATTTGTAAGTCTATATGCATACTAGCTATTCCCCATTCTTTTCGCAGGCTTTAATATGAAATTACATTTGAAATTTAGACTTGAAATTTATCAGAAATATTTCTTGAGAGCAAACGCTCTCCACGTCGGTTATTATTAACAACCCCGCAACTCCCTCTGTAGGAGAAATTATTCAGAATCAATTCTTAACTGATCTCTCAATGGCAGAAGCAATATCTTTACCAAATTTCGAATGAATTGCTGTTGGTGCTGTTAATCGAAATAATCACATAGATCTTTAATATTAATAGAAAAAGAGAGTCCTTTGTATATAACCTTTAAAAAAACATTATTTACTCATACAAACAAAGTGTACTAAAAGGTACGTAAGGTTGAGAAGAGAGAGCTATTTACATCACCATTGATAAAAGCTTCTAAGGAAATAAAAATTTGTTATTTCTTATAAAAAATAAAATCATTGGTAGTAGGCCTCTATAGCCGGAAACTAAGTAGGTACCATCGTAGCTTCTAGTTCTATCACCAAACAGTCATATGCAAACAATAATGTATTCCGGTTTGAATGGGGTTGTAGCTAGTGTAATTACAGATGTAACGAGACTTACAACTTATCAAGGCTACGAGCGCAATGTGGTATATCATCCTAGCTAGAGTCATGGTTTTATAGACAGACGTATCACTTACTAGGCACGTCTCGCTCTTGACAGTTTTAATAGAAATTAGGACAAAAATAATGATATTCAATGATGATTATTACAAAATCTCTTCTAAGTTGTACTTGCTAAGTATTGTACTTGTTGCTTTCGTTGGTTCTCACACGAGCTCATCACATTTAAGTTAGCGTGTAAATAACATAGATGCGCAATTAATATTGTGGCTTTGTAAACGATCACTTAAGTCGACTATCTGCTTCGTCGTGATGCCGTGTTTCGCGATGAACGCCTAAGTACTGATTACTTTATTGGCTCTGTAAATAATTTATTTTAAGCGATAACGCTGAGTGTTGCCCTGTAATTATTAATGAATGCATTAACAGCTACGTCTTATAAGAAGCTGTTTGCGTTTAGATAAAGTAGATTTTTTTTTAATCCTTTTGGTATCTATGTCAGCCATTATACTAGCATTTATATCGGTGAACAGATGATTATAAACAATATCGAATACTAAGAGCACTATCAGTAGATTTTCCATAATACAGTTCAATACAACGAGCGTAATATAGAGCTGTATAAACATTCTTACTAGTAAAGGGTTTTTACAAACGAAATATAGTATAAAAAATGAAGAAAACTAGATTTTTAGACAACTAATAAAGCTTAGGTCTCAAATACTTATAAATGAATAACTTAAATCTACAATTGTGTGAATTGAATGTTATGTTGTATATATGTAAATAATTTCATTGTACTCTGTTATATGTATTTGTTGTTTAAATATAAAAGATACATAATCGTTATAGCAACATCGAAAAAATCTTGAAATTATTACTTATTATTAATTTCTGTTATTAAGTCCTTCTGTGTATTATTCATTCACTTCATCTTATTACAGTTACTGTCTGAAACTAACTAAATTCGTGTCTAGTAACAACTACGTGGGAAATCAACCGTAAATAGATATATCTTGATTCTAATTTAATTGAACTTTTTGACTACAAAGCAAATTAATCTAATCGTACCATTTAAAATATACTACTTTAAAAATTAAATACATTTATACTATAGTATTATAGATTTAATTAGTTTTAAGATAAATCAAAAGGCGATACAAAACGTACGAACCGCAGTAATATGAAGAATGCAATACGAAATAGCGTGATGTACCCATAAACATTCCCGCATTCCTTTTCGTATTATTCATGAGAATGGATATACGTCAATGCGGTATCGATGCACCGAACGGGTATTACCAACTACCCGCCACTTAAGGGTTAATTAGGCACAAGAAAGGGGCATACATCTCGCTAGTTCCCATGGCGGTATGCAAAAATTGTTGAGAAAATACGTAGCGGGTGTGCGTGCCCGCTAATTCCCGGCTCCCCTTCTGTAATTTCAGCATTTAGAGCTATAAGACTTGGGAACCGTAATCGGCAGCTCGGCTTGCTGCAATCCGATCCCTCGCCGCACACTGGCAACTCCAATTCCACACTATTTCTCTAATACACAGATAAACAAATAGTTTATTAAAAATGCTCTGGCTCTTATACGTTGACTGCCATCACAACAATACCGGTTATAACAGCAGATTACAATGTACGGTTGATAGCCAGCTGGACGGGATCTATTATAATAAACCAAACTAGCAACCAAACTTGATAATATATGTTCCGAAATCTACCTAGAGACCTCTGTGTTAATCTATGAGCATCTTTAAGATTTTTTCAGGTTATCCAAGATACACATATCTAAGAAGCACAGCGTAATTTTGTTGCCAATAAGAAATATTGCAAATTTTTTTGTTTGTGTACTTTATCATTTTACTTTAAATAAATAAATAAAAGAGGTTGCTTATCGTACGGTAGAATTAACTGAAGACAAAGACAACAGGCTTAATAAAACAATAGTCATTTTGGATGTTATGTATACAACTTTTACAGAGAAACTATAATAGTAATCGCCATAATGGTTATGAATGTAGTAACATTTGTATACATTACAATTTTACTTGCTTTTAATAATAACGATTAAGTACTCAATGAAATAACTAAATTAATAGTATTAAACAAAGCCGAATTTAACAGTTTTCAAAGTGAATGTAACTACGATCAAAAGTTTATCGTAAAATTGACATGAATGTCGTTTTATCACATAACCGTTAAAAATTCTGCTCACAAGCGATTATTGAGTAAACACTGGTGAGGAAATGATATGCAAATAGCGTTTCCCACGATCCGTGGACAATTGAGCGTTTATCGAATCCTCCGGGCGTGCGGGATAGCATCTCCCGAGGGAGCACGGCGTCGGAAACGTACCGGTATTCGTTATACGCTCAATTGTATCCAAACAACATAATACTAAAAATAATTTTCATACTTTCCCTCTATAAATACATATATTAAAAAAAATCAACAAGTTTCCCATGAATTAGCTTAGTTTTGAATCGAGAATAAAGTCAAAGAAATTACTTGTTTTCTCGAAATGAGATTCCAAGACGGTATATTCAAAGTTAAATTTCTAATCAATAGTAGATATAACAGATTAACGCAATATCTTCGACGGTCCCATGTGAACCTCCTCAGGTCGGTGGCGTGCGCCGCGGGCGTGACATGAACCGACGGGGTTCGATTCCCCGAAGGCACTATTACAACCAATAACAATCAGCCGGTAGCCGGGACGGACCCGCTAATTTCCACTAATTTTCTTATCAAATACGGACCTATATTTTCCTTGCAACAGTAACGTCGCAGCGGCGGCCGGGATCGTGTGAACTTCAACTCTTCAGTTGATCATCAACGAGTTTAGTTCAAGGCCGAATTTTGTTCCAAACATGCTTTAATTTGAGGTCTCTGCCAACAGCTTACGCTAATACATTATATGATGCTCAAAACTTCTAGATTTCATATTAAAATATATATTCTATCAACTGTAGTAAAGCAGAGGTCTCTGCTTCGATTTTGGGATAATATTTTATGGAGTTTGAAGGATGGGTTTTTTTGAACCCAATTATCTAACTATTATCCTACTGGATTGCACTAATTGTTTCCTACTACAATGAGGTCCAAATATTGGTCAAATGTAGATAAAAAAAATAAGCAATTTTTTAAACTGTAATGAGAATTAGAGTTTATGAGGATGTATTGGATTTGCAAATTCAAAGAGCCCTTTAGAGGTGCAGTAAGCAAGCGCGCAGAGTGACGCGATGACAGCCGGTACTGCACGCGTGTTAGATATTAATTTATTTGCAGTTGGCTCTGCGGGTTAGCATGCAGGTGCAGTGAATGGCAGGGTCAGATGTTTTGCTTTATTTGCGGCCCCTATAATAAATCCGCATGGGAGCTTATTTAACAAGTTGTCGTTTGGTACTGAGGAAGTTGTAAAGCAGCGGGTATTCGATGTCGAGGTAGTAGTAATGATGATATGTGTCGATCTCATACACATATCAATATTATTATTTGTGTTCATACATCAAGTCTACTGTGAATTTTATGAATATTGTATAATTATAATTTTATGAATGTTTAGCAAGAATTTTTTCGCTTCTTCTGTTATTTCTCAAAAAACTACTTGAATTAAGCACCCTTTTACTATATATAAAATTAATTTGTAAAAATCATTGCTGGTGACCAAACCCTTCTATTTTATTTATTTATAGATTACTAGTCAAAATGTTTAGTGTGAATAAGGTTCATATTCAAAATACAGAATTCTTTACAGTATGAAGAGTCACATGTGCCTACATCACTACATTCTCTGATATAGATTTTATGTACAAATATGATTATTTAATCTTTTGTTGAAGATTGCACCCTAGGATGAATACACAATTTAATAACTTGACAGTAAAGTTAGTGCTTACCTTGCTGAAAATAGTTGGATTTCCTCACATAAACACAGACGAGGGCCATGAGTTGGAGTTGCGACAGCCGCTGTCGCGTGGAGGGCGGTAAGGGGAGCAGGTCCCGCAGGTTGGCGATCTCTGCATTGATGAGGTCCCGCCGCAGCTTGCTTGCGCCTTTCGTCGATTTCCCCTGATCGAACCTGGAAAAGACCTGTAAAGTTAAAGATTTCAAACAATCATACTTTGTTAAGTTATTATAGTACATGAAAAATATTTTCCGAAATCTTTCACTTATCAATGATGCTACTAGTAATACGGATGTCCATAGACTACGGTAGCTGCTTACCATCAGGCGGGTCGAATGCTTGTTAGCTACTGCAGAGGCATAAAAAAATGAAAGCTACCATAATCAAAGTAACAGAAGTGAACATTTCATACCATTATCCATTATGGAAACAGGTAATCGTTTGCAATCATAAAAGATTCAAATAATTGGCGGTGATTATAGATATCCCATGACGTGATACATCTATCTCGAAATAGCCTCGGCTTCAAGCAATCGGAATGTGGTTAATTTAGTTTTGCAAATAGTTGCAATACAACGCGTGTAGCATCGCGTTAGCGTGGATCTATAAGGAAATTTTCAAATTTAAGCTGAATTAAAGCTGCATGCATTCATTTAATTTTTTCTTTGAAAAGCATACTACCAACTACTTAATTTCCTCTGATTATTATCTTTCCGTATATATCAACATCATCATCATCAGCCGATAGACGTGTATTGCTGGACATGGGCATTTCTTAAAGATCCCCGTATCCCTCTGCTCGCATGAAGCGGTTTTACGCGATCTGCCGGATACCGGAAGTCGTTTAATTTTAATATTATTATTATGTTTACCCCTTACGCGCCTATGGGTATAAGGGATCCCACACAACAACTCATTGGACCCAACCCAACCTCGCTTGCTTTCATAGTGTACCCTGCTAATCAACCAACAAGGTTCTGACCTCCACCAACCCGCATTGGGCCTCTCATATGAGCCCCTACAAATTTGAAGATCTTTGGGGGAGGCTTATTTCCAGCCGTGAACGTTTATCAGCTGATTATGATGATGAGGGGATTGGAGCCATTTTCATCCACACTGACCCAATGCGGGATGTATATATATCTTTTAGGTAAAATCAAAACGCTTAATTACATCATTAACAATTTAAGTTCAAACTGGTAAACTATCATTTTAACAGTAACCAAGTTTAAGCTAAGTAGCAGTAAAAATTATTGTGTACTAGATGGGATAAGCCGCATTGGGCCAGGGTGTTGAGAAATGGCCAGACTCCCCCATATGAACCCCCATAAACGATAGAAGGTCGCGGGAAGCCGCTGGATGCGGGCAGCGTAGGAGCGATCGATGTGGGGAACCCTAAGTTCAGTGGGCTATGGGCTGATGATGATGAAGAGATGAAAAGAGTTCCCTAAAAATTATCCGAGTTTACTGTATTCTATAGTGTATCGATTAGTCACAAATATTATTGGTTTTATAGTAAATCCAATTTATTTGGATGGCACATACGAAATGTAAGGTTTAACTTCAACAAACAGACAAGGAGCGAAGGGTAAGTGAAGGTAAATGAATCCGGGATGGTTAAGTCATGAAGAGGACATCAACCAGGATAGAGCACGTAATTTAAAGAGGAAAGCAACAAATTAGATCCTGTGACAAGACGGAACCTGGTCTGGGAAGTTCGATAACGGCGTTGATAGAAGAATATTATTCAAAACAACCGAATATAGGTATCATCAACATTAGGTCTCCTTTTTAAACTAGAATATACATATAAAAACACTAAAGCTGCTTTGTAAACTTGTTACTCCTTCATATTACCATACGGACAGTAGAACAATAATTTATTTCTATACTTTATTGATTTAGACGTACAACTCTAAGATTTATTTGTTTATAAGGCTTTTAATTAGAATTTACAATGTATTATGTATCTCTTTTAAGCCTTATTTAGTTTTTTTTTACCATAGACAACAATGATTTATATATGATTAATTTGCAGATACATTATAGTAAAGTTATCTTATATATTCTTTATTCTATACAAACGATAAACTGAGCGAGGCGTTCTCATGAAGGTAAGGAAGTAACTTCGCCCGTATCAACGTAGGTAAGGATGATATATACATCACATTGTGCTAGTTACTTCAGTAATTTCACTAGCTACAGCGTCCTTCAAACCGGAACATAGTAACGTTTGCATAGCACCGTTTGACGACAGAAATAGGCTTTGAAGTAGTACCCAATTAGACGACTTTGGTAACAGAGACATACCAACATTAAGTTCATGTATAAATATGTTTTAGGCAAACCTTTGCCCTTGTTGGCTTTGACAACATTTACTAAACTGCTGTGAAATAAACAACAGCAACAACAACAAAGTGTATTAACCTATTACAAGCCTCTTACAAAAATAGTTTAACGCAGTTTGTAAGAGAATTAACATTATACTGCGTACCAATAAAATTAGTTACAGTTTGTTTCCTAGTTATTTGCAGCGAATGAGTGACGTCATCATCACTATTATTCTAAAACGTTCAGTAAGTGTTTCTTGATATTAATATTACTGGAAAATTGTTTTTTTTTTTTTTTTATTACCAAAATTTTTACGCCGGCCTTGGATCGTAATTGTAATGAAATAGAATAAAGCGATTGTAATGAAGGTTAACAGTTATCACTGTTAACTTATTTTCCGGTTTAAATAAGATTCAGGTAATAGTATGAAGCAACGATAGTTAAATTTGTGAGGCGTTTACGTCGAAGGGGTGCAGGTTCGATTTCCACTGAACAGCTTCCGGTGAAGGAGTACATCATAAAGAAAGTAAAATTTTGCAACTGTCTTGTCTATCTCATTGTGAGCGAAAGCTCCGTGACCCAGTAGTAGGAACAATAAGGGGTCAGTTTATATTTTCCTTAAAATCTCTTTAACTAGGATTAATGAAATTATTTTAAAAGTATTTACATGTACACACATGCACATACATATATGTATATATGTATACACACATATATATGTATATATATAGATACAACACAAAGGTAAGAGAGACCTATCTATCGATTGAAGTCTACTAGGTTGATCCAATGGTTTACTGTTGTGGCTTTATGACTTAATTTTCTATGAACTTCTTGTTTTAATTTTTTTTTGTTAACGTAAATAACTCGGCAGTTAAAGATGTTATATGATAAACTTATTAAATATTACTGTTTTGTCTTTTAGGCTTTGTGGTAATTACTAAAGTAGATTGGTAGATTAGCAAGTGCATTAAATCCACCTATACACAACGCGTATGATAAAGTTATATAAACAAATAGTTATTAATATTGTTGAATAGTTATTAATAATATTGTTAGTTAAAATAAATGTTAGTATTCAATACCGATATAATAACATTTTCAATGATAAATCTATTAATCGTACGTTTGAAAGAAAACGAGAGAGGTTGGATGTACGTTGCGGATAAACAGTTTTAGCTTCACTTCGCCCGCTGTACTGATTTGCATAAACTTTAATTTGTATTCAGTGGCCAATTATCAACATCACCAGCCATGGAGCCTGACTCCATTTAAAGTAAAGCTCACAGTTTGAACCCGTGGCCCCTGCGCCATAAGCTGTCCATCTGCATATTGCACGCCGTGTGTTATTCCAGCTGATGGCTATTTTGCTGTAGTATTATATGACCTTTGCCATAAAGGGGCTTGTAGTGGTTAGAAATACTATTTAACTCACCGTTAGAGAACTAACGAGGTTGTGTATTTATAGTAATCGATTTTAATCTATATTATTACTTAATAATTTTTCTAATATAATCAATGTTCGAATCGATTTAATATTTAAGGTATAGGATTGTAATTCGGATTGGATAATTAGCTTTGACGTTCTCCTTGTGAGAGCTAATCCTGTGTCCCACACGTGAGAACATTAAGAGGCCTATTCGTGTATGTTTACGGTTTACAAATTTTTTGTAAAACTTTTAAATCTCAGTATTGATATATATATTTTCGTCACGAATAACACCCAACATGATTTCATAACAATTAACTTTCTCAAAATGTCTACAAAGGACGAGATATTTTGAAAGTTATTGCGAAAGTTTCAAAAGCGTCAAAAGCTGATCTCCTTTTAGTTAAACTTCACAACTTCTCCTGTTAAATTGTGCTTTCATTAACAACTTTGTAACTTTGTATACACCACGGAAGACTTCGTAACTATTGTTGTATTACTTTCCAAGTTTCAAGACAACTTACGAAAATAATTCTCACGGTGTGAAATTAATGTCTTGAAATGAAATATAGTATGCAATAGTATGTTTCTATTTATACCTTAACATGCCTCATATATACATATATATCAAATATGTATATGATCATCATCATTATCGGCCTATAAACATCCACTGCTGGACAAAGGCCTCCCACAAAGATCTCCACATCGATTGATGCTGCGCTGCCTGCATCCAGCTGCTTCCCGCAACCAGATAGTCGGACCACCTGGTGGGGGGCCTGCCAACAGTACGTCTTCCGGTACGCGGTCGCCATTCGAGGATGCCCCATCGGATCTCGTCATTTCTAATTCGATCAGGCAGAGAAACCCTAAGCATAGCCATATAATATATAGATAGGCGTATATATTTCAGTCTACATATATCTTATTTCTGTATAGAATCAAGGTAAACCTTGCCTATAGTAGAAGGCGATTGAAAGGGTTTTCGGATTTGAAGATTTTGAAGGTGGCGCTTCTCAGTGTCCTTACGGTTTCAGGCGTATTGCAGGGAGGGACCGATGTTCATTGGGAGATCCTAGTGCACCTCGCAACACACTGAATATCACAACCGAGACAGTTTTAGTATGTATAAATCCTACATAACCTTGTCTTTATCCCAGAAGCTATGTATGAATGCAGAAGATTACCCTGCTAATAAAATAGATCGTTGGTACATCTGTCAAATCGTCATTCTACAGATGCTCTTCAGGACCATTCTGCGGCACCAGCTGCATGATCTTCACTTTATATGGTGCGTATAATCGTTATCAGCCGATAGACGTTCACTGCTGGACATCATAGGCCTCTCCCTAAGATCCCATCCCACATCATATGACCATCATGAATTCTGTTTACAAATCCTCTAAATATTTTTTTTTTTTAAATCATCATTTTTAATTGCAACACTACACCGCTCTTAATAAAGCTCTAAGCGACTGACTTATCAGAATAAACTACTTTAATCTGACGCCTCATACAACATTGTTACCATTGAAATCTCCGAAGTGGACCCTCATTGTTAGAGCAGGCGTACTGCTTATTAATTAAACATAATATAATATTCATAAATCAATACATTTCAAGTAATATTTGCAGTCATAATCAATGTCATAATTTACTCTTAACTGTAAGCTGTAAAAAGTAATCGGAGCAATTAAAATTTTAATGTTAATATGTTCATTTAACTTTATGCAATGAAGTTACCAGCATTATGGTAATGCCTTTAATGGTTGTAAGAGAGTGTTTGAACAGTTTCAAGTGAAAACTTAGCCTGAATTCCCACGATCGGAGCCTTTACAAAGGCACTTAATAATTTAGACAATTTTCCAATATCAGCCTCAGTTTCGTACAAGTCATAGAAGCGGAGCGATTGTGAAGATAACTTATTAAGTTAATAACAAATTTAAGAACTCTTTTATTTTCTTATAAGTTTAAGTGTTTTTATTGAACGAAGCGAAAGTAGGGTAAAAACTTGGTGGTAAACAATACGCCTACCCAGAATGTTGCGTTAGTTAGGATGATATAGTCTGCACCTCAAGTTCGTCACCTTGAGACATGAGACGTTAAATCTTATTACCACAGTAATATGTACTCTACTATTTGGCGGCAGAAATAGGAGCTGCAGTGTTACCTACCTATATGGTCTTCGGCAACGGAGATCTTCCACCAGTATCTTTAGTATCGTAGCTTCTTAGCGCATTATACTCTTAAATTTAAAATTTATATAGCGATATTATAAACACAGATAAGTGGAGTAAAAGAAATAAAAAGGCAGATCCTATCATAAGACGGGACAAATGCTAAGAAGAAGGATATTATTATATATATAATATATATCTTAATATAATCGTAATATAGATTTGAAATTTATACTTGAAATTTCGAACTCCGCCTCAGGACGCGTTTCCATTATAAACACTCGTGAAACTCCCCCAGGAGAAAAAATGTTGTAAAATCTATTCTTAACTGACTTCCTAATTGCAGAAGTAATATCTCTACCAAATTTTGAGTGTATATCTAGTTCAGAAGATATCGAAAGGAGTCAATGAATCTTTGGATCTCTCCTAAACATATTCATAACATGGCTCTTCTTTTTGAATATACCTATGTCTATTTTAAAATAGAAGTGTATAACATGCCTAATATCTTTAGCTGTATTCTAATATGTGCTGTGGAAATATGTCTAGCTCCTTTGGAGTTTATCTAAAAGAGACAGACGGACATAAATTGAACGCGAATCGCCAATGACTTGCGCCGCTCCGAGGCGGTCCGCGTATAAACCGCAGCAGCATATCGGTTGCAGTCGGAACACGGGCCCCGCATTACTACGTATAGGGAGTTACTCTATCTAAACTTTTAGTGCGCTCTATAAATTCTAATACCATGTTACTGGAGCGAAGGCTTTATTACCACTTCATGTTTATGTTATCTTTTGTTCGATATGGTTTATTTAATTTCTTCCATATCTCGCTCGATATCTCGATATTATCGGTCACTGTATAATTTATTATCGTGAGCCAACCCCGCGGAAATGCTGAGATATAACGAAACGGACCCACTACAGTGACATGGACGGACGGAGCTGAATTCATTTTTCATAACATTTCTCTTTCCAACTCTGTTTACGTATATATTTCATTTAAATCGGATCTGTTACGAAAGAAGGTAATGAGAATGAACGTGGACGGTTATAAGGCTAGAGGAAGGCCTAAGAAAGTGTGGATGGATTGTGTAAAAGACGACATGTGCAAGAAGAGTGTGAATTCGGATATGATGGTTGATAGAGGGATATGGAAGAAAAGTACATACTGTGCCAACCCCACATAGCTGGGGAAAGGGCAGGAGAAAGAAGAGATGACTGTTACCTTCTGTGAACGTATGCTATTTAGTCATGTACTTACAAATAGAATAAGTGTAGATTTCTTTTATGACAATAAATATCAGTAGTATTAACAGTTAAATTAATATATGGGAAGAGAAAATAATTTCAAGATTAACCTCGAGTTTAGCAATAGTAGTTAAACCCAGCAGACGTATTACCCGTGTCCGGTTATTTCATTTAATATTATTCAACCCAAATGAAGGAAAATATTGTCTTAAACACTTGTAAGTTTAAACTTACAAGTGCGTTTAAATGTTTCTAATAAATTTGTTTGAAATACATGATATTTTTTTATCACCTGTTATCTTAAATCAAAGTAGAAGAGTTTGAAAACTAAATGAAACTAATAGAAGTTCTATAAAAATCTCTTTAGCTCCGTTGAAGATTGTCCAGAATAAAGAGACGTACAAAAGTATATAATATTGATTTTTTTTTTTGTATATGTATAATGTAAACGTTTATATGGATAAAGTGAAAAGTTACTTTGACACCGCAAACAGACAAAAAACAATTTAATTCTAGTTAATTGTATAGATTTTGTTAAAACATTAGCTCGTACTTGTACGGTGCAGATCAAAGCTTTCGCGACGGTGTTTATGGTAAATGAGCATTGTACAAATTATGGCACAGGGCCAGCAAACCGCTGCACCTTATATTAGGGGGACCGGAAAGTAATGTCGTTTTCTTACGCTAAATACAAACACATACATTTTTAACGAGTCTTTATTTTTAATCAATGGTGTATTCCCCATCATTGTCAATAACCTTTTGCCATCTAGTGAGTAAATTTTCAATCCCTGATCGATAAAAATTAATTGGTTTTTCGGCAAAATATCTAGAGATGGCATTTTGGATATCATCCAAATTTGCAAATGTTTTGCCACTTAAAAAGTGTTGCAGCGCTCGGAATAAGTGGAAATCCGATGGTGCAACATCGGGCGAATATGGTGGATGAGGCAGCACCTCCCACCCCAATTCATTAATTTTTTCTAGAGTTCGCCTTGTGCAGTGCGGTCTTGCATTGTCATGTTGGAGAATGACGCCTTTTCGGTTGACAATCGCTGGCCACTTTTCAATTAAAGATTGATTGACTCGCTGCAATTGTTCGCTGTAGAGGTCTGCAGTAACAGTTTCTCCAGGTTTCAGTAATTCAAAATGAACAATGCCGCGAATACTCCACCAAACACACAAAAGCGCTTTTTTGGGGTGTAAACCTGGCTTAGCAGTACTCCGAGGGATTTCATTTGGAGAGAGCCACTGCCTTTTGCGTTTTGGGTTATCATACAGGACCCATTTCTCATCTCCTGTGATCAAGCGATCAAAAAACGCTTCTGTGTTGTGTCGTTGAAGCAATAAGTTGCATGTGATTGATCGGTTAGCCTTATTCTGTTCGGACAGATTATGCGGGACCCAAACACCTGCTCTGCTTACTTTTCCAATCTGCTTCAAATGTTCTTGGATGGTCGACCAAGGTTTGTTGAGACTGTTTGACAATTCCTCGATCGTCTGACACGGATTTGCTTCCACTTCCGCCCTTAACACGTCGTTGTCTAACGCTGATGGTCTTCCTGATCGATACGAGTCGGAAAGATCAAAATTACCCGATTTGAACTTGGAAAACCACCTTTGGCATTTACGAATGTCCAGTGCATTTGGATAAACATCGCAAATGTTTTTGGTAGCAACTGTTGCGTTATTTCCCTTGCGAAACTCAAAGAGCATGCAATGCCGGATGTGTACCTCTTCTGGTATTTGGCTGGCCATTTTACCCAAAATTACAAAAAAAAATTGTAATTCAATTGTCTATAAGTAAAGAAATCACTATAACCTCACAATGTCTTTGGTACGCCTCTGAACAAAACAATGAGCTGACAAATGACAATCAAGTATTGGCATGCGCAGAAACGACATTACTTTCCGGTCCCCCTATTATTAGGGCTAATAACCATAGTTGGCCCTTAGAAAACGTGTGAGAACTATGGACATTAAATATCGACTATAATTTACCACTAAACGATACGTACTTTCAAAGGTGCCTGGACATTTATAAGGTTAAACTGTGAAATTTATTTTATTACTCGTAATTCGATCGAGATGTTTACGTCATAGTTCACGATGAACCTATTACGTGGTTTCTTAAAAGCTTATCGTAAAAGACTTTTTGAGCTTACTCTTCGTCGCTTACATGAGCTTCAAATCCTTCAGATTGCATTAAATAAACGTTTCAAAGCCTATGTTTTTTTTTAATTTTAACTCTCAAATATAATAATTAAAACATAATTAGAGTTCTACTTAATTAGTACTTTACTATCAGCAAATCTTTATAATACTTTAGTAAACACACAAATGCATACATTTAACTAAAGCTCTAAACCACTTTTTAAAGCGTACCGTAGAACTTTTAAGTTCTAGCCTTGTATATTCAAAGACCTGGAATTTTTGAGACAAAAAATTGTTTAGTGAAGACTTTAACCTAACAATTCAGGTCTTCGAATATTTCAAGCTTTGATTATAATTCATTCATTTTCAGCTTCTCGATATTCAGGTTAAGAAGCTGGTAACGAGCAAAGAGACAACTACCCTTTCCGTGAATTATTTCTCATGTAGTTGTCTCTTTAAAGGGCCTTAATAATAATAACTTGAACTAAATCCGATCACTGTAACACTTTTTATAAAGCATTGAATAAAGAGCAAAAAAGCGGAAGGGAGATATTTGCCAAACTTATATTAGTTATTCCCTTGAATGTTTAATTATATTCTGGACCAGCAGCTGGAAAACCAGGGCACGTAAAACTCATGCGGTTTTTTGTCTCCTTAGATTACACTCTACCTGTAAATGTTTAGTGTGGGCACTAGACTTTACTTATTGTTTTACCCTTGAATGAGACTATTAAACATTTTTGTGAGTCGAGCCTAAAAAAGGTACCTCGAACAGTACGTGGTACAATTCTGACGTAACCTTACTATCCAAGGAAATGTAGTTCACATTAGTGGAGTATTTATGTTTAGTTAAGTTATACTTACTTAAGATCTTACTTAATTTATTGTTAGTGAAAGACTTATTTAGGCAAAGGTAAGTTCGAGACTGTACTAATAATCCTAATTGTTTCCCTAATAATATATAATATAATCTATTGAAGCAAAGCCAGAAAAAATGGCTCTTTGAATAGATTTTAAGTGTATTCTTAATATTTGATATAGATGAGAAGTCCGACCACTGTTCGAAGGAAGCTAACTGGACTTAGATCTTAACAATGATATCAAACTTGCAAACCAAAAAGAATTAAGGCGTTAAATGTAGTGTTGCGTTACTTATATTTATGTAGAACACATTGAAAGTGCCGGACATGGGGATGGTGAGACGGGCTCTCTGTGTCTCAGCAGTAGTCGAGCTGAGATAATTAGCGCACGCGAATAGTGTACTAATGAGCGTGCTATTGTGCGGAGCCCGGCTTCGAGCGACGACCCCCGAGAGAGATGTCCTCATGACGCAGCCAGTCGTGCCTGAGCCAACATTGTTGTCGAACTGCCTTTGTACTCGTTGCTCGGCAAAAATACGGGATACCATTATACGTGAACTGAATAATGGTGTTCTGTTTGTGATATAAGGCCTCAGACTCCAGTTCCGCGGGCCCGGTATCCGAGGGGTTGTCTCAGTCGGTGAAACGATTAATAGTAACAAACAAATTACCATCATGAGAGAATCAATTCATATATATGTGATGATGATGATGATGAATAAATATTTATTTATAGATAGTATCCATATGTACAAATATACTGTTAATTTGTGTAAAAAATGTATAATGTTCCTCCTCATCTACAATACTCCCCACTTTCTAAACAACACCGATATGCATTACGTCTGCCTAATGTACCCCTTTTTAAGTATTTCAAGGGTGTGTTTCAGAGAGTTCAAGATTTAAAAATATTTATTATATTACTGTTTGTACTTCTACGAACTGTGAGTCGAAGAAAATCATGGTTAAAGAAACTAGGGCAGTAGTTAAGAAAGAGGAGCGTTTAAGAGCCGCCGTATCAAAAGTGTAGAGTGCCTTAATGATCGCCGATATTCAAAGAATATGGCACTTTCATTTTTCTTATATTTTGATAAGAAGTTTATTTCCATATATATAATAACTGTTCTTCGCCAGAATTGCTGGCCGTACCGTGGAATTAGATATTTAGACATGAAATTTGTCAGAAATATTCCCACCTTGAGGCAACTCCTCCCCGGCCTCTTTCTTTTATTAACATACCGACAACTCATTTTGAAGAAGGAATATTTCAAAATCCATTCTTAGCTGATCATTAAACAGCATATATGTACCAAATTTTGAGTGTTTACGATTAATAGTTTCGAAGATCTTGAATTGAGTCAACGAATGTTTGAATATTCCCTATGTATATATATCTTATCACTACATATGCTGATCATAGAAAAATAATAATTCCTTATAGCTAACACGACTCATATTGCCTATTAACGCTATAATTGTTCCAGTAGTAACACAATTTAACCACCTTTGTCAGCTGCAGCTAGGTGGGTGCTAGTAACAAGGATGTCTCCGGTTCGATTCTGGCGTCTACATCTCGTGGAGTTTAGTCCCAGGGTTTTTACGAACCTTCCTGTTAGCTATTAATCACAATGCCATAGGAGATCGTGGACTAATGTAGTTAAAAAAGCTACATACGAAAGCTATATTATTTTATATTAACTACCACATGTAAGTTTTTTTTTAATGATTAAGTTGATTTTATTGTTATTTTAACTGATTCACACACGGCATAATAACATACATAATAATTTTCATGGTGGTAATGATCTTAGTTAAGATACTTCTTCAATTCGATGATTAGAAGTTAAAAAAATCATTACTCTGTCCACTTGCCCTAAAAAGTCATCTTGTACTAAAACATATTAGTATGAGATTAGAATTACTCAAAACTCTATTATGTTGAAATATACTTTAAAACATTATATTTGCTCTATATATGGATTAAAATTAATTATTCTCTATGAATTTATAACAGCATTAAATGTTTGTATATGTAACTGCTGGGATATAAACAATCCAACTATCATTACTCACGGTTAGGTCTGACAGATGTCTAGTCCTTAATCGAAGGCTAAAATTAGCTGGCACGTAAAGTCACTAACACACTGAGAGATTTTATACGCGTTAATTTTTCTTTTAATGGAAACGATTCTGAGATTAAGAGATCCTTAACACATATCTAAATGATCTAGAATGTAAATTTTGATAGTATCTCAGATCTTTTCAGGTTTTTCAAACATTATTATATATAATAATGAATGATATTATTATTATATACCTTTAGTAAATAAGTTAATATAAACTATGATCAATATTTTCACCATCTTCATGTGGATATTCCCAGTTTGTGAATAAAGAGATTCAACTGCTCGTTCTTCATGAGAACAGCAATGGAGTAGAATAACTGCCAGCGTCGTTGATCCCAACCAATACGTCTTGGGTGTCTTCAAGAAAAAAATTAATAGACTGCTACAAGGTTAATGCCCCCTACCACCACTTAACATCAAGTGGACCCGTGGTAAAGCGCTGGTGATTAGAAAAAAAAAGGATATTATTTCACATTTTTAGATAGTAGATATTGATAGGGTTGTTATACTTTCTATTTCATTTCAATGCATTTATTATCTTCTTCATTATACACCAATATGTGAAATTAATAGAGATATATATTAAATGTCGATAGCAAAGATATCTGTAGTTTATTTTATATATTCGTAATATTATACTAACTTAAAATATCACATAGAGACTTCAGTTTTATGTGAAGTGTGCGAGTTGCCTTCGCGGCGCCGATGCGTGTTCACCACCACCTCGCTTATATACGATCAATCGGACCATAATTGTTTTTCACGCTCATTATATTCTGTAATTGAAACAAATCCTTTGTTCTTATTGTTTTCATTAATTTGTATATGATATCAAGTTAAATAATTTCCTTTAAAGTTGCAGTTACAATAAGAAATAACGAAAAACTTATTTCCGCGTCTTTTGTGTAATGTACATTACATCTCCATCTACGTTGACTCATCACGATATTTATGGATACGTATGGTCTAAAGACTTGAAATTTGGTTGGAACATTCCTTGTCCCGAATATAGGTCAGCTGAGGACGGATTTTACGAAAAGTTACCACCAAAGGGGGCTGCGGAGGTGTTAATAACGGGAAAGGGACCGGTGAGCAGCGGGTTTCCGCCAGATGGAAATAATTCTGACAAATTTCAAATCTAAACCTGTAATACGTCTAGCAAAGCGAGCGGGAAGAGGGTATGTATTAAATTTCATAAATTTGTTCCTTATTCGAGTAGAAGCAATCTTCTTAATTATTGCAGTATATTATTTTATAAGAGTCGTAAAATTAAACACGACTCACTTGAAGATATGTGGCAACACCTGATATTTGAGAAGAACAGCACCATTGCGCTCGTTTGTCACTATATGTTAGTAAAAGTCAAAGGAAAAGCTATTAACCAGTTTCTAGAGTTCTCTTTTTGTCATCGCAACAACATTAAAAGCACAGCACAAAATTGTACTCATCGTCTTGAAATATAAGATGATGTCTAGTTGCCCCATTAATTAAACTAATTACAACTCCCTCTAAACTGGAAGACAGTAATATTTGCATACTATCATGTGACCTAGACGGTCTCCTGCAACAGAGACCTACTATCAGTAAAAGTTCATTCTATATCGGACGATATATTCTAACCTGTTCTGTGGAATAGCTCTGTGGGATATTGTTAGGGATATACTTAGAAATATAATAAAAATATGTGTGTGACTCAAAAGCTTTGTATATAAAAAAAAGTTCAATAATAAACAAGAGGTTCAAGAAGTTTTGTCATTCATATTTATATGATGTCAGAGTTTTTTGTCGATTAAATGATTCGGCTGTTTAAATGCCATCCATTTATGTATCATGCACAGAGTGATATGGATTAAGCTCACTTTAAAGAGCACAAAGCACGAGCACAGTCATTGTTTGGCGGCCTTGAACGGAACGCAGATGAACAGGAAGCTATGATAAAGCCTTTTAGCCTTCCGACCTTTATTATTGTGTTAGTAATACCAAAAGTGACCTTGGCCGCACACACAAATGACAAGCACACATTCAGACATACTATATTATAAATATAAGCAAAATTTCTGTGAAGATGATTGAGTTGGAACAATTACACTTAATGTTACTGATGAATACTAAAGAATATAATTTACTTAACACATTAAACTAAACTTATACTAAATTACTTTCTTTAAATGGATAATTATTGTAGTTTCTATAATAAAGGACCTCACAGTATCCTATTTTTTGTACCACTATAATGTTTAAGGCCGGAGAAAGGATTTGTCAGTAAACACTAAACATGACATTAATTATCATGATTACTATAGTATAGTTCTCAACTGAAGAAGGCAATGGAGCCGTGGAGCACCAGATAGCACATAGACCATGCTAACAGCTGGTCGAAGACCTTTCGGATACTTTCTTCAGTGTAATGGAAAGATTTATACTGGTACAATCAACACAATCAAAAAAAGCTTTCTATCAGTTAGAGCTCTCCATACTGTACTTTGCGTTGTTTACTATCTACCTATAATATATGAAATTGAAAAAATATTTGATCATATAACAATAATGAAAAAAAATTTAAACTAGAAAATTATAGGTAACTTATATTTTACGATTTTAAAAAAAAAAATAGTTCTTTACACAGATTATAGAATGTTAGTAACAATTTTCTCTTTTGACTAATGTGCTAACTATTACGTTGCTGTCTTAATAAGCTTTAACTTTAGACATTTAAATATTCAAATTGTATTAAAACAAAACAATTTAAAAAATACTTAATATTCTAATAGAAAAAGCTCGCTCAGGACCACATGGCGATAAATAGGAGGACACACGCGCGACTTCTTCAATCTCATTACCACAATTATTCACGAGCTACACCACCCTAAGGGGTGTGAGGGATCCTGCACAACAACTAACGGGACCCAAGCCTACCTCATCTGCTCGTGGTGCACCCAACTAATCAACAAACGATGTTCTGGCTCCCACCAACCCACATTGGGCCAGCGTGGTGGGAAATGGTCCAAATCTCCCCCATATGAAGCCCTTACAAACGGCGGCTTTATGTGCAGGTCGCGTGAAGCTGCTGGATACGGATAGCCCAGGACCGATAAACGTGAAGACCTTTGGGAGAGGTCTTTGTCCAACAGTAGACGTGTATCGGCTGATGATGATAATGATGATACACCGCCTTTTAAACCGGAACTTAGTAATGTTTGGATACTAATTTTAAGGTAGAAATGGGATCTGCGGTGATAACTAAATAGTCCGGCAATAGAGACCTACCGACAATTCATATATACATAAACATTTATCTATGTATTTTTATATATAATATATATATGTGCATATACATAAGCTACCAAGGCCAATTTTTAAGCTATTATAAAGTTTGCCAACTAAAATCTGTTTAAGTAGCTTACTTTGATAAAGTCTAGGAACAGTGATGATTGATGCAGGTAGAACTTTTATCATTAATTATTTTGTTGGCATAAAGGTAACGTTTGTGATATATGCGTTAACTACACCACATTGGCCTCTGACCCTAATTGGTGAGTTTGACAATGCATTTATCTCACAACACTAATGGCTAATTACGCAAACGATTCGACGTTTGGCAAATCTACAATGGCAATGAGATTGGGCTAACAAAGCGCTGCTTAGTATATATACAAAATATGCTACTTTAGCTCTTAGGTACTTTACTTTAAGGTTCAAATTAAATTGGACTAAAACCGTAAAACTAAACGCGACTAAGATTTATGGTGATAACAGTACGTCATGGTACTTTTGTAACAATTATTACTGCATTAGTTAACTATAAAAGGTTTTTACTACTCCAAATTTAAGGTCATCTAGATAAAGCTGTGAAGAAAATTGTTAGGTCTTATAACTGGAAGATCGTTTTGTTACCACCGAAACCTTTGTTCTGTCGTAAAGCAGTAGTGTGCAAACTTTTAAAGGAGCTGATGGAATAATACTTAACATGGTATTTATCAAAGCAGAATGCGGTGCAGTGTATATCATCTTAACTAATGGCAGATCGTTAAGGACAGACGGATGATTTATTATCAAGTCGACATCCTGTTTATTTCTACGGTACTTGGGATAATAAAACAAATGTTTATAGAAAAGGCCAATTCCTGATGGTAACTGTAGTGAGTAAACTTAAGTCCTAAAATAAACAATAAATAGGTTTATTCTAGACTAGTGCACTTTACTTTCTAGACTACAATTCTGCTGATTTTTGTTTTTGTTCATTGTCTATCTACAGTGACACCTCGCTTACTCTAGAACTCATTTTTTTTTATTCGAGGAAGTGTCAAGAATGATCGAGACCTTCACCTAATAGTACGTGTTACCTTGCCCATAACAAACTATCTATGGCTGGAGAATTTCTAGATACGTACCACCGCAGCGACTATTTCTGATAATAAACAATAATGTTCCGATATCACTGTGTTCCGGTTTGAACGGGGTTGTGCCTATTGAAATTACTGACGCAACAGGACATGAAATCTTATGTCTCGAGGCGACGAGTACAATGTGGTGAGGTGTATATAATTTTTTTATTATTTAATTAACGAGGAGACGAGCGGGTCCTTTGGTGGTATGTGATACGTCTACCCATAACAACGTGACGCTAGTTAGGTTAGATACACTGCATCTCATTGCGTTGGTCACCTTGAGACGGATGTTAAGTCTCGTTACTACAGCGCCTTTCAATCCGGAATACAGAATGTTTGCACGATACTGTTTGGTAATAGAAATAAAAACTGCGGTGTTATGTACTGTCGGTCTCAGGGGATGAAACGATGTTAAGTCATAGGGTTGATGTTGAAGGGTGCTCGTCTAAAATACGCTGGCATTCATACATTGACAATCCAAACAAACCAAGCTATCAAGCACTGATTCAAACTAAATAAACATTGTAATACACGACTATATTATGCAGTGTATACATCTGTACTCGATTTAAATAAGAAGCAAACGAAGTACCGAGTACCGGAACTGTGATTTAATGTACTCGGTGTTATTGGATCCTGATAATTTATCGCGGTGCCTGCCGTGGGAACGGGATGCGTACCGCGAATAGGGCCGACCTCACACCGCGGTGATGGGACCTCTGGTTTTATGTACATATTGAATTTTATGGATTTTAATTAATGGTTAGTGACGATAATATATCCAGCGCTTAACAACAGCCTTCATCACTGAAGAATTACGGAGACAAAGGTCTTCACTTCATATTCATCACGGAGTACCTACAGCTCTTTAAATAGTATCGACAGCCTGGTCTAAGCAGAACGATCACTTTGCCTTGATAAAACGATAAACCCTTACAACCCTTAAAATTAAGTTTTAAGTTAAAACATTAAAAACAAAATTAGACCTGAGTGGTTTTCTTAATAAGTGTTACACATCAATAACATTAGTATTTTTTTAAGTATCTTCCTAAGTTAGCTGTTGATTATTGATCTTAAGAGAAACAATATTTAATTGTATCACGATAAAAAAAAATAGTTTTTCAATAATAATCGAGTATTTAACTCTTCTAATCATTTGGTAGTAATCTAGGTAATCTAAGTTGAATAACTATAACATGTATACTCAGTTTTATACATAATAATATACGTTTCTAGACCTTTCTTCATGTCAACGTTTGCTTTGAGATACGGCCTTTTTGTACGATTATAGTACACACAGTAGAAAAAAATAATAATTATATCTGTAACGTATATAATTAAGTATCATCATCATCATCAGCCGATAGATAATTAAGTGTTGTTGTATAGAAATTTTTCTTTATTTGTTTATATATATTTGCTTAGCTGCTTGATGCGAGCAGTTCACAACTGATTAGAGTAGAGAACTTTAGGTAAAGCCTAGATCTATCTGTGAACCTCTATCAGTTGATAACATTAGAGAAAGCCTAGATCTATCTGTGAACCTCTATCAGTTGAGAACATTAGAGAAAGCCTAGATCTATCTGTGAACCTCTATCAGTTGAGAACGTTAGAGAAAGCGTAGATCTATCTGTGAACCTCTATCAGTTGAGAACATTAGGGAAAGCCTAGATCTATCTGTGAACCTCTATCAGTTGATAACATTAGAGAAAGCCTAGATCTATCTGTGAACCTCTATCAGTTGATAACATTAGAGAAAGCCTAGATCTATCTGTGAACCTCTATCAGTTGAGATCATTAGGGAAAGCGTAGATCTATCTGTGAACCTCTATCAGTTGAGAACATTAGGGAAAGCCTAGATCTATCTGTGAACCTCTATCAGTTGAGAACATTAGGGAAAGCGTAGATCTATCTGTGAACCTCTATCAGTTGAGAACATTAGGGAAAGCCTAGATCTATCTGTGAACCTCTATCAGTTGATAACATTAGAGAAAGCCTAGATCTATCTGTGAACCTCTATCAGTTGAGAACATTAGGGAAAGCCTAGATCTATCTGTGAACCTCTATCAGTTGATAACATTAGAGAAAGCCTAGATCTATCTGTGAACCTCTATCAGTTGAGAACATTAGGGAAAGCCTAGATCTATCTGTGAACCTCTATCAGTTGATAACATTAGAGAAAGCCTAGATCTATCTGTGAACCTCTATCAGTTGAGAACATTAGGGAAAGCCTAGATCTATCTGTGAACCTCTATCAGTTGAGAACATTAGGGAAAGCCTAGATCTATCTGTGAACCTCTATCAGTTGATAACATTAGAGAAAGCCTAGATCTATCTGTGAACCTCTATCAGTTGAGAACATTAGGGAAAGCCTAGATCTATCTGTGAACCTCTATCAGTTGATAACATTAGAGAAAGCCTAGATCTATCTGTGAACCTCTATCAGTTGAGAACATTAGGGAAAGCCTAGATCTATCTGTGAACCTCTATCAGTTGAGAACATTAGGGAAAGCCTAGATCTATCTGTGAACCTCTATCAGTTGAGAACATTAGGGAAAGCCTAGATCTAACTGTGAACCTCTATCAGTTGATGATGATGATATACCTTATGGTCAAATAAATATCTATCTATAGATGAAGGGCACTAGTCGTACTTAAAACGTTGTTGCAACACAGCCCGCAATGTTAGCGCAATTACGTTTTTAATTTCATCAGTAGAAACAATAAGACTAAAGTCGGCAAAACGGAAAGCTTTAAAACGGCCGCTCCTCGGACGTCTGCCCACTTGAAATGGATCTATCAATTAAACGCATGGAGCGTAAGCCGACCATTGATTGATGTATCAATAAGTACATAAATCCATTAAGGTAATACGCATGAGTCTGTTAATTGTGTATTTTCTGCGGCTGTCAATTGCTCTTTGATGCGCTCTTGTTACGAAATCTCTTGATCTAACTCGCCGGTGGAAATTATTAACTATACTTTTTGTATATCCAGTAGACTAACACTTAAGTTATATATCATATAGTTTTTAATTAACAATGAGGCCGTTGATAGTGAGCGTCTACAATAACACCCCAGCTCCCATATTTATAGTGGTAGTTGCAACAAAACAACTCTGTTGTGGAGGCTTTACATTATGTGGATGTTTACCAGCTAAAGTACTACTACAGACCAAATTCAATGAAATATAGTCTCAGGATCCATCAAAGGATGTAATATAGAGCAAACACATAGCTGTTAAACTACAGAGACGATAAAATTAGGACATTAACGTTACTAAGTACACACAGTCTGAGGAGTATGTCTATAAAGATGATTGGTTGTATTTATGTGTTTAGGCTTATAAATAAATCTAATGGAAAAACTATCTAAATTCAATAAACTGTCAATAGATCTGTCAGTATATTTTAACTTAACAAACCATTGACCATAGGTAGTCAGTTCGATTATGATATAAATTATTTCAAACGAAGTGAATACAGAAGATTGTTTACATCACGAAACCGATCGCTTTTAACGATATAATATTTATAGCATGATATAACTCTAAGTCAAGGCTTTAATTTACATCCGGTTTCGACTGCACATCATAAAGCCATTTGCTAAAACGGTGCTTCATACATCAAAGACTTGTTTGGAAAATAAAACTTACTGTTAGTTTTTATAACCGCAAAAAATCTGACAAATAATGAACTAGTTTATCTTCACGTCAAATTGAATGCATATTAGTATTTAAGAATAACGTTTAAAGGTCACGTTAAAGTTAAAGATCTTTATAAGATTTTTTTTTTTTAATATTATTGTAATTTTTAAACCAACTTTGGAGTAGTCTGGACCTAGATTTAAAGTTATTTGTCGCCGGAGAGTAAACAATAGGTACCATCGCAGTGCTTATTTCCGCGGCCAAACGTTTTTATACCTTAACCCTCATTGTTACTAGACGTCACGTATCATTGAAGTCAAGTGTTAAATAAAACTAATTCTAAGCAAATGTTTAACTGAGTTCAATAAACACAGTCCGAGGTTGAAAATAATACTAATAAAAACACATTTTTTTTTTATTTATTGCTTTAAATATCAACTTTACAGGGATTAGAAACTCCTTGTTAGAAATGATTTGCTTGGTGTGAGTAACCGCTCTTCCTTGTTTGTTATTCAAATATTTGTCAGCTTGTTATATTATTTGAAAGCGTAATATATAGATCATAGTTCTGTCGTATACTTACTGAACTATCGCCGTCTCGGTCTTGGTTAATAACGTATAATGTGTTAATCCGAACTACAATAGTTTCATTAGATGGTGCGCGTTCATTATCATACCGCGTGTGTCACAACATGGCGGCCGTAGCCCCCTGTCAGCTGCACGTCACAGAGCGTCTCACATTTTGTCCTCGCTCTGTCGATTTTACTACGGTACAGTCAGAAAGAGATGAATTTCCAAAAAAAAATTCTAACAATATCTTTCGCGATAGTAGTAAATATGAAGATTAGGTATAATACATTTTGTATTGAGAACTGATAAGAGACTCAGATTTTTCAACTAGTAGTAGATTTGTTTTTTTTACTCTCGTTCTTCCGAGGGATTTTTGAGCCTGGGCTCTAATTCCTATCTTTACATTTCTTATTTATAATCCTTCTTTTGCTTCTTTCATGCCCTTCCACCTTCTACACACTCTCCTCTTTCTTACCATTCTATTCTCTGGTAGATCTGTGTTGCCGGAGACTGTTTAGGTTAGTACTATCGCACCGCCAATTTCTGTCGCCGAACAGTATTGGTTAAACATTACTGTGCTCCGGTTAGGAGGGTGTTGTAGTTAGTGAAATTATTGGGTAAAGTGACTGAACATCTTGTCTCAAGGCGACGAGCGCTATGTGATGTTATGTATGTCCTAACTAGAGCCACTCTGTTATAGTCTGGCGTGTTACATACGATCAGGTGAACGTCCCGTGGGATCGATCGCCGGTCGATCAATGTTGAGATCTTTGGGGGCGGCTTATGTCCAGCAGTGGACGTCTTTCGGCTAATGATGATGATGAACATCCCGCTCGTCTAGATGCTTCGTATAATAAATAAAATTCATATAAAAAAAGTGATTTATAATTTATGTACATGTTCGGTAGCGAGCAGCAAAAGATTGGAATTATGATCTATGTTTATATAATAATGAAACGATCATAAGTATGGAGTATGGTTAGCACGGCATGGAAATTTCGCGAAAAGATATTAAAAACACGTGCAAATTGAGTTTATGTGTGCATTTGGATGATTGAAATAGTAGAAGATTAAAGAAACAAGTGGATTGACTGCGCAGTAATTATGATGAGATGTATAAGCGTAACCACAGAGAAGTATAAACATATGTAGCTACGACCTCAGTCATAATTTTCTAGTTTTTTTACCGGGGTAGGAAATTTTCAAAAGGTACTTTACTTCTAGGGAAGACAAGGTTGTGTGGGATTAGTTTTTGAGATTAATTATCCACTTCTAACCTGATCCCTAAACGCATTGAAATGTTCCGCCACTACCTAATCAAATAGGAAACAAGAGTAAAATGAAATAAAAGAATTTCTAAATGTTATCGTTTAAAAAAAATCTCTAAACTTACTGGAATGAGTGTTAAGATAAATTTAAAGCGTATTTTCTTCTCGCCTGTACACTAACAGCTAAACAAACCTGCACAAGATGATCGGCTTATGCAGCTATCGGAGCCCCCATCGGCGGCCGTCCACGTGCCTGAATCAAATGCCATGCGACATCTGATTGTACACTTATTTGTACCGGTAGGTGTATGATTAATGGTGCAGTGACGCAACCATCAACGGGACGCCGCATTAATGGTGCAACTTGAAGAATTGATTTTAGATTGGTGTTACACTAACAGAAAGTATATTCCGTTACACATCGTATCTTTAAGAGAAGATTGAATATGCTTCAAAGATGAATCTAGATCTAATCTCTAGAAAATCTTTTAAATAGTCTCCTATATTCGAATGTATTCTGTCTAGGTTAAAAATCAGGTGGTTGGTCTCTATTACCGGAGACTGTCTAGGTAAATACCACCGCAGGCCTATTGCTGCCACCAAACAGTAATGGGCAAAGGTTACTATTTGCCGGTTTCAAGGCGTTGTAGCTAACCTACTGGGGGAAAGAGACTCAACATGTTGTGCCTCAGACGACGAGAGCAATATGGTTTAGTGTATAACATCTTAACTAGCGACACTTCGTTATGGGAGGTCGTATCACTTACCATCAGGTGAACGTCCCGCTCGTCTCGTCGATTAACAAATTGAACATTTACTTCATACAAAATTTAGATTTTCTTTTGAGAACATAATTTATCTGAATTAGCGATCTTTAAGGCCTACATCAAGCAGTGGACTTCTTACGGCTGATGATGATGATAATTAAGAAAGATCATTAAATTGAGAAGAAAAATGGAATATTAAATATAATTATACTAGTATTAAATAGATAAATGCAGCCATAACATGATAGTCTATATAGTTACCTAAGTAACTTCACTGTAATTACCATCTTTTAGGAATATAGGGTAGTATTTACACATTAGACATTCAAAGTTTCTTTCTACATACTATAATCATATATAAACTTTCTGTTTATAGCAGCTTTTATATTGAAATATATATATGGAAAGAAAATCGTACTTTCATTTAGAACTCCGCTTCTCATGTACTAGAAAATAACCGACATCATATATAAAGCGTTATAATAAGTTTTTTTTTTATAACTTCAACTCAATTACCATCAAGAGTGATTTTCACTTTAACCCGAATTCGTTTTTACCCAAGTTGCTTTGTGTGATGGATGTCGTCCAGAATAATTTGGGAACGCTGTGGTTAACGCTGAGCTTTTTAGCCGAGCAATAGAGCAAGTCACCTCACCGTCTATATAAATAACTCCCATTAAGTATTAAAGACGTTAGACCCTTTCTACACTTACGTAAACTTGAGCTTTTTTTTTTTTGTTAATTCTTGTTAGATGGAACTTTTGGCCTATGCTCAGCAATGGCTTCTGGATAATAACAGTAATAGCAGAAGGAATTCATTTAATCGATGTTCATGATCGTTATAGTAGCAATTTGAAAATCTGTTGGGAATGAAAGCTTTTGTAATATATAGAAAATTTTTGACAAAAAAAAACTGATTCTCATTTATCATAAACGAGAGAAACAATAATTTATGAGACTCAAAGCAACATCTGCTCGTGGTGCATCATGCAAATCAACAAACGAGGCTCTGGCTCCTACCAATCCGTATTGAGACAGCGTGGTGGGAAATAGCCCATGTCTCCCTCCATAACCCTCTCATATGAACCCCTACAAACAGCTCCTAGTGCGCGGTCTTGTGGGCAACGCACGACCGATCGATGTAGAGATCCTTGGGGAGGCCTATGTCCAGCAGTAGACGTCTATCAGCTGATGATGATGACTAAGAAAATGAGATAAATATGAATAACATTATTTAGGTAAACTATTACGCTAGTTTCAAGGTAAAAAAAATATTAAATCTTCATACGTTTGAGCACTTTAATCAAGGTTATTTTGGCAGTTTAAGAATACATAAATCGTAATAAACGGTTAACGTTCCCACTATCGGGGATAAGGGCCTTCTGTTACGGAGACAGAATCAAAGCTTTTTATCAACCATATTGACTAAATGCGAGTTAGAAGATGAGATTGATGATGAAATTATGTAGTATGAAAGACATAATGATATATACTAATAGTTTTTAATCGTTTAGTATAGTAACTATTAAGAAATAATAATAGGTTTATATTTGTAAGTGTAACTACAGTATGATCTTTCTTTATCTTGTAATGGTCTTACGCACAATGTTATTTTAGATCATTATAAAAGAAAATGAGAAATTTAGATGAACGTAATGATAAGGATTACTTTATTAAGGCTAACTTTATTTCTTTATAAGAACTAGTCACAATATTTCTATAGACTGAAGATATTTTAGAGATTTTAAACGACTAACATAACCTAATGTAGATAAGGTATTCTTGACGGACATTTTCCTCTAACTTAAGCCTCATTGTACGATTTATAAAGCAAGGAAGGTTTTATTTGTAGAATAGTATTTTTTTTCTTATACCACTGTAGATTAGATTGACATATATGACGTCGCGATTGTGAAACTAACTAACATCAAGTGTCAACAATTGGGAGACACTTTTCGATGCGAAGTGTACACAGAGACATATTAGCGAAAATTGCGTCGGCCTTTTTGATGTAGTATCGCGATTTTAACGATGTTTGTTGTACTTGTTTGCGATGTATACATAGCGCTCTGTTTGACTACACTGCGATCTCAGCCATAAAGTGATTACGAGAGGAGCAGGACGTTTATTTCATGGTGATATGTCTATACAATCTTTTTATTTGATATTATGAGCGTGATGTTTACCTGATTTAATCCATCTGCCCATTTGTTGCTGGGTAGGATGATATATACAACACGTAACTCCAGTCATTTCACTACATACAAAGCTCTTTAAATATAGTAATATTTGCACAATACTGTTTGGCGGTAGAAATATAGTTGTGGTGGTACTTACCACCAGTAAAACTAAATAATCTCTTCATGCGAGAATCGTACGAGAAAAGTAAAGTTTTAAATATTTTGTTAAATATTTATTACAACCATACTATCTAAAGCACAAGAGTTGCTTTTTGTACTTACTTCAACGGTCTCCAATAAGAAATATTCTATTATATTATACTTTACTATTAAGTTAAACTATTATGTATTAAATATCCTCACTTAATACTTTACAATGGTCAAATAAATTTATTGCCTGGATTAAGCATGTTTAAGTAATAGTAAGATATACGATGAATTGGTTTCTGCAGATTGAGAAACTTCTGGTGGAATAGTTTTATTGAAGCTGACATAGCTTTTTGGCCTCTGGGTGACGGATTCGGAGGGATCCGCTGCCCAGGTGACCGTAAGAGGCCGAGAGGACGGCGTGCCCTTACAGAGGTGAAAACAAGTGGATTATTCTCTTCCGAGGTGGGGCTGCATGGTGCTGACAACGCTGGCGGGGTCGCAGATATATGCGAACGCGTTTCTATGCCTCTGCTATAAAGCGACGAGGTGGAACATCGTGGGAGTTTTAGTCGGTGCAAGTCCGACATAACCTGTCTTTGCTCTCGCGAGGGTAGGTATGCGAAGGCTTTTCGCCCACGTAAAACCAAAAAAAAGGTCTCTTTTTCCGGAGACCGTCTATGTAGGAGAACCATCGCAGCTCGTATATTTGTCGCCAAACAAAATTGTGCGATATTAGTGTTCCAGTTTCAAAGACGTTGCAGCTATTCCAATTACTGGAGTAACTAGACACGGCGTTGTTATGTGAGCCGTAACGCTTACTACCGGTAGTCTTGCCCGTTTCGAGAAATAAACAAAAATATGTGTGCTTCATCATCATCGATAGCCTGAGACAGTCCACTGCTGGACTCTCCCAAAGAACGCTACTTAGTCCAGGCTTCGGCGAGCTATGTTTACTCATGTAGTGCATATTAAATTAAGATTTACTGAAATAAAGTTTAGATGGACTTGTACAATGTGTTATTAGTGGCTCCCTCTGTCTGCTTCAAGAAATTCTTTATACATAGCGATATGGTAAATGGCTCTGTAAACAATTTGCACGTTGTTATGTAGTGTATTTTGTTACAAAACATGGTAATACAATAATGTTAGCACCAGCACGTCAGTGGAACGTTGGCCGTTCGGGCTCGACGTCATTGATTAGTACATTTACCACCCTACGAAACGCTCTATGTGCATAACTATCAAATAATTAAATTTGATACTCGTTTACCGACAAGTATTAAGATTATATTTTCATAGTTATTTACGTAAATCAACGTATAGTATGTCTCTGGTACAGGTTCGCTTTTACAGTCGAGCCTTAACCCAAAAGGAGCTGTTATTCCACGAGATTTACCGGAAGAGAGTCGAAACACATCTCCTGATATAAGACTGCAAAGTACAGCTAAGGTCGCGACTATAAGTCCCTTTTATTCGACGAATGAAATGAACAGGACGTTCACCTGATGGTAAGTAACAGGCCTGTCCATATGAACGTGCCACTATTAAGTATGATATGCTCTGCAATACATCGTATTCATTACATTGAGACAAGATGTTAAATCTCTAAGTTACCCAAATAATTACAGTAGTTACAAAGCCCTCGGAATAAGAACACAGTAGTGATTGTACATTACTGTTTAATGGCTGGCATAGGAGCTGCCTAGACGGTCTCCATCTATAGAAAGCTACCACTAGAACTCTTGCCTTGATGTAATTAATAGAATATGAAGTCTGTCTATGCCCCATATAGGACCTTTATAGAGAGAGAGAAAAGATTATAACCCAATCAAAAAAACACTCTATATCCTATAGAGTTATTGAACTACTACAAACACCTAACCCTGATATGGAGGGGATCGTCTATATACAATAAACTAGGTGTTCCCTGCCCGCTTTCCTGTTCGTGACACTTCCGCAACTTCCTTTCCGGAACGAATTTTGTAAAATCCATTCTTAGTTGACTTCTAAATGGCAGAAGTAATATCTCTACCAAATTTTGAATGTTTATATCTAATAGTTAATCTCTACTATCTTTTGTATATGTAGATTACTTGTTGTAGGTCTCTATTTACAAAAACAACAATCTGTATAATATATTTAGTTGTTATATGAGAATAAACAAAAACACTTGACAACAAGGTATTTAAAAAACTGCTGTTTTATCTTAAAAAAAAAACATCATGAACAATACTACGAAATCGTTAAGTCATTATATCATCGGATAGCTAAGCATAAAAAAACCCATAATTAAGTTAAAAGTATCACGAAAAGCTCCTGTTAAGTGACACATACGATTCGATGGAAATTCGTCACATACCATCGTAAAACAATACGTAAGCTATAATTTCACAGAAGCTTTAACGGTGTCTCGTGTAAACGTCGATCCTTGATCACGATCGCTCGTTATGATTTCGTGACTTTTAATTTTGTACTGTGTAACAGTAAGAAATCATCGAATTGACTAATCACGACTTTATTCCGTACATTTTTGTCGTCTAGTTCGAATTCAGTGTTAATGAAAGTTGTGTGATGAATTAATGAAGTAGAGAAATTGGATGTTGTGTATTTATACTGTTTCTTTATATAGTTACAATGGAAATCATATATTTCATCGAATAACTAAAGAGTTTATATATTTATTAAACGAAAGGACAGAACAAACCACACGTTTACCTGATAGCGATGATATCTTCTCACCTATGACAATACTATTTATAATGATACATTGCACCACATGTTTCGAATTATTAAAGTGGAAGTTCACTCGTTTTAACACGTTGCAGAACTAAATCTAACACTCCTTGTACTGCAAGTATGGAAAGAATAGACAAGTCAATATTTTGTATATGTTAAGACAAAATTAATATAAAGAGGTGGAAAAAAAACCTTGTGAACATGTTGACTGGCTGATGGCTGCAGGCGAGACAGTGACACGCTGTCGACGGCGTCTCCCCGCGCCTCTACAGTTGGCATCATTCGCTCCGATCAGTGCACCAGCCTGCCAACAACGCTCTGGTGATCTGTAAAGGTATTTGATGATTATCATATCATACTTAAAATAATACCTGTTAAATACTGAAACTAGCGTCTAGATACGACGAAGCGATGAGGTGAGCAGGACTTTCAGGTGATCATAAGTAAAACGTCAGCCCATAGCAATGTACTGGTAGTAAAGAATAATAAGCAAATCACTATAATACCCTTGTCACCTTAAGCCTTTAGATGTCAAGTCTCATTATCTCAGTAATTTCACTAACTACAATGCCTTTCAAACCGGAACACAGTAATGTTTGCACTCTAACGTTTGGCAGCAGAAATAGAAGCTTTAGTTACCTATCTAGACGATCTCTGGTATAGATTATGCATAATATGATAATCGTTATTAATATACATATAATTAAAATCTTAACTTAAAATTAAGACTAGATATCTGTCGAGTTTTCATTATGTTCTGATCTAACCCAGTTTATATAGATAGAAACCAACTCCTCATTCCTGAACATCAAAGGATTGAAAAAGCTTCAAAGTTTCCGATTAAATTCTACGTGGATGTTTTGAAGAAAAAAATTAAAATGCTTTTACTGAAGAGAAAATTTAACTGCTTTTTTTATACATCAGCGCTTTACCTCCGCACGCGTCACCACTTAATATAAGCTGGAATCGGTTAAAGGACGACTTAAGGTGAGAATCTTCATGAAAAGGGTGAATAGTCTACTTCTAGACTAGTGCGTTTTACCACCAAAGACTATATTGCCATTTACCGTTAGGCGGTATTGTACACTACTATACAAAAAAAAAATCTATAACGATCCTTAAAGTACTAACGCTTTTTATGCCGTCGATTATACGGTTTTATTGTTTCTTACTTGTAGGATTTCTCTTGTGAACTAAAAATCTAAGAATTACATTTTTTAGACTAGCATCATCAGATTTGAAGGGAGTATTTATAGTTCAGATTATCTATTAATATAATATTACAGCTGAATAATTAGAATATTTATATCTTAATAGAAAAGGTAAATATAATATCACATGTATATTATGACACAAAAATTATTACGGCGTACTAAGCGAGCTCTTATCAACTGGCTATTTCTCGTTATCTTCGAGTCCTTACTTGGTCGGCGTTATATCTGTCGTTCCTTAAATGTAAGTGTTATATTTCTGTTATGAAACTCATGACAATACTGGGTATACTCGATGAGAATCGCACCAACCGCGCGCAGGCATTCTCCTGAAGCTTTAAAAGGAAATAGGCGTGGCGGCTAATAAACGCCACGCGGACGAATTTGGTAAACCAAATAAACACCAGCTTCGATGAAGAACTTCGCTCGTAAAAATGCTAACAAGCTACCTCGTTACATTGGACAAATCAGAAACCAGTAGGCAAATCAGTAAATAACGTATCAAAGGTTTTGATATATAACTCGCTGTTTTCTGGTCTGTTGGCCGTGATACTGTGTATTAGGAGACCGCTTCCGAAAACATAGATAGACGATGGTATCAATGACAGCTTTGATCACAAAAAAAATCGATAGTGATGAAAAAAAAATCATATTTTAAATCCCTCCCATCATCACAGTATTAAATTTGGTCGCGAATGACTTTCTACAACAACCGTTACTATAGCAACCACATAAATAAGTCGAAATAAATCTGACATGAAGATCTATGAAATTCATATAAATAGCCGAAAACCATCAACAAATCATTCCTCGTCGAATAATCATGTTCTCATATATACGCTTACTAATTATCACGTGATTAGCGAACAAAAAAAAAACCATTTTCATTATATACATAGATATATCTGTAGGTAACATAATTTAAAAAGATCTATTAATTTAGTTGTCTATGATCCATCATCTGTGTAACAGATGACCTAAAAATCTTCTGATGTATTAAAAAACGATTTTTGTATAAAAATATGATGATATTTAACAAAGTATATGTGGGTATTAATAAAATCTTCATTCTAATATTGTTTATCTTATCAATAATGTTTTTTTTATTTTTAAAACTTACAAAACTTCAAGTATGACTTGTAAGGAATGCGGACATTTGCATCAGTAAAGGTCATTTCAGTTGCTATGTAAACAATTGAATATTTTATTATACAATACAAAAGAATGAGATGAGCGAAATGTTCACCTGATGTTGAGTGTTATTTCTCAGTGATGTGTATTATTAATAAAGTTCACGAACTATTTCCGCTCGTAAAGAATACTACCACTAGTTTATTCAGTTTACATACAACATTGATTTTATCTATGCATAACTTGCAGTTAGTATGAAAACTGTTGTTGATTTATAAGTGTATAAATATTATAAAAAGTATTGATATCGCACAAACCAATACTATTCTTCAGAAATAAAATATCAATCAAACTTCAAGGTTTGAGACCTTGAAAAAAATTTTTTATACCACTTGGCAAACAGGCTTGCGAACCGCCTGATGTTGAGCAGTAACCGCAGCCAGAACCACCAGAGCTATCACTGGACGTGTAGCCGTCCCTGCAGAAACCTTTACACGCCTATTTTGAAGAACTTCATATTCTAGCTCCTAGGGAAAACCTCGCCAAGTAACTCGTTTTACAATTTTAGTGTTCTCAGGAGAAAACATCTTTGGATCCGGACCGGACGTGACCAATGCGGTTCAAGGGCACGAGAATGAATTCCCTGCCGATGGCCGTGGGCATCTTGTCAAACAGTTTATCAGAACACCTGTTGTAGATGTGGTAGAACACACATAAAGAGGCAAAATTTCTCCTAAAACCGAGAGGTTCAATACAGTCCGTTAGGTTGTCGATAATTTTGACAGGTTTGTTTTGCTCCGAGTTTAAAGGTCCCAGCTGACATCTAACTGCCGTCCAATGATGAGAGCAATACTCCATGTGAGGCCGGACTCGTGCTTTATATAGCAACAACCTTTGCATTTACACCGAGCTTTTTAGATGTCAGCTTTACCTTGTCTTCCAAGTGCCCGCGGCACTGGACATCACTGGAGATTTCGACGTCTAAAATCCCAATGCTTTAATAAATATAATAATTAAATTTGTATGGAGATAATCAATTTCAAGTGTAGATTGGATATTTATGAATGTACCTGTTCATCACAAGTTGTACTTATATCTGTCGAAGGTCGGGGAAAACAATTGAAAGCGCCGCTTAAGACTTTTGTTGTGGACATCTGTGGGGTGATGATGATGAGAAATATTTTTTTATACATCACCGCCGTTCATTAACACTATGACAAATATAACAATCTACCATTTGTAAACATGTAGCATGTGATACATTAAATATGTACATAGATTGTTCAACATTGTAGTCTTATAAAACATATAACCAATATTTGAACATAACACAATGACTATAACTTTTGACGTAGTATATTATATTTGCAGATATATTTAGAATTAATATATATATATATATGTCATTAAGTTTACATCAGTCAAGTTATAAAATATGAAACCGCCTTTGATCTGTGAAGATGTTTGATTAACTTGTTATTAACAGTTCAACGAAATATTTAAGAGACAACATTTGATCTCGACATACAGTCAATGGTTTATTATAACTGTAATATCGTTATTACTTGAATTAATACATATATTGAAATTTTTTTTCTAGAATAGGAACTATAAGATTGTGATGTCTCTGTCATACAAACAATGTTATCTATTATCTACAAAAGTCTAACACTAAACATTAATTTCACGTGAGGGTGTGGATGATGAAGCTTGCTTTACAATATTAGACCGACCAAACTACCACTGGCAACCAGCCAGCTAAACTATACGGTGGAGCACCGTACTCGAACCTGGTACCTCTACAAGGCTATCATGGTAGTAATTGTATCAATTGGAGAGATTTACTATTATGTTATCAGTCTTTGAATAAAGTGTGGGAAATATTTAATCAAGTTAAGGCACAATATACTTTCCTCGCCAATTATATAAATCTACCTCCGCCGATACGAAATAATCTTCTAAACACATTGTCAACATGTAATTTATCGCTACATTGCTTAACATAATCTTTATCTTATAACCTCAACGTAGTTTTAGATCCATAAATTACCGTATTCAACGTTTGGACATCGATTTCATTCTAAGTATACTAAGGGCGTAAGTTTACGAGCCATTACGTCCACTTTCGTCCGATAATTGGACGAATTTCGGATACATTTTTTGTATCTTTATTGACACAAGATTGCCGATAAATAGCCGTTTTGTAATTTAATGAACTGTTCTCGACATGGTCTCTTTTTAATATTTATGAAACAATAATTCATTCCTAACAAGTGTCGAGTCAATGAACTTTCATTAGTAACTCCTTCAGTAATAGTTAATCATTGATTTAATGATATAGCGTTTATTTTAATATTAAATAAGGTTAACAATATTCAAATATAATTGTCGTTACAGTTTTATACCTTTTCTTAGGAAAAACTGTAAATAATGCTATATTTCATACATAAATCGTCATCCCTAACGAACACAAATAAAATATGTATAGCCTTTTGTGAGAAAATGACTGTCAAGGCATTAATTCGCTATTAACACACACTTTAATTAATTGCTATAAATCCTTTCAGTAGCTATTATTATTTATATTGTTTTATAAAGATACTCTATACATATAACATTTTATAACTTATTATTACAGCCGTCAACAGCTTAATAGCTGTAAGCATAATCTTCGTTGGTACTTAATATTAAAAACCATTTTACTTCTATTATTGATTGTTATTAATATTTTATTATATTAGAAAAGGAAGTTTATTAATTTTAGTATCGTTTCGTCCTTTATAACATGTAGTAAATAAATTATTGCTGACGCATGGTTAGTTTTTTGCTTTAACAGTTTTTAGCAATAATCGCATAGAACTGCTTGAAGTCCTTGTCAGTGCGATCTCATCGAGTAAATTTATCATTCCTGAAGACTGAAACAAAAAAAAATGTTATCGACAAAGCGCTACTAAAGGAACAATATGAGAAACAACAACGTATACCGAGTCCTAGCCACTTGAAAATCGTACAAAACGAAAGCCCTACTGTATTATAGCGATCTCTCATACGTTTCCCACCTACCGCGGCCGAAAAGGACAAAGCTACCGGTTAAAATGTCGTAGGTCATTAGGTTCCGACCATGTAAGGTTTGCAATATGCCAATATGGAAGGAACCGTGACTTTTATATGGTTAGTTAGGTTTCGTTACGAACAATAGATTTAAGTAAAATACGTCGATGACCCACACCGCGCCGTCTTAGATGACATTGATAAACCAACGCCGCAAGTGGTGAAATTAATTGTTGCGCATGCGCAAGAGTTATTGTCTTGTTTCCGTTCATCTGTTAGATTTAAGCGGCGCCTGTGAGAATAATTAGCAGCAACCAAATTAATAATTATATCCGTCGAAATTGTAGTGCGAATACTACCTTCAGTAATGAAGAATGCGATAACGAAGATGAAGATCTGTCGGTAGATGCTTGTGTTAGAAAGAAAAAGTCTTTCAAGGGTTTTGAATATTTTTTATCTTGTATTAAGTAATATGGAATTTACAGAAGACTAATTAAGACAAAACATTGAATTTGTCCTGAACAAATTTCTTTAAATAAGTTAAAATTCCTGATGAAAAAGTTATCTTCATCTTATCGTTAGGTTAATATAAAGGATCAACATCAGTTATTACAGTTATGAGTTATAGAATCCTTCGAGATAAATAAAATAAACGTCTGTCCATACAACAGTATTATCTTCTCTGTTATAACGTTATAACAGTGTTATTTATTTATGTTTTAAAAATAATATTGCGAATAGATACAGCAACAATGTGTGACTAATATGTTAGTATATTAAAAGTACCGAATCAAGTAAAAAAAAAACGTTATAAGAGAGCATTGTAAGGTCTTCTGATTTGTTTGTGAATATTAATATCAACTTGTTTCATGTTGGTTTAATTTCGTGTTCAATAGGGTGACTGAACTGCCGCAATTTAACCGTTTGATGATCACAAATGGGAGGCGAACGCAAGCCGAGGAGAAGGCGACGCTACCTCGCCACAGCTGCGCGGTAAAAATTAATAACCGTATAAGAAAACATAAGTTTGTCATCCAAAACTCATCCAGTACGTCGATTCAAATTATGATAAAGCCAAGTTCATTAGTTCTGGTAGGGCGTAATGGCTTGTGTGTTACATAGAGCGTATAAACAGATTGAAGAAAGTGGATGCGGTAGATATAAACTTTATAAATATATTTAGTTTTATAAGGAGTTTTATTATTGTATTGTTGTTATTTATTAACAATCGATTTTTACAAGTTCATAATATAAAAGTAGTAGCAAACTTGGTAAGTTCTAATATACCCACTCTTCCACTATTTCAATTACACATGGAGCCTCATAAACGGTCCAAAACTCCGCGTTACATGGCAAGCAGTCAGGCACTGGAGCTTGTTAAATAATTCATTAACTATCAGTTCTATCACTGTAAGGTTTATGTATGTATGTATTTATTTATTTAAACTTTTTACACAGCAATCTCTCGGGAGAAAAATACTACATTACAATCTAAAAGGCAGACAAAAGGCTATTCTTCAAGTGAACATTCCTTATGTGAGAAGAAAAAGCAAAACATTTAGAAACAAATAGAAAGAAGACAATAATAGCACAAATACAAACATGAACATATTTGTTATATATATTTTTTTTATTTAAAGAACCGACGAAAGGGGCGGGACGTTCACCCGAAGGAAAGTGAAATGATTGGCCATACCAACGTGGCGCTACTTGGGATAGTATACACAGCACCACTTTATGCTCGTCGCCTTGACTCATAAGATGTTGAGCTTCGATACTCCAGTAACTACAGTAGCTACAAAGCTCTTTAAACCGGAACACAGCAATGTTTGCACACTACTTTTATACGGTAGAAACAGTCGTCGTGGGGGACCTACCCCACAAGTAAAATAACCTACTAGTAGTATTAGTGCAGATTGTTTATAAAGTTAATAATATTAAATCCTACGTTCTTTATTCAGTAGTCACAAACATTTTCAATGATTGATAAATGATACGAAGATTTGTAATTCCGCATTCAATAATCACAAAGCAGCTCGTCACGTTGAAACAAAAAACATACCTTTTTGTATCGGCACTTAACGTTGAAAAAACCATCGCATCTCACAAGAATACAAGATTAAAGGCGTCTGGAAGGTATAAGTGCGACGAAAACAAAAACGAAAATATGCGCCTTGTTAAACAAAGACCACCTGGGCCAACCCCGTGAGTAAAAAGGTGCTAAATGTCGGTGTTAATTCAACGGCTACTTACCACTGCACCCTGTCCTGGTCCTCCGAGCCCGATGTGCTAATGAGGGTGTTAAAAATCTGGGGTAAACATTTGTCGATCGACTACCGTTATCGTTTTGAGCAACCGAAAACGAAACTTGTTTTAACGTTTTACGATATTTTTCCTTTGTAATATGAATTGCTCTAAAACGTTAATATATCCCATTAAAAGAAGGCTTTAACATTTGTATACTCAACAAAATACATTTAATAATGTTTTCCATACAAATAATAACGTTAAAGTCATGTTATTTGAGTTAACATCAACTTTCTTATATGAAGAAGCACGACAAGAAGTTATACATCATTTGCCACTAACCTACAAAGGATATTTACTGCACCACATTAAACTAACTTCACCAGCTACAGCATCCTTTATACTAGAACAATGAAATATACTAAAAAGCAAAGTTTGAGAAATAAGCAATACTATGATAATGACCTACGAGTATTGGAATTTTACAATTACTTGCTATATCAATGTTAATGCGAAAGGAATTCTGTACCGCATCTACACTATAAATACTGTAGTTACTTGAAAAACCTTATATCTTCAACTTCGTTTTACTTACCTAGTAATTAAGTCTTACTACAAACAATTACAGAATCAATTTCGCAAATAAGATGAGTAAGCGCAAGCCGGAATCGAATCCTGATCTCGATAACATCCTTATGCAGTATTCAATATTTACGTCGATGATCTAATAGTTAAGATTAACCTTTTATTAAGCAAACCGGTGCGTCTGTATTAATATTATTACGACTACAGTTATCTCGGAATGTAACTTAAGTAACAATAAAGAGATCAGTTATGAAAATAACGTTTATAAAATCAAAAACACTTTTTCTAACATCTTATAAAAAGCTTTAGGTTTCTCATAAAGTACTGAAACTAGAAAAAAGAGAGGAATTATAGTAATAACTTTGCTTCAAAATCAAAAGCTACTAAAAGAACGAAAGCCAGAAGGTTTAAGGGAAAATGTTTTTGATTTCTACTTAGAAGTAATAGATATAATATTACGAAACTGTTCTAGAATCTAGATCAAAATGGAAATGTTGGGGTGAAATAATTTCACAGCATGAATTCTTCTTTAGATTTGCCGAATAGAGATTTTAAGTAAATATCCAGCAGTGGAAATCTACCACCTGTCGCTGATAATGAAGATATATTCTAACTTGTCTCTCGTGCAAATGATCATCGACGAGCTGTCATTTTCTTTACTACCGAGGTCCTTATTTATTTGACCCTCGGAAAAAGGATATTTGTTTTTAATATGTCCTAACTTGAGCTCATATTCTCGTATAAGCTGTCATGATCATGCACATATTCTCTTTTTTTTTAATTGACGAAGAAAGGGATAAACATTTACTCGATAGTACTTCTACTACTAGTCAAGATATTTAGTGTTTGTGAAGATGGTATAAATCGTGGTCGCCAAGTATACTCTGTTTCTCTGATGGAACAACTCTTTATCTGCAGATCAGGCAGATCAGCTGGAACACAGATACGCTTTTTTGAAGTGAAGCTGATAAAAAGAGCGTAGTCTAATTTTAACTGCCTACTGGAGTCAAAACAAAAGACTTTCATATTATAAAGGAAGCTGCAACACGAAGTTAGAGAAATCAGTATACGAACGTTATACTCATCAATTTGTGGGTAGCGGACCCGGAAATCAGAACTTATAAATATATATTCAACTAGTAATCTTTTTTATTTATTCAAGGAAGCAACGAGACGAGTAGAACGTTCACCTGATGGTAAGTGAAATACTGCCCATAAAAAAGTGGTACTAGTTAGGATGACATACGCAGGTCCAATTACGCTCATCGCTTTGAGACATAAGATTTTGAGTCAGGTTACCCCAGTAATTACACTAGTTACAGCCCCTTTCAAACCAGAAAATAGTAATGTGATATTAAACCTTGTTTCCTTAGTAATTTCACTACCCTTAGCACCCTTAAAACTACAATATTTGCACGTTGCTGCTTGGCGACAGAAGTAGCCCCTACGGTAGTACCTACCTTTTTTATAGTTTCGGGGAGGAATTCTTTAAAAGATACTCTGCCCTTGGGGAGAAGGGAGAATTGTATGATATTCTTTCTCACTAAAAACGCTCCGGTGATATACATCAGTACATCCGGAATGATCCCGGGATTTCTATAGTGATATCTACCTAGACAGTCACCGACAACAGCGACCTGCCAGTAAATCAGTAATGTATAATTCAATACACTTTAATCTTTGTATGAATTCAAATACTTTAAATTTATTAAAAATATATAGACGTATGCCTTGTAATCTGTTCAAGGCGTAACACATTAAACTGTCAGTTCTTATGTCTGTTTAGATCATTATTTTATAACTTATGGGTGTTAATACTAGAAAATAAGTACTATTCATATCGTAATCAAATCCTCAAAATGACTCACCAATGATGCTATAATTAAAAGCCATTACGCACATAAATGTTTACGAGTTTGTTGGTCGCGGAAAGAGAAAACTACCTTCCACGACTAAACATCAAAAAAACATCATTTTCATATTAAAAAAAAAAAAACAGATTTTCCATTTGTCAATTATGAGTATAAGCAAAGTTATTGCAAATGAAAATTAAAGGTTTAAGTATATCTTAGAGTATCTCTGTAAGGTCTATTAACTTAATTTTATACTGGATTAACGTTTGACCCCCATTTTTTAAGTGACACCTTTTTTTAACTCGAAGCGACTACACGAGCGAGACATTCACCTAATTATTACCCATTAATTATATACGTCATCATTATCAGACGACAGAAGTCCATTGCTGGACATAGGCCTCCTCCAAAGATCTCCACATCGATCTATCCCGCACTGCCTGCTTCCAGCCGCTTCCCGGAACCTTCACCAGATCATTGAACCACCTAGTGAGGGGCATGCCAACACTCTTATTCACCTTGAGACATAAGATGTTAAATCTCCTTACCCCAGTAACTCCAAACCCCACTAGCTACAGCGCCCTTCAAACAGCACCACAGTAATATTTTCACACTGCTGTTTGGCAGCAGAAATAGGCACTGCAGTATATACTTACTTACCTAGACGATATTAAAAAAAAAAGATTTACCAGCAATAAACTATGTACAGTGAAACATCTCGCCATGAATACTGATGTATTTTCAGCAGAAATGCAGTAGCTTCCTGCAAAAACAATCTCCAAACATGTAGCCCAGGATTCAAACCGAGGACTCCGAAGTCGTAAAGAGATACTTAACTACTGTATCACGGAGACGGTTAAAAGAGTAGATAACATTTATACGGTATAGTACATGATAATAAAAATTGGATACAATTATTTTAGTCGTAGCTTCTGACGATAGACCGTCTCTGCGATCGGCAAAAACGAATCGCATGGATGCTGTAGCAAAGAAAAAAAAAATCCAACAAGATGCGTCGAAGTACGCCAAGATCTCGGTCAGGCGGGAGCCGACTCCTTTTGTTTTCAGCTTCGAATCAGCCTGTGTTTCGAATCTAGATTCTGCTTTCGAATCGTTCCTTTTTAACCTCTTTTCCCCCCTTTGCCTTTTTCTTTATTGTCTCTGTGCGGCCTCTACGGCTTTTAAGGTAAAAATAAAACAAGCGCCCGGTGGCTTATGGCTCCCCATTGATATGCGGCTTCGGATTGAAATTTAAATATTTGCTTACGGACACCGGACGGGCTCCATCGGGCATTTTGTTTTAAAAAGATCAACGCGCTTTCATCTCAATATTTATAACGCTAGTGTCTACATATTTTAATAATAATAATATAACCATCCTTTGTTGTATACAAAAAAAATAATAATAAACAAAAACATAGCAATTGAACATAAATCTCTAATATATAACCTTCTGGAGAATAAGTTATAACCTATATATAAAATTTAACATAGTAACAACTAATAGGATCCAAGCCAACCTGCCCTGTGGTGCTCCCCACTAATCAACGAAAGAGGCTCTGGGTCCCATCAACCCTCGTTGGGCTAGCATGGCGGGAAGTGGCACAAATCCTCCTCATATGAAACCCTACAAACGACGGCTCCTACCCGGCGATTTTGCAGAAACCCAGGACCGATCGATGTGGAGATCCTTGGGGGAGACCTACATCTAGCACTGATGATGTACTAGATAATTAGCAGACTAGACATTGAGATAGCAAGCAATAGCTATATAATAGATAGATATATATATATTAAATATTATTTGATTAAATTGTACTAATTAAAAGAGTAATTCATTAAAAAAAATTGGGTAATCTGAAATATAGAAGGAAAGGAGCAGCATGTTCTTCTGCCGCCGCACAGTAGTGTACATAAAAAAATATACTAAATATTACTGTGTTCCGGTTTGAACGGTGCTTTTGCTAGTAAAATTACTGGGTTAACGAGACTCAATGTATTTTGTCTCAAGGTGTCAAGCGCTAAGTGGTGCTGTGTATAACATACTAACTAGCGTCATATTGTAAAACCGTATCACTTACTATCAGGTGAACGTCCCGCTCGCCTCATGGCTTTATAGTATAAAAAGTTTACTATAAAAATAATACGTTACGTTCGTAAGTGGACATAACGCGCGGCTAAACAGAGCAATCGGGTAAATGAAGCTTGATAAGATGAAAACGGAACCTGTTCTCCGAAAAAGGCAAGCACGAGTATCCGGAGCGAAGAAATTTAATTGCGTACCAAACAACCGGGGGTCATGGGGCGATATCGTACATTTATTTGTAACAGTTGCGATGACTGACCATGACTAGTTTTTTAATTGAACCGATGCAAAGATGGCGGACGTTGAACGCCCTGTTGTTACTGCTGGATACATTATTTTTACATTACTTCTTTCTCGATTGTTTAGTATATTACGAAACCTCTTACTTCTAGCAATTAATATATATTTTCTTATCCTTCTCTTCTATCTATTTCTTCAGTCCGGATACTCGTGCTTTCCTTTAGGAGAACAGGTTCTGATTCCAATTCATCATGCACCATTTACGCTATCGCTCTGTTTAGTTGCGCGTTATGTCTACTTACGAATTTACGAAGAATGTTGACATTGAGAAAGGCCTGTATACAGCAGTGGGTAAACAAAGCCTGATAATGATGACGATGAATAATGAAACGAAAAGACAAGCCGGACGTTCACCTGATGGTAAGTAAACCTGCCCATAACAACGTTGCACTAGTTAGAATGATATACACAGCACCACATACTGCTCGTCGCCTTGAGGCGAGATGTTGAGTCTCATTACCTCAATAATTACACTAGCCACAGCGCCCTACAAACCGGAACACAATTGTGTTTAAACACTACTGTTTTGCGGCAGAAATAGGCGGTGGACAATCCCCAACAACGGAGCCCTACCACCAGTGGTATGAACTTGATAATACTATATTTTATGAATCTTAATGCGTTTATTTAATGATTTATTACATAAGAATGTGAGAGAGTCATTTTAAGAAGAAGAAAGATTATTTAATACTCGGTATTTCCAGTACTCTACAGAGCCATGATCACCAGGAGGTTTGACTTGACAGACGTCTATACCTGATATTACGAAGTACGCATTCTGATTATCGTTTACAGTCCAATCTACGCAGAATGAATCACTGTGTTTGAAGATCTTCTTGTAATATGTTTGAAGTGTAATTTTATATTAGTAAAAATGGATTTCAAGATGGTATTAGATCCACACTATCCTCTGAGAGATTTCTGGTCTGACGACTCTGATGTAATAGTTGAGATGGGCATAGTATGTAAATGAAACGTAAGTCATCTAAAAGTAGCTAAAAATTTAACGAACAGCAGTTTTTTTTTCCTAATACTTCGTGTTAAAATATTTTCACTACTTTTTGGAAACACAGCCTTTAAATTCGTTTCATTCATTTTAGTTTTACAAACTTCTTTAAGGGTTATAGCCTATACGTTGTTAAATATTTAGATATGTTCATGTATCACAATTTTAGTACAAGCTATATTATCTTGACCAGATCTCGTCAACTAAGAGTTTGTTTATTTGTACGTTTAATACTTTTTAAAACGTCACAATTCTTTTTTTTTTTTTTTGATCTTAAACGTGGATACCTAATGACACAGTCATCAAAGTGATTCATACGCGCCTTCGGCTGGTTTTAAAACAAACAATTTATTCAAAACACTTTATATTAGTAAGTTACTTACTCTCAGGGACAAATTGTAATTAATCTTTTTTTAGTATCTTTACTTAAACATAAAAGGTATAATACATAATCTGTCTAGATCTAATGTTATCTTTGAAATCGAGATATCCGAGAAAGAACTGGTTACAAGAGAAAGAAATAAAATTCTTACCACTTTTTCAATGGTGAGAGAATAAACTCTCTTTAGACTAAAATGCTTACTAGAATCGAGAGATTTCTTATCAGTTTTCAGTTAGATTATGAACCGATGAAAGTATTTGTATTAATACTTACATATTCAATATTTATTTAATACAGATTTTATCATAAACTATATTACAAATGGAAAAAGTACCACAAGGTCAAATTATGTTAATCTATTGCGGTCTGTCATTGTTATATACTTATATTTAGTATGTAATGAATAAGTATAATTGCCTCTTGTGATACTTCATTAAGAACTGATTTAACTTCTACTATAAAATTAATGAAAACAGAACATTTTATATATAAGAATACATTTTAGTAACTGTTTAAGATAACATGGATATGGATAGCCAGGAGATTTCAATAACGATATATATTAACATATTTGATATCACTTCACATAACTGATAGTATGTATATACGGTTTTGTAGATTTCTTTATAGTATAGGAATGTAAAGATCGAAATTAAGGAGCAGAAGCTTTTATAATCTTTGATCTTAAGATGAAGCTTTAGCAAGACTACAACACTGAAGTATACGTGCTAAGTTGAAATTCGTCTTTAACGTTGTTCAGTTCTATAGTCTTTAGATCACAACAAGAGCTGCTAACAAAGCAACTATCCTTAATTTAATATTTCGAGCTGACTCTAGAAGCGCAAAAAAAAAAACTGAAGTCAACAAAAAACCCGATGCGTCATTACTTTGACCTATTAAATGTTATAATGATTGAAAATGATTATTTTCTTAGAAATGTCAAGTGTATATTGATGGGCATTTATCTACGTAGTAATTGAATTAGACATGATTAATTTTAATGTAGTTATGCTCCTTTAAGTACAATAAAAAATAGAGTACATCTTGCTAGTAAGAATCTAAGGCTAGGTTTTACTGTATTACAATTACAGTGCAACATTATCAACAAGGGAAGGTTTTAGTTTACGTGGCTAAGGTATAAAAACCCTGATCACTCTGGCTCTGACGCGATCACAGAAAAGAGCAATGCTGTTAATGCAGCGGATTCCATGTATAATGGTTGTAGGGACTAATCTATCTAGACTTCTGTTTCTAAATAGAACCGGGAACCTGGATGTTAAAATGTAAGCAATTAGATGGTAATCATCAACCCGAACTGATTTTTGTCGACCTTAGTTTATCGAAAGGAGACTACCAATGCAACAATACGTTTGTAACAATTATTTTATCAATACATTACTTTTGCTTACAAATGTTATTGAATAGTAGATAGTTTTATCTGATATGACGAAAATTGTTTATCACTAAGCAAGACAAACAATAACATCAAAAATATCAAAAAGTTCGGGTAAGTATCGCACGTTTGTAAGTCTTTTTACCAGTGAATACTTTCTCACCGATTAAATAAACCTGCAGGATAAAGAGCTCTGTATCATGTAATCATTGAGATATATTTTCATGTCTAAAAAAAGCCAAAGATGGTGAACAAACCATTCCTGTCCTTGATTGGATTCGTTAACCACACCATTGATAGAGTGAGGATATGTAAAGGTTTTAGAAATCACTAAATTAATTAACTAAAGGTGAAAACACTAACATTATCAGCGTTTTTTTTATTCGCCGAAGCAACGAGACCAGAGATATGTTCATTGATGGTAAATGTTATATACGCCTGTTCATAACTTCGAAGCACTAGTTAGGATCATAAACATTGTAAAGTCTCGTTACCTCTCTAATTTCATTAGCTACAGCGCCCTTCAAAGCGGAACGTAGTAATGTTCACTGCTATTTCACGGCAGGAAGTGGAGGTACGGTGATTCTTGCCTAGATGGCTTCCGGCTGAAGAAATCCACCACCAGTATTAGCTTCATTGAAACTTGATAATATTTGCAATTAAGTGTTGGTTTTAGTACTGATGAAACATGAAAATATTTTCAATAATCTTATAAAAACATATAATAATATAAAAGGTCCTTAGTTGTATACGTAAACGTATAAAGTAATGAGTTTCTAGCAAAATGTTTGCGTACAAGGAAACAGGAGATAATGCTATAAATAGTTTTTATAGGTGCAATTTGAATAAGCAATATCTAGTGGATTAGTTCAAAATTACAGCCATTAATATTTATAGATAATAGAGAACAGGGACAGATTGTTTTTTTTTTTTTATTTCGTATAGAAAAGCCATTCATTAAATAGAATAGAATCAGCATCGCAATAAGATGTAATCTGTTTTTGCAAATCGATACAATATTTATGGAATGTATTCGATATAGTTACATTAATTAAATGGATCTGTTACATATATCACGATTCATAAAGTAACCTAAACAAAATTTCTTAAACATCTATACATATAATATAATTTATTAAGTAGTGTATTGATGTAATATACCATATGGACTGACTTAAAAAAAGGCTCATAATAACTGCTCTAGTATCACATGTAAGAACGCGAGCAACGTTTACGCCATTAGAAAAATTACAAACGTTCATTAAACTATGCTTTTTCCATGAATAAATAAAAATGTTTGAAGCAATAAGCTATGCCATGAATACATTTAATAGTTACCCATTAAAATAGAAACAATACAAAACGTTTTGTTATTATGAAGATCACTTGAATGGCAGAATAAAACCTTACTTCTCCGTACTAACAGTGATGAAGTACTATAAAATATAGGAAATAAACATTTTCATTAGGAAATTTGTGACAACCAAATCGGATTTAATATGTAGATAAATCTGTGATGTGTCTCTGCTGAATAGAAGAGTTTTCCTATTCAAATAAAATTAGGCATTGATAAAACACAATATTACCAAATTACACCATTTTTTATTACATCGCCATTGAATCAGTTGGAGGTCAGTTGTCGTCAAGCTGATTACAGATATACATAATCACGTGTAGACGAAAATGCTCACCTCAAATATGTTAGAGAAAAAAAAGAATACATAATGATCCGAATGAAGGTATGTTGATGTTGATGACATGCAAATGATTGATGACGACTTTGACGTATTATCAAACGTTCAAATTACACGTTTAACATTATTGTGCATGTAAATTTGAAATGTGACCTCAAAAGCAAATCACATTTATTTCATTGCAACTTCAATGAACTCCTATGTAATTTTTAATGGTAACTTATACTTAACACTCGATCATTATAAAATATTTTACCCCAAATATCTTAGTTTAAGAATAACGTGGCGTTGTTCTTCCAGATTTTGTATGTTAGTTATCTTGTAAAAAAAATTTAGGAATATACAGTAATTGGTTCATCATCAGCCGACAGACGTCCACTGTCAAACATAAGCTACCCCTAAAGATCTCCACGCCAATAACAAAAATAATTGGTTACCCATTGAATATTAAATAAGAGATTAATGGTGTTACAGAGTTGTTAATAACACTAAACATTACTTCGTTATTATCATCATCTTACCTTTAGAAAAGTTTGGATTTTTTTTCTAATATCCGATTTCTTAGGCACCGTGTAATTACCGGCACACTTATATTCCAACCAAAAACAGTTTACACCTTTTCAGTTCACGCTTCGCAGTAGTCAATTTTCACGCCCTTGTAACCACTGAACTAACTAAACAAAATTAAGCAGACCTTACGGAATGTTTAGCACTCGAATTCAGTACACTGGCACATTTTATTGTGTACGCTCAAATCCTAATGTCACTTTATATGGTGTCGGGAGCATCGTTTAGTGCGTGCAATGTTTGTGAAAGGTTTCTTGGATTCAAGTGAGGTCGATAACAAAGAGGTTGGATACCATCCGTTCCATTTTACGGATACTGGCCAATCCGCGTTCCGTATTCAAATTCGGAACTGTCACCCGCGAGTTTGACAGCGCGTGTGCGCACGCGCGCGTCCGTGTGAGCGTGTGCTGCGCGCGGGCCTCGGCGCCACACTGCGTTCGCGCGCTTTTCGCTCCACAGAACCTTCGCGCAGCCTCCGGCTCTCTAGTATAGGATGTGTTAGTTAGGACTCAGACACACGAACAACTAGTCGAGATATAGATAATATACGCCGCAATCTCTACAAACTCATGGGGATCAAATAAATCCCCAACGAAAGATTTTTCAACATTTACTAACAGAAGTTTTTTTCTATGTTTATTTTTCAGCTTTTATTTGAATACGTAAGAATTTACTTATACATTAATTTAAACTCACATTATACTATAATCGATAAAACAAAGAGACAAAAGAAATTAAAATTTGTCATCAATGTGTAAAACTATGAACAATATACATCTGTATACAGGATATAAAATGTTTAGTTAGTTGATGGAATAAAAACGTCTATTATCAAAAATGTATAATTTTCTTCAAGAGATAAGTATAGTAATTATTACTATGTAAATTATCGTCGTCTAAGCGCTAATATATTCATGGTCTTATAGAGTGTAAAATGTTTTTCTCACAGAAAGTCAAGATGCACGAGGCCGCCGCGTCAGACATCATCGCTGACTGTTACTGATGCCTGAGCCGCGAGTTTTGTTTTAGTTTCGACGTTTCAAACGTCGCCTTTTTTTCAAAACGGAATTACCCGATGGATTATGGATGCTGGAGTTTTATGATGCATATTGAATCGATGACGCTTTTTGTTCTTAAGAAGAGAGATCTACTTAACAGGTTTTTTTTATGTATCGGAATAATAGGATGAAAAAACCGTCCAGGGAGAGACGTAACGTAACGCATCGCCGATGTATTATCAGTGACAAGTCGTGTCAATGTATATTTCTTTTATTAACTCTAGATTACTAACACAGAGTTCTATGTGGACGTATTTTTTTTTTGTTTAGTAAAAATATGCTAAGATTTTTGTTTAACGCTGAAGGTAACGTAATGGAAAGAACTTATTGATTATAGTAATTGTCACTTTGAAATTTAGAAGCAATGATTATTTACATGACTGTGACATATTTTATGAAAAGATTATTGCAATCAAATAAACGCTATAATTTCTTATACTTTAGCTTTCGTACAATTTATGACCATAAATTAAAAAAAAAAATTTTTTCAAGATCGTTTTTTGCTTATATTCTGTTATCAATTTTTTACTTTAGAAAGACATCAACGCGTTAATTTTTGAAAATATTCATTATATTCAAATTTCAATTAATAATCACAACATGTCATCAATAAAACATCGGAAGTAACAGCGATATAAATAAACATTAATAATCATTATGATAATGATAAAATTATATGAGTCTTAAATGAAACTAAAGTAAGCTTTATAAAAATTACATTACTGGTGTTACTTTGTTGCCGTAGACCGTCAATGTGCGTACCACCTCAGCGACTGTATCGGCCGCCAAACAGTAGTGTGCAAACGTTAACGTGTTCCGGTTTCAAATGCTTTGCAGTGAGTCAAATTATAAGATAACGAGAAATAACATTTTGCTTCGCAAGAATATAAAAACGATGTGGTGCAGTGTATGTCATCCTAACTAGCGCCGTATTACTTTTTCACCGCAGTAGTCATGTAAAAAGAAAATATAAAAAATTATTATCACCAACCATATTAAATCAAAAGTAACCAAACGTCAACCAATCTAGATAATTCCATAACAATAGCATTACATCAAGTTGTCAACATATTGTAAAAAAAAAAAATTGTGCGAGTAGGACGTCTATATATTCGTACTTCACACTGCGTTCGTCGTTTCCTCTTTAAACAGAACGGCGGTCATGCAGACAACCCACAATGAAGCGAAACTGAGAGAAAACGTTTTGTCTCTTTTGCACTTATCTTTACGCAGGCTATGGAGTAAACGAACTTTTTCTTCTAAAACAGATCCAATTTTTTTTTTTGTTAAATATAGATCAAGTTTAAAGTGGACGTCATTGAACTCTGCTAAGTTCAGGTATATAAAAATTAAATATCACCATCAGCCAATAGACATCTAACAGATAATAAATCTTTCATTTTCACTTTGTAATTCACATATAGATAATTTTTATAAAAATATTTACTAATACATTATATGATTATGCAGTACACTAATAAAATTTTACGAAGAACAAGATATTCTATGGACACCACGCACTCCTACCGGTGGTTGGTGTCTATTGCCGGAGATAACCTCGGAAGCAACCACAGTACAAACATTACTGTGCTATGGTAATGCAATTCCGTAGAGCACTCCTACATCCCACAGCGAGAATATACTGCCTTCTGTAATTTCTCTAGATACAGCGACCGTCTTACTGGAACATAGTAAAATTCGCATGGTTATGTCCGCAAGGAAGATTTATTCTCCTTACCAGATTACAGTGAAACATTGTAGAATTTCTATTACTCCAGTAATTTGTGGAGGTAAGTACCACCGCAGCTTTTATTCCCATCGAAAACTAGTAATGGGCAAACATTACTATGTTCAGGTTTGAAGAGCATTGTGGCTAGTGAAATTACAGTGGTAATGAGACTTAATATCTTATGTCGCAAAGTGACAAGCACAATGTGGTGCTGTGTATACCATCCTAACTGAACGTCGTTAAAAATTCGTGAACGTCTTGTCTCTTCGTAGAATAAAAAAATATGAAACTTTTCTGAATCTTTAGTGTAACACAAATATAGGTCTAGGAGTGAATAAAGGTTTAGAAGCATATGGGAACTCATAACTCATTTGTCGAATAATTTAGTTATCTGTGGACTATCACTGTTATAATAACGTTTAATTATTAAAGTATAACATAAGCATTAGTTAACTTTAAACGCAAGATATAATTAACTTTAAAATATTAAGTAGAATAAGATTTGATCGATACAAAAATCATTCGGTATGTACATAGCGTTAAAACTTTATATAAAAGAGATTTCCACCTAGGTTGAGACTCATCATGATATTTCTAAAATCAAAAGGACACTTGAGGTTTGCTAAGAATATACTTCTTACCGAATATATTTCAGCGAAGAACGGATTTTACAAAACACAAAAACCCCATAGGGAGTGACGGAAATGTTGATGCTAACAAACAACGGGGGAACAGCTAGTGATGTAAATCCAAATACTTCAAATACTCATCCTAACCGGAACCAGCCGAAAATCAGCATTGAAATTTTTACTGCAGCATGTAGATGAACTGGGCGTCATTTCGCTTCTTTTATCTACCTTTTTCCGATCATATATGCATATCTCAAATTATTACACTACTGAATAAATATTTTATTTCTTTCTTTAGAAAATCCGCTTTCTGCTGAAAATATTTTTTCTACTTTAAACTTTCATAATGTAAAACACCAACTTCCATCTTTCAGTGACATTGTTATTAAATTAATATATAATCATCATAATGTCGCTCAAAGAAAAAGTTTGAAGCCTTTATTACTTTGAAAGCTTATTTACTATACAAAAATTAATAAAACCTTTATTGTCCTTTAAATTATATAGGTTTTAAACCATTTACAGGCAAGATAAATATATTTAGCACCCAATAACTTCTAAAATGCCAACTGACCGCAACAAAGCCATAGGTCATCTTGCATTACGATGACCTGTGATTCTCACGGCCCGTTGCCATGGTAACGGATACCTGCCATATCACCGCCGATATGGCGCGTAATTTGTAGCTTCGTGGCGGGCCAAGATTTACAGACTCCGAGATCAGCGGAACTACACTGTAAGGGTATGTCTAGAACAAAGCCCATGTAAGAAGTAATGACTTAGATTAAACGATTTCAATTATCGAAAGTCCGTCAGTGTCGGTTATTATTAAATTCACATAATTTTAAGTGACAAACCGGCCAAAAACAATGAAGCATGCTCACGTAGAATATTCTGGCTCTCATATATTAACAGGTAGAACCCAACAATTCTATTATATGGGCGGTTTCTAAGCTTCGTCTAAAACATTCTAACACGATTCAAACTCTACAACATTTGGCCCTGGAATCGAACTTAAGTTACAATACAAGTGGTTAACTACAGTGCAACAGAAACATCGAAAACACGATATGTATTAAATGTTTAATTTAATATCATATATCAAGTTAACAAGTTTAAAACCCGATGACTATTTGTATATCAAACATTATTGTGGTTCGGCTTGAAATGATCAATAGCTCACACACAAACAATAAACGCATTGTAAATTTATAACAATATTGCAACACAACTAGACATATCGCTAACCGGAAAGAGAAAGTCCTGCACCTCCTTGATAAGAGACCTCACTTATTACCTTCAAAGCCAACATGAAATAGATGCCACATCGTAACGAACTGAATCCTAAACAACTCGAACACCTCACAGGAAGCTAGAGCATTTTCTGAAGATTTTCACTCCCTTACTTCCTTCTCCCTTGACGTCTCTTCTATATCAGAAAAAGACAACAAATAATCATTTAAGATACTAATCAATATACATTAAATTATCTTAGTAAGAAAATAATAATGACTATCCAACTTTGATTAAAATACGTAAAGCTCAATAAAGAGTATGCAGCAGCATATTCTGCACGAAGCTTTATGTAGAAATGGGGTGAGGAAGGATTTATTTCGCGAATTGGATAAAGGTTGAACTCCTTGCTTTAAATAATCTCGATACAATATCTAGTGTTCAGTAAAACAAAATTCTAGACATACAAGAAAGCAATGATTTTGAATGATTCGATCCATTAATTGTTATAGGTTTTACTATTTTATAATGATAAGTTTTCGTTTGTTATTTATACTATTCTATAGAATACGGAGGATTATTTGCGAACACCAGACTCTATAGTCTATTCTAGTGGATAGTGGAGCCTTGTTATAGCACGAATGGGGAAAGAGAGTGAAATAATTTGTGAATATTAATAAATAATAGACAAACATATAACATTGGTATAAATAACAATTATTTAAAAAAGCTCAATCTGATTTATGTTTTTTGTACAGGGGTAGTAGTACTTAGAAGGCTGAGAACCCTTTCATAATAGGTTGTCAAATATCTCCCTACCGCCTTTTTGTCTTTTGAATTTCGCGGCTATGTACAAAGCGCTACAGAGCTCGTATCTGGCAATACTATACATAATTTGAAAGGTCTTGACATAACCTACAAAACGACGCTATGCATAATTAGTTTGGATATTGCGTTCAACAGTTATAGACGTGTAAACATATAGTTCACTAACGCCGAAATTCGCGCTATTTTAAAGTTTTCCTTCGTTAAAGCAAATCCGCTAGAGAAACGTTCCGTGAGATTAATGGTGTTTTGGGAGATGGTACTCTATCACTTCGAACCGCGGAGGAATGGTTTCGACGATTCAGAGCCGGTGAAAACGACACCATGGATAAGCCAGCCGGCGGAAGACCTGTGACGACAAATACCGATCAAATCATGGACTACATCGAGTTAGACCGGCATGTGGCATCTCGTGACATCGCCCAGGAGATGGGAGTTAGTCACCAAACCATTTTAAACCACCCGCAGAAGGCTGGATACAAAAAAAAGCTTGATGTTTGGGTGCCGCATGATTTGACGCAAAAAAACCTTCTGGACCGAATCAACGCCTGCGATATGCTGCTGAAACGGAACGAACTCGACCCATTCTTGAAGCGGATGGTGACTGGCGACGAAAAATGGATCACATACGACAATATCAAGCGAAAACGGTCGTGGTCGAAGGCCGGTGAATCGTCCCAAACAGTGGCCAAGCCGGGATTGACGGCCAGGAAGGTTTTGCTGTGTGTTTGGTGGGATTGGAAGGGAATCATCCACTATGAGCTGCTCCCATATGGCCAGACGCTTAATTCTACCATCTACTGCGAACAACTGGACCGCTTGAAGCAGGCGATCGACCAGAAGCGTCCAGAATTGGCCAACAGGAAGGGTGTAGTGTTCCACCAGGACAACGCCAGACCACACACTTCGTTGATGACTCGTCAGAAGCTACGGGAGCTCGGATGGGAGGTTTTATCGCATCCCCCATATAGCCCGGACATAGCGCCAAGTGATTACCACCTGTTCCTGTCCATGGTGAACGCCCTTGGTGGTGTAAAGTTGAACTCAAAAGAGGCTTGTGAAAAGTGGCTGTCCGAGTTCTTCGCAAATAAGGAGGGGGGCTTCTACGAGGGAGGTATTATGAAGTTGCCGTCTAGATGGAAACAGATTATCGAACAAAACGGCGCATATTTGAACTAAATCCGATCACTGTAACACTTTTATAAAGCATTGAATAAAGAGCAAAAAAGCGGAAGGGAGATATTTGCCAAACTAATATAATATAAGGGAAAAATGTTTATCTAGAATATTCTGGTAATCGAAAACAATGAAAGGAAGGTCACAATATAACAATATTATTAAATAAAAAATAACACTGGGAATAGAAATTTGTAAAAAGGTATTCACAATATCTATAAGTAGAACTATTTATAAACAAGGAATAATATATATATATTCCTTTCTCGTTGTTACACTCATAGCAGAGTGATCATTGTCGTCATGTATATAGAACAGTTAAAATATTAAAGTGAGTTCTATAAGACTTTTTTTCTTACGAAACATAATAATTATTCTTAGATAATAATAATATATGTATGGTTTTCTAGTTTTATTACAAATCACATAAAACATATAATTTTACGTTCATTTCTACCGTGCTTACTATGAATTAAAATATATAACCTATATTTATTAGTAACGTTAATCTGTGTTAATAATAGAAAGTATCCACGTGTGATAATATAATTACTTAAAATTGTTAAACTTAATTATTATTTAGTAAAAGATAACTCTAAAAGGATATAAAATTAACAACTTGTGACGATCGACAAAAAATATAACTTAAGTAACGCTAAGCAGTGAAGTGTTACTGCGTGTTTCAAATACTCAGCGTGCGTAGCATTCCAAACAATTTCGATACGACAGTCAAAAAAAAAATAATTACATTAATCGTAACGAACATAGAATAAGCTACGAACAGAGCTGAATTATCTAACACACTTTTTATATAAGCTCTGTTGTTAGTCTAATCTATATATATTCTTAACGTCAATAGGCTAACGTTTGATCTGAACTAAACAGGACTTTGTTGTTAACGAAATTTGCAACCCTTTCACGAGACGATGAGGGTCACTAACGTGACGTAAGTTGGCATGATATACTGCACCACATTATGATCATCGCCTTGAGACATTAAATCTCGTTATCCCACTAATTTCAGCTAGCTATCACGTCCTTTAAACCGATCCACAGATAATGTATGCTAGAGTAGTAGTAATGCTGCTGTGATATCTACCCAGACAGTCTCAAGCAACAGAGATCATCCAGTAAAATATGACAGAGATTCGATTCAAAAGATTCCAAAAACCTGTACCATCTTTTAATCTTTTCAATTACAGGTAATATTTATTTTAAATTCAAGTATATATTTCAAGTTTTAAGACATTTTGGCATTGACTGTACATCATATTTTTCTCCATGTTTAGCGAGTACATCATTCACACAAGTTCCATTGATAGCGTCCTTCTGTTTATGTAAATGAATGTTGTAATAAGTAGACAATGTGCAGGTTTCATACAAACTTCATTAGGTTTAAGAAACCGAAGAATTGTTAAATTTTGTAAAGTTTTTCTTTAACAAAATAAATATATGGTGTTGGAATCGAACCAGTAAATTCTGTTTTACAAGATAACTAACCGCTGCTCCACGGAGGCAGTTAAACGCTAATGTTCAGTTCACCACGAAAAATTCCTTAAATTTTTGGGTGTCCCAGTTCAAATCGATCCGATCCAGTCGCACCGTGTAAATGTTTAGACACCATTTTTATTGACCTTTTCCTTTCGATCGTAGCTAACACAATCCTCCACAATAAAATGTAAGCTAAGTCATTACTTTAAAGTGACTACTGTAAAATAACTGTTTAGACATTATTAACATAAAAAATGTCTGTATTATTTAGTAAGAATTAGAAGCGACTAATATTAATATAACAAGCTAAGAAAAGTTTAAGAATGTCAAAGCGTTAAATTCCAGAACACAGGTGATACCTTTGGGTTAAAGCTCACGCAGGATTATCGCCTACTGAAGAAGCTGATAGTATATCTAAAGAGTAAATGTATTAAATAACTATTGTACTGGGTGCACAGTATTCAATCTAATGCAGCATCCAGGCAAAGTAATCGATGATATCAAGAAAATACCGCATTATGCGTGTCGGGCGACCGGATTGTTTTATACTAAAGGATGCATTTCGACGCGCGGACAATGCGCGACCGAATAAAACGTACGAGTAACTAGTGATGTGATACTCACATTGATCATCCTATTATTTATTAACAATGGCTTCTCTTCTTTTTGGTCGCTTCCCTTTTACCAAGGCAATCGTGGTTATAACGTGGATTTCGGTAAGAGACAGTACAACAGCATTAGAAGTCGTAGAACCAGCGATCGGTCGTTAATAAGACCTCGTTTTACTCAGTAGCGTCTAACTCAGTCTTCATCAATTCATCTACCTTTACCAACAGGTCAATGACAAGCCCATCTATAAGTGACTTTACTGCGCCCTTCAAACCGGAACATAGTAAAGTGTTCACACTATACGGTAACTACTTGAACGGTTTCGGATAACAGACACCAGTCACCAGTAAATCTACACTATGGTCTTATGCCCTCAAATTTTCCTTACAGGACGGGATGTTGTATGGAGTTATTTCAAAATCAATTGGTGGTCAATCTTTGACCAACAATTGATGGTCAATAACAAATTTATGGTCAAATATAACCAGTGAAGTGATTACCAGTATAAAAATTCAAATGATTGAAATATTGGTGGCTCGACATAATGAGAGTCATCGAGAATCGTTAGAAACAGATTAAAAAGTTGCGGCAATTGAGTTGCAGCAGTTGACGACAATAGTCCCCAATGATGATGATGATTATTTATTTGTCTGTATGACGCCCATCACTAGCGAATTGAATCGCATCGCATAGCGGCGCGTACGCGGGATCCTCGCATTACGCAGCATCTTACTTTCCATTTCCTGCCCACATTACAATATCTTTTTTATCAGAACCTAGACATTCATGCCCACCAATGTGATGTACTCCATTTCTACAATAGTATATAATAAAACATAGTATTATTGAATGAATACCGTGTGTTTTTATCTCAAGCTGTTCACGCCTTAATCGCTGAAGTATTTCAGTGGAGTTTAGATAGAGAAATACTATGTTACTTTTTATAGACAAAATGAAAACTGAAAACGAATGAAGAAATTGTTTTTTAACATAAGTTCATCCATAGCAATCCGTTTAATTACTTGCCTATGAGGTAAAGACTATTTGGTGCTAGAGTTTAGTACTACTAACACACTAAGATTAAGTTTGGACCTCAGACAACGTAGGTATATCTCAGTTATAAATATATGGACCGGAGCAGCCCGCTCGCATTTGCGACTTAATATTCAGTGAAATTGAGGTCAAATGTTAGCTTATTATTACAGACATATAAACAAAAGGAAAATTATAAAATATCATGATAATTATACTATGGAAGAAGAGATAATTGACCTTGAGACATTGAGACAAAGCCACTGTTAGATGGGAATTTATAATAAAAAACAAGTAATGGCATATTCTTCACTGTTTGGTTCTACAACCATGGTGATTAAAGCTATGTAGATATGTAAAATATTCTTTATAACAATTTTATTGAATAAAGATTTTTGGTCTTCGCTTTCGTTAAAAAAAAAACAATCCAGCTGTACTAAACATATATAGCATTACATCTTCGAACTCATGACATTCAATATTCTTAAAAGCCCCATAGCACACCGCGGCGTTCGCCAAAAGGCAGTCCCTGTGCATATTGAAACGTATGCTGGATTCCTCTCGTTGCATCATGAGGATAAAAGGTATTGTTCCGATTGTTTATTGGACGTCCGCAATATCTTGAAATACGCGGTAGTCGGATACGCGGCGCGGACACAATAAATACGCTCCATCTTATACTTACCTTGTAATGTATCGAGCTTGAATGTCAACGTGATTTACCGATGCATTTATAATGCGTTTGTCTGTTATATACGATTTATATCTACACTTAATTATTCTCTATTAAAAGCTGAGAACTATAACGATCATCTATATAGAGATTGGATGAAATCAATTTTCAAACTGGATAAAATATCGCGTATATATATAGAAGCAGGATTTCTTAAAGATGCAAGGATTCGTTCATCACCAAAGTTTGTTATACGTTGAAACTTCACTGCAATGAAGCAGAAGCTTTGAAAGACATTTAATCTGCAAACTTGGACCAATTTTTTTTTATATATTTAGACATTACAAGTTTAAGAAATACTGAGAAAATATATAAAAAAGAAGTACGGGGCACAGGTATGTATTCAATGTTATGTGTACCACGTTACTTAGTGACTAAGTAAATAAAGCTAAACTACATACAATCTACAGTTCTGAGAATCTTGCATTTGAATGCACATATATTAAGAGTATACTAGTACTAGTAACTAATAAACATAGACCCTAACATAAGTCAAGTATTTGCTTATACCAAGATGATGCAGAAGATATAATATATTTTACTATATATCTTCGTTTATATCGAAGTACCGTCAACAATATATTTATTGTTAGGATATGTTAGGTCTCTCTTTCTATAGAGCGTCTAAATAAATGGCAATCACTACATTAATTACTGACGTAATTTAGAATTGCACTAACTACCGCTTAAAGGAACATGTTTATTTCTATATATAAATATAATGAAATTAGGTATGCTTTGTTCGCCAATCACGTGAAAACTAGTGTACGTATCGCTATGGCAACGTGATCATTCGTCGCGGAATGGATAGTACATGGTTAAATGCTATTTATTGTTTGAATTTCTTAGATCCTTATAATGAAGGATATTCATAAACATTTTCACTTAGTGTTATTTACACGGTTGCTGTAGTGACGGTCCAAAAGGATCTGAAAGAAATCAACCTTGGCGAACAGACCTCTAAGAATTGTGCTGAGACTTAGGACAAGGAAGGCCGACCCCAAGTAACTGGGAAAAAGGCATAGACAGAAGAAGAAGAAGCTGTAGTAACGGTTGCTATAGAGAGTACGGCCATGAAGGTAGAGGCGGAACAACTAGTGTAAATATAAAAAACTAATAAATTTTCATCGTAAAGCTGTTATTATTCAATAATTCTATATTATAACCAAAGCTTATTTATTTATAATAGGCTTGAACACAACAAGAACTATGGAGATGAAGAAAACATAACAAGGATTAACACCCAATGTCTCATAACGATGAGCGAAATGTATCTGCCCATGGCCACGTGGCGCTGGTTATGATGGTATACACAGTAACACATGGTGCTTATCATGGTGATACTTAAAATGTCTTCGTACCCTAATAATTTTAATAGTCACAACACCCTTCAAATCGTAACACAGTAAAGTTTGCACACTATCGTTTAGCATATAGGAACTGCGGTAGTATCTAGCCAGACAGACTCCGACAATAGAGACCTACCACTACTAAAGTTGTAGTCTTCAGTAGAAACTTAACTTACCACTAGTAAAGATATCTTCGGTACACACTGTACTTGATCATCTAATTTTTTTTTTAAATAAGAGAGCAGTTTCTAAGTATTAAATACGTAATGATATCTAAGAAATGGTCAGTTAGACGATTATTTCATTCTAACCTGATCTTAGTTCTTATTCTGTTTTTGATCCTCTACAGAATATTTTTTTAATAAATACTAACGAAAATCGGAACTAGGCTGCGATAGAGAGGATTTCTACATCATCTGGACGGAAACACCAACGTCGTCATATTATTGTAATCATTCGCTGTTAGCATTATAAAGGACGAAGCAAATCGCTTTGTCCTGATGCGCGGAATATCACCAACAAATCTCCCACACATCTAGTAGCAGCAGAATGACAGCGGCGCTAAATCATTCAGTTCCTGCTCTCACTCTCCGATGAAATAGAAAGAAGTATGTTATCTTTAGTTAGCAGTTAACGTAACTGCATGTTGGTATACTAATAAATTTTAAAACGAACCCGCAGACTTAAAAGCGAAACGCATACGGTCTCGTTACGGAGCTGAATGAGCGTCCGACACTTCATTAGCGCAGCAAAAACACCGGCCGCCGACACTGTGTTCAGACTCCTCTATGCATCTTGTATGAGATGCGAAAGGTATATTCTGAAACGAACACAAAACACGTGTTTCTTTAATAAAAAAAAACGTGATCGGTGGTAGTTCTTTATTGCAGGTGACCGTGTAGATAAGTATCACCACAGCTTCTATTCCTACCACCAAACACTATACTGCAGATGTTAATATGTTCCGGTTTGAAAAGTATTCATTGTAGCTAATGAAAGTAAAGATTAAAGATAGCCAATGATTTCAAGACATCTGTCTCCTCTATCTGCCAGTGAGCAGTGCTGTAATGCTCTCAAAACTTTGGATATTTTTTTTTTTAGAAAATTAGTGCAAAATCTGAAAATTTTGATTTGTTAATTAGCTAATCACTGTTGTAATAATTGCAAAGAAATGTTTTTTATCTGAAAGAAAATATATGGTCATTCTTCTTGTTAAACATAATCAGTATCTTAATGAGAAATATCTTTTAAATTTTCTGTAAGTGTTTTGTTATATAGAAATAACCATAAACATGGTACTAAACATCAATATTTAAACAATTTTTACGTATATTATAATAGTTTGGCAAATATCTCCCTTCCGTCTTTTTGTCTTTTGAATTTCGCGGCTATGTACAAAGCGCTACAGAGCTCGTATCTGGCAATACTATACATAATTTGAAAGGTCTTGACATAACCTACAAAACGACGCTATGCATAATTAGTTTGGATATTGCGTTCAACAGTTATAGACGTGTAAACATATAGTTCACTAACGCCGAAATTCGCGCTATTTTAAAGTTTTCCTTCGTTAAAGGCAAATCCGCTAGAGAAACGTTCCGTGAGATTAATGGTGTTTTGGGGGATGGTACTCTATCACTTCGAACCGCGGAGGAATGGTTTCGACGATTCAGAGCCGGTGAAAACGACACCATGGATAAGCCAGCCGGCGGAAGACCTGTGACGACAAATACCGATCAAATCATGGACTACATCGAGTTAGACCGGCATGTGGCATCTCGTGACATCGCCCAGGAGATGGGAGTTAGTCACCAAACCATTTTAAACCATCCGCAGAAGGCTGGATACAAAAAAAAGCTTGATGTTTGGGTGCCGCATGATTTGACGCAAAAAAACCTTCTGGACCGAATCAACGCCTGCGATATGCTGCTGAAACGGAACGAACTCGACCCATTCTTGAAGCGGATGGTGACTGGCGACGAAAAATGGATCGTCGAAGGCCGGTGAATCGTCCCAAACAGTGACCAAGCCGGGATTGACGGCCAGGAAGGTTTTGCTGTGTGTTTGGTGGGATTGAAAGGGAATCATCCACTATGAGCTGCTCCCATATGGCCAGACGCTTAATTCTACCATCTACTGCGAACAACTGGACCGCTTGAAGCAGGCGATCGACCAGAAGCGTCCAGAATTGGCCAACAGGAAGGGTGTAGTGTTCCACCAGGACAACGCCAGACCACACACTTCGTTGATGACTCGTCAGAAGCTACGGGAGCTCGGATAGGAGGTTTTATCGCATCCACCATATAGCCCGGACATAGCGCCAAGTGATTACCACCTGTTCCTGTCCATGGTGAACGCCCTTGGTGGTGTAAAGTTGAACTCAAAAGAGGCTTGTGAAAAGTGGCTGTCCGAGTTCTTCGCAAATAAGGAGGGGCTTCTACGAGGGAGATATTATGAAGTTGCCGTCTAGATGGAAACAGATTATCGAACAAAACGGCGCATATTTGAACTAAATCCGATCACTGTAACACTTTTTATAAAGCTTTGAATAAAGAGCAAAAATCGGAAGGGAGATATTTGCCAAACTTATATATACCTGTTCAAAAAAAAGAAATGATTACTTCTATTATATGTATTGATTGTTTTGATTGGATCAAAACAATGAATGATAGGAAATAATAGATACACTAAAATATTTTACAATGATTATGATTCAATTTTACCATTCTGCATTCTTATATATGATCTCCTTAAATTTACTTCCAACTGTGGGACCTTGAAAAGGTAATTATAATTGTCGTCTGCGGGATAGTGATTTCACTACAGTGTAGTATTTGAATTCCAACACAGAATCACCCATCGGTCGAGAGTCTGGGATGTATTGCGTATTGTGCGAGTACAAATTGATTGGGCCACCTCACTGGAGACGCCGCTTTCGCGCCTGTCACGTCGTCACTCCATACCCGTAACCATTTCCAACGCTAAACTTTCTTCATCTTAATTATTTGCCATTTAAAATAAGACTTTATTACGTACCATTAAACTCTATAGATGAAAGCGCAACCGCATAAAGGGTTTGTTAACTCCTGGTCTTCCTCGTCACCGATGTCAGAGCTTTCAAACAAATTTCAATGTTCAATATTTGAAAGCAACTTTATAAAATATGCATTGTCTTAATATATACAATTATTCGTTGACAGATCTAGTATACTGCCAAATACTAATGACGGTGATGATAATTGGTTGCTAACAAGTAATTATTAAGTAATATCCCTTGTATTGCTTCATATCAATTTCATTCAGTTTGCTCTTGTACTTGTAATATCAAAACCAAATAGTCAAAGTAGATGACAAATCTAAACTAGTACAATACAAAATTATTAAATTATGAACCATATCGCATAGTCACCAATCGGCATTGGGCCCGCGTGGTGACTATGGCCCCATCGCTCTCATATTGAGGGTAGGCCTGTGCCCCAATAGTAGGGACGAAAATAGGTTGTAAAGATAAGATACGAACATATCGAAACTTTTAAATTCAACCTTACAAAATATTAGTTTCAATACTAAAGTATTATTTTAAACGCTGAAATATAAACTTGAACAACTCTTAATTTCGCTGACAACCGACAGTATATTATAAAGGCTGCGCATACTATGGAAAACAAAAAGAGTGCGTTCAGGCCATAACAATGGTAGCGGATGCATTCAATAAATAGCCATACAAAGGGATACTCGGAGAATGATCGGTATTGTTGCAAATGCAATGTTTATGCTCGGCCCATCCCGGGCGCCAACCCGCGACCCCTCGCTACCGTGCCCGTAAAGGTGATCTGCTACTTTAAAAGTACCCCACTCGTACCGTACCTGCCTATACATTTATCATAATATGACATTAATCGAAACATAATCGTGATATATGTATTATATTATGATGAATTAGCAATATGATAATATTGGATAGAAAAACATAAAGACATAGAGCTTTCTAATATAGTTGTTTTCCTCCCTAATACACCACAGAATATTATTAAAACAACTTATAGACGTAGAAGTAAACTAAGAAAATAGAAGGATCAACACAAAAAATCATAAAAAAATTTCTTCACAGAATAGCTTGCAGGTTTTATATTGAGAACAACAGATTATTGATATTTTAATCAAAATTTTAAGTTTCTACTTAAATTAAGAAACTTTGAAGTTTTTTTCAATACATAGTAGTATCCCGATAAGATTTAGTATCTTTCTACTTAATTCTAGTTATCTCTCCTAATGATAAAGTTACAAAATTCAGCAGTTTACTACATATATCATCACCTTGTCTTCGTTACTAATATGCTCACCAAGCAATACCCAAATTTGGTGAGGCCTATGTCCAACTACGGACATCGATAGGCTAAAGTGAGCTGGCAAGCAGTTAGCTCATCGTGAGATGAACGACATATCGTTTTATCAAAAGTTTAAACTTGTCATCCAATGTCTTTACAGCACTAGCTATATTTAAATCTTACTCAATAACATGTTGATTGCCGAATTACATTTGCTCAGAGAAAGATAAATTTTATGTATTGTAACTAGTTCTTAGTTCTAACCGGTTGAAGGATGAAGGACCCTCGGGGATGGTTGGTGCGATACGCAGTGGAACTAATCTAATCTATCTAACTTTGAACTGAGAGCAATAATAAATACGCACTAAGTTATAGTGCGCCGGCAGCCCCACTGTTGGATTAAAGCCGATGCGCAGAAATTAAACTTATGATGGTTCAGTATAATATACCAATAAAATTTAAACTTTATATCTAAGGTGCTAAAGTTGATTTCGTGATGCGGCTAATGAAACCATTTTGATCGCACTATTGATTTATTATTTGGACAATTCGTATTGCACAATTATGGTCGTCTCGTGTTTAAATATTCCACAATATTCCACGAGGGTTTCCTAAGCGCTAATTATAATTGTAATAATAGTAAGCTATAAAAGGTGGCGAAACAGAATATAAATTCTCTATGTTTAGATCTCAATAAAATCACTTGATGACTGGGTGAAGTACTGCTTAGGATGTTCTCTCCGGGGAAATAAATCAGTTAACGATAATTAAATTCTACAGGGTTTTAAGAGTTAAGTATGAGCGAGAATGCGTCATAGCACCGAGAACGTGAGTTGTGTTCTTAAGTTGATTATACTAAAGATTGCAGATTAGAATAATTAATCCAATATATCGTAAATTGGAATTTTAAAACGGCATACATACTATTTATGTAAGTTATCTCAGATACACCCGAAGGTTTGACCTTTTGTTGGCCATGATATCTGACGCTGAAAAAATTGTTTAACGTCAGACTAACCTTCATATTTTCAGCATGTTTTGTGATGATCGAAAACGGATATAAATAAAATCGATTAGGAATATATCGATTTAATAATGTTACTACTACTAGATGATTTATCGATCGCCTGCAAGTTGTAATAAAAACTTTTTAAGTAAGTATATACTATTTTTATATTTAACTCAGTAAACAGCACAAAGAAAACTTAAATTTCATATAAAATTACATGTTTTCAAAATATCTAGTGTCTTTTGTATATTTTTCTTTAGATAAAAAGGAATCCACGGTCGAGACCTAAGTCTGAATATAACTAATAGTAGATAGAAGAGACAATAAATAGTTAATCATCAGATTGCGTACGAACGAACCGAAGTACAGTCAAAAGTAAATTGTTAATGCATGTTTATATTGTTCAATGTATATAATAAATCTTAAAGAACGGATTGTTCATAAATTCGCGGACTAGTAACATACTATCAACATGAAATATTAGACGTTTACCGCAAAAGACATAATAATGCGATATTTAAAGCCTATACATCAAACGCGAACATTATTATTCTCATATAAAATCACGAGTATCCTTGATCGGTTCTAATAATGGGTTTGCAATACTTTTAAAGCTGAATTAACAATTATTTATCTGATATCCATCGATGACTGCTTATTGTATTGTTTCTTATATATCAATAGTTATCTACTTATTATTACTTCGCTTATATATATGATTAGAAGTAGCTCGCTGGCCTAATGGTTAGAGCGTGCGGCTTTCATTCCGAAGGTCGCGGGTTCAAACCTCGGCATGTACTGATGACTTAATATTTAAATTATGTACATTTGTGAACTTTAGTTACAACAGCGAGATACAAAAACGGTGAAGGAAAACATCGTGAGGAAACCCGCACACTGATATCATTTTTGTGTGTGTGTGTGGTGGTCCCAATAAAGTGGCAATAAGCTCGCCCCCTGTTACATGGGACCTAATCTGACCACATCTGGCGAAACGTGGGTGGTTTATTCACCTCTGCCTACCCCTACTGGGAAAAAGGCGTGACAACATAAAAAAAAAAAATATATATATATATATTATGATTTGAATTTGTAATGTTTACTACCTGTTTTATAAGATAAATCTACTTATAATTTATACACCAACCATTTGCAATTGTAAAGTGATTTACAACTTCATCGTCTTCATACAAACAGTGTCTCAATGGTAAAAAAAATTAATAATTACAATATAATTGTTCAATATAACAAGATATATACAATCATGTAATTCATTTCGCTATAACACTACTCAACGGTTTTTCCGCGAAGAATTGAATATGAGGTAGTAAGTAATTGATGTCATAATTATGAGTAATATTTCGTATCAGATAGACTATATTGTAATTATAAAACAAAACCATTCTTATTGTGGACAGGAAAACCTTAATCTCGTACGTCAATAAAATGTTTCTAGGAAGATTTGATCATTAATACCCGATATAGATTGCCTAACGGACGATTGTTGTTATTATTATCGAAGTGTATGAGTTGTGAATCAATAGGTGCCGCGAATAAATAGAAAATATCGATGCGGGCATAAACCGCAAAGCGCGAGATCGCCCAGATTGAAACGTTCCATAATAAATTCACCACGTGCCCTTTAAGGCTCTCAAAACATAAAAACACCGCCCGAGGTAATAAATTATAACAACATAAACACCCAATATCGGGCCGAGAGCGGGTTCGCACAAAAAACAACCTAACTGAACACTTAAACCGAGTAATGACTAACAAAACAACGCCATAAATTTGAACTTAAAGAGGTGTTATAATTAATGTACGGAACTTAAAAGGACGACCGTAAAGGGTCGGTTAATTTCTCATCCTTTTGTGCGGGCACAATGTCATAATTTGTATGAAATGAAAATAAAATTATTTGTACTCGTCCTGTGTGCTCGTTCGTAATCCTTATTTGTAAATCGTATGAATGATTTGTAAACACTCGCTGAAGTATTCAAACAGAATCTATAATATATGAATTTTGCTTTATACAATAATGAGGCGTTGCATAACATTTGTGATACGTCCGCTCGTAACAATGAGGTGCTAGTTAAGTTGTTTACACAACGCAACAACTTCTCAACAAAGACGACATCATACCTTTATGTTATCTACACTGAGCTAACCTCACATTCATTTGATGTTATTTCATAATGAGTTTAAAGGTTTGAAAGTATTCTCATTTAGAAATGCCACTGCGATGGCATGTATACAAATACGAAGTTATTGTTAAGAATATTATTCTACTAACAAGACAGATTCAAAAAAGCTGATTATCATAAAAGTTACTTCAGCACTTCTATAGATAAAAAACGACGAGAAGCTGGATGTTCATCTGATGGTAAATGATACAACTATTCATAACAACATGGCGATACTTAGAATACTATATAATAGTATATATAAATATAATACAGATCACATTGAGCTACTTTCTCCAGTAATTTCACTAGCTAACACACTAAACCTGATGCAGTCATGTTTGCACACTATATATATATATATTTGGCGATAGAAATAGCAGCTAGGGTTGTACCCACTTAGATAGTCTCCGGCAACAGAAATCTACCACCAATCAACATACTTTATGACAATTTAAGACAAATTCCCTTTTTAATATGATTAATAAATTTTTAATATGAATATAGATTTTAAATAAAGACCTATAGCACTGGTGATAGGTCTTTGTTACCAGAGACCGTCTAGGTAAGTCCAATGCAGCTTCAATTTCTACCCTCAAATAATGTACAAACATTAATGTGCTCTGGATTTAGGGAGTTCCAGCTAGTGAAATTACCGGGGTAATGAGACGTAACATTCCATATTTAGTTTTTTTTTAAATTTAGAAATAGGTGATATAGTTATGTAGACAAGAAATCTGACCAGAGTCAAAAGAAATTAGGACAGAAAAAAAAAATGATCGTATGTACCAAGGCGACGAGCGAAATATGGTGCAGTGTAAGACATCCTAACTACAGCCACGTTGTTATGGGAGGGCATGTCATTTACCATCAGATGAGAATCTCGCTCGTCTCGTCACTTCACTGAAAAAAAATATTGGTTCTTCTTCGCAGAGCAAGGAATTTTGTAAAATCCTTTCTTAGGTGATATCTAAATGGCAGAAGCAATATCTCTACCAAATTTTCAGTATTTTTATTCTCATAATTTTGGAGATCTCATCATCATCAACCGATAGACGTCCACTGCTGGAAATAGGCCTTCCTCAAACACCTCCACATCGAAGAGTTCATTGAGAGGAATTGAACCTTAGTCCACCACGCTGACCCAGAGTGAGTTCGTAAGTTTCGGAGATTTCGTAATGATTCAATGAAACTCTAGATATCTACTATATGTATATACAACAGTTACTATACTTTTATAGTGTAATGTATATATTATATTACACTTATAACAACACTATAGAACATATGTACACTTATGAAAGCATGAACGTTGAACCACCATCATAAAACTGTTAAACTCTATCTACCATCAAGTCAACACCATCAACAAAAATTTATATAAATTTAGCTATATCCGTTTTACTCAATTGAGGAATTATAAATAATATGGCTGATACTGGGACTTCTAGCCTTCTCTCTCTCTCTCTCTTAAAGTGAGAGATAAAAGCATTAATCGACCACAGTGGCTAAGTGCGAGTCGGTGGATATCCAACATTCACGTCGGCTGATGTTTTGTCGGAAACTTTCTATTTTCATTTTCCATTTTTATCAATTTTCGAGTACCTACTTCCGATTTTTCGTTTTACGTTTTACCTTTTACCATTTCCCATATGACACTCACGTTCCCCATCCGCTTTGCTTGCCGACCGTAATATAAAATATTACCGCAAGTTACCGTCTAAAGCTACCGTTACCATAGCAACCGTATAAATAATACGAAATGTTAATGTTTATAAAAGTTAATTAGAAATAAAATAATGATAGATCTATGAAATTCAAAAAATAAATAGCCTATAACCATCTATGAATCACTTCGCGTCGAATGGCCTCGTTCCCATGACGATACGTGTGAATACTAGTGATAGTTTTCAGGTGATTGACGAACAAAATGCATTAAGTTTCATTTATATAGATAGATATATATAGTAATAACTATTATCCGTTTCCCATGGAATTATATTTTTGGCAACGCTTTGGGTCAAGGGCGCGTGATTCACGAGTCATCATCGTGCAAGTTCAAAACCCGTTGCTCTGACTAACGGATCCACTACACGACTAAAACCTTTACCAGTCATGACTTTATTAACTTACTGAACTTGTGTGAGAAACGAAAAGTTTAAATCCGTCTACTGGTTATCTAAAAGATAATGTTGAATTAACCAAAAAATCTTTAAAGGTAAGCATACAAAAATAATATGTTTGTTGTATAGACTATTACATCACCAATACTGGCCTATTCTTATTTACTAGTACTACTGTAGGAACTTCGTCTACTGATGAACAATAGTTTCATTTTTTTTTAACCAAAGCAAAGACACCAGCGAGATATTCACCTGATGGTAAGTGATACGCGTACTCAAAACAACGTGGCGCTAGTTATTACGATATATACTGCACTAGTAGCGCTCACAGCCTTGCGACATAAGGCTTCGATACCCTATTAATATTATAAGATATAACGTCCTTCAAACCAATACACAGTAATATTAGCACACTGTTGTCTGGCGACAGATCTGCGATGATACTTATAATACATAGTCTCCAAACCATTACTAGTCACTATCTAATAAGTACTATTGCAGCAATCATTTCTGCTGCTAAGCAAGTTTCAAGTATAATTTTTTTTATTAAATCAAGCGATGAATCGAGCTGGATTTTCACTTGATAGTAAGTGATACGCTAATAACGTGACGCTAGTTATCAAATGTGCAGTATATAACTAGAATAGTATATACTGCACATCGCGCTCCTCATCTCAGACTTAAGATGTTGAGTCTCGTTACCTTAGTAATTACATTAGCTACAGCGCTGTTCAAACTGAAACACAGTAATATTTGCACACTACTGTATATTTTTTTTTGTAGCTAGTTGGGAAGATCCTGAGAATGACTAAGTTGAACAAGTTTTGTTACAGAAATAACACTTTAAAAAAATTACAAAGCAACACAATGGTTTATCGAATTGACTAGAGCATTGTTATGCTTTGACTTATTGCTGCATCCCCTATTTTATTTAAATAACTTTAAATACACCGAGATATCTATAATAAAAAAAAGTTATTAGTAAATATTAGTATTATTTTAACTGGTGGTAGGTCTCTGTTTCCGGAGACAGAGTAAGTATCATCGCAAATCCTATTTGAAAGGTATTGTGACTGCCTAAATTTCTGGATCAAAGAGACTTAAGTATTGTATTTCGAAAGGCAATGAGTACAATATGTTGCTGTGTATATCATCTTAATTAGCGCCAGATTGTTATGAACGGGCATATTACTTACCATCAGGTGATCATATATCATCGCTTCGTCGAAAAAAAAAATATATATCCATATAAAGCTGCTAAGTAATTTTCAATGGTGGTAAATCTCTTACTGGTTACCGGAGACTGTATGAGTAGATATCATCACAGCTTCTATATAAAAGACGTTGTGACTACTTAATTATCTGGATTAACGAGACTATGTCATACGGAAAGGAGTACATTATGATGCTGTGTATATTATCCTATGTTATAGTCATAGTAAGGACGAGGTTGTTACTTTACCATCAGGTGAACGTCTCGCTCGTGTCATCGCTTCGTCAAATAAAAGAAGTATATAACCATAAAAAGCTACTACGTAAATATAAGCTTTAGATATATAATAGGATCCCAGTTGTATTCATGGTGAGCGGATCTCAAAACCCATCTCGGTGTAATAAAGCTGGTGCAAGCAGGTACACCATAAAATCGTGTGTCGCGGTACATCTTAGTTAAGTATTTATTTATGCGCGCTCAAGAAAAAGTAACTTAACGCGAAATTGTGTGCCCCGAGTTGTACACACGATGCTTTTATTGCATGCGTCGTTTATGGGATGTATGTTACTATAGATAATAAACAACGTATGAATGACGATTATTTATGGGATTTCTTATAGTTTATATACTGTTAAGTGTAAATATCACTCGCTGTTACTATGAATTTAGACCTCTGTGTTTAGACGGAATTGAATCTCGTTACGTTCTGATTCCAACCTCAAGTACTCCATTCAAGCATTATGATGTGATGTTAAATTAATTTATCTAACAGTTAGGTTATTTATTTCAAATATTAGAAATCGATACATCACATACAATCAAGCGTTTAAGATTTTGAACATTTCTAAACTACTAAGGGGTACAGTGGCTGCATTGCTCTGTTTCGACAGTCAAATGTACGAGTATGATTAGGCCGAATAATATAGAGGACTGGACTTAGCAAACTTCTTTATTGTCCCTTGAAATTATCTGAAGTATATGAATAAGGAAATACAAAGAAAGAAATACGTTAGAATTTCTATTTTCGAAAATAATTGGTATCGAACTTTGGTACGTAACTTAGAATCGATTAGAATAAAGTACGTCTGTCTGCTTAACAATCGGGTACAGAACGAGGCGTGACTGAAATGCAGTTTATCTTATCAGCGGTTATTACCAATATATCTTGCAATCTACAGTACCCGGTGACAAAGTTCAGGAATGACTAAACATATTAATTAGATTTTACACCTGGGTCAATTAATTTATTGTTACAAACCTGTATTTAACCCGAAGTCGACTTCTAACGTCACCCAGCACGAATTCCGTGCCATTCACCAGTAACTTATCATTAACATCCTATTATTTGTTCATTATTAATTAGTTAAATTAACATGATGTTAATGATTATTGCGTGATAATAGCAACTTTGTACAAGCAAAGCAACAGTTATTTACTTTTGTTAGGTATTTTATGCATTTTTTACATCGTTCAGAAGGCATATTACGTTCATAAAAGGATATAAAAAGGAGCTAGTCAAATTTCATAATTTTCATAAATATATATGTTAGCTCTTTTTCTATCGCATAGAAATCCTGCATGGATACTTTCCTGTTCCTCTTACTGCCTAAAACCCCACGTTTTTCTCTTGGGAAAGCTTTTGCATACTACCGCAGCTCCGGTAGAGTCGGCCTACTGAGGACCTCAATATAATATACGGCTTCTTATAGGAAAATTAAGACACAGTGGTCCTGTTCGGAAAATATTACACGTGTCTTCTTGAGATTTAGTTTACTTGATGGCGGATTTCCCGGTATCGCGTTTATTTGACGGGTTGGAAAACGGCATGATCCCTTCTCCTCCGACGCCTTGGTCTCTGGCTACGGACGGGATGGTTAGAGACACTTTTTCGCCTCCTCCGCAGCCTCCATCTGTGACATTAATTTTTCGCAATAGGCAACATAACCGTACCACACACCGTTTCGCATTCCACTATTGCCTTCATACCCATAATAGCGACGAGGTCTCGACGCAGAACAATCCAACTCGGACATATTTCTAAGGGATGCTGCGCCGTGTCCTATCTGTCACCGCAATGGTAGCATATGACCGTTGGCTTTCTACTTATACAGTGCAGGTACTTTACGAAACATCCATACCCGTTAGCGCCTATACCATGCCGACTTTTTATCCAATCTGTCAACACTGGACGTACAGCGCCTGCAATTCTCCTTCTTGCCCGGGGATGGGCCAATCTCTCATTCCATCGTTCGCACGGTATCCATAGAGCGCTAAACTTTCACATATGTTATCCCTGGAGTAATCTAAATATATATAAGTAGATGTATGGCCTAATAAATGGCCTAATTGTCGGTTAGTGTTTGGATGCTCACAGTAAAAATCTCGGCTGCAACGTATACTAAAATACTGCACCAAGATACAGAAGCTGATTAATATCTTCACATTTATGTACCTCCTAATTATAAAATATAATACCCTTAACACTATTATATTTATAAAATTAAAATTATTTAACCGTTGTTCATATACATTAGTTTCAATTTACTATAGGTTAATCCTTGAAGTCAATTTCACATAATGTTTAATGACAAGGAGGCTGGATAAGGCGAAGCGTATTCACCCACAATAATCTCAGTTTCTTATCTTCACTTTCGAAATTCAACAATACTGTTATGGCAGCCAATGTATAAAATTACAGTGGTAGTCAGGTCAGTATGGACTATGTCTTCACCCTTCCTAATAACAACACGTCGCCCCGTAATAAAGACAATCTCTTAACCACTATAACATAGAGATACTTTAAAGCTTCTTAGACTCTAAGCATGATTATTCTCTCTCTGATTATAAAAAAAAAATTCTATACACATTAATCGTCTACTAAATTAGACAATTACCTGCAAGTTACTACAGAAAGTGGCGTTAATACATTGTATACCACAAATCAATACCGCGCTATGTATCTATCATACATAATAAGGTTACAGAGGTAACTATCATTAAACCTGTTATATATCTTAAAATAATACAAAGAATTGCTTACTATGCTACATTTTTTGTCATATAAAATGCATACGTATCATTTTGTGTATATATTACAATACTGTAACGGTTAAAAGCTTAATTACAAACATGGTTATAATACATTACTGCTTCGAAGTAGGAAAATCATTGTACCTACGTTATCAGTTTTTTAGGATATGAAAGTATCACCGGGAAGTTTTAGTTAAACTATCCATAAATATTGAAGTTTCCTGTATTTTTCAAATCTATATATATAATATTTAGGAGATATCCAGAGATTCATTCATAACGATTTCTCCGAAACTATTAGATGTAAAGACACAAAATGAGGTATAGATATTGCTTCTGCCATTTAGAAGTCAGCTGAGAACGGATTTAACAAAATTCTTTTCCCAAAGGAAGCTGCGAGGGTGTAGCAACCAGGAAAGCAGGCGGTGACAGGTAAATAAAAGCTTTCATACAAACACACCACATTTGACTCAGAACCGAATCGGTAATAAGGTTTTATTGCTTTAAACACTTACCTTCTGACGTGTAATTCGCTGGAAACAGACGCACTTAACTCTAATAGTCTTATCGTTACAGTAAACACTGAATTGGTTTTATTAATAGAACCTAAACTGTGAAACAATGTGTGGGTATTATCTTATTATATACCTAGGACATGGCATGGAGGGGACAGATATTGTTATACTTCCATTCTATATGCTTTCAAGTAATGATTTTATCTATATAAGTTTCATCACTTAGAGATTTTATATTGCATATTGCAAGCTAAGGAAAAGCAAGTACAGAAATGTTATTATTATTATGTACTAATGTTATATATATAACAATTTTTTAAATAAAGCAAAATTTAATACAAAATGCTAACACCTAATTATTGTAGTAATTAATAAGCTACACGAGATCCCTGATAGTCTTAAAGTTCTGTAGATTACTTAGTAATATAGCATAGTGTAGTCAACTGTTTGTAGTTCACTTAAAATAGGTTTGATTAGTTATTTATAAGAAAACTGACTATGGAAATGCATTTTCTTAATTCCAATATCAAAGACTATTTTTACATTTATACTCATAAGAAAAATATTTACTCCAAAGTAAGATTACTCTGAAACAATGAAACCCGGTCGATTCCTTAACGTCGTCAAACCATCTCTTCCGTTGTCTACCAGGTGCACGTTATCCAGGAATTTTACTCTCCAGGATCAACTTTAGGAACTCATATAGGTATCATCTTTGAAGGTGTCCGAAAAATGCAACCTTTGTTTGCGTGATGGTATTCTCCAGTCTACGTTTGCAGTTACCTCTCTCTAGGACTTAAGTATTGGAGACAAATTGCTTCCACGTGATCTCAAATATTCGACGAAGTCCTCACATCTCAAGTGCTTGTATTCGATAACGTAAAGGAGTCGAATGGGCTTAAATATCATCGGTTAAAAAATAGCTGTGGAATGAATTTTTTTATTTCAATCTGATCGTCTAACTTCAGTTTGAAGAGGACACCTAGTGATGATGGTGAAACAATGAAGCTGTGATGCTTCAGCATGTAAGGTAGTCGTACAAGTTCCGATGAGGCGCGAGTTCGATTTTCACAGATGTTTAGCTTAAATTGATGAAAAAAATCAAGATGAAAACTGCATATCCCAGGAACAGTAATTTCTATCAACATGCAACTTTCACCAACTCCATTTCATCAGCGTGATGGTTCCTTGATTCTCTCCTAGTAAGAGAAGATATCAATACCCAATTGTGGGACAAGTAGTAGTAATAAAATATATCAAAACATAATAGTGTTAATCTCTGTTTGTTTATTTATCTGTAGCAATTCACAGATAAGCTTCACAAACAAATAGCTTTCCGATTAACAATTAGGCGATAGCAATCACATAAACTCGAACAGGTAATTCATTTAATTTAACCTGGACATAAACGCTAGAACCTAATTTAGTTTATCTGTACGTTTGTCTGTTTGCTACACGGTACGTAAAAAAATACAAAATATACGCTATAAAGAAAGAAGAAGAAGAGAAGAAAGAATATTTAATATCCTTGATAATATAATCTGTTGCAATTGAATTCGTATCAGCTGAAATTAAATTTAAAATTATACTGAAAATTCATAGTTTTGTTTTTTTTTTCAGCAAATATTATGACAATGTTAAAGGTCCTCTTATTAATCCTACTGCTGGGAACGTCTCTCACAAGAAGAGAATCAATTTATCCACTACCCTAGTTAAATATGAGTTGGTGGATATGACATGTTGACAGCCGTTACTGGAACATATCGATTTCCTCTCGATATTTTCCTTAGCGAAGATTGAACCCGTGCTTCTTCTAAACGTACGGTTAGTTTACGAACTGAGCTATCGCGGCCTCAGCTAAAATGGTTTCAATATTAACAATGACTTGAAATTGAAAATTCAATTCCCATCTCGTTTCCATCTGCACGTATGCGCACGCGCCGGTAGCGCACATCACAAATAACAACACTGCCTAACGAAACTTATTTTCATAAATAGTAAGACTAACCTAAAAAAAAATAGATTATACTATATATAAGTACACTAAATAAAATTAAAGATTGTATGTACTCCGTGATGACATCAGATCATCAGCTTCATTTAATCGTGATCATGACTGCTGTAAATTGTTCGTAACTTCCGGTTAATAAATGACTTCGTAGTGTCCTCGTCGATTTGAAAACGATGATGATTTTAACAAGTAATAAAAGCTATAATATGCAATATAAAAAAGTTATAGCAAATTTATGATATAGCCATGAATATAAGAAATCATTCATGTAAGGGATGATATCAAACAGGCCTAAATGGATTGATATCTTGTGTATATGTGATTCTCTTCTGATGCGATTCTCCTTCCGTTGAGTCTTTTCAAAATTGAAACTAGTATCTAGAAGAAAATATCATATCCATTTTCATTTAAACACGGATTCTTGTATCGCAATATAAAATGCAGTACAATCAGTTTTGAAATTGTGCATCCTGTAATACCGGAGGAAAGGGAGCCGACATTATTCCAATATGATTAGAAGAATAAGGCAATTTTGGTTAAATTACTTAATATGCTTTATGTTACGGTTTTATAATAAAATCATTGAGAATCATCTATATAATAATGAATTAAGATTTTACAATCATTCAAATGCTGTTATCATTTTCATAACTATACTATTCTTTGTTTTTCATAGGGTTATTTAAGAAAGCTAAATTTAAGAGCTTTTAATAAACTAATAGCTGTTCCATGCCCGCTTCACTGGCTCTAACATAGATTTAGATTTCAAACTTGTCCGAATTATTCCCGCCTGGCAGCAACCCGCTATCCCCTGGAACTTTTCTCGTTATTAACACCCTCTCGGTAAGTAAAATCCATTCTTAGCTAATCTCTAAACAGCAGAAGCAATATCGCTACTAATATTTTGAGTCCTTACGTCTAATAGTTTCAAAGTTCTCGTGATGAGTCATTAAATCTCTTACAAGGACACCGTCATGTATATTATAACAACCATTACATTACATTTAATAGATTAGAAATTATTGCAGTTTCTCAACAAAACTGTTCTAATTAAAAAAATCATCTTTTTAATATAGAAAACTGTAGGCTTGAGATCCTATTATTCATGGAATTAAATCATACGCCAACTATACCGCTTTACGAGTCAGTAAGCTCATTCATATTCACCGCTTAGCTCCCATTTATGCTGCAAAATAGTACTGTGCTAACATTACACTGTTCCAATTTGAAGGGCGTTGTGGCTAGTGAAATTACTGGGGTAACGGGACTTAACATCTCTTGTCTAAAGGCGAAAGAGAGCAGTGACCGTCTGGCTCGTGTCGTTGCATCGTTGAATAAAAAAAAGATCGGACTGGTAACAATAACTATGACACTTTGATGTCTCCTTAACAACTATGTCGTGACATACGTAAGCTTAATCTTACTGTAATAAAGCATTCGATAAATAGGGGTAGTAAATAATTCAATTAAAGAGTTAAAATCTCCATGATCTTTTCTTTATTATTTCTTTGTTTGTTTGTTTAAAGGATAATTCAAAGTATCGGATTATTACTATTACTTTAACACAACGAAAGTGTACTCGCCAAGCGGCTGGCTAACCAGGACTATTACTCCTATAGTTGCAGACACGTCATTACGTCACTACGTAACAATCTCAATTACCAGCGCCTGACCGTTCTGACGCTGGAAGGCACTCGGGATGGGTAACCGAGGAGATAATTTTGTCTTACACAAAATTCGTTTACTCACAAAATAAACCCCCAAGATATGTTCTCAAGGAATTTCTTGTTTGTATGATACCTTGTTAGCTAGAAACTATTTATTTACAAAGATATACGTTAACAACTGAATGCGTTATCAACACATATTCACGACTTAACTAATAAGTTTTATAATTAATAACTTTAATTGTTAATATACTTTCTTAATAAACTTCTAAGGAATCCTTTATAACTTTCATTTTCTATTGAAACCCTCATTTAAACTGTTTTCAAGCTTAGTTATCTGGATTTGTATAATAATACATACGACCAACAATAATGCAAATATGAATATTAAATATTTCGAGTATAGTCATCATCATCAACATCATATCTACTAATGGAAGTCTACTCTGGATATAGGTCTCTCATAATGTGTTCCTCAAAGCACATATATGCTAATTGAACCTAAAACCATAATGAAAGTATAAAAACAGTATCTATGGTAATAGAAATCAATCGGTTTTATTATAAAATTGTTTCTCCTGCTATTCTGTTGGCGGCAACACATAAGAGAAAGCGTTGTCTGTTCGTAAATAATCTAATGTACTGCTTAAATAAACCTTCTAAGCCTGTAAAGTGTAATGTCTGACAGGTTAGACTTCAGAGCAATCATAATTTCAATTACCATACCGCTGCTGAAACTCTACTACGATTTAAACGCTTCAAAACAATCAGTTCAACACTTTTTCAACACGATCGCATTACCGCGTAATATCTCCACTCGCAGACAGATAAAACTGCCCACTCCTGACACATAATTAAATAGTGCTCCGAGTGTTAATACTAAATTTAACATCACAGAGCAAACTCTGCCAGTTGTTGCTGCGGAATCCTGTGACCCTTACCACTAGACGACGCAAAGATAGAAGGGAAGTATATTTTCATAAACCAGCGTACTTTTTGAATTACACTGTAAGAATGAATGAATCGTTGACTTTGTACAGTGCACAGACAATAAATATTTACGATAATAATGCACGTGCATAAAATGCATCTTGTACTTTCTTTCTTTATTCGACAAAAGGACGGAAAGCGAAGAAGAAGAAGGAGCGAAACTTTCTTCAGCGAGACTTTCAAGCGAAACCACTTGGTGCTAGTTAATATTATAAACACAGCATCACATTATGCTTTTCGCCTCGTGATATTTGAGATGTTAATTATCGTCACTCCAATTATTTCATTAACTACAACACGTCTCAATCCGGAATACAGTGATGTTTGCACATTAATGTTTGGCTGTGGAAATAGGAGCAAAATTCGACTATCACTTCAATTTTCGAAAGCATTGAATCTTGCTTCTATTTGACTTGCACCAAGTTTTAATCAATAAACTCCACACGTTATATTCACATTACATTTAAAGGTATCTTTTTTTAATTGTATTTCATTTCGTTAATGTTCAACCACAATTCAATACTTCATATGAAAACTAAACTTCTTATCAAACAAAATCTTTAATGACACCAAAAGAACAATGTCTTGTTATTATAAGAATTATAATTAGTTAATAGATTGTATTAAAGAACTATTACTTATTATTTAATAAACGGTTGGCTTAAATTACTTTTTTATACGTATGAGTACGATGTTCACTGCTGGACGTAAGTCTCCTCTAGAAAGCTCGAAGCAAATCTTTACCTATCGCATATAATCTTTGTTCCGGTTTGTATGTATATAACTATCAAAAATTTTGTCAATATTTCATGCAACAATGATTGTTTAATAACCATTTTTTTTTATTTAATACTAAACTATAAGATTAATGTTAATATTCCGAGATTTCAAAGCTTCGAGAACGGATGGTAGCAATGCCCGATACGTAAACGGTTGTAACTGTAGACGCTTTGTTTTCTCAGACAGTTCCCACAGTGAAAATAATTGACTGTCGGCTCAATGAGATATCGTTTTATCATTTATTTTTTAGCAACAACATTAACAAATTACAATTGCATATTAATAGCATTAAAACTGTTATAAGAAATAATGCTTATTACTAAGACCACAAACGTTTCATTTGGTGATGCTCCCATGCCGGTGACCACCTAAATAGATATAACCGTAGTAATTTAATAATTACTGAGCTAAAGACACTAGACACCTTAGGACTCTATTTCTATTATATATAAATGATCTTACACAGCACTACCATCGACGTTGGAGGAGTTGAATTTCTACTCTTAAAAAAATCGCTTTAAAATTAAACGTGGATAGTATTTCACGTAAATCGGCCAAAAGACTTTTGTTTGGTATTGCATAACAATTTTTGATTCATTCAATACTTATAATAAATTAAGCAATAGAATAATGTCTTCCTTTCCGATGTTATCGGTCATGATTACAAAAAAAATGTCCTTTGAACACGAGTTACCTACAGGAACACGTTTCTATAAAAGTAATCCTTCAAGTCTACTTCAAAGTACACGAATTTTAAAATAATGCATACAAAATTTATATTTAGTAAACATTGTATGAAAACTAAGTTATATTCAAATCTATTTACACTTGATTACTAGGTTTTTGTGGAATATAACTCCTGAGATAAAATGAAACTTTCAACCGTATTCAAAAATTATTGCAGACATTAAAATTCAAAATTATTCAATCTAAAGTGAATACCTTTCACAGAGGTCCATAAAAACCAGACCCTTATATCAACTGTTGGCCATTAAGCCGAATAGAGTCCTTATAAACTTTATAAACACTCTTCAAGCAATTGTTATTCGATTCAGATCGCCTAGGCACCCTTTAATTTAACCTCGCATTAAGTGTTCGAATACTACCGACATTACTTTACCTTTAGTGACACGAGCGCATAATTCACGTCATAGCGGCCATTACTGTAAGTCAAAATGGCGGGCAACTATCAAAGAGAAAGCTCGCGAGCTCTCACATCATTCTCCATGGTCTTGTCTATGAAGCGCTGTAGTAACAACTATACATAAGAACAACGCAATATATTTTAAACCTTATAGCAGTAGTTTTAAGTATCATTTTCGTTTGCCGTAATGAGTAATTTTGTTCATTTCACTATGACAGGACTAAATTTATCAATTTAAGAAGATTGTCCGTTGTCTCGCGGTATTAACACGTTAACGTTGTGTCGGGGATCGTTGCTAAATATTAAATTATGAGAGTTTCACGCGCTCTACCGGTAACACTGCAATATCGGCTTAATGGGTTCAGTATAAGTGGACCATTCCATTTTATATAGAATGCTGAAAATCGATTAATCAACTTTGATAATATCTTATGATCTGAAGCTTGTACTTTGCTTGGCTGCTTGTCTGCGTACGATTTATTTTTTGAAGAGTATCACATTATATTTATATTTAAGTTTCTGTTGACCTGTGTATATCTGTTGTATAATTGCTTCCCAAAGGCTGTATCCATTAAGATGTTATTTAAAAACGTTTTAACAATTGCTGTGCCTTTTCCGTTGTAAGTTCTTCCGCCACTTAACAGTGATAAGGTCATTGAATGAAAGCCGCGTACATGTGGTCGTAATATTCGTAGGTCCAACCATCTAGTGACACTCGCAAGATCCGGACAGCTCCTTACTATTGAAGTAAGCCTTGGGCGTCAATTACCTGGTGATGATGATGATTATTCGATTCTAATAAAGAACAAAACAGTACGATTTTACACAGTAAGTAAATAAAGAAATATCAACTTAGTTTTTACGTCAAAAGTGACTAATTTAAATATAACTTGACCTCGTTCGGAAATGATTTAGATTGTAGATTCAGAATTCTTTGACGATTCCCTATGAAAATCTGAAAAAATCGATAATATCGTTTAAAACCGAAAAGGAAAAATCTCGGAATTAGTGTTTATGAAGTAAAACACGGCCTAAAGGTAGTGCGGCTGGCTTTCATTCCGAAGGTCGCGGGTTCGTATCTCGGCATATACCGATGACTTTAATATTTAAGTTATGTACATTTGTGAACTTTAGTTACAACAGCGAGATACAAGTGAAGAAAACATTGCGAGGAAACCTGCACATGAACTAGAATTTCTTCTAAAGTGTGTGTGAAGTCATAGGCTCCATCGCCCTCATATTGAGAGTAGGCCTTTGCCCCAACAAGTAGAGACGTAAATTGGATGGTATGGAAGTAAAACAAATGTAGATAATATAGTTTAATAATTACTATTGAACTATCGATGAATTATCATAGAGCAAATTAATATTCTATTTGATTTTTTTAAAACAAACATAGTAATTATTCACACAACCATGTTATATATACTTTATCGGATACGTTTTTCTCTATTATTATAATTGTTATTAGTTTTAAAACAAATAATATATATGAAAGTATATACTATATGCCAATTATATCATATCTCTGAATCTATATAAAATAAAGATACACTGTTGGCACAATTTCTTAAATAATTCGCTATTGATTTTAGTGTTAAGAAACTAAGTTGTTTAGATAAACAAACTTACAAGTACAATTTAACTCTCAAATAATTTAAGCATAACATATTTCTTTTAATATTCTCATTGAAAGCAACTAAGACGATCTTATATAACGAAAATAAATATATCTAATCTTCATATCGATAAATATCTATAGTATAGACAAACATTATAACGAATGTTACAAGAGAACTAATATTGTCAATGGCACCATTGTGTTTTTCAGTACGTATTCAAACTTACGTAAATATATCATGCAAAGCTTATACAGAAAATAGACGTATATTTACGTTAGTAAATAAATATATAGATTTTAATACTGTTGTTTAGATAGTAAATAAAATTTCATACTACGATCAATCTATAATTGTTTTCAACTGAATAATTGACGTGAAATAATTGACAATTACTTATATAGCTTTGCTGAAAATAAACGCTATTTTAAATTTACATACTCTTACTATTTATACTGTATACAGTTATAACACAATTAAATAAATATATACGAATAGCATAGCAGATAAATGCAAAACTAGTATTTGCAATCTTACAATGATCAATCAGACCAGTATATATTCTATACAGCTTTCTCATTTCTTAATATAATTGACATCAATAATTTAAAAACAAAGAGAATATGAAGCGAAAAGGCTTTTGAAGCATATTTGTAATAGATTTCAATGTAGTAATCTCACAAATGTAATTCCTGAAATCGGGTATCGAAGTAAGGAAAGAAGAATTGACGTTGCATTACAATATCAAAGTATGTGAGAAAATCTATTAATTGTAAAAACTTTAATAGTACTGTATTACATTGAATTATACGATTCGGAAAACGTATAATACATAAAGTAATACGTTTTGTATTTTTACATGTTAATGTTTACAGAAGTTTCTTTTCTTTTTGTTCTTGAACTGGCCACTGGCTTGAGATTTGTTCATGTCATCAGTTTTACGTTCAAATATCGCTACCGATATCGTTTACCAGTAAATACTCAATGTTTATTAGTTTTTGAATATAATAAGTTATTATTATGCATCAAATCTAAACTAATCGTCGTCGAAGTAAAGTGAAACGAAGTTACATGTATTTTCCTGAAAAATTAACATTTTTCAATTAATATATTTGATCACTAAATAACATCAAAGTATCAATAAAAAATATTTGCTAGGTTATGTAAAGTGTTAAATGAGTGAGTGTGTTTGTTAGAAAGCGGATACGACAGGAACTACTTACAGCGTTAAATTCATTAGCTATAACTCAAAAGCAATACTTAATATATCATCATCAACAACATCAATACATAACTTATATTATATGAACGTATGAGAAAAACAAACGTATAGTTTTCAATTGTCAACGTTTCAAACATTTTACTTAAGAGTTAGCTGATAAAAGAGATAAGTAAATTAAAAGTAAATATGTTTATACATATATACATAAATAAATTACTGTAATGTTAACTATATCAGTGTTTTTGTTTAATTAATCATATTTATTCATTTCAATGAAAGTAAGAGTGGAAATAATGCGTGTTATTGATCAACAACCTTGAGATGCGTTAGAGATATTGAAAGAGAAATTAATAACACAAATTAAAAACACATATAAGGTTGCCAAATATCTCCCTTCCGCTTTTTTGCTCTTTATTCAATGCTTTATAAAAAGTGTTACAGTGATCGGATTTAGTTCAAATATGCGCCGTTTTGTTCGATAATCTGTTTCCATCTAGACGGCAACTTTATAATAACTCCCTCGTAGAAGCCCCCCTCCTTATTTGCGAAGAACTCGGACAGCCACTTTTCACAAGCCTCTTTTGAGTTCAACTTTACACCACCAAGGGCGTTCACCATGGACAGGAACAGGTGGTAATCACTTAGCGCTATGTCCGGGCTATATGGTGGATGCGATAAAACCTCCCATCCGAGCTCCCGTAGCTTCTGACGAGTCATCAACGAAGTGTGTGGTCTGGCGTTGTCCTGGTGGAACACTACACCCTTCCTGTTGGCCAATTCTGGACGCTTCTGGTCGATCGCCTGCTTCAAGCGATCCAGTTGTTCACAGTAGATGGTAGAATTAAGCGTCTGGCCATATGGGAGCAGCTCATAGTGGATGATTCCCTTCCAATCCCACCAAACACACAGCAAAACCTTCCTGGCCATCAATCCCGGCTTGGCCACTGTTTGGGACGATTCACCGGCCTTCGACCACGACCGTTTTCGCTTGATATTGTCGTATGTGATCCATTTTTCGTCGCCAGTCACCATCCGCTTCAAGAATGGGTCGAGTTCGTTCCGTTTCAGCAGCATATCGCAGGCGTTGATTCAGTCCAGAAGGTTTTTTTGCGTCAAATCATGCGGCACCCAAACATCAAGCTTTTTTTTGTATCCAGCCTTCTGCAGATGGTTTAAAATGGTTTGGTGACTAACTCCCATCTCCTGGGCGATGTCACGAGATGCCACATGCCGGTCTAACTCGATGTAGTCCATGATTTGATCGGTATTTGTCGTCACAGGTCTTCCGCCGGCTGGCTTATCCATGGTGTCGTTTTCACCGGCTCTGAATCGTCGAAACCATTCCTCCGCGGTTCTAAGTGATAGAGTACCATCCCCCAAAACACCATTAATCTCACGGAACGTTTCTCTAGCGGATTTGCCTTTAACGAAGGAAAACTTTAAAATAGCGCAAATTCGGCGTTAGTGAACTCGCATGTTTACACGTCTATAACTGTTGAACGCAATATCCAAACTAATTATGCATAGCGTCGTTTTGTAGGTTATGTCAAGACCTTTCAAATTATGTATAGTATTGCCAGATACGAGCTCTGTAGCGCTTTGTACATAGCCGCGAAATTCAAAAGACAAAAAGGCGGAAGGGAGATACTTGCCAACCTATTATATATATATATATATATATATATATATACATAATGATAACAAAGATAGTGATAACAAAAGTAGAATTATATATCAAAAATATATGAATGCATAATTTTTAATGTATACATGCTTATTATACACCAGTAATACGTACAATATCTATAAACTCTAAGGAACTGGAAACATGCATCACAACAAACAAACATATAATATTATGTTTTGCAGTACAATAAAAATATGTTAAAATTTTATGTTTTTTAATTTATTGTATAAACAGGTCATAATATATATTTCAATTAATAATAAAGACAGTAAAGCACAATTGTAATGTAAGTTGTCGAATACCATAGAACATGAATCGCACATACTGCAATGATGTTTTAGCTTGCCTGATGTCTACTTTTGCTGAAAAGCTAGTATTATTAATTAAGTCCTGTTTTACTGTATAAAATTATAGAGAATTTTGAAGTGATAGGATAATTTGGGTAATGATCTAACCATCACTAAGTGAGCTTTACAATAATCATTGCTATTAAAACTTAGATATTAGTTTTGATATATTAACTTCTAAATCTTTAAAGTATGGAATAGGTGTATGACGATTATTAAGAAAATTGAAATCAATCGGTAATATGAAAGAAAAACTAGACCATGACAATGTAACTAACCTTAGAGATATATAATATAGTGACATGCGAAAATATGTATAAAAAATTAGGTAAGGTTGTTCAGTTCATGCGTTTATGATAAATATATAGTGAATATATTTAGGTTTACTCACAATTATTAGAAACAGGTGGTACAGTACTATTGCCGGATACGCCTGAAGTAATGCCAGTCATAGTCGGCGATTCGCGGTACCGAACTAACCAAACATTGCTTTAATATTATCACCTGCAACAGCCATAAGCGGAACATATGCCGGGAAGCGACTAGCCTCTAAACTACCACTGCTATGTTCAGTTATGACTCGGGACATGTTAAATAATACATCAATTCGCGTAATCCTCGTATGCAGTGCGAAATTAAACTGCTCACTTATAATACAAGGTTTAATTTCACACAACTTTAACGTGCTTACAACAAATCAGTAGCATTTTAAGTACACTAAACATTCACACCTAAGAAGAGTAAAGCATAGATCACAGATTAAGTAAGAGAAGGAAACTTTGTTTAGTGCATGTTTAAATTTCAGTGTATTAAGGTAATGTATGTATTAATATATAAATCTAAACCTTCTTAATGTGTTTATCCCCTAAGATCTTCAATTAAGGAATTCAATGCGTTAAAACTCTTCACCGTGACACATAAATCATACAATTTACCACATTTCTTATTATATATCAACTTCTCCGTACTTACCGAACAGTAATCCAATTATAACCAGCACGATCACACCCATAATAATCATCATCTGAAAAGCACATCATCTAATATTAATCTTAAGAATTATCCTGAACACATTTATGTTCATTACTGATGAAATTAGACTAGATATTTAAAGACTGCTAATCGATGTTACTAGTTGTAAATTAGATCGCGTTAAGACACCAATACACATCATCAGGCGATAGACCAGAGAGGTCTATGTCCAGCAGTGGACGCTGGACATAGACCTCCCTCAAAGATCTCCACATCGTTCGGTTCTGTGTTGCTAGCATCCATAGGCTTCCCGCGCCTCTCACCGGATCATCAGACCATCACTACACTTTTCTTTTTTTTTAATTATCACGCCTTTTTCCTAGTAGGGGTAGGCAGAGGTAAAATAACACCCACTTTTCAACAGGGGGCGAGCCTGTTGCCACTTTATTGGGGCCACCACAAACACAATGATGATTACAGTGTGTGGGTTTCCTCACGATGTTTTCCTTCACCGTTTGTATCATTACACATTCTAGAAAATTCTGCATGCTCTAGTATTGTCTCTATTCTCAGTTGTTTCTCATTTACATGTCAGTCAGTCATTTTCGACTTGGACATCTTATTTATACTAGACTCGTGAATCACAGCTCATGCCCTAATGAAACAAAATAAATAACAAACAATACAAGAGGTGAAAAAGAAAAGACAATAAAAGAATCACATTGTCTTAACATAATATTTACGTCTTTACGTTTGGACTTTCCCTATAGGTTTGCTATTGCGGCTAACTAAGAATTAACGTATGTATACTTTTTTTAATTTTGAGATCCGTTCAATGTGGAAATCTTTGGATAGACCTGCGTCCAGCAGAGGAGGTGTAACGGCTGATAATGTTAATGATATACCTTCTAATTTATATTACATTCTTTACAGAATTGTATGAATACTATTATAGTAGATTATACGCCTCTGGTTAATGGTTAAAAATAAACAACAAATGCTGTTCAATAGAAACGTTCAATGAAAACAATATTTTGTCTTAAATACAAATTAGTTCTTCATACACTTCACATAATAGTTTGGCAAATATCTCCCTTCCGCCTTTTTGTCTTTTGAATTTCGCGGCTATGTACAAAGCGCTACAGAGCTCGTATCTGGCAATACTATACATAATTTGAAAGGTCTTGACATAACCTACAAAACGACGACTATGCATAATTAGTTTGGATATTGCGTTCAACAATTATAGACGTGTAAACATGCGAGTTCACTAACGCCGAAATTCGCGCTATTTTAAAGTTTTCCTTCGTTAATGGCAAATCCGCTAGAGAAACGTTCCGTGAGATTAATGGTGTTTTGGGGGATGTACTCTATCACTTCGAACCGCGGAAGAATGGTTTCGACGATTCAGAGCCGGTGAAAACGACACCATGGATAAGCCAGCCGGCGGAAGACCTGTGACGACAAATACCGATCAAATCATGGACTACATCGAGTTAGACCGGCATGTGGCATCTCGTGACATCGCCCAGGAGATGGGAGTTAGTCACCAAACCATTTTAAACCATCCGCAGAAGGCTGGATACAAAAAAAAGCTTGATGTTTGGGTGCCGCATGATTTGACGCAAAAAAACCTTCTGGACCGAATCAACGCCTGCGATATGCTGCTGAAACGGAACGAACTCGACCCATTCTTGAAGCGGATGGTGACTGGCGACCAAAAATGGATCACATACGACAATATCAAGCGAAAACGGTCGTGGTCGAAGGCCGGTGAATCGTCCCAAACAGTGGCCAAGCCAGGATTGACGGCCAGGAAGGTTTTGCTGTGTGTTTGGTGGGATTGGAAGGGAATCATCCACTATGAGCTGCTCCCATATGGCCAGACGCTTAATTCTACCATCTACTGCGAACAACTGGACCGCTTGAAGCAGGCGATCGACCAGAAGCGTCCAGAATTGGCCACCAGGAAGGGTGTAGTGTTCCACCAGGACAACGCCAGACCACACACTTCGTTGATGACTCGTCAGAAGCTACGGGAGCTCGGATGGGAGGTTTTATCGCATCCACCATATAGCCCGGACATAGCGCCAAGTGATTACCACCTGTTCCTGTCCATGGTGAACGCCCTTGGTGGTGTAAAGTTGAACTCAAAAGAGGCTTGTGAAAAGTGGCTGTCCGAGTTCTTCGCAAATAAGGAGGGGGGCTTCTACGAGGGAGGTATTATGAAGTTGCCGTCTAGATGGAAATAGATTATCGAACAAAACGGCGCATATTTGAACTAAATCCGATCACTGTAACACTTTTTATAAAGCATTGAATAAAGAGCAAAAAAGCGGAAGGGAGATATTTGGCAACCTTATATATAGGATTCTAATATACATACAGTTATAATATAAAAGACGAATACCAAAATGATAAAATACCAAACATATTAAAGTTAAGTACACTGCTAAAGCAAAAAAATTGGTTATTTCGCAATTTTAACAATACTTTTGTATTATTATAAAACAATTATAGTACGATTTTTTTTTATTCAACGAAGCCACGAAACGAGCGGGATTTTCACCTGATGGTAAGTGATACGCCTGCTCAAAACAACGTGGCGCTGGTTAATATGTTATATACTAACACATTTTACTCATCATCTTGAGACATATGTTAAGTCTCATGTTAAGTCCCGTTACCCCTGCAATTTCAATAGCTACAACGCCGTTTAAACCGGAGTACAGTAATGTTTACACACTACTGTTTAGCAGCAGAAATAGTAGCTGCTGTGGTACCTCCTCACACGGTTTCGGTCTAACATATTTGATATCAAAAATTATTGTTTTCAATAGATAAATATATCAGTTATTACTATTTTTTATAATAAAATAGTATATTAGAGAGTATTATTATTGTCCTTAATAAGGAAAAATTTATTTTATGTATTACCTTTAAGTTTTGTAACCAAAACTTGTTTTTCAAGCTTTTCGCTTGTTGCTCGAACTGTGACGCGCCATATTGTAGAGCATCTGCAAGAAGGTTTGAAAACAATTAAAACGATTGTATATAACTGATATTATTAAAAAAAAAAAAACAATTTTCATATAGAACAACACTTACCTGCTCTGTAATCCAGCTCAGACAACTTCACGTCTCTGTCTAATACCTTTTCAACATTAGTCTTCATAATATCAACGACCTAGAAAATCAAAATAAACTTATATAAAACATTTTATATGTTTTAAGCATAAACATAATGTCTATCTCTTCAGGATGGGTGTCCATAAAAAAAAGAGTAAAGATTATGACCTCATCGACTTGGGCTTGTGTCTGCTGCAATCTGCGCTGTGCTGCAATTTGCTGCGGAGTGCGAGGTCCGCCGATGATCTCTCCATCGGGTCCAGTTTGGGGCTCAGCTGGTGCCAATCCACCTGGTGTTTCTCCTTCGGCTGCCCTGAAAAATGCATTCAACGGATTAATAATACAACGTTCTTATATCACTGTGTAATTTTTGAAGTTTATATCTGCAAGTTTTCGTTTTAAGTTTAAGCTTTTCATTATTCAGTACGTTGAGTGGCATTGAAACGGTAACGTTGTGGTGTAATCGATAAAACAGCTGGCAAAACGCCACGGCCGTTATACACTGCGTCATTACTTCTACGGCATTATGTAAAAATGTTGATGGCTACATTTAAACTGGGGTGCGGTGAACTGAATTACATCCGCAGTGCACACAATAAAATATGCTTTTATTGAATAACTACTAACTTAGTACATACACAAATCCACACACCAATTAAGATAACTGACATAACTTCATTGCTCTTTTCCGATTGACAAGAGGAAAGCTAGATTACTTAAAGCAATTACCAAATCATTGATAACCAGAAATCACTAATACTATTGTGTCAGCTGATTTACTATGTGTGGATAGAAATACTGTCCATTTTAACTACAAACGCAGCAGTTAGATTAGAGGAGTGTATACCTTTTTTTTCGGTACCACCACAGCGCCTCTTTCTAGCCCCAAACAATAGTGTGGTAACTGTTAGATAGACGTCTTAGCTAGTGAAATTATTGGTATAAAAAGACATAATCCTGTCTCAAGACGACGAGCACAATATGATGCAGTGTACATATATCAACCAGCGCCACATCGTTGTCGCGTTCGTCTTCTCGTTGTTTAGTTGAATAAATAAACATTATGACAATAATCTTTCTAAGATGATGTAGTATTATATAAGTTTGTAAGGCTAGCGAGAATGATATATACATCGACCTAAGACATAATCTCGTTACTATAATAATTTGATAAGCTACAACACCCTACGAACTGTAATACAGTAATGTTTGCACACAACTTTGGTGGCAGGGAATGAAGCTGCGGTGGTACCTACCTAGACAGTCTGTAGCAAGTGGCAAGTAATAATAGAATATTATCCATACGTAAAAATGTCATTAAAAAAATCAATCATATTTACAAAAATGATATACGCTGTTAATAATTAAATTGATACATAGTATGTTAATTTTGTAATTAATTTTAATTTTTTTTTTAAACCAAAAAATTATGTACTTAAAGCATCATGATGCTCTGTAACCAAAGAAGCATTTCCAAATCAAACACTGATCAATAGACTTACAGTTCTTAGCACTTTTAAAAGAAAAGAAACTGCTAGTCAGCAGAAAGAAGTGAATTTCATTATTGCGACAATTACTTGTACTCTGCATATAAAGTTTATCCTTTTTGGGAAGTCGTCACCATCAGCCGATAGACGTCCAATGCTGGACATAGGGCTCCCGCAAAGACCTCCACATCGTTCGGTCCACAGTGAGCATGGCTGCCGCTACCGCCGAGCACTGGAGACCGTCGTTTGTAGGGGAACATATAGGGGTTTGGACCATTTCCTATTTCACTGGCTCAATGCGGGTTGGTGGGAACCAGAGCCTCGTTTGTTATTAACAGGGTGCACCACTTTGTGAAGTACTACACTATTAATAACCCATCATAGTACATGAGCATATCTACTTTATACAGACAGAAGAAGCATAAAAAAATTATCGTATTACTGCAGTAACCTTCCACATTAAAATAATACTTTATAGTTTTTTAAATTTAATTATGATAATAAACTCTATCATACTGTTATATAATATGGTTATATTTCTTCTATATATGTCAAAATATTACTAAAGAACACTAAACGTTTTAATTTCAGTCTAAGTTAATTAATATAAATAAACGGAAGTAAGAGTAAATTATATTACATTAAAAAAATTTACTTTAACTTAGTTAATTTTTTTTATTAAAAATATAATGAAAAATCTATCAATTTGTGTATAAATTGTATGTATTTCTATTATATCACTAATGTTTTATATGTACGTATTAGTATCGGTGTGTTTAGTTCTCTAAAAGTTACTATAAATTTTATAATTTATTTTTATACCTCAAGTATTAACTGAAAGAAAATGTCTGAATTCAGTAAACCAGCCATTTTTTATCATTAATTATTTTAAATAAACAGATAAACATACATAAGTACGTATAAATAAAATATTTGATAAAGTCATAACCTCAAAAAAGCTTATTAGATTGTAGTACTCACATTTTTTAAACACCGCTCGTCGACCACTGTCTATGAGACTGTATCGGTTACAATGGAGCTTTTCGCGTATTAATTACGACTGAAGAGTATAGCTTTTAAGCACTCACTTCAGTTTTCAGGAGAGCCCGATTGCCGCATACCGCGATTGAAGCCAGCCGCAGTACGGTTGCGCGGGGATGTGCTTTGCGACATTCAAGTTTTCATTCATGGTTACAGTAACGTTAAGTATAGAATTTTTACGTAGTAGTCAACTTGAATTATTGTCTATCAAAATAATTGATTTATTATCTGTCAATTTAAGGGGTGAAAAAAAATTTTTTTTTCTAAGACTAACTAATATTTGACCACAACTTCATATGGGGTTAAGTAAAAGCAAGATAGTCAATCGTGCTCGTCAAGAAGCCTTCGTCTTCAACACATCCATAGGCAATATACTGTAATAGCGACATATTTACGATATGAGAGTGATAGTTAACCAGTGAGGTTCGAAAAAACCTTATCACTTTTACATTTTTAAATTTTTTCACGTTTAAATTTTCGGAAATTAGCAAAAACAATCCTTTATGTAGTTTTCAAGGATAATCGTGAATTGTAAATATACTGGAAAACCTGCTACTGGTAAAGAGAAATGCTCTGAAAGGACAAAGAAGTTAAAAAGAGTGGCTGAATACCGGAATAATCCATAAATTTTAGCAGAAGAAGGTATATGAATGTGATGGAAACTATATTATATATATATATAAAATAATTGCAATTCTGATAAAAATGCTATGATTTAAAAAAAATAGTTAATTATACGAAAAGACTTTCCTGCGTGTGTGTACTGCATAAATCAGTTACGCATGCGCTTTGGGCCGCCCGTGCTGCCCTCATCGATTGACGCTACTCGTGGGGTAGGTCCGGGGTTCGAAGCACGTTCCACGTGAACTTTATGAAAGCATATATATCCGCAATATGCTAATGCTAAAAAAATATATTGGTTATTAAATATATTCTTCAGCTCTTCTTGTCAGATATACTTTTAATTAACTCTTTAATGCAAATGCTAATTGGAAATTCTTAACTCGATTCCTGAACTACATATTAAGATTTGTTGGTGGTAAGATTTTTTGTACCCTGACTACCTACAACCCTCACGAATCTGCCGCCAGAACAGCATTGCTGAGTTCTGCCTGTCATCGATTGAAATTATTTGTTCTATGTGAGCACGCTTCACCATTCACTGCCTTTGTACCACCATCTCAAAATGGTAGTCAAGTGAAAAGCACGACGAGCCCTGAGATCTGGTTAAAATGTATTAAAATAATAATTGTAACGAGATCTTCTTGAACTGGTTCCCTATTGGTGATGGATTTTAGTAGGCCGGATTTGGTCATACACGTTAAAGCTAAAAGAAACCCACTTATAGAACCTGCTCATGATGTAGAGCTAGTAAAAGCTCAAGAAGACAAAAGGGGACCGACCTTGAATTTGTACCACTTGACTGCTGGGATAGTCAGATAAGTGAAGCGCAATTATGATGCTATCATGGTGGACTTCTTCGCCCAGATAAATCTTAAATGTTTACGTACATTACATGTACTCTTTACTTATGTTTATGAAGCAAGGAAATAAAGGAAAGCCTCCTGCGTAGTAAATGATAAAGATTATACACTGATGCTTATGCATGACCCCCGTGGTCGCAGAGTCAGACGATATACGATCTCGACCAGTTCAGTCGGATACTATGGATCAAGATTAATATATTTAATTTTGTACCATTCCTACATAGACAATAGATTTTAAATATTATCACTTAATAAGCAATCTTTAGGAAATAGTAATCAACATTTAGCAAGTTTAAGTACGTATTGGAAACTGACTTTATAATACTCAGTAGCTTCGGTAAATATTTGTCTAGTTGTTAAGGTAAAGCTCGCTTTAAGTATACAATGTTGTAGTATCTTAAAAATAAATAATGATTACTAATATTTTGTAGAATATAAACTTCAGACATGTACTTTATCTATTAGACATAAACAGATAATGACTAAGATCAAATATGTTATGATACTACTTGTAGTAGTTCTTCTAATGCTGTACTATTTGAATCAATTACAGAAGAGCCGTCGGCCGAGCTGCGTCAGCACAGCCGTAGTGTATCCACATCAATCTCGCTTATGATAAATACATTAAAAATAAATTTTATAAGGCCATTAAAATTAGGGCGGTCGGGCCGCGAGCAAATTGTTGAGAGCGTCGGCGAGGTACACAAAGGGCGCCGACTAATCAATTGCCTCTTGAGGGGCCCGCACTGAAGATCCGCTCCGTTGGTGAAACGTGCTAACCACTAATTTAAAATTAAATTTTTCATCTTTTTATTACGCTACGAGTCGACGAGACAAGCGGCACATTCACCTGATGATAAGTGACACATCCGCCCATAACAATGTGGCGCTATCTATTAAGTTATACACAGCGCCACATTACGCTCGTCGCCTTGAGACATATATCGAGTATCGTAACCCCATTCATTTGAATAGCTACAGTGCCTTTCAAACCGGAACATTGCCATGTTTGCACACTACTGTTTAAGGACAGAAATCAGTGCTGCGGTACCAACTATAAATCAAAAAAAAAATAAGGTAATAACAAATAGCTTTGTTGATATTCGGAGCTTTCCGTCTCTAGAAGAGAATCAAGTTCTAGTTTTGTTTTATAAAAATCGTTATTTCTCTATCAATATGTTTTCTTATTTTATTTGTGTTAACTTGTAATAGCCTGCTTTATTATTTAGATCATATTCTGGCACATATTTACTGGTGGTAGTTCTCCGTTATCAGGGAACGTCTATTACTAGGTACTATTCTGGAGAAATGAAACAAAGCAATAATAGTACAATGACGTAAAGACCTTTAAATTTGCCATTACAATGCACTTTAACAGTGAGTAAATATCATATAGTTTTGAACCCGTTTCAATTTGTGATTAATGTAATTATATTATTAAACAATAATCATAAAGTTATCAGTTATGCACTTTTCCCAACGCGGGGCCGGCGCTTTAAGGTACCAAAAGCCGACCCTTCATTTATTTTATTAGCGATCCACCGAGTGGAATCGTTACTCAACATTCTAATGTACTTATATATTTCATTTACATGTTTAATTACTTGAACTTTACAAGTAATGATCGTTTAATCGCGGCACATTTTTCACTTAGGTGCACCAACATAGATAAAATAATACCTCATGTATCTATTATATTCGATTATACAAAAGCTTTATGTAGAGAAATTCCTATGACGGTTCTGTTAAGTTTATATACTAAATAATTGATATTACAATTAATTTTAGTGGTAGATGTATTGTTAAAGACCTTAAGGTAGACCTTGACTATTCCCAATTAGCAGTATACAAATATTAGTGTTCCAGTTTGAAAGGCATTGTGGAAGTAATGGGATTTTAACAAATTATAGACGGGAGCATTTCTTACTACAATAAACTTCCTGCTTGTTTGGTCTTTTATTAAAATATAATACTAGTATAAACTATTGAAGTATTAAGAATCTGGAGATAAGAACAAGTACATGTGATTCCTGTAGTCGTTTCCACATCTCTCATCATCTCTAAAGCCTTAAATTGATATACCTAATAGAAACCTACCAAATAATCTTACAGAAAGCTGTACTTACACAGCTAGCATATACTCCACTTTTGCTCGTAAATATAGTTAACAGGCATAGAGTTCAAAAAAACTTAAAGCCAAATAGATTAGATTAGAAAGAACAAAACCTAGTAATTATGTTACGCAATAAAATTCAGGGTTCATTATACATGATACAAACTCCAGATTTTCGGTAAAAACGCATATATATACACACATACTGATTAAAGTTAATTTAAAATCTCTTTGTATGTTATATATCAGTTACATAAATGTTCTAAAGAAACTCAGGCAGATGCAGTGCGTTCAGACATTCTATCAACAATTAGCCCACTTAACCTGCAACTAGGCGTTGTAAACAAATCCTGGCTTTGTCCACCGAGTTATCGTGGCCCGGCTAAGTGCTGCCCGATCCTTGTTAACTTTTTAGGTTAACAAGGCGACCGCGCTGTTTACGTTGCCTCTTATTGGTACAAGGAGCTAGCGCCTCGCTATTTTTCTTTGCTCTAAATAACGAGAACTAGGCGTTTTTATCGGTGATTAACACTAATCCTGAAAATCATTGTCTTACCACCCGATAAAACACTAATTACGTAAGAATAGTCGATTGAATAGACCGAATCGACTCGAATCGAGAGAACAGAAATGAATCTAAGGAAGGTGTAGTCAGCAGTGAAGTAACACATGATGATGAATATTTCGAACGAAAAGATAAAAGACGGGTTTGAGAGCTTATAAATGAAATAATTATTAATACCAGTAAAAAACAATCGGCAAGCAGACAAAGCAACAAACTAAAAGTCTTATTTAGATAATCGGATGGTTAAATGTTAAACACTAACCGATAAAGTGTGCATTGCCATTACCAGCCGATGGAATAATGAAAGCTTGATTCAGGAGAATGTAATATATATACATATATCTGACAGATATGTAGATTTTCCATAATTAGCTCTTTATATATTTATAGTTCGGTACAATCAAAATGTAGCTCGCTGGCCTAATGGTTAGAGCGTGCGGCTTTCATTCCGAAGGTCGCGGGTTCAAACCTCGGCATGTACCAATGACTTAATATTTAAGTTATGTACATTTGTTACAACAGCGGGATACAAAAACGGTGAAGGAAAACATCGAGAGGAAACCCGCACACTGAAATCATCTTTGTGTGTGTGTGTGTGGTGGTCCCAATAAAGTGGCAACAGGCTCGCCCCCTGTTACATGGGACCTAATCTGACCACATCTGGCGAAATGTGGGTGGTTTATTCACCTCTGCCTACCCCTACTGGGAAAAAGGCGTGACTATATAAAAAAAAAAAAAAAAAAAAAAACAATCAAAATTAAAATTTGTTGGGTTATTGTGAGCAGAGATATTAATATATTATACTATACATGAACCGATCTCCTTTTCGATCTTCTCGATCTCTTCGCATCGTCGTACACATAATATTTTCAAATATATCTAGAGAATAATTTATTGAACCTAAATCGTGGATTTTTATTATGAACTCGTATTGAAAATTGTTCTAAACAAATCGATCGCTAAAATCTTATGTCTTAGAAACTTGAAAGTATCTAGTCTCAAGTAGAAATAATCGTATGCGTGTATTTTACTTCTACGACCTAGACTTATACCTTAAAAAAATACTAATGAAATAACTAGAAACCAGATATACCAACGACTTTATAACGGTCGGAAGTTGATGAATACGTAAAGAAGAGGATGAGAACTACAGTTGCTTTATAGCCAGCATTTTATTAATAAAGGAAACGTATAATCATTCTAATACGCGGAAGTATATTTCGAAGCCTTAATCTCGACCTTCAGCTGATAAACGTCCACTGCTGGACATAGGCCTCCCCCAAGGATCTTCACATCGATCGATCCTTCGTTCCCGTAAATCTGTCGAACACTAGGAGCCGTCGTTCATAGGGTTTCATATGGAGGAGACTTCGGCCACTTCCCACCATGCTAGCCCACTACGGGTTGGTGGGAGCCATAGCCTCGTTTGATGATTAGAAGGGTGCATCGCGAGCAGGTGAGGTTGAAATGGATCCCGTGAGTTGTTGAGCGAGACTCCTTCCACCCTCATGTTTTTTTATTAATATCAATGAACTCTAAATTACGTTTACTAGATCATTTAACATTTTTAACTAATTAACAGTATATGGATAGTTTGGATATAACAGGTGGAAGCAGATCGTCCTGACAGCAACCCTTGCACTGACCACGATTCTCAGATATGAAGGAACAACCTTAGAGAGAAAAACAGTATATGGAATGAACACTAGCAAATACTTTTTTTTTATTATATATTCTCATTTACTAACTTTTGTAGTTATTACATATTGTTTATCGATTATTGATATTATTGATAGTGCATAATCTATATTCTTGTTCTGAGCGGGCTGGAAGCCACAGCGGCTCTTACAGCTCATCTGACACTGGGCCCGTGGACCCGGATCCACGGCCTGAAAATGCATAATAAAAAGCTTAGTAACAGAAACAAATGTCGAGATTAATAATTCTAACACATAACACGTTCGTATACTTTAGTTATAGATTAGCCTTATAGTGTTTATCACCATCACCATCATCATCACAACCGACAGACCTCTCCTGAGGTACATAGGTTAGTTGTAGTGTGTTTATTTCCTTAAAGGTCGGAAACGCAGTCACGACCTCTCTGGTTGCGACTGTCAATAGATGTCAGTGATCACTTTCCACCGGTTAACCGTTAGCTCGTTAGCCCACTATTTCTAAAAAAAAGTAGAGTTTCATTATTTGTAATAATAAGGAAAAAAGTTCAGAGTTCAGCCAAGAGTGATCTTTAAATTTGAAGAGTTCTAGCCCCCTCTACAGTCACACTGTACTAAGAAATATATATACTATGTACACGTCGAGGCGTCGCTACACTTTGTACTGGGCTTCTTCGCTACAGTTTTGACGTAACCTTTACATTCTGTCACTTGTGTATTTACACGAGTTACTGCGAGGGACTTCCTCTGTTTGTGGACGCGTTTGTGTCAACACCGCACCGACAACTCCAAATATTTTCAAGTTCTTGTTGAATTTGCTTTGTTAAGGTTTAACAATCTGAAAATCGGTATACTTAATCTTTTAAATACATCAATCTTTGTTATCTACTTCCGGCTTGGAAAAGGTGTAACAGGACTTAATTTATAGCTAAAAACACCTTTAATAATCTTGTGGCTCCATAACAATTTTTTTAAGCATTATTATGATTTGTTTATCCTTTTTACTATATATTTACAAGTAACAAACATGTTTCGCGGAGTTTTAATCTCAATCTATCATTTTCTAAATATATTTAGTTTACAATATTTAAACAAGTCTTATAATACTTCATCTTGCTTATACTGTTCTGCAAAGTACAAGGAAATAACTATTAATGTAATTATTAATTAGCTTTGAAAACAAGACAATCGCTTGAACATCGATAAACTAGTTCTCGTGTGCCGATTTCTTAAGTAATATTAACTTGAAAAATTTATTGAAATCTCGTCTAAAACTTGATATGATAAGAAAATTGTTTCATTTAGAATATCGAGTGAGGAGCTACATATTTGTTAAAAAAAATTGCAGTTGACAACTGGAGCAGAGTTCATATACGAAACAGAAATAGGAGCGGGTCGAAACGTTTAAGGTATGTGTAATGATAGAGGGACTAAATGTTATGCAAGTAAATGTACCGTTTAGCGTATCATTGTAAAGAGCGGTGTCACCCTAAGTCGGCTTTACACAAAATTCGGCTCTTTTTTCGTTGGTGAACATTATCGTGTACCCGGTAATAGGAACGGCGGGTGCGCGTGCGCCGGCATCTGTGCAAACAGGTGAATTGTGAGAAAGGTTTCGGTTGCTACAAATTGTTTCCTGAAACGCGTTACATACTAACATTTGATTTTACCTGACTTACATATCGGAAGGTGGTCGGGATTATTCTCAAAATCGATGTTAAAATCAAACTTGAAGTACGCTAATAATTTGTTACTGAATAAGAACTTCACAGACCAAAAGGCTGAATAACAGTGATTCTCTCTCAGTGACAAGTATTTTTACTATTAATACAAACAAGACTATTTTTAATATTAATACATATATAAATCTCTTTCACACTGTAAATACAACAATATAATATAACAATGTATTTAAACTAAACGTCTTGAATAATTAATTTAGTTCTTAATCGTATCGATTTATACCGGAAATTACAAAGTGTCAACATAACGGAAGTGTCAATTACAAGTTTTTTAATTTTTTATATATTTTTTTTATTTATTTCCAATTTTCTCTGATGTTATTATTCAGAGCTTTACCTTATCTTATTATTTACAACGTTTTGTTACAACATATTTACTACTATCGGCTATTTCAATTTTTTCAAACATTATTACGACTCTTTTTTTCACGTTTTGTTTATACTTCTTCTTCCTCCTACTCTTTTCCCAGCTATGTGGGGTCGGCACAGCATGTACTTCTCTTCCATATCCCTCTATCAGCCGTCATATCTGAATTCACACTCTTCTTACACATGCCATCTTTCACACAATCCATCCACAGTTTCTTCGGTCTTCCTCTACCCTTATAACCATCCACCTTCATTCTCATTGCTTTCTTTGTTACTCTATGTTTATACTTATGCTATCTAATTATCTATTATTGACAAAGTACATAGAATATTTATTTAATGTTATTATACTAATTAACTTAAATACAGAAAAACATAATAAAATATGGTTGTGAATGGCAGCACCATGGAGCCCCTATATATACATCGCTTTCTTATAATCATATCTACTCGTCGATAAATTTTTATACATATACCCTCCTGATATTGAACGGTCAACGCAAACGCTAATAATACGAAAAGTATTCCTAATTAGGTATTAACCTGATAGAAACCTTTACAGGTCCTTTTTGAAGAACTTCACATTGATCGCCCCTACCAAAGAGCACCCACACCACGGCAGGTCGAGGGTATGAGTATGAATTTTCTGCCAATGACGAGGGGTCAAATGAAAGAATGTGACCTTGAGCATCATATCAAACAGTTCCTTAGAACATGTACGAACATTGCTGGTAAAGTAGCAAAGCTGTACAGTCAAGCTCATATTATACAGATATTACACCGTTTGCGAACGCAGCCTGAAGTTGCGTAAACAGTACCTTTGGATATAAGTTCTGGTTGCTGTGGTGAATAATTAAAAAACTTATTTATCGCATCAAATACATACTTTGATAAACTTTTCCGTTTCCTCCATGGGACAACTCGCTCCATTTCTAAGCAATAACAAATATGTCGAGAAGTTTTATAACGTACAAGTTCAGCTATCAAATAAATCGAAATATTCTTTGGACCTATAGTAAATTTCACAGAGCCAATGTACATTGCGAAACAATAGACGTTTTAAAGTTAAATGCTCCTCAGAGGTGAACTTTATGGAAATGTTAGGGGTCCAACGATTTGTCATAACGATTTCCCTTAGACCCGTTAAGGATCGAACTCATCTGTTAACATCGCTCCGTGGCCTACAGTATAACGAAATATCGATTTTGCTGCGCTATTTCAAGCAAATACCACCAGAATCCAAATAAAGGATCCAACTCCATCATATAATTAAGCTACTTCCTGTTTCCTTTATAAAAGAAATTGTTATATTTCTTTATCAAAGAAATCCGTCCTTAAACTGATTTTTTCATATTAATATTAGGCACATCACGCCATTTGTTCCCGAAATAGTATTAAAACTGTTACAAATACCAGTGAGTATATACTCAATACTGTTATTCTGTAAAGAAGTGTAGTTCTCATCGGTCCTTTTAAAAAGTAAACAATTACTAACTTAAAAATATATAGTTTTGTTGTATATTTAATACAGCAGATAATCGTCCAACAGCTATGTTGTTATGATAAATGATTATAATGCAATATACATGTGAACAGTGTAATATCAAAAGCTATTCAAATGCTAGTGTCAAAGTTCCCAAGCTGACATAAATACTAACATACGTAAGGTTAGTGTTTGATATCCGAATGTTGAAAGTCTTTAACATTGCTGGAAAAAGGTTGAGTCGAGAGGTCAGCCGGCTTACTGCTACATGCGGGTTCAACTTAACCATACAAAGCTCACATTTTTGATCATACGGTTAAAGCAAAAGTCAAAACTTATCTATAGATGATTCCTTATGAGATGGAAACAAAGAAGTATCTTCATATTTAGTATCGCGTGCAACTAATGATATAAATGATATAAAAAAGTGATACTGTGATTATACTTTATATTATATTAGAGAAGTAGGTCTCTTTTGCCGGAGACTTTCTAGGTAGGTAACACAGCCTCTGTTTCTACCGGCAAACAGTAGTGTGCCATCTTTACTGTGCTCCAGATCGAAGGGCGCTGTAGTTAGCCTAATTATTAGGGTAACGAGACACATCTTATATCTCAAGTGACGAGCGTAATGTGGTTTGTATAGCATCCGAACTGGTGCCACGTTGTATAGACAGACCAATCACCATCGGGTGAACGTCCTGCATGTCTCGTCGCTTCATGAATGAAAGAAAAACATATAACTATCAAATTAGTTCTCGCTTTGTTTTTCCAATAATTTTAAGTAAACATATTTGCCCTTGAAACGTATTTTTTGTTCGGTCGTAATAATATTTAGTATCTAGGTAATGTCCTTCAACAGTCTTACCACAAGTGAACTTCACCACTATGACGTAATAAGGTTTCCTAAAACAAGTTATTGATCCTTAAACGGAAACCGATTTTGGTTTAATACAACTTATTTCTTATTTTATTTGAATCTAGGGAGAGTTTATTTGTTATACTTTTAAAATACTCAAAGATGGTGGGCACTGTGTGATTATATCGACAGTTAAGTGATACGTCAGTTTTCACTTGATTGTCTTTAAGATATATTACCGACACTGCAAGTATGAAGAAATTGTATTACTACAGTAATTTTAATAGCTATAGTTTCCTTCAATCTCGAACTGGATATTGTTTGTATACTAATTCTTGGCAGCAGTAATAAGCGCTCTACAACACGGCGCTGGAACATACCACCATTATTTACAATTCCAGTTACTGAGATGTAGATTATTACTTACTTACTTACTTATGTACGTACTACTTGCATATTAATGTTAAGTAAAAATAAAGTAAATAATAGAGGTTACGTTGTCAGTCTAGGTATTTGTGAAAAAAATCCTGCTCCTTTATTCCAGAGTTCTATCCTATAAAATTAAACCTTTAAATTACTACTTCAAGTTAAGCAGAATCTCATATCCTACCAATTAACTCCTCACATTTATCGGCTGGTAAACAAAATCCTGCTCCCACCAGCACGCCGTTAACATGGGGGTATCCGCCGGGTTATTAATTGGGCATTGTGCGGCCGTGTAATAAGACCGGACCCTGCGCACGCGCAATCTTTATGAAGACGTACATACGAAATATTGAGTGTTCGATCCCATACCACAATATTTAATTTCATATATCTATATATACATTAAACACAATGATATATTATTTAAAAAAAGGTACTTGTGTCATTCTTGCAATTATAGTGAAGATGGTTGTGGTTAATTCTGTTTCTTTTCATGCACGCACCTTGATGGCTCAACTCCACTTCAAAGTTCTTTAGTTGGGTAACAGCTGCATTGAAAAAAAAAACTGACATAATACCATGTCTGATGATCATTGCTCCTATCTATAATTTGATGGTAAAACGATCACATTTGTGATATTACCTACATGCTTACATAGACGTCTCATTGCGCTAGTTTTTGTAACCGATGACCTGACGAGACGACAGAAGCGTTCACTTTGAAGGCGCGAGTTAGGATGAGATACACTACACTATAGCATACTCGTTGCCGTAACACATAAGATGTTCAGTTACTTCAGTAATTTCACTAGATATAGTGCCCTTCAAATCGAAACTCAGCGATGTTTACACAGTACTGTTTATCGGCAGAAATAGAAGCTGTTGTGGTACCTACCTAGATAGCCTTCGGCAACAGACACTTCCCACCAGTACAATAAAAGTAAGACAGGTGTTTAATTATTTTTTTCTATAAAAAAATTATTCCAAGACTTTCTTTTGATAACAACTCAATGCTAAGACCTGTAGATTGTTCTCTAGGTAAACATAATCACATCGTTTACATCTGCTGCCAAACTGCACTGTATAAACACTAAGTTCTGATGTGAAGGACATTGTAGATAGTTAAATTACTGAAGTAACTTGGCCTTCAATATCTCATAGCGAACACAATATGATGCTGTATATAACCTTTTTCTATCGTTTCACTGTCATGAGTGTTTGGAGATAAAACGAGCAGGACGTTCATGTCATACGTGATACATATCGACTGCCTTGATCGTCTTCTCGTACTTAAAAAAAATCGGTACAATATCCACCTCAGGGCTGTCATCATCAACTGACGGAGTCGTGGACTGCCGTCAGCTGATGATTACTGCGTCTCACTAAAACCAACTGATAATCGAACCGCTATAAGAGTACACATAAAATCTGAGTATTTTCGTAAGTAACATTTTCCCTGTTATTAGTACTAGTACGTTTTTGTTTTTTTTTTATTATTTAAGGAAGGGACAAGGCGGACGTATAATTCGGGGAATATGTAACAGTGGCTGTGTGTTTGTTCGTGACGTCAGAGTTGTGATGTTTGCTTACTAGCCGCCGCTGTTTGTGCTCTGCGCTCGGTCCACACTGCAAATGAGATGATTTATGCAAGTATCTGTTTGCTCTGAATACTTGGCATTCTCAGAAGTGCTTACTGTGCTGTGTAGAGCGCTTCCCACCATCGTCCTACCAAGCAGACGGCAAATCACCGACCTTATGTTATAAACAACTCGAGTTTTACCATCACAGACCACGTCACCTCTCAACTTCAAGTGTAGTAGTCTCCTGTTCGATTGAAAAATATTCTTTTGAAATATTTAGTTAGTGCTTTTTCTTCTATAGCAAGTATTAATAATTAAACCACACATACTGTACATGTACCTTTTATCACCTTTTTCGATATTTTCATCTTCATTAACATTTTATTCTAGTCATACAAACCGTCTCTAGTTAGATACCAAAACCAAATGTTGCTGATACAATGCCAATGTTTTTGAACATAATATCGAATTGCCTTTATTTACTATAGTTTTAAATTTTTCTCTAACTTATGTTAAACATAGAAATGTATGAACGTCTCAATTTCTTCCTTTTAATTTTAGTAAAGTTCTTAATAGTCCTGAAGATCTCGTTACCGTTCCAACTTTTAGCTCGCTCATGCTAGAATGTTCACAATAATCATGTATCATACTTTAATTTATGATTTTGTTTTCTATTAGGTTGTTATCGGTTTGTTTAATAGTTATTAATTAAAAACTACAGGCTTGAAGGAATTTGATTTAAATAGTAAACACTTTTAAACTCCACCATGCAATAAAATAGAAGGCTGTGTTTCATGATTGTGCTCTTTCCGCAGCAGCCGCTTCGTATTTGCAAACGTCCATTTTCACGTGTCGGTATTCTGAAGGAAAACATATCTCCTAATAAATAACATAAAAATATGAAATTTATTTATTCTATCATTGCAGAAAGGTATGAATGATTTTTCAGTCATTTATTCGTATATTTAACTGTCGTTAAGATTCACTATATTGTTATAAAGAAACAGTCGACTACCTCATAACAAGAATAGCGAATTAAAATAGTCAAATATTTGTATATTGATAACTAGTAAGACTCATCCTGACTAGGGCCGTGTTGTTATGGGCAAACATATCATTTACCATCAGGTGAACGTCCCACTGGTCTTATCGCTTCATTGAATAAGAAAAAAGTATTCAAACAGTCTGTGTCTTTTCTGTTTGACCTCCTGACGTCATAATACTTCTTCGATTATCTTCTGGTTTTAACATTAAAAACAGTTGTGATACCACATATATATAATTATGAATACTTACGTTTCTTTTCATCACAGTTGTACTCGTATAAATCACAATTATCATTAAACATGCGAGTGATGCCAAGAGAATCCTGTCCGCAAATCGGGACGAAGTCATGTTGACATTGGTCAGCCATTTTGCAAAAGTTTATAACCTGTAAATAGAAAATCTTACTTATAAACATATTTATATATAGGACATATCCGGAGTTAGATTCACTGAATCATCACAAATTTCGAAACTACAAGACAGACTCAAAATTTGGTAGAGATATAGTTACTGACATTTAAAGTACGGCTAAAAATGGATTTTACAAAACTCCTTCCCCGAAGGAAGTTGAGATGTTACGGTCAGCAAAGCTGGTATTTTAATACCAGTATTAAAATACCAGCAATATGATCTTCTCTAATTAATTATTAAGGGTAAAGTTTATGGCAAACTAAAGGTGGGCAGAAGGAAAAAGTCATGGTTGAGGAATATCAGGGAATGGACTGACATATCTGAAGCATCTGAATTGTTCCGCCGAACCAGACACAGAAAGGACCGTATTACGCTGATCGCCAACCTTCACTAGTTGTAGAGGCACTTTAAGAAGAAGAAGAAGGTTGAAATACCAGCTGTTCACCCACCGGTCCGCTTTGAGAGAGGCCTATGATAAGATAAATTTTGTCATAGGCCTCCACAAGAACAATTTAGATTATAATGGTCATCGCATACCATTATAATTTAAGTTATTCTCCATAGGTACACCATAATAGAATCTGTACTCGAAACAATTGATTAAAATGAAACAGATCTCACCGGCTCCAGAGGAAAGAAATAATCTTCTGCCTCTATCTCAACATGCGCCAATACCTCTTCGGCAAATCCTAATATAATTGTACCTAAAAGGAAAAATAAACCATTTAGTGTTTAACTCTTCTATTAAAGGAAACTTATCAGAAAAAACTTTTCTGATTATTTTTAGTATATCAAAGAGATAGGGGAAGTTTACTTATAGATTTTTAACCTGCTTCTTATTACGGACTTCCAACAAAATAAGTAAGAAAACATAAGAAATAAATACCTTACTTACTGAACAAAAATATTCTCAGTATCATATTTTAAGCACATGTAATCTTCGCAAAGTCCAACTTGGATGTAACTAAAGAGATAGGTTAAGTTTGTTTACAATAGTCAACCATAACTATGGCTCTAGGACAGGAAATTATGGTATAACATACGCTTTACTCGAAACCTATGTGGATCATAAACTATTGACAAACCGTGGTTGGCAACATTTTTTTTAAATATAATACATTATTTACTTCAAGTAGTAACAAATCACTTTATAAGTCTGCTCGCCGCCTCTAAGTGCTTTTTAGTACGTTTACACAACTTATTTACTACTATCGTTTAATATAAATCTTTTTAATTATAGTAGTAATAAGAAAGTTTAAGCGTTTGACTTATAGATGGCACTATATTTACTGGTGGTAGGTCTGTTGCTGGAAACCGGTAGGTAGGTACCATCGCAGCGCCCACTTCTGCCACCAAACAGTAGTGTGAAGGGCACTGTAGCTAGCGTAATTAGGTATATACGCCGCAATATTGCTACTGACAAATTTTTAACGGATACCGGCGCATGTGTCAAGTTAAACATATTATTAATAGGCGTTTAACACTGCATACTTCACAACCATCTTCTCTCTTATGCGTAACCAGCTGTTCCTCACCCGCTTTGCTGGCCCTAACACAAACTTCGATTCATTATATGTAATAGTTTTGAACAACTCGTGTTAAGTCAATAAATATCTGGAATCTCCTGTATATATAACTATATATAGATATATTAAAACAAGTTGTTATAACTGAAATGTTTGTTAACTCTGTTCGGATTGCGTTGCGTCCAACAAACGTACGATCCGACGTTACAACACAGAACAACACCGGCGTATCGGATATTATCATTTATTACATCAATACCACACCACCAGCGGGATGTGGATGAGCAGAGCTATTTATTGTGAGTAAATACATTTTGCGTTTACACCTGCCTGATTTCGTTGAACAATCGATTATCGCCTTTAACAAAACAAATTCTGAATACACTTTGGTGATAGATCTCTGTTGCTGAAAACCGTCTAGGTAGATACCACCGCTCGGAGTCCGTGATGGCCTACTGCGAGGACGTAATGGCACAGAGAGGCAGCGAGAAAAAAATAAATCCGCAGGCGGAGACCTAAGCGTTGAAGGAGGACACTTTACGGGCTCCAACCCCCATAACAGAGGCCGTGGTTGCAGATTCGGAGTAATCCGTCACCAAAAACTCTCGCACCAATACGCACTAGAAGCTGTCGTTTGTAGATGTTCGACCCAGACCCAGATCCAAAGCGTGTCGGTGAGAGTCAGACTTTCGTTCTTTGATTATTAAGGTGCACCACAAGCAGATTAGATTGACTTGGGTCCCGTGACTAGTTATACAGGACCCCGTACACCCTATATAATATCTACAGTGATGAAGAAATATTTTATAGTACTATAATCAGTGTAAGGCGTTCTGCCCAACATCTTACGAAGCTAAAGTCAACCTCACCTACATGCGGTCCAGCCTGTCGAATAACAGACGAGCTCTGAACATCCACCAACCAGCATTAGGTCAGCGTGGTGGTCTAAGGCCCAAATTCCCTCAATTAACTCTGTAGAGATCACTGGGGGTGGCTTATGTCCAGCAGTTTACGTCTATCGGCTGATGATGATGATTCAATCTGAACAACTTCTATCTAAGCTCGTTTAATTTTATCTTGTTTCAGATGTGTTTATGTGTATATTGTCAAAGGCGTGGAGCCACCTTCCGGATTACGCTGCAACACCATCGGTAAGCTTTTTTTCTTGTACCTAACTCAAAAATGATTACGATATATTTCCTACAATAACACATTAATGTATACAGATTTATCCATACATCATACTTTGCATTGACTACTGGTGGTAGGTTGCAATGCTCACCGGAACACAACAATGTGCAACATTACTACATTCCGGTGTTAGGATCACTGTAGCTAGTGAAATTACGGAGATAACGAGACTCAACATCTTGTGTCTCAAGACGTCGAGCACAATAAGGTGTTGTGTATAACATCCTAACTAGCGCCACATCGTTATGAGCAAATATATCAATTACTCTCAGGTGAACATCTCATTCATCTTGTCACTTCCTAATATAAAAAAAAATCAATTAGAAAGAAAAGAAATGACTCATTAGTACAGTATCTATCACAGCTATACAAAACTTGCAGAGGCTCTGAAAAGGTCGTAGAGAAATTCACCAATATGATGAACCGATAAAGTAAACGACTTGCCGTATTCCAAATTTTACACAGTTACTCATGTTAATAAATACCTAAATACCTGGTCTCCAATATTTCACAAAATACGTTTCCCTTGTTGCTTTTTTAACAGAATAAGATAGATCAGTTCTGTCTACTGGCCGAGTCCTGTATCCACGATACAATACCTATATGCGGTGCGATGGGTGACGAGAAGAGAACTTTCTTGGACTTATGCGACTTATTGGAATACGCCTGCGATACAAACCAAAGTAAGCTTCTAACATTTGTACATAATTCTTCATATTATAATAAAAAAAGTCCTTACATTACATACAGTAATTTTGATAACAATATTTATACAAGGTAATTATTAGTAGGCCTCTATTGCCGGAGACTGAGATCTGCTGCAAAAGTAGTCCCAAAATCACTACCCTTCAATTTAAAGGGTGTTGTAGTTACTAAAATTACTGAGGTGACGAGAATAAACTTCTCGTATCAAAGCGATGAGCTCAATGTAGTGTATATCGTCTTATCGTTAAGTAGTTATGAACAAGAGTACTTACCACGTCTCTCTCATACCATCGTTTCGTCGAATGAATAAACAAAATTACTCAATTTTTTTTACAGTCTACTCTCATGTCGAAGACGTGGCTGGATGTCCAGTTTTAAGAAGAAACTGATATATAGCACAAGCAATAAACGCCCTTCTTTTTCTACCTTCCATTATTCCAAAGCTTATGAAATAATTCCGTTCGATATCGCAAATGTGTACTCAGACGTTACTTTTTAAGCAAAAAGAATCTTTACTTAAATATGTGTTTAAGTATCATTATGGTAATACGCTCCGGCCTGACCCGAGACATACGAGAGGGATGGTTGATAGGTAGATTCTACAAGTGCGAAAGAGTGAGAGATATTTGGGAGGTTGACCGGGTAACAGGTTGGAGCAGACAGAATAAGTATAGCGAATGCAGTAACGTACCTTGCGGATCCAGCGCATCATGATTCGGTGCTAACGAAATTATTAACAAAAGTTTAAACACAGATTAAAAAACACAACAACCAGTGTTTAAAATTAATATATTAATACTGTACTTCAATTATTTATAATAAAATAGTACTATTCTCAAAGTTGAATACTAAATAGATTAGATTTTTAACGTAACTTAAAACACACTTCTCGATGTCATTTAAGATAGGAACTAATTAATATACAAAGAATCAACAACATGTTTTTTATTATTACATATATCCACTCTATCCCTGGTCTTCCTGGGTCTTCGAGTGACGAGAAAAATCTGTGATATCAAAGCCGTAGTTAGTCTTTTCGTTACCTACCGAGCATACTCTTAGTTTATCTATTCAATGTAGCAGTCGACAAATAATGGTTTTGTACAGACTTTATCTTACATAATTTGTTATTACCAAACGATGGATTAAAAACTTGTGTGGGGGTGAGGCCGGACCTCCGTAATCCGTGAGAAAGCTACAATTTGAACAAGCCATAATTAGCGTGTGCGGTATTAAATCACGGGCACTGCCGCGCCGCCCTCAGCCGAGCCGGGCCGTTTGTGCCGATTTAGTTGATTAGCCCGATTTAAGCTTAACTTCGGTGCAGGTGGATTTCAGAGGTCAAGGACACGGCTCCAAGCGAGTTTTATGTGCCCTTTGAGAGCCTGCATAGTTGTTACTCAGCGAGTTCCTCTGAAAATTATAAAACTGACATAATCATCAAGGTTTGTTAATTTGAACCAGCTATTCTTAAGGGATTCGTTAGCAACTTGATAACCCAATTATTTTTTAATCAATAGGAAAATAAAGTAGCTCGCTGGCCTAATAGTTAGAGCGTGCGGCTTTGGCGAAGGTCGGGGGTTCGGATCTCGGCATGTACCGATGACTTAATATTTAAGTTATGTACATTTGTGAACTTCAGTTACAACAGCGAGATACAAACGGTGAAGGAAAACATCGTGAGGAAACCCGCACACTGAAATCATCTAATGAAACGCGTTAGTTGCAATTGGGAATAGACAATTTTTTTTAATCGTTACATAGGCATAGATAATACAGACATCATATTTTAATAACATTTTAACATCATCTTTGAGTATCTGTGTGGTGTCCCCAATAAAGTGGCAACAGGCTCGCCCCCCGTTACATGGGACCTAATCGGACCATATCTGGCGAAATGTGGGTGGTTATTCACCTCTGCCTACCCCTACTGGGAAAAAAGCGTGATAAGAAAATAAATGAGAATTTATATAACTTGCAAAGTTATCATGAATATATAAACTTCCCTATAAAGAGAAATGCGATATTCTTTTATTTACAAAAGGAGAATTATTCATGAACCTTAGTTCATAGAATTCATTTATGAGGAAGGTAGTTAAACGTTAAAAAAACTATTACGGTTTGGAGGTTTGTATGAAATAATGTAAATATAATATGTACAATTCAACTAAAACACTTAATATTAGTTATGTTTAAGCTACATAATTTTATATACAGAGTACATTCTTGCAATACTACCTTATGCATTTCAAAAAAGAGCTTAGTACTTTAAAGAGTATAGATCTTATAAAGATATCCGGTGAAGCCTGAAGGACTAGTATTAATCATTTATTTTAATCTACAGATGTTAAAACATTCAGATATTTTTATTTCCTATTTTTAATGATTTATAATAGCCTATTACAAGTGATTTTTGATGATATGTAGTATAACTGAACGAATATATTACATCCTAGTCATTATATATCTACCACAGATTTTTGAACTTTGCTAATTAAAACGAAAATAATCATTACGTTATTATTCCAAATCTTCTGAAGCTATGTTATTTAAAACTTAAATTATTCGATAGTCAATGTTATGTATATCGAAATGATAGTCTTTAAAATATATCGGTTAAGTGTTAATTTTGACCCGTAGATCATATGATGAAAGAGTAAATAACGTACCTTAATTTTTCCTCAAGTGCATTTAGGCACCACTCTGGACAAGTAGTCAGATGATACACTTCCACGAAGGTTGTTCTTATGAAGTAATTGAAGGTTTTATTATGATATTTTCTTCACCGAAAGCTTGAGCTTAATAGTCATTGAACCCGTGCCTTCAAGACGTATATAACATCTATACCTCTACTATCATGGAATCAAAGGAGTGATTAATGTTTAAATGTATTAAATGATCTAAAACAAATAATTTACCTAGAAATGTTTACTTGTTCTACATACATTCATATATATATCACGCCTCGTTCCCAGTAGGAAAAGCAAAGACCACCTCTCTCTCTCACTCTCTTTCTCTCTTCTTTCTCACTACTTGTTCTATCAATGTATTAAATAAATAGATTCATACCATCATTGAGGTTAGGCCTGTGCTCCTATGTAGTCTCGGGCTAATAAGAATAGGTCTAAGGTAAGCCCTGCCTGTCGTAGAAGACGACTGAAAAGGTCTAGGAGTTTCGTGGGCCTTGAGGGTGGGGACTCTTATTGCTCAACAAGCAAACCTGCGTGGGATAGCCATGGAGGGTTAAGCCCCCCCTCTGAGACGTGTTCAAAGAAAGTGTAGAGAAGCACCGGTGCGTTCTATAAGAGATCCCGGAGCCTCTCCGAATGCACTGATGCAAAGCACCGAGAGGGTTTCAGTAAGCAAAATTCTCGCAAAACCCTGAAGCAAGGTATCGTTCGAAGATTTCCCCACGATACCAAAAAAAAAGACGGCCTATGCCCCAACAGTAGGGAAGTAAATTAGCTGTTATGGATGGATGGACAACATCTTTATTTAATTTACTCAATAAATTAATTGATACAGTTAATGTGGATTATAATTATATAATTATTAATACACAGGGTTCTAAAAGGTATCTATCATCAAGCTGATAGCTTAGCCTTTCATATTCATAACATCATAAGTAAGCATGAATCATCGAATTTCGACTATTCCGCGAAATAATCAAATGAATTGAAGAACCTGTTCACAGAATTAATCACGGATATCTCGCAAAGGTTTTATAACCCTTTAACTTGAGCTTTTTCATGATTACACGTTTGAAAACCTAAACGTAACTTTTTTTAGCCGTGCATATATGAAATCCGCTTAAGTTGGAACCTTTATCTGCCAACCAACAGCTTTGTGAGAATTAAGTTTTGGAAAGGTTAAAAATAAGCTAGTATTAAGTTTAATAAGGTCGTAATTAGTGGTAGGTACCACCGCAGCTTCTGTTTCTAACGCCAATCAGCAGTGTGCAATATTACTCTGTTCTGGTTTCAAGGACGGTGTAGCTATTGAAATTACTGTTGTAACGACACTTAATATCTTAAGTCTCAAGGTGAGTAGCATAATATGGTGCTGTGTATATCATCCTAACTAGCGCCACAGTGTTATGGGTAAACGTATATCCATCACGTGAACGGCCTGCTCATCTGAGCAGTTCATGGAAAAAAAAATGTAAAATTTTTGTAACTCTTGTTCATCATCATCAACTCTTGCTATTATATCCTTTTAATAAAGGGAAAAACACTATAATAAAAAGTAAATGACTTTGCCTTATAAATTCAGACTCATAACGGACAGCCGCACTGTCTACTACTGGACTCGAGCTTTCCCACTGTTGCTTGCTAAACAAGCGTTTTGGCCAGTGCAAAATTATTCTATACTCTCCTCCATCCATGTGGAGGACCTGGCTAGATATCTATTTTCTAGACAAAACTGGCACAGCATTAAATGCCTTTTATTAATCAGTAACGATAGCTTCAGAAATAGTTATGGTTCAGAATCCTTAGCAAAGTAAACTATTTGAATATTCTAAGTAATTTTCATCTAATTAATATTTTTACATTGTTAACTCAATTGTAATATAAATATACTTTATATTGTACAATTTCATATTGTCAAAATTATATCTCTTCATCGTCATCAGCCGATAGTCGTCCACTGCTGGTCATAAGCATCCCCCAAAGATCTCCACATCGATCAGTCCTGCGTTGCTCGCATCCAGTGGGTTTCTGCGATTCTCACTAGATCGTCGGTCCACCTTATAATAAAATTAAAGTAGTTAATTATATCTGTTACATGAATTAAATTGACTACTTATTTGTATACAAAAAAAAAATTAAGTGAAATTTTGCAATATGGTTAAAAATATCCTTCGCGTATGAAAATCGAGTAGTACAATCGTCCTTCATAATGTAAACAGTGAAGGATTAGGATATTCCACCAGCGTCCACGTTTCTGTAAGGTATGACGTACAAATCTTTAAAGATCTTCACTTAAGTGAAGAACAAATTTCTTTTTTTTTCGACGAAGATATGAGACTAGTATGACGTTCACCTGATAGTAAGTAATACGCCTGCCAGATGACGCTAATTAGGATGATATATCATCATCATCTTTTCAACGGACGGATTTCCACTGCTAGCCTCTTCTACTGTCTTCCACTATGCACGGTCTTGTGCTGTTTGAGTCCAGGCCCCCAGCAATTTTTTTTTTGTCGTCTATTCACCGATGGGATGATACATACTGCACCGCATTGCGCTCGTCGCCTTGAGACATAAGATGTAAACTTTCCTTACCCCAGTAATTTTACTAGCTACAACACCTATCAAAGTGGAGCACAGTAATGATTGCACACTACTACTTGGCAGCAGAAATTAGCTCTACGTTAGTACTTTCCTAGACTTGTTCCAGCATCAGTGATAGACCCCACAGTAAAAGCTTCTCCAAGCTAGTGTTTAACTATCAAAGACTACTACGGCATTTACTATGTGAAGTTGTAACCAAGCCTTTAATTATGAAAAGATATATCTGTTTTTTTTATTTTTGCTGTATACATTTGCTTAGTTATTTTCAGATAAATACAATTTCAAGTTACAAGCGCCACTGTCCACAGCTTGATACAATCTCGAACAGCCTCTTAAGAGCAAATTACGGAGCAGATCCTGAGCACCCTAAGCGACAGTATCGCTGGCTTCCCAGTAACTCGGAGTCAATGAAACCCCGATCATAATCGCTTGGCCTAATAACCCGGCGGGGCCTTTGTCTATTGTTTACATAGGGGAGGTTGTACGTGGTTTTGTAAGTCACGCCGGCACCTTTGGCGGGACCTCCCTGCTGTTACTGTTAAATACGTCGTCATTGTAATTCTACGCATAATTACAGGATGAGCGTTTTTTTAAAAAAAAAAAACTTCTGATTAATAAAATAACGGATATATTTTTTTTTATTTGTAAAACTGTCCTGCTGTTAAATCAAAATATCATATATATTGTTTTCAAGTAACTCTCATCACATCTAGTTTAATTTTAGTTTAAGTATAGTTAAATTTAAAGACTAGGATTGAATGCCTGTTGCATGTAGTAAATAATTAGTGAAATTAAAAAAAATACAAACACTACTGTAAACTTTTCAAGTTTACTATGCTTATCGTATTGCCACACATATAATATACTTATAATTAACATCCTATAACCCCTGAATGGGGCAATGGATGTCTTCAGTGATCCTCTATCCTATTCAGTTTTAAGCGTCTTTCTTACTATATTAATTGAAGCACATCATATATAGTAATTTTATCGAAAAATTTATTCAGTCTACCCTATGTAGGAGTTGGTATAGAACATCCCCACCACTATACTATTCAGTACGTTGTTAATTTCGATTAAGCAGGAGCATAGATAGCTTTGAAATCGAACAGCTTACTACGCTTTGAACTGACATACACATGAGGGTGGTAGCTAACCAAGCAGGTCCTAAAAACAAAACTCGATTTTCTCAAGAATATCCGTATTAAAACGCAGGCCATGGAGGTAGAAAAAAGTAATTGTACATTTTTACGACACGTGGACACCCTGTAGTTGCAAAGGGTGCGCGTCCCGGCGGCGCACGCAGCACGTGGCGCAGTTTAGCCGGCGCGTGAGCCGCGCGCTAATGACACGATGTCACCGCTGCCTCCGACCGCCCGGATACGGCCGCGCCCGATTTCATACTGCCCCACGCTTTGATGTTCCGCTGATATTCTGAATTCGAATTCGTTCTTTTTTTTATATGTACAATACAACTATATTAATTCCTACTATCAGTATTACTTTCGTCTCTTGTTCAGTTACTAAAATACTTCTTCTTCGTCGCTCTATCACTGCTGAGGATCGTGACCACGCACATACAGTCTCCATTGAGTGCGGTCATATGCGGAGTGGACCGCACGTATACTGCCACCCACCACCTTTCTTACCGCATCCATCCATGTAGTAGGGGCTCTTACCTGAGCACATCTGCCTTTTAGTCTCTCCAAAATAATTTGCTTCTTGAGACAGCCCATTGGAGAACGCATGATGTGTCCAAAAAAAGTTGAGGGCTCTTTGTTGACATATTGAGGAGAGTTAATAAAATGCAAAGCATAAAAACTTTGTCTCCTTAACGCAACAGGTAACCGCTTACTTTGTAACAAAGAGGTTCCCTGGTTCATTTCCGTTTGGATCGTAATCAAGGATATCAATTTCGGGTAGGTTATGCAATCATTATATAATATATATTAGCCGAAGACGTCCACTACTGCATATAGGCCTCCTCCAAAGATGCCTACATCGATCGGGTAGAGATCATTCTAAAAATTTTATTTACCACCACGTTGGGACCATGCGGGTCGAGGAGAGCCAGAGCCTCGTTTGTTAAATAGCAGGGTGCACCACTAGTAGATGAAGTTGACTTGGATCCCGAGAGCTGTTGGGAGGGACCCCTCACACCCCAGGGTATGCAAACCATCCCTCAGATTTCTATGCTTATCTATTCTTTTTACGGTTTAGGAAGCTATGCAGTTCATATTTACTTGTAACGAGCGCACGCCTCTGATCGTACTAGAGTTTTTCTAACTCGCCTAACAACATTGCATTGGAAATCTTATTGAATCCGAAGCAATCATTTTTGATTTCCCATTACTCGGAACAAGTAAACAAATTTTAAATGTGAAAAATGTTCATTTATGTCTAGACCCTTTTACCAATCTACAACTTTACTAACCATAAGCTTACTGCCTAATGTGCACTCCTGTGGGTACATGTGTTTTGTTTTGAGTAGCACTGTACCCTGTTAAGTTAGTTCCCGTCCCATTGCAAACTGGTTGTCTAAGAGCAGTTCTGATTTCTAGATTTGTTCGCTCTGCCATCTAAAACCACATCACATGAAACAAATGTGATTTTTGTTAAGAATCAATCTTAATAAATCCAAAAAAAATTACTAAGTTATTTGTAATGTAAATGATTTGTTTTTGGCAGCTTATCTCTGAAGGGGCGATGATTCAATCCCGACGTGTTCCCACATTAGCGTGTAGATGCTGAGATTATGGTGTTTATCACGCGTAGCTCGGTAGCTGCCCGCGAGCGACGCACTCGTCTTCAATTATAAAACCTTTATCCATGGTCCTCGGCACATCACGATTGTTTTGTTAATTTGATTAATAATAACCCTATCAAACACAGCAATATCTGCTTTCCGATCTTATTAAGTTATGAGATAATAAACCATAATAATGGCTATTGGTAAATTTACATAAATAAGTAATCCCTTTTACAAGTATAGGTGGTATTAAAAAAGTAATCATATTATTACTAAATATACTATATATGCTAAAAATATAACGAATCCCAAACAAAAATTATGTTGTCTTTAGAAGTCTTTTTTTTTTTTTTTTCATTTCGCGGAGGAAATCTTCGAAAAGATACTCTGCCTCCTGGGGGGAAGTCAGAGTTATGTGGAGATTTTTACCCACTAAAACCTCCTCGGTGGTCACCTTCGGCGTTTGGCGAGGTCACGGGATCTCCGTTCGAAACACAACCGCGGCCTCGCTAACGCTATGCTGGGATAGTTCGTCCCGGGGTCTGCTTATACAGACCCTACCAGCCTCGTGAGTATTACTTCAATGACCGGAGACCACGTCCAGCCATTGTCCTCCTCAGGGTCGTTTAGAAGGCGATGAGAACCCCCATCCTGATCGCCAACAACCCAAAAGGCCCCATTATGGGTCTTTAGAAGTCTGCATTAACCCTTACTTTACAAGTTTAATTCTAAAGTGCTGATGATATTATGTTAAATGTTATTAGGTTTTAACGTAAAGAATATTCATAGTAAGTAGTTATGTCGTCTCGTAAACCTAAAACTGAGAATTAAAGTGCCTCGAAGGACAAATAATGCGACTTTAACAATTTATGTTTCTATTTCCATATAGAGATGTAATTTACTGTTTATGACATTGTTTTGCAAACAACCTGTCAATCAAGTGTAATTAACTTTATATCTAGATACGCGTGCGCAAGCCTCAGCAAATTACCGCAACGTGCGAAAGTATGTTGTTATCAACGAACGTCATACTATCGTCCCTTTTACGCAGCACTATATGTAATTACTGCACAAGCACTATCTCTTTCGGACCTATTAATTTAAGGCTTCTTACGCAAACAACGTCTCACTCCGTTTCGTTTCAGCTGAGAAGCAACGCGGTAGTGTAACAAGTAGCCGTCTCACTTCAACTCCCGCGCCGTGCGACGTAATAAAGTCGTACTTCATTTCGCTTCATTTTTTTTTTTACCAATCTAACTCTTTTTTTTTTTCAGTGACAAGTCAAAAGTGTTTATAACAGTTTTAACTTTGCTGTGTCCCCCACGCGACGGGGCTCGTTAAGGCGCGGGAGCATGTAGTTTGGATTTAAAAAAAAAAATAAGGCGTGAAAGAGAGGCTCCTCGGAGGCTTTTATAGTTGCTGTTCCGATGCGCTCGCGCTCGGTGGTATCCGAGCTTCAGGATAGTTCCTTAATCTTATTATTGTAATAAAAAAGTTTACGCATAATTTACACTCCATTTGTTTTTTGTTTTTTTTTTTTAACGAAGCAAACTGCGCCGACGCGATGTGTGTTTTGTAGTTTATAAATTATGTCAGCCACGTGCCGTTTATGGTTTTTTTTTATGGACAAATTATAATATTAGTATTGTTTTTGTGCGCGGGGTTGTTTGTCCTATTGAATAATCATTGACACTTCATCGCTTCGTCTGTGTGGTCGTGTTTAATTGTTATATTACGAAAAAATAAAATGGATTCAATTTAAGTGTTCTTAGTGATATTGTTTATCAGTTTATAGTAGTAAAAGTATTTTTTTTTTTAGTTTTGAAGATGTTTTTAAGGTAAGATTTTAAGATGTTTTTTTTTGAAGAATTCTAAATATACTGATTATTAGTAAAGTTTTCTGCGTATAAGACATACATTTTTCAAAGATTTTTTTTTATTTACAACACTAAAGGCAAGTGTGCTACAAGGTTCTACGTCTTTACCCTCCATGTATGAATTATGGGAAAAACAATAATTTATATAAAAAAATTATATCACAGGTTTAATTAACGTTATTTCTAATGACAATAAAAAAAAACGGATTTAGTAATAGGAGTTTTAAAACTTTTGTACTGTTTAATTATTTCGTTATTTCGCTAGTTAAGTATTAAAATTAAGTAAAAAAAAATTATTAAGTACTACGTTACATTAACAGCATCGACTATTAAAATCTAATGAGTATATAAGTTATAGATATAATAAAAAAACTAAATTTTTGGAATCTCTGTACTTAAATTGTAATACTAATATTGAAAATAATAAAAAAAAATCTTCTGTCATTCAACTCATTTATTAGCTTAAGCTAAATATTATCTTAATTAAATCCTACATAATAGGTACCGGTTAGAATTTAAATTTTCTCATAATGGGTTTCAAGTTAACTTATTTACATAAATAGCACAAAGGGTTGTTTTATGATACATATGAAAAATCCATATTCTTAACAATTTTACAATAATGACAAGAAAATAGCGAATTAGCTTAGAATCTCATTGATTTTGCTTCAATCAACAGGAAACTTGTAATAAAAAGAATTCATGTATGATTTGAATTAATGTTTAATACACTGCTATATATAAAAGAAACTTCTATTCAACTTTACATAGATAAATACACTACGAAATAGAGTTATTAATCTGTGAAAAACAAAGCACACACATCGACAAGTTAAAATAGAGTTTCATTGTTATCTAAGTGCTAAATGTGCGCGACGCAGACAGCCTGATACGTACAGTAACACAGTATGCACATTATTACTTGAACCATATAAGGTAATATAGTCTGAACATGTTAAGTAATAGGTATCAAAGCTGCTTGCTCTTAAACTCTTTCGGCACACCATAAGTCTTATGTAATACTGAAACAGCCTTGTACGAAAATACAGTATCTATGTACAATGTGTTACGTAGTTGAAGCTTTAATTCAATTTACACTTTACTACTGAAGTTGGGCACGTTTTTTCCGTAGATTGTTTATTAACTATATCATAGTAAATCTTATTTATCGTATATACTCCAATTATAATACTATAACAGCAAAAATCTGTATATTCCAGTAGCAGATCTCACTTATTAGAATCCATATTAAAGGTTTACTTACGGTTTCAGTTGCCGGCGACGGTCTAGATAAATACCTTCGCAGATACTGTTTATACTACTAAACTGTAGTGCATACATTAATATATATCCAGTTTGAAGAGCGTTGTATCTATTAAAATTACTGGTATAACGAAACAACATATCTCATAGCGACGAGCACAATGTGTTGCTACGTACATCATCCTAACGCCACGTTGTTATGGACAAACATATCACTTATCACCAGTTGATGATGTGATATATTCTCTTCTCTTTGTTGTATAAAAAAAATCAGTCATTAATTTACATTTAAATCTTTTTAAGAATAATTACTGCTGACCGTCTTCAAAAAATTTACCACCTTGTTTCCGCTGACTAGTTCAAAGACAACTGATATCACTGCGGTTATATTATATAGTTAATTAACGTAACATGTTGCTGTGTTGACATCTTAACTAGTCCATACTTGTAAACATGTTTATCACTAAGTTATGTTATGTATACAAAGAAAGCTCGCAGGCTGAAAGCTTTCGCAGCCTCAAAAACTAACTAGATTTCATATTTATTGAAGACTAGAAATTAAATTCTGATAGTAGATATAAAAAGCACTGTGTATATAATAGTTGAACAAAGACAGTATTAAGGAATATAATTTATATATATATTTTTTTTCTTAAGTTATTATTATGAATATTATTGTGAATATAATAACATATATTTCTGAGATACAGTCTGACAGTTTTTCTTCAAAACTATACGTAACAAATTATTTTAATAGAAGCAAATATGAAATAAATTTGCTGAAACTATTCATTATAGGGACAAGACGTGCAAGCAGTTAATTTAGCAATAAGGTCCCTTATTACGATGTTTACACAACACCATACAGTGCACGCTAGACACAAGATTTGCAATCTCGTTACTTCAGTAATATTCGGCAACAGTATTCTTACATCTGAAACAGTAATATCAGGAAAGTAATACAAAGGCCTAAATAAATTAATTTTTAGGAGCATCTAAATTTATTATAATAAAGACGTTGCTATAAAAAATATTTTTTATCACTTTATTCGACGAAGAGAATAGACAAGGAGTAACTAAGTTCAACTGATAACAAATTATACATTTAACTCTAAGAATGTGCCTCTATTTAGTATAATAACAGTGTATATTATAAACTATACCACACTGCACATCTTGCCTAAAATAGTGAGTATAACAAAACTTAAACTTTTAACCGATACAACTAATACATCATCAAAAGAACACAACGAAAGGAAATCAATCTGATTATTTCATCTTGACTCTAACTATTGTTAGCGCGCCGATCTACGTCCACGATAAGTGGTGATCGGGCCGATTATATTTCCCGGTCGTCATTATGTCAAATGTTTTAAATTTTTGACATTACTATCGAGTACTCTATCGGTAAACTAAGATCGCCCTTCCAGTTCATGTATTGTGGATATATAAATAAAAATTTGTAGAACTATTTACAAGTAAACTGAATTAAAACTAGAACACTCTTCTTAGCGTTCGCATCACTGAAACTCGATGCATCCTCTCAAGGAGACTGTTAAGGTCGATCCACGCTGATGAAGTGGATGTTATATTTTTGGAAAATAGTTTTTCTTAGAATATGTTAATTTTCTCACGTTTTTCTCAATTTTCCATAAATGCTTTCGTAGCGCAACAGGTGACGCTTTTAATTCAAGGGCTATAACAGTTTGAATGACTACTACTTCTCTCATATCGTCCTTCAGCCGTTGTAATCTCATATGTCTTCATTTCATATTCCGACATACTTTATCTTCATTATGATTAATACTCCTTGTGAATTTGAACACCGACATTAAGCCAGTGAAGTTAAGGAAAGAAGTTAATCATTTTTATTCCTAACAATCTATTATATTCCATTACTATGCCAAATTCTGCTTTACTGTCACACAACACTACACATTATTTATATATCCTAATAGAAATCAAAGTGGAAATATGCCTCTAAAATAGGTGCAAAAGTACTATCTATATCAATATGGAATTTCTTCCAATATACCTGTCCTTGAAAGATTTTATATCAGTGACAGTAAATTTGATGTACTTAGATAATGGTGATGTTAAATTACACTCCCATTACAACATGACACTAGTTAGGATAATAAACACTACACCACATTGTTCTTGTGTTAAATTTCGTTACTCCTGTAATTACCTTAGCTATAAAGCCTTTCAAAGATGAACAGTATAGTTTACACTCCTGCTTGAGGGCAGAAATAAGAGAAGGAATCGGAATAGGAGATGCCGTGCCTACTTAGATAGACCAGCAAAATATGTGCTAAATGTAAACTAAAATTGCTTATTAGTAAAAAAACAAATTCAAATTGAATTTACCTCTTCCCTTGATCATTGTAATGTAATAAAAACGTGAAACAATAAAAAAAGAAGTCAATCTATAAAGCAATGTGTCAGAGAAGAATTTACACGGTAGACTAGATGAGGAACCGTGAACGTCCCTCTCTTTTCACGCCTACAAATATGTAAGGAATGCTCCGGTTTTTGTTCACAGAACGCGTAAACGATTGCTTATTACACCGATACATTCTCGATTTGTTATATAAGATAAAAAAAAACGATCCGGGTCACTTTCTTGCGGGTGACGATGTGACCCAAACAAAAACGGCTCCAAGCTCCGGAGCATTCCGGTGGAGAAATGACTCTATTCTACCGGATGTTTTTTGTCTCTTCTAACGCTGTACGTGTTGACCAGCTCTGAATTTTATCAGCTAATTTAATACAAGGTACATAGAGTATTATATAAAGTATTTAGATTAAAAATTAAGCTTTTTTATACATACTTTACATAGTAAAAAATCTTATAGCTTATAAAATTGTCATAAACCTCACAAGTATTGAAACAAGCGTTATATCCAATTGCTTTCCAGGGCACAATGGCTTTAAAGGAGACTGCAAGGCAAATCTAAGCTAGAGGATAAAATTGATATCCTATGTCCTTTTTACTAGTTTATTATGAACATGTTCCATTTTACAAAAACGTTGGTATTGGACAAAATATTTTGTTAATTATCTCAAGAAAACGTGATTTGACTATACGATTTATGCTGTACTAAGTATCCTGGAGTGATAGTTGTAATCTGTTTAAAATAATCTTTAAATTTGTATTCTTCATGAAGAAAATGCTTTCCCGACGTGTAAGGATTGTAATTAGCCTGAGGATTTACAATATTTTGTGATGGAATGTAAGAAGAACAAGTTAAAGAGAGATCTCTTTTTAATGTTAACATAATGTATAGTAGTGTGACTCAAAAGACGCTAGCGGACCCAACATCCTATATTCAGTGACATTGATATCCGATTTTTTTAATTTTAAGCTTTAGAGTAATATTTAAAACATGCGGCTGGATTAATATGACCCTTAGCAACACAAATCGTAATAAAAAAATAACCTTACATAACATTGAGGTATGATTTTAATATAATATTTAGAGTCCCGTATACTCCAAATAGATAGATTCTATGTAGCAAAAATAAACTTTGATTTAAATTTTATCCATCATCATTTATAATATTCGCATCTCTACTTTATTCCCCAATGAGCTTGAATCTCATTTACTCTCTTTCAGTGGTTACAAGTCAATTTTCCTCCATCTAAACCAAAAGCACTCTCCTCAATGTTTGCTAATCTGGAAATCTTTATTCAGGCACTTATTTACTTCAACGTTGGCCAGTTTTCATCGGTTAACACAATATCTCTTACAAATATATAAAGCTAACCTACACATTTATTTTTCAAGAATGGTTCAACAGATATATTCAAATTCCTTTACCAATAGAATGTATAAGGCGATTTTAATGAACCATCATCCTTCATATAGGCGCAGTAAGAGTATTTTGTACCCGACTATGTGTAAACTAAAAATTTATACAATTATCACTCACAATCGCTTTTATCTTTAATCGTCGACAATTTTTATTAATAATATTGGAAAAAAAAACTGTGTTATATAGAACAAGAGCAAATAAAAAAAAGAATATGAACCATATTACTTCCTTTAAAGTTGTCAAGGATGTAGCGATCCCTTAACTGTTGTGACTGTTTATAAACGACTATGGCAATGTAAACTTTTCGCCCTTATAAAAAAAACTTTATAAATCAATTTTAATATTAGCAAAAGTGGTGAACAGTGTGATAAGGGAGCGGTGCGGCATGGTTAAAGATAGAGGAAGGGATGCTTAGATGGTTCGGCCATGTTAAAAGAATGGATAAAAGAAGTTTGACGAAAGAGGTATACAAGGTAAGAATGATTGGAAAAATCGGAGCAGGTCCACCTAGGCGGACATATTGCGATCAAATCGAATATCCTAAAGAAAGGCCGGGTCAAGAGTACTCGCAACTGACGAGCATGCATGAAGACGCTCATGAAAGTGGAGGAAGCGAGAGAGGTGTGCCAGGATCGTAGAAAGTGGAGAAAGGTGGTCTCTGCCTACCCCATTGTGAACGAGGCGTGATATATATATGTATCATCAAAAGTGTATAAGAATACTATCTGTCCTCGCTTTCTTTGCTGGCCGTAACATCCTGAAACTCCTTATAGAGAAGGAATTTTGTAAAATCTGTTCTTAGTTTTTCTTTACTCGGAAAAAGGAATATTGCTCCCAAATTTCAAGCCTCTAGGCTTAAAGATGTCATAATGAGTCTCTACATAAGTGGAAATCTCTTATATATAACGATAGATAACTTCGTAAATATAACCTTCAAATATCAAATTACTCAAAGCCATCTAAATTACTCTTAAGGTAATGAAAGCTTAGTCACCGCGAGTCGGAACTGAACAATACTAATAAAACAAACAATCGCTCGATACAAAAGTTTAAGTATTTTATAATGCAACGACAGCGGCACCAATCATCCTTCATTTTTTCCCACAATCAGCGCGATGCCGAAAATAAAAAAAAAACCTAATCACCACAACAAATAAAAATAAAGGTGGACGTTAAAAAGGACTCCCAGGTGAGATGAAAGGGCCGCGCGCAGTGCTGCGCCGCTCAGCCGATCGCGCGCACGCATGTTAACACGGCAGGAAAGCTACTTCCTCTGCCTTTACCGTTACGCCTTTTTCGTTTTTTTTTTTTGTTATCCGACAAAGCGACAGGACGAGCGGGATGAGCGGGACGTTCACGTGTAAGTTACCAGCCGATAATAATGTCACTGCAGTTCCAATGATATACACTACACCGCATTGCATTCTATATGCTACAACGCCGTTTGAACCAGAACATGTTGAATTTTACACACTACTATTTGTCGACAGAAACAGGTTCTGCTGTGGTACCTAGCTAAACAGAGACCTAATTTTTTTCTTTTCGAGGCGAGCAAAACGTTCACCCGATGGTAAGCGTTACGCCCGACTCCATAGGTAGGACAATATATACCATACCATATTGTCTGAGATATAAGATGTTGAGTCTCATTACCCCAGTACTTATACTAGCTACGGCGTCCTTCAAACCGTAAAACAGTAATGTTTGCACACTACTGTTTATTGGCAGAAATAGGTTCTGCGAACTACCTAGATGGTCTCTAACAACAAGGACCTACCACCAGATAATGTTTAAATTAAAACTAAAGGTTGTAATACTAATGGATTCCTTTTGCATGATTATACTACTAGAAATTAATTTTAATCGGTTTTAACTTAATTTCATATTAGTTAAGTTTACTTAAGTGGACCTTACATATATACTCTTAACGTACGAATATGTAATACTTAGTTTTTCCAGAATAATTAATGAATGTGCAAGATTTATGGATTTATATTTGTTTCGTTTAGCCTGTCTTCTAATGACACTACAAGAATCATCTTTACATCGAATGCAAACGTGAACAAAAAATTATTATATTGATAGAATTACTTATTTATAGAAGGATAAAAGAACAATATAAAAAAGAAGCAAATCATAATGAATATATCATTTAAATTGCAGTGAAGTTTTACAATTATCCTTATTAGAATAATAAATCAATAAATCCTGCATCCGCCATGCAGCTAATAGATCCGCGGTCTAGGGAATTACGTTTCCCATAACACCAAGGCAAACGACACCTGTCCGGAACACTGTATCCGCGCATTGTTTTAAATCCTAGAATATATTATATTATATTTCACAAACACAAGGGACAGCGTGAAAAATAGATTTATATTTACATCAATAATTATCTTACTATCATGCGGTAAACTCAAAAGGGACTAATAATGTCTATAACCATAACAAACAAAACATGTCTTAATAGTAGCTGTTCCGCTTTGCTGGGCGTAATATAAAAGGACTTTCTTTAACAATCGTTACTATAGCAACCGCATAAATAATAAGAAATGAAAATGTTTGTAAAAGTTAATTAGAAACTAAATGATGAAGGATCTATTCAATTCAAAAAAAAAATCCTGTAACCATCTACTAATCATTCCGCGACGAATATTTGTCTCCATGTCGATGTTCCCGTAACTCATGGACGATACAAGGCATTCTAATCGTCGGTTTATGAATAGTTATAATCAACGCGATGATATTGTTATACTTTGGTTTTATTAATGAAAATCTTTGTATTTTCCTTCGACGTTAATATCATTCGTTGTAACCAGGTTCGAGCCAACGAAATCAACAAAAGGTGCGAGCAAGATGCGACGCGACCTCATCAACGCGGAGATCTCGAACCTTCGCGACCTCCTACCCCTACCGCCCTCCACCAGGCAGCGGCTATCGCAGTTGCAATTGATGGCGCTAGTCTGCGTATACGTTAGGAAGATGAACTACTTTCAACAAGGTAAACATTTTAAATGCATCATTGCATCATTACCAACTACTTTAACTACTACCTTTTTTACACGGGGGTTAAATGCTGTAGATTTTGGATACTAGTAGTTATCTTTCAACCCGCCTGGTTAGCTATTACTCTAATCTTATTGATTCACATCCATCAAGAGCTACAAGTGTAGACCAGTAATACTGTATTTTAGATCCTGTTTTATGATAGTTATATAATATTTAAATGTCATAGTCATATAACATCACTTAAATATAAGATCAAGTGTCTATTGCAAAAAACATGACCCAAATGCAATTATGCACAAACTTAGTAATATACTTTCGAGTATATTGTACTTTGTATCTATTATATGTAGTCTAATTTATTTACGTACGTTTTACTCTATGATCCTTATATTTATATATATGTGATATTATAAACATACACATTATCATTTCTATAAAACGTCCTGCATTTGTTGTATTGATTGCCTCTCAAAATTAGAAATACTTTAAAAATCAGTAGATGGTATAAGACCAATGGCAACCCCATCAATTTTATTTAAAAGTATTAGTAGTGTTGCAAAATTTAAAAAATACCAAACACATAAATCTTGTCCTACAATTCAAGAGATTAAATCAGCTACCTTCATAACCGTAACATGTACATAAGTATAATATTTACGGTATATTAATTTGACGTGTGTTATCGTGAGATTCATCCCTTGAGACTGTTAGAATTAAATAAACATGAAGGTATAAAACTTTTCCGTGTCCACATCCGCGTAAGATTTCCCCAGCATCTTTTCCCATGTCCCAAATCTAACCATCACGTCCATTGTTATCCTAAATCTCGTCCTCTCTTCGAGCCGTCTCCCAAACTTTGTCAGCTCACCTTCAGTCACGAAAAGGCATATTAAGACGTTTAAAATGCATTTAACTCGCTATCTTATCTCGTTTCGCTATTACTTCACCCATAATTCCGTCTTTCTTTCTGTTTTAGTGTTCAAAAGTCACGACTTCAGCTATCAGTATCAAGAACAACCGACTCCTACACCTAATATCGGATTTTCAAAGGTATATACATATTTTTCAAGTTTACGAGCCGTTACTGTGAAACCATAAAAATCGTATTACTATCATTTACAATGTCTTTTCAGGCAATGAATGGTTTTATGATGATGATGACACAGAACGGAAAATTGTTGTACATTTCGGAAAACGCTGCGGAGTATTTGGGACACTCTATGGTTTGTACTCTATTAATGTACTATACTATATTATAAAACATATAAATCAGATTTTAAAGATTTATTTAATAATGTTTTATAGGAAGATTTATTGATTCACGGCGATAGTGTATACGACATAATAGACAGACAGGATCATCAGACCGTCCAAGTCGAATTGAACAGAGGAAGCAATGGCGAGACTGAAAACGTACCAAAGAATAGGCATTTCTTTTGCAGAATGAACGTCTCGAGGAACGCGAGACGTCAAATGAGATTTGGTGACCAAAAAGTAAGTGCATCGTTAAAGTATTAAGCTCAATGTCAGCGGCGATAACTTCAGGTTAACATGTCTAACATTGAAACAAACATGCGCCCATTTTTAGTATTCAATTCTATTCTCACTATTGGAAAGGTATGACTTTTGCAGAACATATGTAAGACTTCACTCCTGATATATATTTTTCTCTCTTTTTCACTATCAATTATAACGTTTTTTTTATTCGACTAAGCAACTAAACGTTCACTTGGTGGTCAGTAACAAGTGGTCATAACAACTTAGCGCTAGTTAGAATTATATACACTTCACCACATTGTACTCGTCACCTTGAGACAAAAGATATTATATGTCGATACCTCACTTATACTGGTCATAACTTTGTTTATTTCGTAAATTTAACTTAGCTATGTTTTCAGGTAGTTCTTGTAAGAGGCCACTACGTATCGTACTTGCCGCTGTGTAGTCGCAATGAGCCAGTTTTCCTAGCTATGTGCACACCTCTGGCGATGCCCGAGACCCGAGAGTGCGTCGTCAACGGCGCCACCAATGTCTTCACCACTGTCCACTCTATGGATATGAAGATATTACACATCGACCCGAAGTATGTACAAGTTAAATAAACAACTAAAAGGTCGTTAAAGTACGAGTATATATTAAGCCAAAACATTAGGCAAAGAACAAGGAATAATACCTTAAAAGGACATCGTTATAAAAAATTGTGCCAATAACGTTTTCAATAGTTATTTAAGTTAAAATTATGTTTGCCTATACCTTCATTTTCACAACATTGCTAAGTCTAGGTATTATAAATATTGCTAAATATTTCTATGATAAGCTTTATTGTCTCCTTCTATTATTAAGAATAGGACGAAGATAATTCCTGCTTGTAGTGAAAAACGATTAAAAACTATGCTTATGGAAGGTTCCACAAACCAAGTAAGACTTGAGACCCCTTCAATAAGCAAGTGGGATGAAGAGAGAGGAAGTATTAGTCTCATATATACTGCAGAATAATAAGGGTGCTAGAGGAGGGTTGTTTTACATTATACAAAATGCTCAGAAGCAGTGTAGAGGAGCACCGCATTCTGCGGATATCCAGAAGCTTTAAAGACACTGAAATAGTTTTAAATGGTAAAAATAATGACGTGTTGGGTTCAAAGATTTCCACCCGGATGCCAAGTTCTAGTTATCTCTGTAAATTAACACAATAAATAAAAACCAAAGTCATTGAACCCGTTCATAGAAAATAAACCAAAAAAAATTGGACATGTTAACGGTCCAACAATTTTTTTTAAGGCCTGGTGCTTCGCAACGGTATTTATTTTTAAACTACTTTCGAGACTAAGATTAATTGATAGAATCAGTTTTAATACAATTACAAGAAAAAAAAATTTAGTCCATATTTTTAATGATCTTCATAAGTAATCCAATTATAGCTAACGGCGAAAAGCGCTTTGAGAATGAGATGACATCACATCGTAAGCACCACCTACTAAACACAATATTTGGGATTATTATATTACAACATGAATACGCAAGTTTTGTTTAATATTAGCAAAAACTACTGCTAACTAAAATGAAATTACTAAAATTAGACTAACTAAAAAGGGTTAATATGAGAGAGTACATTTTTCCCATTCATATAAATAAACAAATTCTTGAAACAGGATATAAAATTTATTTTTATAAACAGGATATACATTAAACACATATATTTTAAACCTGAATATATATAACTTTAAAAATCTCTTTACATATAAAACGTCTAAGTCTGTTCAGATATATGTCATCGTAGTGTATATTACTAGCTTCCGGTTTGAAGGGCGATGTAGCTAATACAGTTATACAGATAAATAAAATATTTATGCACAGACGTCAACCTACATTAACGTCGTTTTAGTCCAGTCAATGTCTAAGTCTAAATAATATATGACTATAATCGAAACTTATTTCTTTGTTATAGTGGCGAATGGTATTTAGGGTGGAAGAAAACGGAACTGGCTGACGTTTCGTGGTACCAAATATTGCATTGGGATAGCTTACGTGAAGCACAGACGAAGCACAGATTAAGTAAGTATTACATGCGGAAAGTAATGTTTTAAACTAAATATTTTATCAATTATTGACAAGAGAAACTCAACCTAATTATGACGTTGAATACAAAACGACAAGTATAATTAATTATCTGTTGCAGTATCGCAATCGGAGCAGGATAAGTGCTGCATACTGCTCGTTAAACTGCAACAAAGGAGTGGGCACTTCATTTGGGTGCACGTGGTGTTGCAAGTTAAGGATGCGGCGGATACACCTCGGCAGTTCATTGTTGCTACTAACCAGATCCTTAGGTACGTTAAATAGTTATTCTACTTATACCTTTAAATTAATTACTTTTTCCTTCTACGAGATGGGCGAGACGTAGACCTGATCGTGAACAATACACCTGCTCATAACAACATGAACATAGATAGTATGATATACACAGCATCATTTTGGGCTCGTAGCCTTGAGACATAGCATGTCAAGTCTTGATACCCCATTGATTCACTAGCTACAACGACATTCAAACCGGAACACTGTTTACACACTAATCTTCCTGAGTTACAAAGTCGCTGAAGGCTAGAATATTTCTTCATCTAATTTAGTATTACCTGATCCAAATTTTTTTAGAGAATACATATCATGTATAATCTTCATCTGATTAATAATACAACGTTGAGAGTTATAAGCAAATAATAATTATTTATATAAGTTTCATAGCTTCGACAGTTTTTTTAAACTATTTCAAAACTTATATGTTTGAAGATCAAGAGTGAATAACATAAATAAGCATTTTCTAAATATATGCAGACGATAGGAGGAAAGGAGACGACACATATCATGTCTTAAATCCCATTATTTGTTCTACCACTACTTTTTTTAACTATACATAAAGATATAAGAAATTAATTAAAAAATTAGTACATTCTTCTAAAACATTATTTAAACTATAAGCTTACATCAAAGTTCCTTGATTATGTTAATTATAAGTTAAAACTTAATGTGTTATAAATTTTGATCTGGAACATTTATAGTGAAGAAGAGGCATCGATAATGCTGGCAAACTCTTGGCTCTATCAGTATTACGGCTATCAAAACCAGCCCTGCGGTATGCTGGACCCCCGCTGCCAGAAATTTTTCAGGCGAGACCAGTGTTATCAGGACCCTTACCAGGAGCCTTATCCGTACATTGAAAACTCCGAGATCGATTATACTGGATACTCCATTCCTTGCTACGTAACTCATAAACCTGAGGAGTACGCTTGTGAGAGGATATACACGGACAGAGGGCCCGTTGATTATTCAACACATTCGCCTCAATCTACAATAAGTGAAGAGAGGTAAGATAACTACCTTATTTTCTTATTTCTTCACTAATACAATAAAATAGTGTTTAGTTTACTTCTTTAAAATCACTATATGTTCTTGCTTCTTTCTCTCTCTTGTAGACACAATATGTCTATACTCCTACTTTTTCACAAATGGAAGTTTGGTCAATCTATTCTTGTTGTATTACATTATAAATATGTCTAAACAATACATCGTTGACCAAAAATATTATTTCCTTATGGCTGTTTCAATATATTTTACGTAAATATAATTCCCTGTTGTAAATGAAAATGCTCATGCCAATATATCTTAACACGACGCTAATTTCTCAATCGATTGATCAAACATATATCCAGGATCTCTGTGTAAAAAGTGTAATGAACTTAATAACTTCAGACTCAGAAATAAGTGATCTTCCATATTTGTTTACATTAAACGTTCACACAAGAATTAATGTAAGTAATAAAAGCAAACAAACAACAAAGTCGTCGGGTACAATTTGTTCTCGTCATGTCGCAGCGTCGGGCGATGGAATATAAATAAGAAAATCATCACCGCGTCTGTCCGTATGTCCGTCCGCGTAATTTGACACCTTTCATTACCATATTTATTGTAAACCCCCCCCCTACTGACCAACACACCTTCCGCACGCTTCAAATGGTCATGTACCTTACAACCATTACAATTAGGTTGAATGTTTCTATTATAATTTAATTTGGCCTGTAATCTTAACGAAATATGAAATATAACTTAAAGGTATCTTAAAAAGAGTTCGTATTAACTGACCAGATAAAGAAGCTTACTTAGATCGTTACTGTAGTAATACTTCTGTTCACAGAATAATCTTTTTAAGGTTTAATATAAGAAAGAGACATCCCCACCCTCTGTAAATTTCTGAGATTCCTTACTTAAACATATATACACTAAAAACATTAAGATACAACTATTTTAACCTTTAGTTAACCTTTGTCTTGTAATTGGTTAAAGCATTTTACATAATTTTTTTTTTAGTTTTTAATAATTAACGGCCTAAATATTCATATTAATTAATTAAAATCTTCTTAACTGGTCCTCTCTATATTTCACGATGTAGCTTAAACTTTCAATAAGAAATAGTGTTATATATATACTTCTATCATCATATTCCTCCAGATCACCACATCATTATGAAGCTCCTACAGATATGATCGTCAACAGCAACATGTACATGTACCCACATCAAGGCAAGAGGGAATACTACGAACAGTATCAAAGGATTAATTACCCTCAAGAGCTCTGTCCGGTTGGAACCTTAGAAAGTAAGCAATGGAATACCTATTTTTTAAGGAACAAAGCGACAACATTTACTAGATATTAAGTGAAAAGCCTGAGCAAAACAATAAAGGACTCGTTCAATTGTTTATAAAGCACATCATTGGTTTATTCATTTCACATACATGATAGATGTATATGTCTGTCGATTAAATAAACATATGAAGATATGAGAATTTAATAACAAAAAACTATCGAAATCCCTTGTAAACTACAAGTACAATACTAATATTTAAACTATAATATATCACTACAGATCAATTTCTGTATTTGTTATTATTAGTTTTGCTGAACGTGGACAAACGATCCTTAGGAGATTTTTGCTTCAAATGCAGGTTTTAACTGATAATTTTAACTTAAGTTACTTTTAGCAAGGTTTTTTGTATAGTAAATAAATTGGGTAAATTAACTAGATTGTTATTAAACTTCATTACATTATACAGGCATGGAATATCCAGCGGCGAAACGTATGCGGCTGTCCGCCGGTCCTTTAGAGGGTACGGACGGCATGGAGCGGTGGAACCCCAGCCCGCCCTGGTCTGACACCACACTGAAGCTGGCTGACTACGGCCAAAGGTTCACTTACAATATGCTACCAATGCCACCGGAACGGGCGATGGTGACCTAAAACCTGAAAGGAAAAGTTTACTACCATATCTCTTTCCAATGTGTTCCTTGTATTACGTTGTTATAGTATTGTTAAAACATGTCAAACTTGATCTAAATAAAGTTTATTATTATTAATATGAGTTTAGCAAATTTGATGGAGTTCAACATGCAATTTGTTTAAATACATACATTAAAAAAAAAAAGGACGAAAAACATTTCAAAGCAATAGACTTCTCCATAACTGCAATATTGTAATCAAAACTATGGATTTAACTATACTGCTTTATCGCAATATTCTGATAAAAAAAGCGATTGTTAGTTAATTATAAGCGTTAAATTAAATGTCAGTATTTTTATGTAAGGGTTTTATATAAATATAGAATTTTCTTAGTGTAATATAGATTAAATACAATGGAAATCGGTTCCGTCCAAATATTTGTGCATCTTGCTCCAAAGGAATAGTTTAATATATAATTATATATGTAAATATATGCTAAGTTTATTTCTCTGTAAATATTTGTAATTATTTGACCAATTTTTCTTATTAGTTAAATAAATGAAATAAATGTAATAATAGGAATATATTCTATTTATTTAATACCTTCAATACCGCCATGGTACCAGGAGAGTCGTGGATTCGATTCCTACCTAATTTGAACTTCCAGTAAAGAAAACATCGTAAAGAAACCGAGATCAAAACACTATAACTGTCAAGGACATCAACTGAACGGCTGGAGGGATGGAAAGACTCTATCCTTCCTAAGTCTACTCTAAAACGAGTTACGTATATTGTACCTGATACTCACCAGAAAAATAGTTGTATAAAAAATTCTTCTCGTTAATTGAAGTTTATCACCTAAAATCTTCGATGACTACTGGTACTAAGTAGGTGTACACCACTGTGTTTTAATATTGTTCTGGTACTGGAAAAATGTTAAACAGTTGAAAGGGTCATTGGACTTACTGCAGAGGAAACAGAAGATAATGCAAAGTGAAGACATTTAAAAAACTTGAACATATTACTTGATTTTCATTACCACCGCAAGGTCATAAAGAATGGTATTCATATCTGTATGTAAATGTGTTAGTATCAGTAATTACTTGGTATTGATGATCACGTTAAACCCCAATAGAAGCCAGTGGAATTGCATAAGTAGCGCGAATTATTTATAATTCATAGAACACACATTAACAGTCCCAGTATCGGAGCTGTTAATAGATGTAAAGCATTAGTCGATATCCACTAACAGAGACCCTCAAGTACGTAAGACTTCTTTGTAAAATAATTGAAGAAGTCCAATTTGGAACGGGCACTGGAGGTCATATTAAACTGGCTAACGTTTAGCCGTCAAATAGACAAAAGCTTAGCCCGCTAAAATGTGGACCAATTCATAGGCGACAAACTCATTAATGTTTTCATATGTATAATTATATAAACATCAATTTTAGTCCAATCAATATAAAGAAAGGATTTTGCTTAATTACTCTGTTGCTTAGTAACTGATATTATTATATAAGCGCTTAATAGAAGATCCTGAAATGTGGTTTAAGAACAATCAGTGCGGTTCATATAACTCCAAAACGGATTTCAAGCAGTTACACGTTTTACTACCTTTGTGACTCGCAAGTATATTTAACCAACTGCTTACCCTCTATCGGTCGACGGTTAGATTCCGAGCTTACACATTGTAGTTTAGTGATAACTTTTTCGAAGCAGCTTTGTAGCTTATATCTCTTTATTTTTAATCTGTTGCCATTATAACATTACTATGGCCCGAATGTCAACGAATAGGAACCTAAATATAACAAATTGCACTCTTCACTAACCACGACCGCTTAACACTGTGATTTTGTGACATTTAGATAAATTATCCTATTCTACATAGAAATATAAAATCCAATTTAAGAATAAAATATTTAAAAAAATATCTGATATATGTAACACATCTACCTGGTATCATTACTGGTATATCACTACAAGGAGACGAAGCCATTTGTTGTCAACGTAATAAATGGTGCAAATCCGGAAATTGAAATATTATAATTAATTCTTTTGAAAGGTAGATCGCTAAGCTTTCGCAAGTTACGCCGCAGAAGCTCCACTGAGCCCCTGATCCATTGTTATTGCAATCTTGCCTGACGGCTGTGTCTATAATGAATTATTGATGCCTGGAGACCTACGTGATCCACAACCCACCCTGGATTACGTATAAACCGGCTCAGGACTATAAACAATTAATAGTATTTAAAAACTAATACGTACATATTATATCTTATCATAATTATATCAAAAACTTATATATTTTTTTCTATACAGGCATTTGACATAAAATATATACTTTATTGTAATTATTTTGATATCAGGTCCATGTGACACATTCATTAGTTGAATATCAAATGCTTTGAACACCTCATTCCTTAATGTGAATGGTGTTATGCAATATTAACAATCATATTTTTAATAACAAGATTAAAAAACATGATTCCCTTCATCTTCATTATCATCAGCTCGTTATAGTCTACTACTGATAGTCCTCTCCTGAGGAAAGCCACTTGGCCCGATCTTCTGCTACGCGTATATAGTTGCTACCTTGTGCAAAATGTAACTCCATCCTCTCTAATGTGTCTTGAGCTTCGTTTTCCTAAATGCGGTGTAAGATCAAAAAAAAAAATCTACTGCATCAGTTGTCACTACTATCATAGTCATGATCATCCCATTGCCATTTCAGTTACACAAAAAGACTATATAGGCAATCGTGATTCTCTAGGGGATTACTTCTTTTCAAATGTTATCTCCCAATGATAAAGCGACTTTTGAAATATGTTGTATGATATGTATGTAATGTATATGTATTTTTAATGAAAATCTGTATGTGTACTGTGTAGTTACAGTGCTTAATTTTTCTTTATAATTTGCCCTATTTAAGTCGTTATTACCATCATTCTCTATTACATCTAACTTAAGTTTAGTTAGTAAAGTAGTTAGTCTTTATCCTTATTTATTTCATATTCTCATTTCTGGCCCTTTAATACAACTATCTTCTTGAGAAAGAGGAAACAGTACTTTTAATTAGTCACCTATTCCGTTACATACTACAGGCACCGTTAACGAATAAATATTCAATGATTCGATTAAACCAGGTATCCAATAAAACTGGGCTTACATATTACATGACAAATCCTAGTACTTTGGAAGCAAGGAGCGGTTTAGCATTAGCGCAAATCGTTAGCTGAAAACAAATTAATAAATTATTGTGCCCGTGGGAAAAGCTTCGCGTCCAGCGGCTAATTCATTTAACTAGGTTGTAAACACACACTGTACGTGATTAGTATATGCTTAGATTATATCTGTCATAGATTTAATGATTACAATACTCAGTTCAAAGTCTTTAGTTATTTATTTATTACTAACTAGCAAACCAACAACGCACACATCTATTTAACGATGAAACAAAGTTTAAAGGAACCGTCATTGTGCATTGCAAATACACAAAACATTCATTTTGTACAATATTTTAAAGATGGATAATCATCATTCATTGGTTTGAAGTCACAAAAAGTACAAGATTTAATCATTTTTTTAAATACACTTTGTTATTTAAGAAAAATCTGAAATGGAAGTTAACAGGTATGATTGCTACTGTGCTAAGACAAATCACATTCTTGGACTCACTGTAATTATATAATTCGCATTATAACTTTACGTATTGAATCTTTGTATGAGTAGATCATCTAACATTGACTAAGTACAGAATGTGGTGGTTTGTGGAACACATTGCAATAGACCTATGTCCAACGGTGGACGTCCATCAGTTGAAATGATGAAGTACAGAATATATACGTATTTATCTAGTTGATGACGCTTTGTTTTTGAAGCAATTTTTGAACTGTTCCCTTGATGATTTTGAATTGTCATTTAATATAGCAAAAATAATGTTTCATCAACAGAGTACTCATTCTTACAAATTGTCTAAATTAGTTCATATTGCCGTTGAATAATATTATCTATATGTTTATTATTTACTTTGCTGTCACCTTTTTGGCAGAGTAATATAATTTTAACATATTAGCTGCTGCCATAAAATGATAGGCAATACGGAAACCATTCGCATTTAGATATTTCAACATGTATATATAGGTTTAGTTAACTGTGAAAAAGGCATTAGCCTTATTCGCCGTTTTTCCTCCTCACCTCACCTCAGTTTTAATTAACTTATGAAAAACTAAGGTAAGTTGTGTCTCAAAGAATTAGTACTAGTCAATAATTCTAGTGGATAGTTGCAACATTTACTTACAGTTAAACGTCCAGCCCATTCCTTTGATTCGTTGAAAAAGAAACGTTTACAAACAATATATAAATAACGTATAAGGTTCGACATAACATTCCCTTATAAAATTAGGTATTTAGTGTATTTGTGTGCCTTTTAAAAGACGATCACAATGCTTAAAGAATTGACATTAACTTTCAATGGTTTATTCATCAAGTTTTAATGTAATTAAAACAACAGTAATATACCAATTCTCCGTCGTAAAAGTTAGCAAACAAAACTGAAGCGAATTGTCTATTACTATAGATACGTAAAGTCCACAGTAGCGTCATAAAAGTTACGAGAGCGCACTAACTCAAGTGTTAGATAAAAATGCATTGAAATTCGTTTTACGGCATAACCGACAATATATGTGATAAATATTCATGCAAATATCCACACATCCTGGATTCCGTTTAAAAAGGAAAACAGGAACGCGGATAGATTATGCGGATAGCGCGCGACCGACGGACTTCTTATATTATTATGTTATCGTTACTCAACCTTTATGAACTATTAAAGTACCTTATCAGTTGCGACATTAACATTATGATAAATACAATCTGATGTATTATAAGTAATATATTTTTTAAACATGTTTACAATCTGTAATTCCATTGAAATACAAGAGCTTTATAGATCACCCAGCGTCTCCTCTCAGGATATTGTGATTACGTAGGCGTCTATGCTAGTTGTTGTATATGTAACGACATCATTTAATATTAATGTATCATTATAGAATTTACATTTTTATGAAGCTACAAGATTAGCAGGACGTTCATCTGAGTGACGATCGTTACTATAATAAATTTCCCTAGTTACAAATCCTTACAAAACGGAATACAGTAATGTTTGCACCCTAAAATTTGGCAGCAGAAATATCTGCAATAGTATATATCGTCGATATCTTCTATTGCAACAGAGACCTACCACCATTTACTAATGTTTATCTTGTTGTAATTGCGCAAATTCAACGATCCTTTTATAAATTTACTTTTTTAAAGTTGAATCGGTATAGCTTTTACTTGACTTTGTTAGCATTCATAATATTTTTCAATAATATAAACTTCCACGAACAGATTAAATGAAGATAATGAAACAATACAAAGCGATAAAGAAATATACTTTCACACAAATTGGATATAATTCATTACAGATTATTGCACTTACAATTGAAATCGGAGGGAAAAAAAATTACAATAAGGAACAATAATTATTATAATCACGGTGCAGAAATGCGGAGCCGGTTTCCACCGGCGTGTTACAATGAATACAAAGTACATCACCGTCAAAGCACCAGCAGATTCCATTATTCGTGTTAATCGAAATGAACCCGATATTGAAAACAATCGGCGGGGTAGCGCACGACGCCTACCTTACTTTCCAATAGTGATGAGCTTAATCAAGCTTTCAGTAATCAGAATATAGTAAAATAAACTTTAAGAGTAACCAAGTTACTAAATACTCTAACAATTCATCAATTTAAACGATGGTTTCGAAAACATTTAAAGCAATTATCGATTTATTTATTACCTAGTTTATTATGTACATAAACTTTACATATTTTATCTACACATTCATATGTATGTTATATACTATTTTATATATGTTTAATTTCTATTGGTTCACCTACTACAACATATCTCCTTATCAAAGTTTGGTTTGTATAATATGCCTATGGTGATTAAGCTCGCTTTTAGTACAAATTTGTTATCACCATCATCCTGAACTAAAGTTTGTTATAGCAATTTAAAATGAATAGTTTAATAAAAATAGACTAAACAATACCCATTTTTGAGTATAGGTAGATGTTGTGTTATATTTGTAAAAAAACATATAATAAGATATATGCAGAAAGGCATCTAGAAAGAAGGTAATGTTAATAGACCTTATTTTGAAATGCTTGTAAAATTAGATATTTAGGACAATAATAAATGTGCTCCAAGAAAGCTGTATTTAATAACGTATTAAAATTTCCTTTTTAAACACTTTCCTAATAAATTTACGAAAGCTTTCTTTCATATAATTTCATATAGAATTTATAATAAAACCTGTACTGTGTGTCATTTGCCTTTATTACCTTAGATAAAAAATAGGTTGAAAACTTATGAAGTTTTTATATCTACGGTATAAACACCGTCACTGTAAAAGTACATTTAAATGTTTGTTTGCATATAGATTACAAATATTTATTGATGATCCTACGGTAAAAAATTGATCACTAACGGTTAACTGTATTGTATCTTCGTAGCCATAGATATATTCTATATGAATCCCTAACAGATCCATGTGAAGATCTTTGGGGGAGGCTTATGTCAAGCAGTGGACGTCTATCGGCTGATGATGGTGATGAACTTATCTTTAAACTTATTATCGGTTTTATAAATTAATTGATATTAAAACCCGTTCCCAAATATAGAGGTTATTTGAGGATATAGTAAATAGAAAAATTTATGACTTTGTCTATGGTTATGGTATCCCATTATTAAAAAAAGTAAAACCAAACTCTAGCATACGACAAGAAGACATCTCGTGTAGATCGGACTGCAGACCATATTTATAAAGCTCTAGATGTCTATTAAGTATGGGGGCTGCAATTCGCCCGAATTGTCGAGGCCATAAATAAGTAAACGCGCTACAATCTGAAAATTTTAGTATTATAATTTTTGGAATACTATACTTATAATAAATACAATTGATTTATGAAATCATCGATAAAAAGTTTATGATATCAGACTTCCCCATAGAGTTGTTTTAAAGGCACGATTCTCTTGTCCCCCGCCACGTGTGCGCGGCGCATACACGACCTAAGCCTACACCCTGAATTTGTGATTAGTAAATAAAATTATTCTTTGTTTTCACCCTTTCTATTACTAATCGGTTTATACGCACGCTTTTCAACGCGTGCCCGGCGACTCGGCTGAATTTAAATCGATTTTAATTTTCGATATCCACACAACAAACGATTGCTGGCAAGACTTTTCTTTCTGTTAAACGAAATCTTTAACTGATAGTAAATTATATTATCATCATCATAAACAGCTAATAAAAAACCAAAGCTAATCATAGGCCGTGATCTCCATGCCACAAAGATCTCCACTACGATCGATTTAACTCTGCCCATATCTAAGTCACCGTCAGCAATGACAATATGGCGCCAGTTAAGATTATAAACACTGCTCCACATCGATGCCTAAAAAACATGATATTAAGTCCCATTACCCTAATAATTTCACTAATATTCAGTAACGTTTAACAACACTACTATTTATCGGAAGAAATACTAGCTGCGGTGTTACCTAGACGGACATTAAAACAATCGACGATTTAGTCGGAATTATTAAAAGAAATCAAACAGTTAACTTTCGGCATCTCTTTGTAGATAATCATTGATCAAATAGGCTGACATTAAAAGGAAGGAAACGCTCGATATAATCAACTTTACCGTTACTTTGTTTCATCACGAGCCATTAAACTTTACTTTTAACTAAATACATATTTTAATTACCAATAGAACTGCCGTTGAATAGAAAATAAACCATTATATCAACAAAGAAAGATCAGTTGACATAGCAAACAGTTTTTACTTTTTTACTTCTCATGTAACACATAAAACTTGCTAAAATCCTTGAAGCAAAAACAAAACAAACATAAATTAATTAATTAAGATAATAATTTCAATAATTGTGTACTGTAATAAGTGGTATATTAATAACTTCACGAATAAAAAAGCTATTGATCAGGAGGTTATTGCATATATATCATGCATTATTTCAATTATTCAAGATAAAAGCATCGTAATATATATTCAATTATTGTATTCATGTTCTATATGAGCTTCATGAGAAAGTCATACAGCAATGCAGCAGACGAATCTCGAAGTATATTTCTTAAATCAAGTCAGAAATAAAGAGACCTATAGAAGGACAAGAGTTACCGACAAAACCTTACCATTGACAAGACTGAAGCTGTAATGGGTAGAGCATATAGTATATAACATACGCCCTGCCCATTACAGGAACAGAAGATAGGTTTCTATCGTCGGAAACCCTCTAGACAGGTACCATCACTGCTCCTTTTTCTGCCGCCAAACATTAGTATACAAACATCACTAAGGTCATGCGACTTAACATCTTATGTAACAAGGCAACAAACACGATATGGTGCTGTGTAAATTATCCTAGCTCCTGGTTGTTATGGGCACGTGTATTACGATCAAGTAAATGTTACGCTCCTCTCGTCGCTTTGTAAAATAAAATATATACATATAAATCGTAGAACGTATCGGCTTTAAGGACTTCAAGATGAGTATGAGGGACCTAGTAATGGAAACCGCAGTGCTGTCACTATATAGACAGACGAAAAGAATCTCTGGGAATCGCTGAACTTCAACAGCGCAAGACTGCGTTTAGTGGAATGGATTACAAGAGAACTATATCATATAATTAATGTAGTCCTTGAATTTGTAGAAATTACATAATCTATAACATTCACAATGTAAACAGTGGATATACGAAAGGCAATCTTATATATAAACAATGGGAATCGTGGGAAAATCAAGTGAAGTGAGCGCGCCCTATCTAATCTTATATACAATAAGCTGACATTTTCACTTTAAAAGGCAACAGTTCAGTCGCTGGCAACATTGCGAATTATCCTAGTTGGCAGTTCCGTTGATACAGTCAAAAACTACAACATTTCATTATCTAACGTAATTAAATTTCATATCATAAACATTTTCATAAATTTTTTTATGCTTTTAAAACACTTTGTAATCATTCTTTTCTCCCTTAATTTACCTGTCCAATATAAAATCGTGTAAAAACTTAATTTAATAATAATAATGTTGCCTCTGTGTATATTATACTTTGTCTGTGGTTATTTAGTACGGAATAATCTCTATTCTTAAAACGTTTATAGTTATAAAACAACTCCGAAAAAAACGCTTAGGACCTATTTCGGAAGATAAAATCTATCAAAAAAAGCATTGTACATACGTTTTACACGAAGCAAGACAGACTTAAACAGTAGCTGTAGTTAAAAATTGTACACATTAAAATTCTGCTACCTACGTCTTCAAACCGAAATACAGTGTCATCTCTTGTTTGGCAGCAGAAGTAGAAGCCGCCAAGGAACTTATTTAGACGCAGATTAGAACAAAGATCTACCGTCAGTGAGACCAATTGAATGTAAGTAATAAAAAAAACATATCTATTAAATAATCTCACGACTGATTCATACTACTAAGAAAAACAATAAAATATTAGTGAAATATAAAAACATGCCTTGAATCATTATTTATGCACTATTACAATATTCAATAAATCTATTAATTTCGATATTGACTAAAACAGTATAATGTTTTAACGCCATCTTTTGACGTCGTTAAGCAATCGCAAGTATTCGTTTGTTCCAAATTTTCAAACTTACAAAACTTTATTTTAATAAAAAATTTGAACCGAAGATGGCGTTTTAATATATTCGCTAAAAATTTTTAGTTCTTTACTACAAGCATATACTGAATGACTATTTTAGATGTTTTAACTTTGCATGAGTGCACAAGACTGCAGTTTTTCCCAAACAGATATCTCATGACCTATACAGAGAACTTTCAGTGAGGAAGCCTCAGTGTGTAATATTAAAATTAAATCTTCATACATATCTGATTTCTTTCTTCCCCTCACTATCCAAAGGTATCACACGGTATCTTTTCAGAAAATTACGCTAATATAATATAAATAATATAATATAAGTAAATAAAAATAGAACAGCTTCAAATGGTATTTAATATATATTTTTTTCTTTTAATTACTCTTAACATTATGTATGTAACTTAAACTTCGCACTCCTTTCATTTGTAATTTCATGATGTCACGTTAAATAGCACATTTCGATAAATTTGTTGCAGTAAAATCTTAAACAATTAATATTATTATTAAGTCACTTAATTATAAATTTTTACTAACTTAAATTAAACATACTTTTTCAACTAATCTGATAGTGATGATAAGCCTAATCATACCAATGTGGCACGAGTTGGGATGATGCGAGTGTATACTACACCACATTGGTTTCGTGCTTCAAGACATAAGTTGTTAAGTCACATCCCAATAATTTTGCTATATACAACACCCTTTAAATCGTAATACAATAAAATGAACACACTAGTGTTTAACGGCAGAAATAGTCACGCCGATGGTAACTAATTAAATAATTTAATCGTCTAGATAATAATAAAACAATAAAATGGTTACCATATACAAAAAATACTTTATATTTTTATAACTAAACATTTTTTGAGTAGAACTAACCGTGATTGTAGCGACAATTATGCGTATACATTGCACAGACGTCCGAAAAAATATTCTTTCTTTGGTGCCGTACATCCATACCACATATAACACCATCAGATTGTTTACATGTGCTTGCCCGCCAGCACCAATACTTTTTTAGGGTCGGGTGCCTGTTAATCTGTATCAAAAATAGCACAAATTATCAATAAATATTAGTCTTTAATTATGATATCAGATATGTGACAACACTGCGAATTTTGAAATTTTAAAAGTTATTGCATTATCATGTTATTACTCTTATGATATTTTCTATGTACTAAACTTCATTCTATAATTCTAAAATAAAACACGCAATGTTAAGAAATACTGTATTTATTTCAAATTTAACTTTCTAAAACTAAAATTCCACCGCATTATATATTGATAGTGTTCAATTCTTAAGTTTAGTCATTATTATGATCATCGATTACTATACTATCATCTTTGTCGTTTTCTGTTTCTATTGCAGATTCATGACCACTTTCTTTAAAGTAATCGTTCAACTCACGATCATCATTCACTTGAACGTCATCGGCCATGTCTGCCTTATTGTTCAACACAATACTCTTTTTCGGTAAAACATTTTCTTCAGAAACCTCCTTTTCTTCTAAAACCTCATTTAATTCCCGTGATTCGTTTCCTTTAGAAACATCATCGTTATTATCTTGATTTTGCTGATCACTAGTCTTAGATTTTTCTAAATCTAATTCAACATTGCGACTTTTTTGATTTTTACTTATTAATTTATCATGTTGGTTTATAGCAATGTTATCGACTTTTAAATTTATTTGTTGTGTTACGTTGTTTAAATTTACATCTTTACTTTTATCCTCGTCATTTACTTTACTTTTCTCATCAGTATCGGCTTTTGGTTTATACTTAGGTTTTTCAGGTTTTTCTTGATCATCTTTTATTGGCGGCAGTGATTTGCATTTATCAGGCGTTGTTTTCTGAAAATCTAAAAACATTATTATCAATGCCATAAAATCTGTTAAAATATTTGTACAGAAATACCGTATAAATTACAATACGTTGTAAAAACTAACCTGTTCCTTTCAAACAATTATATTCTTTTAAATCGCATGAGTCGAAGAATCTGCGCAAATTGCCTTTTGAATCAATACCACACTTTTCTACAGCATTATGAACACAAATCTTGGCATGATAACACGCCTGATAAAAAAAACTAGTTATTTAACAAAAAAATCGAGCAAAATATTTTTCATTTATTACTTTCTCCTCAAGATGTGCTCCAATAGTATCAAAAAAAAAATTAAGGTGTAAGTAGTGTAATAAAATTATTTGTTTGGTTTCGTTCCATTGTTGTCGGCACTAAGGTAATTCGACAAATAATCGGTACATCCACATCATCAGCTGATGGAAGTCCACCGTTAGAGATGGCTTTTCTTTAGAGATATATCTTAATTAATTATAGCAATTATTTGGATGTAAATAGTTAATTTTTTAAATTGAAATATATTCAAGTTAAAAAAGTTTGTTAATTGGAACATTAATTTTACCCGTCCTTGTGGCCCACTGAGTGTCATCGATAAATATGAAACGAAAATCAGTACCGATGTACCTGAAAATTTAAGGGTTTGATGTTTTTTAAAATGTACATTTCATAAAGTTATTAGGTAATAGAAAAAGCATTGCACCTATGTATAATTTTGTGTGAACCATTCTGAATTTATAGTTTGATTTTATGTTGTTTATATTTTTCACTACCAGTTTAAATTAAATCCATACTATAAAATTTTACAGCGCGTTTAATGTTCTAATAAATTTTTTGCTTATTTGTTTCTATTCAAGATTATCGCTTTATTTGTAATTCGCACATAGTTTAGCTCAGTATTGTTTCATAACCGAGGATATATTAGAAAATATACTTTGATCACATTCTTGAGATTAGTTTATTAGCTGTCTTTTCTTATGGCTATATTGCAATATATTTTTCTAATGATTTTAGGATTTCATTTTAATACAACTGTTGCTCAGTCAAAGAAAAAAGTATGTAAAAGATTGATTAGCAAACTTAACTTTCTTTTATTTCCGTATTCTCTGTTACGTACTACTTTCAAACAGTTTGCGAATTCGTTACGAAGTAATAAAGAAATTCCAACTTTCAGAAAACATGCCTTGACGCCGTTGTATGTGTTCACTCTAAGAAACGTCTTTGTGGTTTAGAGCCTTTAACGAGGGAAGTAAGAAGATTTTTAGACTATTGTGATCTTTTAGAATTCAACTGTGAATACAAAACACGTAAGTTTAGCAACATAGTTTGCTATCAAATCATCAATCATGTAATGTAGTACTTAAATACAAAATTTAATATCTTTCGGGTTTTTCAACACGCCATTCTTGCAATTTGAGAAGACCTACGTATAGCAGTGGATATCAAAACAGTAAAATTGTAAAATAAAAACGATATTATAATATACTGTGATAAACTGTGCTTCTAGAGCAAATTGTTGTTTCGTTTCTTCAAGAATCATATATGGCAACTGGTAGGTAGAAAAGGACCAAAATAAAAACTGTTTGTTTCTGTTTTCAGAATTTATCGTAACAAGGAAACAAAAATGTAAACATGTGCCTCCGATCTAAACAATGATTCACAATACAATATTCATTGTCCCATCGCTAATACATTCATGGACGAGTTAATCACTTCTCACTAAACTTGTATATATAACTTAGGTATTCTTGGAAACAATAGACAAAGTTTGTAAACAGATTTAGCAAGGCGGATACTATTCGTATTGTCATTTCTAATCAGGCGTTGAAGGGATCTGGTCAACGACGGTAAAAACGAAATGGGGCTCAAAACTTTGGGTATGTTTAATAACATGACATTCTTTACCTAAACTATATTGTTTATTTCCATGTAAGGTATTAATATTTTTATAATTCGTTTGAAAATTTTATTTTATACCTGTATCTGTTTGCAGTTGTTCTTTTTGTCTGCTTCATCATAACTATCGTAATAGCACATGGGCCGCCATTGGAGCGCGATAACGAGGATGTCGTAATGGGGAGGAAGGTAAAAAAAGTAATGCATCCTTATATCTTTTATTTTCTTTATTAGATACTTATAGCTTATAGAAAACTACAAGATAATAAACAAATATAATAGTCATCTAGGTAGGCATGGGCGGCCATTTCGACCGCCAAGCAATATAATTTATTAGTAAAGATACATTTTCATCTGACTGTGAAGACTATTGTAACATAGATTTATAACTAGAAAAGACAAAGAATAACTATTAAAAATTTTAATAAATTCACTATTATTCTTCTCAAATACAAACATTGCCTTGCTTTATAAAAACTAAAACAGCTATGTAAATTTGAATTTTCCACGCAGAGATAGAGCGCTCAATTTCCATAATATTAAACTTTAACAAGTTTTCCTTCGAACAAAAGTTGTTGTTTTCCGTGCATTTACATTGTGACGCTGTATTATAAATAGTTTATTTTTATATAAGCCTTCACCGTTCAAAGATAAATAAATAACAAAGATTTACTTTAAGTTTATTGGATGGGATGCTACAAGACGTTTGAAACAATGTTTAATATTATCTACAAAACGCTAGGGACGCCCACTCCTATTACTTCGTTTATTGTCTTAGATAACTTGAACTTTAACATTATCGTTCTTTTTAATTTATTTTTCATTTCAGTTTAGCAAAGTTTTCCTATTCCAGCCCGTTTCTTAACAACGTATTCTTTTACTCTTCTATCTGAAAGGTCACTCTCATTTATAATTTATTTTAAGTGAAGGGAAAATCTGTAGACACGTATTAAATGTCTTCTATTAAATCTTACTAGATGGGAACTAAGTGGTGCAGTATGGCCAAGGTGTGTAACCACGATCGGCTGCCGGTGTGCGGCGTGAACCATGCCGGAGATATAATGGGCTTTAGGGATATCTGCGATATGTTCGACTTCAACTGCATCAGACGAAGAAGTTAGTAGTAATTTTCATAAACAAAAATAATTTAAAATTATATGTTAATTATTTACTTAGACATACCATGACAATATTGTGAGTGATCATTAAAAAGTTTTAGAGACGTTTCGCGAAGGTATCAATTAAACACATGTTCTCATCTTTAAAGTTATCTCAGAAAGAAAAATGTCTATTTAAATCGGCTGCCATATTCATATTACATGAGGTCTTTTAAATTGTTATTATTTTTCAGATTACAAACAAACTACTTGTCCCGAAGACAAATCAGTACTGAGCGTGTCACGACGACCGACAAATAATTATTACGACGATTAACATACTGTACTACTACTGTACTGTAACTAGATACTGTATCAAATAATTTTGATTCACAATGTACTTACTTTAGTTATCAAATCACTCAATATCAGTGTATCTTTAAAACGATAAACTTTGTAACATTTTTACTTAAAAATAAAGAAGTGTATTTCTAAAAGTGTTTTGTTTTTATTTCCTTCTACACTAACGGGAATTTAGCAATAGATTATAGTTACAATTATCAATAATATATAATATGAAAGTAATTCGCTGAGCGACAGCGCTTTTTGTTGCTTACTGTAAGTTTAATAAAGTACTTATATGTTAAATAGAGGAAAAAAGAAATGATAAGTTCATAGTTTATCTAATGTTAAGTAACCGAGGAAGAGACTAGCTTACATTTAAAGTACCTAATACATTATTCATAAATTAGAAAACTTTAAGACATGCTAATACTTCTGAGCTTGCTTACTTTTGAGCTTAGCTCGCTGGCCTAATGGTTAGAGCGTGCGGCTTTCATTCCGAAGGTCGCGGGTTCGAACCTCGGCATGTACCGATGACTTAATATTTAAGTTATGTACATTTGTGGACTTTAGTTACAACAGCGAGATACAAACGGTGAAGGAAAACATCGTGAGGAAACCTGCACATGACTTAGAATTTATTCTAAGGTATGTGTGAAGTCACCAATCCGCATTGGGCCAGCGTGGTGACTATGGCCCAATCGCCCTCATATTGAGGGTAGGCCTGTGCCCCAGCAGTGGGGACGTAAATGGGCTGTTTATTATTTATTTTTATTTTATAATACTTCTGAGCAAGTTACGCCTCTTCAGATATTATTAGATCTTCTGATGACATCGCTTAAAAGAGAAAAATAAGACATCTTAGCCACCACCACAGTCTACAGGATCTAGGCACTCGATATCGACTTCCGGATTTTCTCATCCTAATAACATTAATACCTTTTTCATATATGAAGAGATACCGTTTAACACAAATAGCTTTCTGATGAAAATTTCAATAAAAGCTTCTATACAGACCAAGCACTTTTCTGATTACTCACAATATATTAATTTGTTTTAAAAGCTATAAGTGATCATAATATATTATATAGTCTTTGCATATATTAATTATAATTGAAACATTTTTTCCTTTTTAAGATTAAATATCTAAAACTATAACAGGTATGTCGATATTATAAATGTAATATAAAGATATAGCAATAGTTTTGTAATGTATCGTGAATTCGTGGTATAGACGAGCATAATAGTCTCAACATTATCATTGTATCAGCCATTATTCTTGACTAAGTTTGTGAATCCGTATCCTGTCATTGTTAAAGTGAAGGAAACTTTACTATTGCTTCTGAATCACTGATAGAAATAGACAATTTTCTTTAGGTAACTGTAAATCTTTTACTGACTCATGAATACCCTTTCAATCATTGTTACTTTCTTTTTTTTCGTATCAGACTCACATTCGCACCTCGTGGGAGACCGAAGTCATGTGGTAAGTTAATTATTATATAATACATCTGGATATATCTAAGTTATTGATGTAGGAAGATTGTTTTTGTTATTACAAAGAAATTAGACTATTACCAAACTCAAATTAGTTAACAAGAGCGAAATCAGATCGTTGTTTTAGACTTATTTCCAAGAACAAAATATTATTGAACACTCCTTAGACGCCTAGTTTTATTCAAGATTATTAATGAGTTGCTTATTGAATGTGAGATGATAGTTTTTTTTTGTGGTCTCAATGCAAACTCTGTTAATAAAGAAATGAAGGCATAGAAGTATCAAACATGTAATAGCAAAATATACAAATGATTTGGAAAATCTTTAAAGCTCTATAGTCACTTTTAACGTTTATAAAGAAGGTAGCTGATACGTCAGAGAACTCTTTTCAAAGAGGGTATCATATAAGTATTATACTATACATTGATATTTTCGTTTCAGACTGAATTGAAGAAACTTTGTGACCATGCATACACTTGCTTTCACGACACCGTTATTATCTGTGGAAAATCTGTCAACGAAGCGAGAACTTTCATAGACCTTTGCGATATGTACGAATATTCCTGCGAATATAGTATGGGTAAGGAATAAAACAAAACTGTATTACAATCATTAAGAGTTTTTTTTATGCAACTATTCAACGAGATTACACATTGATCTCATAATGTAAAAAAAGCCGGTTCATTGCGATGTGGTATTAGGATGTTTCCACTCTAAATGAAACAGGTTACCTTGAAATTGTTAAATCTGTAGAAATAGACTTTTTCCAATAACGAGAACCTAATGTTTGATTTGCTATTTTTGCTTATTTATTTATTTGCTGAAAAGCTTCGTATAAATCTTCACAACAAAAGATTTGTTTCAAAGTAATACTGTTAAAATCACAATCTATTTTAAATTTACAGTATATTAGATTATTGTTATGTATCTGTTCTTACTAAATTAATAACGATAATTCATATAATCGTTTATATGAAACGAGTGCTTTTTTGTAAATTATATTATTCAAAATTTGTTTTAATAGTTTTCAGACACGTCAAAGAAGATGAAGGTGTTTGTCCAAATCAAAAAGAACTAGGTCCAGGTGTAGGTTAATAATTAAACAAATGTTATTATTAATATATATATACATTTAACATAATAATAATATCCTTACATCACATCACCGGTCGGCAGGACGGCACGAGTGAAAAATCTGAAAAATAATTATCAATGTAAAATACAGAAGTGACTGATAAATATATTGCAGTAAATAAAAATGTATATAATATACTTACTATATTTCCAATAACAATTAACCTGCAGCATATGACATACGTCGTCAAATTTCCCATAGCCAAAATTATCATCGTAGCCACAAACTGGAGAAAATGTTCTACGGCATAATATAGCTACTCCGCACCAAGTACTGATTTTACTTCCCTCTGACGGATTGTCCACTAAGGCCGGTTTTGATCCGAAGGACCTTCGAGACACTAACTGAAATGAAAATATATCTTATGTGCCAGAAGGAGGATATAAATTTCACTTGATAATATCCTTTATCCGACTAAGTATAATACATACAATATAAAAGAGTATAGTTATTTACTCAAAGTACTTTAGATGATAAGAAATATGTTAAGAGATAAACCAGTGATGAATACAGAAAACATATAAAAGAGATGATTTAGCAGGAAATAAAGAAAAATCATTTATATAAATAGATTTATTAATAAAAATGGTAAACTTGTACTGTATGATTCTTTGCTCTTATTTATTTTAGTTCTTTTTCTACAACGGCAATAGGATCTGATTGATTTTTTAGTTGATTTAAAAGTATATTGCCGACTAACATTCCATATTTTGTAACATTCCTCCCAAGCTTTACCACTCGATGGTCTGGTTGTGCATCGTCTACATTAATCGGTCTACGTAGCTGATGTACCTCGACTTTTTCAGGCATTTTTGGCTTCTCTATATTGCTGCTCAGGTTTTCGAGCAGTTGTTTAGTGGTGTCTTCATTTCCTTGTGCCAATTTTATGAGATGTTCCAGCGCTTGTGTATGTTGAACCAATTTATCCTCAACAAACTCTTTAAATTGACTATAGCTTTGTTTTTTCTTAGTCGAATGAGTTACTTCACGTTTTTGAATTTTCTGGCAAAATAATCAAAAATCTTATACTTAAGAAGAAATGTTATATTTTTTTAAGGTATTTAATGAATATTTATGCTTACTGTAGCTGGTTCCACTGCGTAAACTAAGACATCCTCTAACTTTTCGATTTGGAATGAACTTGATATTAATATTGAAACAACTGCCACTGAAATAATTTGACGCTTAACAAATGGCAATATACTGCTAGGAACGGTTTTTTTTTTTTTAATTTTGTACAAAATGTAATATTACCGAGAGTTAACCGCCTCATGGTGTCCGTCCGCTATTTACGACGTTCTTCAATTAGGTGAGAGTCTACAAAAATTGCAACTTATACCGGCAATAATTGTGAACTATTTTAAAATAATTTTCATACTTGAAATATTTAACTTTACTTACATAAAAAATCGGGAGCATTACCTAAACATTGTCATTAATAGAAATCTCTGTATAATTTTCTATTGTCTTCCTTACTCTTATGAATTCATACGCCGTAAAAGCCAAGAACTGCATTTAATTGTATATCCCATTATATAATGATATAATAACATGTTTTTATTATTGCTTCACCAGAGTGTTCCTGTTATGATCATCATTCAATTAATGATTTTATTCTTTGATTGCCACAAATGTTATTTCATAGATTTAATCTACATAACTATATTGATAATATAAAAACTTATTAAAATCTTTCTTGAATCTAAATGGCACATATTTTTAGACCTGAAGTACATATGACAAATCCAAGCTTTAAATTTAATCTAAAGAATTTGTTTGGACATGATAAATGGTAACATTCATTGTGACTTTGACCGGAAACCATCGTACTTCTATCGTGACTTTTCTATGAAAAACTTTGTTTTATCAAACATTTGTTTGATAAAACAAAATGCAACGAAAATATTATTTAAAGGCAACGAAAACTCAAGGGGGTTAACGGTCATTAATAACAATGTTGATTAAAAGTCTGAACTGATAATAAAGCTCATTTTGTAATACTTAATCATGAACTTAATTTACATACTATTTATTTTTTAATATACTTCGCGAGAAAAAGGTCAACTTGAATTAAGGTAAACAACAAGGATAGATTTTACTGTTTCAGCGAAATTAAATTATGCGAATAGCTTTTGGGTTCGTAATTTTCATAATTACATTGGACCTTAATTAGAGTTTTTAGGAAATATAAACGCTTTCATTCAAATTGATTCTGAAAATATGAAGACAAAAGTTTATTTTCCTGTAACGAGATACTAAGGAACATAATATCATTATTTAATACTTAATTACATTTTTTTAATTAAAAAAAAGTCCTAAATATTACATGTATCGTTTTACATTTTTATTACAGTACATACACAAATGTTATAAACAGTTGAAAACTTCGCCCCCTAGTAAATAGTTATTAAAGGAATTCTTAAAAAAAATCTTTAGCTAATTTCAAGTATCAAGATTACTGAGTCTACTCAGTAGTAAACTCTTAAGTGATTTATTAGCACAAAGTGATTGAATTATGAACGTTTGATACGCTTTTTTGTTAGACGTATCGTGTTTGTTATGCTCCTGGTTAAACATTGCAAATTAAAATCTTAGAAAACAACTGCAATAGTGTAAGGATACGAACTTTTTCTCTTCTTCTACAAATTCTTTCACAGAAGAGCGATTCGTTTTTCGATGTAACATTTCTACAGAAATAAACATTGCGCTAATGAAATTAACACTTTGATAATAATACAATTATAACATATATTATAATTAATGTATATGTAAAATTCTACTACAATATCGCTTCTCACACTGAATGAAATTTAGCAATTTATCATTATAGTACTATAATAATAGTCTTCATTCACGAATAAGTTTAAAGGTTCTATAAGCAACATTACCTTTAAATAAATGTTATGTTGTTAACTATAATGTAATAAATTTACATCAAAAGAAGTTGTATGCAATGGCTTGTAGTAATAAAAACGCGTCGATACCTTTTTAATAACCTTACGTTTGTATAGAAACACGTAAAACATTGATTGCAATCGAATCCGTTTGCGCTTGCGTCATAAAACTAGTTCACGAAGTTTAGTAGTAAAAATATTCGCTCTATATATATCACCATTGCTAACTTATTTTACTTATAAAAGGCAAAAAAAAACTTTTAATTCTTTAGGAGGATGAATGCAGTATGTTTATTGTTCTTAGTAAGTAAGGAAGATAACTCTTTCCTTGTATTTTTTTTAGTTTAGTGTATTTTTTACATTACCTAAGTGATAGAACACCATTCTGTTTGATGGTAATCGCTTTGCCGTCTATTACGACAGCTTCTCTTATTAATTTTTTTGTATTTATCTACACATTATTATAGTTATTATTTACATGTTACATTCTTGTAAAGAAAAACTCTTGAACGTTCTGCCATTGTACCTTCATTATAATATATATCATCTATCATGAAATTTGGTTAAACGGTATGAAACATTAAGTATCGCATGCCATCCGGTAGAGAGTTATAAGAAATTAGAAAATAAATCCCATTTATTTCATTGACATCTTTACTATTGTTTTTTCATAACTTTCAGTTCTGCTGTTATACACAAGTAATGTAAAAGGACATAGCGAATCAATAAAGGTATATAGTATAAATATTTAATACGTAATTGCACGACCTGTCGGTACGGAGATCCATAACTATCGACTTATGACGATTATGGTTGTGGAATATTTTATTGATATAAGAATGTAATGAACTCTTATGATCCTAAACTATCAGATTATTTCAATAATTTAATGTAAATATATTGTTTCTTTGTCATTTATCATGAGTATACTTATCATTAGACGAACGACTTCATCGTCCCGTAAATTATTTGTGTACTAATATAAAAGATTATGTATGCTTTAATTTAATGTTTACTCTCATTATTTTGTTTACTTACTACTGGCGTAGAACGAAGAGGAGTGCAAAATAGCGGATCTATGTATCCATGACAAAGTGCCCATGTGCGGGATCGACTCCTGCGGCGAAATGAGAACATTTATCGACACATGCGACATGCACGAGTTTAACTGCGACAGCAGAAAAGGTAATTCATATTGTAGCAGACAAGAGTCATGCTAATAAGTTGTAACTCATTTATAACTGGTAATAGGAAGCCGTGAAAGCTTAGTTTGTGATGCAATAATATACGTCTTCGAACTTCCGATGAAAGAAAACATCGTACACAAACCGAGGCTAAGAACAACGAAATTCGTTGATTCGTGATAATATACTTAGAGATAGAGATATACTTAACCAGTATTTTTTCCTTATGATAAAAGGAGAAAGTCAAATCCTAAAAGTAAGAACAATAACAGTTACTTTTCACGTCTAATATGTAAAATGATTTCAGTCAATATAAGTTTATAGTTATTTACTAACTCCATCATGTCTATACTATTGGTAAAACATCAAGAACATTTAAAACAATAGCAAATATGTAAAGTTCTTTTAGCTTTATTACAGACGCTATGGACAGCGCATATAGCAGTTGCCAGAAAAGTACGAATATAAAAGCAATAAAAAAACATATATTCAGTTTTTGATATTTCAATGGTTTTTAATTACTTAACAGATTTCAAACAACGTCCGATACACGAATGTTGGGTTACGTGTAAAAGAGGGAGATCGTTCAAGAAGCCCGAGTACCGCACCGACTGCAACCTTAATGTTAAATCAAATAGACCTTAATTAAACATATGTATTTTATTTATTTTTCAAATAAAAAACAACAAACAAATACTATAAACTACAGACATTGTCTTAGTCAACGAATTTCTCAATTTTTTATATTTACTACTAACCCTAAGTTTACTTAAAAAGAAAGAATTGTGAAAGGTTGAAATAGATGATCATATGTGTTTCATGATGAGAAATAAGAACAACTTGTTATCACGAGTAAGAAACGATGCTCAGCTTCATGTCACCAGTAATAAGTATTTAGCTGTCGGAGACTATCTAAACTAATGATGATGAAGGTGATATATAGCCCATGAAATGATTGAGGAACGTCTCATGAGCTATTCTATCTTCACGCCTGTTAAGTATTCAACCAAAGGCCCTGCTCATCTCGCTATTTTGACATTATAAACAATTGTTGAAATATTTCGAGAGCAAAAGTTACGGCACATAAAATTTTAAGTAACACATTTCAAAATAAAATAAGCACTAGAAATCTATCAGGAATTTTATATTAACTTTACGATGTATATGATCGATATAAACGAAACAAACAAAGAAAGGAATAAAAAGTATTCCAAAGAAAATACAAAGTAGTATTATGTGATATGTTGTCAATGATAGTGTTACTAACTATAGTAATAATTACAACACTACGGACCTGTGATGGCCATGTTGACAGTGCTAAGGTAACACCTATTTTAATTTATCATCATCTGTAGTCTACTGATGGACTTACGCCTCTTTGAGAGATTCTAGTTATTCTGAACTTCTTATAAATGTAAATGCACGAAGTTGCGGTTAGCAGCCATGCGCTGTTATCAAATGTCAAAAACACAATTTGGCAACTGCAGCATGATACCACCAGCTCCCAGGTAGACCGACGATGTGGTAGAGATCGCATGAACTCATTGCGTCCTTGCCATTGCACTGGTCCAGCTGGTAATCCATTGACGTATATACGGCAATGAATAATATTGGATGATTATGATATTGTTCTATCATATGAACCTCTACATACCTGGCCCTGATGCCCAGCGGTACCGGAGTCCATGCTGGCTGTATGTGGAGGTCTTTGGGGGAGGCCTATGTCCAGCAGTGGTCGTTGATCAGCTGATGATTATGATATTAAATATACCATGATATATAAATGGTATATCTTTAATATACCATTTATAAGCAAATATTTAACCTTGACTTTTGACATTTCATTCGCTAAAGTATCTAACATATTTATATTATCTAGCTAGACAATGAACCGCAAAATGTTGGTTTGACTGAATGTGGGAGGGTATTGTGTAGGCGTAGACGACTGAAACCATCTATACAGAGTATAAAGAAACTTAATATTTCTTTTCATAACAGATACACAATATACAATTATATAAAGCGTACAGCGCTTTAGTCTCTTATTTCATAATAGAACGTGGGTGTAGTTATTACCAGATTACTACACCAAAAGAAACTACAACTACACTAGTCCTTAATATTGGCCATATATATATATATATATGTATGTATAATATAATATGTTCTATATCTATTTATTATAAGTATTTACTATTAAAATCCTAGTAAATAGGTTTATTTGTATTTCATCTTGACGTAAAAAGTTAATCAAACTCTTGATAGTAGTAAAATATTCTTGTTATTTAACAATATAAAGATCTAAAGTGAATTTATATGTAATATTCTCAAAAATTGTTTGCGTTAAATTCGGTACTACTTCTATTACGACATCGGGTTTATTTGTTCCAATTTCCAACGGATGTCCTACACCGCGTGCCAAAAGGGGACTTCTAGTTTTCAGAAAGCGGGTTAAGTGGCCTTACGGACCAAAGTACGTGCGAACTAGGCGCCTTTTGTCGCTGCCTTGGTCCACTTACATATTTACACTTTGAATCCAGAACTAGAGATAAGCCACGGAAAGGTAGAGTCGTTATTCCTACATATTTAAAACAAAATAGTCTATTTTACATTTTATATTGAATTATCCTAAACTGTAATACCTTAGTGAGGATTTCATATGGGCTGGAAATTATGTCTTAGGGTTCGGATGTGATTAAACCTTTTTGGAGATTCATCAAAAAATCTAACGAAAGCTCCTCTGAAATCGCATGAGTTTGCTGTTGTGTTAATTTTTTTTGTTTTGAAGACACTACATGTAATTTACGATAAAATATGCAATCATATAGCAGTAAATATTCCCATAAAAGACTGATTAAATAATTTAATAATGTAACAAACATCAAAAGGTATTTATACTATATAAGTAGTACACCACAATAGTTACATTTGACTCGAAGAAGGAAAATAATCTTGTCAATGGCATTTCAATTAAAACGAAGTATATTCAATCTGAATATTTCTATAATACGGAGGTCTACCGAAATTTCTAATCTAAAATATGAAAGGTTATTTTTATAGGACCTCAAAAAGAAAGTTCCTAATTTTAAGATGAGGTTCTTTTCTTTTGTTGCTTTCTACTGCTATTATAATTAATTTTCTATCAAACTATCCAATTGATGATTAACTGTAATTATTTTCTAAACTCATTATAATACAAACGCAATTAAGTAGATAACTTTTATTTCTTTAAGCTGGAGGAGGAATGCAAGATCGCAGACATATGCCGCCACGATCAAGTGCCGGTTTGTGGGATTGATTCATGCGGAGAGATGAGAACATTTATTGACACATGCGACATGCACGAATTCAACTGTGATAGTAAAAAAGGTATTACTATGTTGAGCTATTATGAAGATATTCTTCTTCCTCTTGCCCTTTTCCCAGCTATGTGGGGTCGGCGCAGTATGTACCTCTCTTCCATATCCCTCTATCAGCCGTCATATCCGAATTCAAACTCTTCTTGCACATATCGTCTTTTACACAATCCATCCACACTTTCTTAGGTCTTCCTCTATCCTTATAACCACTTTCATTCTCATTACTTTCTTTGTTATATTAATTATGAAGATATTAAAATCATGAAAATACTTCAAAATTTTCTCGTGTGGCGGTTCACGAAACTAAAGGAAAGCTCTGTTTGTCCGTAAAGAGAAGTTGAATGCTTTAACTTCACTTAAATGTTCATAATTGATTCAAAACGGTAATAATAATAATGAATGATGACAAAAGTAAAGAAAATTATATTCTATTGCAAATTTCGTTATGTAAATATTTGGAGTTGTCCTACACGCAACTGCTGAGACCATTAATCTATAATGAGATTTATATTCCCATAGACGGCACATTATATGAACCACGATTCTTGTATATTTTATTCATTCCTTAGTTTGAAAAGACGTAATTTATTAGTAAGACAATAAAAGCTAGTATTTGTTTACATCTTATATAACTAGAATTAGAAAATATCTACTAGCGAATTACCTTCCAAATGAAGTACAGTGATATTTACACAACACTGCTTGACAGCAGAGTTAGGATCTACAGTGATCGCTGCCTAGACAGAACGAAAATTAAATAAAAGACAAGTATGAAAACAAACGGAGTACAAATGTAACTTTGCAGTTAGGTTGATTTGTAAATGAATGAGGTTAATAAAACACGAAGATAATGAATAGACAAAGAGAGAAAGGAGGGATTATTTAACATTTTTTAATTAATTAACGTCAAAAAGAACGTAAGAGAAAGTAAATATATTGTACTATAGGTTTCACCGTTTCTCTCTCTCTCTTTGTTCTTCATTCAATATGTAATATATAGCATGGAAACTGGTCTCTATGGTATGGTGAGTTCCTGAAAAGGCCCATATACAACCGTAGTGTACTACACTGCGTACTATAGCACAAAGAGGAGTAATAGAGAAACTGTATAAAAACGTATTTTCTCATTCTCTTACACACTGTAAACGAGTTTGTAGTTATCACTTTTTAGTTTCATAAAATTCATTTCTCACATTCAGTGGACAAATAATACTGCAGACTCGTACTGTGTTATACATTACAAAACTAAATGTAGGCAAATCCGCATGCAAACACTGTTGAATAATAAAATAAGCAAAGTGGAGTCGGTTTACTGAAATCAGGATTTATACATCATTTGCGCTTCAAAGTAAAGCTGCCGCCCACTTTACGGTGTTACACGTGTCGCGTGGCGCGTGTAACTCTGTGAAGGGTCAGCAAACTCATCGTCGTTATTTGGAGAAAGTTTACCAAGAAAATTGCTACTGTCACCACAGGATATAAATTAATGATACCTTTCCAAATAACGAAATTAACAGTACCTCCATTTACATTAAAAATATCTATTGTATCATATTATGCATGTAACTTTAAAAACTAAGATATTAGATCTCATTATCTCTGTAATTTTATTGGCCACTGAATTCACACCACAACTGTAATATTTATATATTTCTGCAGAATAGGACCTAGACGATTTGAGGATGCAAATACCTATCACCGTTCAATATTCAGAAACAAATGAAACAGTTCAAAGCATATCAGTCATGTGCAAGATCGGAATCCCTTATGAGTGTGGTTTTTGTTTTTAGCCGAGTGTTTCTGTTAAACGATGCTCTTTATCGCAACACACCAAACTAATGAGAGCTATAAACCCCATATAAATATAATGCAAATAACCACCGCACGTAGTTCAGGTTTAAATGGTTAGTTCTTCACCTAAGCTTTTCTCTTTATTATTACCCGTAGCTAATGCAAGCCGTCATATATGTATTCACTTACCTTTTTATATCTTTGTGTTGACTTCTCGCAGAAATTACTATGTTTTGTTGCAATATTTTATCTGTATATACCAGCTAGATAAAGGTGGAAAATTACTATACAAAGCAAATGCCGACCCTTGTAAATGTTTGTATAATATATAATATAACAAAATGTTCAATACTAAGTGAAACTATTACCTATGTATACTATACCTAAATGACCCATATGAACCCCTTCAAACGACAGCTGCTCGTGTCCGACGGTATTGGAAGCCATGCTGACTGTGACTTGGTGAAGGTCGCTGGAAGCTGCTGGATGCAGGCATCGCAGGACCGATCGATATGGGGATCCGGCAGAGGAAGTCTATGGGCTGATAATAATGATGACTTCGTTTCGTATAGATAGTTAATGTATAAACTACGACAAGCCTTATACAGAGTATTCATAAATGACTATCATTTATCATTATTTCATACAACAATAATTATTTTAACCAATTTCTTTTTATTCCTCAGATTTTATTCAGAAACCCGTTCACGAATGTTGGGTAACTTGCAAGCGAGGTAGAAGTTTCAAGAAACCGTTGTACGGAGAAAACTGCGACAAACAGAATCTAGTGTAGACATACTATGTCCACTACGTATCTAGTGTAAACATACGACGTTTTATCAAAACAATTTTTTATTATATTAAATAATTCGATAATAAATACGAAACAATAACTTACAATACGCACTTATTGCTTCGAGATCATTGTACGTATATTAAACAAACTTAAATAAATTTTAATAAGTAATCACTTATTGTTAATTAGTCTATGACAACAACAACGACATTTTAAAACTTACATAATGTGTATTAAAAATAAATAATTATCGTTAAATTAATTATTTATAATGAAACTAATCCATAACCAATTAACATATAAAGAACTAATTATACCAAACACCACGGAATTTAAGCTTAACAATGTAAATTATAATAACTTATGACTTAGATTCACTACATAGATCATAATAAGTACTAAGGTATACAAGGTGACGTTAACTTGATGCGAACATTATTTACAACTGCTTTAACTAAACAGTTAATATAGCAAATATTATCTAAAACTAAATGCTATATTCAACAGTTATAACTAGAAACAAACTTTTTAAACGTTTAAGTAATATTAATATAACAATAGTAATATATCTAAATGTTATTATTTACAGGGTTGCTTAGTATTACTTATACATTCGTTGTAAGTAAAATAATAAGTTTATGATTAAATATGGTAACATTATTAAATATACATATTAATACAAAAGTTATACTAATTTTACATATTTACAAAATGAATTAGTATGGAAATATAAATAGCTTTAATGGTTATCTAAAAATCCGGCATTTTTAACAATGTTATAAATTCTCTCCCGCGGAATCTTCTCCGCCTCGCGTTCTACCACTTGCATCTCCTTCTTGGTGAACCAAGACTCCTTGGCAAGACCAGCAGCGATGGCGGGGTTATCGTAGAAGCTTTTGGACTTCAAAAGCTCAGGTGGGAGGAGAGCTTCGCTCGCTGCGTTCAGTTCGACAGCCGGATGTGGCTGAACAGCAGGTACTGATGGTTGCGCATACTGTATACCGATTGGCTGCAACGGCTGAGTGAATATCAAGCCTGGTCTTGCTTCAGCCATTACTAAGATGGCGGCCATGATTATTAAGTTCCGCATTCTAGTCTGAAATGTAATTAACGTCATATATAATATAATTACATAAAACAAAACAGTTCACTTAAATAGAAATTATAATTCTATAAATATGAATAATGATTCTTTTCACTGTAGTTTAAAAACAGCAAAGTTTAAAAGATCTAATACATTTTACAAGTTAGACAATAAAGCGTCCTATAAAGACCGTCTATAAAGCGTACCGTAAAACTTTAAAGTACATTAAGACGAAGACATTTCTTCAAAACACTCGATGTAGCCGTCGCCAGAAGAGTTGCCAAGTTTGAATAAGATTACTCTAGACTGTTCATATTTACGACGACCCGTCTAAGTAGTACATTGCCACGAAACCACAGTACATTGCCATGATATCAACAGGCGCGAAGTTCAGTCTTTATTACCAGGCATAATATTAGATACGATTTTAAATGAAACTGTAGTAAAACAATAAAGTTAGATATAGCATTTAATGTTACTAAGGGAAAAGAAAAAGAAAATCAATGAATAATTTATCCGTTTTTCTTTTTAAAACCTTTGTTTTTTTAAATGATTAAGATATATCATCTAACTAATACCATGTGCTATAAAGAAAACTGTAAAGTAATACATAAAAAAAATGTCTATTCTATTACTCCTTACTTAAAAGAAAATTATTATAGAAAATTAATACGAAAAATCTTGGAGTACAAAGGGAAAATTATCTTCAATAATATATAACCTACGTTTTGTTATGATTACTGTATGACCTAGATACAACAATACAATACGGCACGGCGAGCGACAATTTACATTTAGTTCTAGATGTTCCACTTTCTGATGGAAGACTTTGAAGCGACTTTTAACGAATAGATAAATAAGACAGTTAAAATATTAGTTAGTATGAATACAGTACTGAACTAAACGAAGCTTGTAAATTGTCCATGTTATTATGAAATAAAAGTGAGAAACTAATCATTACCATAAATCGTCTTTAAAAAGTTTCACAAACTGATATATAATCACAAGGATTAATGGACATCAGAAGTATTTATAACGATTGCTTTTCTGTTAATATAGCATATATACATATACATATATATCTCGCCTCATTCCCAGTGGGGTAGGCAGAGAAAACCTCTCTAAATAAATATAACAGACGTATTATTTTATTTCTTTTCGCACACCCTTATATCACGCATAGGAAAGACCTGTCACAACAACTCAACTAACCTTAGGAATAACTTTTACAACTGAAACGTAGGTCACAAGGATTAGTGGAGTGGAGTAACATACGGTTATCTATAATACTAATAAAACACTTAAAAAATATCCATCACAACAATGTAAGGAATCGTATCAAAACCAAACGCACTGTACGAAACACAAAGAGTACTCACATTCACAAAAGTCACGGTCACATACAGAGCAGCGTACTGTTAACTGCGCGCGCGCAACTTCTGCATCCGATATAAATAGTATTTACTTCGGAACGTAACCTTCCTGCTGCTTCCGTGATATCTTGGACCTCTCATTCCATTTACATCGCTCAAATATTTACAGGAAGTTAATAATTAACGGAATAAGGAAGGCTTGAAATATTTGCAAAACGATCAACTTTGAGTTGCGGTTCAACAGGTTGTTATATAGACGAATTCTATTTAATAATAAAAAAAAACTAGTTTCAGAAACAATTTACCGGTTCTAAAAGATTTAATATATCAAAATTGACTAACGAGACATTAATCTTTTTGTTTATTGATAATTTTTTTAACTAATTTATCTGATTGAGAATGTAACATAAAATTATATGTAGAGAGTCAACATTCAAAAAACTTGTTTTATTTATATAACCGGCATTTTTTACCTGTAAATCTACAATTCATATTATACTAATGCTGACTGATAAAAAAGTAGTCCATATCGTTAAGCACATAGACGTTGGTCTAAAAAAAGTATAATTTTGTACATTTTCTTTATTATAATAGCAGAATATTCTCCATACATGACACAATAAAGCCAAGCTTTTTTAAATTACGCAAACACTGCTCGTGCAAATGACTAATATTAACTTTGAAATGTTTCATTAAAAATATAACGCTTTATGAATAGAAAAATTTTCACTATAAAGCATCGGGTAAAATATCCATTTCAACCATTCAAATAATGCAAAAAGCGCCTTTGTTCTCTCTTAATAAGCAAACACTTTGTAACTGAATTAGCTGTTTATAGGGGAAAAATGAACGTTGAAATTTTAAGGCTTTTAGAAAATTGCAGAGCATTTTTACTCTATAAGGGCATTACTTATTACGTTTATAACCTTACTTTATATAGACAAGCAAACAACTTAATAATAAATAATGTTTTGCTATATACAAGCTCTAAGGCATTTGCCCAATAAGTAAACTGCTAGAAGTTCACTGTCCAGTAGACCATATACGTTACTAAAGATCAGCATCACAACCCTTCAGACGATATTACAATTAAGTCTAAACTAGTCTTACTGCTTTTGGAAATTCAAAAATAAAATTAACCTAACAACTAACACCATTGACAAATACGTGTATATAGCATTGGATTGATAAACATGATGATGATAAAAACCCCTTAAAATTAATAGTTAGTAATATAATCCCAGTTGTATACATGTAATGAATTCTACAGTAGATAAGGGATAAAAACTGATCTCGTCCGCAAATCAGGTCCTTATCAGCCCTTCGTTATTGTACAAATCCACTTTAATATAGAAATTTTGTAATTAAAATATAGCAAGTATCTTAAAATAACGAAAGCATTTTTTACGCTTATATTCTTTTTATCTATTATGATAATTTTTTCATCGATAATATAAATTGTAGTAATGACATATTCATCATCATCATCAGCCGATACTCGTCTGCTGGTGGACATATACCTTCCCCAATTCCCTAAATTCGCACACGATCGGATAAGTATTCATATGGAGGATTTAAGCCATTTTACACCATGCTGTCCCAAAGCGGGTTAGTGAAAGCGAGTCTACTGAGTTGATTATCAGGGTGCACCACGAACAGGTGAGGTTGGCTTGGATCCAATGTTGTTGTACGAGAACCCTTACACCCCCTTCAATAGACATAAGACTAGATTCAGTCTACACAAAATAATCATGGATCCATTAAGCAAAGTATCGTTTTAAAATAGTAATACTTTTTATTTGGTCATCAACTATGTATTACGTTAGAATCATAGAAGCCTTATTGTAATATGAAGACATGGGATGAACACTGATTTGTGTGTTCAGTATATATAAACACTAGCTGTTCCCCGGCCGTGGAAATATATGTGTCTGAAATATTCCTTGAGAGGAAACGCAACCGCAAATGACTACATCAATCGTTACTATAGCAACAATAAAAAGTTAATTAGAAATAAAATTATGAAGGATCTATGAAACTCAAAAAATAAATAGTCTATAACCATCTGTAAATCATTCCGCGACGAATGCTTGTGTTTCCATCTCCATACGTTCACTAGTTTTCACATGATTAGCGAACAAAGGAAACTCATTTTCATTATATATATATACATAGATATGAGTAATGGCTTTTTCCATTTAAAACACAAAAATATCGGCTGAAAGCCGCACCACGCCTAAGGCATCCCCGACCTCATATCAAGACTGACCTGCTTAAGTTTGCCAAGTCTTGTGCTATTCTGTATATGTTTGCTGAAATTTCATCGGTCTACAAACACACTAGCCTATTTCAACATGTTTAATCATTACTAAATATAAAAGATATACATCGTATAAGCTTATTTTATACAATTACAGCAAATTTATATGTCTACATATATTTACCGAAGATCGGGCTAAGAAGCATTCTTTGAGAGAGGCCTATGTCCAGTAGTGGATTGCCACGAGTTGTATATGATGATGAAGCTGTTGATGATAACATACATATACGTATATGTATATATAAATGTATATATATGTGTGTCTGTGTATAAAACGAAACACTTAACGCTAACCACAAAACATGCGGTCATTTTAATGATCGTTATTAATTACATACGTTTTAACGTGTTGGTTTTGTTTATGGTATAAATAATGTACGTGTCTCATTGAATATAATTATTGTTTGTCTATTTCTTATATATAACCCTTAAGCAGTTCAGTGTACTGTACTTGTAGATAATTAATGAATGAATTCACCTTGCACTATTAATAATAAAAGCCGGCAAATTGTTTCAATACGAAGAAGTAGATCGATGTGGATCGCCTTGCTGTCACTTCCTAGGACGTGTCATAGAATTTCCGTAGTAATATGTAAGGCTCCGAGGCTGTGTAATAAAGTTCTATATTGTTCTGAATACATTGAATATCAGTCTTTTTTTAATTAGTTAATATATATGCTATACCTCATTGTGCTTATCGCCTGAGACATAAGAGATTGTCTCGTTACCCTGGCAATTAAGCTACAACGCTCTTCTAACTGAAACACAGTAATATGTTTGGCGGGCACTAGGCGCTGTCCTTTGTAAGGGTTAATACGCACGGGCCTAATGCGGGTTGAAGGGGCTCAGAGCCTCGTTTATTGATTAGCAAAGTGCACCAGTAGCAGGTGAGATTGTCTTGGTTCCTATGAGTTATTGTGCGAGACACTTTATACCTCTATTTACTTACTAGAAGCAAATATTTATTGGTCAAGAAATCATTTTGATCGAGTGAAAGTGAAACTTTTCATGTTAATACGGTCTATGTATTAATTTATTGTTTAGTATATATTTTTACATATTATATAATAGTATATTTCCATATACAAATTTTATTTTATTCATTATTGTTATGTTTATTTAAATTTTATTATTGTTGTTACCTACTAAGTTTGCCTACGGTTTCTTTTTTTTTTACATGATTGACAGCAAAATGCCACCTTGACATTAAGTCTGCTCTATATCCGTAGTTAGGTTGTAGTTACATGAACGTTTACAATAACATACTAATAATTTTTTTTTTTTTATTCAAAGAAGCGACGAGATGAGCAGGACGTTCACCTGATGGTAAGTGATACGCGGCCCATAACAACGATAGTTAGAATGATATACACAGTACCACATTGTACTCTTCTCCTTAACACATATGTTAAGCCTCGTTACTTCAATAATTTCAATAGCTACAACGCCGTTTAAACCGGAACATAGTAATGTTTGCACACTGATGTTTTGCGACAGAAATAGTAGCTGCGTTGATACCCACCTGGATGGTCTCCGCCAACAGAAACTTACCACTAGAAAATGTGATGCTGTGTAAATATCGTAACATATTGTAACGGGCAGATCTTATCATTTACAAGTAAGACATCTTGTCGCAGTGTAAGTTAAATAAGTAGCATTGACATTCACTTTGTAAACGAAATTAATAACATTAAAAAACAATTATAAAAGTGAATTAGCCAACATAAAATTTATGTTAGGCGCCATTTTAAATGAGAAGTGATAGTGAACAGACATTTAACGGCGGCCATGTTTGGTTTTATAATGCCCTTAAATAAGTTCGATAACCATATAAAAACATGAAATGGGTTCAAGTTGAAAATTACTTTCAATATTATAAACTTCATGTTTTATAACTTTACTTTACTGGTGATATGTCGTTGTTGCCGGAGACCGTCTAGATACCTCAGCGTCTATTTCTGCCACCAAACAGTAGTAAGCAAACATTATTTTGTTTCGGTTTCAAGGGCGCTATAGCTAGTGAAATTATTGGTGGTAACGAGACAGCATCTTGTCTCAAGACGACGTGCGCAATGTGGTGCGGTGTATATCATCCTAAATAGCGCCACATTGTTATGAGCAAGCGTATCACCATCAGATAGATGTGCTGCTCGTCTCATCACTTCGTAGTATAATTAAAATAATCATTTTAGTTTAGAAGTTATTATTTTAATTTATTATGATTATTATCTTAGAAGTCAAATAATTTTTAAAAAAATTTAAGCTTTTTTGTAAAATTTATTTTCTTATATAACATTCGTTCAAACACATTTTTACTATTTTTTTTATATATATACAAAAAAAAAAAAAAAAACTGCTTTATATGATCACAAATAAAAAAAACATTCATTTGTACTTTTCCAAAACAAATATTGATAATTCATCATCATCATCATTAGGTGGCCTCTTCAAACTGGAGTTTAATATCTAGTGTTTATTGGTAATTGCTGGTTGGAATAAACTATAAAAAAATTCTGACTTTTTCTTTTATAATAACAAATCAGGCATACGAAGAAGCTACTTGACGGTGAAGATCTTTTATATACTCGTATCGCTTAATCAAACATGTAAAGGCATATTTACTTATTCAAAACAGCATTTTCACGGTGGACTTAATACCATAGGGTTATTCTTTATCTGTATACTTTAGGTTTGAGCAGAGAAACATATATAGATTCATTTTGTTATATAATACATAGATATATTACATTAACAGGATATGAATGAATATCATTCATGCAAATATAATTAGCATGTGAGTGAATCTACTAACTAATTTTCTTCAGTTACCATAAATATGCCGAATAAGTAAAAATTCTAGAAATCAGCATGTCCTATTGCAACAATCAACAAATCAAACAACACGTATCACATGACAAAAAGACCAGAGTAACTTTAAACGTAATTCAATACAATGAAAGCGATCAAGTAAAATAAGTGAGTACTTAATGATATCCAGGCCAAGGTCAAGTACCATATAATTAAATGCAGCGGTGAAGTTGGACCGATCTAAAGAGCATTGGGTGTGCTTTCGATCGATCGCGATTGTATTAGAGGGACTCTTAATAATATTCATGAGTCAATAGTATTAATTTAAATGACTTTGTTAGTTAAACCAGTGTCATATATAATTAATGTAGTATACAGCTAATATCAATAAATTAATTGTTTATTTTTGAGTTAGAAGTAATGATATGTATTAGGACAGCACAACGTATTTCTTTATTGGAATGCAGTTTCTAATAGAAAAATATAAGTTATAGCCGTTTGTATTTATATTTATGACAATGTAGACACTAATATAATTTTGCTTTCTACTCATGTACCAGTCTTTTACTAGTATTTTTTTAAAGCTTTATTCTTAATAGTTGACTAGTAGACTTGCCAACCTATAGGCTTTAAGTTCGCCTATTGTAACATTTATTAAGATGTACCATAAAGATTTTTAATAAATAAATATTTTTAAAATTCTGCAATCAACAGCATTATTACGAATCTAAATTGCAAGTAAAATTTATATCAACATTCACAAATTATCTGATCCTGTTTGTTATCCTGTCTGTATCATCAATAATGTAATCATCAATATATAGGATAGTTCTCACTATAATTCGCTAAACTAAGAGCTTATTTATATATTTTCCAATGATATAACTTTTGCGATAAAATTTAGTACTTATAAAATTCAAACTTAAATTCTACTTTTATCTAAACAACTACTATGTTACATAAAAATTTGTCCCCATTCTGAACTTAATCGATATATTTTACCGTAAAGTCGTTACTGTCAAACCCATTATCATCGATTGTTAACAAAACACGTGATAAGAGAAAACGGGTCGCACGAGAGCTGAATTTAAATTATATATTGTATATAATGCAACACTACGTGCAATACGTTACCTCAATCCACAAATCGTAAAACTAAGTAATTTTTAACACGACACAGACACTTTATGAATACTGTAAGCTTATCAAACTTTCTCTTGTAAAATAATTATTTACTACGAATTTAAAATAAACACATTAATCTCTATTCTCACATAAATAAAAACGATCTTGAAGCAATTTCTATTGTCTCATAGTATTTTTACTGGTGGTAGGTGTCTATTCTCGAAGGCAAGCTAGGTAGGAACTACCGCAGCTCCTTTTTCTGCCACCAAACAGTAGAGTGAAAAACATTACTATGTTTCGGTTTGAAGAGTGCTGTAATTAGTGTAATTACTGGGGTAACAAGACTCATCGTCTGACGTCCCAGGCAACGAGCGTAAGGTGTTGAAGTATAGTAAGCATTCTAGCTAACACCACGTTGTTATGGGCTAGCCTATCATATCATCAGGTGAACGACCCGCTAGTCTCGATGCTTAATTTAATAAAAAAATAAGTATTCACAACGTCAATTAACAAAGGCAAATAGCAAAGATGAAATTGCGTTTAGTAAGTATTTTGCCAACTAATAATACACGGTAAGTTAAATTTTATAGTACTAAACAAACATTAAATATTTGCAAACTCTCAGACAGCCTCTTAAAAGGGACAGCAGCTATATACTTCTACAATAATTGTTTTAACAAAAATAGTGTATTTCGAAAGCTGTGACTGACAAATTGTAGACACTTAAATGAAAACAATATTAATATTGGAATACATATATATATATATATATAAAATTTAAACAAGTTTTTGCTTAAATTCACACTTCGTATATATCTATTTAGTATATCCGTCACGTAGAATTGCATTGCGTCGCTTTTTAAATTCAAACGACACAAAAATACAAACATGTTTTACAATCCAAGTCTACATTATGTCAAGGCTTTAGTTTTCAACATTTTGTTCTTATGCAGTACAGACGGCAGTATAAAACAAACTTTTTACTTTAAACAATAAATCTGTGCATGTAATACACTCCACAGCCTAACAAGCATTTTTTTTTTTTTTTTTTATATAGTCACGCCTTTTTCCCAGTAGGGGTAGGCAGAGGTGAATAAACACCCACATTTCGCCAGATGTGGTCAGATTAGGTCCAGTGTAACAGGGGGCGAGCCTGTTGCCACTTTATTGGGACCACCACACACACACACACAAAGATGATATCAGTGTGCGGGTTTCCTCACGATGTTTTCCTTCACCGTTTTTGTATCTCGCTGTTGTAACTAAAGTTCACAAATGTACATAACTTAAATATTAAGTCATTGGTACATGCCGAGGTTTGAACCCGCGACCTTCAGAATGAAAGCCGCACGCTCTAACCATTAGGCCAGCGAGCTACAAGCATGCCGTCTGTATAATCACTTGTTAATTAGTTTTTATGAGCTTTCGGATAGTAAAACGAGGAAAACTATAAAAAGATTAATAAACATCGTGATATACCATTTTAATGCAAGTAAAGAAAATCTATTATGTAAAGAATAGAACTAGAAAAAAATAAGTTTTTCAATGAGAAAAAAAGTTCGAAATGCATATGTGTGTATTTTTATCAATATACTTCATAAGTTTGTCAAAACCAAGCCAGCAGCATTTTGAACAGGTACATTTTTTATTTGACTAACAATAATTGAATGACGTTAGTTATGAACACGGAATTTTCTTACAGTCTTCAGATTTTTGCTTTTTAGCAAGCATTTGCAATCATACAAGTATACCAGTGTGTGGAAAGGAAAAAAAAGAATTGAATAGGAGACTATTCCAAGATGAGTGTGACTTAATGGAATATAACTGTGATTACAAAAAAGGCAAGTAGCTTCCAAATGTTTCATAATTCATATTATGACACTATATAATATATATAAATGAAAATTATTTTTCAATTCAATACTTTTTTGTAGAATATATTGAAACTTCTTTCCTCGAGTGTCAAAGAAAAAACAAATATCAAACTATGTATATACAATCCACACACGATACCTCTATTAAATCTTTCATTTCTGAAGAGAAGTCAACTGAAAAATCCAATAATTCTTTTAATTCTACTATCGTGGAATCTTCGTCAATACGAAATATTATGTCAACAATTGAATCAGAATCTGGAAGTGGTAAAAATAAGCATAAAAATGAAAGTAATGGTAAATGTACATGTCATTTATTTACCACTAGAATTGTTAACGTAACTAAGACAAATATTAAAAACACATCAGAAATATTCACAAAACACGTAACAAGCTCCGATGAAAAAACAATTAAAATTACAAATAATAATGAAGTTACATCTCATATCACCGATACTACAGCACAACATTATAGTCAAACCGTATCACCTAAATCATGTACACGAAAGAAACTTACCACTCCATATTCACCACATGATACGCTATTTACAAAAACTGTAACAGAATCTGTAAACAACTCAGCCACAGTACCGTCATCAACAACAGTAGTTACTATCCAGCCTACAGAATTTACTCTTAATGTGACGTATAGCACACACAAGAATATAGAAACTAGACAAACTATTAACGATGCTACAAGCACTGTAAATAATAGTTTAACTAACTCTACCAATACTAATGAAAGTAAATTATCTACTAAAGAGTTTTCACCAGTTACATCAAAAATACCATGTGTTACTAAAACGTATCCAAAAGACTGCGACAGACCATTCTCCTGGGAGACAACAGCAAAAGGTGAAACTAGAGATTTTTATCAAATTTTGAGAGCTCGGTACGGGGATAGAATGAAGATGTTTAAAGGTACAACAAATTGGCCCAGGAGAGTAAATAGTTATAAAAATGTGATACATGATTTTATTCGTGATCGTCACAATGAAACTTAAATACATTTAAAACATAAAGACGCATGTAATTTTATGACCAAAATATTCTGTTATAATATGTATAACGGTAGTATATTGTTAGTTAACCAGCCTTGGTTATAAAGATATAGAAAAAAATATCCTTATCCTAACATAGTTCAAAATGGCCGGGTAAGGTGAGTTCTGACATTAAATGACATTTCCTTAGACCTTTCTTGCTTATAAAAGTGACGGCCCTCCAATATAACATTTATTTATAAGAGTTGTAAATAAATATTATCACACGACTTGTACTTACATATTATAGATTAATAATAGAGCTTTTAAGGTCGCATACAATTAGGTATTGGTGTTCTTGGTGTAGGGACACAAATTCATGTCACGGCACATGTAAATGTTTCTACTCGCGTAGGTTGCTTAATTATTTAATAAGATTAATGTTTCTAGCCTCGTGTACTGTCTTCGGATAATTATTAAAGTTCAGAGGTGAAAATTGTCAATACTATTCGCTTTTAATTTTTATCTTTACACCTTATTGCTTCATAACCTTTTAACTGTATATCTTACTTTATCAAGCATTACTCTCATCTGAAATTTTTAACAGATAAGTTTATTCAATGAACATTATAAATTAAATAAAGCAACAGTAATTACAACGAAGTATTCTAGTACTGAAAGAGAAATTCTACAATGAAACTACGCCAAGAGTCTTACAAATACTTCCTGAACTGCCCAACAAGCCGCTCATTAGTGAAGTGGCACGGCGGAGCTCTTAGAAAAAACAAAGGCATTGAATCTACGTATAAATAATCTAGATTTTTATGCGGGCTATGAGCAAGGCGATCAATTGGTGGTAACTTATGCTAGTTAAGATTTTTGTACAGCACCATTTTAATGTTATAGCTCTGAGGCATTGAATATCTACCCACTAATTTAAATAGCTACTGAGCTCCTTAAACTAATGTATAATATAAGTATATTATGCGCATATTACAGAAAACTATTTAATGTCTAATAAAGGTCGGACATAAGCAATGAAATTATTGTATGTCGTATTACCAGTTATATATAAAAACTTATGTTTTGATTAATAATACTTTGGAGATCATTGAGAGAATGGACCTAATGGAGGCCTTCCAGTTGATGATATAAAGGTATTAAAATCCCATCATATAATGAACAGTTGAAGCATTTTGTATTTTCATAAACAATGAATGTATTTTTATAAGAAAATAAAAATAATATTCACTTGTAACTTAAGTTCCCAGTCATTAATGACTAGAATAGTATCACAAGACAATAATATATTGAACCCGTTGACCTCATAGCCCCGTGTTACCGGTTCGATAAATTGCAAACGTACTTCCGTCCAATCTTCCGCAATTCAGGCGAATCGTTATTAAAATTCTCACCTAGGTACATTCTTTAGATTTTTCTTTTATTTGACGAAGTGACGACATAAACGAACGTTCACCTGATGATAACAGATACAATATAGCGATAGTTAAGGTGATATACAATTCATCAGTATCATATTCTGTTCATTGCCTTGAAATATAACATCTCCTCCGTCGTCTCGTTAACCTTGTAGTTTTACTAGTTACAGCTCCTTTCAAACCGGAACATAGTAACTGTTCAGCGACAGAAACAGGCACTGCGATAGTAACCACTATAGCGGTCTTTGACAGTTGAGACATGCGTTAGGAACCTCATCCTGATCGTCGATTAAATGTTACGAAACACTGATGAAGGGAAGTTGTAAATCCTTTTAATTTTCTATTTCTAAATGTGCTTTCAAGAAACTTCCATGAACTGTCTATTCAATATCTTGTGTTGAAGCGACGTAGTTTCAAAGTTTGATTAATTCGTTTATTCTCTATAACATCTTAATTACTGTCATTGTCGAGTCTAATTAAGAGAGTTTGTAGCTATAAATTATAGTACCTCGATTTATTATATTAATAACAATTTGACTTTTGCTAATTTTTTTCTTTTTATCTATAGTTTGCCGACGATGCAATAGAATATTATTATTGTTTTCTGATGGTAGGTCCATGTTTCCGGAGACCGTATAAGTACCACCGGATCTCCTATTTCTTACGCCAAATAATAGTGTGCAAAAGTTACTGTGTTCCGGTTTGAAATATGCTGTAGCTAGTGTAATTACTGGGGTAACATGGCTCAAAATTTTTCCAGGCGACGAGCATAATATAGTGCAGTACATATCATCCCAAGCTCCACGTTGTTATGGGCAGGTATCACTTATCATCAGGTGAACGTACCACATGTCTCGTTGCTTAATAAAAAAAAAAAACAATTTAGTACAATATGACTTTAAGGGATATTTCATTTTGTCATTAACAAATAAATATTACAGTAACGCAGGACATTTTTAACAATAATGTTTAGTCTGTTAATTCATAAATCAGTAGACAAGTGGTACATATGTGGTGGATTTTTTTTTATTATTCGATAGCATTGTCGACATTTCTATAACATTACGTAACACCCACGTACCCGAGGAATTGATTTTTGTTGGCAACTAACCGTCGAAGTACGCATGCGCGAAAAGCTTCACTCACACACACACAATTACGACAACACATATACGTAGACTAACTTGTGAATGAATATTAAACTCTATAGTCTTAGCAACTAAGGTTATATTTCATTAATATGTTGTTATAGTATTTTTAGACTGTTCATACCTATTATGGAAAATACCGACGCGCCCTCTTCCATACACATCCGAAAACCTATTCGTAGAAGGTTTTGTGCTTCGCTCTGTATTCGATGAAAATTCATAAAATTTAACAGCTTAACAGCGTTTCAGTTATTCTTTTTAATTATTAACACTAAAAGAGTGTACGCGTCATCATTTTCAATTAAAATAGGGGTGCCTTTGTCTATTGCAAGCTCGACTAAAAATAGATCACCGCCCGTCATACTCGGGAAATCGAGTGAGCCCTCCCCATTCATAAAATACATTCATTTGGTGTTCAGCTGTGGTGGTATATAGATCTTGGAGAGACTACATCATAACTTTTACAGTGAATGAATTACTATTTAAATAATATTGGACGTTCGTGATCGCTGATCGATAAACTTTCCTCCTATTTTTCAAGCAGACAGAGCAAGTAGAAAAAACACCAAAAAAAAATGTAAGTATACCTTGTCTGACTTTGTGTTACCACTTGTTTGTCTCTACTTTTCCATTTGTTTGTCATTAATTAAAGAGAAAATTTCAAAGAAAAAATTTTATGAAAAAATTATACCTGTGTATAACATCCGGATCAATAATATGGTGACAGCTGTCCCTTGCCAATATATTATACAAACTAGGTCATTCAGGTCATTCGGAAATTATTGAAAGTAACTGATAAAAAGAATTTAGCATAAGTTTATAGTTAATTTGCTAAGCAGTTTTAAAGAATTGTTTCAACGCCGATGACGCCTGTTGAACATGAAATTATCTTGTTATAGCTGAATAATGGACGGTGTGGGAACAAAGGTTTTAGTAATAAGAAAATTATTATAAAAAAACCTTTTGATAACTAATTAATAGACAAAATTGTTGACTATATTTGTACATAAAATCTATTATAAATTATATTGTCAAAGATGGTTATTACTAAATAGCAATTAGTGTTAATGATTTAGAATATTTTGTTGTTTTCAATTTTTTATATATTATATGTACTCTGATATGAAATGTACTACATACTTTGGAAAAAACACTTCATCGATTATTGACAAATGATACATCACAAATGCATGAATAATATATGCTATGTATATTCCTGTTTCAATCCAATTGTAAACATGCTGTCTTGAGGCTTTCTGAAGTCTTAGTAAGGCAGGTTGTTAGTATTGATTTTACTCAGTTCACCGCACTTGATATGCAATCAGTCACGTTACTTCGCCTTGTGACTTATTCTACCTAACGACGAAACCATTGCAAAGGTCTTTACATACATAATATTTGTAGCTGCCTTGATGGTCTCCGACAACAGAGGCCTGCCACCAGTAAACTTTTTTTCACTTATCGCTCCTCCATCATCGAGTCCATCCACCATCATCGAGTTAACTTCTTTACCAGGATTGTACCGTAAAATATTTACAATATCACATAACCTATCTATAGAATACGTTTACAAATTACATACTATTACAATTATAACGAGTTTGTTCACTTCTGTAATTATTTTAGTTTTACGTTTATGTACATTTTTCATAAATTATTATCGTAAACTGATTGATTTTTAATATTAATAAATAAAAAAAATTTGTGCTTTTACTTGAAGTCTATGTATTTAAAATCGATTGGTGAGTTTCATAAACTTATGACGTTAATTAATACGGGAAAGAAACAGAACAATAAAATTGTATTGACTATGATTCTCAACAAATGATCGTGATAATTTTATACAGGATTGTATGTGCCTTTTAACAAAGGAAAATTTTTTATTAGGTCATCAAAGTGACTTGATAGTCCTAGTTTAAATATTGCAGACCGCTGTAATTTTTAATAATAAGTTTACAAATCTTATTTAATTATTAATGATTGTTAGAATTAAAACAAGAAGAGCAGACAGGTTCGATTCAAATACAGACAAAGAAAGCTCGTTAATTATTAACCATTTATTCCGAAAAGCAGTACACAAAGATTTAATATTAAAACCAACCATTGAATTTACCAACTATGTTTTAAAAACTGATCATCATTTACCTAGACAAATTATTATTTTCACTATTTTAGTATAAATATGGACAAGTCCAAATCTAGCATTCTATTCTAAAAATCAAAAAACGAAACTTTAGATGTTTTTCGTAAGAAAAAAGAGGAATATATGTTAACAGTTAATATAGCTACCCATCCCTCTTGTCGCAAGCTATTATATGTCACTTGAGCGGCAACAACCCTGAACTTCATCTCAAAGAATGAGCTCGTGGAAAAATGAAAAAACACCACCTTTTGAATGAAACTTACTTTAAATAAAAACAAAAAATATATAACTAATGTGAACTAAAATTTCAATAATAAAACTTTTGTCATACTTCCCTAATTCAAATGAAGGAGAATCATATGTGTTATGTTTTAAATAGGAAAATGTGATAAATTACTGGATTGTAACTTTTGGACATGTTTTTGGGAACTAATGAATTCATTGCTCTTTTAGAGAGATAATATACCCTAGATAATGTTATTTATAGTTAAACAAACGAATCCGCAATAACTTTTAGGGCAATTCTCTCAGTCGGCATCATGTCGAAACTTTCGGCAAATGTAATCAGTTAAAGGGTAAATTACAAAATAAGTTGTGTGCGTCACTTTACAATTTTGAAATAGTTCAGGAACATATTGTACATAGACAACAATTACTTATGTATACTCGGAACTGTAAACCGAACATTTAATCACTAGTAGTATCATTTTTTTTTTCTTACATTACAGGGCCAACTATACATCAAATGTCATAGTTTGTTTTTTAATATTTTTTTTCTTTAATTGATTCATTAAATACGACATTTCCACTTAGATCCCGTTGCCAGTTTGAAGTGTAAGTGTGTTTGGCAAGCTGCCGTGAAAGCTACCTTAAGTTTTTAATGGGCAAGCCATGCAAAAAACTTGTAACACTTTTAACGTATGTTTAAATTTAAAATTTTATATTACGAGAATTGATATGATTTTTTTAAATAACATCTCTTACTTTCATATCGATATAATTCTTTAAATTTGTTTTAAACTTTAACATACGTTGAACAAACTATTATGAAAAAATGTAAAAAAAAATTTTGATAACGTACTTTTCGGTATAGCATATGAATTATATTTTAGTTGTTTAGTAATATACCTAAGTATTCCCATAAATAATTTTAAGATCATTACCTGACTTGGCAATTAGAAGATTTGATCTGTCAAATGATACCCTGACGAACTTAACCGGGCCGTAAATGTTGTATTACCGACCACCAAAATTTCTACTAACGGGTTTAAAGCGTGCATTCGACTGTAAAGCTTTACAAATCTACAGCAATAGTACCTATAAACAAATTAATTTCAATCCCTTTTCCATTAAGTGAATATCTATCTCACCAACATTCAAATGAGAATCATTCGCATGATGTGAGAAATCGAAGCTCGAGGGTTAATTCGTTAAATTGAACTGAAGCCTCGCTCTCGATCTGTGTTCGCATACTAGACACTAATATTTTCTGACCTGAATTATCTGTACCATTCACATGATACATATTTACGTGGCTACGTACGAAATTGCTTATTTATATTATTAGTACGCAACATGAAATACTCCGTTATCTTGTCCAAATGAGACGTAAATAAATTCGTGTAACAAGTTGTTCACTTCAACTTGGCAACTTGCCTATAAAAATTTGTAGTAAGCGGAAATAACACTCGAAAATACTGTACTTTATGTCAAGATTAAAATTTTACTTAATATTTACTCAATGAAAGTATTCACGGGTTTTGTGATTAGTAATATAGAATATTTAGGTGTTATAAAGGTTAACTAAAACATTAAAAAATTTGACAAAAGTACTTAAAATTGAATCATAATTTTAACATCAAGGAATAGAACAGCGCAATAGAAAGAGAATCACGTGTTCACAATAAACTTCTAGATTATTAATTTCCTTGATATATCTGATCGACCAAACACTTAATCTTTTAATATCTTATCATGAGATCAAGTTTGTAATCTGTATATGTAGGAAATATCCAGAGATTCATTAACTCATCACGAGATCTTCGAATCTATTAAATGTAAACACTCAAAATTTGGTAGATATTTCTGTCATTTAGAGGCCAGCTAAGAATAGATTTTACAAAATTCTTTTCCAAAGTGAATTACGGGAGTGCTACGGCCAGCAAAGCGAGCAGGGAACAGCTAATGGCTTTTGTAAAATTACTTATGTCACAAAGAATGTCTCGGATAAATAAGCTACTAAGATATCACTTGGTAATGTAGTGAATATCTTTACAAAGAAGCTTAAAATTAATGCCAGAAGCTTGAACTGTAAGATTGTTTACACAATGTTCCTCTTGCAAGCAAACGACGAACGAAATATCGTGACATTTACATTCCGCCTGTGGTAAAAAGATAATATCTACAATTCTTTTTATTATGAAATGAAAATGTTCGTCTATACAAACAAACTAAACATGAGTATGTATTTAATAAGACCAAATGAATGGCTATGTTTTTCATTACAACTATACGTTAAGACATTCCATTAACAAGATTACACAATTCTTATGCCAAAAAACTTACTCCTTAAAATTTGTTATTTGTTTTTCTCCGAGTAACATCCGAAAGGACAAAACAGATTTTGATAGTCCCTTTTAGATAGCTGAAGATATAAATAAAAGCTTTTTAAATCTTGAATAAGTTTTGCCAAATAATATTTGATAGACGTATGAACAAATTCAAACATTTGTTGCATTATCCAAAGCGTAATTTCGTATCAATAGTATTAACTTTTCGATTCAGCCCGGATGATGAATACACACCATTATACCGATTTTACATGGAAAATAAAGGACAAGAGAGGATTTGTGTTGTTTTTTATCTATATATTAAGTAGAATCAAAGTATTTTTATTGTAGTTTCCTTTAAAATACAAATACAGCTAAAAAGTAAATATACCTTGTGTAGTCTTACCATGTAATATTTTATATTTTTCATATTTATTACCTTACTGTAAAATGTTAAGTTATTAAACATTTAGAAATAAAAAAATTTTAAATGTTCATGATTAAATGTATGAAACGGAAAAGAAATTTATGTGCTACAGTAGCTTTCGCGGATTTCCCTTTTTTACGAGCTTACTAGGTCGAAAACAAGAATCGGCGAGAGCTCTCAAAGCCGGCGGAGGATGCTTCAAACAAGATACGAGCCTCAACTCTGTCGCACGGTTTGAGAGGGATAGAACTTTATAAATTAAATGAGAATCCCTGTGCCCTGCGTGCAGAAGTATAAAGAGGAAATCTATCAAAGAAGACTGTTTTCTTTTATATGTATTAGGTATTAGCATTTAACTAAAGAAACGGTGTCGATCTAAATTAGACGAACCGCCCGACGTTATTACGTATTGATTTCAGTAACTGAGTAACAAATATTATATAGATTACTTTTGTGATGATGCTTTCAGAAATCTGTTTATAGTTGAACTTCGTAGTCTATGACGTTATTAATTTTATTGCAGGGCGACCACAGAAGGCGGACTGGCGCCGGGTGGCGATGATATGCCAGTAGGCGGGCCGAAGACGCCTCAGCAAATTGCGGCCCAGCGTCGCCTACAGCAAACACAGGCGCAAGTTGATGAGGTATATTACAACTTCAAATTATTTATAGCCCAGTTAAATTAATTAAATGAACTTGTAGCTTCATTCTATCTATATTCATTTTTTATTAATTCTATAACAGGTAGTGGATATTATGAAAACAAACGTGGAGAAGGTGCTGGAGCGAGATCAGAAACTCTCGGAATTGGATGACAGAGCAGGTGAGACAGTGAATAATTAATTTTTGCATATTAAATACAATTTTTATAAAATACTCCTCAACAAATCTTTCGAGTGCTTTTAGCTACAACAGCGAAACATTACATTGATGTTAACAGATAAAAGTAAATAAGGGATGACTCATTTGAAAATATTCCACCATACATATTCCACCAGTACATTCTTCTGTATATTATGTGTACAATTCATCATTGTATATTATAATTAGAATACTACTTATTCTTTACACTTATATTATTATTTATGTACCACCTATCGATAATAACAGCAAGCTAATATTAGAAAAAACTGATATGAAATTAACTATATCTAATTAAACCTTAACTAGTTTTGTTAGTTCAAAAAGAGGACGAGAAAGGTTAAATTTCTTATTCTTGATATGTAATTACATGAATAACCAATAGTCGTGGCAGTACAAAACAAAATATTACTTACTGTGAATTGTACTATATAATAAAAGGTTCAACGACGCCATGGTTCAATGACACTAGAATTGATGAATTCCGTTAAATTTGCTTTAATTAAATGTATAGTATTCACGTAAACGTAAAAACTCATATTTAGTTGATAAACACATATAATATATTTAACATTCGTTGATGTTTATTTACAATTCACTGTCAACAGATGCACTTCAGCAGGGTGCCTCACAGTTCGAACAGCAAGCCGGAAAGCTGAAAAGCAAATTTTGGTTGCAAAACTTAAAGGTAATCTTGAGTACCAAAGAAAATGTTTGATCGAGACTAATTTAATTGGACACAGGCCTCTTTTCAAACAAATCCATCATAGATTTTTTATGAAGCAGTTCACAACTAGAGTAGTAGTCTTAAAGAGGCATATAAGATCTAGTTAAACCTATCATGGCTCTTTAAGACAACTATTATTTTATTTACCATGCAATAATTAGAGTGATGATATATCTAAAATGTGTTACAACGCTATTATTTACAGATGATGATAATCGCTGCAGTTATTGGCATCATCATTTTGGCTCTAATCATCGGTGAGTTATCTTGAAATTATTAACGTTCTCCTGCACATCTAGAGAATGTCGCTCTTATGTTCTTTAAAGACAAAAATACTTTTTAGACTAATCATACAATTATTTTTTCCATATTTTCAGCCAACTTTGTGTGAACAAGTTTCGGTAATCGAAGTTTACTTTAGAAGTTAATTGTTATAACTTTAAAGACTAGTTATATGACGTATGTTGTTATTTTTATATTTACTATGTTGATACTAAGCCTTTCTTGGTAAGTGGGCGTAACGTGTAATGTCGTTGTAAGTGTTGGCTTTATCTGTTATTATTTCACTTCCTATGTATTCGTACCTGTTTCTATTACAATGCTGTTTTCAAACCTTATATCTATCTGCTACTATAAGTTAACTATTAACTTTATTTTCTTACAACCGTTTGTCTTTTCTACGCTAGTTCCGATTACGTCTTAAAATTTTTAGGTTATATTCAATATTCTTATCGGATTAGGTACTTGGTATTTTGAGCATTTTATGTAAATAGTTAACTTATATAACTTTCAAGCTTTATTTTGCAGCGTTATTTCCTTCTTTCAAATTGCTCTAAAAATATTTAATTGTTATTATATAAACAATGTCAAATCGATGAAAATACGTCTCGCAGTAGGTTATAACCAATATAAAATAGAATTTATACATTGCTTAATAACAAAAGCGTTCTTATTGTTCCAAGAATGCGATGCTTATCCCAGTTTAACCCCAGTTTAGTCTTGCTTAATACAGGAACAAGTTGCAAATTGAAAGATTTTCATGCGTCTTAACAACAAACACATGCCGTGCAATGACTCAACTGTTACTACTGATATCACTTGATAATATTTAGATACGTATTTAAACTACGATGTTCACATTCTTTATTTTTTTCTAAACAAAATTTTGATGATAACATTATATCTTTAAAAAAAACAGTTATTAATTTTGGAAATAGAAAAGTTCCAATGTTGATAATTTTTTTTAATTTCCGTGTGAAAATCTTGTGTAAAAAAACAGGAGGACCTATATATAAAAGCTTAAAATGTGATAAAGTGTTATCAATGTATTTGTTATAACCAGCAATGAACAAACCTAAACGTATTTAATGAATTTTCGGAACTTAAAACAACTATATGTTTAAATTTTCTAGGTCTGTAAACACCCAACAAGGATAATTGTCGCGTAAGTATTTTTTTTATGTAACTTGTTACAGATTTAAAATTCCTTGAGGACCTCCAAAATTGGGTACTTTTGTTTGTTTTCTGCAGACAAAATTGATCCTACTTACATATATACTTAAAACATAACAATGTAAAGATTAGTAACTTCTATAACGACAACAAAAGTTACTCAATGTTTGGAGCTAACGAAAAGCGTCTTATATAATTTATTAGAAAGTTTTAAGGAAATTACCTAATTTATATCTTAGGTTTATTTAGGTCTTAATATCGTAAGATATTAAATATTGTTTTTTTTTTTTTGTTTCCTGTAAATAATACAGATTTGGTATATGCCGTTACCTGAATGTATTGCTCGAGTTTATTTATCCCACAAATTAGCAGTTGCAATCTGTTGCAGTTATAAAGACCAGTTTTATACAAACCACGATTGGTTCGAAACCTTCAACGAAAACTTCAAAGAAAAACAGCGTTGATATTTAACTGTGATCAACTTTACTGTGCAGTATAATTGCAAACGCGTTTTACTGCAGTATTTTATTAACCTTACTCTAGTAATAATATTCATTGGTTACATCGCTGAAAAATGTTTCAGGTGCCGTTCAACATCGACATAGTGGGTCCGGTAACATGTTTATTTTATTAGATTTAGCGTTTATTAAAATGTTCTCAATATTGATAAATAACGAAATATATTACTACTAATGTTAATAATCGAATCTAAAAATTATCTGATAACAATTATTTATCTGAATTGTATTCATTATATCAGTAACACAAATCACGCGTCCTTTGACTTCTTTTGTCACTATCATCAATACTGTGAAAAAAAAAACTGTATAGATATTTTTAGATGATCTTTTTTTGTTTAAAAATTTACCTTAAAATCAATCCTACCTAAACACTTAGACTTAGTTAAGGCTTATAAAGTTATACCATATCTCAGAGTTAATCTTGTGTTTTAAATTATAACATTCTATGTATGATTATATGATTATATATACATATATATATATATATATATATATATATATATATATATATACATATATATATATATATACATATATATATATAAATATATATATATAAATATATATACTTTAAATATATATATACTTTAACTATTACAATGAAATAACAAAATCTCGTGTATAGCTTCCAATTAGCATAAATTTAAATGTTTATTTTATTGCTTTATTTAGTCTTTGTATGATGTTCGTCAAAAAAAATACATTATATGGTACATTGTATTTTATTACCGACAATTCTTGTGTGTTACTACTCTTAATAAGCTATATTAGAAGCTTCTTTTAACCATTCGACTTACTCCATGTTAAATGATACTTCTATACTTTCAGAATATTTACCTCTTTATAAAATCATCATTTTGAAATGTTTATATATAAAAAAAAACATCATCATCAACACCTTAACTTCGATCGGAATGTATATCTGAATTCAAATCTGGAAATAATGCTAAATAAATTTTCTGTACTTTAAATAAGAAACAACGAACGAAAACTGTATACAAATATTTATCTGCCTTCTTCAACTAAAATTTATAAATGTTCATTTTGAAAATGGTTGATTGTAGCAGTTTTAACTGCGTCTGTGACTTGCTTTATAACGTAAAGATTCTTCATTTAATTCCTGGGCTATATGCTGTGGCATATCCTTGTATGTAAATTATTTTCGAACTTGCTCGCCTAGATACTATCGCTCTAATTCTATCACTATAATTGCAATTATCTGTAAGCCATAATCGAAAAACTATGTATTACATAAAGCACACAATATGGTAAATTTTCAACATATTAAAAACACAAAATAATAATTACATAATACGTCTGATGTAATAATAATTTCGCAAGATAGAGGACGATTGTATTGCACGACGATAATATTTAAATGACTACCGTACAAATGATAAATCGAAAGTACCATTACCAAATTTGCATTCAGAAACAAATCCGATCATTTTTGTCTGTATTTCCACTTGTTATATATAAAAGTTGTTATTTTTTTAAAATGTATTATATTACATTCAGTCAGGATTTATATTTGTATCTATCTACCTATTTTTTTCTTTTAGGTTATGTTTTATAAACTTTACTCGAATAATAAATTAATAATATTTTCACGTTGTTGTATTTATACCTGAAACATTGAAAAGAAAGAATTGTTTAAGTTTTTTAAAAAACTTCCGTTACTTTCAAATATTATTGTACCTTATAATCTACTAGTCCTTGTCTTTTCAAGAAAGCTCGCTTTGTTCAAATAGGTTTTGTGTTTGTGCGTATATTATCCAACTACGACGTTAAGCTTTTTGTGTTATAATTATGCACTGAGTTGTTGTTGAAATTTTTTTTTAGATATAAACTCTAGCTACTTATACCGATAGTATATGTCTATTAATATGTATGGCGATAAATCGCTACATATATCTGCCTCAATTTTCGAAACGCATTTATGTAAAGTTATTTTCGAAATAATAACTCCAACAGAACGATGCAGTTAATGGTGTTTCAGTAGTAAGTACATCAATTGTAACTTAAATTTATATACTACTACTTTACTTTATTTTGTGTTTCAAAAACTGAGGCCCAAAATCACTGTAAGGTAATAAAAAATACACCAGAAATGTATGTCAAGTATTTAGATTAAGGAATTAGCAATATAGCTTTAAAGGCATAAAATGTTAATTGAAAATTAATAAATGTTATTATAGAATAAGATCTTATTCAAATTTAAGCTATTATAATTTTATGATTAATGTAACTTGTTATTCTTTGTCAGAACAATATTAACATTTGTTATCGTTAACATTATATGTCTTCAAAACTATAATGCGCTTAATATTATTTGTCTAAATATAGAGATTGTGTTTTTTTTTTATATATTTCTTAACTTTTGGTAAGAACAAAAAAGAGACAAAAACTTTATATTGACTCAAGTTATTGCGATTTTGAAAAAAAACACAACATGAAAGTTTATAACATAAAGTCATGTTAACTACATCTCTATAGTTAGACTAATAATATTTCGAAATTAATAAAATACCTTATTAATTTGATTCAAATATATTTATGAGAAGTCTAGTACCTACATGTTACGTAGGAATAGCATTGGAAATAGAAATACATAAATTATAATAGCACGTTTTGATAGTTTTACGTAGACTCAGTTACTACCGCGATATATCAAAGAAATTTTGCTAAAACCTTTTAAAAATTGTAATTAAATAATAATGTAATTGATTAAAAGTTAAAAGCTGCATTTATAAAAAGTTCTTTTTTGGTTGCCATGTTTTAACTTGTAGACCAGAGGTTTATTAATATAGTCAATAAATAAAATGTGTTAAATGTTTATAACGTATATTTTAAATTCAAACGAATTACATTGTTCTAAAAAAAAATAAACATATTTGAATTATAACATCTTTCAAATAATATATCGAATATAATTAATAATTATTATTATAGTACATACAACATAATCAGTGTAATCATTATAATGCGGAATCTTAGATACGTTTGAGTCTTAGGTATACAAATATGTATGTACCGACCTATAATCTATTATAAATTATTGCTTCAGTGAAATAAAGCAACTTTCAATACAAATGACCTGGTATTTTTTTTATAAAAAAAATATTTGATAAACACATACACAAAACTGTACTAAAATGCCTCTAAGAATTTATTTATTTATTATAATTATTAAAGACTTAAAAGTTCTTAAAAATTCAAATTTTAAAATTAAATATTACCTAACCTGTGATATATAAATAGCATTATAACTGCTAATAACGACATGAAAGATAAAGTAATTACATTGTTAAAACCAACAAAACACAGTAATTAAATTGGTACAGAATACGCCTGCCCGACTAACACGACATCACATTCTCTACACAATCGCTGATATATTACATCTCGTAATTATATCTCGTTGTCTGTATCTTGTGACGTTGAAAAAAATGCATTTTATATTAAAAGCAAGTTAACTTCAATTGATATCGGACCTTAAAGTTCAAGTTATAACGAATGATATGTTATCCTTGTAGAAACTGTGATGTTGATCATTATTTTGAAACAAAAAACTTATAATCAGACATCACATTGAAGTTTGTCTTCTTGAGATACTACACACGCTGGCGCACGTTCTGTAACTTAATATCCTCTGAATGTCGTGACTACGTCCACCCACTCTTGTCTTCACGACGTTTCATCCACCTCGTCCTATCTCCGGCTACTTGAAGAGCAGCGTAAACTAAGGAATCAAGTGTATTGAGAATCAAACTAACCCATTAGGCTGCGGCCCCGTCGCCTATTTCCTTCTACTTTGTCAGTAACCACGAGTTTTTTGAGGTTGTTTCCATCTTTCCAAGCAATGTGTCCGAAGTACTCTAAAATTGAGGCAGGTTAAAGAAAGATTTGTTTTTATTTTGACCTTGACTAGTATCGATCCGTTGGTTTGTAATGCAGTCGATAGGATCTGGAAGATTTAATGTTTTTAATTTTTATAAAAATAAGCGACGTTCACCTGATGGTAAGTGCCTGCCCATAACAACGTGGCCATAGTTAAGATGTTATACACTGCAGTACATTGCGCTCGTCGCCTAAGACAAGATGTTGAGTCTTGTGACCCCTTTGTACCCTTGTATAGATAATTACATTAGCTACAACGCCATTACAACTGGAGCATACTAACGCTTGCACACTGCTTATTGGCAGAAATAGCCGCTGCGGTGGTATCCACCTAGACGGTTCCAGGTTACAGAGATTTATCACCATTAACAGTAGAAAAATACTGAAGTATCAATAAAAATTTTAATAACAAAATGCATTTCTACCAATTCCTGAACTGAATGCTAAACATGCTCAAGAAAATATTAAAAACATATATAATAATAACACTAACTTTAATAAAATGTAATCAAAAATTTTAACATTCAATATTTAACATATAATGTAAACTATAGCAAAATATTTGTAGAGAGCATGTATCTTTTGATAGTTTTTCAGATAAAAAAAAATAAATGTCAGAAAAGTGGAGTAATTGTCAAAGTCAATCCTCGTCAAAATCACGATTCATTAATAAATAAGCGGTCACCAGAATTTGAATTCATCTACTTAAATGTAATTTTAGCCTGTTTTGCGTGTAAATTCTAAAAAAAACTATTAAATGAACTTCATTAAATTTGTCGGCTGATGATGATGATGATGAAATTTGTGGAAAAAATTGTAACGAAAACATTTTCATATATATGAAATATTTTACAAATAACTTATGTTATCATTTATGCCATATTGATCTATTTCACAACATTAATGCCAGTGAAGTAAATATATAAAATCGAAATTGTCTCTTCAAGTTTGTTCTATAAAGGCAATCTTATCAGATATAATTAATAATACTAATAATTAAAATTAATTCTCAAATATTGTTCTTTAAGGTAAATAATGTTGGAATTACCTCGTATCACAAGAGCTCTAAGAGCACATACACAGTTGGATAAACCTCGCTGTCTTAAACCACCAATTGATTTCAAAACTCACAACCAGTCAATACTACAAAGGAAGTCACAAAGGTATTCAGTAATTTATATAAAAGTTTCTCCATAGATCAATTTTATTTAAATTTATATAATATGATCCAACATTTGTTATCCTATTGCCACATTGTATCACTTACCACAAGGAATTGGTTCTGCTTGTTTTGTCATTTAAAAAATGAAAAAATCCCTAACATTAAGAAACTTTGTAAAAATTTGCATGGGTTATATAAAGAACTACATATTTAAGAATAATTTTTGAGAACTTTATTATAAATATATAATATAATGTTTTCTGTTATTTAAAGGTATAAGAACTTTGTGGATATCTACAATTACGTTAAGGAAAATGAATCAAACTCAGTGGAACTATTAAAATGCTTTGATGAACTTAAAGAATGTTGCAAATATCTCACTGGAGATCAACCTGATGAAATAATTGAAGATGCTGCAGTACTTTCACTCAGAATGTTTCTGGACCATGACATTGTTATGCTCAAACATCTATCTCAACTTCGGCAAACTTTTGGAAATGTTATATCCAGTACAGCTAACAAAATATGTGAGGTAAATAGGTACTAATAAATGTTATGTGTCTATCTATTCATACCAAAATAATAATTTTTATCGAATTAATTTATATTTTCCTGTAAATACGAAGAAAAATCTTTTTGGTGTCACTAATATCTGGTATTCACTGCTAAATAAATTATGGGAAGAAATTTCAATGGATCTATTTATCTGTGCCAAAATTTTATTCCATAAATAAAATAAAACCAATATAAAATCTGAACAAAATGATCAATTTCACTGGCAAATGACTTTAGGTAAAATAGATTTCCCTTGCAAAAAAATTAAAAACAGAAATATATACTAATATTACAATGTCTTCTTGATTAAACTATTATTTAATAACAATTTGACACACTGTAGTTTTATTATTATTCATTATAATATTTTAGATTGTTACCAAGATATCTGGTGATATATCAGAAGAAACAAAAGTATACATCAGGAAAGAGATGCATGAAGATAATAAAGAAAATTTAAAACTCTGGGGTGACCATATTCAGTGTAACTATATACCGTATAAACCTGTAAAGAAGCCTCTACCAAAGTTAACAAAGAAACCTGCTACATCTAGTGCATTTGTTACCGACTTTTCTATGAAATATACTAATGAGACAGTTAACAGAAATAATGAGAGTGTCCAGAAACAAATGCAAGTTGTTCAAGTCAGTATAATGTGAATTAAATTTTTATTGTCAACTTACAACAATTTTATTAATTTATCTACATAAAGCACTAACCCATATAGCTTTTACAAAATATCACAATTTGTGAGAGAAACTTGATTTTTTTTGCATAAATTTTCAAACACTAAATATTAATTGTGAAATTAACATATTCCCGATCTTAAGAATGCTTTAAACTCTTATCTATTTTACATTTTCAGTATGGAAAATCATGGTTAGAAAATAAAGTCCAAGGCCTATATGATAATGATGCTGGAATGTCAAGTGCAGATATACTCCAATCAATAATAACCTTACTCAATTCTCCCAGAAGTAATGATGAAATGCAAAATGATCTTTTTGAATTGCTCGGCTTTGATAAATTTGAGTTCATTCAAGATGTGCTAAAGCATAGGCAAGAGATCACTGACAGTTTGAAAGCCCCACCTCCTCAACCATCAATATCAGAAAGTGAATATGATTGAATATTAAGTCATGTTGGTTCTTGAATATACATACATACATACATATATATCACACCTCTTTATTCTTGAATATAGTTTATATATATTAACATATGTATTAACATAATTGAAAAAACATTTTTAAAATAGTAGTCTATAGTATATAGTATATAGTAAAACCATCATCGGCCGATGCCGATGATGGTTTTTAATATATATACACATTGAAAAAGTTTTCCTATCGGATTAATTACAGTTGCTGCTTTGCTTCCTGAAAACAAAATGCCTCAGTATCTTTGTCAAGTATCTGTATTATCTGAACAGGAAAAGATGTTAGCCAAGCTTGTTAGAAAAGAAGAGAAAAAAGCTAAGAATATTAAAAAGATAGATGATGATGAAGAAGAACATGAGATCAATGTTGCCCAACTCAGAGCGAAAAGGTATAAAATCGACCCATTCTTACATAATTATTAGTAAATTTTTAAATATAATTTTTGTTGTTTTCTCATTTCCTATATAGCATTGTAACTTAATGGTGTACTGTCTTCTAGTTTGTGGGGTATTGTAGGTAATGAAATTACTGGAGTAATGAGAGTTAACATCTTAAGTATCATGGCAATTAGCTGCAGTAGTATATTATCCAAACTATCATTACATTATGATGCGCGGACTTATCACTTAGCTACAAGTGAACATAGTACCCTTAGCATATTTTTTTTATTTTAAACATTTAATTATGAAATTTTGTGATTGTATGTACCTGAAATTTCAAGACTAAAAAATCATTAAAATCAGACCAAAAGGTAAGGGTGTGTTACTAATTAATTTAGTTAGTCGAAAATACTATTAACACATGCAGGGTTGGATTTTACATGATTTTTATTTCTTTTTTTTTTATTTACTCCTTTGCTCAGAGTGGTAATATAAAGAAAAATTATAACTTCACTTAAAAACACCCTTATCATAACATTAAATAATACTCTTTCAGGATAGCAGAGCTAACTAAACCGGTTGTACCATTTTCCACCTCTAAATCTGCAAGCAAAATTGATCCGATATTACAAAAAATATCATACTTTCAAACTAAAGTGCAGTATCCAAATGTGTATGATTCCTCTATTGAAGCAAAAAATGCTGCTGGTGAATTTTTAATTTACTTAAATGTTTAATAGTTTTAAATAAATTGTAATACATTTTTTTACATGTGGTGTTTTAGTTTTTATTGTTAGATTTTGAGATATTAGGCCCATGGGAGGTAAAAACGCAAAAAAAAAATTATTCATTCTTTATTAACTAATTTTACAGGTTTATTCACAAACAAACTTGAAAAGCCAAAGAAATTATGTTGCCATATCCTTAGTCATACAAAAACATAAATGGTCTATGTTCAGCAATGGATAACAATAGACTGACATAATGATAATGATTATTGCCCATTTTCAGGATTTGTATCAGGTATGAAGCTAATACTCCCAGAAAATGCTGTTAGGAGAGATAATAAAGAATATGAAGAGGTTCTTATACCTAAAAATGACCCACCACCACTGGAAGTTGGAAACAAACGCGTCCCTGTTTCCGAATTAGATGAGGTAATAAACAATTGAATACTAGAAATATAGGTGCTTAAAAGCAACCGAAACCTGTGCTTAATAAATAATTTAATTATCTATATAAAATCAAATTTTTAGTAGAAAAAACAATTTGTATTAAATAGTGTTAATTTAAAAAATAACTTTCCTTCACAGATTGGACAAATGGCGTTTGAAAACATAAAAGAATTAAATCGTATACAATCAGTTGTGTTTCAAACTGCGTACAACACGAACGAAAACCTGCTCATTTGCGCACCGACTGGGGCCGGCAAAACCAACATTGCTCTGCTTACCGTCGTGCACCAGATTAAACAGCACATAGAGAACGACGTCATTATGAAGAACAAATTCAAAGTAAGTGAAAATAAGTAATGGTTATGCTATAATGTTATTTGAAGCTGTGGTAGGTGTTTCTGATCGGAGATACGTGGTACCTGCAAGTCTTTTCCCCACACAAATTGTTTCCGATGAGTAAATCATGAGTAATCCAATATGTCCCAAAAGCAACAGCTTTCATGTACTTTTGACATCCATCATCCAGCAGTTGGCCAGAGCGATAAAAGACCGCTATTCCATCTGCAGGAACATTAAGAGGGCTATTTTACTGCAGTTGTCTAATACTAACAAGGCAAGTTTTTTTCAGATTTAGATGTTATTTGTAATCCGTAATATCTTCTCCGAGTGCAACAAATGAAATGATTTTTTTTTTTTTTCTTAAGAAAAGTGACGAAACAAGCAAGACGTACACCTGGTTATAAATTATATTCTTGCTGGCGCTTGTTAAAACGATGTACGCCACACTACATTGTAGTGCTCTTTGCTATTAAACAAATGATGTCTCATTACTCTAGCAAATTTTTTTCAACCACCAATTTAAGTCTCCACTGTTGGGGCACAGGCCTACTCATATAATAATATAATACTAAATACATACATATATAATAATAGTAAATACTATACTTATATATATTATTTCTTAAATAGATCATTTACATAGCGCCTATGAAAGCTCTCGCATCTGAAATGACGGCTAGCTTCGGGAAACGCTTGCGCGGACTAGGCATCGCAGTCCGGGAGCTCACCGGGGACATGAAATTAACTAAAACGGAAGTGCAACAAACCCAAATGATTGTAACTACCCCTGAAAAGTGGGATGTCGTCACAAGGAAGGGAGCAAGTTAGTTTCGTTTATTCCTTTACTAACAGTAGGCAATTAGTATAATATTAATTAGATTTAACACGCGAATATACTATGTTATCATCAATACTGTAGCGCTAGTTAGAATGTTTACACAATACTTAATGACGCACGACGCCATTATTATTCTAACAACTGGGCTCTTGTCTAACCAAGCCCACAGTCGCCAAAAACCTTCCATCTCCTTATGTTATCAAAAATAATCATTTTTTATTTTTTATAGCCGATACAGAACTGGCCTCTATAGTAAAACTATTAATAATAGACGAGGTGCACTTGTTGCATGGTGATAGAGGGCCAATCGTGGAAGCGATAGTCGCACGAACACTGCGCCAAGTTGAATCCACACAAAATATGATAAGAATTGTAGGTCTGTCGGCGACATTGCCGAACTACGTAGATGTTGCAAGGTAAATTCATTTAATTTTTTTCACCACAGACGAATAACTAGATTGTAATGTAGATACATTCCAGATACGCTTGACTTTATTCCATATAGTGTTAAATGACAATAGGCTATGGATAATAAAGTGTGCTTTCGCACAAAATATTGTACATCATGAGATCTACAATATTTTGTGCGCTACTACATATGAATGTAGTAGCGCAATAAAAAAGCAAATTATAGACGATTTTGTTCAACAGTAGACATGTATAAACTGAAAAGAATTATATTTTAATTTATTACTCTTATTTAGATGAAACAATCAAGAAGACTATAAGCTATTAGATGCATAATTTTGCGAATAGCCTATACTTATAATTAACACTTAAATAATTTCTATTAAGGTTTTTGCGTGTGAATCCAAACATTGGACTTTTCTTCTTCGATTCGCGCTTCCGTCCCGTGCCTCTGGAACAACAGTTCATCGGCGTCAAAGAAATAGGAAGTGGCGGCGGCACTCATCTCAGACAGGTAAATTTTAAGGCTATCGTATTGTTTGTGTTTTGAAACACCCCAGTCTATATTATTTATCTATTAAGTTATCTTTGGTCTATGTCACATGACCACGAAAACCAATAGTTATGGAAACATCTAAATTCTGTATCGATTTAAACTCGACTTTTTTTTTCTGCTGGAAATTCAAGCTAAGTATGGGTTAATTACATTCTCACCAAAATAGAGTACAGACCGCCTTTAATCGAATCATCATCATCAGTCTATAGATTAGAGACTAGTTTAGAGACGATCGAATCACGATTTAATCTAATGGCACGGTTTGTTTGTCTTTGCATTTATTATGTGTGTGATTTTTTTTTTTGTAATTTGACTATTTTATTTTATACAATAACACGATCACAGATACAGTCGATGAACGAAATATGCTACGACAAAGCAGTTGAAATGGTCCAAAAGGGTCACCAGGTGATGGTGTTCGTGCATGCGCGCAACGCAACTCATCAGACTGCGATGATACTGAAAGAGATCGCGCAAAAAAAGGGCCACTTAAAGAACTTTGAGCCAGAAGACTCTGGCGGCTTTCTTAAAGCAAAGAAATCGATAAGCAGCAGCCCCAACAAGGTGTTGGGAGAGTTGTTCGCATGTGGGTTTGCGTGTCACCACGCCGGTATGTTGAGGAGTGATAGGTAAGCATTTTAAAGTATCTGTTATAGGATAATTACAAAACTTAATTGTAAAACCTTCATGGAATCCAAAATATTTTTGTTTGTTTGATTTATAATTTAGAGAATCAACTAGCCGGACACCGTTTAGGTAGGTAGTATCATAGCTCCTATTTCTACCACTAAACATTAGTGTTTAAACGTTACTGTTTTCCGGTTCAAAATGGGCTGTGGATATTATATTTACAGGTCTAACCATACCTTAAATCTTGTGTCATCGAGCAACAAGCAATATTTGGTACAGTGTATATCATTCTAAGTAGCGCTACATTGATAAAAGTGTGCAATTACTATAACGTCTTGTTCGTGTCGTCGCTTAGTGGAAAAAGAATAGTAATGTTTGAGGAACAAATAACATCAATGTTATGGCTATTCGTGCAAGAGAGGTTAGGTTAAGCGGTTAGGAAATACATAAATCTCAAATATCTTTCACGGCTTTTATATTTCCATTCTTATAACATTCCAGGAATATGGTTGAAAAGTATTTCGCGGAAGGCTATATAAAAGTTTTGGTCTGTACGTCTACGCTTGCCTGGGGAGTTAATTTGCCTGCGCATGCTGTCATTATTAGGGTAAATGTCTTAATTTTATTTAAAAAAAAAAAACTTCTACATTATTTAGAATGGATCAAAATTTATAATAATTTCAACTGACATTTAAAAAATAGAAAATTATATTTATACAGTAAGAAATATTAAGATTTGTAATCAGTAGTAGCTTGCTATGTAATTCACCCTATGGGTTAACGTATCAGTTACTGTAAGATGAACGCCATATTGATCTCGATACTGTCATGGAGATATAAAATTTATGAGCATTATAAAATGTATTTTTACATATTTGTTATCAGATGTTATTTCTGTCGAGAAAACATATTAAGTGTTTATTTACTTCTCTGGCACAGCGACCCAAAGAGAGTCCTGGCCTCCGACACAAGAGAACACCAGAGTTATCTGTCCCTATATCATCATCAAGTGTTTACTTTGTTATTAATCTGTCATAAATTTTAATATTTGAATTGATTAATTAAACACAAAGTTGGTAAAAAATTATATAAAAAAGTTCTCATTAACAAGGATTTTCTCGCGTGTTTATCTAATCAGGGTACAGAAATATACGATCAAAGTCACGGCACTTTCGTCGACTTAAGTATATTGGACGTATTGCAAATATTTGGACGTGCTGGACGACCTCAGTTCGACACTTCCGGCACCGGTATCATCATAACTACCCACGATAAGTTGACGCACTATTTGAAGTCCATGACGAATCAATTCCCCATCGAGAGCAACTTCATCAATTTACTCGCCGATAATTTAAATGCTGAGGTAATGTAAACACATCATTACATCTTGCTTGTTTCGCAGATATGATTCGATTTTAAAAAATTTACAGTATTAAAATAGTAGATAGCCAGGCGGTTTTGATAAAACTCTAACAACAAACAAATTCATGCGCTATATAGTTTTATTTTTACTATATCACCACTCACTATTTTTCCTTTTAAACATTACCAGTTTGTTTAACATAAAAATATTATTTATCAGGTTGCTCTCGGTACAGTCACCAACATCGACGAAGCCGTAGAATGGTTGAGCTACACGTACTTATTTGTCAGAATGCGGATCAATCCTCAAGTAAGTTATTTTTTTTTATAGTATCACGCCTTTTTCCCAGTAGGGGTAGGCAGAGGTAAATAAACACCCACTTTTCGCCAGATGTGGTCAGATTAAGTCCCATGTAACAGGGGGCGAGCCTGTTGCCACTTTATTGGGGCCGCCACACACACACAAAGATGATTTCAGTGTGCGGGTTTCCTCACGATGTTTGCCTTCACCGTTTGTATCTCGCTATTGTAACTAAAGTTCACAAATGTACATAACTTAAATATTAAAGTCATTGGTACATGCCGAGATTAGAACCCGCGACCTTCGAAATGAAAGCCGCACGCACTAACCATTAGGCCAGCAATCTACTCGTAAGTTATTATATAAAAAGTATTATTTTAATTTTTTTTTTCTTCATACTTTACATCAAGCCTTCTCAACCCTACGGTGGCAAAAGATACCAATCCACCTTATGATTACTAATTGTTTAGCTTAAGTTAATTATAAAATGGGTATTTTTATACAACGGAGTGACGAGTTTAGGAGATCGATCACATGATTGTAAGTGATACAGTGGCCCACAATGAAGTGCAAGATAAGATGTTACTTCGCAGTGCTTGTCGTTCTGAGATATGATTTATTAGTCGCATTAACCTGCAATAATTTTGAATCCAGAAACCCACAATGTTTCTAAACTACTTGTTGACTGCAGAAATAAGCACTGAAATGATACTTTCATGTTGGACGGTGTGTGTATACATAACAAAACTCTTTGAACATAGGGTACTAAACAGTGTATGTGTCTAGGTGTACGGACTCACTTACAGCGACGTACAAGAGGAGCCAATGCTGGAGACGAAACGGCGCGAACTGATCACCGCGGCTGCCCTGCAGCTAGACCGCACACTAATGCTGCGCTACAACGAGCGCACCGGCGACCTTAACATTACCGGTAAACTTTAATATCTGATCAACTTACTACATAGTCATCACCATTATGTTAACCAATTTTTTATGTTAAGAAATTAGAGCTCTAATTATTAGAGGTAAGTTTTAAAAAAGTATGAGATAAAAGTCTTTTAAAGACAGTGAATCTTTGACTTACTAGTGAAGGAAGCAAAGAGAAATTGACAGTGGTATTTTTACAATATCGTCTCTAAGACTGTGTCATTCTTAAAGTAGCTCATTATCGGAGAATTACTCAAGTTTCTGCTCGAAACGCATTGCCACATCTTCATCATCAACTCATCGCCCACAGCTGGACATACAGCTACCACCACTAACAGGCTCATAAACAAAAACTAATTACTTAAAATATTAACTATACTTTGACGATTATACAATACCATACACAGAGAATTATAAAAAGTGTAACGTTCCGGGTTGAAGGAAATTGCTAGTGTAACGACTTGGATAATGAGATTTAACATCTTATGTCTCCAGCCGACGAGCGCCATGTGGTGCAATGTATACCATCCTAACTAGTGCCTTGTTGTTATAGGCAGGCGTATCACTAACTATCAGATAAATGTCCCGTTTGTCGCGTCGCTTCGTTAAATAAAAGGAAAGATATATTTTACCGTTTTTATGGTATTGAATTGAGCACACCAAGTTTTAATCGAAAATTTCGTTTACAGATCTCGGGCGTACAGCGAGTCACTACTACATAACGTGCGAAACTATGGAGGTATTCAACTCCATGGTGCGGAAGTCTATGACGCAGGGCTACGTCTTGGAAATGTTGACACGTTGCTCTGATTTTCAACAATTAAAGGTAGGGAAAATTTATAACTGTTCGTCTTACATCATTTGAATTATTTGTTTATAAATATACTTTATAAAGGAAGGACCAGTAGAAGACCAGAATAGTCTAAATGTACTAATAGCCAAGTTTATTACGAGAGAACTTGAATTCCTGACTAATACGAAATAGTTTCACATTTGTCGTAGCATAGCAAGGGTGCTGCGGAGGGATGTATGTGGCCTTCTCTAACTTCTCTAGGAGATTTAGGGACCCCGCGCAATGCATAGAATGTGACAACCGAGGGGTTTCACAAATAGAGAACAAAGGAAGAACTGTTTTTGGTTATAGGAAACCGCTAGTTGCGGACTACGCAGTATTAATACGGTTAGAAATTTTAAATGTTGTTTTAGTGCTACCATTACCATATGTTTATATGGTAATGATAGCAATAAAATGTACAGGTAAACATCTGCGCACGTTGAAATTTTATATACATGTAAGGGCATTTACTAAAACTATTCAAGTCGCAAAATTTCTAGAAAAAATTGTTTTGTAAAAGAATAAAAATAAAACTTTAATTTTTATTAAATATGGCGGCAAACACCTACACAGTTGCAATGGTCAAAAATAAGTGTCATAAGAAAATGATTATTTTTAACTTAGGTCAGAAAAGAAGAGCTAACAGAATTATGGGGCCTAAAAGATCAATACTGCGAGCTTCGTATAGATGATGCGCCTGAGGACATCCACTGGAAGATTAACATACTATTGCAGACGTACCTCTCGCGGGGACGCGTGAACGCATCGTCTCTACAGTCCGACCTGAACTATATCAGTCAGGTATGTAATATTTCATTAACTGAATAATTATTCCAATCCACCTGTTTACTCTATATGGAAAAAATAATTCATTCTGAGTAACGTAATACATTGAATAACATTTTGCAGCAGCAAGTAGTACAAGTAAATTTAATATAATTTGTAAACGGAGGTGAAAGGTCGCAGGTAAGGATAGAGGGAACAATCTCTGTTTTTTGTGGGAAAATCCTACTTGGGATACGCTTCAATTACGACGGCAAAATGAGAGTTATGCTGGATTCTTGTCGGCCAGAGTTCCACAATACCTTTATCAGAGAGACCTCTTTGTCAGATTTTAGGGAATACTATTACATAACAGTGGTTCCTTCACCGAGTGTCCTTAGTGTGATGAATCTAAATATATTTAAGGAATTCATTTATAGAATGCGGTTCGTATAGTGCGAGCTTTGTTCGAGATCACACTTCGCAAAAACAACGCCTACATGGCCGGCCTGTACCTAAAGCTTGCTAAGATGTTGGAACTGCAGCAATGGGATTTCTACAACGACATGCGTCAGTTTAACTGCTTCCCTAATGAGATATTGAAACACATCGAGTACCCGATGCTCAAACCTGATCAGATCAGAGATATGGATTGGAAAGAACTTGGTAAATATATTGTTCAATATATCAATGAAAGTAAACACAATTTTCTTTATAACGTAGTGATAGATTTAAAAGCGTAATTCATAATACTAGTACCGTTAAGGAACGGACAGCGATTTTTCCCACACCTTTTCTTTGAGCTATCCTTGGCGTCTCAACAGCTAATACGAGACTTCTACCACAGACACGGTTAACTTTAGTCCTGTTTAAAGAAATAGAAACTGGGCTGAGCACAGCAGCTCTCGAGTACCATATTTAAATACAGATTCATTAGAAGTTATCAAACCTAAAATACAGTTACTAACAAAAATATTTTACAGGCGATCTTATAAGAAATCCAAAAACCGCGCGCCATATGAAAAAGTGTGCCGATGAATTTCCTCTATTAGAAATGGAGGCCAGCCTGCATCCCATTACAAGGACAGTGTTAAGAATACGGCTCACCATCACTCCTAACTTCAAGTAACGTCATTCTAACCAAATCCTCTGTTTTTTTATTAAATGTATATCAATTCATTAAATTAAAAAAATGCTGCTAGTGAAATATGCAATATAGAACATAAAAGCAATTAAAATAGAAGTTGTTAATACTCTGTAATCATAGTATTCGTAAATATTTTGTATTGTAAGATTTAAAAACTTAACACATTTATAAACAGATGGAACGACAAGTATCACAGTAAAGCCCCAGAAGCCTTTTGGATTTGGGTTGAGGATCCAGAAACGGACATTATGTATTACCATGAATACTTCCTCATCACTAAGAAACAGGTATTAAAATATATTAGCTCTTCTTTAAGTTATAGCAAGTTGTTGTTAATTTATTACTATGAACTTAAATTTTCAGGTAATTACTAATGAACCGCAAGAGCTTGTCATCACCATTCCCATATCGGAACCACTGCCGCCACAATATTACATCAGGGCTACCTCTGAAAGGTGATTTGATACAATTATTATATTTTTTACTTAATGTGTAAATTTCCACCATAAGCAGTCTGCTGTTGCGGTTGACGTGATCCATCTTTCAGACTCATATTTCACGTCGTGCTGGTCATTACAAAACAATATGGAAAGTATTTAGTAACTATTTGTTTTTCATATTAAATGAAATATATGTAACAATATTTGTCTGTTTCACAGATGGCTAGGCTCCGAAAGCGTTCTACCTTTGACATTCCAACATTTAATACTACCGGAAACCCACCCACCACATACAGGTAAGCAATATTTTTATACTTAGCAACTGCGTTGTTTACAAAGCAATAATTTAATATCAAAGATAAGTATTACGAAAATTTTTAATTCTTACTATCAATTTCATACGGTGTTGTGTCAATAAGAACATAGATTATGAATATACTGACAGTCGAAGTAAAGTAATGCTGTTAATGCGGCAGATTTATAACATACGCTAGAATAGTAGATACAGATATCATGCAGGCCTAAAAAAAACCCTGTAAACAAACTCTCCCAACATGTCGGCAGAAAATCGAACCCGAGACTAAGAATAGGACAGATAAGCCTTACCTGTTGTAGAAGGCGACTAAAAGGGTCTAGGAGTTTTGCGGGCCTTGAGGGTAGGGGCCCTTATCGCTCAACTAGCTAGTAGCTAGTTGAGCGATAAGCGAGCTAGTAGCGATAGTGCCTCCTCAGAAGTTTAAGCCTCCCCTCAGAGACGTGATAAAACAAAGTGTAGAGTGTGCGTTCTATAAGAGATCCTGGAGCCTCTCCGAATGCACTGATGTAGAGCACCGGGGAGGTTTTAGTGATTAAAAATCTCACAAAACCGTGACTACCCTCCGGGAGTAGGATATCTTTCGAAGATTTTCTCCCCGAAATACAAAAAAAAAGGTTATTACAATGCAAACGCTTATCTACCTTTTCACTGAAATTATTGTAGTATTTTTTTTATTTTTATAGTACAGAGTACAAAATGTTTTTTTTTTATAATTTTAGATTTATTAGAACTTCAACCGTTACCGGTAACGGCGCTCAACAACACAGCGTTCGAGATGTTGTACAACTTCACACACTTCAATCCGATACAAACTCAGATCTTCCACTGTCTTTACCACACTGACCATAACGTGCTGCTGGGTGCGCCGACGGGTTCAGGCAAAACCATTGTCGCGGAGATAGCGATGTTCAGAGTTTTCAATCAATACCCTGGATGTAAGGTGAGGTCTAAAGGTTCAAATCGCCTGTTAAACTGAATCCCAGACACTACATTCTCATAGTAAGTTATGCAGGTGGCTACAATACATGTTATCATTAAACTCGTTTTTTTTTTAGATAGTCTACATCGCACCTTTGAAAGCTCTTGTAAAGGAACGTATAAAAGACTGGAAGGTACGGCTACAGGAGAATCTCGGTAAAAATGTCGTGGAATTAACAGGCAAGTATCATCTTTTAACAGCCGACGTAATGTTCCTACTTTTGGGCCTCAGAGCCTGCTCTCACAAGGTGAGAGTTAAGTTTTTTCACCATAGTGTCTATTTCTGCTAGTAGTATGCACAAATATTATTATGTTTCCGGTTTGAAAAGTGCCTAAACGAAGAGTGACTAAAGTGTCAAGGACACTAGCACAATACAGTATAGTATTTTTCTTCCTAGCTAGCACTACATTATTAAGAACAGACGTGTTACATGTTCTGCTCCTCTCGTATTTTGGTCGAATAAAAAAAACACCATTCCGTTGGACATAGCCTAAATCTAGCAGTGAATGTATATATGCTAATGTTGGTAGAAAAATAACAATTTAATATGTTACAAAACTTTTAAATGTATCGGAATCATTTCAGGTGACGTATCCCCGGATATACGTGCAATTCGAAACTCGCAAGTTATTGTAACGACTCCTGAGAAGTGGGATGGTATCAGTCGCTCCTGGCAGACCAGGAACTACGTGCGAGATGTTGCTTTAATCGTCATCGATGAGATTCACCTTTTGGGAGAAGACAGAGGGCCCGTTCTTGAAGTCATAGTTTCAAGGTATTTAATGTTATTTATAAGTATTCAGTTTAACTCTTTCATTTCGAATTCATGTTGTGTGTGATGTTTTTGTATTGTTTTTTAAACATTATATTAGAATATAATAGTTTGACGAATATCTCCCTTCCGCCTTTTTGTCTTTTGAATTTCGCGGCTATGTACAAAGCGCTACAGAGCTCGTATCTGGCAATACTATACATAATTTAAAAGGTCTTGACATAACCTACAAAACGACGCTATGCATAATTAGTTTGGATATTGCGTTCAACAGTTATAGACGTGTAAACATATAGTTCACTAACGCCGAAATTCGCGCTATTTTAAAGTTTTCCTTCGTTAAAGGCAAATCCGCTAGAGAAACGGTCCGTGAGATTAATGGTGTTTTGGGGGATGGTACTCTATCACTTCGAACCGCGGAGGAATGGTTTCGACGATTCAGAGCCGGTGAAAACGACACCATGGATAAGCCAGCCGGCGGAAGACCTGTGACGACAAATACCGATCAAATCATGGACTACATCGAGTTAGACCGGCATGTGGCATCTCGTGACATCGCCCAGGAGATGGGAGTTAGTCACCAAACCATTTTAAACCATCTGCAGAAGGCTGGATACAAAAAAAAGCTTGATGTTTGGGTGCCGCATGATTTGACGCAAAAAAACCTTCTGGACCGAATCAACGCCTGCGATATGCTGCTGAAACGGAACGAACTCGACCCATTCTTGAAGCGGATGGTGACTGGCGACCAAAAATGGATCACATACGACAATATCAAGCGAAAACGGTCGTGGTCGAAGGCCAGTGAATCGTCCCAAACAGTGGCCAAGCCGGGATTGACGGCCAGGAAGGTTTTGCTGTGTGTTTAGTGCTGTGTGTTTGGTGGGATTGGAAGGGAATCATCCACTATGAGCTGCTCCCATATGGCCAGACGCTTAATTCTACCATCTACTGCGAACAACTGGACCGCTTGAAGCAGGCGATCGACCAGAAGCGTCCAGAATTGGCCAACAGGAAGGGTGTAGTGTTCCACCAGGACAACGCCAGACCACACACTTCGTTGATGACTCGTCAGAAGCTACGGGAGCTCGGATGGGAGGTTTTATCGCATCCACCATATAGCCCGGACATAGCGCCAAGTGATTACCACCTGTTCCTGTCCATGGTGAACGCCTTTGGTGGTGTAAAGTTGAACTCAAAAGAGGCTTGTGAAAAGTGGCTGTCCGAGTTCTTCGCAAATAAGGAGGGGGGCTTCTACGAAGGAGGTATTATGAAGTTGCCGTCTAAACGGAAACAGATTATCGAACAAAACGGCGCATATTTGAACTAAATCCGATCACTGTAACACTTTTTATAAAGCATTGAATAAAGAGCAAAAAAGCGGAAGGGAGATATTTGCCAAATTTATATATAAAAATGTCGGTTACATCAAAATGTATTGAAAATTTAATTATGTACGTCAGTAAATTAATCGTTTTAAAATTTACGGGGATAAATGTATTTCTTTCAGAACAAACTTCATAGAATCGCACACGTCAAGGCGGCTTCGTATCATCGGATTATCTACAGCGCTCGCGAACGCCAAGGATTTAGCTAACTGGTTGAACATTGGTGAAATGGGACTTTACAATTTCAGACCTTCAGTTCGACCTGTGCCTTTAGAGGTATGTGTAAAGACTACGTTTATCCGCTCAAGTTCTGTTTGAAGTTCAGCATTACTTTTATATGATTAAATGTTCATCCAATAGACCTTTTGAGATGTTGATCTAATCAGAATAAGATAATATAGGACTGTCTTACAAATTGAGCTAACATAGCTTACAGAAATGAGCTTAATATAAAGTTGATATTACTTAACTAAAAAATTGTTTTTACACTGTGTCTGTATCAAAAACTTAAATCGACTGTTGAAAGTGACTTCTTTTAAAATTTTATGAATTATTTCAATGCTTTACTGCTGTTTATCACTTCAGGTAATTTATAAATAATTTGAGAAAAACCGTGACACTTTTTTTATTTGATGGTAGGTAATTTATTTACCCCCCAATAAGATTAGGCACTTTTGTATAATGAGCGATACAATAAACCACATCGGTCAACATCTGAGAGTAGACTGCGTCTCTCATAGGCCACGGAACAACTGTCTACCATATTCTTATATCTTAGGTCCACATCTCGGGTCACGCAGGACGTCACTACTGCCCGCGCATGATGAGTATGAACAAGCCTACCTTTCAAGCTATACGGACTCACTCTCCATGCTCGCCTTCTCTAGTATTCGTATCCAGTCGACGGCAAACCAGGTCAGTTACCATTAAATATTTATATACCATATTTGCAAATGGGTAATATATTCACACAGGGACAAATATTCATCAGAAAGGTTTTCCTTTAAATTTGTAAAAAAACATTACTTCTTACTACTGCAATTGCTGAAAAATCTAAGAAATAAATATATTATTGTAACAAACCTTTGAGGTGAAGAGAGTTTGGTACTAAGATATCACAAAATCGAAGTTTTGATATTTTCTGGCAAAATTATAAAAAAAAATACTACAGCGGAGAAACAAAAATTATTATTACATTTAATATTTAATTGTAATTATAAGGTTTGGTCTCCATTCCATGAAACCTGTCGAAGGTTGTTGGTTTTGTATTATGGACTAACACATATCCTCCATTCATCGAAATGGCAACGGGGCAGTAGATCATGAAGCGCCGAGTAAATTCTGGTTGACTTATGTTGACATTACGAAATGTCGACAGTGACTAGACAGGCGGTTTTAATAATACCTACCGCAAACTCTAATATTTGAACCTATCTTTCACGTTACTGAAAGATCGTTAAAAATATTGAAGATACATTACTTCTCTGCTATAACAATATAAAAAATTGTACTTAAACATTGTTATAATTATATGTTTCCGCTCAGGTTAACAGCTCTCGATCTCATCGCATATCTAGCTGCCGAAGAAAATCCAAAGCAATGGCTTCATATGCAAGAATCGGAAATGGAGCAGATACTATCGAACATCCGAGAATCGAACTTGAAACTGACCTTAGCATTCGGTATTGGTATCCACCACGCCGGATTACATGAAAAGGATCGCACTACTGTGGAAGAGTTATTTGTTAATCAAAAGATACAGGTTGGTTGAAATGTAACAATTGAATATGAATAATTATTTTTCTTATATAAAATGTTATTCGATGGAAACCTTCGAAAAGATACTCTGCTATCAGGAAGCGGTCAGGATTATTAAGGAATTTTTCGCATTAAAACCTGGCGGTGGTAGTTATCAACGCGTGGGGGACGGTCGCGAAATTTCCTTTCCGAACACAACCACGTTCGAACGCTACGTTAAGATAGCATATCATGGGAACTCCATAAATTAGCCAAGATACCTTCGCGAGTATCATAACGATGATTGTAGGTTACGTCCTTCCGTTCGAATCGACATAGTCACTCAAAACCAATGTTATTTCCTTAAGGTGTTAATTTGCACGGCGACACTGGCGTGGGGCGTTAACTTCCCTGCACATTTGGTAGTGATCAAAGGGACCGAGTACTTTGACGGTAAACAGAAGAGATACGTTGATATGCCGATTACGGATGTTCTACAGATGATGGGCAGAGCTGGGAGACCGCAGGTTAGTTGTTTACGTTTAAACAGACAGTTAAATCATTTTAATAGAAAAAAAACCGGAAGTATCAATTTACACTATATCGCATCGAGTGCAATGTGGGCGTACATTAATTGTGTATCAGTTAACACTTACTAATCATATAGCTAACTCCATTAAATTTAATAGAAATCAATGTAAAAAAAAGAGTTAAACCCATGCTAATCAAAGTTGGAAGATGAATCAAATTTATTGAACGTTGAATATGTATTGGTTTATTTACGATGTTTCTTTTTAAAGGAAGCCCAAACTCTTTGGAAAGCTTATACAACTAAAAAAAGAGGAAGAGTGGTTATGACTTTGTTTCTTATGTGTTAAACAATATCTTAAACATTTTCTAGTTTGATAATGAAGGAGTTGCCGTTGTACTGGTTCACGATCAAAAGAAAAACTTCTATAAGAAGTTCCTGTACGAGCCGTTCCCTGTCGAGTCCAGCCTGCTTGAGGTGCTGGCCGATCACTTGAACGCAGAAATTGTAGCCGGTACGTATTTGTTTGAAATACGCTCTGTACTTTCAAAGAGGTTCGGATTCAATCCCCGCTGAGGATGTGTGACGACTATTACAACTTCAGACAATGTTAATCATATTCTTTTTATAGGCACTGTGCAAACAAAACAAGACATCTTAGACTATCTCACCTGGACTTACTTCTTCCGACGTCTGCTGAAGAACCCTTCATACTACAATCTTGACAGCTTGGAGCCGCAGGACGTTAACTACTACCTGTCCAACCTTGTTCAGACCCGTATCGAGGCATTGTTAAACGCGAACTGCATTGAAATAGAAGAGGTAATCGTAAATAATTCACTTATTGTTATCAGATCGGTTTCGCTTGAAATAGATTAGGAAGGTCTACATTCAGCAGGGGAACATTGTAACGTATACATCGAATTGATGATTATCAACGTTTTTATTACAACAAAAACAATACAATAACCGTGATATTATATCAGGCTGGCTGCCTTTTCATACACATTTGTTCATTTTCCTGTTGCCTTTTCATTCACATCAGTGCAACACAAATGGGTCTATAATTTATTTCATACAAGGATGCGTTTATGTTTTATATTTTTTTTAATACTTTTATTTTCAGGACCAACGCACAATACATAGCACTTGGATGGGTCGAATTGCATCTTACTATTACTTAACACACAAAACAATGGCGCATTTTAGTTCGCATCTGCATGGCAACATGAACATTGACGAATTGCTGCGGGTGCTCGCCGATGCCGAGGAATACGCAACCTTGCCCGTGAGACACAACGAGGATGTGCTAAATGGGTACACAACTAAGATATAATTCAAACAAATCATATTTTCTTTTTGTCACATAAAACTCTTGTATGCTCTAAGGAAGCCTAGACATTTTAATACATATTGCCAGCCAATGGCCGCCTTTCAGTGGACATAGATCTCTCAAGATCGAGTGAATCATTCCTGCGCAGCTCAGATCCAACCGCCCTTAGCCAGCATAATGATAAACTTTAAGAGGGCTATTTATTAAAATATAAATTACGATATTCAGGGAACTAGCTCAGCAGTGCCGCCTGCCCGTGGACTCGCTGACACTGGACTCGTCTAACGTGAAAGCTTTCCTGCTGCTGCAGGCGCACCTTACGCGAATACCCTTACCCAATACCGACTATTTGACAGACACTAAATCTGTACTTGATCAAGCTATAAGAATAATTCAGGTACGACATTTTTTTTCTTAGCCATAATAGGCAAATACTTGACGTCAAACTCTCGCGGTATAAAATGATCACGAGTCCAGAATACTCTGGTTCTTTCCTTTACAACAAATCACCTCAGATTCGAACCAATAACCTGTGTTAAATGTTTTCATCATGCACAATGTTTTAAATGTTACAGGCAATGATCGACACATCAGCAGAAAATGGATGGTTGTCAGTATGTCTGTCATGCCAGATCCTAATGCAGTGCATAGTGCAGGCGCGATGGTCGTTTGACTCTCCAATTATCACGCTGCCGCACGTAGACTCCCAGCACCTTTATTTGTTCTCCCACATGACCCGTGACACGAACAAGCCATGCATCGCCCTGAACGGCTTGAAGGTCGCTTGCATGAAGAACTACGAACTCCTGGCTAAGTACATGAGGAGGGAGTTTGAAGAGAACCAGATTGAACAAATACACAAGGTAGGGAAATATTTTTACTGTCATACTGTAAGTCATAGTACGTAAAAACGCCTGCACGTAATTAATGCAGTTTCGATAAATATTAAGACGTGCGAGTAACTCTCGTTGCCTCTCTAAATTTACTAACTTCATCCTCCGACCGTTATCGCAGTAATATTTGCGTGCTATTCTTATGGTAGCTATCTTTTTAACCTACGTCAGTAAATCAACCCAAAAAAAACCTTTGGCATTATAAATTGTATGTATATGTTACAGGCAATTTGTGACCTCCCTACACTTGATTTAAAGTTCCAAATCCGTGGTATTTGGTTTGATAGCGACAGTGAACAAGACAAACGAGTACAGCAGCCGCCGGCGAGGGACTTCTGGATGCCGCTGCACGCAGAACAGGTGAGTTACAATTGTTATATCGCAAATCATCCTCATCATTAAGATAATCGCTAGTCAGGTAAGTTTTTAAAGTCGTACCATGATCTACAAACACATGTGGCCTCAAAATTCAAGTAAGAGTTTCATTAAAAGGGAAATGGTTACGCATTACACCATAGAATTAGTACAGTCACATACTGAACATTTTGTCTGATTCATTGAAGTTCATGTGGAGATCTTTGTAGAGAGGCATATATCCAGCTGTGGACGTCTATCCGCTGATGATGATAATTATTATTATTGATAAGCCTTCGGTAAAAAACTGTTGTTTGAAGACTATAAATCTATCATAATTTATTTTATTCAACTACAATCTATTGAAAACAAAAAGGAAATATTCATAAAAAAGCTGACAATCATCATATGATGTAAATAGCTAGAAAAAGCGTGAGAAATAATAACATTTTATTTTTATTTTATATAGCAGAAAATTCAAAAAAATATTTACACTGTTTATAGTATAATTTAATACTATAATTTTAAATTTATTTTCTGTCTTCCAATAAGGCTGATTGTCACGCTATGTCTGATGGTATATTTTCTTTCCATTAGGAATATACGCTGTTAATAGATATTCAGCGTCGAGGTGGTAACCCTAACAACGTACTCTGCCCCCGCTTCCCGCGCGGCAAGAACGAGGGCTGGTTCTTAACACTCGGCACCACCGAACACGGCGAGCTAGTCGCTCTAAAACGTGTGCCGCCCAAAGGAACCGCACAAATCACTTTCTACACTCCAGCGTTGAGAGGTAAAAGATTGAGGAAAACTTACGGTGTTTCTTTACCAACTTTTGTATATGGTTACTCAGTTATTTCATATTCGCGACAAAAACAGGATTCACTCAGCTCCATTTACAAAAAAGTCTTTTATGAAATTGGTAATTGTTCCGTGACATTCCCTTCTAGTATCCCTCATAGTACTAACCTTTTCAATTTCCTTTGCTGTCATATTCATATAAAACTTATATTTTTATGACAACTCTTATTATAAATACTAAAAGTATTAATATTGGTTTTGTATTCATTGCATAACATTCTTAGAATCCTTTTTCAAGTATAACAAAAAGATAAGACGACACTAAACAACTATCGGCGATAAGAGTTTCGTCTTTATAGTTATAAAATTAAATACATTTTAAGGATGTACTCGATTTTAATATACAGTAATGTCAAAACACAGCAACACTTTTAGAGATCAGAGTAAAATTGTTCTAACCAATTAAGCTCTTAATTCTATTTAAAGTAAACTAACAAAAATAACAATTTTATTTTATCCTACAAAAAGGTTAGTTATCCTCAATTTCTGTTGTTCATATAACAACCTACCTGGTTTCTTTCATATTAAAAATTAAACACATTAATACTCTTTTTTCTTTCCAGGGCGCATCATATATACAGTGTATGTACTAAGTGACAGTTATTTGGGTCTTGATCAACAATATGACTTACAGGTAGAGCTTATGGACCCATTGCCACCAGAAAATATAGGTGTCGTATATGACCCAGGTGATAAGTTAATCACTGAATAAATGGTGTGGTTGTTAATATAAATATATTTTATATAACTGTTATTTTCTCTTTCATTTTTTATGCTCAACATCCACTGTAATTTGATACCATAATTGATCATTATGAATTTAATTACATTTTTATTTCACATAGCTATGGGAAAAATGGGATGTTCACATGATGATAAAAAACAAACATGCCTGCACATAATAATGTTATATAAGAATGATATATACTGCACCATACTGTGTTCTTCACTTTGAGATAGATAGTTTCGTTAGCCTAGTAATTTGAGTAACTAGAACAACTTAGTTAACAAAGACTGTTTTTTGCAAGGTAGACAGACATACCAAATCTAATTGTAATATAAAGGTAAAATTAAATTGATCATGACAAATATACCTTGAAATTTTTTTTTATACTATTTTTATATTATTAAAACATTGAAATATGTCAAAAAGCTGATATCCACATTGGTAATAATTGAAACTTACAATTAATAGTCGCATAATATATCCAAGCAAAATATTGACAACTAACCACACCTAGATTATGTTGTGTTTAATTACATGTCCATATAATAAAGGAGTTTAGTTACAGTGTAAATATTTTTTAAAACTAGTTTTAATCACTATCATAGTTTGATTGCTAGAATAAAGTTTTATACACATTGCTTAAGAAAATAAAAGGTTATATTCATCTATATAGAAAAAGAGTTATACAAGTTTAATATTAGTTAACAAAACAAGGTCAAATTACATTTAAAAACATATGTATTAAACATGTGTGTATTATGGAGTCGAAATGTCACTATATATGTATATATATACTATTTACTAGAGGCCATGTACATTAAGTAGGAACAGAAAAACATAAACATTATTAATAGCTCAACTTTTGTATTACATAATGGTATATGTGAAGGTATCTGTGAATAATCAAGCAAGCTTATCTGATATTTTACATAGAGTAACTTTTCATATTTAAAACTTTCTTGAAATATTATTATAACTACTGCATTTTCTATGAAATATACAATATAAACGCTATTATAACTTATAACAATTTTTTTTTCAAGAATATTTGCACACTGTATAAGTCAAACATTTAAATGAAAGCAGTTTTTTGAATCTGTTACACATTCCAAGCTTAAAATCAATTTACATCACATAATTCAAGTAGGCAAGTTTTATTCCCAAATGTAAAACACTCAAACAATATCAAATATTGTAGGAGTGTCGGCATTATGTTATTTCTTCTTCCTTTGCTCGTACTCAATAGCTCTGGCTTCAGATATAATCTGCCTTTCTCTTGTAAGAATTCCATCTAATTGCTCTGTGAATGCATCAAAAGAAAATTTTGTCTCAAACCTCTTCCTTCCAGCTTCTCCAAGTTTTTCTACAAGTTCTGGAGCCCATATTAATTTACTCATGGCTCTAGCAAATGATTCACTGTTTGCTTCACACAAAAAACCAGTGACATCATTAACTACAGTTTCTGTAGGACCCCCACTGTTGACTGCTATAACTGGTTTCTTGTAATACATAGCTTCTAATGGAACTATCCCAAAATGTTCATTGGAAGGTGTGTAAATAAGAGCTTTACAATGATAAAGTAGGGAAACTTTTTCATTATCTTTTGGTGACTTCATAAATGTAACTTTGTCCTCTATATCCAACTCTGCTGCTAAATCTGTCAATTCAATATAATGCTCCATGTTTTCCAAATTAATGGGATCGAAACCTCCAGCCATTATTAAATGAATTCGATTCCAATCTGACTCACTTAACACATTTTTTAAATGCTCCAATGCTCTAAGAGCCAATTGCAGATTTTTCTTCCTCTCATATCTATTTATTGATAGAAAAATGAATTTATCTAAACCTACTGGAACAACTTCCTTTAATGGTTTTGGAACAGTAGTATTAAAATAATCTGTGTTAATTGAAGGATAACAGATATCAGGAATTTCTTTAATTTTCTGAAATGCATCTTGATAAACTCTTGCTGTATATTTACTATTTACAAGAACTTTATCAGCATGGGCAGTAGTTATTTCTTCCAACCAATTCAATGGAGCTCTGTACAACTTTTTCAAAAATCCACCTTCAGAAGTCAAAAGCTTATCAGGATGATGACAGTAAAAGACAATTCTAAAAGGGCCTCTTGCCATTTTCAAGAAAGGTATACATAATGATATGAGGTCACAGAAAACAAGAGTAGGTTCTTCTGCTGGTATCACGTACCAGGCTAAATAGACTGCAGCATATACCATGCGCACATATGCACATGCAGCTTTGAATCGACCGAATATAGAACGTGGAATCCAATCTCCAACGACTGTTACAGAAAACGTACCATTTCTGGTCTCTGGGAAACAATGAGTGGGATCATGATGGTTAGTGTAAAATGCAACTTCGTGTCCTTTACTCTTGAAGGCTAATGCCGCATCCAATACGAGTCGTTCAGCGCCTCCGATGCCTAAGTCCGGATGAAGAAATATTATTTTAACCATGTTGGTTAAAGTTTTATCAATACAATTAATATTTAGATAAAACTACAACGGATTTATTACAAATAATTTAAAGTTTGTTCTGTAAAATCTTCATGTTTAACGCCACAAGTCAAAAATATACGTCACTGTCAATGTCAAATTATGCCTTCGATTATTGACGTGTTGCGCAATGTTCAAACCTTACGGCAGGCAGATATTTCACCCAACTAATGTATAAGGAATTAATTATCTATAAAAAATTATACCAAACACCTTAAATCTTAGTTTTTTTGTGTATTATCTATAATGGCAATAAAATATTTTCATAAAACTATTTTTATTAAATGCTTTATTGTCATTATCGATATACTCCTGTAGGCATACGACGTTTTCAGTATCTGTGGGAGAGAAAAATATTTGTTATTTTAAAAAAGTTTTTTTTTTTTTTATTCTCTTTTAAGCCATACAACATTTAGGTTAAGCCGGCTAAAGAATAATTCAAAAAACGAAAAAAGCATACGACGTTCTCGATGAGACAAGAGAAATGAAGCATGAGAAAAATTATTATTCACTCTTTTGCCGTACATCCAAAATCGCTAAACTCCGTTTGATAAATCATTATCATTTCAACCGATAGACGTCATACGACGGATATAAGTCTCTTGTCATATATTCCACAAAGCACGGTCATGCTCTATGAAAATCCATCCTGGGAGCATTATGTCCTCTGTCTACTTGGTGGGGGTCTGCCAATGCTACGCTTTCCGATCCGGGATCGCCATTTCAGCACTTTAAGACTATAACATGTATCGGTTCTACGAGCTTTGTGCCTCGCCAATTGCCATTTTAGCCTCGCTACTCGTAGGGCTCTAGACTCATTTCTGATTTGATTACGCAGAGATACTCCACGCATCGCCCGCTGTGTGACTAATCTTAATAAACGATAAATACTCTAAATATATTCTCAATGGCGATAATTTTCAACTGATTATACCATTGCTGTCTTGAGGCTCAGTGAAAGAGAACTTAAAAAATCTTAAATTTTTACTTTAATGTACATTATAATATTTCTGCATTAAAGAAAAACATATTAGGTTGGGGAAAAAGAAATCCATAATTTTTTCGGTAGATGGCTGTAGTGATAAATTTCTCGTAAAGTATCGATCATACAGTTTCAGATTTATGCTCGTTGGAAAGGAGACATTTGACAACATTTCGCAGTAAAAAAATTCTTTTGCTGTTTTATGTTTGGTGCATTCAATTGTGAGTTACAGGGTGTTAAAAATGGAAGAGAACAAAGAGAAAATTCGGTACATTTTACAGTTTTACTTTGACAAAGGCGAAAATGCAAGCCAGACGGCTAAAATTGTGAATGGTGTTTATGGACCCGATACTGTAACAGCCAAATATGTGCAATTTTGGTTTCGTAGATTCCGTTCAGGAATTTTTGATGTTAAAGATGCACCTCGCACAGATAAGCCGGAAAAATGATAAATCGGAGAAATGATCGAAGTTGACCGGCAATATTAGCAGTCGTAACATCGCCCAGGAGCTAAAAATGGGCCACAAAACAGTTTTAAACCATTTACACAAATTGCATGCATTTACACAAAGCTGGATTCAAAAAGAAGCTCGATGTTTGGGTGCCACACCAATTTACAGAAAAAAACATGATGCATCGAATTTCCATCTGCGAAGCCTTGGCCAAACGGAATGAGATAGACCCATTTCTTAAACGGATGGTGACTGGAGATGAGAAATGGATCACATACGATAACCCTGTGCGAAAACGATCATGGTCAAAGAGCGGTAAAGCACCTCAAACGGTGGCCAAACCAGGACTAACGGCCAGGAAGGTTCTGCTGTGCATTTGGTGGGACTGGAACTGGAAGGGGATTATTTATTACGAGTTGTTTCCATATGGCCAAGCACTAAATTCTGATCTCTACTGTCAACAACTGGACCGTTTGAAGATAGCAATTGACCAGAAACGGCCAGAATTGGCCAACAGGAGAGGTGTCGTGTTCCACCAGGACAACGCTAGGCCACACACGTCTACAGTGACTCGCCAGAAACTTCGGGAGCTTGGTTGGGAAGTTTTAATGCATCCGCCATACAGTCCGGACTTGGCACCAAGCGGTTACCATCTTTTTCTTGCGTTACAAAATTTCTTTGGCATCTAGGGAAGATTGTGAAAATCGGCTACTAGTTTTTTGCAAATAGAGACCAGGACTTCTACGAGAGAGGCATTATGAAGTTACCTTTAAAATGACAACAAATCATAGAACAAAACGGTGCATATTTGACCCAAATCGACAATCTGAAGCATGTTAAATAAAGTCCTGAAATTCATATAAAAATAATGGATTTCTTTTTCCCCCACCTATTATTTTTTAGACATTAATAGAATTTAACATATTAAAAAGAATGTTTTACCCAATACTTTAACAAAACTTAAGAGATAACAGTATATTCTTTATTACTCAAAAAAAAAAAGGTTTCATATATTCCAATCTTTGTGTATCTCCTATATATAAATTTTTTTTAACTCAATAATGTCTATATCATATTTTTCTCAAAGAGCAAAACAATATAAATCAGAGTTTTTAAAAAATTTTGTTAACTAATTTAATATTATGTTGATTAAAACAGTAGAAAATATAAAAAGACTACAGTACATGTTAGTAGTCTGTTACAAAAATAAACTTCAATGATTTGTTTTGTATTTGTGTTTATTGTGAAAAAATATTATATTAGCACTTTAAAAGATTATCTTATACATTGTTAATTAAACATAACATAAAAGTAAGATTCAATAAGAATAAACTTTGGATGCTATCCACATCCATCACAGCTCATCTTTTCTTTCAATCTTAACAAGATCTACATGGAATGTCAATGTTGCTGATTTTGGTATTTTTGGAGGAGCACCAACCTCTCCATATGCTAATTCAGGTGGAATAACCAATTTCCTTTGTTCTCCTTCACACATTCCCATAAGACCTTGATCCCATCCTTTTATAACCTGACCAGAACCTAATGTGAATGTTAATGGATTTCCTCTAGGTATTGAACTATCAAATTCTGTGCCATCTTCTAAAGTGCCCTGAAATAATAGATACATATTTTTAAAATATATGTCGTAAATGCTGTGCAGATCTGTCATAGAAATAACCACTAGTGGAGTATCTTATGAGTGGAGTCAGGATTTAGGAAAATCTAGCATAGAATGGCCCCTCACCAATAAAGTGATAATCTGCATAATACAGTGAACAGAAACTAGAGGTGCATGTCCACTAGTGGACTGCTGTGGACCTTGAATGAATGCCATAGTAGAACTTACTTCATTATTTCTCCTAATTCCCTATGAAAATACTACATAAATTTATAACATTATTCTGTCACTCTTACCACTAATGTTAGTTACATTAATGACTTCTGTTCTTTGTACAAGTTACTAATAATTTTGTAATTAACTTAATAAACTGCTAAAAACATACCGTGTAATGCATGTGCAACAGATCTCCTTTCCTACTCTTATTTGTACATTCTGATGGTCGCTTTTTAACTCCAATTTGCAATTTTTTTGGAGTGGAACTTCCTATTACTACTTGGGAAACGAAACTCATAAAAATTAATACAAAAAGCATTATTTTGCAAATATTAACAATAGTAACGTTCATTGCGTTAGAATTATTGCAAGTATAACCTAACTTAATATGACTTATTTAAGTAGTCAATTAATGGACATACAACGATTTTTAATAAACTATTTATGTTATGTGTAGATTAATTAAATATTTCTTATTCTCTTAATCTCAAACAAACGGTGTGTACGCAATTTTATGACAAATTTATCTTTGATTGAAATGTCACATTTTCTCGTTCTATTTTCTATACGAAGATTAAAAGCATGATTTTTTATTTTGTTTGCTTTTTAAGAAAAGTATAATATTAACTTAATATTATTTTTAAAAAAAACCTAAAATCATCCAATAAATATTTGTAATTCAAAATGTTTAACACATATAGCTCTACCAGGATTTGATGTCAAAAAGGGAAAAAAGAAATTGACGCTAGCAATACTGGGGAAATTATAGTTAAACGTTTTGATACTTTTTTTTTCCTTATTGCGGCTGATTCTGTGTGTGATACATGCAAATATAAAAATTCAATGATCAAGGATAATTTTTGAAAGTCTTACTGTGGCGAATGAGGGATTCGAAATTTAGATGAAAACTCCAATTACTCTGTTCATGAGTTTATTAATTAATTATAGGCTATCAGAACTTGAAAATGATTTCAAATACTACACATCCATAAAAGTCTTCATCGGAAAAGGAAACTGAAAGAAAATATAATTAATTTTTGTTACTTTAATCATTCTCTTCCTCCATTGAAATTGATTTCCTCCCGAAGAATTTGCAGCAATTTCATGACAATGGGTATTTCTTTCGGACCAGTGTAAAACTCATTTATCTCGTTTCTGATCAATTCTAAATTAAAACTAACCAAGTTTATTTTTCTTGCCAGCTTTCGTCTTTTTACCGGGCGTACTAAATATGCCTCTATTAGATCTGCCTTCAGCAACAATTCGTCTTATGGTAGTATTAGAAACCCCTGAAATAAACCAAAGTTTAGTATATATAATATAATACGCATGAAAAATGCAATACACCAAAGTATCAAGATTGTCATTCCTACCAACAGTCAACGCTTGCACATGGCTCAATATCGATAATTGTGTTCGTTCTGCACCTTGTTCATCAAGTATTCTGTGATAAACATTGTAAACAATATTTCTTGCTTGCGATCGAAGAGGTTTCTTCGATATTTTTGCCACTTTTTAAAGTAAATTTGAAGCCAAACTAAAAACAATTCCAGTTGACATCTCGACTCGAAATTTCAGTTGACAGATGACATTTTTTTGTTGCCATATGAAAATCGCTTTAAACCTTTTTTTGCTATCAGATCCTAGTAGACCTATAATGTATAAATAATCTTCCTATCCTTAACTTCAATAGAACTATTAATTTTCTCAATCAAGTAATTAAAGTAACTTAATATTATTACGTTATAAAGAATTTAGCATTAGTCTTAATTCTTTCAGCTGTACAATTTGAGACTTTGCTTATTATTCAAAATTATCTAAAAATCTCTAGAAATTAAATAAACTGAGACTAAGCTACAGACGAATTATATAATAGTTATTGACAAATTTTTGCACTGTACGGTTTCCTGTTTCTGTTTTTCTCAACACTCAATAATAAAAAAATCGTCATACTATATTTGTTTATTATCCCTAAAACGAGGCAGCATGGTCTAAGAATCCTAGCTAGTTTAGAAGAAAGGAAGTATCAGAAAAAAAAAATGTTACTATTTTATGTTGTATTCTTCTCACAACTTTGTATATACTAATTATATTTGAAACAATTGTCTCGACACAAAAAATGTCAAATAGCTTTTGTTACCGAAAATTTCTTTTTAATAAAGTAACTGTAACTAAAGAAATTAGTGGTTATTTAGAAAATATATTAGCAAGAGATGACGAAACCGTCAAACACAGTTTTCATAAAATCATGGTGATTGATAAATAACTTTAATATTTTATGCAATACTTAAACGTTTGTACAGAATTTTATCTTATAAGCTTAAACATTAATTATTTATTGAACTGGTAATCATTTGAAAAATCGATTGTAATACTTTTAATTATTTTTATAATTTTGTAAATGTTTTCTTCCAGGTACATAAATGGGCAGAAGATGCTGAACAACTTTGCAATAATATCAGTGACTATTACCATGTCTCATTTGTACCTGTAAATTATGTCACACAAAATGAAATCTGCTACTTTTATACAAGCAGCCTCAGTCTTGTTATGAAGATTATTAAATTTGACTTCATGTTGCGATACAAAAAGAAAATGTTCAAAATAGATATTCTTTTTAATGACAAGTCCTCTGAAGATTGCTTTAAGAGTAGAATCACAGTTGATGATATTGTAGCTTCAGTTGTGAGCAATAGATTTAACGATAGTAAGGAGTTAGATTTATCTAACTTTTGCAATGACCCAGGTTAGATTTTTACTTTACATAATGTTTTCAGTGTTACTAATTTCCTTATTAAATAAATTATTAGTTTTATTTAACTAATAGTAACTCCATTTTGTTAAGCAGTTCATCTCCAACTAATAAATATCTGCAAAAAGATCCTATGGAATAATAAATATGCCACAAGATTACATGTTTCTATTTTTATTCAATTTATCATCATTAGCTGCTGATAGACATCTACTGCTGGACATAGTCCTCCCCTAAATATATTCACATCAATCAGTCTTGCATTGCTTGCATCCATTGTCTTCCGGTAACCTCCATCATATCATTCCTCTATTATGATGTAAAAATTGTGTAATTTTTTTTCTTTTCAGAATTTAATAATACAAAAATATGCTTCTATAAGTTAAGTCTTTTGGCAAGTTTTAAAAAACTTATGCTGAGAATAGGACGAGATACAAAGATTTTGAATTTAAGCAACAATCAGTTAATGTATGGGATATAACATTTTATTCATTTGATAGTAATACTAGTTACAATCAACCAGGCTCTTTTTTAAACTACTTTCTTGTTATATACTGAACAATTTCTATACATTCTTATATATATATTGTTAAATTATACCAAAGCTATGTGATGAATAGTGAAGAGAAATCTACACATGATGGTTTACGATTACAAGATACAACTTATCTATAATAACATGACATTAGTTAAGCTGTTAAGACTTATGAGCCTAGGAATTTTTCTAGAGACACTGTATTACATCTGAAAACAGCAAGGTGCACATATCACTATTTGACAGTGAAAGTACTGCATTAGTACTCACCTAAGCAGTAAATTTTTATAAAAATGCTATAAAAGGAAGATGTTTCTTTGCTTATTATTTTTGTATAATCAATATGAAAAAGTTGATTAATAGGCACAAAATAAAAGAAAACAAATATCAGTTTTATATTTTTCAGTCGAGTGCCATTAGATGTACTGAATTTTTTTATTAAAGGAGATATTATTGGCCTCAATTTAAGTAATAACAATGTAAGTTCTAAAGTTTTCTTCTTTTATTAAATAAATTTGAAATATACATTGGTCACATGTAGTGTTTAAAAACAAAGAAAATACAAACATTTTTATTATACATGATTTTCAGATACCATCAATCCAAGAACAGTTTAGGGTTAGCAGTAAAATTGAGAAACTGTGGTTAGAAGGAAATCCATTGTGTGATGAAATGGAACCAGATGAATATATAAAGAAAATTCTAATAAAATTCCCTAGATTAACAGAGTTAGTGAGTATTGAATAACTGTGTTTATGAAATTGTATATTATGTGATATTATTTGTAACATTACCGAATGAAAATTATGGTTATTAAGAAGTATTTAAAAGAGAATGATAAACAAATTTGCTCAGGCTATATGTGATATATTCTTAAGGTGCCTCTCCAACTAGCAGAGGTTGGCAGTCAGATCACCATATTTCACCCTTTTGCGAAGCGGTATCATTGGACAGCATTCACATTTATATTATTTCACAGCTGCTAATGGGATTGCAGCTGATATCTTAAACTAACAATTAAGTTCATAAAGTATAACTTAACTACTTCTGATCGAAATATATACAAATGTTTTGTTTCATTTTCACCCCTTCCAAGAAAGGTTGCAGATCTCTGCTCTATTGCACAGTGTTTTGGGATATTAAGAATGGGACTAAGGTAGGCCCTGTCTGTCATTGAAGGTGACAAAAGGGTTCTGCGCTTTAAAGGTGAAGACGAAGGGCCCTTGTTGCCTATAACAGTAGGGGTTAGCCAAGCACAAGATCGTCAAGTATTTGTCATAGTAAAGCGAGGGTGCTAGAGAGGGTTAGAGCTTTCCTTGGGATGGGTGTAAGTGTAGTGCAGCAAAGTGCTGATGCATTCTGTAGGATATGCCAGAGCCTAACAAAACAATAAGGATGAGCAGAGAGGGGGTTTTAGTGGGTAAATACTACATAACCATGTCTTCATCGCAAAAGCAGAGTATTTTTTGATGAAAAAGCTCCAGTTTTAACCAATTACAAATATTATAGTGGATGTACAAGGACTGGTTTTATTTAAAAAATATAAAAATAATATATTTGTTTGCCTCTTTTAGGATGGTGTGAGAATAAATGAGTATGGTATTATATACCCTTTCAAAAAACATTTTATGGTTACACAAGATAAAAAAACGAAAATGGCAGTGGAAAAGTTCCTGATACAGTATTTTGCACATTATGATAATAACCCGAGGGCTAAAATAAATATGTTCTATGATGATAATGCAGCACTCTCTATATCTACAGATTTCTCTAGTAAGTTGAGACAAAGTTCTAGGATTTATAGTAATATTTTTTGGAACAACTTGAGACTGGAGCAGCAGCTAACCATACCCCCTTGTAACAAGCATCAATGTTTATGTGGTCTTAAGGCCTTTATGAAACTGAAAGCTTAATAACTATCAGCTATGAGCTTCAAGGAGCCGCGGGTTTGATTACAGCTTTAACTTCCAGTGAATCAACCCAGACATATTCTAAGAACAACAATTCTTATACATGGGTGATGATGACATGTAACCTGCGATAGCATGGTGGATAAATGCTTTAACTCTCTCCTTGTGCAAGAAAGCTTCGAATTCCTGAAGTTAGAATTAAGAAGACTGTTTATGTGTTCACTGCTTCTGTGAACCCATGTAACTAACCCTTGTACTGATGTGAAATTGAAGTTGGAGTCTCAATCCATTACTGAAAACTATGTAGGTAGGATATACTGTTAGAGTCTGTATCTACCACCAGATAGCAGTGTGTAAACATTACTGTGTTACGATTTTATGGAGCTCTAGTTAGGGACATTACTAGGGTAATGAGAGTTGAGTTCCAATACCTTACTGTGATGAAATATCATATTAGCTAGGGCCACATTGTTAATATAGTAGAGGCATGTAATAAAATATTGTCCGTCTCATCGCTTCGACAATTACCTCGTCCTTAGGATGATATACACTGCCCCAGTCATCAATATTACATTCATTTGAATTTAATGCTATGAACCATGAAAGAGTATAACTGTTTTATTACCAATAATTATTTGATCTACAGTTCGGTTTCAGTTTAAAGAATTTTATTTCTCATTATGACTTGTCGCTGACATGAGATCAAGTAGGGTAAATATAATATAAGAATGTGTTGAGAGATGAGTTCGCTGCATATTGTTGTTAAGGCGGTGCTTCAAGTTAAAAAATGTGAGAGTTAATAAATTTTAATATCTTTTGCAATTGTGTATGTATAATCGAAAAGTTTCTTTTCAAATATATTTAGCGTAACTGACTCTCTTACATTTTTAGGAAGTTTATTGTACAACTGTTAAATAAGTTAACACATTCACAGATTCGGAGCAGTTATTGATGCCGCATTATGCGAAATATTCCCCTCAAATGGTAATAAATCCCATGGAAAAAGAAAGTTGTAATAAACATCGTTTAATTATGTCCAGAGGAAATATTACAAAAGCGCTGTGTCAATTACCTGAAACCGTTCACGATTTAAACACTTTTAATGCGGATGTGGTGTTTAATAACGTAAGGTTTTTTTTCTTAACATGGTAGTGTGTACAAAAATAGAAATAGAATTACACAGTATAGTTAAAAATAAAATTTCGGAACCCTCATATTGTAAATCTACCAAAACCTCACTGCTGTATCCCAGCTATCAACCAGAGCCAGAATATTTGAGAGGAACATCCTTCATCATCCAAAGCATTTATTTGTCAAAAAACAATTTCAAGTTGATGTGAAATGGCCCACTGTAGATAAAGAGAATTGATATCAACAATTCATTAAATTTTACTATTAATAATTGTTTACAGAATATGCACATGATTTTAGTTTTAGATGGAATATTTAAAGAGAAAAGTGCGATATTAGACTTGCAGAAAGATAACATAGATGATATCGATCCAAACATCATAACTGAATATTATTTGAGGTTCAGGAGGACTTTTGTCTTCACTATATGTACAGTTCAGTCAACAACAACTTATCACATCTTAAATGAACTGTTCAGTATTTCATTAGCTGAAGAGGAGCTGAAAGAAAGCTGTTTTAAGGTAGTTATAAGAGTTCCAATTCAGTTACAACTATAGTGTGTTTACACCCTAAACTATTTCGCCACTTTCACATGGTAAATTCGTGGTAAAGAACTAAGCTATTTATTTAAAAAATATATTTGTTGTTGCCTAAGTCAATCATTAAAATATTAAACGAAAATAATGTTGGAATCAATTTAAATATTACCTATGAAAAACTATTATCAAACTTTATATGAAAAAAAATATTTTCTGTATCTATTCTCTGTAGTAGCTAAATATATATCTGGTGAATCGAGTATGTTATTGTATATAAGATATAAAAATACAAAACAGTGTAGGTAGAGTTGTGCCATCTAACATTTCTATTACTCGGCTACAATGAAGGCTGTTCTTTTAAACTCCCTGTCGATACTGAATATGTATTGGTACTAACTGCCTTCTGAGGACAGAAGCTAACCACTTGTTATATAAATATACAGGTTCTTAATTCTCTTCCGAGGAAGCATAAATTATAATAGCAGTCAACCCATATATTGAAATTCTGACATACCCACCATTGTTGTTCCAGTTATTGAGATATGAGAGTTCTTTGAGCAACGTGATATACCATCCAGTCTGTCATTTACTATCATATCAAATTTAAATATTCTCCTGTGTGTAAAATAATTTATTAAACTTCCAGTTCCCCATCCAGAACTTGACTACTCTGAGCCTCTTAAATCCTGATGAATCACAATCGTTTATAATTTGTAAAGCATTTACTCATGTGACCACTTTAAAAGAATCAGAAGCAGAACGGTTAGTGATTATAACTAAGATAGTAAAAATTGTACTATTTACAAATCACATAGGAAAAATTGCTGGACATAGTCCTCCATGGATGTGTCTGATGTTTATGTCTTTTTATTTACTCTCAAACTGAAGAATCAAAGCGAAGATTAAACAGAATGATCATTAAACTGAGTTTATACCAGTAATCATGTATCATTAACTGTTACTTTAAAGTATATTTAACATTAAATTTTATTAGATAATCTATAGTAATTCAGTTACAAATTATCTAATAAAATATATTATTAAATAAGTTTGTTTTTCTATAGAAATACTATTATGTTTAGATATATTATGTATTAATTTAATGAATTATAATGGACCTTCAATAAGAAAGATATGGTCAAATTAAGTAGGTTCAATTACGTATCTAAGTGAGGATATATTTTATTCACTATAAATTAAAAAGAAAGGCATAAGATAGAAAGTTTCCTCCAACTGACTGCTCAACTTCAATTTGTAGATGGCACTGAATGTTGATGTACATTATTCAATGTGTTTTATTATTATTACAGCCGCTTAAAATCTCATAATTGGGACATCAGACAAGCATTAAAGGAGTTTATTAGAGATGTGAATTTGGGAAATGTACCATACGAATGTTTGATACAGGAAGTTGATTATTCCGATATTTCTGAGTCAGAGTTAGACTAAAGTGAAATCGTCGCTGCACAAGAAACGTTACTCCAGGATAGGCAGATGGTGTTCCTATCTTTGCCTATAATTGAAACAAGTTAAACAATAAACTATATGTATTGATTTTATTATTTATATTTAATGTAATGATTATTTGAATATGATGTAATAATTAATGTGACCGTAATGTAAATAATGAAATTTTGTTAAATAAAAAAATTTTCTTCATTATAAAAATTGCTGTTTTACTTTATTAAACATTCAATGATATTTTAATTATATACAATAAGCTTTGCGCTCTCAAATATAGGTATCCGAAATAGCAAATTATAGATATATTCAATGAATGCAATGTGTTTTAGATATTAATTTTTTTTTTTTATATAATATAGGTCTGGTATTAATATTAGATATTAATACCAGACATTTATTTGTTAGCTTTTTTTATTTAAAATATTGTACTGAATAAATATAAAAGTTGCCTCTATGTAAATTAATAGAATCAGTGTTGAAATTGTCAAACCTTTATATTTTCGAAATATTCGATACAAAAGTATGAATAAAACTTTTTAATGACATTAATCGTCTAAAATTCGACCATTCCTTTATTCTCTATAAATATCATAAATAAAACTGGAAAAAATAATAAAACATCTTTATTTAGAAAAATATTTTTTATGAACAATTTTATCTTACAAACTTATATCACACTAATACTTTTTACTTGTCTTTCTAATAAGAGCCATCCTCTGTTTGTGTGCTTCCGTGACGGCTGCGCGTTTATATGGTCGTAGTTCATCATTACCAAATCCAGGTATCCACATGTTCCATTGGCGTTCTGCAATTCAATTATCAAAAACATAAACAATCATAAATTTTTATGGACAAGTCTAGTAGTAGATATCTATCATTTGAAAAGATGATAGATGCAAAGTTAAATGTTCACCTGAAGGGAAGATATACACCACAACAATGTGATGGTAGTAAAGATGACATGTACTTACTGCTATGAAACCCTAAAATGTTAAATCTTATTACACCAGCAATTCAACTAACTACAAAACTCCTTAGAACACAATAACAGAAACGCTACTGTTTGGCAACTGAAATAAAAGCTGCAGTGGTACCTTTTTTTTAAGAGAAATCCTACAACAGATACTTCTGCTTCTGGGACAAAAGAAGAGTTATACCAGAATTTTATAAAACCACAAAATGTCTCTCTCAAAACCTATAGAAATATGAGAAAACCTAGACATTTTGCAGTACCATTTGCATTGACCCTTAGCAAGATCACACTTCAGAGAGGAGGTGGAACAGTCCACCTTTCATGTTTGATGAAACTAATATAATAGTTTCCTTCCTGCTCTCTTTTAATCAAAACAAATTAGTTTTGTATTTTGATTGAAACCTTGATTGTTCATAGAAATAATTAAACTTCACAAGTTACCTATCTGTAACTAAAATGAATAAGTGAAATCTAGTTTTCTTCTTGTATTTCTCCTACATATTTTTAATCAGAAATATTTAACAAAGTACATACCTAAATGTAATTGCACATCTTTAAGTTCCACATTAGATGCATGTCTATGTTTTGCTAAAGAACAAGCAGCATTTAGTGTTGTGTCTATAAAATCGTCAGCAAGTTGCAATAACATTTCTTCAACCTCTTCATCTAATTGAACTGTAGGGTCCACTTCTCTCACTAATTCTTGCATGCGAGGTCTACTAAGTAACTGTAATAATTTCAATGTATAAGTATTATTAAAGCAATAAACACAAAATTGTTATAGTTAATAATAAATTTTATTGTGAAATATTTGAAAAATTAAATACCATGCACTATAAGAGGTTCTATCACAAAAAGATAATTCTTTTAGACAATATCAAGACTATGACTTTCTACATCTTGTAGTTAAAAAATATGAAGTGTTATTTACTGAGTCTAGAAATGAACTATTAACTGGTTTACCTTTTTTTCAATCTACAAAGAGACCTATGTAAATGCAACTTTGATCTAAAAACCTTTTGTAAAACTCTCAAAGACAATTTTTTTCAATATCGTTCTGACAAAGGAATAAATTATTAACTGTTATCATATAAATCTACCCACAAAAGAAATCTTTTGATAAGTACTATCATCCATTAATGAACCTTTTTTATTTATAAACGATTGCTATTAAATTTTTAAATAAAGTATATTTAATTAAGATACTTTGTTCTAGATATATGGGGTCCCACCTAGCAACTCCCAGAACCCAAGCCAACCTCACCTGCTCATGGTGCACCCTGCTAATCAACAAACAAGGCTCTAACTCACACCAACCCACATTGGGTCAGAGTGGTGAGAAGTGGCCAAATCCCCCTATGTGAGACCCTACAAACGACGGTCCCTGGTGTGTGTGGGGACGTTTGGGGGAGAACTATATCAAGTAGTAGAATTATATCGGCTGACAGTCGTTCTAGATAAAAGGTGAATAACACAAACGAAGTAATTTCCTACAATTGCCAAAACGTCATTTTTAATTCACCTGTGTTGTTTGATCTCCACCGCCGACTTGATTCACTTTGGTTCCAACTTGAGGTTGTGTGCCCATAGGACTGTGTTGCGAAGGAGAGCTTTGTATAGATGTAGCCTGTAGTTGAGGACTTTGTAGAGGATTGTTGACATATTGAATAGCACTTTGTTGATTCAGATTTCCGATAGAAGGCATATTTGGGCCTTGGCCTATTGTATTACTAGCCATGATGGTATAAAATGTATCGTGACGCTTGTTAATATGTCCTTACACTTCACAGTACTTTAATCTGCGCATTTAATCACAAAACGTAAACGTCATAACATTTCCGCTTAATAATAACATGTGTTCGGAGTTTGGACTGACAGCTACAGATTATAAATGACACATTGCTTTTAACTTACTTGGTATTATATCGAAATACTTCCTAGTATTAAAACACAAAGTAGATGTGGGAATTGTAGTCGTAAAATATTTCTTCAATTTTTATATAAAACAAAATAGCACATAATCATCACCATAATTATCAGCCGATAGACGTCCACTGCTGAACATACCATAATAAAATATCTTAATCTCTTCGTTTAAGCTCTAATTAATTGTATATAAATATCGAGAGGTAAAAGAAACTAAATAATTTTTTTAAGATTTTATAGCCTAGTAACAAGACTTTTAAGCCAAAAAAATTATTATATATTTATATTCACCTTCAGGGTTATGAACAAAGCACTGTTAGATTCAAATGAGAGTTAATTTTAAATTTATCAAGATACCAAAGTCGGCGGATATCCAAATGGAGCAAAGAATAAATGGTAGTACAATTGCATCTCTGTTGAAGGATCACCAAAGCAGTCAAATATTTTTAAAATTATGTAAAATAATAAAAATAAAATCTATAGAAGCGAACAAAACGTGAAACGTGAGGCCCAGGCTCCAAAATGCCAGGTGAGAGCGCAAAAAAAAAAGTATATCATCGGTATTTTCATGAGCTAAATTAGTTTCTTTGAAATTGATTCAGTGTAATCGTAGAGAACATTTTTTAACAAAGTATGGTAAAGTATTGGATATACGTTAATATTGATTTTCAAGTAGAAAAGTAAAGATAAGGTAATGAAAAGTCAATAATGAAATAATGTAATTAATTTAAAAGCATCTTAGGTTTGTAAATGATGATCGTTTTGTCAAATTGTTAGTTTCTCACCAAGAGTCTGAAAATTAACATGTTTTAACAATAATATAATATTTATTTTTATTTTATTTATTTAACTTTACACACCTCTTCGGAATATTCAATTTAAGTTAGTTATTAGTTTCAGTAACTTATTAAAGCGGTTGGTTACTTACATAAATTTTAAATTTGTAGTTGAGAAAAACAGTATTATTTTCAGGAGTTTTATTAGTTTAATCTATATCGATTATTACAAGAGACCGAGACGTCCATCGGTAAAAATGATAATATTTTCATATATTTTCGATTCATCTACATCATCCCATCCAAGATCTATACATCTTTCGGTCCTGCGCTGTCCGCATCTAGCTGCCTCCTGCAACCATCACCAGATCGTCGGACAACCCACACGGGACGGGAAGGTCTGCCCACACTGCGTCTTCTATGACGCGGTCACCATTTAAGGACCTTGGTGCTACATCGGCTGTCAGTCTTTCTAGCGATGTGTCCTGCCTATTGCCTCTTGAGACTAACCATCGTTTGGACTATTCCGGTGACATGTTCTCTTGCGAATCTCCTCATTTCTGATTCGAATACGCAGGGAAACCACTTCCCATTGCTCTCTGTGCGACTTGAAGTTTTTTTATAAGGACCACTGTAAGCGGCCACGTCTCGGTGCCATAAGTCATCACTGGTAACACGCACGAATAAAAGACCGTTGTCTTTGGACATTGCAGTAGTTGGGACGAGAATATGCTGCGTAACCTCTCGAATGCTGCCCAGCCAAGTTGTTGTCGATTTACTTCTTTCTAGAAGTTGGACTTACCAAGCTGATCTATTTGTCCCAAGTAAATATACTCGACACCAACTTTCAGTATAGATTCTGCAATCATAACTGGCGTGGGTGCAACATAGGCATTATATATATTTTTTGTCTTCCCCGTATTTATTTTAAGGCCTACGCGTTGAGATGAGTTACAGAGGCCATTGAACATTTCGCTTAGGTCTTGTAAGGTCTCAGCCATGACTACGATCATTGGCGAATCGAAGTTGAGACATGTACTCGCTGTTTATGTCGAATTCCAGCACAGCTGTGGACAATTTCGGCGATATGACGGCTGTGCATAGAGGCGTCTTGATTCCCACACTGTAGTGAATGTTGGTTATAACAGAAGAAACATGAAAATAGGATTAATGCTGTGGAGATGAGATGCTTGAGAATTACAACTGGAGTGAAGCTGATGGACAAAGCGAGGAACAGTGTATTCAGGAAACGGTGCGGCGTAGTTGAAGATGTAGTGATAAAGATAGAGAAAGAGATACTTAGATAGTTGGGCTATGTTGAAAGAATGGGAAAAAGAAAAATAACGAAAGAGGTATACAAGGTATGAATGATAGGAAAAATCAGTGCTGGTCGATCTAGGCGGACATATTCCGATCAAATCGAAGACATCCTAAAGAAAGACCGGGTCAAGTTTATTCGCAACCGACGAGCATGCTTGAAGACGATCATGAGAGTGGAGGAAACGAGAGGTGTGCCAGGATCATAAGAAGTGGACAGAGGTGGTCTCTGCCTACCCCATTGGAAACGAGGCGTGATATATACGTATGTATGTACGTTGCCTTGTTTGACACCTCGCTGCAGTTGGATGGGTTCTTCAGCTAATTTTCGGATACGTTATCATAAATATTTAACCAAATCATAAAATAACAATGGCAAGACAACGTCTCTAGTGTTGGACTAGTTTAATAAGATAAAAAAAAATTATTGTACTTCTTTGATAGGTGCTTAAAAACTAGTGGGTATGTAATAAAAATAAAATGTTTTCACAGACTTTATTTATAAGCATTTGCCACAAACTAGAGAGTTAGCCACACGACAAATCATTAATAAAATTAAGTACATTTTAATACTAAAAACAATCACAATCTAATCATCGCTTAAAAAAAAGTACATTATTGTTTCTCCATCAGTCGCAGTACTTAAGTGTAAGCGTGCGTAGTGAATCAAACGCGAACAGGCAAACCAATATACTTAAAATTTACGTACATCCTCGAAACTACTGGTGAAAAAATACACAAAATCACAGACCAGTGTCATAACATATCAAATAAGTTTAATGATTAAAAAAATTTTTTGGAATGTTTACACTGATATTTATTTTATTTGAGAGCTTCATCGCGTGTACGTATTAATTTTGCAGGTAACTGTAGTACAATCTACTTCTAATGTGATATGGAACATTAAGTTAAACATGAACGTTACATCAACGTACACATTAATAGTAAAGGCATAGACATGACTGTCAAAATGGAAATAAAAAATGGTACATTAATTATTGCTACATAAAAATCAACTTACGATCAATGTAATGAATCGTAACGTAATAATTGTATAAATAATGATTATTTAACAAGAATGTGTAAAAAAATCAATTAGGTTCCACCGAGATTTGAACTCGGATCGCTGGATTCAAAGTCCAGAGTGCTAACCATTACACCATGGAACCTCGCAAAGAGGTAATGAATTTAAGTGTAATTATTATTTTGTCTATACTATTTAATAGTTAAAATTTTTTTTGGTTTATAAAATCTTGTTCTTTATTTTTTTAATTATGTTATTTACCTGCTTTGTTCAAAGGTTCGATGGTGTAATGCTTTTAGCACTCCAAAAGTCAGGATCCGGTGAAAAATAAACTAAAGATATTCATAATATCATAAAACCAAATAAGGTCTTGCGGTATATTTGTTCTATTCTGAAAATCGCTAATGAACACTACACTATTTCGTGTATTAATAATAATTCAAGACAAGCATCGACTCTAAAATTTGCTTTTTTTTAATTCAAACGTATATTTGAAACTACGCTAAATTAATACTGGTCTATTCCTCCGAGGTACCTTCTTTCTTGTCAGGGATGTAGAGCTGATCAGATGGGTCCAACTTTTGCCAGTGCAGCGCTTTAGATTTTATGGTAACTGGTTCCTAGAACAAAAATTTATAAATGTCAATATTATTTACATAAAATAGCATAGCATTCGGCATAACTAAACTTAATTGTAAAATATTTCTGTACTTTGTAAATTATGATAAATATAATCTAAGTCGCGCTGAAAATTGATTGAGGAGTTCGACGTTCAGCAGTGAGCGACAATAGGCTAGGATGAAATGATAACGGTTGGTAGGAGTCTGTTGCCGGAAACCGTCTAGGTAGGTACCATTGCATCTCCTATTTCTGCCGCCAAACAGTAATGTACAAACAGTACCGAGACTCAACATCGGATATCTCAAAACGGCGACGTGATAAAGTGTATGTCATCTTAACTAGCGCCATGTTGTTATGGACAAGGAACAGGAAACTAGCCGACAAGTGAACGTTTCGCTCGTCTCGTAATGTAAAAAAAAATATATGTATACATGTAATATCTAAGTGTACGTGGGGAAGCGCACGATCGTTGTTAATACAACTACGTTACGTGTGAAATAACATTCCTAATATATATACAAGCTAAACGCCATCAATGAAAGAAAAAAATATTGTTAAAAGAAAACTAATATATTGAAATTGATTTATTTCATCAAGATATGTACTTAAATATTTTTTTTTTTTTTTTTTATATTGTCACGCCTTTTTCCCAGTAGGGGTAGGCAGAGGTGAATAAACTACCCACATTTCGCCAGATGTGGTCAGATTAGGTCCCATGTAACAGGAGGCGAGCCTGTTGCCACTTTATTGGGACCACCACACACACACACACAAAGATGATATCAGTGTGCGGGTTTCCTCACGATGTTTTCCTTCACCGTTTTTGTATCTCGCTGTTGTAACTAAAGTTCACAAATGTACATAACTGAAATATTAAGTCATTGGTACATGCCGAGGTTTGAACCCGCGACCTTCGGAATGAAAGCCGCACGCTCTAACCATTAGGCCAACCAGCTACTTGTACTTAAAATGTTTATTTATATATATATATATATATATTTATATATATATATATATATATATATATATGTATATATATATATATATATATATTTATATATATATATATATACATATACGTATACCATGAAACGACGCGAGACGTTCACTTGATGGTAAGCAATACGTCTGTCCATAACAAGGTGACACTGTTTAGGATGACATACATTGCACTACGTCATCGTTGTGGGACACATTTCAAGTCTCGCTATCCCAGTAATTTTAGTAACATCAACGCCCTTCAAACCGGATCACCGTAATGTTTGCACAGTATTTGTTTCTCGGTAGAAACACAAGCTGTAGTGGTACCTACGTAGACGGTCTAAGTCAACAGAGACCTACCACAGATGAGTGCATTAATAATAGGATTGTATTTTTATTCATCTCACCAAATGTTTCTATGTTATTTATAAAAAAAAAACGTATTATTTTAAAGTTGTCATTATAATACCACGCTGCAAACACAGAAAATAAAACTAAGTCACTAAAGCAGACAGCGAGGCGGCTTTAGCTAGCGAGTTGTTAACCTTGTGACATCATACGCACTGACTTGCGGCCAACTTGTACCATTGTAGTACAAATAGTGATTTATCTGCCTAGTAAGATTTCCAAGATCCTGAGACCTAAAATCTTGCGTCTCATGGCAATGGATATATGGTACATCCATATCTTTTTAATAAGCAGCATTGTTATTGGCATAGCATTTCATATCATATTCGACGAAGTGACGATGACACTTCTTCAATATATATAATTACTATATAGCATTAATAGCGTTCAAGGATATGACCATAACCTTTCTGTGGGGAAATCCTATGTTGATTACCTTTTTGCTGTTGGAGTAACAGAAGAGTTTCTCACTCAGCATATTTGTACAACCGTGGTATATGACCATAACCTAGCTAGTGATAATTGTTCCTTCTTCGGGCCTATACGCTAATCATTACGTATGACAACTATATTACCATCCCGTGCATTATTACCAATCTGCCACTACTTGTTACCATGTGTAACGATTGAGCAAGTTTTAAAGGTAATACTGGTGATGTAAAGATCAAAGCGTCAGTGGAACTCCGATGTACAGAGGTTACAGTATTAAACAAACGTATCGCAACAACTGCTGAACAAATAACATAAAACTTAAAACTTAATGTATGATGTATTCAAATTGAAACATTGTTGAAAACATACTTTGTAAATAAACATTTAATTTAACTATGTATTCTTATTCAAATATTTTCGTTTAACGATAACAAAGCAAGTTTAACAATAGTTCTCGTCATAGTTACACAGTTTTGTATCAAGGTTATATTCGGACGTGTCGATGATACTATGTAGGTCATTTTATCGTAAATATTTGCTCTTTAAAAGAGGAAGCTGCGATAGCTCAGTTTACAGCCGAATAGGCGTGGGTTCAATACTATCTAAACTTCAGCTTTCTTTGAAGATAAACATCGAGATGAAACCAACATGTTCTAAGAAGCACAGCTTATGTGAAGATATAACATCCGCCTCCTACTTAGTTGTCGTGATGCATGACCTGGACTTTTCTCCTTGTAGGAAGAGGCTCGTAACAGTGGAAACTAACGAGGACTGTTTATATCATAGTATATCGCTCCTTAGGCAATATTTGTATTAAATCAAAAATAGTTGATATCGTAGAAAAATCACATAACATACAGAAACAATAAAAACTTTTAAATAATTGTGAAAAACCTTCGAATAAATTTATCGCCCGGAAACTATTATACTTCTTATAGCCATTCCAGACTTACAAAAACAAATAATTGATATGGAAAGATATAAAAAAAGTTATTATTGTATTGTTTGATAACAATATACTATTGATAATATACGATAACTACGTCGTATTGTTAGTAAGGTATAACAAAGTAGTCTTAGTAAAAAGATGATGTCATCGCGGATAAGGAACCACACCAAATATATCATATAAAAACAATCAATTGATCCATTGGTTCTCAAATTTTTTTATTCGCGACTTCTTTATGAGTGAAAAATATTTCGCGGCATAGGTCATATTAAAGTATAATAAATACTCAGTTTTCTTTTATTCGACAAATGAAAATGTTTATATCAATGCTTCATTATCTTTCTTAAGTTATTCGATAGTTCAGTTAATTTTCATATCACCGGCTAAGTTAGCAGTCGTGATGCATTGCAAATTGGTTTACAAATAAACAGCAAAATATAAGTTTTTAACGTTGAAAGGCGTACCAGGTTTGAGAACCTTGAAACCTTATCGATTGCTCGATTTCATACATAAATTGATAATTACTTTTGATTGTATGTTTTTAATTAATTCACGTATATTTTCAAAGATTATTTTAATTTTTTTCTATTTTTACAATGTACATTTTGATGTTTTTAACAAATACCCTAATCGTTTATGTCGTACTCTACCTCTGTGACCGGAGATTGTATAGTTAGATACCGCAGCGACTATTTCTGTCGCCAAACTGTAGAGTGCAAATATTTCAGTGTTCCATTTCACATGGGGTTAATATCTAGTGAAATTACTGCGGTAACTAGATATAACAAACATCTTACATTTGAAGGCGACGAGCGCAATATGGAGTTGTGTATATCATTTTTACCAACGCCACGTTGTTATTGGCAATCGTAACGCTTACAATTAAGAAAAGTCTCGTTCGTCTCATGTAATGAAAAAATAATTATGTCGATTTATGCATCTTGTCATTTTTTTTTTTTTAATTCAAGGAACGTGACGAGCGGAGCGAAGTTCACTTGATATTAAGTTATACCGCCTGGCCATAACAACAAGGCGCTAGTTAGGATGACATACTGCGCCACATTGCACTCGTCGCCAAAGATACAAGATGATGAGTCTCGTTATCTCAGTAATCATACTAGCAACAGTGCCCATCAATATGGAACTGTAATACTATTAGGAAACAGAATTAGGTGCAGCGGCGGTACCTTACGAAACGGTCTCCGGCAACAGAGACTTACCACCATAACAGCCAATTTAGCTAATTTACATCCCCACTGCTAGGGCTAGGCTTACTCTCAATATGAGGAATCGTCCTTCTAGGGTCCATCGTCCTTCGAGGTGCCATAGGCACCACGTGGACCCAATGCGGATTGGTGACTTCACACACACACCTTAGAATAAATTCTAATTCATGTGTAGGTTTCCTCACGATGTTTTCCTTCACCGTTTGTATCTCGCTGTTGTAACTAAAGTTCACAAACGTACATAACTTTAATATTAAAGTCATAAGTACATGTCGAGATTCGAACTTCGGAATAAAGGCCGGGCGCTCTAACGATTAGGCCAGCGAGCTTCTTACCGTGTACCAGTGATAACAAAATTTATTTAATTAGTAACTATACTAATATATTTATAACTACATTTATATCTTATTTAATTAAGTTTTAATCAAATAAGTTTAAAAAAAATGAGGCCATATTTTTTTGTCTGTGTCTCTGTGAGTAGTGGAGTGACATAAATATTTGTATTATTATTGTATTGTAGTATTAAAAGATCGACTGGGAAGCCTTAAACTCGACTGTTGGACGTAATTTCGTAATCTAAATTCCTTGATCCGTTTACTCAGTTGCCTGGTACCATCGGCGTAATGAACTACTTACAGCTCAATGTTGCCGCATGCAATTATCGTTGTGAACGACGTCAGGAAAATTCATTACCAACGTGCAGTATTTGTCTGTTATTTTCGTTTAGGTCCTTGGGTTAAGATTACATAGTTAAACGATCAAAGCAATATGTTAATAACGGTACCGCCTATGATTTCGTGAACTTTCATAAACGAGCAATCCATGTTTGAAGTAATATATTTTATTTCGACCGAGTCCCAGAAAAGAAGGGTAGGCTTCGATTTTTTATTATTAAACGAAAAGACGCGTAGAGTGTGATTTTGACTTGTTGGTATAAGATATTAATCATTCCAGTAATTGCACTATATACAATGCCCTTTAAATTGGAACAAAGATGTTTAGCGACTGAAATAGAGTTACGCTGGTATCTGCGTAAACGGTCCGGCAGACGAAAATGTTTATCACATCTTATATTCTATGTGTATTTATGTGTATATATTATTTAATAGAATCTTCATAATTTTATTGTTAATTAACTTATGGGGTTGCTATAGTAACTAACTATAGAAAGTCATTTGTGATTGTGGTTGCTCTCAAAGACTATTTCTGACAAATTCTGTATTACAGTCAGCAAAGAGTATGGGGTACAGTTTTTAATATATATTTAACACGACAATGAAACCGGAAGTGTGTAATGACGAATACATAAACTGAAATTACATGTTAACGTAAAAATTATCAGACTTGTTATAGATAAAAAAACTGATAAAAGCAAACGTAAGCATTTGTTCTTTAGTAAAATTAAGTGAGTTCCGTGACAGGTAATTCCCGCAAACATTACGATGTATCAAATATTTTATTATATAAAAGAACTGCATAATACTGAAAATTTCATACATGCAGAATTTTGGCAAACTTCCATGTTAAATTCCACATCAGTTATTAACATGAATTGAAAATAAACAGCACACCAGTTGTTACTACTTGGTAAACTATGGATCAAAGTTCCCCAAGGCCAGAAAAGAAAATGGTCTTTTAGTTGCTTTCGAGAATAACAAATATTATACATAAATGTATAAAAAAACTTCATGGAATAGCAATTTTATAAGAAGAAAAAATACACTGTTTATAGCTATCAAGATAAGTATTTATGTTCAAAAATTTATCTATAATAAGTGTTTACTAAAAGACCTAATATGAGAGGTCTCTTGAATACCACTTGTACAGTATTGATAAGTTTCTAAGAATAACATTTCTAACTTCTCTAACAAGTAATTGTCCCCTGGGTTTGATAAAGATGACATTGTGTAATATAAACATTTAAAAAAAACATTGTCTCCTTTTTTTAATTAAGACAACATTGTTTATCATCATTAACCTATAGAAATTCACTGCTTGCAACCTGTGGCATACCTGAATCTTCACAAAAGTGTTTCATCTGCACCCTTTTGGATGGCCTTCCAAATAATTGTCTATGTTTATATCACCTAGATTTGTATTACAATATTTTTATTACTACCTCAACACTTTATTATTCATAGCCTAAAACTCTATACTTGTCTGTTATGATAAATTTATGGTCTAAACATTATAGGGATCATTTTAAACATTAACAATTCTTACCTTTGCAATAAGTTTTCCATTGTCACCAATGAGGAATTCTTCCAATCCAAATACTAATGGTGATGCATTTCCTAAGTGGAAAATTCGTGATGATGTACCAATTGTCACCCTAAACTCTATGGTTTTTGCTAGAAGTACATTTGTAATCATGTACACAGATTTTTTTCCTTTAAGATCTGAAATAACGAAAGTAGTTGATAATAAAAAAAAAAAGAAAGTTAAATGAGATACACAAAAGTTGAATATGTATCAAGTATCCTACCAAGATAACTGGTAGTTATTGCACAACATAGTAATTAGATGAAATACAGTGGAAGTGTAACAAAAAAATATAAGGGACACACCTTTGTTGTGTTCAATGTCTAAATATATGTTGTCAACCAAATTTTTTTCTTTGGGAATAACATTTTTGGTGAAATTAACCATGATCACTCTTACTTTGTTTTTGATAGACTCATCTTGTAATGTTATCTGAAAATGAATTCAAGGAAAAAATTGAGGTTAATTACTATTATATTCTACAAAGTATTTCTCTCCCCTAATGCAATATATTTTTATCTCTTATATATAACATTATTTAGAAAAATATGAATTTTACTATAGTCCAGTACTTGGCATACACAATATAATTAGCTATTAATGCATATATTTTAAAATCATTCTTCATAAATCTTCTTAATACTTATTAAAACACCCAATACATTGCAAAGCTTAAATTTTAAAGAAAGTATAACTTTTAGAATGATAAAAATACAGTACAGTAAAATTATAACAAACTTATGAGTACATGTTGGATACAAAATTATTACTCTATTTCAACAGTTAAATATTTTAAAACTATATTAGATAAAAAATAATTTCATCAGGGTACAATTTGTTGCACATTCTATAGCAATAATAGTGGTCACCTAAGCCTTTAACTTTGGTAGGACTGATAGTGTGGAGGTCTTTGAGTAAGCCTTATTTCTAACAATCTAGAAAACTAATGATGAGACTAGACTAGAGTAGAGAAAACTAATGATGATGATTTTAAAAATGTTGTAGTTTCCTTTGTTAAAATTTTGTAAGACTATGATAAAATATCTGCCTGAATCATGTAACATCGACCAGACAATGAAAATTTTTCTATCTAAATTATATCTTTTTTAAACAAAAAACAAATATTTTTTGCAGTCAAAAAAGAAAAAAACTTAATAAAAATCGATATTTAAACAGGGTAATAACAAAATTAACATTTCGGTCAGGTCAAGGTCGTTAGTCAGAAACCGCAAATATCTAATAATTACTTACCTTTACGCTCTCATGTTGAAATTTAAATTCAGAATCCTGAAAATTGTCTTTCTCAAGCCACTGAACATATTCAGGGTTTGACTTGTCTTTATTTATATTCTTTTTCAGTTCACCCAAAGGTGTATACATTTTACCATTTGTGACTTTCTCATTCTGCACAAACAGCGATGTTACTTTATACAAATCCGCTTCAGTAATATGCGGGATACAGATCAACTGACTACTGCCGATTTCGGCCTCTATTTCGTCTCTGATAAAAGGCCACGCGTCTTCAAGTTTCAACGATTTTAAATTTTCCAAACTTACATCTTTACGTATTTCATGAGAATACAAAGATTTTACAACCACTTTTAATTTTTTCGGCATTTTAATAAAATAGTTGACGTTTGTAATGGCTCAATAAAACAGAACCGACGTTCACTCTGCAGCACTGTAAAAAAACTACTAAAGACTACTTAGAATAACTGAAACAAACGACATCGAATTTTAAGTGATTTACCAATAGAGCAAAAGAGATAGAACATTCAGTGTTTCCACTATGATTTAATTTAGTTTTCCCCAAAATGGATAGGTATTGATTAGTCTACAATATAGAAATGGATTCATAATAACAATATGATTAAAATGTCAGGTCACTACGTAATTTTTTATTAAATACCAAAGCGTTCTTTTTTGATTGCCAGTGTAAGTATTGTTATTAGATTTTTTTTTATTACAACCAATTTGATACCAAGAGAACGTAGTGTTCGTCCCGTCATTACACTTAACTAATTTTTATTTCTTGAAAAACAATACATTTTTTTATTAGTTGCTTTACTTTGTTATCTAACATACTATTTTAAACCAGATTTTTATTTTCTACGTTTACGTACTTTCTTTGCATATGTTTTCTTTAATATATCATTGTCTTGGATTGTCTTTTATTCAACTGTCTATTTGATGGTAATTGTTTGTCCGTAAATTCGTAAACTCATCACCACATGGCATTAGGCACCACATGACTTAGTAGCAGAAATAGATGCTAGAATAATTTGTAATATACCGATACGGTCTCAATAAATTTAAAATGAAAATTTTTCACAAATCACAAAATGTGATTGCCAAATCATTACTGTAAAATGGGTAAATGATAAAAATGGCAAGTAATATTTCAATACGTCACGTATTGGCCACGCAATTTTCACGCGCCTGTCGTCTAACGACTGCGTGATTCCGTTCCTAGTAAGTTTTTATGATGCATAAGAACGAATTCGTCATCGCTTGGTGCTTTCCAAACCCAGACGTATCTAATTTTTTTAAGAAAAAATAATGATGCTTTTGACTGGTGTGTTTCGTCACGACTGCAGGTCATGATCAACGTTTGACTAGCACGTGTTCCAATTTATTTATAGAAGTTTCTAATTCAAATGTACCACATCACATTTAGAATTTATAAATGTGAAACGTTAGCACTTTCCATTTTAACGAGTATATGAATTCATTTATATACATTGTTTCTAAATACTTTTGAGTTTTTCCTTATATTTACACTACTTTTTCTTAAAATAAATACTCATATTATTCGTGTTTCTCTTGCGTTACTTCAGTTACTATCGCAATAGTCTAATTTTCTGCCAAGTATCCGTGCAAACGGTACTGTGTTCTGGTTTAATGGGTGTTATAACGGGAGAAAATTAGAAATATGTACCAAAACAATCTTTGTTCTCCGAGCAGGCAATATACTGCATTGTAGCTAATAAAGCGAAATAACCAAACATATATTTTTTTTTCTTCTCATTCGTTCGCTTTTTTTATTTTCGAATTTTTATGAGAACAGTCACTAAACACTTCGAAATATATAGACCTTTTTCGAAGACATCAAATTTTTATTATTCATATTACTATCCTATCCAAAACTACAATCCCATCAAATAATCCTAAATAAAAGAGAGGTTTATTTATGAACGATTTTCCATAACCTTAGGTTAACAATAACACTACTAGTTTAACATTGCCGAAACTTGACCTACCATCAACCAATAAATTAAAATACATTGGACCTCAAAGTCATGTGTTGTAAGGCATCTTGTGAAAGTGGTTATACTCGCCCAATATTCTGGCTATTGGATCGATGACTGTCGAAGTAATAAAAAAAACTGCTAAACCATAAAAAATAATAAAGACTGATGTCGAAAGTATCTTTGCATGATCCAAATTTCTCCACTTAGCTGGCCTGAATTTTAAGGATATATCTGTTGCAAATATCTATAAAGTACAATTTTTAAGAATTTAAATAAAATATCTTTATTTTTTATATACGTCATGTTTATTTTGTTGCTATTTTTTATATATTAGCCAGGTTACATTAGATTAAAAAAATAGTAATAAGACAACATAATTTTTTAAACTGCTAAAAGTAATTGAATATTAGATATTTAATATAACAAATTTAACGGATATTATCGAGTTAAGAAACAACCATTTACTGCCTCCGTCGATATGCGTGGTTTATAACAGCTATGATCACGAGAGGATTAAAATGGCAGATATTCTAATTTAAAAGTTTTCATAGAAAACTACTATTTTATCATTATTTAGTCCCATGATAATCAACGCAGACTGAGCTTATTTTGCGTGGATTATCATTAAATAACAGCAATTAAATAAAAAAAAATATGTAGTCGTGTGCTTAAACAACTATCTATTTAATACGGTGGAATCAACAAATGAAATATAGACACGATGTGACTTTCAAATGCTACGATTGGCTAAAAAATACACACGATTTTTAATGTTGTTAAAATTTTTAAAAGAGAAAAGCTTTAAAAGTAAAAACAAGTATATGCATTGGAATGTACATATTCTGTAATCTGGTAACATGTACAGAGGAATATTAATAAAATATATAATAGTGCAAAGCATTACCAACACATTGATTAAACATATAGATGTGTTTTAGTGTTTACATTTATTTCAGTGAATTGTATTTATACTCTGATATCAAATGTATAAGAATGTGCTCTTGTAATTTTTTACTACTAAGTTGCTTTTATAAAGCCAAGCTTTTCACAATTTTTTTGTTTTTATGTTGGCAACACTTGCATTGTACAAATATACTCTTTGAACCTTATGGTTAATATTATAAATATGAGGTTTTTTTTTTTCACAAATACAATGTACGAATTTATATATTTAAGAATATCAAGTAGGTTTCCAGCTTATTTCGATAATAAAAATATGATCAGGAAAACCTCTCATGAAAAAAAGTAGTATTTTTCTGTTACATTTAATAAAACGAATTTTTATGGATTTTATCATTAAAATATCTTATATAATCTCGAAATTTTAACAGCAGTTAGCAATAATTATTACTGTTGCATTGATATAAAATGAAGTCTGTAAAATCCTCAAAAATTAGGTTTAATAAATGTGTAACTTCAACATTGATGTAAGAAATCATAATCTTTTGTTACATTTATCATTCTTATAAGTCTATTATTTTACATTATTGCCAACATTAAAACAGGCTCAGTAATTCATTATAGTTTGTGCATTATAATGGTTTATTTTTTGTGAACATTGGGAGAAGTGGACTGAAATACTGACGAAGCACACATAAGATTTTCAATGTAGTGCCCAAGAACTTGATTTTCTGAACGAAGTTTCAAATTTTCTTCTTTTACAGAATCAACTCTCTGTGATAGATCTGCAAAACATGATATTGTTTTTATCATTTATGTATATTATTTTATCACCTCATACATCATAAAAATAAAGTGAAAACGAACAATAGTTATAAGCAAATGATAAAGTACAGGCAAGCTTAATTCACATTGAGTTTTCTACCAGTTATCCTTAGTGTAAAAGTAAGCCCACTTTTTTTAATATACCCTTATTGTAAAAGGTATGATGTTGTACATAGTCAGCATCAGCATTTCACAGCATCAGCAGTTAATTAATTTATCTAAAACTAAATTATTTCAGAAACAAAAAATGTTTTATCTTTAGTAAAGAATTATTAATTTTTGAATGACAGATAAAAGGTTAAGATTAATATTTAATGGAAAAATATATTGTTTAACATTTTTTTTTAAAATAAAATAACAAAGAGTACAGCGAGAGAGCGAACAAAAAGTCGGACTTGTTACAAAACTCATTATATACTTACCATCTAAAGTATTTTGTAACTCCAGTACTTGTGATATTAATCTAGCTTTTTCTTCTTGTTCGTCAATACCTGTGTCAGGTTCAAAACTAGGAGGTCCGTTCAAGCCTGGGCTTGATGAACCACCTGTATACGAACTTGGTAAAGAATCCATAGATCGCCCATGATCTAAGCGATTATTCTCAATGTCATCTGTAATTATAACTTGTGGATCATCGTCGGCTAAGGGAATATTATCATCATTACATTTTTGAATAATTGACGACATCTTTTAAAATAACAGTACGAAGTAAAGTCGAAGACATAAATCGAGGTCGACTAAGTAAATCAATAATATGTTTGATTTCTGTAGCTCTTCAGCGACAGCTGTCACACAATGAAAGTTTAGAATATGTTACCATTACGTATAACTAATTTAAATAGACATTATAGTATTATTAATGATTTCTACTATTGATTGATTATTGAACTGTTTATTGACACATACGTCTGTGCCTATATTTTCTTTAATACACGCAATAATCAAGGACTACCTACAGTAAACGTAACGTAAAATGTATTCTAAATATGTGTTCATAATCATGGTTCTTTCCCTGTATATTGTGGCTTTATTTTGGTTATTTAAATCTTGCTACTCTATATCCAACTTGAAATTGAATATAAATATTCTTTTGTTTTGTTGCAAATGTTTTTTACAGTCTGTGTTAGTACTTAATTCAATATTTCTTTCACTGTCACTAACAGGCTGATATTATATGTAAATAATTTAGTACATGTGAAAATAACACTTAATTTGTTAAAAGTTTTGGAATATAGTTACTGTTATGGCTTTAACAATAAAAAAATCGTCTTTGGATGTTTTATGCGCCGCAAAATGGATGATTCGAAGAGGTTATTTTTTTAAATAATATAACATGAATGTACGTACCATTATGTAAAAGTATTGATAAAATATGTATTGACAGAATTTCGAGCATTTTCTTCTTTGCCGGAAAAAACGGAAGAGGTTAGTCAAGATGTAGCAACAAGGTCTACAGGACGGAGGATTCGTTTTGAAAATCCAGCCCTTGAGTACCGACACTTTTATCCTGAATTTTTGCCAGATCCAAATCCAAAATGGAGAAATAGTTTACGAGAAAAAATGGAGAGAGCAGATATGTTAAAAAGAAGAAGTCAAATAGACATTCCCGATTTTTTTGTAGGTGAGAATATACACTATTATATATCATACACTACTAATAACAGCCAAAGTGTAATTTAATATTGCCAGTTAATCAAACATACTAATAGAAAAAAAATATTTCAGGATCTATTCTAGCAGTTGTTATTTCAGACCCTCATGCTCAAGGTAAAACTAATAGATTTGTTGGCATTTGCATTGAAAGGAAAGGTTGTGGTTTGAGAGCAGAATTTACTTTAAGAAATGTTGTAGATCATCAAGGTGTTGAGGTAAGCAATGTTTGTGATAAAATTCTTGCAATTACAGGCAAGCTTATATTTTACCCCATGGTTTTAAATAATTAAAATAATACAGAGTTATATTGCAATTTTTAGATTCGATATGATCTATATGATCCCACCATACAGTCAATACAAGTTCTTCGACTTGAAAAACGATTGGATGACAAGCTCTTTTATTTGAGGGATGCCCTGCCTGAATACAGCACATTTTCTTTTAATATGGATCCAGAGATACATCTTGAAGGCAGCCCAGTTCCTGTTAATCCTGTACAGGTATTTTGAATTGTGGTGCAGGAATAATGTTGTTTATTGTTGTTAATATGTAGTTACTTTACTTTTAATTTGGAATTTATTTAACAAATATTAAAAAGATTGCAATAATTATTAATTTTTATCAAAGCTTTGAAATGAAATGTACTGTACTTTGTTAATTTATGAAAGTCAATAAGAAATTTTTGTAAGTAACAATATCATGCAAGGTTTAGAAAGCTAACACAAGTAATTTTAAATTTTAATGATTTATTGTAAGGTAAAACTGAAACCTAAGCCTTGGCTGGAAAGATGGGAAAGACAAGATCTCAAAGGCATCTCCAACATTGAAGAACATCTAAAAGAAAAGGATAGAGTCAGAAGAGAGTTAAGAAAAACACCATGGGAAAAATATGATCTCATGAAACAATACAGGTAACTTAAAAAATATGTACTCTCTGCTGTACATGTATCTTCACCTAAACCTAATTCGAATAACTTATCAATCTCATAGCATTTTTTAATGAGACCATTGGAGTGTTTATAACCTTTTTAATGGGTCCGTTGATATTATCAAATATATGCGAGTTAACTCTTTTTTGTACAACGATTTCGAAAGAATTATATGTTTAATAATATTCTTCTCCTTCTTTATTATAAGACTTTAGTTTCAATATTGTTTTAAAATTATGATTTACCATTTCAGAAAAACAATTCCAGTTGAAGAACAAAATGAGATATGGGGAGAAGTTTACAATCAGCTGAATCAACTTCGACTGTCACGCAAAAAGATCTACAAAAAACGAACGATTAATGCAGCCAAAACGGACCTTGCATAATGATAATATGAAGCAATAAAATATAGATTTAATAATATTATTAATTTATTTTTACAAAAAATTGCCCTTTATTACTATATTTTATTCTTTTACTCGTTACAACAATATTACCTAATTTAAAATTTTAAATTGAAACAAAAAATCTTGAACAAAAACGCCAAATGCCAGTTAAACGTTCGTAATGAAATGTTTGAATTGTCAAATTTGTATAAACTTATTCGATAGATGGCGTTTTGTATATTTCCAATATTAGTGGCATATTTTACATAGATTATATATAAAATTTTAAATTTTTCTATTAAACTAAACCATGAGATAACTTAAAGCAAATTTATTGTTGATGAAAATAGTAATAAAATTAACCTTAAATTGTCATGTACATTAAATTCGTCTTCTACTTCCTGTGCTTGAGTGCTTCTCCTAATTTATTTAAAATAGTTTAAAATTATTTGTGGAATTAATAAACAATATAATAAGCCGTGATATGAATCATCATTATTTTTGTCTTGATATATAAAAAGTTCAATTTTGGCGTTTAGTGTTCATGCGCGGATTACGCCTGTAAGTTGTGTCAAGTAGATGGAACATGTATGACAATGCAATGCATTTTTGATTAGTGGTCGACATAATGCTGTATGAACTTTAAGTTACGGTGTGTGTTTTATGAATGTGCAGTGAATTAAAAAGTTGACATTAATGTTGTGTAGGAATAAACTACATTTTTATTCACTCATTAGCAGCTGTCGTTTTTGGTAAGGTGTTGTTTTTGCAAATAAGCGTTTTCTCGATTTTTATAAATAATTCACTTATCAAATAAATTGTATTCTATTTAGACTTGATAAATTCGTGTACCTAAAGGAATAAAATCTCTTGATCAAGAAGGATATCAGTTTGTGTCACAGAATTGCAATTGCATTTGCCAACCTTGAATTATCGATTTACGTCACATACTACTACTAGCTTGATTCAATGTTTATGTTTTTGACGTTATTGGTTACTGTTTTAAAAAGTTTGCTTTAATTCATCAGGCATCATGTTATTTATTATTTTATTTATGCATAACATAAGAGTGTAATAATTGCTTTAGGAATTGGTAATTTATTTTATATTTCCTGCTTATTTGACATAAGATTTAAATATTTTTATAAGACATATTACAAAACATTGAAATCTGCTTATTAATGAAACATGATACAAAATTTTAAATCTTACATTTTATTATGCTTAGCAATTATTAAATCATTGTAAATATTTATGGTAAATTAACAATTGTTGTATATTTTATAAGTTCAGTTTCTATTTTAGCACTAAATTAAATGTTATAGTCAATTAAAAAGTTGTTTTTTCAAATATTAATATTCATTTGTCTTAATATAAAAGCTTGTTTTAAAAAAGAGATAGATAGATAGTTTTTAGAGAGGTGTGCCAGGATCGTTGCAGGTGGAGAGAGATGGTCTCTGCCTACCCCACTGGGAATGAGGTGTGATATATATGTATGTATGTTTTTAAAAAGGGAATTTGATGAATGCTTAAAATTATTTTTTTGTTTTAAATTGTAATGCCAAATATCTGAATGGAGGTTATTGAAATCCGCCACATTTATGACACATTTCTAATTCTTGATGTAGACAGGGCTGCAAGCTACAGCGGCTCTTACAGCTCATCTGACACTGGGCTCGTGGACCCGGATCCACGGCCTGAAAATGACACATAAGAAACTAATGTAGTAGTTAATGTTTTGTTTTAACAAAATATTTAAGTTAATTTAACAATAATATTTACTTTATCCTCTAATAAGTTATATTATAATTAAGAAACACTAGTGCAATTAACTTTTTATGTTAGTTACAAAAATACACAATTAATTTCTCTTATGCAGAATCAAATCCTGTTGAAGATCAGAGAATATTATTTGTTGTAGATGGTATAGTGTGAATAATTCTGAAATTTTACTAGTAGTAGAAATAGATGTAGAAATAGTACTATTTCAACATCTATTTCTGAAGTAATGAGACTCAATGTCTTGTCTCAGGGTGTATCATTAACTATCAGTTGAATGTCTTTCTTGTCTTGTCGCTTAATAAAATAAAAAGTATATACTGGGAATACATTCACATTCACATCGACATTAACAGGAATGTTACAGTTAATTAATAACTTTTAAATAAATGGAGATGATGTGAGTACACAGAGATAATGTGCATGCATATCAAAAAATTTTTGTACACATTAACATTAATTTTATACCATCACCATGACCACAAACCATCTGCTTTGTTCCCAGTTCATGTGGTGTTAGGGCAACACAATGTTGTTGTCTGTTTTCAAAGCTTTCGTCTTGTTTCACAACTGGCCAACTGCTTGTCATAAACCCCCTCGGAAAAGCTGTTGTTTTTTCGACCACTGGTGATAACCATCCTGAGATCTTTCTTTTTATACTGTATATTACACTTTGCCGTAAATATGATACAGATTTTTTTAATATGAAATTAATATTAACAATATATGCGGAAGCGCTTTTTCCTAAACAAATTGGCCTATGGGGCTACTTCTGATGAAATGGAATTAATATATATAAATTGTACATGATAAAGCTTAAGTACTTTATTATTAACATTAATATGCAGATGTTTAATTTCTAGAAAAAAATTGATGCTCAGTGCTTAATAAATTAACTTTCTATCTACTTTTATAAGAGTACCCTCCACTCTATATATTAGGATATTTTATGTGATAAATACTTAGTATATTTTTATGACAAGAAAACATTTTGAGACTACTAGAGAGATCCCAAAGAACTCTGACTTAAACTAACCTATCACAAACTTTGTGGTCGACATAACCTTACTCACGACAAATGGCGGCAGCCTGTGATGTAATAACTCAATCAATAATCATATATTGCGTTTAATTTCACACCATAATACAATTTTTTTTTTCGTTATTTGTTTTGATGTTTTGTTAAATGAACAAGCAATTAAATCTTAGGTAAATAATTAAATTCGACAAAGCACCAAACATTAAACTACTATGAATTGTTTGAACAGTGTTAAAGAAAACTGTATGCTGGAATTTCATCTGAAAGACAGTTACAGTAAACATGACATGAATATATTTTTGTGTTCAAATTTAGAAAATCAGAATGTGTATGCCGATTTTAATGATTCTAAGGGTAAAAGGTAGTGAAATGATACAGCAAAGCAATAGTAGTAATTAGTTATAACAAATGAAGACAAAAAATATACTATCAACTTTTTTTATTTAATTAAGCGCTGACACGAGGGAGACGTTCAACTTGGTGGTAAGTGATACATCTGCCCATAACAATGTGACGCTGATGGGAATGATACATAGAGCACCACATTGCGCTCGTCGCCTGAAACATAAGATATTCGAGTCTCGTTTCTCCATGAAAAATACTTGCGTCAAATATTAGAAGGATCATGCAATAATTACTGAAAGTAACATTGTCAAACAATTTTTATCCTACGTTTTTATATATACTGATAAATATTACATCCATTAAGTGTCACCGTAGGAAGTTTAAGTATGCGTAGTTCGTCAACCTTCCTTTCTTATTTCCTTCAATACAAAATGGATGTTACAGGCGCAGGTCGGTGGCCGATAATCTTCTTGGCGCTACCTTTTATTGACACTAAAGCACAAACTAATGGAATAAGGGTCCTTAGTGGACGCGGTTTAAGAGCATTCCACTTTTACTGGTCAGGGACATTTTGTTGTAAATTTTAGTAATGAAATTGTTTTAGAACCCTTTTTTGTTTTAAATCGAATGTGCAATGTACACGAAAGTAATTATTGTTAAATACTTTAATCAACTGAATAGATAGAAACAAAACTTTTCAAGGACCTTATTTTTTTTTGTTTTAGAGTAATAATGATACCTTAGAAGTATTACTAAATACAGATATTACATCATCACTTTTTAAGTTTGTATCTCGTATAGTTGAAGGTAAAGTCGCATCGGAGAAGTCGGACTTAAAACTTTTTTAACAAATTATCTAAATACCGTGTTAATGTTGAGTTTGTGACGTTTTCCATTCATGAAAGCCTTCGTAGGTTATTTGCCATACACCCTTCGCTTGAATTACAGAATAGTGAGCATAGTAATAGGGGGACCTGAAAGTAATGTCGTTTCTGCGCATGCCAATACTTGATTGTCATTTGTCAGCTCATTGTTTTGTTCAGAGGCGTACCAAAGACATTGTGAGGTTATAGTGATTTCTTTACTTATAGACAATTGAATTACAATTTTTTTTTGTAATTTTGGGTAAAATGGCCAGCCAAATACCAGAAGAGGTACACATCCGGCATTGCATGCTCTTTGAGTTTCGCAAGGGAAATAACGCAACAGTTGCTACCAAAAACATTTGCGATGTTTATCCAAATGCACTGGACATTCGTAAATGCCAAAGGTGGTTTTCCAAGTTCAAATCGGGTAATTTTGATCTTTCCGACTCGTATCGATCAGGAAGACCATCAGCGTTAGACAACGACGTGTTAAGGGCGGAAGTGGAAGCAAATCCGTGTCAGACGATCGAGGAATTGTCAAACAGTCTCAACAAACCTTGGTCGACCATCCAAGAACATTTGAAGCAGATTGGAAAAGTAAGCAGAGCAGGTGTTTGGGTCCCGCATAATCTGTCCGAACAGAATAAGGCTAACCGATCAATCACATGCAACTTATTGCTTCAACGACACAACACAGAAGCGTTTTTTGATCGCTTGATCACAGGAGATGAGAAATGGGTCCTGTATGATAACCCAAAACGCAAAAGGCAGTGGCTCTCTCCAAATGAAATCCCTCGGAGTACTGCTAAGCCAGGTTTACACCCCAAAAAAGCGCTTTTGTGTGTTTGGTGGAGTATTCGCGGCATTGTTCATTTTGAATTACTGAAACCTGGAGAAACTGTTACTGCAGACCTCTACAGCGAACAATTGCAGCGAGTCAATCAATCTTTAATTGAAAAGTGGCCAGCGATTGTCAACCGAAAAGGCGTCATTCTCCAACATGACAATGCAAGACCGCACTGCGCAAGGCGAACTCTAGAAAAAATTAATGAATTGGGGTGGGAGGTGCTGCCTCATCCACCATATTCGCCCGATGTTGCACCATCGGATTTCCACTTATTCCGAGCGCTGCAACACTTTTTAAGTGGCAAAACATTTGCAAATTTGGATGATATCCAAAATGCCATCTCTAGATATTTTGCCGAAAAACCAATTAATTTTTATCGATCAGGGATTGAAAATTTACTCACTAGATGGCAAAAGGTTATTGACAATGATGGGGAATACATCATTGATTAAAAATAAAGACTCGTTAAAAATGTATGTGTTTGTATTTAGCGTAAGAAAACGACATTACTTTCCGGTCCCCCTAATATAATGATAACGGACACAGGAAATGCCGCTGCAGTTTCGTTGAAATTATTTCATCTTTAGTTACCTTTTATGGCAACTGAGAATAAAGAGGCACTATATTTTAAACTGTTTTCAACAAAACGAACATTTTTCTTTACATTTTGTCTGTATTTATTTATTTACTTCGTCTTATCTCTTCTTTTTCATTCAAGAATAGTAAATGCAAGTCCACAAATTTTCGGGTTCAATTATCAGTAAAGGAGTATACAATCCATCAATTTTTCAACAGATTTCAGATAACACTGTATGTATGTACGTTTTGAGAGATAAAGTAACCGTTGCGATAAGACTGAGAAGAACGAGTGAAGTTATAAAGTGTGTGATAAAGCCTATCTGTAAAAATTTACGAACGGAAACGTACGTTATTTGTATGTTATGTAACTTGTAAGAATATTCTCTTATATTTATAAATTACTCCATTTTGATTCACAGGATACAGCGATATTGGTGCTGTATCGATTCAATGTGCCTCCTTGCGAGCTTCGTGTCAAGTATTTACTATAATATCAGGCCCTTGACAGTGACAAACTTTTTTCGTTTTCTTTTTACTTATCATTACATATATTTATCACAAGAATATATCTTCTATTCCTTAGGTTTAGAGGATTTCGTTTGACGAGATTTTTTTATAATTCAAACATACTGCCATTACAAACTATGACCGAAAATATTAATGCAATTTTTTTGAAATCTCACTTATTTTATTTATTTATTTATTGAAACACCAACAGCATAACATATTATATACTATCTTAGGTTCTAGGTATAGTTTACAATATTAAATATGTATGCCTATTATAGGTGTACACAGCTTTGAATCTTACGACATTTTCTATTCTTTAATAATGTAATAACTAAATATAAATAGTTGCGATGGACTTGCAGTCTTTGAACATAAACTTTTCTTCCGTAACGTCTACCATCGTCTATGTTTCATCTAGCTCGTTAACGACTGATAAAATATTATGCTTCATATCATTACTTCCGTAGTCATATAAAACTAAAATAGCGACGCCGGCAGCTGCATAATTGCAATTAAGACTAAAGATACATCAGCCTAACTCACGTTGATGTGTGGCCCGATTACAAGCGAGTGAGTAGTGGACTAGATTAATAAGGTAAAATTATAGGTATTGTGTATAATATGTGTACGTATTAAACGCTATGTGGTGTATATATATGCTTTATAAATGTTACAAACAGTAAACGAGCTTTTACAAAGTATAGTAATATCACAATTTCAAATAAATTCAAAATTAGCGTTTATTTATAAAATTGAAATGTCTCTATTTCCTTATTTTTCTATATTCTAGATTTTATAGCGAGAATTAATTTTGAACTATATCAGAATATATTTACGGAACAGTACACTATCGGTGAAACATTTCCAGAGTTCATTATAGATTTAAATAGTTAAAATTTTTATTCAATAGTTAATATGAGTTTTTTTATCTACTAAGCTGCTAGATGAGCGAGACGTTCGCCTGATAGTAAGTGATACGCCCGTCCATAGTAACCTAGTGCTAGTTAGGATGGGTATATATTGCACCACATTGCGCTCATCTCTTGAAATATAAGTGTTAAGCTTCGTTACCACAGTAATTTCACTAGCTACAGCGCCCTTTAAATCGGAACACAGTAATATTTGCACACTACTGTTTGGTGATTGAAATAGGAGCTGCGGCAACAGAGACTTACCACCGAATCTACACTCTCTTCAATTTATAGTCTACAGTTTCTGAAGTCGTTCAATGAATTTTTTTAAACGATTTCTGTATGTTCGTTTATGAGACAGTTTATTGTGAAACGAACAGCTGTAACCAAGCCTGTGGATTTTTTAATAATCACCGCGAAACTACAAACGATCGTTGCACCTCGTGTCGGGTTTACGACGACATGGCGTCTTTACTGTCGCCTTCAGTTTACGTAACAAGTTAACGCGTGCCGCGGTGCCGCTTGTGAAATACGCCCTGAGTTTTAAGGAAGCCTAGGAGCTTGTTGAGCTAGATTTTTAATAGTTCAATACAGCTTTTAATTACCACAAAGCTGTATATACCAATACTCTTTGTGATAATAAATCTCCTCATATCATTACTATTTCGGTTTTCAATATTGATTTCTTCTAAACTTAAATTGGAATGTTAATAATTTGAGTTTACTTATCCACTTTTTCGTGATTTCTCACCAGTTTAAACTTCTTTAGCGTTTAACCAATTTCTATAGTGATATGTAACTCATCCATTTTACGATTTATAGACAAGGTATATGTACATTATAAAAATATTTATGTATTTATTTATTCTTACGTTACACGATTAGAGTACACAGGGCGAGGTCAATGTTGTAATAATATTCTCCAATAATCAACCCTAAGAGACGATATATTGTAGGTAGGTGCTGGTATAATATATACGATACACCCTTCAAGTATTAGCTGAGTCAAGGTAGTAATTTATAGTTTCTTACGTTTCTTCAACTTTCTTACTATAAATATTGTTATAGAAAAGTTTTTCTGTTCCAAAGTTTGATAGAATAAAGATGCTGTAAATTATGATCTGTAAATCTTTCCAGAACTTAATTTACAGTATTTGTAATATATATTTACATTATTGTATATGTTAGATAGCAATGGTAAACTTAAGTTTTTAACAATATTAAAATTAATTCAGAAAGTGACTGCTAAATTGTATGAGGCTAAAATTTTTTCTACAAAGAATTCAGACGACAATACTTAATAATATTTTTTTAATAGACCGCAGTCGCTATTATAGTTTATCGTTACTGCTAACTTTTCCGGCAATGTGTCTAGTTTAAAGAGATTCTTTTTATTTTTAGAGACGAAGGAAACTTTATTAACACATTTATTGCATCGTTATAATAAACTTTCTACAGAAACTTTTACGGTGTTAACATATAACGTTAAACGTTCACTTTTAATCATAGACATGAAAATTAAACAGTTTTTTATTCACAATTCACTAAACAAGCAAACCATTTTTAAAATATTAGGTTATGGTGTTTAATAAAATTTTATAAGAAACCTTTTGTTATGGTTATCTTGTGCTGTAAACCACCTACTCATTGAAATTGAACTTGATTCAAGGGCGCTGATTCACTGCAGATTTATATGATGTGGGTGCTTCACCCACAAATCATACAAACGCGCTTGGTTCAAGTTCACTATTAATGTAAAATCCGAAAAATAACGCTTTATGCCTTTATATCGGTATTTTACGTTCGTAATAAATTTTCAGGAAGATTATTAGGAAATAGGTTTTCAAGTGCATCGCATTAGGTTATTTACTTTTATGATTACATTAACAAACGAATGATAAATGTTAACCCGAGATTTTGTCATCTATCCTTTAACTTTGACATGTAATAATTTGTGACTAGTTACGAGCAAAACATGAACAAGACCAATAACAATATTCGTTTTGGTGTCGGTTTTGTCTGTTCGGTCTTGATCTTGCATATTCAGTCTTATAATATATTAAATATTTGTTTCCAGCAGAAAAGCTATGATCAATATTTAAACTCATCATTTGAACTGAATTTAAAATTTTTCTTTTAGTTTTTATCTTGATCTTGAGTCGTGACGTAAAATTGATTAGAGTCAAATTACTGACGGTATTAAACTTCATCAGAAAATAGCTAAAGCAATTATCTTTATATATACATATATAAAATAGTAATTTATTTATGATCTTACCATCATCCAATCACGATGCAAGTTTTTGTGATAAAACATATTTGGATCAACTTATTACCTATTTAATCTCTTTTCTATTGAACGCATATTTAAAATATCAACACTGCTGCATTGTATGTGTGCACAACATAAATATTTCGATGTTACGGTAATTGTAGTCTCTGGGAAAAGGTTCCTTCGTACTGACAAAATTATTGAGGATACCTTCAAGTTTACTAAGTATTTTTGCTCTCTTTACCATCTGATATATGGATATCATCTAGTGTATGATATGGATATGCGTAAACAGATTAAAAGTATGTTATATAGTTCCAGTAGATAATAGATTTAAAATTATATATATTTTTATGTACCAAAAGTAAAGCCATACAGTTTACGGTGCGATTTTAATAAAAAATTACTTTGTTTTTGTTTCTCTGCGGCCACTATATCCACTGTTTTATTTTATTTTATTCTACGAAGCAACGAGGCAAGCGAGACGTTCAGCTGATGGTAAGTGATATGTCCGCACATAACAACGACGCTAGTTAGATGATATATTCTGCACCGTATTGTGCTCGTCGCCTTAAAACATAACATGTTGAGTTTCGTTACCCCAGTAATTATAGTTCCTTTTAAAACCGGAATACATAGTTTACATACTACTGGTTGGCTACTGCAATAGGCGCCGCGATGGTACCTACCTAGACGGTTACCGGCTACAAAGACCTTCCACCTGTATATTATCATAATGTCTTGTTCTTCCTGTAGTTTACTACGGATTAAAAACAGAAAATCTACGTGAACCTACACAGTTTTGTTTTTAGGCTAATTTTCAGTTCGATCATAAATGATAAATCCTGAATTGATGATATACTGGTTCAATTCTTTTATGGTCATTACACTCCGGGACACAAATTTTGTATGTCTATCGTTTACAATACTTTCATTGTATTGTTCAAAGGTTAACCGCATCGTTGCGGTTCCACTATTATTATGTGAATACCAATAGTAATTTCATCTTTTAGATATATAAATATTATTAAAAGTTTTTAGATTATTTTAGTCTAAAGGAATGCAGGTATCTCATTTTAGTAACAACGTGTTGCAATACCAAGGGTTTTAAAATACGTACCACAACTCTCTAACCAGATATAACCTAAGAGGTTAATGTTGACGATAATTTATACTTTTAGATTTATCAAAACACATTGGAACTATTAAATAGTCTTTTTATATTATTTAATCAATTCTAATCATGCACATAAATCGCCATGTACTAAAAGGAAATAATCGATTCTGAATTATTCCACATTTGTTACACGGGTCTATGACGAATTGGTTTTCCATTGGAATTTGAATCACTAAAGACGTTCACGGTTTAGAATTCGTCGAAGTTTCATTCCGTTTGTGATCAGTGGAGAAAATGGTAGTGTCTGCGCATGCGCATACGTTTCGGCGGCGATCTAACATCGTTCACGATTTTCCGGCTTTCTAAAAGGTGCCTTTAAAGGTCCGGTTAGCTGGGGCGTCGCGGGTGGTGCTTATCATGTACCCCGTGAGAAATGTCTGCAACGGCGTTGTTCACTTTCCTAAAATGTAAACAATATGGAAATTTTCGAGCGATTTTCGTTATTGTTGTGAACAAAATTATATTGTTTAAACAGTAATATAATGAGATAACCCATTATATGATTTTTTTGGAGTAGTAATTTAAGAGATTGCTTTCTTTGTAAACGAAGAAGATAACAATAAGAAGACATGTAAGCATTACGTGTCGACGTAGAATTTTGTGATAGTATTTCGACTTCTTTGGATCTTCTGTGTTGAAAATCAATTAATCAATGACTTTATAAGTTTTTAGAAAGACAGGGAAGGATATAAAAAATTCTTTCACCTTTGCATATGTAAGTTTTTTAATATTTAATACAAAAATGTTTAAGGAATTATAAATAAAGATCTATGTAACGATGTTTCTATACGCTTTATGACAGTTGTAGTAAAATATAGACCTGCAGGATATAAGATATGATATTATAATACCAAGATATTGGAATAATTGTTTAATTATTTTTATATGTTGTAATAATTACCAAGTAGAATTTTTTGATGTGTATAATAAACAACTATCACTTGATTGACGTGTAGTCTACTTTAAGAACATGTTTAAGTTGACTCTAATCGATTATATATCATATCTCATTCTTCTTCTTCCGCCTGCCCTTTTCCCAGTTATGTGCGGTCGGCACAGTGTGTACTTCTATTCCACATCCCTCTATCAGCCGTCATATCTGAATCCACACTCTTCTTACACATGTCATCTTTCACACAATCCGTCCACACTTTCTACGGTCTTTCCCTATCCTTATAACCATCCACGTTCATTCTCATTACTTTCTTTATGATATATATATCATATCTCATTATAATTTTTAATTCCATTGTTTACAACGAGAAATGTCAATGCCTTCTTGAAACGTTAAACATTAATTCTTTGAGCAAAACGAAGCAACGACTGTGTAAACTAAGTGTAAACATTGTTGGGTTTAATTCTAAGCAAGCGGATCATCAGCGGCGCGCTTACGTCTTGACATGTGTTTGTAAACTTGTCTGTTGTCTACTTGCTTTGCCGTCGGTATGATGTTGGTTGTATTTACACCTCGTCTGCAATTATGTAGGCGTTTACTGTAAATATTAAATCGAAATTAACTGCTTCGCCCGATTGATTAAAATTATTACACGTATTTTGCAGTTTCTTATCATTACTACGTATCTAATTTTACTTCATTGCTATTATCCATTTTTATCATTAGACGGATAAAAATTCTTGATCTAGGATAAATTTACATTAGAGTACTTGTTATTACACACGAGCGGCATATTAAATAATAGTTATTTTCGTTGTTTAAAAGGGTTCCTGTAGTTGTTAAGTTTATAATACATTTGCCGCATTTTCCAATCACATGTGTGAAAGTATTAAATCAGAGGATACGATAGTGAAAAGATATGTAAAGTAGGATAATAAGAAGAACACATGAAAAAGCTCTTGATATATAAACAGATTTTTGAAAATTTTACTGCCGAGTGCTTCAAATTTATTCAATTTATCAATCGCCAGGTGCTAGTACTATAGCTAATATGTAATAAATTGACATGTTCCACTAATGAGCATCAGTAGGCTGTAATGATGCTGAATAGTTTACCGGTTCGATGCTATTTGCAGCATACAAACGATTCTTTTCGAGCCTCGTGAGATTGTCCACGCAAGCATCTATTCCCACACTACGCGATATTAACTTGTTAAAATATACATAATGTTGGGATTCGTTTTTTTATGTAATAAGTCATAACAAAAATTTCGTAATCATAGGTAGAAGATTGGATCCCAAGCCTGTGGTATTCTGGTATCTTCTCTATTGTAATAAGGACGGTTCTTAATTTTGATAATCCAGAAAATCACTTTCGTAGGAACCCAGGTCCTTTTCAGTTTTGTGGTTTATCAAATCTGATGTAATTGTTGGGTTGATCCAAATTTAGTTTTGATAAATGTATTGTATATTTATTCGTTATTTTTTGTTTGTATGATTCTAGTCAATAACTTAAGATTTCCCTTTACTATAGTGTATTATTAGTCGGTTAAATATAGTATGATTGCTATATTTAACATGTAACAGCGAAAGTGGATTGCGCTTGCGACAAGCGTTTGGTATAAATTACTAAAACAAAAGTAGATATATCACTTGGCTAGACCTGCTGCAGCTTATAATGGATACTAGAAATTTATTTTGATATGTGAGAAAAGCTTTCACGATTTGCCTTCAGACTTATTGTTAAAGCATTAGAAACTTACAACCTATAGTTATTATAATTACTTAACTGTATATCATGTTAACTATCTATAGTAATGTCTAATGTATACAGCGATTGTAGTGGTAGGTTTCTGAAACAAAACCGCAACTGCTGTTTCAGTCCCAAAACTATAATGTGAAACTTAACTGTGTTCCGGCTTAAAGGGCCTTGTAGCTTGTGAAATTACTGGGGTAGCGAAAAAGATTTAACGTCTTATATTACAAAGCGACGAGCGCAATGTGGTGCAGTGCAAATTATCCTAAATAACACTACATTGTTATAAGCAGACGTATCACTCAATTTCAGGTAAACGTAGGCTCTACACGACGTTTTATCGAATAAAAAAAATTATGTTTTTATGTTATTTTAATTTGATTGATTTACAGATTTGTCATTTCTTCTTTTGTATGTAAAATTATTAGTTAACTTCACGTAATGTTAAGTGATAATTCGTATTCGTTTAGAATACTCATTCATATATATGATTTTAAGTAGAAAAAGTAGCTTAAAATCAGATTTATTTCTTTGAAATAGTCACTAGATCACTTCATAATGACACACATTTTTTGTTGTGCCGGTGGGGGGATAGTACTAAAGAATTTGTATTTGGTGGACGGCGTTGGTAATCATTAAATGTCATTATGATGGATATGAAATAAGAAGAGATAAAGCTGGCCGCGGTCCCCGGCAGCCCTCGGGACCGTGCGGTGAGAGGATAAAAAAATAATTACCTACGTAATGCACCTAGAAGAATTTCATGCGTTTGCTCTTTTTTCTGATGGAGATGGATTGGAACTGTGATCGCACAGAAAAACTTGTAACTCCTGCATTCGGATCGAATACATATTCTTTTTAAAATGCTTTCTTGTAGCAAGATGTTTACTATGATAGAATTTTTTTAAAGGTAATGTATCTTATGAACTATATATTTAATCACCGAGTTTGCAGTATCATCATGAGCATCATCAGCCGATAGACGTCTACAAAGCTTTCCTCAAAGATCACCGCATAGGTTTCCCTCAAAGATCTCCACATCGATCGTTCCTGCGCTGCTTGTATCCACCGGTCTCCCGCTGTCAGCATGACCTTCGGTATCGCCGGAACTAGGGGCCTTCAATTGGGGAGTTCATAGGGAGGGATTTTATATTATAGAACAGTAAAATTTCATCTTATACTATAGAACTGTTGATGATGACATGATAACAAAACTTGGTCATGACAGCAGTATCAAGTCAGCCAATCAGCTACAAGCTGATACTTGTATCCAAAATTTGAATTTTATTAGAAATTACAATCGAAAGAATGTATTGTAATATATTATTAATGACTTGGAGTTATTTACTTCTACTTGCAGGGGTTTCAACCCTCCGTTTGATTTAATTTTAATATTGATTTTAGTTTTTCACTGCACTTATTTTAATACAAAAATTGCTTTAATGCAATGAGGTTTGTAGGTGGTCGATTATATCGGGGCACCGATCTTTTGGGGTGGCAATTCTATGGCCACCCTACCTAATATATTATATTACAATTAACGAATGTTGCGTTACGTTCGTTTACCAAAATTTTACGTAAACGCAACAAAATTATATGAATGATTGAAGATTGTTAGCACATAGAGACCGCTCTCTTCGTTGCTTTGTTATGATAATTTTGTAACACAGAAACTATGCTATTAATAAATATTTTCACATTCTATACTAATATAGATTACGCCATAGGTAAATAATGTAGGGAATATGTCTATCCATTGAGATACTTTAAAAATACTCCAGAGGTTTTGTTTGTACAGTTGTTATTTGTTTAAAAACTGAACCTTTTGTTCGTCGTTGGCCTGCTTTCAAAGTGCCAAAGTATCGATTTAAGTACATTACAAAATCTGACCAGATGTTATAAGTTTTTACGTCCAATGACTAGTACTTGATAATAGCACTTTAAACGAAACGAAACAAAACGATATGGATCTACTTTTATTTCAATGATTTTCCCTTAGTAGTAACAGCAAACGTATTGCATGATAGATGTATAAATATAGATATAGGAAAGTGTTAGTTGCATGAATAAATTTTTTTAGTTATCTAGATAAAAATCTTCGATTTTCACTTCTGCTATCTGCGGAAGTCATGGATATTTGGGTTTTCAACCGGCTAACACCTGCAACGTTTTCTGTGGCCGTTCTAGGTACAATATTAGGGACCCCATGATTTTTCCATTGCTAGCTAGCTTTTAATCCCAAGGACCGGTTCAAGAACCTTTTATGTCAAAGAGCTTTTAACCTATTTTGTTATTGGTTATCGAAATTCTTGTCAAAATCGATGTTGCTAATATAGAGATTAACAGAGACGAATACACTAGGAAGAAAATGTTTTTAGTGATAGTACTATGGCATCTTTAAACAGCATTACGTTGAAAGCGTTACTTTAGTTTACATAACCTTCAATTTAATTTATTGGTATAGATAAAATGTTATTTTAAGACTTTGAAATAAATGTTAAGAATGAATCTAGCATGAGCCAATAAAAAACGACCTGATTTATATGTATTGATTTGAAAGCGGTTTTCTTTATTGTTCCCACTGTACATTATGAATTACTCGCTTTCCAATCTTTCGATGTTTCTAGGATATGATGTTTATTAACAATGAGTTTCATTGTTGAACACACTTAGAACATTGCTAGATACGGAGCCAAGTCCGACTTTACGTTGTGATGCTCCGAATGATACAAGCAGTATCACATAAAGTAAAGCACATGCTTGCAAACTTGTAGTTATATGGTCAATTGGTATGTTTCCCAGTAAACTGCGAGTTTGACGATAATTTAACATAGGCTGAATAAAAATTTATATTATGCAGTAGCATAGACGGCATTGTAATCTACTGTCTTTTTCTGTTACTTGTCCTAAATTATGAGAGCCGAGAGTAATTTTGTTGTATTAAAAGTATACATTAGAGTAATTCCAGGCGCATCAAACAATTACTATAATATCTTAATTAAATAATCTAACCACTTTAATTAAACAATTAGTAACAGTACTTGTTACTGTTCTTGAATTAATTTTTATTTATATGGGAAGTAAAGTAAGTATGTGGGTTAAATAGTTATATGGAATATTCTCACCACTTTATTATCTTTGAAATTTTTAATACGAAGATGTGAAATATTTTCACGGAGTTGTATAGTTGTCTGTGTGTATTATAGCAATCTCCGGGACTGACCGATGGCATACTGTGTATTTATGAAAGCATTTCTTAGTTTATTACCGTGAGTTAGCGATAATCTTGCTTTTATCGTGCCTTATTGAAAGTTAGTATTGTGGTCAATTGGTTATGCAGTTACATTGGACGACCCACAAACGAGCGAAATCGGTGAAACATATAAATTGTTTTTGTTTTAAATGAAACCTTACATTTCATTACCTGACACGTTTTTAATATAATATAGATACATATATAAAAGCTAAGCCGAGCATTCTTTTACAAAGAGAAATACAAGACCATATATTCGCGACATTGGCTAAGTACGGATTGGCTAGAAGATTTGAAACTTATACTTGCAGGAGTGCTAACTGCAGTAACCTGTGTTAAGACACTTGATGGTATCAAACAGGATATTTGAGTGAGTACGTTTGTTATTTACAATTATTTGAAGATCACTATTCGCTAGCTAAGGTAAATATCGCGATTTAAAGAGGAAGTAGATAAGGCGCGTTAGGAATGTGCCTGCCCAGAGGCTGCAGTCGTGTGTACAAGTCACAGGAGTTTGAGTTTAATAACAATATTATATTTGGAATACTTATTCCACAATTTGTGAAAAAAGAGTTATTACCACTATTCTTTTCTGTTTTACGTTGTGTAGAAAATATTTTCAGTATTCTGCTTATGAGTAAAATTCTACCTTTATCTCTATAAAAGTTGATAAGGACAGAACTTTGCAATATGAGATTAACATTACTATATAAAAGTCTGGATTTGTTTAATATATTAACATTAAACAATTTAAGTCTTTTATGAAAGTTTATTAGTTATATTATAAGTTGTTTTTTTATATAATAGTAATGTTTAAATAATTCCATAACTTATACATAAATTATTTTTGTATAACAATCCTATTTATTTTCGCTTTACGTAACTTTTGACTCTAAGAGTAAAGAGGGTGGCTTAGGACATAGAGGCATTTACTGTCAATCAACCTAGGAGAGGTAAAACTTGTGTATAGGCGTATAAAACAAAGTAGACTTTACAAGAGTAACAAGAAAGAGCTGTAACAAATTTATTTTTAAGAATGAGGCTTATTTGATATGCATTAAAGAGTATGATGCACCCACTTGGACCAAGATATGTGCAATTGCCACAAATCTGCATTCGCCAGCCTTTGGCTATTGGTTAGTACAAAATGCACTGCTTAGAAATTGTTGCGGTCATTATTGGAACGGGGTATTTGCTTGGGATCGACACGATTTTGTAACATTACTCTGAATCATATTATTGTATGTTTCGTAAAACTGTATAGTAAACGTAGTATGAATCCCTAGAATTGATTTCCGGTTTTTCATTGTGAAGAGGCGTAATAGTCGTTAATAATTAACGGTTAAGAGAAACATAAACCTACCACTGCAACGCTTATTCTTATAAACAACAGTATATAAAAATATTTGTGATCCAGTTAACGCTGTAGATAAAAGTGGGTGGTTTTGTGTAAAGAAAATTAACATCTTATAACACACAGATCCATAAAGTCGTGCTGTGAATCCTAAATTATTATTTACTAGAAAACCCTAGGTTGTTGTGAATCGGTGCTCTTAAGTCAATGCTTACTATTTTTTTTGTTCCTCTACCCTCTTACTACCTACTCTTGAAAATGTGTCTCGTTTCTCTTAAGGTCCATCTATATCTTTATCCCTTTATTCTCTAGCACATTGGTAAGTTATTTGAGAAAAGAAGTGATTATAAAATAAGGTTAATGTTAAACCATATATTGTAGACGTAATATATTGTAGTAACATTTATGAACTTTAACTGTTTTTATTTCTCAGTATTACTTCAATATCATACTTACCAATAGAATTTTCTCGTACCTCCACTGAGGCCCCTAAGTATATTTTTTAGTAACAAAGCCCCAAGGGGCTTTGTTAAATAAAAAACGAAATACTGTTTCACATTACACATAGTTTCCAATATATATGTTAATAAACTACGTTTAACTTAAGTATCCGAAATGAATAATCTAGGCCTTATTTCTGATTTATAGCTAAAAAAATATTGTTCAATAACAAAATGCTAATTCAACTGGTATCGAGTTGGCGTAATTTGATTCCTCGAGCTCAATATGTCTCACCTAGTGTTACTTTATGCTAAATTTGTTAGGTAATTGTGCACTTAATATAACACCTAACAATTTCTATTCGAATTAGCATGCCGTTAAGTTGATAATTTGGCTGTTTGGGTGGTCTTTAAGTGTGAACGGCGATATGAAGATATTAGAGACAACTATTAGATAACGCTAGTTTGTTTAATGATAACAAGCGTTTTAATCTGACCGAACTTAAAACCTGATTTCTTCACTCCTTTAAAAAAAAATATACTTTACAGTTATAAAAAAGGTAATATGTTAAGGTTTCCCAATAATAAAAAAAAATCAAATAACCGTTTTTTTCTTTGAATCTCGAGAACAACAAAACATTGTTAGTGACATATCTGCCCATAAAATGATAGATATATTATTCCTCGCTTTTAGTCATGAGATGTGAAACTTGTTACTCCAGTAATTTTTTCACATAACTATATTATTTGGTATGTGATACATATCTAGATGGTCTAACCACAGATACATATCACACGGTTTTAAGGTAAGAAAATTCGTTGAGAATCTATATCTATTTATCCCCCTGTTTAATTATATTGACTCAAGATTTGGACAGTCGTTAACTAATTCACATGAAAGAGAGAACAAAGGAAAACTTTGAACATGTCTCTATACAGAATAATTTGTTTGATCGTTGTTCTATCAAAATTACAAGTCCAGTAAATTTTAAACTAAATAATATATTCCTTAGTCGAAACATCGTCAGCATTAAAAATATCTTCGGCAATTGATCAGTGGTGTAATGTCAGAATGTACTTCCGAACGGCACCGTTAAAATGTCACCAGTTGCGCAATCCGTACCGGTGCGGCTCGGTGTAATTAGAGTTGTTCTCAGGGATATTGGCTGATGCTGCTTCAATGGTATTTCGAGCTGTAACGACAGCTCTCTGTAAGTGCTGTAAGATGTTGACCAGTTATGTAAACTATTTATTTGTATATATATATATTACACTTTAAGTTCATTAATAAAACTCCAAGAAGCATACTCGCTACTTATTAAACATTAAGAAGTTTTTCCATAGTATGATGTTACGAATTGTTATATTACTTGGCTTCGCTTAGATGCTGATATTGTTAAGTGTTTCATAAAATACTCGTTCTACGAATTATTTGAATTAAGTTTATTTGTTTAGACTACAATACACAGCATAAGGAAATTGTAAGGGATGTTTATCGTATTATTATAAATACTACATAATTTGCTACAACGGCGCAAACAAGGTTATTTGGAAATTTAGTTATAGATTTTGTTGCCATATTTTCCTTAGTGATTCATATAATTAATATGTAGTAACACACATTCTGTAAGTTCAATATTTTTTAATTTATTAAGAGCACGGGAATTCATGCCAGAGGTACATGTGATATATTAAACCGTTGCAACCGGCTAGTACGTAGAAAAGACAAATTAATAAAACACCTAAAAGGGCTTCCAGAAATATACGAAGAGTTGGCAAGCGGCCAAGCGGGAGCGGCCATCTCGTTAGATGCCGGACTAGGAAAAAGAGAGCGGAATGTAGATCAAAGTTATAACTCCAATACGGTGCAGTTTTGTTGCAATGCGGTAATATTTTGATACGCTTCCAATTTACACTGCAGTAAAATACACTTAACCTCTTTTAATCATAACGTGAGAAGCTTTCGAACAAGCTTCGCTTAAGCATCGTGTATCTTTAATGTATTTTATTCCTTCTGATATTGAAAGTTTAACTTTGCGTTGAAAAAACTAGCCTGTGGTATAATGATGTACAGTTTTGGAGAATCTTATTTAAAGATTTTAATGAAAAGTTAATTAAAAATTTGTGACTAAAATCTAACCTATTGTTAATTATCGTTTTAACTACACAATGTAGAGTTATTATGTTATAGTTTTATGTCTTAAAAGTGTAATTGTTACTATGATACAATGTTTGCAGTTATTGCTTTGCGCTCCCTTTTGAGTATAAGGAGATAACAAAGGGCAGACGTCCGCTGGGGCAGGAAAACCATCAAATGGCAAATGGAATCAATGTGATGTAAATTATTACATTAAAATGTCTTGTTTAAAACTAAGAAGTATTTTTTACAATTTCTAATTAACTTTTTTAATTTTCAGGTACGCAAGATGTACAATGTGTTTCTCCGCTTAATATAGGTAGGTTACTACTACAAAATATTTTTAGCTTTGTTCCCACAATTTAATACCATCTTTCGTGTAAAAGTACGATAGGGATAATTAGTCTATATTATCTCGACGTGGTTGAGTAGATTCAAAAATCTTACAAGCCATCAAACTCATTTTACGCTCCGCAGCTTGACTCCTGCTAGTATAAACCTTAGACCATCCGCTTTCATATCGTAACGACGATTTAAATTATAAAAGTTAATTGATTTGGTCTTAAAACAGAAAATACGACATATAGTGAACACTATTTCTATTAGGGTATGGCTGTTTCAAATATTGTTGCAAACAATTTAGTTGTTATTGTTCCTTAAACTAGTGCAGCCGTTGTTGATAAAGGTTTTTATTTAACCCTATACGTGTTCAATCTTTGTTGTGTAACAATTGTGTCTTTAACATAAACTTATTTACTGTGAACTTTGTAAACGTTATTCTTAATAAAATAAAAGCTTGGTACTGTTGTTGTTTTTGAAGTATTTAATAAATTTCAAAAGCAAACTATCCAATAAGCACACATTAGCAAAGGAACGTTTTATATAAGTAAAACTTTTAATCAAAACTAAAATGGATTTTTTGTCTCTATTATTGTTAAGAATATTAAAGTTTCTTAACAAGATTTTAGTAATATTAATACTGATTTGCTATCAGCGATTCAATTACAGTACAATGTATCTGTTTCCTACAATGTGCGAACATCGAACTGTGTGATACCTTGCGTAATCATTCAAGTAATTTACGATTCGTTTGAAGCTATCTACCACGATCCACGAGGACAATACCGATGGCCTTGTAGCACTACACCGAGTCAGTCCAATGAACTCGAACGGCCCAAATTTAAGACTAAATTCCTACAGCTTTGAGTAAAGACGAATATAGACAAATATATTTGAATTCTAATACGTTCGGTCATTTAACGACGTGTAACTTGATGTCTCGCCGAACGGGGACTGAGCCAGTCTACGTTTCATTGAACAACTCTTTGATGTGTAAATGTAATTTTTTTAATGCCTTGTCTTTTCATAATAAAGCTATTTGTCTATTATATCGTGTTTACAGAACTGGATTCTTCACGCCCATGAGATAAATACGTTTTAGTTCATATAGCTTAAGATATTTTTCAATATCACTGATCACTTCACCTGATGAAGGGTGATGATTAAGTGATGGTAGTCTTTAAAGTAGCTGTGGTAATTAACATCTAAGAGTATACCACCTCATCATGTTTTATTACCCCATTAATTTCCATAGCTACTTTACTTTGAAACTAGAACAAAGTAATTTTGCTGTTGCCATAACAAATTCCTAGACGGAACGGACCTAACTGTTGGTATTTTATTATAGTAATATGGCGCCTGGCATATACTTCCTGTATATTAAGAGGCTCGTGTTTCACGGAGTTTAGCATTTGTTTTCTCTGCTCTGTTGTATAGATAAGAAATAAGATTAATGGGGTCTATAGAGTCGTTTCATCATTGATCATTAAATCGCTAGTCTACGATAGTAGTGTGCTGTGAAAGCGTAGACTTTTCAAATGCAAATCATTTTAAGATTCTTTGCCAAAGAAAAAAAATATGTTTAATTTGTTTTTTTTTTAACAGGTATAGAAGAAGAAAGATGTTTTCTTGTTGTTCTATGATGTATACCTAATAATCGTCCTAGCAATAAGTACCAAGAAATTGTTGACAAGTTAGACGAGCAACTGATAGGGCATCCAGTTTGTAAATGGCAATTGTGTTCAAAAAGGGCACACTGGTTTTATGAATATAATACGACACTTATTGAATATGAATGAACCTTGTGGCCAAATCGTAGGTGCACGATTATGACATAACTCCTCAAGACCCAAATACCGACAGTGAATTAAACGACAAAGATTCTTGTAGACACGATATTTGGAAATATTACAAGTTGTTCTATATGAACTTGTTTCTTAAATTAGTATTTTTTTTCATATAATTTATTCGATTTACTTATACATCAGAAGTCATTTTTTTAATTAAATTAACCTGATGTTCACCTGATGATAAGTGATACGCTTGCTCATAGCATCGTAGCGCTATTTAGGAAGATGTATATTACTCGACATCACGCTTGTCTCCTGAGACGTAATATAAGTTCCCTTTCCCCAGTAATGACACTAGCTACAGCAACCTTCATACTCGAATATAGTAATGTTTGCACACTGCTGTCTGGCAGCAGAAAAAGGAGCTGCGGTGTTACCTACCTAGACAATCTCCGGCAGCAGAGACCTACCAGCAGTAAATAGTATCGAAAATTTATTATATTTAAAAAGTCTTATTTCTTGCTTATCAAGAAATCTGTTAAATAAGTGAATTATATATCCAAAAAAAAATTCATAGGTTTTGAATAGTGTTCAATGAAAATATATGAAATTCATTAGTTAAAGTAATTTTTATGAAATAAAATTTAATGAAATAATCTCTAGCTTATAACAACGTGGTAAAGATGATAATAACTTTAAGCAGCCAGTCTAGGATTGTGATGTTTGCTAAAGTACTTGCTAGGCCGCTAACAAATTATGACATATGCGTAGGTTTCAGTGGCAGTGAGCAACAATAACTGTCACAGTGTTGTGTGGGTACACGATGATTCTCTTAGCATTGTAACCGTTAAGGTAAACATTAGCTCAGGTTGCTTTAATTTGTGAAGTACCCAACTTATATTACATTGTTATATGGTTTAATAAAAAAAGTAGATTTATATGAAAGGTTTAAAGTCTTTACCAAATTGTTAATAATGTTAACTTTAAGCTGTCGCATCAAGTTAATAAAGTTTTATAAATTTATAACATTTACTCTTTTCTCTGGTAATAGTTTAAAACAAAACCTGAGGCATAGGTACAATCATTATAAAGGAATGTCCACTGGATTGTAAGGTAATGGACATTCTACGTCTAATGGTATTGCAAATAAGTGTTATTTAGATAGATCACACTCATAATAAAGCAATCAACGGTGCAATGGTTTTGCGTCGGAGTGATATACAAGCGACTCGCTTAAATTGTAAAGAGAAAATAGAAGCTTTGGACAAATGTACGTTACATAGACTATACCATTATTTATGAGAAAGACACGAATATTCATGATGCAAACACTAGATGAACTCCTGATATAATTATATTATTAACGATATGTTTAAATCTAAAATAGATAACAACTTTTTTGTTGTTGTGCAGAAAATATAACGCATATGAGAAATGAACCAACTTCGAATGTAGTGCCTATAGAAAAAACTATAGGAATCTTTTATCCCATTGTAATTACCAGAAATATAATTTCTTATTAATTAACAAATTTATAATATATAACAACACCATTGTGTTATTATACGTAAATTTATCTTTGTATTATATATTCAAGTAGTATGTAATAGATGTAATAAAATATCTATCTTTGTATTCTACAGAGTATAAGATAATGTACGTAAAGATTGACGGAAGGTCTGAAAAGTTTCGAAATCTAACAATTTTATAACGTTTTTCTTTAATTGAATTAACATTAAATCTATGTAATTAATTTCATTAGTAAACATAAAATTGCTTTGTACGGTAAACTATCTAAATGGATGATAGTATTGATGCGATGTCAAGCACAAGTGAAAGTAACCTTGGATCATTAAGTGTTGTCGGATTACAAATATTTGGAGATAGGTAGTGAATTTTCTTTTTTATATATGTACATTTTATATTAGCGGCAGCTTGTGATGACGGTCAAAGTGAAATGAAATGTTTTTAAATGTATTTTAAATATTTAAAATACTAATGGAGTTCTCAAAGATTTGTTTAACGTCGTAGAGATATTTTCTTCGTGACCTATTATCGAAATAAAACTGCCCCTGTATGGTTTGTTATTGACCGGCAAAAGTTTTATTATGTACTTCCAAAAGCTCCTCATTGCCTTGCTATACTTGCTAAAAGCAAGTATAGCAAGGCAATGAGGAGATCAAAGCAAAGAGATTATCAACCTTCTTAAAATTTTTCGATACGACCTATATCTGTTTACGAATAAATCAATAATTATGATGGATAAGTATGAATGGAAAACTCTCTTGAACTTTTATGACTTTTCTTGAAGTTATTGTAAAAGAAATCTGACTTGTCTCGGATTTAATAAAGGGTTATATATTGGTTTTAGATTATTTTAGATGACTTTTGATTTTTTTTTCATATCGATATTAAAATTGATTACCAACGGCTTTATTTAAACCGTATTACGTCAATGTATGGTCAACACTGCATCGTCATTCAAAAGCATTCTGGCCTCAGTGTTAAAGCGCTTTCCAATACAAGTCGTCATACTTTGCTACTTGCAATACATTTTCGACTTTATTTAAAAACACACAAATTTATTGCGCAGATCATTTTTATCGTTAAGTAATAGCAGTAACATAGATTTAGTAGCGCCATGTAAGCAACCTTATAGGATAACAACATGCTATTCTGATTAAGAAATAATTATTAAGAAGGCAAGTTCTATAGTAATAAATTATAAAGTATTGTCTAGATTAAATTAGGTATACTTTATATAATGGCGTGCATAGAGATTTTGCGTAGGATATGCATTCCATACCCGAAATCCTTTTGTTCATCTTTTTTTGGGTCAGACAATCATTATGTATAAACAGCTCTTCTTCAAGTATACGGTTGATAAGAGGATAATGTTCAACTATAAAAAAAAATTATGTAGAGAATATTTAGATAGACTATCATAAAGTCGACTATTGCTACCATCTATGAGAAAGACTTTTTTTTTAAATGTATGCTGTTCCCGTTAACAGAGATATACAACACGATGTGATTGATATCACGAATGTCTAAGGGATAAACGTTATCTCGCTGTGGCCATTTAAGGTCACGAATGAAGCTGCTTGATTAGAGGAAACCGTTTCGTTTGTAATTGCAAAACGCATTTGAAAAGTAAATGTTGCCATTGAACGAGAAATCGAATGTTTCACTAGTGAGAATGGTTAATGTAAACTTTTAGAGATCATATGTGGAAAGCGATAGTTAATGTTTGGGATCAATTCGGATAAAAAGTCCATTAGTGGTGATAAAAATATTTCGTAAAGATGTTTGATGCTTTATAATATTTTTTCCGTGCATTTTATACACTTAATAAAGAGCTTATAGAGCTTATCATTTTAAAAACCAAACACATTATTTGTAAGAAATAATTGTAGTTACTATAAAAGATTTTTTTTTACATTTTATATAGAATTGCTTCTATAATAATAGACCATATACAGATATGTGTATTGCATAAAATATGTTTTGGACAGCATTACTGATATAGTACATGATATCTTAGCTGGTCTAAGTAATTAAGTCGCGTCTAAACTTTATTATTTAAAGAAAATCTAATAAAACACAATAATCCCTTCTCAAAATTATTTACTAGTATATGTTTTACATATCTAATCATATTTTGTATGCCTGTTAACTTTACTATATTTAGGACATCTGATTTGAAGTTGAAATGTCGTGTTTAAACTCGTGACACAGATGTGCTTTGTCGATACGAAACAATTCTAGATGTGTTTTCTTCTTGGGTAGTATTCATACATATATTAGACTTTCCATTTTCAATTAAGTGCCTTTTTTATTTATTATTATCTATAATGGTTTACATATATTTGTTTTTTTTACATTGCTATACGCCGGTAAACCTTGTGGGTTTGTCTCGGCGCTGCACTTCTTTATGTTACAATCATTTCCGTTCCTAAAACTAGTCTATTACTTACTACCCGACCAAACTTAGATGACCAACCAAAATCAACAACAGAAATTTACTAAACATTTAATTACTAAAATTACTTATTTGTTAATAGAAGTTGTAATGTTGAACAGTAATTAAAATTATATCATCATAAAACGCTTCAACAGTAGTGTTTATATAAAATTACTATTGGAGCGTATATAAGTAAAACATAGACATCTACAAAGGATATCCACACCGATTATTCCTGTGCTGCCTATTGTGCTTCAAAGGTCTCCACGTTATTTACTAGTTACCGTACTTTCCTCTTATACGTGTTTACAAAGCAAACGATTATAAGCTATTATATATCATGTTTTAAAATGAAAGATGAAGAAAAAATGTTTGTAATATATTTACTATTACCCACATTGTTTCTTGTTTGCCGGCTGTTATACATTCTTAAATAATGGCAACTTAAAAAAACTTGTACCTTGACCTATAAATGTATGTAATGGTTACTTCACTGGCATTTACTATAAAACACCGTACGTAATACTATGTTGCCATAAGTAGGGAGGCAACTGCATACTGCAACTGTTGAATAATAACATTAATTAACTTAGAACTATTGGTGATGTCTGCAGTTTAAACTAGTCGTATATTTGCACCTGCCATATATAAACAGTAAAAACTTTGCACCGTCTATTAATAGGCATATATTAAAAGACCACATATTTTGTTAATGTGTCAGTAAAGGAAGACCGTACAATAGAATTCAAGTTATTCCACAGCTGTAGCTTCAACAGCTGTAGACAGTGTTCTTTTTGATGCATACCTTCATTCTCTAATAATAGTTTAATGGCTGTCTATAAATACATTTTAGTGCTTAAAAAATCTCTTGACTAAAATGCATGTGGACACTTGAATATCAACAAGTCGGCAAATATTTGTTTTTCATTCGATGAACCGGGTGAAACATTCACGTGATAGGAAATGTAGTTAGATTGACATACACTGCAACACATCGTGTCCGTCTCCTTGCGACGTAATAAATTTCTTTATTATAGTAATTTTCTGAAATTGGCTAATGAGCAAAAACACCCTTTAAACTGGAATATAGCATTTTTAACATACTATTGTTTGGCGACAGAAATAAGAGGTACAGTCGTATCTACCTAGGCGGTCTCCGGCAACAGAAACCTACGACCACTATTATTAGGATTAGCATTTTTCATCATCATCATCATTATCAGCCGATAGACGTCCACTGCTGGACATAGGTCTCCCTCAAAGTATACGTCAGCATGGCCTCCGGTACCGATGGGCACTACGGGCTGTTGTATTTAGGTGTTTATATAGGGGGGAGATTTGGAATTTTTTCCCCCACGCCGGCCCAATGCGGGTTGGTGGGAGCCAGAGCCTCGTTTGTTAATTAGCAGGGTGCAACACGAACAGATGGAAATTGTTGTGCGGGACTCCTAACACCCCTCATGTTTCAAAATCCCTAAAAACATGTATGAGGCTATTGAGCTTGAAAAATGTTTTTGAGGTACAGATATGTTGACAGTCAGAACACAGAAATGTTGTTATGATATTATATCACACAGTATAAAACTTATTATGTACACGTGTTAAACTTATAACAGACCTCTTTTGTAACAGGGATTAACCACTGTTACAAATATGTTCATTAATATGTTTAATTAATTGAACATAAGCAAAATGAAAACCGTCACCACCTATATATAATTGTGTTGTTAAAAGTAATTCTATAAAAAGAAATGCCAATAATGTTTGTAATCTGAATAACTTATAGTAATTACGTAAAAAGAAATCGAGAGTATTAAATATAGTGTTGATTTAAGTAATGGCTAAAGTAAATAATCGTTTCAGTCTGTATAACAGGACATTAAGACGTAATGTTAAAGTGTTACGTTTTAATATCGTATTCGTATTACTTTGTTCACATACAGTTAATTGTTCAAGTTATCATATCCGTTGCCATGTTAACGTTCAAAAACTGATTGTAAGGATAACTTGGAAGTCATTCGATTTTCACTATTACACAATAAGATTTAAAGCGTTAATTATGCTACACATATAAACAAGTGGAGTATAGCATTAATATTACTATATTCTTTACATTTAGAGTATGGTTATTAGGGTACAGGAAGACCGAAGATACTGTGGATGGATTGTGTGAAAGATATGTGTGAGAAGAGTGTGAATTCAGATATGACGGTTGTTAGAGGGATTTGGAAGAGAAGTACATACTGTGCCGACCCCACATAGCTGAGAAAAGGGCAGGAGAAAGAAGATAGAGCATCTCTTTAATATCATTATTATAAATATTTGAATGTTAATGGATGTTGAATATTTGAAAACACAAGACGTTTGAAAACTTCAAAGAACATTGATTTCCATAAAAAGAAAACGATATTTAAGTAAACGTCGCCTATGGTTAAAGGAAACGTTACGTTTCCTTTTCAGTGGAGTAAAACGTCGTTATGCCAGGACATCATGTCATCGATGATCGTCTTCGTGGTTTCCGTATTTTTATTTCTCCTTTAAAATAACTTTGTCTCTGTATGCTTTTGTTATACAGAATGCGTCCGTTACGTAAGGGAATCGTGTTTAAAGATAGCTACATGTAGTAAAACAAATGTAGCGTGGAAAGTTGTTGGGTTCGAATTAGATTTAAAGAAATTCCAGAGCGTTACTTCCCACCAAAACAAACAGCTTTATGGGCGACGGGAAGGCGGGAAGTCGCTGTTATTTTTCATGGCGTTTTCTTTTTTCCGGCTGTCAGGCCGAGAGAGGCCAGTTCGGGACGCGGAAGTCGCTTTCTAATTTGCCGTAATAAATTTAAAGGAAGTTTCAACACTCCGCTATGATTAATTAAACACTAAGGAAAAGGTTTTTATTTTAAATCGACCGTATTAAGTTACGAAGCAGAGAAGCGGTTTGTTATTACATTTGGTCCGATACAATGTGTTAATATGCTTTCTTATTTATCATTAACTAAATATTTGTTATAATATAATAAAATTTTATTGTTATCTGTATAAGAATTTGAAATTAAAAAGATGTACTACAAAAGTTTTATATTTAAAGCATATATTATTATTAAGAGAATACTAACGTTACCTATAATTTTATTTATAGTAAACTTTTATTAAACAGGAATGCTTGTGTATCGTGAGATAATAACTTAGGCGATGTCGATTTTAAATTATGTAACAAAAACCAACATGTAAGTCGTTGGAATTTGACGTGTCAGGGGTCACTGATGCCCTACCATATATATCAGTTCAATTTAGAATTTCAGGCCATATCCCTAACCGCAATATTGCTATAGATACCGACACAAATCATTAGGTATCGATACATTTGCTCACTAAGTCTGTGCATAATGAAAGAGTCTATGTAGATGTATAACTCTCCTACAGTGAATATATTTTCATGATAAAGTCTACTAAGTACATAAGCTGGTGTGAGTATTGATCATAAATTTACAGGGAAAGGATGTTTTATAATACTCCTCAGTACCAATTCCACTCTAAAACTCCTATAGATTTCGTGCTGGTCAAATACTATGTAACAGTAATGTCTATCTTTAGATTAGTAGAAATTGTCCTGATATATTTTTAATGGAATGTAAAGAAATCATTGATCATAGAGTTTTGTTTCAACTTGTAATCGCATTATAGATTTATTTTGATCCGTTGTCGAATGTTGAAAGGTTTAAGTTATTTTTAAGTCGAAATTGATTATAATATTACTATTAGAGTTTGTGCTGTTTTTTGCTGTCGTAACGATGGATATGTAATAGTGAGATATGATAGAGATCTTTTAATTAAGTACAGAGAATAAAGTAGCAAGGTTATAATACTGACATGTAGTATTTAGAGAAATGTTATATTAGCATGTTATATTTCGGTTACGTTAGTGCATTACGTAGATCTGTCGCCCGCTTTGGTAGCGTTACGGCACTACTCCGTACTCATACATTTGATGGTCGAAACGAATGTCTCAGATGTAAGATATGATCTAGTTTATACTGATATGGCTCTCGTTGGGCGTATAATGTGTGGGCGTAACCTTTTTTGTCGGAGAGTATTAACAACACCTAATGTTGAGATTGGCATGCCTAAAAACTACATCCTTAAACTTCTTTAAAGTTTATTATCTCGTTTTGTGAAAGACACGAGTTGTAATGGCATAATTGCTATTTGAAATTTTTATTAATAGCCTGTAGTACTTTTCCCAAAGAGTTTTAAGTGAAAAAAAAAAGTTTTAACTAAAATCGATAAAAGAAGCGAAACAAATATTCTGATTTCCTACTTTTAGAATCGATTTATTCATAAATTTTACGGTACCTTGAGTACTAGTGTTTCTGTTGCCAGATATCATCTAAGTGGGTACCGCCGCAGCGCCAATTCCTGCCGCATAACAATAGTCTGTAAACATTATTGTGTTCCGGATTGAAGGGCGCTGTAGCTAGTGTAATTACTGTTGTAACGAGTCTTATGTCTCAGACGACGATCGCAATGTGGTGCAGTGCCATCTTAACTATGGCCACGTTGTTATAGGTGGGCGTATCGCTTACCGTCAGGTGAGCGCGCCGCTCGTCTCATCGCTTAATTACATAAAAAAAAGAGTAATGATTATATACATTGAAACTAAAATTACTTCTTAAAAGTTTAGTAATACTGAAGTATCACTAACTTTTTATTCACAAAATCTTGCTTATGTAAGGTTCTAATAAATGCGGATGGAATTAGGAACTTCTTTCTAGTTGTCAGATAAAATTGCACGCAGTAGTAAAATCCTCGTCTCCTTCTCTTTCTGGTATCAATTTTTCGCGTCTGTTCTATCTCACATTTTAATTGAATCTATTTCTGATTTACTATCATTTCAATCGCCTCGTTAGTTTGTTTAGGCATGCGCCGTTCGATGGTTTATTTTTGTATGAAATATTTTGATTACTTTCTCTTACTTGTTTTTTTTCCCTTTACTTAATATATCTAAACAATTATGTGTTATAATAAGAATATAATAGATAAATTATATACTACCCTGCCTACCCCACTGGGAACGTGGCGTGATATATATGTATGTATGTAAATCATATATGGACATTATCAGGCAGTAATTTTTATTTATATATTTAAATATAATTTTATGTATGTATGTAGTATATATTATGATGTATACATACATTTATTTTTATGTATACATCATAATATATACTATTATAGTATATATTATTAGAATATACATTTATTATTTGTATTTAATTTAACCGTCTCACATTTACATGTAAATTTTCTTAATATCCTAGGTCAATTGACAAAAAATGCCTCTATAGGATTAAATACGCCTTCTGTACACTTTGCTTTAAGGTGTTACATAAATAAATAATTTGTGAAAATATGTATATACAGAAGAAACATGGAAGTAGGATTAATGCTGTGGGGATGAGAAGCCTGAGAAGTATAACTGGAGTGAAACGGATGGACAAAGTGAGGAACAGTGTGATAAGGAAGCGGTGCGGCGTGGTTGAAGATGTAGTGACAAGGATAGAGAAAGGGATGCTTAGATGGTTTGGCCATGTGGAAAGAATGAATGAAAGAAGATTAACGAAAGAAATATACAAGGTAAGAATGATTGGAAAAATCGTTGCAGGTCGACCTAGGCGGACATAATCCGATCAAATCGGAGATGTCCTAAAGAAAGGCCGGATCAAAAGCACTCGCAACCGACGAGCATGCATGAAGACGCTTATGAAAGTGGAGGAAGCGAGAGTGGCGTGCCAGGATCGTAGCAGGTGGAGAGAGGTGGTCTCTGCCTACCCCACTGGGAACGAGGCGTGATATATATGTATATATTATATATGTATATATATGTATATGTGGCTCTTATATGTATGTCTACCGAAACATAAACATATTATTATGTCGGATGACTGACAGTAAGGTGGTAGTTAGTTCATTTCAAAAAAGCTATCACACTAACGAAATTTTACTATTTACGTAGCCTAGGTATCGTACCGAGAACATTCCATGTAGTACAAGAAATTTGCCGCTGGGCCAGAGGAAAACAGTGAACGAATATATAGGGAATATTAAAGCAAGTTATGCCGTCTAATAAGGTTATTACATTTGTATATAATTAGAGGAACCGTCACTAAAGTGCTAACATGTCGATAGTTGCAGCTAGGAGTGTGATAAGTTCGTGATCGGACGCATGACTCAGTACTGAGTAAATTGGATTTCCTAATAAGGCTCTACTTTGTCTAAGTCTTGTTGCCTATTAAGGGGCCCAATAACAATATACGTGAAAGTTATTCTATACCACTCCTAGATATAATACATTAAGATTGATAATCATTTATGTAACAACAAACCGCTTTAAGTACTTTCATTGTAAAAATTTCTATTCAACTTTAATATATATCTTTTCATTGTTTTCTTTAGTACATAGTGTCTGTGATTTATATATTTTGTAATGTATTTGAATGGCGCTATAACATGTAATCAAAATTAAAACGTTTATTAGCTAAACGCCTTTAATTTTTACAATTTTTTTATTCGATAAACGACGAAACAAGCGAGACGTTCACCTGAGGGTAAGCGATATGCTTGTTCATAACAACGTGACGCTAGTTAGAATGATGTATACAGCACCATATACACATGATACGTTAAGTCATATTACCTCCGTAATTTCACTAAATACACAGTCTTTCAAATAAGAACAGTAATGTTTGCACACTACTGTTTGGCGACAGAAATAGAAGCTACTGTAGTATCTAAACTGTGTCCTACAACACAGACCTGCCACCAATTCATCATATCAACGCAAAACCAACTGAGAATATGCTTTGAAAGTATTATAATTATATTACGATTAATATCAAAATTCTTTGTAATATTAAGTTTGGTTTGAAATCAAATTTGGTGAAACAATGATCATACATATAGTAAATGCAAATATTGACCAATCTGAATTTTAAATATCTCCACTCCATTCGTTCTCACGTATCTCCACGTCGCCGCACGTTACGGAGAAGAAGTCGAACATAAACGTCATTCAAGTTTTGACACGTGTTCCACATCGACGATTGTGGCGTAAGAATCAACGGAATCAACGGATCTGATACAGTGTACATAACATTATATTTTTGGATGAATATGGTAATACCCATTATCGAAGTGATTTGTGTACAAACGGCCTATATGAATATATATTTTGTCACAATAAATCTTTATTAGTTTACAAAATAGCTGTTATAGATTAGAAATAGATTAGTTGTAAAAATAGAGGTCTGAAGAATAGATCAAGAAGAAATAAGAAAAAAAAATTGATGTTATGCTAATAAATGTTTAATAGCACAAAGAATCATGTATTAGGGGGACCGGAAAGTAATGTCGTTTTCTTACGCTAAATACAAACACATACATTTTTAATGAGTCTTTATTTTTAATCAATGATGTATTCCCCATCATTGTCAATAACCTTTTGCCATCTAGTGAGTAAATTTTCAATCCCTGATCGATAAAAATTAATTGGTTTTTCGGCAAAATATCTAGAGATGGCATTTTGGATATCATCCAAATTTGCAAATGTTTTGCCACTTAAAAAGTGTTGCAGCGCTCGGAATAAGTGGAAATCCGATGGTGCAACATCGGGCGAATATGGTGGATGAGGCAGCACCTCCCACCCCAATTCATTAATTTTTTCTAGAGTTCGCCTTGCGCAGTGCGGTCTTGCATTGTCATGTTGGAGAATGACGCCTTTTCGGTTGACAATCGCTGGCCACTTTTCAATTAAAGATTGATTGACTCGCTGAAATTGTTCGCTGTAGAGGTCTGCAGTAACAGTTTCTCCAGGTTTCAGTAATTCAAAATGAACAATGCCGCGAATACTCCACCAAACACACAAAAGCGCTTTTTTGGGGTGTAAACCTGGCTTAGCAGTACTCCGAGGGATTTCATTTGGAGAGAGCCACTGCCTTTTGCGTTTTGGGTTATCATACAGGACCCATTTCTCATCTCCTGTGATCAAGCGATCAAAAAACGCTTCTGTGTTGTGTCGTTGAAGCAATAAGTTGCATGTGATTGATCGGTTAGCCTTATTCTGTTCGGACAGATTATGCGGGACCCAAACACCTGCTCTGCTTACTTTTCCAATCTGCTTCAAATGTTCTTGGATGGTCGACCAAGGTTTGTTGAGACTGTTTGACAATTCCTCGATCGTCTGACACGGATTTGCTTCCACTTCCGCCCTTAACACGTCGTTGTCTAACGCTGATGGTCTTCCTGATCGATACGAGTCGGAAAGATCAAAATTACCCGATTTGAACTTGGAAAACCACCTTTGGCATTTACGAATGTCCAGTGCATTTGGATAAACATCGCAAATGTTTTTGGTAGCAACTGTTGCGTTATTTCCCTTGCGAAACTCAAAGAGCATGCAATGCCGGATGTGTACCTCTTCTGGTATTTGGCTGGCCATTTTACCCAAAATTACAAAAAAAAATTGTAATTCAATTGTCTATAAGTAAAGAAATCACTATAACCTCACAATGTCTTTGGTACGCCTCTGAACAAAACAATGAGCTGACAAATGACAATCAAGTATTGGCATGCGCAGAAACGACATTACTTTCCGGTCCCCCTATTATCATTTTTAAAGACAATTGTGACATGCGTTAGAAAAAATATGCTATTGTTTCTGAGAGAAAGAGAGTGATATATCTGCATCTGCATGCACTGCGTAGTTACTGTAAATAATTTATGTGATATGAGTAGCATCCTTTTTATGTGAACTTTTTATACTACACCAGGTTAATGAGGCAGAAGGAAGCTCCGCTCATTTCGTCACTAAACTCTCTTTTTATAACCAAAATTTTATTGTAGTTTTAGTAATAATATAACCTAATATAAAAAGTTCATCGATGGGGCCTTCTTCTCTCCAGAGTACAGAGTTAAGATCGTTCAGTTGGCGGTTGTTTCATGTCCTCGAAAGCTGTTTGTTATCTTTGGAACATACTGGTTTTCACAAGATGTTTTCTTTTCACCGGAAGCTCAAATTCAGTAGGGATCGAAACCACGCGGTACAAAGCGTAGTTCGACGTCGTTAACGTACTAAGATATCACTGCTACATAATCCTACTAATTACAAGCATACAGTTTTGTCATTTCTATAAAAAAAATTAAAGAGTTTTTCCTGAGATTTTAATCAATAAAAACAGATTAAAATAACATGTGTACGTTATAAGCTTAACCTCTATTTGTAGTGGCGGTATCTCTTTGACGGCAAATGGACCACCTGTTTTCTAATGAACGCCTACTCTTGTGCGTTAGCAAAACAATCATCCTTTGTTGGTGTTTATCTCAGTGCATGATGACAGTTTGGACTCGTTAAACGAAACACGTCATGTCTGTCAAGGGTGAAATCAATTAATGAGTTTAAATAGTGATGGTTTTTTACATCTTGTGACTTAAAGTATGTATTAAAAGAGATGAGAAGCCTGAGAAGTTGAACTTGAGTGAAACGGATGGACAAAGTGAGGAACAGTGTGATAAGGAAGCGGTGCGGCGTGGTTGAAGATGTAGTGACAAGGATAGAGAGAGGGATGCTTAGATGGTTTGGCCATGTGGAAAGAATGAATGAAAGAAGATTAACGAAAGAAATATACAAGGTAAGAATGATTGGAAAAATCGTTGCAGATCGACCTAGGCGGACATATTCCGATCAAATCGGAGATGTCCTAAAGAAAGGTAGGATCAAAAGCACACGCAACCGACGAGCATGCATGAAGACGCTTATGAAAGTGGAGGAAGCGAGAGAGGTGTTCTAGGATCGTAGCAGGTGGAGAGAGGTGGTCTCTGCCTACCCCACTGGGAACGAGGCGTGATATATATGTATATGTACGTATATGTTAAAAGTAACTAGTTGAAACTAAATTGAAATCCGGTTACAGTCAGCCCTGTCCACACAGGACTTAGACAGGTTATGATAATACTGGTAAAACTATGCAAATTATTACAAGTATTTTTTCGTCACACATTCGCTTGCTATAAATCAAACATTACAGAACCACCCACTACACAATAATACCATAATGATAAGCGATCGTTCGGCACAAGTGAATGGGCTACACGAGACGCCTATGGTTTTGTCATTTGACAAACAATGACGAGGGATTCGTTGCGGTTTGCGACATTTGTATCTAAGATTTTGTAACCATCTCGAACAATATAGCGGAGTTACGATGTTTATATATATTTTTTTTAAACCATACATATCAATTTGAAGTTCTAAATTTGACATCCTATCATCTGTACTGTCCTCATTTGAAGGTTACATAGATTTTACAATTATAAACAATTTTCTATTAGAAAGTATGCTGTAGTGTTACGTACAAAAAAGTGTTACTTAAAATATTTAACAGTCGTAAAGTTGAATTACTAGGCTTATAAATTGCTTATTCTTTTATTAACAATACAATATAAGTAAAGTAAAACTGTTTTATTTTTCTATAAGTTTCTCGAATAATCGTTTCGTTAATATCATAGCTTTGAAGGTTATCAAATTATTAAGAACTTCGTATTGTGTTTGTTTGTGTTGGAAACTATTTAAGAACTACCCAGAATGATGCCTTACATAGCGATGACTGGTTTTATTTACTATAATTTTATTGGTCTTCTTATGTCTACTGAAGATAGATTGGCGTTATAAAAACTATGTGCATCCGCAGCGCGAAACGTGCAACCTTGCGGCGATGTGGTTGAGGGAACCTGATCGGATCGATTAAGTGATGAGACGCGGTTTTGCTTGCAACTGTGGTATACCGTACACGTTTATTTATGTCATCAAAAAGAAATTCACTGTCTTTTTTATACTACGTTCTAAACTTCTTGATAAGGTCTGGGTTCGGTCTGTCATCTGAGCTTGGGTTTCCGTTGAAAGAAAACGTGTGGAAATCGATGTGAGCCTAAAACAATAAAGTTTAAGGTCATTACCCAACCAACGTTAACTCCAGAAAGTGGCTCAACAGTGAAAATATTATTTGTTTATAACTTATGATTATTTAGTCATTGGACTTTTTTTTTATTAAAAAAAAAAATCTGCCATAAATTCCATATTGATAAACAGCATTTGATGTTGATAGATCTCAACGGTGTACACAATTAATCTATGATTTTATGTATATGTATAACATAACCATTATCTTTAGATGGACAAAACATACTTACGAAGAATGTGAATATATAGAGAAGAGATACTTCACATGAGGGCCCGCGAGGTATGAAGCGCGGAATATTTGTTTTTATTTCAAGTTCTGTCAATGTATGCCTCGTATATAAATATTATATGTGGATTCTTCAAAACCTGTTTGGCTTGTCATACGTGTATAGGAATTTTTAATGAATAGATAACCTAGTAAAGTTTAAAAGTAGGCATGTTTTATTACGGTCGATGTCAAATGTGGGTAAATGAGTAGGAGTAACGATGAGGTTATAATACGAATAGCAAATATAAATATATATAACCAGTAGTTTAATAATTAGAAAAATTACATAAATAAAAACATCTATAAAAGAAACAAAAGTAACTACGTAACTCTGTAATTACAATTTCTTTATATAATTATACTACCTATTATAGTGGAAAGCTACTATCTCATTGTCATGTTTTATTAATAAACGAGCATTCACTGTATTATATTTTTAAGACTTATGTATTGATAAAAATGACCTTAAAATACAGAAGTTTTGTTTTCGTCTTTTCGACAGCCAGCTAAAACAAAAATAAGAATTACAAAGCAAATTTAATAAATGTTCATTATGTTCAACATTCGTAAGCTCAATCTAATGGTCAAATAGAGAAAGAATAATGCGACCACGGTTATGGAATTAAGCCATTAAGTGAACAGTAATCATTAACCATTATTCAACGGAGATGCGTGATCGTAGCATAAAAAGAAAACCAATCATTATAGACTCTTTAATACCATTGACTTAATGTCAATGTTGGACAGCGACCTCGGGAACACCACGTTTGAATTGTGCTTTAAAGGTCACCTTATAAAATTTTCCTACAATTCGATCAAATAAGAAACGAATTCCTTAAAAGTTTTATCGAATAGATATAGTAATGTCGGAAAAAGGAAACAATTTACTGCTGCATTATCAGCTGTCTTACAGACGCTGTTGGTAATTATTGGAATCACCTGCCCCTGGGGAGCGCCAACGACGCCCTATATTTAGTAAACCGGTGCTTGGTGCTGGTAATGTTATTGTTTTGAAATACCTTGCAAGTATTAAACGATAAGCTCTTTATGATTATGACGAAACTTTGTTTTTTTATAGTATATAAATATAATAATATCTATTACTTCATAGTAAGTTCATTTTAGAATACTGCGTGCTATGGCTTTGTGGTTATTTACATAGATAGACGGTTCCCAAAGTTTGGTGTATGGCAGTGAATACTGCAAAGGTCTCTCTTGGTTAAAGTAGAATAGACAAGTACAATCTATGCAATATTTTTCATACTACGAAGTAACAAAATTAACAGTACGATCGTCTGATGGTAATATATACGGCTGCCTATTACAATAAGGCGCTAGCTAGGATGACATACACTACACTACATTACTGTACATACAGTACTCATAGTCTTGTGGAAAAGGTACGGTTAAAAGGTAAAGTTTCCAAATTTCAATAAAATAACAGCAGCTGCTAATTTTGTTGCCAATCAATAGTATGCAAACATTACTGTGTTTCAGTTTGAAGGATGCTATAGCTAATGAAATTATTGGGATATTTAGAGTTAACTTTTTATGTCTCTAGGCGAAAAGTATGACGTGACGACAAATTCTAAGGAGTGTCACGTTGTTATAGATAGGCGTATCACTTACCGTCTGGTGAACGTCTCGATCGTCTCATCCCTGGGACGAATAATAAAAGATTAAAATTGGGTACTTTCTAGAAAACAATGTACTCTGTTCTAAAAGGTCGGCGACACTGCTGTGATGTTCAGGGACGTCAATGGCCTGTGATCGACGCTTATCATCCCATGTGCATTATATTCTTTCGTATAGAGAATATTTTAATTTCGTGTTAAAACGGAACTGTACATCGGCAGCACATTCTTTGGATCGTTGTTCGAATGCAAATATTTTGTGAATAAGAGAAACTTTATAGTAATGTATATTTGTAATCAGTAGCGAAAATCGTAGCCACGTTCCGATTGCTATCTCACGCAGCGCTTACTCAAGTACTTCGATCAGTAATATTTCTATAAGAAAACTATAACGCATAACGTTATAACGGCTTAAAACATTTTTTTATTTACTTCTCTTCAGTGGACTTACACTTAACCTTCATTTAACGTGTTAGTAAATGGCAATGAGGCTATATACGTTAGTGTATTTAAAGAAGAGGAATTTTCTTCGTTAGTGTATTCATCACAAAACCAGTTAAATTGTAAATTTTAAAAAGATATCAAATAGTAAAGATCAAGATGTTACCATTTCACTGTAATTCTTCATTTCTAATCGACTGGAAATTAAAGCAGTCGTGTGAAATGATTGCAACCTAGATTCGATAAAGATCTATATCATCGTGGCATCTTTTATTATTTTTTTGAAATTCTACATTGGAAGAGAAAGATGATAGTAAGGGAGGAGGGGTATTGCTCATAATTTCTTCTATTTATGGATAGTAGCTAGAATTAATTTGAAATTTAGCTTCTATCACATTTAAATGAAATAAATCTCCATAATGAACTGTTAAGTCAAAAAATTTTATTGAGTGTGAATGATGTAAGTATATATATCATCATCAACATGATCAGCCAAAAGACGTCCACTACAGGACATAGGCTTCGCCCAAAAATCACTTCGTTTGTAGGGATTCATATTGGGGGGATTAGGTCCATTTACCATCACGCTGGCCCAATGCTGGTTGGTGGGAGCCAGAGCAGGGTGCACCACGAGCAGGTGAGGCTAGCTTTGATCCCGTGAGATGTTGGTGGCAGACCCGTTACACCCCCTTAATTTTATCAAGATGTTTTAATGGTAATAAAATAAGTGTGTATCTAATCCGTATATGTTTAATATATGTTTTACATTGTCAGACAATCCTATGGCATCTATAAGTTTGAGGTCACCGTGTCTGATTTAAAACTCTAAAGATAACTTTTTAATTAAACAAAGAAAACAAATAAAAGCAAAACCTCTCTGAATTTTATTCTCAGTTTTAATTTATAAGAGATAGTGTTCTCTCTAGGTGTATATTTCAATTCATCGATTGTTACTGTAATTGTAACAAGTGATTCCTATCAGCTAAACGTTGCTTTGAGAGTAGCCAACTCTCACGCGAACTGCTAACGGTGTATGTTCCAGGAATGCTTACTTTGTCACTTTAAGTAGTTCGTATGTATTGAAATTTTTTTTTTTTTTATAAATCTCTTATCAATATATTTAAACATGAACTTCAGGGTTTCGACGACCCAGAACTGATCGTAGTTGATATTTAATTTTGTTTAAGATGTTAATATTATTTAAAGTACATAAAACATAACTTAATATAGGATCCGAAATAAGTATTTTCATTCCTTTTTTTTTGCGATACTACTATACATAATAAGGATCAGATTGTCTGCTACAGATACAATCGTTAGCATTGACCACGATCCTGGAGGGAGGTACAGACAGAGGGACGTGAGAACTACGAATCAAAAAAGAGGGTACATGTTTATTATATGCTATGAAGATATTCATCCAAAAATGCTTTATTTTTTATTGACAATAAAAGTGTTCTACGAAAAATTGTTTTATAATGAGTGAAGTAAAATACGAAAGTTTCCGTTAATATCTGTCTTGTATAAGTCACCTCATCGTTTTTGGTACATCTCGAAAGATCTGGTTTGTGCGCGGGTCGCTGGTTATCCAACCTGGGTCTTCGGCGTCACGAAGCAGCTATTTGTCTTGCTCTGCAGGCTATTGTTTTGACATAATGCACGATTATCGCATATGAATCGCTTCAACTTCTACAAACCTAAGCGAAGCACTTTAGCTAATATGGACGGACAAAATTTATTACAACTATTCTTGTTTAGTGCATCTTAAAGTATAGCTATTTTTCCTTTATTAAGCAACAGCAGAGCGAAACGTATATCTCATAAATGATAAGCATGCATATAACAACGTGGCGCTAGTTAGAATGGTATGCACCACATTGTAATAGAAGGGCTAAAACATACTTCAAACCCGAACAAAAATAATATTATTTAGAGTCTTCGGGAACAGAACCCTATCTCTAGATAGTAGATGTTAGGCATGCTTCTCCAATCATCAGGATAACGCTATTTTAGTGATCCTCTTATCTGGAGGTAGTAAGCAATTTATCAAAATCTATAGGTAAATTTAAGAACTTTATACATAATCATATTCCATGTTAATTGTTGTAGTGCTTTTCTTAAAAGCTTAAAAAAACTTTTGCCGGAGATCGTCTAGGTGGGCGCCTATTTCCGCCTCTAAACATTAGTATGCAAACATTACTGTGTTCCGGTTTGGATGGTTTTGTAGCTAGTGTAATTACTAGAGTAATGGGACTTAACATCTTATATCTCAAGGCTCCGAGCACAATGTGACGCAGTGTATAACATCTTAACAAGGCCATGTTTTTATGGACAGGCGTGTCACTTCCAATCAGGTAAACGTTCCGCTCGTTTCGTCTCTTCGTTGGATAAAAAAAAATACCTAAATGATCGACTCCTATATCTAATAACAAGTTTGAATAAATGTGATTTGTGCTAAGGTTATGTGATCTATAGTAGTAGACTACATTAGGATTGGATATTCCATTAATTAACTCATAAAATTTTCAAAATATAACCTTTAAACTAAGTCTATAACAAGTATATCTAATACACGCACTTGTATATTTCTTTCTTGGAAATATATTACTTGTTAAGTTGATACTTTAAAAACAGAAATTAATTAGCAAATGTGAGACTGGTTGGCATCTTCCTCTGCAATTATCTCTTTTATATTAACACAGTTCGGTGGAGTGATTTCTCGCATATGCGCATGCGAGCTGCCCGGCCCTATAATGGAAGCGGAGCTGTCATTTGTTACTCGTTATCCGCTCCTTACAGGATCGCCTCAGGCTGTATCAAGGACCATGGGTACTATTATTTATTTTGCTTTTACAACTCGATCATAGGCCTGCTTTACATAATGACCATCTAGCATCACTGCGATTTATATAATATATATAGTAGGGTGGTCATATCTGAAATTATAAGATCAGAATTTATCATCAAGCATTTTTAATGCGAATTTTTCTAATTATCAATTTCATATTTAAGTAAAATTAATATCATACAATATATATATGTAGGAACCTCTTTGAAACGGTAGAGGTTTCTTTTAGGTTTTAATAATCTTTTTCAAAACAAACAACGTCATTTCATATTTTTTATTATCTGTCAACTATCGAGTCCTATCTGTCACTGTCAAATTGAGTGTTACCATTTTATAATAATGTTAATGCGTTAAGTTACACAAAACAAATAAAAATATGTATATATTGAAAGTTATAGAAGGGTGGGATATATAAAAACAAATACATAAAAATATGTGTCCATAGATATTAGTAAATTTATCCCTTCTATAATAGTAACTTATCCCTCACTTATCATTATAAATACATAGGATATATTTTCCAAAAAGTCAACGATTGTAATTATCGATAAATGTAGACGCTGCTTCACGAAACTTTTAACGGAAATGAACGCCTTTTTAGATAACTGACCTAAATAACTTAAAAATTTTGTAAGAGTTCCCTAATCCACGGTTTAAACTATTTAGGTTACGGGTAATAGTTAGCAGTAACTATAGAATGTGTATGGATTTATTAGATATTAAAGAAAAGTAAAAGCACTGAAAAAAAAAACGAGAAAACTATGCGTTTTGTTTATAGTGTTATTAATAAATTTAATGAATAACAGTGGAGCTTAACAAAACTTTTCTCATCTGATCAGAATCCGTAAGTTTGTTTGCGTATTCAGTAAAGACTTCCGTTTCACAATTTATTTCCATGTCGTTTCACGTCATTTATAAAGTCAATGGACAGCTTTCATTTTATGTATATTCCGTTTTGAAGTAATCACGGCCGGAATACACTTGTATATATGAATATTGATATGTTGTATCATCAAGTGAATATTGATTGCTATTTACTAGCTTTTCCGTTTTCCGGTAGTCGCGACTCTCTCGACGAAAGTGATTTTCTCGTTTTAATATTTTCATTTCATAATTCAAACAATATATTTCCTTTTCAACTGAAGTTTGATTACTCGTTTCTAGAAATAACTTTCCATACTTCTATTGTATACAATAGATGCACATATAAAAATTGTTGTTTTGGTGCATAGTAGATATGAAAGACTTCCTAAAAACTCTAAAAGAAATTTAGAGATGGGGCTAAAGTTTTTGCGAAACTGTTTGACTACTTGCAGCCATAATATTGATAATCTACCGCCTAATATTATTGCTGATGATCGATTGATGATATGTGTAGTAGTTATCATTCTCCTATTAGTGATAAAGTGTTAAAGCTTATATAAGGTTAGATAAGTATTCTATGAATTGAGCATAAAGATATCGTTAATGTAATTCTCGAATTAAATCAAACGTTGCGTTAACTTTGCATCGAATGTTGAAACCCATATATTTTTATTAGATATCGCTACGATTACAAGTAAGATAAGTATTAATTTTATGTGTAGAATTATTTGCGAAAGTTGGAACTTATGCTAACGTTTAACCTCTATTTATATTGGTGTTAAGTGACGATGAGATCGTGGATGCGGAAGCAAAGTTTTCTGATTGAGTACTGAGTATCGAGAATAATCTAGCTATTATATGTTACCATTGAACACAGCAACGCTGTAAGGGCAGAAGGTTTACAATATGAGAGTGGTAGCTTTTTAATATCAACTAGGAACCAGAACTCTACATCGGGGTGGAAGACAAGGTTATATGGTTTTTGTACGCATTAAAATTCACTCGGTAGTCATCCTTAGTACGTTTCGCGAGTACCCGGGATCTCCTACGGAATGCACCGGTGCTTTCCTCTACTACGATTATTAATAAAGACCTCTTTTCACGACCTATAAACCTGAAGACTTTTCTACTCGCCCGCTACTACGAGCAGGATTTATTTTAGTGATATCTTTAATAGCACTATACTTAAAGGCAGAAAGAGAGTGGTACCTAGCCAGACGAGTTCTAAAAATCGGCCACTAACCAAACTATACCGTGTAACGACACCGCAATCAAACCAAGGACGAAGGTTCTAAGCGTGCGTTTTCGCAACATTTTAAAAGCTTTTTTAAGTTATTATGTTCAGCGATAAAGTATTCGTTATTAATATTCGTGAGCGGGTACATTAATTCGATATTCTTGAGTGCGGAGCTAATAGCGCTTGGATGTAAATTATTGCGTTTTTTTAACATAATGTTGCTGCTGCTTACTTTAAAAAAAAGCCACGTACTTATATACCTAGGAATCGAGTTAGTGCTTCAATGCATCATTATTTTGCATATTTTTTAATCGCAGCTGCTTTAAAGTTCCGTCTAGCTTCTTAACGAAGCTCGGATAATTTGAATCAATGAAATAAACATTTTGCGCGGATAAGTAACCCGCAGCAATCTAAAATATATTTTTAGTAGCTCAAACTTTTTCTTACTGCTAAAGAGAAAGAAGTCTTCTGCTGTGTTATGGTCAATAAAGTATGTGTCATTCTTCAATTTCCAACATTTGTCGACTCGATCTGTCCACCCACACATACTTTGTTTTTCTCTTTACCTTTACATGTTTATACATCTAGTGGCTGTTCTATTAGCTGACCTCTAAATGGCAGAAGCGATATTACTAAAGTTTCAGTGTATATGTCCATTACTTTCGTAGATCTCTTGATAAACTAATGAATATCTGGATATCTCTGGATAAATATATATATATGTATATATAGTTGTCACTGTAAGCAGTTGAGCATTTTTAGTAGATGTTGTAGTACGTTATAAAATAAATTTTTGTTTATTGTCATATTTTTCCTGTAAAAAGTGAGTAGCTGTAACACTTCATAATTTGTTATAAATCGGCATATGTTCATTTTATTGACCGTGAAACTTGTTTCAGTGATGCATCGCTACTTTCGATTATGTTTAATCTTTATTACAGGATTATTTTTAGTCTCATGTTCGTTATGTAAGTTGTCGATTCTAAGTGTAAGAATATGTTAATGTATGCTTTCATTTAGCTTACATACATATTGGTAATATTTTTACTTTTAACTTATACAAAACTTATAAATTAAAATCGACATCTTTGAATCAGTTGTATATGTATGGTATATTATAATGATTTATAGGAGCGGATGTTAAGAAGGGGTTAGAAATATAAACTATATTAATATGTCTTAGTAAATTGACTAGTTAAAAATATACAGTATGTATAATATATATTACTATTTCTCTTTGCAATGCAATGAATTGGTTATAGCTGAGTATTGGCAGGTTTAATAGTATGTTTTATAAATAAGAATGTGGTTATCTCAATACCGACCTATTCGTCACTCGTCTGGTTCAAATCCACTGCGTAATTGTTGCATGCACGCCTGCAGTCATTCCGCGAGAGCCTTGCTCAAGTGATATGACCATGTTTGTGGCCAACGAGCTTATTTGCAACTTCTTATCCTGCTAATTTATGCGGTCACACTACAGTGAAGCGAGTGTAGCGGTATCGGCGATCGTTTAACTTGGCAGCGTAATGGGTTTGATGTCCACGCGTTCGGACGCGTCGCTCCGCGGCGGCGCCTCAGTTTGCTCGCGCCACCCGCGCAGCTCACTCGTGATCTTCATTTTGCGCCGCTTTAAAAATCTCTCCGATTCGAATTCGGATCGTTTCCGACCGGTAAAGTCGGTTCAACTGTCGCTTTTTAATAGCGAACACTCCTCGGCCGTTCAAATTTCGCATTGCGATTCGAAGGTGATATTGCTTCACGCCACTACGCTCAAGTCTTAACAGATAACTGTGAGGAAACGTGTGTGTGAGCTTCCAAGTGTTGTTATAGCGGATAAGTGCTACATCAGTGCATTGTGGAAGTTTGAATTCAGTGAAAACAACCTTTGTCGTTGTGCCTTACGATACTTACGATTCGCTTTACTAAAACGTGTCGCGAAGTTGTTCTGTGACTTAGTTCGTGCGACTATAGCAGTTGTGCTTCCATGTCCAGTACCTAATGCACGGTATGTTATTACAAAACAGTGCAATAATGCTTTTTATATTAAGTACTCAAAGTTTAGTAAAACATTAACAATTCTTGCATTATTTTGTTCTCATTTTCATAAAGGTATATAATTCAAACGAACAGCTCACGTTATTGTAAATATAAAAACTAGTTTGTCTGTCTCAGATGTAAGCCAATGTCAACTTGAGGAGGTGACTAAACGCGTGACGGGTTTTCCTAATCAGGAATCCAAGTGAAAAGTTACGATGTAAACCTCGGCGAACGAGGCCGGAGAAAAGAGTAAATATAATTGCACCATCGCATCACTAGCGACCAAAAAAAAGTAGTTAAATAATCTTGCGATTGTCGATGAAAGAAGTTTTTAGTAAAATTATATTATCGACAGTTTCTCTTCATTTAATGAAATGATCCAAAGACGCCGACATAAAAACCTTGAGAGTTGCGCGATAAAAGTGAAAACATAGTAAAATATTTCAATCGAATATAATTCCACATTCATAGTACCATTTCACACCGTAGAAATGGTGATGCAGCTTATGACCGATTTGAAACTAATTAACTCAAACGAAACGCTACCAAATGTTCAATAGTGGGTCACAGCGGCAGTTAATTGCAAGTCTACTTGAATACAACTCTCTGCCCTCTATTGTATTGTTAGCGAAATTACTTCAGATGGATTATAGATCACGTTGCAAACTAAATTTATTGTGATTTCTTGATCCGCTGTCGGTTTATTATTTTTCTCCATTACTATGCGAAATTTATTATGGAATTATTTTACACGTGACCAAATTTAATACAAAGGTAATTTTAGTTATCAATGTAATCAAAAACTTTTCCAGATACAGATAAAAAAATCTTTAATTCTTAATGCCATATGATTCTTCTCAAATCTTTCTTGTATGCTTATAACTGTTTTCTATTATGATTCATTCTTATCTTTTAATATCGATATTGATTACCAAATGTTTGTTTCCCACGGTTATTCATTGAAAGTTCTCTTTGTGTCATCAAAAGTTAATAAAAGATATTTTGTCACTATTATCTTATTTTTAAAAGTATGTCAAATGTTTCATTATAAAATATCATAACATAACTCTAATACAAAATCTTACAGATTTTGTTACGTAGTATAGATATCTTTACAATTTGTTGGAGTATATTTCAAGATGGTTACATTGCTATCATAGTTTAAACAATTTTCGAAATCCATATCTTTTTATGACCAAATTGTGTATATGCTTATTGTACAATTGTAATAAATATCCTACAATTTTTCCTTCAATTCTTTTGCGTATTGGTCTAAATAAGATTGCAGATAATATACAAAACAACTATATTCTAAATATTTGCAAAAGCGGTTAGAAATACATTTTTATGTGTACCGTTTTATTTATTTATAAATAAGTTGAACAGTGCCCTTAGAGAGTTTGACCCGAGTAGATTGATATCCTATGACTGAAATGCCAAATCGGAATCTCTCCATGTCGACTTCTTGACCTCCACATCACGAACTACAAAATATTGTAGCTCGTGAACCATTAAATGTCGAGCCATTTTCACTTTGATATTTTACGCTTTACAGAAGACATCCACAATTTATGGAAGATGAAGATTATTAGTGTTTTCATATAATTTTAAACTAACAAGCACTAATACAAAGGCAAACGATGTATTTTGTTCATCGCTTAAAACTATAAATTTATTGTTGTAATTGAGTAGTCTACGTGTTTGTTGGATAGTAATTATTACTAGGACTACATCCTGTCTTCTACCGGATGCTGTCATGTAATACGTTTAATAAGGCCGATTTTATCATTTCGTTGTTGAAAAGTTCATAAGAACCGTTTCCTTTTTTATCTGTAATAACAGATACATGTAATGTACAGTAAAACAGTAAATATCATTTTTTTCTAATGGTTACAAATTTATATTAATATCACTTAAGACTAAAATATAGTGAAATATCGTTGCACATTATTCATATCACTGTATGTATAAACGCAATAGTTACGATCGTTTTAATATACTTATTAATTATGAACTATTAACATTCTTGTCTCAGTAAATCACATTTCTCTTTGATATAGACATATTTATCATTACATCCTTAATATCAAGCAAAAAATATGTATTTATTTGTTGTTAAATTTGGAAAACGATAGTCGTCAACCTTTTAGTAAATTTCATACAGGTATACCAATATCATCTTCTGTTTCATGAAAATTTCACGAAATCTTCTATTTTTCTTTGTCATATCGCTATTATATCATAAATACACAAGGATACTGACATACTCTTATATTTTATTTTATCTACATAAAGTGTGCACTATTGAGAAAAGTAATAGACTATAATGATCATGTTGATAATTTCCGGCCATGAATCAAACACCGGCCTCATTTCTCCACAATACTGTCTCTCTACACGATAGTTTTCTTGTTGAATACCACTTCCCACACTAGGTTATTTACCTACATACATAATATCGACGGTATACCACTTTTTTGTACTACTAATATTTGCTTACAATGTAGTGTTTTTTTTTCTATAATTGGCAATCATTTGACCTCAATTTCATATGGTGTTTATTGTTAACGAGCCCGTGGCATACTCGACTAGAATTCTCTAGCTCTTATTTATCGATAACCTGAAAACAGTAAAGCTACAGTGGTAGCAAATTTACAATATGAGGGTGGTAACTATTCAAGTGAGTTCTACCACCAACCAAACTTCTGTGATCTCGGAATTGTATTAGGGTTTTCCGTATTATTGGAAAAGCGGTTAGTCCAACCATATAGAGCTCGTCGATTTGAGACATAACATGTTGTCTTGTTACTTCAATAAGTGCACTAGCTACAACACCCTTTAAACCAGACCACAGCCATGTTTTGCGGTAGAATTAGGAGCTGCGGTATTTACTTAGACGGTGTCCGGCAATAGTCTTGCCACCAGTAAAAATTTACTTCAATAGTGAAACTGTATATGATTTCAAAATACAAGCTTACACAGTTGAACTGAATAGTCTATATCGATAAACCTCGAATACAGAGATGTAGGTTAATTCTATTATAAAGATTATTCTTTTGTTTAACTTTTTATTAAACTATTGCCTCTTTGAAACCGTTATACAAACAATACAGTTTTAAAATGTATATAAGTTTAAATACATTTCTTTTATCACAATTACTTGGCGGCACTAATATATCTATAGGAGATACCCAGAGATTCATGGACATCCCTGAAACGATCAGACATAAAGACTCAAAATGTGTTAGAGATATTACGTCTACCATTAAGAGATCAAGTCTAATAATGGATTATACAAAATCCTTCCCCAAGGAAGTCGTGGGGACGTTAATAACGGGTAGGGGTCTCGGGAACGCCGAGCAGGAATATTTCCAACAAAAGTCAGATCTAATTCTAAATTACAGTCGGTAAAGTAGGCGGTCAACAACTAGTTCTTAAATATAATAAATCTATGTTAAGAGATAACCTTAAATAACGATCTATGGTATTATTATTAAAAGTTCCCCTCGATGCAGTTTCACCTCGAGGCCTTTAATAACGCCCTGCCTTGAAACCTATAACGGCCCATCTTCATACTTCCCACTGTAATTATGGTTTATATTTATCAACCATGGAATGGATTGGTTGATTATTGTTTACTTCTCCACGTGTTATACCGTTTATGCAAACCCATAACGTTCATATATGACAGCAGTATTGATGTCAACTGAGTCATAGACACATTACTAATTAATGAGTAATGAAAAATTCCATTAGAATTTTTTTTTTACGTAATAATCATTTCATTTCACTTTTGACATTTACTGCATCATTCCTAGTATAAGGAATGGTAAGCGCATTTTATTAGTAACGAAAGGCTGATACTCTTTCCTTGAAATTATTTTCACTCCAGGAGTAGAGTGGCTTTGAAAATATTCTAACTCGTTATCCATATGGACCAATTAAGTATATTAATTACATGATATCTTCGGATTTTTAAACATATATTTCGCAGTTTTAGTTATTTACAATATAATTTTGTAACAAATGGTATAATGGTACAAAAGTTTTTAATATGTATGAGACCACACGAAACTTTTTAGTGTTAATATCATCCCTATGATTGTCTGCTGTGAAGTGATTGAAACCTTGGGTATAATAAACTTAAAAAACGCGATGAAATCCGAAAAAGATAGTTTTATAAAATATTTGTTTGCTTGTTTGCTTTTAAACTATTGTCTTCTTAAAAACAGTTTCACAGTAATCTTAACATCAATATAATATATAATTAATTTTACCGATTTGAATACACTTTGCCTTCATAAGCCTAAGTTTTTAAAAAATTAAGTCGTTAACTTGGAACAGCAAAAATTTTACATACATAATCTAGATTAAGTTATTGATAATTTTGTTTCATTTCGTTATAAAAGTAGGAATGAAATTAAAAAAGACATGAATATTCATGTGTAGGAAATAACAAATTTTCCACATTAAAATAAATGCACCGTTTACAAGTCTGTCGTATTTGATATAATTAACATACAATTTATTCGCGAAATACGCAAATATAATAAGTACGGAGAGCGGATCCCTGTTACTTAATGCAAACGTAACAGTCCTCGGTGCGAGACGAAACATTTTCATACTAATTGCATTATTAAGTTGGACTAGTGGCGTAATGCCTACAGTATCAATCGTTTTTCATTTTACAGGACATGAAAATATTCAAATTGCATATTAAAGTATTACTTTTAAGTTTATCGATCACGACTAGAACCGTATCACGTTTGCCGATAATAAGCTGGCGATAGGATCTATTATATATCAAGTATATCATACACAGCACTTATTATACTCGTCAACTTGAGATAAAAGATATTAAGTTTCATTACCCCAGTAATTTTATTATCTAGAACACCCTTCAATGACTACACAATAGAACACAATGTTTCCATATTACTGTTTGGTAGATGAAGTAGATACAGTAGAAACAATTGTATTAGAAACTAATAAACAAAATGTTTAATTATGACTTACTTATGTAATTACGTATGAGTTATATATATTTTAAAATCATTAGAAATCAAATAGGACGATGTATAGAAGTTATAGTTAGAGATTCAGAACAAGAACTGTTTTGAATAGAAATATGCAAAAAAATTTTTACTTTCCTAATTTTGACGAAGTAATCAGTATAAAACTTTACGCATCAAAGTTTTTATAAAGTTAAAAATAGCAATAGAGATAAAATTATAGAAGTAATGGTAACCCTTACAGCGAAGGAAGCCGCTCTTCGTAACAATAGAGATTTGCTTCCTTCGGCCGAGACTCGTGTAGTTTTTACGATTCCGCCGGCAACCTTGATATTCAATATCGTTGAAACGTACGGCTCCGACACCGGCTTTACGACACCTAACTGATTTACATGTTATATATTACAACCACTTCCTGTTACTTAAAAGTTTTTGTACTTCAGTCTCGCACAACTATTTAATTACGAATTTTTTTTGAGCCACACATGCATGTATGATTATTAATAAGAGCATACTTAAAATCTTTTTTCTGAAGTTAGCATATAGCTTAAAAAATAATGCCAACTGCTAGAAACAAAATAAAAATTAAAAGTATTAGTATTACAAAGATCAAGAACAATGTATCTGTAATAATTAAAGAAAATGGTTATTATGCACGTCGTTAAGTAACACTTAAGATAAATGACATTCATGTTTACTCTGCTTAAAATAAAAATATATAATACTGAACTTACGTGCCTTTGTTGCCCATGCTTTCTAAATTAGTAAATTTTTAAATTACCTTAATTGTAAATGTACTGGAAACTTTCAAAATATCCAGTTTTACATTATGGCCTTGAAATGACTTCTGGTTGTTTTCTCATTGTCGTCAGATGAGTCACTTTCATCGGAATCGGCAATGCAAATGCACCGCTGTACTTAAGGCTTCAATCACGGAGGTCAATAGTCCGGACTTCGGACCCTTTTCCGGTGTATTGCTGTTTAAATAACTTTATATGTAGTGTTTAAAGTTAAAGCCACTATTTTTCGATTAATTAAACATTTCTATGGCTTTCATAATTTTAGTAATAGTTTGGTATGTTCATTTACATTGTTTGTTGAAAATGTTGATATTTGTTTTCTTCGTCAAAGACAAGGGTAAATATTCTCATGAAATATTGAATTTAATTCAATATACTTTACAGTTTTTATTACATAATATACAATTTAAAAAATTAACCCCCATACATCCTACTTGTGGCAGGCATTTGTTGCTGGACACTGTCTAGGTAGGTACCACTGAAGCGCCGATTTCTGCAACTAAACAGAAATGTGCGAACATGACTGTTCCGGTTTGAGGGATGGTGTATCTAGTGTAATTACTGTATTGACGAGACAAATTATTATGTCTCAAGACAGCGAACACAACTTGGTGCAGTGTAATACGTCCTAAGTAGCGCAGCGTTACATTATTATCAGCAGGAATATCTCTTAACATCAGGTGAACATACCGCTCATCACGTCCTCTTCTATGAATAAAAAAAAAATCCTATAATTTAATATAAACGTTGAGATTAATTTGAATTTCGTATCAGTTTGTTCCGCGACAGGCTACTACCGGGTAATCGAGTTATTTGCTCCTAACGTAAGTTGTAATTATTCATTACTTTCCTATGATTATGTAGTCAGACCAGACATTGAAGCTATATAGTACACGGAGACGGTGTACTGACCGATGCGAGCTTTACAAGTGGTGGTTACCGTTTTCCATACAGTCTTGAGCTGTATATCAAGACCAACATTAAATCGTCAATTTAATTTGGTGTATGTATTATATATGCCGTTGATCATTAAATGTTGTATGAAATGATTGTTGGATGTACTTTCGCGCTAATCCCAAACCTTAATAAACAAAATCCTGATTCAATACATACATACGCATATTTCTAAGTAAATAAATAATTTAAGGATTACAGCAGTATGCTCGCGATATCTTCTCCGTCTAAGTATGACTGGGAAAATTTTAAGAAAAGACTGAAAAGCCTTCTGAGCTGAAGCATTTTACCATCTAGATTACATCCCCGCATATAATTTATATCGTAAGCAAGCATCATAGTTTTATATATTACATAGGTATAGATCTATGTAATATCTAAAACAAATATTGTATATTCATTATCTTGCCAATGAGATAAACCTCATTGCCATAAAACGACAACTATGCATGGTTTTACTTCTGTACGTTTTGAAGGTCAACAAAAAAATATAAAGTACGTAATACTCGGTAATATACAATAGACTATTTCTTTGTCATTTGTGTTGTGTGATTTATGAATTCGATGTTGTCACACATTACTGTACCGTTAAAAACTGTTGACTATACCGGTTAAGGTGTTAAAGCGTCAATTACTATCTTAAAGTGTGTAACAGGTTAATGTGGAAGGAAAAGTATTACAGGCGCTAATTCACTTTTGCTCCCTGGTGGTGGTAGGTTTCTGTTGCCGCATCTGAGCCATGTAGTCTTAGGATATTAAGAATATGACTAAGGTAGTCCCTGCCTGTCGAACAAAGACTAAAAGAGTCCTCGGGTTTGTAAACCTTGAGGGCACAAAGCTCAATAAGCCTTGGGGATCGACAAATGCATAAAATAGCGGGGGTGCTAAGAAGGGCTTTGCCCTTCAGTGGGATGTTTTAGCTAGAGTACAGAGGGACACCGGAGCATTCCGTAGGAGATCCTGGAGCCCTTCCTAATGAACTGAAGGAGACCACCCGGGAGGTTTCAGTGGGTAGAAGCACCACATAATCTTGTTTTCCCCCAAGAAGCAGGGTATCTTTTAATATGATTTCACTCGAGATAAAAAAAAGTTTCTGTTGGCGGAGACCGTCTAGATAGGGACCGCCGCAGCGCCTATTTATTCCACCAAACAGTAGTGTGCAATCATTGTTATGTTCCGGTTTGGAGGGTGCTGTAGCTAGTGTAATTATTTGGGTATCGAGACTCAACATTTTGAGACTCAAGCGACAAGCGGAATGTTGTGCCAATGTATCCATAATTAGCGCCGCGTGGTTTTGGACAGGCGTATCACTTACCATCAAGTGAACGTCTCACTCGTCTCGTCGCTTAATTGTATAACAAAGTACTCGTACTACAACCGTTTAACAATTTCTGTACAAACAAGCAACTGTCAAGAAGTTTATTTGTTTGGGATATTTGGCTCATTTATTGATAAAAAAATGGTGTTTGATATACCGTCTCAAAATTTTAAATACAAAACCTATACAATGGACTTACGTGAAGAGCTTAATATTATGTTTTTTTTTTATTTATCAAAGCAACAAGACGTTCAATTAGTAAGTAAAAGTTTTAAGCTTTACCGAACACTGAGGTGAAGTGGCATTGCGCTCATCGCCTTAAGATTGAAGTCTCGTTACCCAAGTAAATCCACTACTTACGGCGCCCTTCAAACCGGAATTTATTTATTTATTATGATACAACGCTAGACCCTATTTCTTTAAAGTCGTTTTATAAGCTGTTTGGATATACCGATCTGTATAATAAATCAATCATCGATCTAGTTCATAATGGAAAGCCTGGGAAATGCTACGGGAAATGTTGAGAATGACTCGCGACTGTTTTAATACTAGCGCTATGATACCGCGCAATTATTATTATGTTTCCAATTATTATATTAAATTATAACGTTGTGATAACAAATTAACTGTTTCTCCATTGACTTTACTATTTTTATAAGGAAACTCTTAGTGAAGCAATAAAATTTAAAAAAGTTGTTAATAGGTTTTTATTTGTGGGGTGCTTGCTGCCGACGTTTGACTAGGTATGTTCAATCGCCACTCCTATTTCTTCCGTCAAACTGTTAAGTGTAAAAGTGTTCCGATTTGAATGGCGTTGTTGCTTGTGTAATTACTGAAGTAACGAACCTTGACATCTTATGTCTAAGGCGACGAATACAATGTGGTGTGCATCATTAAACTAGCGCCAAGACATCATGGACAGGCATATCTATTACTATCAGGTGAATTCGTCTCCTTATTGGATAAAATATATATATATATATAGTACTTATAAGCTTTAAGAATAGTATATAACGATAGAATCAATAAATGATTTTTAAACGAATTCAATGAATCACTTTGTAAAAACTAGCTGTTCCTCGCCATCAATGCGGGCCTACCCGGCGGCAACTCGTCACTCCTCGGGCCCATTCTCTTTTATTAATACTTCTGTGACTCCATTTGGGGAAACAATTTTTTACAACCCATTTTCAACTGACCTCTAAATGGCAGACGCAATATTTCTAAATTTTGAGTGTATACCTCTAACAGTTTCTGAGATCTAGAGATAAGACAATGAATCTATGGATATCTCCTATACATATAGATAAGAAAAGGTACATTATTTTCTTCTAATTTTAGTACTGAATTAATAAGTCTCAGTAATGTCAGCCAAAAAAACGCAGCGTCAGCAAGTACTTGTCGACCCCGGCTCGCCCGTAAACGGAGAGGAGACGGTGCCGGCTTCAATGAGTTGTTTTCTTAACGGCCGCGGTTCGTTCCCCATTCAGAACTTGCACCGGCGTACACGCCATCTTTGTACAGATAACGATGAGAACAGTTAAGCGCGATCTTATATCATACGATTGAATTAAGCGGAATCATAGATATTAAACGTGTTCTCAATTAGTACAGGTTTTTTGCTTGCTCTATTAGTTCAACAGTTCTTAAATCAACTTATTTTAATACTCATTGGTTTTCATAGTTACCTTTTTTTTCATAATCATCTTTTAGGTTTTTGTTTACAAAAATTTGGTTACAAATGTATTGCTAGTTATCTAGTTTACTGTTGTCTGAAACATCAGTCATAAACATCGTATCCAACAGGAGACCATTTAGTTAGGTACCACCAGAGTTCCTATTTTAGCCGCCAAACAGTACTGTGCAAACAGTAGTGTTTCGGTATGTACGGCGTTGTATTTTTTTAATTTTTAAATTATGACGCCTTTTTTTCCCGGTAGGAGTAGGCAGAGGCGAATAAACACCCACTTTTCGCCAGATGTGGTCAGATTAGGTCCCATATAACAGGGGGTGAAGCTGTTGCTACTATTGGTTCCATCACACAAACACACAAAGATGATTTCAGTGTGCGGGTGTCGTCACGATGTTTTCCTTCGCCGTTTGTATTTTGCTGTTGTAACTAAAGTTCACAAATGTACATAACTTTGATACACGCCGAGATTCGAACTCGCGACCTTCGGAATGAAAACCACATGCTCCAACCATTAGAGCGTTGTAGCTAGTCAAATTTCTAGGGTAATGATGCTTTAGATATTTTTTAAGCGGTCGAGCACAATATAGTGCTGTGTATAGTATACTAACGTCACGTTATGGGTGATAGACCTGTATCATTTACCATGAGGTGAATGTCTCGCTCGTCTCGTCGCGTCGTTGAATAGAAAAATTATTATTTATATACGCAGTGAGAAAATTCAGAAATTTATATCTCTGACGAGACTGAAATCGTTTTGTATATGATACAATCAGGCGTGTGAAGTGGATTATTGTTTCGTTCTCAAAAAACTTAATAATTGAAGTTATAAAGCTGTTCAGAGGTTTGTACTGACGTCTCAAGCCCACACACGTTGTGAGTAGGGTAACCGTGACCTAAATCTCTTGTTTAGTACTTTACCTTTTAAATATATTACTTAACGTTTAATCTTAATGCTCAATGGCTAAAAATTCAAAGAAGAGTTTTTAAACACACAATTAAAACTAATTAGTCAGAAAAGGTATGTAACTGTTTTATCCTGATAGTTAACAATATTATTCAATTGTAAACACTCTTTTTTATTTAACTAGTGTGATATCATGTGTTTATGTTATTTGGATTTGCAGTTGTGTGTTGCTTTTGTGTTACGAATTGGAAGTTTTCTAAACTTAAAGCCATATAAAAGAACTAAAGAAAGGGACAGTTTGCAATGTTTAAACAAGGCGGTCGACACCATCTGGCGCTGTGACACACGTCTTGATCATCCAGCTGTCGTATGATGTCTTAACTTGTTTGAAGCAATCCACTCAGATCCGCAATTGACTGATCGAAGTTATAACAAATATACAAACTTTATCATATTGTTCTCAATGTTTTGAAAACACGAAGATAACTCAATGCATTAATATCTGTTTTAATTTTATTAAAGAGTGGGTACAAATAGGGGTTTCTAACTACAATGGTTATACATTTCGTAAAGAAACAAGCAATCAGATAATAATTTTTGACATTAGAAGTTCAATTTATAAGAACAACTTATAAACATCTAGATCAGGTCTAAGTCTCGGTTATATCGCTTTAAAGTGTGTGTTTTCATCTCTTTAAGAAAAGTATTGCTGTATTGTAATATATAATTTAAAAAAAAAAATATATTATTTGAGTTATAAATAACTCTTGTTATTATTGAGCATGTCTAGACCGTAGCGTTAAAGCCAAATAAAAAGTTCGATAATAACCACGGTGTGTAATAATGCAGTTACTATAACGGGTACTATATTTGTCAAAGAAAAATGTATCCTGTTGGTATGGGTTTTCGGCTTATTTCGACTTTAAATAAACTCTGATAGAAAATTAATAAGTTTGGAATCATATTTTTAGTCTCTACTGTTATATATCTCCTTGCATCTATTAATGTTATGTTTTTCTATTACAGGTAAGATGCTACTCTTCGAGCAATGATCTTATCCACATGTTCACATTTAGTTGTGTGCAAACGTTACTGTTGGTGTTTGAGAGGCGCGTTAGTTAGCGAAATTATAAAATTAACGACTTCGTTTGGCACCGCCGGGTAAGAGGTTCAAAGAGCAACACGCAAGGTTACGTAAAATGTTGTTCATTCATCATATGAATGTTATCTTTTCCTTTATGCACTCTGTACTAACGTAGATTTATAAGTTTAATTTACGTTAACCAGAAATATGAAATCATTCAGGGGTTTTAATGGGGCCGTATCAGTATTTGCATCTCGTACATGCGAAGATGTCCGGGAAAGTATTAAATTTTACCGCTTTCACTCGGGAAGAAAATTTTCTTGCTGCGACATAATTGCTTGCTTTCTCAGTCGTGGCTTTCTTCAAATTATGTATTTTAAATATATGAAAATAATGTTATAGAAACTCAAGCGTGTAATCCCGTATGACGAGATAATAACGATTTGATATATCTGAATGACGTTCAGTTCTGCCGTGATATATAACGTTGTACTTATTTAACTGTCATTCCGGGCCGAATCGTGACTTACCATATAAATACGTCGTTATCTTTAAACATCTATTGACAATGAACGAAAGTGAGGGTTTAAATATTTTGCGAGGATATTGTTCACAGCGTGCGATCGTCACAGACCTATATAATATACCACGCGAAGCTCCATTGTGTTCTGAAAGAATAACTGTCTTCACCTGTTCCAACGAGTACAAGGTATTTAGGATCTTAACGTTTAGGCGATACAGATATTTTTTCTATGACATGGTGTGTTAGTAGTGTTATATAAAAAGGAACACGGCGTACCGCGAGACTATGACGATGCAATCGGAACAAATGCCCGAACCTTACTTTCGATTGCCTATTCAACTCTGTAGTGGCATCATTACAGCGGTAGGGTTTTTTGATTAGTACTTTCGTTTTCATTGTAACTTAACATTAACGTACTTTTAAGTATATCAAAATACTTATCATATTAGAGAAAGTTTAGAATATTCCTTTTTAATTCATTTATAACCTTCGATTTAAATTTTTTCATCTCGATCTTCATATGCTTAAAAATAGGTATCGAAATGGGATAGCTGCTTCCCTATCGCAATTAGCAGGCAGGGATGCATAGGAAAAGCAGTTGTCCTTTCCTTGAAGTCGCTATTTATATTCTATCCAGCCTTTTGTATAAGGACTAATATCTAGGTTGAGTTACAAATGAAACCCGAGTTTTTTCTTCTCTAAAAATAGAGATCATTATATATCATGTCATTAATAGTGGCGATAAATGATTGGAATGGTTCCGTACGTTCGATGATACTGAATAATTTTTTTTTCAAGTTCTAGAGAGTGAAATTAACTATTACGGTCATCGCACCTCACTTGAGAGTAATTATTTTCTTTTGCTCGCGGCTAAGTAGCTTATGCCCGTTGCTTGATTGAGATTAACTTAGGTTTCCACTAATGTTATTGATGGCCTTACTATTTTAAGAATCACACAAAAAATTTGAATTTTGTTTCTTTTATCAAGATGTTGAATAATTCCGGTAGAAGTTTTTAAACTCTACAAAAACAGATTATTTATAACTGAGATTATGAAACGCCTTTTAGTCATGGTCTTGGCGTTGTAATATAATCCACATCTAAACTATGAGTACTTCCCTTGTTTTTCCTAGTGGAAGTACACGCTTATAATGACAGTCGTAAAACCTAGAAAACTTTACATATCTTTATGTATTTTCGATTTAGATTTTGTGAAGCTGTGTTAATCATTTTATATATAACAAGTGAAAACAGGCGATAGATAACTATATTAGTTTATAATGATCGTCACTGTTAGACGTAACTCTTTCCTTAGGTATATCTAACATTTGTCCTGTAGTCTCGGGCTATTAAGAATAGGACATAGGAAAAAGAATTTCGGGTTGGGGGGCTTTAAATGTGGAGGCCATCATTGTTTACTATGCGAGCCCGGGATGAACGACAAGTACGAGGTATCCTAGTTTTTGTCGTACCAAAGCGAAAGTGTCGGACGTGTTTTAGGTCTAGTGCCGGAAGGCACTAGTGTGTTTGGTAGGTGATCCCGGGGCCAACCGCAATGCTCTAAAGATGTTCTACGAGAGGGTTTCAGTAGATAAAAATTCCACGTAACCTTGTCTTACCCCTAAAAAGAGGATATCTTTTTAAACGATGCCCCCCGATAACGAAGAAAAAAATGTATATCTCACCCGAGTTGCAGCTAATCTTGATCAGGACGTCTCTCAAAGAAGAACTATTTTATATGTTTAATTTTTATTAATTTTAATATAAATGGTTATTGTGATTTGTTCAAAATACTTTGTGTTATGGGTTACAGTCTAGCGCACAGTTCTCCCCCTGTGAGTTCAAGCCTCACCGCGGATACAACGCTATCGACTTTGTGCCGCACGCAAGTTATCCTAGTGGAACAATAACTTTATAACTTAGCTACTACAATTAAGACTTCTCATTTTATATGTTTTTTTTTTTAATCATAATGGCCTTTATACAAGACAGCCATTGGTCGCCCAGTGCCTCCATTTTAATTTGACTTCGCGTCGGTTATTGAGTCGTTTAAATTATAAAACTAGCTTGTCTCAAGTTATAATTGTTAAGCCATGTCGAAGGTTTAATATTTTTTTAAGGAACCTCGTCGTTTAAATATATTATAATAATCGCTGTTTATAATCAACATTTGTAGACGAAGTGTACACATTCTGTTTGAATTTACGATCAGTTTTTATTACTGATAAGATTTTTTAACCTATTATTTTTGGCTATACGAAAATTATTGAAACATAAAAACGTATGATAGGTATCTATTCGTTTTTTTCTTTGAAGTCATTTGAACATCTAGCCGACTTATAAACCCGTTGGTTTATACTTCGTGTCGAATTCTATTACTCCAACGTCGTATCGGGTTTCCCATCAGCACTTTAAATGAAGTAAATCGAATGAAAAGGTGTCAGTTAGTGTTGAATTACACTTGCTGTCCGCCGTCTCGGATACTGTTTGTTCTTTAATGTCTCCCGGTCTATGCAATAGATCGCTGGTATCATTTATCTAAAGGAAGTAGCACAGTATGTAATTTACATTTTCATGACCAATATTTTCGTTTCTATCATACATTTGTTATTGAATAACAAATTCAACTTATTAAATAATATCTTTAATTTTCTTTCGTCGTTCGCTATTCGTTGTTTGAACTTGTTCCTTTCGTTCTGCCCCATTAAGATTAACTGTACTGATCCTGCCATTGCTTCGGTTGTTATTGCTAACGGAACTCTAAGAATGTGCGCGGTGTCCATCTAATTGGAATCTTTCCCGCTTGTCATTGCTTTCGAAAACACCAATCGATAATATCGTAAACAAAGCGTCCATTACCTTTCGGTATTCAGCCGTCGAGTTGTTAACTTCTACTAAAGTGTTACTAACCTACATTCGGTTACCTGGCCCGCCACTGACCACTGTGGCGTAATGTTTGCTGACGCGAATGTTCTCACGACGTCTGCGGAATTGAATCGATTGAACGACGATCGAATTCGATTCGACACAGCTTGTTTACGTGGACTAGGTTATCTAGGTTTAGGTTACGTTTCTTTTGTGCGATACTGAAATTACCTAACTATGGAAGCTTTAGTTGTGTTATATTTTATTATTTCTTAATATACGGACAGTACATTTGTGGATATATTTTCAAAAAGTCTGCGTTTTGCACTTTAACTGAAGTAATAAATAAAAAGTAACTAAGTAAATTGCAAAATATAGTTGATAACCAAATCACACTCGTACTAAGATCGCTTAAGGTTAATTTCATATAATAGCAATATTTTAATATTTTTTATTCCAAATGTTCTAACGTGCTCTTTTAAAATACCCAACATTCATTACTTAAAGATTTATAGTTATGACTTCCGCTTTTAAACTTCGAAGTGTAAGATTTAAAAGTTGAACTCCATTATTTGATCTATCAAAGCGATATACCAATATAATATTTAGTCCCAGTAACCTTTCTCGGAAAACGTTTTGACGTGGTTTATGGTTATCGGATTACAAGTGCAGTTGGATATTACAATTTTATGACTCTTCACACTGAATGGTAAAGCTCTACGGTTCTTTATGCGGCTCCTTTGCGCACTTTAGCACCTCTTTGAACTCTGTACAGAAGCTCCGAGCATTAAATTTTAATTTTTATGTTTTACTTCAAAGTTCTTAAGACACTTTCAGTTTTTTATTTTAATGTCGTCCATACTTTAGGCTTACTGTTGATATCTTTGTAATAAAACTGTTATTTAAAATGTTTTTAATACAATACACAAATTATAGTAATCAAGAATCACATTAAAATAAGCTGCTGAATAACAGAAGAAAAGTAACGAAAATTTCAGAGGACAAACTATTTGGCATTTATTATTTTTATCAACTCTTCTGTATGAATTATTTCATTTAATATTACCTGTGAAACTAGAAGTTTCTAATACAGGTTAACCTATCCAACTTATTATGTTTTATCTTTGTATAATAGCCTATCCATTTCTAGGTCATCTTTTGTTATAAATATCATTCCTTTAGTTTCGTAACGAGCAATTGACAAGGAAACCATGAAACAATGCAGATAATAAATTCCTATTAACCAGTTAAACAAACATCAACATTGGTCAATAATTGACGTATCAATTTATTGTTATTTCATATTAACTCGCCATTTGTAGTGATTGGAGAGAACAGTTCCACTATTTGTGATGCTGTTTGCGAAATAGAGTATTTCGTTTATACGCTTGTAATGCACTCGTTTCAAAGCGATTTTCTTATTAAAATCAAGATAAAAAATGTCGCTAGCTTGTATTTTAATAGTTTGCAATGTATAGGTATGTAACGATTGTTCTTATCGATATTAAAAACAATAGTAGTTCAAGACGTTGCAAACAGTAGTGGAAAAGTACCGAAGCATTAACATGTTTTGACCTATTTGATGCCCTGGTCTATGGTCTGGAAACGAGGCGTGATATATACGTATGTATGGTCTATGAAAAGCGGTAATCAGAATTGTTAATTGTTTATCCCTGGTCAATCAAAGCATCAAAATTATTGGTCTCCATAACTATAAGTGGTTGTATGAATAAAGTACGTGTGATGGTGTTTGTGGTTATAATGGTCCTGTATATCGTGTAAATATACCCGCATTTATTGAACCAAGAGCGATACGGGACCTAGTCCATTAATATTATCCTCTTTACACGTAGTACATTAAAAACATTTAATAGTACCGTTCTTGGAAAATAAAATATCTAACTAACTCGCGTTTAACTGGAGCGGTTGTTTACTTTGTAATATGAAGCTATCTTGTCCGATTCCAGAGTCCAATATTATGGATTTCAAAAGGTGGTACATTTTTATCGTACTCGTCTTGCTAGCTACTAATTTATTTTTATATTATCACGCTTTTTTCCCAGTAGGGGTAGGCGGAGGCGAATAAACACCCACTTTTCTCTAGATGTAGTCAGGTTAAATGTAACAGGGGGCGAGCCTGTTGCCATTTTATTGGGGCCACCGCACACACACACAAAGATGATTTCAGTGTGCGGGATTCCTCACGATGTTTTCCTTCACCGTTTATATTTCGCTGTTGTAACTAAAGTACACAAATGTAAATAACTTAAATATTAAGACATCGGTACATGCCGAGATTCCAACCCTCCACCTCCGGAATGAAAGCCTCACGCTCTAACCATTAGGCCAGCGAGCTACTCACCTACTAGCTACTAGTCTCATATTAAAATTTGCCACCAGAAAATATGTCTTATTTAGGTTGTCAGAATATACCAAGCCTTTAATTATTACAATAGATTACTTTTACTATTCTTTGATAAGCATATAGATACTGGCGGGTAGGTCTGTGTAGCCGGAAATTGAAGGTAGGTACCACCGCCGCAGCTCCTACTTCTGCCGCCGAACAGTAATGTGGAATTATTACTGAATTCCCGTTTGAAGAGCGTTGTAGGTAGTGAAACAACAGAGGGTAATGAAACTTAACCATTACAACGTGGCGCTAGTTAGGATGATATACACTGCACCATATTGTGTACGTTCCATTAAGATATATGATGTTAAGTTTTGCCGTATATTTTTTTGACTTTACTGAATGCATTTCTTTGTATCTATAGTTAATGTCAAAGGTTTCAATGATCCCGATTTATATTGCGAGTCACGTGTTCCGTAGGCCATTTTGATCAGGATATTGTCTATTTATATTCCCGCTGCCGTATCGTAGCGTGCTCGCCGCAGTGACATCATACCGCTGAGTAATACAGTACATCACGGTGAAGTTACACGGTCCCGATTATCTAACTACCAGTTATGTTTAGTGCTAACACATAGACTAGCTTACGTACTACGAGGAAGTGATGAATATTTTTTTTTTTTTGATTACGTATTTCTCTTGATGACAATTAGGTTTTTTCTATTGGCGATTCGTTTTCGCAAGACTTTCACCTAATGGTGATTCTGGTGCTAGTTGGATGATATACATATCACATTGTCTCCTTGAAACGTAAGATGTTAAGTTACCCTAGTAAATTCATTGGCTACAATGCCCTACAAACCGAAACTCGTTAACATGTTTAAACAGTTTGGCGGCAGAAGTAGGTGCTGCGGTGGTGACTACCTAGACGATCTCTGGCAACAGAAAACTGTAATCGCTTATGTAAAATCATTGATGATACTTTGAAAATGGTGTATCAAATCAATGAAAATCAACGTTTATAATGTCAAGATGACGAGTGTTGTATTGTGTAAATATCCTTACTAAGGTCACATTGTTACGATCAAAATCACAACACTACTGTATGGTGTGCTTAAAATCATTTCAAATGCATAAATCTATATAAACCGTTAAAAAAAAAATTTTTTTTTTTCAAAGAAAAATCATAAATTTTTCTAATTATTGAAATATATGAAATCTTAGTAATAAATCAGTTTTTAAGGTTAATTTATACACATATTTATTATAATGTTTATACTTGACATGCATAACATTTGACTTATTATGAAAGTGGTGTAGCGTGGTATATAATTCATCATATTCATAATTTTGAAAGGCTGTTTATGTTATGATAAATATGAAGTGAGGAGTTTTGATTGATTATTTGTACCGAATATGGCGTTAAAGAGACTGTGAATTCATATTTATTTAATACCAAAAATTATATTGTAGGTAGTTTAATTTTTTTAATATCTAATTGTATCCTAAAAATCAATTGAGTCATGGAATAATAGTGTATCTTGCACACCCTTTTTGAATAAATAGTGATGAAAATTGTATCATTAACTATATATTCTTGTTTTTGATCGGACTGGAAGCCACAGCGGCTCTTACAGCTCATCTGACACTGGGCTCGTGGACCCGGATCCACGGCCTGAAATATCATTAACTAATAGTTATAATAACTATATATACTAAAGGACTAACACGTTCATGATTACAGTTTTAGGACTTTTCTCAGGTTATAACACACTATTTGTTAAAAATAAATTTTTATACATATTTTATCAAAATAAGTGAAATATGATACAGTTTACTTATCTTTAACAAAATGAAGCTAGCGGACGTTCGATCGTACACTTGTACATTTGTATTGTACACTTGTACATTTGACATTGTAACGATAATCTGGCAACTCGCACTTGGCCAGCGTGGTGGTGATTATCTCCTAGCACAGAAGATGCAGTCATACTCAGTGGATTATTTTTGTGTGTCCGTTTAGTGTACTTAACAGTAGTCTATAAACTAAACGTTTTCTTCTTTCTTTTCACACAGTGTAACACCTCTTTTCTCTCTAAAATCGTTCCCTCGTGTGTGGATCGTGGACAGCTCTAAGGTTGTTCTTTGAAGCGAGCGATCTACCGTCACCAGTCTACGGTGTGTGTACGGAAACCACTACTTCTATTATTCCCAAGAGAGTCAGTGTAACAATTCCCATTGTGGTTACTAAAATAAGCAGAAATTTTTGAGATGAATTCCTAAATATTTTTAAAGGTTAGAACCACAAAGGAAATATGCAATAAAGGTGCGGCTTGTACTTACTCGCCCTCAATAGGCCCTAGTGCGTTGCCTTAGAAGAGAATCAGGCCGGCAACTGCATTGTTTATCGTCTTTGTTTCATGTTGCGGGTAAACTTAAACTGTTTACCTAGAATAAAGTTTTTTGTTACAAACAAAGGAGAACTTACTTTATTACTGTTATAGTTATTTTTCGTGTACTTCGATAGTTTGTCATGAGTTGTACTACTTAACCGTTGTTAACTTATATAAGTACAGCAGGTTGTTATTTAGAGATGTCAGCTACTAAAATGTCCGTTAAAATTATATATCTTCTATATATAAAATTTATATTTGTGTTGCCTTCTTCAAATTGAAGTTTAAGAGTTAGATCGATAAAATTGATCCGGTCTTCAGCCGTAGATGTTCCAGGTAGACAACGGGAGTAATGGTTTGACGATGTAAAGGAGTAGACCAGGCTTAAATACAATCATATGAAAAGAATATTGAAGATCGGTTTAGTATTTCATATAGAATATCGCATTATAATAGGTTGGGGAAAAAGAAATCCATTATTTTTATATGAACTTCAGGACTTTATTTAACATGCTTCGGATTGTCCGATTTGGGTCAAATATGCACCGTTTTGTTCTATGATTTGTTGCCATTTTAAAGGTAATGCCTGGTAATGCCTTTCTCGTAGAAGTCCCGGTCTCTATTTGCAAAAAACTCTAGTAGCCGATTTTCACAATCTTCCCTAGATGCCAATTTTATATCACTAAAGAAATTTTGTAATGCAAGAAAAAGATGGTAATCGCTTGGTGCCAAGTCCGGACTGTATGGCGGATGCATTAAAACTTCTCAACCAAGCTCCCGAAGTTTCTGGCGAGTCACTGTAGACGTGTGTGGCCTAACGTTGTCCTGGTGGAACACGACACCTCTCCTGTTGGCCAATTCTGGCCGTTTCTGGTCAATTGCTATCTTCAAACGATCCAGTTGTCGACAGTAGAGATCAGAATTTAGTGCTTGGCCATATGGAAACAACTCATAATAAATAATCCCCTTCCAGTTCCACCAAATGCACAGCAGAACCTTCCTGGCCGTTAGTCTAGGTTTGGCCACCGTTTGAGGTGCTTCACCGCTCTTTGACCATGATCGTTTTCGCACATGGTTATCGTATGTGATCCATTTCTCATCTCCAGTCACCATCCGTTTAAGAAATGGGTCTATCTCATTCCGTTTGGCCAAGGCTTCGCAGATGGAAATTCGATCCATCATGTTTTTTTCTGTTAATTGGTGTGGCACCCAAACATCGAGCTTCTTTTTGAATCCAGCTTTGTGTAAATGGTATAAAACTGTTTTGTGGTCCATTTTTAGCTCCTGGGCGATGTTACGACTGCTAACATGCCGGTCAACTTCGATCATTTCTCCGATTTTATCGACATTTTCAGCTACCGGCCTACCTGTGCGAGGTGCATCTTTAACATCAAAAATTCCTGAACGGAATCTACGAAACCAAAATTGGACATAATTGGCTGTTACAGTATCGGCTCCATAAACACCATTCACAATTTTAGCCGCCTGGCTTGCATTTTCGCCTATGTCAAAGAAAAACTATAAAATGTACCGAATTTTCTCTTTGTTCACTTCCATTTTTAACACCCTGTAACTCACAATTGAATGCACCAAACAAAAAACAGCAAAAGAATTTTTTTACTGCGAAATGTCACCTTTCCAACGAGCATAAATCTGAAACTGTTTGATCGATACTTTACGAGAAATTTATCACTACAGCCATCTACCGAAAAAATAATGGATTTCTTTTTCCCCAACCTAATATTATGATATATGTATGTTTTAGAATTATTCCTACGTCTGAGTTATAGTGTTTTAAATCTTCATTTAATGTCGGTTTGTATTGATAAAAATTATTTAGTTTTTTAATATTTTTTTTCATGGTACTTTTGGGATATTTTCTTGTTAATACAGCTATTACAAATATGTTAAAAATTGGATTGTATGATGTTTATCGTTTGATCTCAAAGCAATATCCTGCTAGTACAAAATATATTATACATGTATGTGAAAATATGTTTCAATGGTCGATTCAATATCCGATTTGAATTTCATTTAGAGCCATTTATAATTACATAACATAATTAAATTACTGATATATAACATATTACATAAAATTTTATTGACTAATGTCCGACATTGCATTGTAAATATCAATTTTATCTTAATCTCGGCTTGGTTTTATATTTAAATGCTTCCTTTGCACTTTTCAAACCGCTTATCTTCGTCACTTTAATTTATGTGTGAAGTTTCTTTTCGTTGGATTTATATGAGAAATTTCATTTTTGTTTGTAAAATGTTTCCTATAAATTAACCTCAAATTGCAATTTACTGTTGTATTTCTTTGTTTACTTAAATAATGTTTCCGGTTTATATCGTAATTCATGAAATACTATGACATTAAAATTTATGCGTCTGTTACGTACACTCCTTAATAGTTCGTGTATAATACAATTACTTAATATCCTTAATAAAAATTTATCATTTCACACTTAGTTTTTATCAATATATAGACGTATTAAATATACGTTTCTCGACGTTTGTATTGTAATTGGAGTTATAATAATAGGGGGACCGGAAAGTAATGTCGTTTCTGCGCATGCCAATACTTGATTGTCATTTGTCAGCTCATTGTTTTGTTCAGAGGCGTACCAAAGACATTGTGAGGTTATAGTGATTTCTTTACTTATAGACAATTGAATTACAATTTTTTTTTGTAATTTTGGGTAAAATGGCCAGCCAAATACCAGAAGAGGTACACATCCGGCATTGCATGCTCTTTGAGTTTCGCAAGGGAAATAACGCAACAGTTGCTACCAAAAACATTTGCGATGTTTATCCAAATGCACTGGACATTCGTAAATGCCAAAGGTGGTTTTCCAAGTTCAAATCGGGTAATTTTGATCTTTCCGACTCGTATCGATCAGGAAGACCATCAGCGTTAGACAACGACGTGTTAAGGGCGGAAGTGGAAGCAAATCCGTGTCAGACGATCGAGGAATTGTCAAACAGTCTCAACAAACCTTGGTCGACCATCCAAGAACATTTGAAGCAGATTGGAAAAGTAAGCAGAGCAGGTGTTTGGGTCCCGCATAATCTGTCCGAACAGAATAAGGCTAACCGATCAATCACATGCAACTTATTGCTTCAACGACACAACACAGAAGCGTTTTTTGATCGCTTGATCACAGGAGATGAGAAATGGGTCCTGTATGATAACCCAAAACGCAAAAGGCAGTGGCTCTCTCCAAATGAAATCCCTCGGAGTACTGCTAAGCCAGGTTTACACCCCAAAAAAGCGCTTTTGTGTGTTTGGTGGAGTATTCGCGGCATTGTTCATTTTGAATTACTGAAACCTGGAGAAACTGTTACTGCAGACCTCTACAGCGAACAATTGCAGCGAGTCAATCAATCTTTAATTGAAAAGTGGCCAGCGATTGTCAACCGAAAAGGCGTCATTCTCCAACATGACAATGCAAGACCGCACTGCGCAAGGCGAACTCTAGAAAAAATTAATGAATTGGGGTGGGAGGTGCTGCCTCATCCACCATATTCGCCCGATGTTGCACCATCGGATTTCCACTTATTCCGAGCGCTGCAACACTTTTTAAGTGGCAAAACATTTGCAAATTTGGATGATATCCAAAATGCCATCTCTAGATATTTTGCCGAAAAACCAATTAATTTTTATCGATCAGGGATTGAAAATTTACTCACTAGATGGCAAAAGGTTATTGACAATGATGGGGAATACATCATTGATTAAAAATAAAGACTCGTTAAAAATGTATGCGTTTGTATTTAGCGTAAGAAAACGACATTACTTTCCGGTCCACCTAATATTTAGTATGCGGTTTCGCAATTCTGCGCGAGAAACCGACCTCTTTACATAAATATATACATATAATCGCAGACATAATGTTCAATCGTAATTATCGCCCATAGATTTGTACAGGGCGAATTTGTTACGTGTCAACAACTGATGTTATTCGCAAGCTTACAGATATTGAAGTAAATATTCATATTACTTGAATGTTAAATATAAACAATTAATGTTCATTTTCAAATAGCGGACCCAAAAGTAATGTGACTTACGAAAGAACCTTTCAATCGGCAAGGAAGACGATATAAGTTAGTGGTATCTCCCGCTGCCGTTTGTGTGATTTGCACAAATGCAATAAATGTAATAGTGTATTATACAAACATGTCAAAAATTACACTGTGGGTATAATTTAAATACTTTGAATTACTAATTTTTAATACGTTTGAAAATGTCCGAAAATAAGACTGTGTTTATAGATCTCCCGATTAGACTATAAAGCTTTTTTTTCTAGTTTTTGATATTACTACGAGAATACTTCATAGTCCCCCGGGTTAGATATGAGAGCTACAGAAACTTCACAATCCTTTTCTTAATTAACATATGACAGGATGACTGTTTTTTTTTTTAATATGATAGAGAAGTACTTATAAGATATATTTGTTTACAGCGAACTTATTTTTTTTTCTTGTGTTACTGAAACAATGTTTAATTGACTTTTGTAATTTCGGTAAGATCTTAATATTCTGAAGATGTCAATAATATTATTATTATTATATTATCACGCCTTTTTCCCAGTAGGGGTAGGCAGAGGTGAATAAACACCCACATTATAACATATTACATAAAAATTTTCTTCTTAAATTTTTCTAGGTGTCCTTGATCCTGTAATTATATTCTTATGATGTAATGACTCCGGTTGCAATTTATTTGTCATCAGTAGGATGCGTTCGTTTTAAAGTAATAAAGATAAATAGATTATATTTTCTGTAGATTTCATATATCTTTCTAATATTTTATGTCTTCAAAAGTAACACTAGGATGTCGGTAACCTTTATACGATAAATTCCGTAATAATCCAATATATATATATATATATATATATATATATATAAAAACTGAAAGAATTAAATATTAGATATCTATCAAATGCAATGGACGTTTTACCATAGAAGAGCACTTTCATCAGTACAGGGACTGAATGCAAGCAGGCAGTCCAACCATTAATTAAGTCAATTTAAAATTTATAGTATCTATCTAGCTCCTTGTCGATTCCAATACAGAGCTGTATTACCATAAAACTTGTGCCTCGTGTATATAATTACTTTACGTTTACTGCATGAACAAGTCTTTACTTATTGAGTTTTAATTAAGTTTCTTAAGGGTGCCTGTGTAGTCTAGATGGATGGATAATTTTCTTCTTCATTCTACTAGAACAAACGTAGGCTTCATATTTATTATCTATATTAATAGTAAATTCTTAAAATTGTGAGTTAATGATTAGCTTATGCTTATAAGAACTAAATTATCATCAATGTTTTTATTACGAGTTGATAGAAACATTTGCGTTTAATGTAAAGTGCATTGATTTTGGTAGATGATTAAACAATGGAAGTAAAAGTAAAGCAAATTTTATAAATTTGTTATAATAAGTGGTCTCAAAATTACTATTAATAATGATAGAATATAATTAGGTAATCGGCAATGGAGAAGGTAACTGAATACTCAGTTTATCTGCGCATTCGAATCAGAAATGACGAGATCCGCAGAAGAACTAAGGTCACCGATATAGCCCAAAATATTTCTAGACTTAAATGGCAGTGGGTAGGGCAGCGCAGCACTGATGAAGACAAGATATATTCTTCGAAGAAGAATTATTAGTAAAAGAAGGAATATTACAATTTGAAAACATTTGCGCAAGTTATACAAATATTTCAATGAAAATTATTCAAGATAAATTAACGTTTGTCTTACGGAAACTAACTTTAGATATTAAAGAGTTTTATATCTAATAGATATTTAAATAGTATACATGTATAGTGAATACCTTTAAGAAACTATTTAACGAACGTTAAAAGACCGATTTGAAAAGTTATAACCGGTAAGTAGTATTCAAAAGACAAACTACTTAATTTTGTTATATTTAGACAGGAACTTATGTCCATGTTACAAAACACCAATCGCTACAAGTTACAAATTTACTCTATTATTATTCAATTACAAGCGTATTCATATAATTGGTATATAAGCGTTATAAGTTTAACGTTTTAAGGACACCAAGCGTGTCCCGGTGCATTTAATCAGTATGTAATATCACTTTCACTCGAATTCACCCTAAGGCCGTAGGAATAGTCGGTAGTTAAATATTAAAACTGGACGTAATGTGCGCACGTTTCATTATTTATGAACGCCGTCTCACCCCTCGGTTAATATCAGTTTAATCTATAATATTTGCTCCTAGAACTTTTTTTAATAATTATTAAACATATAATAGTATGTACTTTTTTTCTTCTCTCTTTATCGACAAAAATAGTTTACTTTGAGCATATTAAGCAATCTCTAGAGGACTATCTACAGAGGCAAATAATTTAAAAAAAATTTGCAAGCAGACTATTAAAAGATGTCGGTAGGTCCTTGACTGCACCCAATAGAGACTGATTGTCTGTGGTCCCAATCCTCAGTATTAAAGGAGCCACGGATAAGAAATGTTTTTTTACTGTGAAAACCATACCCTAATTAAACGCGATTTATATATCCAAAAATAAGTTGTTATATGATTCATAAACAAAATTGCCTTTTCAGATATAAACTAACTTTGTTACAAAAACAAAAACTATTTATTGTTTGTTATCCTTATAACATTTACAAGTAATTATTACTGTAAAATTCCGTTGAACAGCTGTTTTCTGACGTCACTGCGGTCAATCCGCCCGTAGGACTTGGATCAAAATAATATCACGACCGTGAGCCGACCTTTGCATTGCAGGCCAAGGGAGCCGATGTAGGTCCAATACAGTTACTTGAATAACATATGTGTTTACAAATTCTTGAGTGAAAAAATTTCAAAATTATATAATTTTCTATGTGAGAAGTAAACGTTAATAAAAAATATTATTTCATTTCATAGGAACGAAATCTTTATCATTTTAACTAATAATTGAACTTTAATAAGATAAGGATGTGTTGACAGTGGTTACTACACACTTTTCGACACCTTTTCGACTTATCGGATAAACATAAGTAGAGAGTGCATATGAATAAAACATGTTGCAGCCCTTTATATCTAAAATAGATTAAAGATCAATGAGGCCCCAATCTTATCCCGGCGTAGAAAGTGTACCGGAAGTGGCCATTGTTAAGAACAGCCGGCGGCAATCAGCATGTTTTACAATCATCCGATACATTGTACTACGCACTAATGAAGTCGTCATAGTGACAAATGATTCGGACATTGTCAAAGATTTTCTTTTTCTTTCAGTTCACTTTTTAAAGTTTTTACGAACTTAAGTGTTTTGTTTTCTGCTATCTTCTATAATATTCATTATAGTTTTAACATTAGGACTGATTAAGATGAAATAAAGATCACGCAGTAACTAATAGGTTAAAAAGGGCGAAAAGGGATAACTCACTCTCTCGCTCTGAAAACTTGTAACCTTTAAAACATTTTTAGATTAAGGCAGACCTTGTCCGCACACTCAGATAGGTACTTTCACAACCGTATTATTTTCAGAGACAATCGTGTTGAAGTTGAAGTAAATTGTTGACCAGCACCTCGCATTTGCTGATAACTCGTTAAATATATTGAAAAGGTTTTATTTTAATGCTGTGATCGAAAGAGGATGATGGATCCCAACTTATGATGAGGGGCGTATGCTTAATGTACGCCAATAAGTACTGCATATCAAGAGTACTCGCAACCGACGAGCATGTGTGAAGACGTTCATGAAAGTGGAGGAAGCGAGAGAGGTGTGCCAGGATCGTAGCAAGTGAGGTGGTCTCTCCCTGCCCCTTTGGGAAAGAGGCGTGATATATATGTATGTATATAATCTTACAACTCGCTGAACTTTTCCCTGTGCAAAATCTCTTTGCACAGCCCTGATCATGATTATGTACATCCCTGTCATGATGAGCTTCTTCGTATAATATCTAATTAGTATACCTGTAGAATATTTATGTTCACATAATATCGTAGCAGGTGGAGAGAGGTGGTCTCTGCCTACCCCACTGGGAACGAGGCGTGATATATATGTATGTATGTATCTATGTTCACAGTTGTACTTAATGATGTATTCCATAGTAATTGTTTTTATGAATATAAGATCAATTTTTTTTGAGTCATTTTATTGGGGTCAAAATGAACATGGTCATTTGTCATCACTCAAACATTTTTTTTTATGAAACATTAAAATCTCTACGCTTTCATCTTCCTATATTGATAATATTCACAATAATGTTTGATGTTAATATTATGAAATCGTGCAATTGGCTTTGGCGACGCTGTCAGTTGCTATTGAGGCATTTGTTTAGTATAATAGTTTTGTGAGTGGGTCTGTTTGTTGTCGCTGGTAGTGCGTCGAGTAAATTGATTGTAATAGATCGCTTTATTTACGGCCCTTGTAATTTGTTAAGCATTGCCACTGACGCCGGCGCTGTAATTCTATTTTCTACCTTATGAACAATCGCATAGATAACTTTATTTCATTATTGATTATAAATTTAAAATGTAAAAGCGTTGCTTCTTTAGTAAAAACGGAATGAATTATCCTCCTTTTACCACCGAGTTGATCTTGTTGTCTTCATTTCTTGTTAGGAACTCTCTCCACAGTTGGGCTTAAAGTACCTCACATATATTTCGTGATTTATTCAATTGCTTGTTTACTTTAATATGTTTAAGTGCCGTAGTACATTGTACTTTATTTAACAGACAAACATAAAATCTCTTTAAGTATATTCACTGATTTAAACATACAGATACATGAATTACTATCAAATTATGATTCTTATATTGAAACCAAATATCGAGCTACGGAGAGTTATCACTCATTGAGATATCTCGCAAATACGCTAGGTGAAAACGAGTTTAAATAAAGCCAGCAAACAAAGAACCATCGATCATTTAACCGCTAAATGTAAACGGTAGTCATAGTAACGAGCAATTTACACGAAAACTGTTGTTCGTCGATGGTAAGACTGCTATAACTGCTGTCTCATATAATCCGATGTTGATACGAAACACCTGTGAAATCTTCAAGCTCCACAAAAACAATTTAGCTCAAGAACAATAACTGTGCTGGTGGAGTCTTTCTGTGCACCACTTCCGAAGCACTGTCCGCATATCAACGTAGTTAAAAACTCCTACGCAAGCTCATATCGTATTTTAATTAATTACATTGCTGGACTACAAAATTCTAATTATGACTGTTTTATCTATATGCTCGCGATCTTTCTATTAGAACTTTTTAATCAGATCTCATTTAACCTTAACGTACGTTAGAATCAAACAAACGGTATACAATATAATCATATATCTTCTGTTTAGACTGAAGAAAGTAATTTCTAAGAATAATATGTTATCAGGTGCTCTTACAGTTTGTTTCGTACCTGCTTACTTTCTAATTAATTTCAATTAATCTGCATGAGTTCATTGCAAAGTGAACGATTCGAGCGAGATTAACGTTCGTAAATAAAAAGACATGAAGTTGTCAGTTAGGAAGAAGATGACAGAACTCTTATGAAGAGCAACAATAAATAAGAGTTTTAAATTTGCAAAGCAAAAGTTTCATTTTTTTTATTCTACGAAGCTAAGAGACAAATAAGACGTTCAACTGATAGCAAGTGATACGCCTATTACAACGTGATGTAAGTTATATTTTTAATGAACATATAATATAAAGATATGTACAGTGTTACAACACTCCTGCATCTTGCTCTAAATATACGTAAGAGAAATATTTTTTAAGGTTATTTCTTGTTTTACTGTCAGTACGATGGTGTCACACAACGAATGTCAGAAATCATCATACAAATAAACAAACAATAGTTTCTATGGGAAATATGGGGCAGGTCCATAAATTACATTGGGGGTTACTTTGCAAACCGTAAAAGTTTAAATGCTCATTGGTATTCCGCATAACAGTCGTTTAACGGTCAAGAGTTACATATTTATATTGTAACCGGTGTGAAAACAGTTTTCGATTGAGAACGGCATTGTCAAAATGCGTACGGTACCTCGGGACGGTTTCTGGCAATTGTTTTCCTCTTGCACAGACGTATGTGTGTCTAAAACACGTCAGTATTCTCATGTGAATGGTGACCATTGTTTATGTAAATATATTTGAAAAAATCATACACCTAGTTTGTGAAGACTTACGTTAATGTTTATGTTTACAGATGAATTATAGAACGAATAAAATGTACTCTAATTATTAGTACATAACTATAGATAGTTACATTATATTAGTGATCTTATGAGTCTCTGTGATTGTATCCAAAAAAATAGAACGTCTGTTGTTGGAGACTATCTTGGTAAAAACCACCGCAGCGGTTATTCTTCGGTTCGAAGGGCGTTGTAGCTAGTGCAAACTGAAGTAATGAGACTTAACATCTAATGTCTCAAGGCGACGAGCACAATGTATTCCAGTGTATACCATCCTAACTAGCGATACAATTTTATGGGCGGACGTATCACTTACCATCCTGTCTACGTTTTGCTCGTGTTGCCGCTTCGTTAAGTCAAGAAAATACTTAGTTTTAACAAAATTTATATGTAAAAAAATTGGATAATTAGTCAAATTATTGTAACCGGTACAAGTACTTGTTTTTGTGGCGCAACCGTTATCCAACCACTTACCACACCGGAAGTCCATGGTTCGGTTCCGGGACTACTAGTTAGAGTTTGGATGACGATTTTTAACCCGTCTAACTAGATACCACCCACCTTGTCTATATGAAGCCGCAAGAGTGCTGTGTTACGGTTATCAATGTATGAGAACTAGAGTATCACCATCGTGTGCAATTGAGGTCAAGTGCTAGCCCTAGGTAAATTTAAAAGAGTATTGAAACGATTGTACATTAACGCCTTTATTAGCGTCTTAGTTATATAAATCTACATACACCTCTATAACAATTAATAACAATATCAATGAGTGCAATTCTCACTACTCGCTCCAGATACTTAGTTAAATGAACATGAGAAGTCCATTCTGTTCTTCAATTGGCTTTATATTAGTATCCAATGTCCTTTGTGGCGTTGCATTCAAAGTGACCTCTGCTATCATCTAGTTACGACTTCATAAAATCTTATTTCTTTCAATCCATTGAAAACTTCTTTAAATGTATTTACTTATCTTTGTAAAGTATTTTTGTTAATTTTAAAAATTGCTTTTTAGACTTGTTAATATCACGAAAATATGTATAACTTAAGCTTCGTCTTATCAAAGTGCCATTATCTTTTGAAAGTCGACGACCAATAAGACAATCTGGGCTTCGTATACTGCAGCTCTTAGTCTTGAGAGCTTCTCTCTAGAAGGCATGCTCTTTTCAAACCACTGACGTAGCCTTTCAGCTAGGATATTCTTCGTCGATTTAAAATATAGTATAACATAATCTAAGCAATTAATGTATAAGACAATTTATCTAAAGTATTATTAACTTATTATTTATTGTTTTTGGTAATATTTTATTGAATAAACTAAATATTGTAACATGGTAGATATGTCTCGTAAAGCAAAGACGATTCGTAACAGAATGGTCTGGCTGAGCTTATGCGAAATTGCTTCGGCCGGCGGTGACTCATCTCTCCTACACTCATTTGCCACATTCCAATGCAGGACTTTACGACAATGATACATGTTTAGTTGACCAATGAAAAATACAATTTACAAAGTATTAAATAGTAAGCTTTTTAATGATAATCTATCGGGTACCTTTCGATATAAAATCGACTTGCATTACATTGTCGATTCACTGATAAATTGTGCGTAAAAACCTCACAATTCCCATAAGAGGTCTGCAGATAGGTTCTAGTAGTGTCAAACAAGTATAGTCCTTGTTCACTTCAACTTAAGAGTTATATGTTACACTCCGTGTCTCTGCAAGTTATTGCACACCACCGTGGCCGGTGTGCGGTCGGAATACCAACGTGAACGGAATCTACGCTCGTTGAATGTATATATGAATGAACGGCAGTTGCCATAGCGACCGGTCACTCTCGTTAAAAGGTTTTTGTTGGTGCGCAAAAACACCACACCACTCGTATTTCGAGTGGGTGACAAATCAATTTATATATTGTTTACCTTTTTGTGGTGGTTTGCAACTTTACACCACTAAATATTAAATTGAGCGGATAATGTTTTCTTTCTTATTTTTATTTTGAGACATTATTATGATAATGATGAAAATTGTATCTCTATATCTATAGCGTTGACTGAACCGATTTTGAATTGTTTACTCTGGTGGAACTGTTTACGTAGGTACCACCGTAGTCTCTGTTTCTGCCCGCTGCAACCTGTTGTGTGTATTACAAAACCTGTCATCATCATCATCATCATTAGCAGCCGTTAGACGTCCACTGCTGGACATAGGCCTCTCCCAAAGATCTCCACATAGATCGATTGTGCGCTGACCGCATCCAGCCGCTTCCCGCAGCCTTCACCAGAACGTCGGACCACCTGGTGGAGGGCCTGCCAATACTACATCTACCGGTACGCGGTCGCCATTCGAGGACCTTAGTGCCCCATCGGATGTCAGTCCTTCGAGCGATGTGTTTTGCTTATTGCCATTTGAGCCTAGCAATCTTTTGGACTATATCGGTGACCTTAGTTCTCTTGCCGATCCCCTCCGAAACCAAAACCTGTGAAATTGTGAATCTCGTTGACTTAACATCTTGTGGTGTAGTTCTTATGATCCTTACTAAAATTCTTCAACGTATCCTAACGAATTTGACAAACGTTACGCTGTTAAGTTACTCACAATCTTTTTCGTTGTCATATAGTTATTTATTATCAGCATACATTCTAATAAGTTAATTTATGTTTTGTAAGACTTATACAACATGTAATCAACTGTATTGTTAATATATCGGGTCAGCTGTCTGTAACTGAATGCGTTTTGAAAGCGCCCGGCCGCAGGTTGAGACAAAGCTTAGTTAATCACAGCGTAAGGTGTATGTAGTTGACCACATGACTAGTCATCCTCTCATCATTGTATTGCATGTCACGATATACGGTGGACAATGACTGTCTTTTCCTTTACACATAGCTTTGTGATAAACATATTTTTTTGGTAGATGAAACCGTGTATTTTACAACCTATACTTACATCTAAGTACTTTATTAACACCGTAGTACTTTAATAGGAGCCGATGTCTGATGATAGATTAAACGATTTAGAAAAAATTGTAATCTATTCCTTAGAAACATGTCCTGTAACATCCTTTTACTGACCGAAACAATCGGGTTTCAGCAGTATTATAGCGTATTTAATATATCGCATTATTAAAAGAAAAAATCGTATTGTTTTAAATGTTTAATATGTACTGGTTGCGCTTTTGGTTTGTGGATAAGTAATCTTAAGTTGTAATTTTCGTTTAAATGTGTAAGTTTCAAAATTATAACAGAACAAACATAAAATCCGTTTCATTATTAGAAAGAATCTCTTCATCTTCTCTTCATCATCATCATCTTTTTCAAGATGTTAAGCGCTAAAAATTGAATATTGACTCTTACAGTTCATCTGATACTGGGCTCGTGGACCCGGATCCACAGCCTGTTTAAAGAATCTCTGATAAACGTTTAAAGTAAGGTATAAAGTTATAATTGTTTACTTTGTTTATAGTCTCTATCGTATTATAATCAAGTTTCTATTACATTTAATTTATTGATAATTTTCGGTATTTAGTATGAGTACTTATCACACATCTTGTGCCTTTGGAGTCTCATCATTAACCCTGTTTAAATAATTATATTACACTTTACAGTTGTGCAACATACATTACCTTTTATAAAATCTAACCGTTCACTTGGGTCGTTTTTGTCCTCATTTCTTTTTATTACAACTATATAATTTTAATATTAGAGAACATTCAAATATGTTTAGGTAGCAAAAAATTTAAATAGTTTTAACTGTTTTTTTTTTTATAAATATGAAATCTGGCCGTGTAATTTCCTTAACAGTTATGAAAGAAACTAATATCGATTATTCTAATTGGCATTATCGTTCTTAAGTAAAACGGAAATTATATATTCCCATTAAAACAATAAAATATTAAATTAATGTGGACTATACAAGACTTAATAATAATTAATAAAATTTAAAATTTGTTGATTTAATTTTTTTTTTATGTACTTCAACGATAACATTATCTTCGGAAGTTTTTTTAGTTACAGCTAACTACTGTTCCTCGCCTGCTTTGCTGGAGGTAATATATATAGAATTGGATTTCAAAGTTGTATGAGAGTACAGCCGCAAATGACTTAGCAACCGTTACTATAGCAACCGCATAAACCATACAAAATTAAAATATAAATAGAATAATGAAGGATCTATGAAATTCCAAAAATAAATAGCCTATAACCGTGTGCAAATTATTCCGCGTCGAATGGTAATCTTCCCATTCTCCATTCCCTTCCAAACCATTTTTATGTATATATATAGATAATCAAGAATGTCACTGTCATCTTTACTTCGTCGAAACGTCGCGACTTGTTCTTGCGGTTCCGGGTATTTCGGCACATTACCATAACTAAGTAATTCTATACCTCCAGCTCATCATTATTCTGCTACAGTTGCGTGTCAGTGAACGATTGTCACGCGAATGATCATTGCCGAATCGAATTCCCTTGCCGACGAAACTGTTTGCTTTGTAGTACACGTGAGCTTTAAAGTTGCTTTTATATGTTAAAGTTTTTTAAAGATATTTTAAGTAGATGAATTCGATGGAAGAGACATGATACTGGAGAGGAGCTGCAAGTATTGAAATAGTATTTACGCGATGGACAAGACCTGGTTAATCACGTAAAAGATTTTGAGCCTTCATTTAAATTACTGAGAGTGGCTACCGAAAGGATGTTTGTAGAGATTTGTTTCCAGAAGAGAGTGTGTTCTTCAAAGTATTCTGTTCTTCACAAAATAGACGCCTGTATCATGAAGTTTAAACCGATGAAATTTACAAATGTTTCGCTTAATCATTCAATTCTTCCTTTACACAAATAAATGTTAAAGCCAGTTTTGGAAATAGTAACGTCTTAATTTTTACCGCATAAATAAAGGAACCACAGTCATTTGTTACTTTTAGTGAAGAAACTTTGTATGATTTATTATATTTGTTACCGAATACCATGTTACTACAATTACTAAGTGTTTGCGTGCAAGAAACCATTTCCGGGGAGTAAACTTGATAACGACCTGTTAACTGATACCATGTTTCCGTGCCTCCGTTGAACTTTCACCTTTTTTTAACTTATTATTTTTTTCGCTTATGCTCCGCTCTGATCTACTATTTATTTCCTGTACGTAAAACAGACCTCAAACCGCTTTAGCTTAAGTGCCTTTAGACAAAATCGTTATGTCTTAAGTAAACGCCTTACCTTTTGAACCTTCATACATTCATCTTATTAATCTAAAAGGAATATCACGCGTTATGTTAATATTCTTCAATCTGTTTTTTAATATTATTTCAGACAAAGAATATATTTTTTTCCAAGTTAAAAGTAAAATAATTATCTACGACATTGTAAAGATTCTGTAGTTATGAAGTCAAGATATTAAAACAAACTTAAATTGCTTAATGGCATATCCACGTGTGGCCACTAATTATGTAGTCTTTGTGTGACGATGGTAAATATTCCCTGCCTTTAAAGTGTTCATTAACAAACATTTTTTTTTACCTTCGATATTAAACCTTATTGTTTAGCTACGAAGACGTCATTTTATTTTTAAAGTCGTATTCATGGTAACTACCCATTGTTCGAGTGAGGTTTACACTCGGCTGCTCATCAAGCCCTCGGTAATGTTTAGTATATAAACAATGTTTTTTGTGTACCTTAGGGTTAGTATTGCGACACGAAAGAAGTACACGATGGTCGGCCTTACACCTCCGTCACCTTCATAATTTCTGTTTGGAGTGAACACATTTTTTTTTAATCTTAATAATTCTAAGTCTTTGGTTTTGTTACAATCTTCAGGACTTTTTCTATTTCCATTTAGTTTCTACTTTTAATTCATATCCTAAAAAAGTCTTTAGGCCCATAACAATTTATTCAATGTCGAATTTGATCACCAATGTGTATGTTTTTTTTTATTTTTTTTTTTTTTTTATTTTTTTATTTTTTTTTTTTTTTTTTTATTTTTTTTTAGTCACGCTTTTTTCCCAGTAGGGGTAGGCAGAGGTGAATAAACTACCCACATTTCGCCAGATGTGGTCAGATTAGATCCCATGTAACAGGGGGCGAGCCTGTTGCCACTTTATTGGGACCACCACACACACACACAAAGATGATATCAGTGTGCGGGTTTCCTCACGATGTTTTCCTTCACCGTTTTTGTATCTCGCTGTTGTAACTAAAGTTCACAAATGTACATAACTTAAATCTTAAGTCATTGGTACATGCCGAGGTTTGAACCCGCGACCTTCGGAATGAAAGCCGCACGCTCTAACCATTAGGCCAGCGAGCAACTTATAACACATAATGTGTATGTTATGTGTTATAAGTTGCAGTTAGTATAAATTACTGGAGTAACGAGATTGAACGTCTTATATCTCAGGAGACGGCCGCATTGTGGTGCAGTGTATAACATCTTAACTAGCGCCACGTTGTTAAGGGCGAGCGTATCACTTACCATCAGGTGAACGTCTCGCTCGCCTCGTTGGTTAATTGTATTGTATTAAAAAGTAAATAGGCTGTTATTGGGTTAGTGTGCTTTACCATCACAGCCCACATCAATAACTTATAACATGTAGAAGGTACAGTTGGTACAGTTGGCAAAAAATAGTTTATTATTATAATTTGTGATATTGTTTATTTTAGTTTAGTTGTATTAAGACTCTACAATTGAATCAAACATTAAATATCACAGTGAATGTATTTATTTAGTTTTAGTTAAATAAAGCATTCAGTATCATAAGAAGCTTAACAGATGTTAATGTTAAGTTGTGAAAGATTTCGCTAATCAAATGCACGCAACGCTATGACTGTGTTATAATTAAAAATACATTAAACACAGTAACATCACATTGAATCGATACGAACAAATCGATTGTTGCATTAAAGCGAAAGTAATTTTAGGCGCCCGTCGTCGGTTGTACTTAATGTGATTAATTTCAGTTTTCTCCGATCTTACGTCAGCGAAGAAGATACGGTTACACATGGTTCCGAATTATTGATCACTACTTCTATCTATACTTGTCAATAAGATTGTGTCCGATCGAACTAATCAATCAGTCAATATGTAAAAAATAAAGTGAAACTAATCAGAAACCAAAATCGTAAGGGAAAGGTATCGTTATTTTAAGTATTGTAGATGTGATGCGATATAATATAGATCTAAAGTTAAACTTAGTAATTTGTTAACATATAGGAAGTTTGAACTGGTTCCTTATTCGAGTGGCTCAAATATATATTGTTGCTTCTTAATATCGTTATTTTAATTTTTTTTATTGATTAATCTGAAGAATTCTATAGAAAACGCAATATAAATGATTCAAAGAATAACACTCGGAGCGAAGCCGCAATGTATCGATAAGCCATTTGAATGTTTTGAGTGATGGTATTAATTAGGTATCGTTTTGGTCTTTTAACTATGAACACTTCCAAAAGCTTAAATTGTTTATTTCGCGTTGTAATTATTTTATAAATATCTCAATTTTTTAATGAGACTCAAAAATTTAACCATTGCTTGTGTAAGCGGTTCTTATTAACGCCTCCTGCGCACCCAGTCGTCACCAATATTCTCTCGATATCGTGAATTATGTTCGATGTCGTCAATTATGTTCATTGATATTCTATTATTCGTGGTATAGTTGCACATATCCTATATTCTAATAAGTATAGGAGTTTCAAGCAGCGCATCTTCTCGTCCGACACATAAACAAACTAAACGTTGACGTACACACCGGTTGCTTTTTATATTATTTCAACTTATTGATTATTCACCATTACCCACATTAATTGGCGAATGTCACATCATCAAAACTGACCGTCAATTTAGTTGTAAAATGAAACTAGACATTGCTTTATATAACCCATTTTTGATCCAATTACCTTCACGGATGACGCGATTGCCAACACTTGTCTAAAGTAAAGAAATTTTACATTAACATCGTGGCGTTAAATATTGTAGTAGCCTTAACACAGTCTGTATATATTGAATTTTCTTCCCAGTAATTTCATTAGTAGAGAGGTGCAGCGGAAGTATAATATCATTTACCTGGAAGTCTTTTGTACATTATTTACCATTAATATAGATTCGCTCAAATTCAGCGAGTAACTCGCTAGCCTAATGGTTAGAGCGTGAGGCTTTTATTCCGAAGGTAGCAGGTTCGAATCTCGGCATGTGCCGATGACTTAATATTTATGTTACGTACATTTGTGACCTTTAGTTACAACAGCGAAATACAAACGGTGAAGGAAAACATCGTGAGGAAACCCGTACACTGAAATCATTTTTGTGTGCCTGTGGTGGCCCCATTAAAGTGGCAACAGGCTCGCCCCCAGTTACATGGGACGTAATCTGACCACATCTGGCGAAAAGTGGATGTTTATTTGGCTCTGCCTACTCCTATTGGGAAAAAAAGCGTGATAATATAAAAAAAATATATAAATTCATATAGCTAAAAAAATTTACTATATGATGATTTTTGATCATCATCAGCCGATAAACATCGGCCAGTGGATATAAGCTTCTTTTAGACTACACTAATATTCTTCATCTATACTAATTGGTCTCATGCTGCTTGCATCCAACGGTTTCCCGTGACCTTCACCATATCAGTCCAAGTAGCCTACCAGCACTATCTACCAGTACGCGGGCGTCACTCTAGAACCTTACTGTTAGTCTAGCAATATTTTGGACTATATCGGTAAACTTAGTTCTAGAGATCTCTATATTTTTGATTTCGTTAATGATTTTTGCTATCGCAGCATTATTTTTTTTTTAGTAGCTACGAGATGAGCGAGGCGTTCACTTGTCGGCAATGTGGCGCTAGTTAAGATGATATACACACTGCGCTTTAGTCTCGCACTATTAAGAATTGAGCTGAGACAAGCTCTGCGTGTCATAGAAGGCGACTAGGAGGCCCCTCGCAACGCACGGAGAATGGCTTAAGGGGGTTTATTTATTGGAATAGGGTATAATTTCTACATAACCTTGTCTTCCTCCCAGATACAAGGTGTCTTTAGAAAACTACCACCGATAAAAAAGGATAATACATACAGCAACACGTTCTGCTAAACGCCTTTAGTCATAACGTGTTGCCTCCGTTACCACAGTAATTTTAGAAACAAGGAGACCCTGTTAATCAAAACATAGTTACTGTCTCAAATTGTAAATCATATTGTATATATCAATGGTAATTTAATCATACTATGGTATATTGACGGATAGTTTTTAATAAAACATAAATTGTATCGTTTTATACGGGCATGGCATGTGTTAGACGTTCTGACTGGCCCGTGCCGTGCAATGGCTCATGCTGTACCGGACATTGATCCATTGTTCCACTTAATTATTCCTCATGCGTGTCTCGCCGACGACAGCATAGATTAATACATGCATATAGAAAAAGCTAAGATCTGTTTTGACACTGCCCATAACTGAAGCACGGTAGTGAAAAATTACTGTATCAGTACAATGGAATTAAAATAACTTTCCATTACAAATCTCGCCATTGCATCGGACGTATTAATCTGTTCGGATGTAACGAGTCATTAGTTGTAAATTGTTATCGTTTGGCTAAATGGCATCATGTGTTTTAATAGTAATAAATCACAAATGATTAATTTATTTTTGGTAATATCCTATTTAGTTATTACCATATATGTGAAAGTTGTTTTTAACCAACGCTAAGAAGTGGGTTCTAAGTTTCAACGAAAATATATTGTCCTTCCTTTTTTATGTGTTATAAAACATGTTTTAAACAGTGGTGCGATTTGGCTTTCATCGATGCAGGCATCGCTTAGTGAGAAATTTAATATAGCTCGCTGGCCTAATGGTTAGAGCGGGCAGCCTTCATTACGAAATTCGCGGGTTCGAATCTCGGCATGTACCGATGACTTTATTATTTATGTTGTGTACATATGTCAACCTTAGTAACAACAGCAAAATACAAACGGTGAAGGAAAATATCGTGAATGAACCTGCACATGAATTAGAATTTATTCTAAGGTGTGTGTGAAGTCACCAATCAGCATTGGGCCCGCGCAGTGACCATGGCCCATCGCCCCCATATTGAGGGTAGGCCTGTGTCCCAAAAGTGGTACGTAAAGTAGTTGGTTAAATAGCCATTGCAATCCTTTTGTAACTAAACAACAACTTTGAAAGTTTGCTGAAATAAATATAATTTCCTATTTTCAAATTTGTTATGTATAAGTTTGTATTCATACATATTGAAGCCTTAGAACACGATAATAAGAAAGATTAATTCTATTTTACTTCGTTGTTATTTCTACTTATCAACCGGGTAATGCCTACTGCTCAGCATAGGCCTCCCAGATCTCCGAGGATTTGCTGCCAACAAGTATTAATTTGTAACATGTAATCGAAGTTTTTTGTAAAATAAATGATACAATTATGTTTATAGTAATCATGTTAACTCTTCTAGTCTGATAATACTTCCAATCATGCAATTATTGCGAAAGAATCATTGAAATATTTTCTAGTCTGTGTGTTTAATTATGTCGTAATACCAATATCTGTTGATATGTGTTAGTAATAAGTGATTGCACCTAACAAAAATGTAGTAATTAATGTTAGTTTAAATCGATCACGATGTATTACGTACGTTGCTCGGAGCTATCGCTTACAAAATCTTTAAGAACATTCAAAATGCTTTTGCAGAGATCGATTGTATCTTTAATGTTTCTAATGGCGGTTCATTCCATTGAAATTGAAGATTTTATCTGCCACGATGAAATCGGGTATGACAAATTGCGACAGGCTTTGTCTTATCTATCTAAAGACTTGCTCATTATGTCATACGCGTAGGGAAAGTGAAAAGTTAATAGGTGTTTTTATCTAACTATAAACTGTGAATACTACAAACTGTACTATGGATACAGAAGCAGCATATGATCGTGTTAAATACTTATTTGGGGACAAGTAGATAGGGCTAAAAGTCGTAGGTCGTAGATAATGTTAACTACGAAGCTACAGTGGTATTTCTAGCGAATCGCTTTATAAGGTTTATTTACCAGAAGGCTTTATGCACCTTTCCTAAAGTAGTACAGTTAAAGAAGATTAACGCTTGCATAAATAGTGCAGGCGTCAAGAAAAAATTAAGCATGGAGAATTTCACTAGCTAGAAGTGCTGCTAGGATTAAATCGTCAACTCGGTAAAAAAAATAGGATTTGTTAATTTTAACAGTTGCTCTCTTTTCTGGTCACAACGCTTCAAGAATATTAATTCTTAAAATAGTCTAAAAGTAATCCTGTTTTGTAACAATAATTAGTATGGACGAAGCGATGGAAGAAGCGTTTAGGCTTGTGTACTCGCATATGAAACGTTGATATCACAAGTGTAAATATACGAGTTTAAGTTGTAACCTTGACGGTTATAAAATAAAACACAACTAGGAACTGGTACAAGCCGCCTGGAATAAGGTCAGAGACTTGTTCTTGGCATTCTTTTCTATAAAAAGCTATACTTTTTGTGTCCGTCCGACCGGCAGGATTCGTTTCGCCCCGCAAGTGTTATTACGTGATGATGCACCGTTGATAACTGGTACAGTGCTCCAATGAGTTCCAACGTGAGTAAGGTGCGTAAAGGAGTGCACGAGGTTTAAGAATAATTTGATATTATATGTTCATTTAACTATCTGTAGTGTGTGTGGGTACATTACTAAATAGACTATGTGGGTACAGTGTCTCGAATGCGGAGAAACAATGTTAGTACATCAGCAACGCGAGAGCCGTCGGCGAGAGTGGACCTACGACAGTTGTATTGTGTGCATGAATTACCGAGCCAGTGTTAGGGACGTAAACAGCGGGCCTTACAAGTAGCGACGAGGAAAAAAGTAAATTTAAATACGTTTTACATTACAGAAGCTCAAATATTGTGGGCATTATTATCGTAATAAATTAAATAGCTCCCTATTAAAAGAGCGATGAGTACTTGGGCTACATGTTTATAAATATAAAGTTACTTACAAACCGGGGAAAATAAACATTACCAATCATTTTCTAAGTTATGTGTAGGAACAAACTCCTCTTTAAAGGACCAAGGCATTCATATTCATAAAATAATTGAACAATCCAGACCATAAGCCATTTGAATAAATGATATCGTTCAGTTTTCAGGAAATGACGAAGAGATTAAATGTCTTAATAAGACATTTATTAACAGAACTAGGCCGAAATCGTAAGAAATTATGACATTTTTGAAAATCAACTGTTTCTGTGAAAATATATTGCTGAGAGATATCAGGATCTCAAAAAGATTGAAGGCCAGTGGGCAACCTTATCAAGAGTAAATCAGGACATGGATAATGAAATCAGACAATGAATCAAACAATTAGTAGATTTATATTATTAACATTTACGCAGCTACGATTTTATATTATATAAAAGCACTATGGAATTATATTGATATAACTTATGTCTGATTAAAGGGCGTAATGAATCCAGAAAATTATGACGTATAAGTAAATTTTTTTATTATCATCATCATCATTATCATTATCAGCCGATAGACGTCCACTACAGGTCATAGGCGAACTTGTTCAATAGAACATAATAATAGTTAAATTAATTATTTAACTATGAAGGGATGTAGTGTATGTGGGTATACTGACAAAATAGTGTACGAGGGGTACACTGACTCGAGAAACGATGTTTGTACGTTAGTAATGCGAGAACCGCCGGTGAGTACGGACGTACGACAGTTGCATTTTGTGCATCACCGAGCCAGTGTTAGGGGCACGAACAGCGAATGTTACACTATCAGTTTGTAATCTTATTATAAAACCTTCATAATAACTATACTACATTATTTTACATTCGGTACAATGAATATTATGATCCTTTATTGGTAAGAATCAGGTGTTTTATCTTTTTTGTGTAATATTTTTTTTTTTATTAAAACGATTGTTTATCTTATAAAAATGCTGTATAATGTCTGATGTGTATTATCTTATCAGATGATAACGAAGTTTAAAATTACATAAAATTAAGAGCGGCGTATATAAACAGCTATAGCAGCGACAAATTGGCCTTGTCTATAATTTTCTTTATCTGAATTATGAAAATCAAACATTACCAACTTTAGCGGCAGATTTAGAGGTTGCAGTGATATGTACCAAGACGGCTTCGGCAAGAAAGACCTCCATGTACCATGGTATCAATCTATATGCTTGTAGAAATTAATAATACTCAGCCACAATCAGCTGTATACAAAAAAATTTAAATTAATTTCTCTATGCAAATGATTTTTAGACAATATATATTTCATTATTATTTGCAGTTGCATTTGTACCTTGAACATTGTGCCGTTTCCTTTTAAAGTGCATTCAGAGCCGTTTGCGGCCTCGATACAGCGCTCCCGTCTACAAAACGTTTTGGCCGATAACCGGTACACGCAGGCACCTGTTTGACCCGCTTTGCCTAGTTTGTTTGTGTACTATATATTGCATGCTTCAAAGTAACATTTCTATTATGTATATTTATATCGTCGGTTTTTAAGAACAACGACACATTTGGTTTTGTGTTATCGAGTTAATTACGCAGGGAGATTCTATGTAAGCTTTAAACCATTGACAATAAAACTGATATTTTATGAGTATTGTAGTGTAGTTAGTTATTTTTGAGAACCGTCTATAAGAGGTCGTTAAAGTTATATTTATAGTGATTTATACGGAAACGACGAAACGAGCAGAATAATTAATTCATATATATGTATGCTGAACGAAGACCATTTTGCCCTTTTTCTTTATCTATAATTGTGTTGTTGGTGGTTTGGTGTGGTTCTTTATCTATAGTTGTGTGTGTATGATAGCTTTTGATCTAATAGACGATTTCTTTCTTTATATATCCACAGCATCAGACTACTTCTTGGTAACTGATATATCCGCGATGGTGGTATGTACCCGCTGCAATACTACCAACTCTAGCTACGTGTTGTTATATAAATTGAACATATCCTAGGTTACCCGTGAGATTATATACACAATATTGTTAAACAATGATATTACTTAAACAGATCGTTAATAGTTGAATGTTTTGTCGAGTCGTGAGATTGATTAAAGAAAACATATATTCATGTAATATTAAAAACAAAACTTTAGATTTAATTATATGCACTAGTAGGTAATATAAGCTTTAATATATAATTTTTGAGAGAAGTTTTTTTATCTATACGTGTGTATGTATTACATAAAAATTAACTAATTATTAATTTATTGGTGATAGATGTCTGTTGTTTTAGACTATCTAGGTAGGTATCACCGCAGCTACTATTTCTCCGTCAAACAGTAGTGTGTAAACATTGATTTATTACGGTTTAACGGGCGTTGTAGATAGTGAATTACTGGGGTAACGAGATTTAACATCTTACGTATCAAGGCGTCGAGCGCAATGTTGTGCTGTGTCTAACATCCTAATTAGCGCGACACGTAGTTATGGGCATGTGGCATCACTTACCATCAGGTGAACATCCTAATCATTTCGTCACTTAATTGAATCAAAAATCTTATTTTGTATGACCAATAATGGAGAGTACAAAAAAATTAAATTTTCACAAACTTTTATGTGTGTTTTCTGAAAAGAAAGTTTTCAGAGTAAAGTTGTTTTTGCCATGGTAACCATGCCATCGCGTGCTTATTATCACCTGGTTATGTTGACAATGTAGTTTTATTAGCATTGTTATTTATTAATGACAACCCGTTAAACGACGCATGTGACGCAGCTATGGATTTCGATCTGATAACATGACTGACAAACAGACAAGCGTCTGATGTGAAAGACGGCAAAATGAAATGCTTTCGCGTGCTCACGATCTTTTGCTGATAGACTATAAGTTACATGTTTAGTTTTTGTAGGTCTCTAAAAAAACACAGTACCTTTAGAGTATTCTGAGGTTAAAAAAAGGTCATCTATTAAGTATGACATATTCGTAGTCTGTCGACGTTTACTTTACTATCTGCATCGGGCAATTTAAGATCATACGCGGAACGATCCGTCAAGCGGGCCGTGTACGGTTATAAATTACCTCCGTGAACTGATATTAAAGATCACGTCGGAAGAGTATACAACGTGCCGTGTTATTTAGTTTTCCATATGTATGAAAATAAATTAGGTATTAACTCGATATCAAAATAATCATTGCAGTCCGAATTAATAGGATTGATGATTCTTAATTCTACTGTTGCAATGCAAAAAAAATTATAGCATCCCAAGATACAAGTTTAGGTTGGTTTGTTGCCACTAGCAAATATACAAAAAAATTGTATATGTACTTCAGTTAAAATAAAAAATTATAGAATGTACTTCATAATTAATATCATTATCATCACATCAGCCGATAGACATCCACAAAAGGACATAAGTCTCTCGTAATGACGAGATGAGCCAGACATACACCTGATGAAAAGTATTACGCCTGCTTCTATGGCGCTATGTAGAATGATACATATTGCACCACATTGTACTCGTTGCCACAAGAAATGATGTATTAAGTCTCGTCACCAGTAATTTCTCTAGTTGTAACGCCTCTCAAATCGGAACACAGTAATATATGCATATTATGCCAAATGTAGCGCAGAAATATGAGCTGTAGTGGTAACTACCTAGACGGTTTCTGCAACAGAGATCTACCATCAGCAGACTTGCGATATAGTAAAATATTGTAATATTTATGTTTTTGTGTCATGTGAAGTAATGCTATATAATCATGGTTACAAAAAGTGATATACGACAAATAGTCGCATAAATTATTTAAATATATGTCGTCAGTCATCATCCATTCGTGAATTTAGAAATTTTCTCACGTCTCCAAGACCTTCTTTTAGAATACCAAATACCACAGCGTGTATTGGAAATGGAAAACGTTTAATATTTTTACCGTTGCACATTAAATCATTGAACTAACGTTAAGTTTTCGGAATTAATGATCGCTGTGTCAAGCGTGTTCATAACTATTATTTATCGTTAAATAGGTGTAATAGGTGGATAAAATATCTGATTCTATATCGGATACAATGATAGTTAATGTCGGATTTACCGTAATTTTGACTTACATACAAAAATAAAATAATATCCCATACCAGTAATCTTAAACGTAAAACGAAGGCATGAAACGTTTATTTAGTGTGTTTAACTGTCCAGACTAAGATAGCTCGCTAGCCTAATGGTTAGGGCGTGCGGCCTTCATTCCGAAGGTCCGCGGGTTTGAATCTTGGCATGTACCAATGACTTTAATATTTATGTTGTGTACATTTGTGAACTTTAGTAACAACAGCACAATACAAACGGTGAGGAAAAACATCGCGAGGAACCTTGCACATGAATTAGAATTTATTCTAAGGTGTGTGTGAAGTCACCAATCCGCATTGATCCCGCGCGGTGACTATGGCCCATCGCCCTCACATTTAGAGTAGGCCTGTGCCACAACAAAAAAAAAAATTGTTCAGATAAGATTTTGCAGGTTAGGTCTCGTTTTGACTGTAATAGGAATAAAATGCAAAATTTGGTTAAGATAAACTACGTTTTCGCTTATAGATAATAGAAGTAGCTCTAAAACAGGAAAATTCTAAAGAGATGAAAATTTTAATTTTATCTAATATTTCAGTAGGACTTACGGGTGTTTATTATTTATAGAATTATCTATGGACATATGATAAGATAATTCATAGCAATTGTCTCAAATACATGACGCCCGTGGTTCTTGAAATGGGAGTTTAACTTATATTTCAAGAATCAAGAATCTAAATCTGATTTCATAGTAACATAATTAAAATGTTATAAATTTTAAGTATTAAAGAAGGTATGCATGTTGAGAGTTTGTATGTGTATGTGTAAATGTCATATGCTGTAGGTTTTATAATATTATAAATCGTTACGTTTTCGTGCATTTCGATTGTTGTTGCTTAAAAATGGTTGTGTTAAATAAAAGATTTAGGGCTAAGTTTAGAGACAAATGAATGAACTACCCTGGAGCAGAACCCACGTAAGACTAACCTTTTCCAATTACTCGCTTCTGGGAACGCCATGGCCACCCAGGGTCTTATCTGTATCCGGTATGCAATGGTGGCGTCTCTAGTAGGACATTCCGCTGGTGTCCTTGGTACGCGTAACTACTTATTTAATGAAAAATATAAAAGCTGTATTCAGACTTACATGAATTATATGTAGTACATAATAAATTAAAACTTTAGTGTTAATGAGCGTTATAATTTTGTATTGTCTTTTCAAAACGTGTAAGTTTTGAATGAATCTTCCGTTTTTTTTTTTGTGTATTGTTTGTAATACAATTTCGCACGGTGTATTCTCGTATATACAACAGGACGTTATTCTTCTACGCTTTAAATTAAACAAGTCATTCATCATTATTACACGTGTAGTCCGGTAAATCATCGTCAGTAATTTCTTCACACATTTGAGTCAATATGTTAACTTTCTCTAACGACAATTAACTTTTTGTTTGCTATGTTCGATTTGTTTCTATAAAGTTTCTTTTATAACTCGTGTTGGCTCACACACTGTGAAATGACTTACATTGCTTCAGCTTAAGGTATTTTGAGGTCATATTTGCATTAATAAATAGTGGAGTCGTGTTCATTGGGTGCAATTCTAAATATACTTGACTCTCGTATATCGGCCGTCATGGTTTCCCCACACCTCTGCTCACGTAGCACCATTATCTTAGTCGTAAATTTAAACTTCGACGCGGTTACCGTTACCATGATGTAGACAAATTAAATTGTCGTACAAGATCTGTTGGAGGGATCAATTGGACCCTTTCCCTGCGTTCTACAGGTTATTAGAAAGTAGGTTCTAATTTTCCACATAACTGAATTAAGTGTGGTCTAGTATTAATGAGATTCTTGTCTCTTTTACTGTTACTGGATTTTCTTCCGCCTGTATTTTGAAACATATTAATTACTTAAATTAAAAAAAAATACTTGCAAAATTAAAATCTGATATTAGGATTCAACCGTACTTTTGTTGGATACAGTTACGCCTTATACTTTAAAAAAATTACACAAGCTATTATAACCACTGAGTGTAAAAAAGGTTTATACTGTATAGTCTACGGCTGCACTACGATTCTACTTGATGGTAAAGTACACTAGTCTAGAAGTAATCTATGCACGCTTCTCTTAAAGATTCCTACATTATACCGGGATGGCAACACTCGCGCTTATAAACTATTAAAATATTTGCTCCTTGGATTAGTTCCTGATGATGCTGTTTATTTTATGCAGTTGTTTGTTAGATTTTTATGAAGAAATATTATATTTGTAGCTCATGACTTATATTGCACTTTGATAGGTTGTCTTACACGTAAACATAAAGTTTCAACATAATCAATGGCAGCTGTGTGTGGAGGCAATCTAACAGTTATCAGCGACCATGTCATCATACATTAGAATTAGCTCTAGTGTCGTGTGAACCGTCATTTCTTTCCATTGGGCTCGGCTGTTCTCTTTGTTGGGTCCGTTAGGGTCATGACTCCTATGTCTAGTGTACCTAAGTAGTCGTTATTTGTTCCCATTACATTGTTAATAGAAATTGTAATGTTATGAGAATATATATCTATGCATCTGCACATATGCTCCTGGGATATTACTGTATGTAAATATACATCTTAGTATATTAATATTTTTTTTCTGTTTCTCTATTTTTCTATCTTACCTACTACAGGCATTACTTCATGTCCAAAGTTGACTGCTGAAGAATGACTATATAGACCATCTAATATTGATGTAAATACATCTAGATAAATATGAAGTTAATGCTACTGTAATATCATATTGCACCACATTGTACTTATCACCTTGAGGTATATGATAAATGAACTTCAAAACTCAATAACTTAGTAATTGGCCATTACAACCGGAAAGATAATCTTTGCATACTAAGCTTTGTCTCAATCGGTTCATCCCTTATTGATCGTCTTTAGGTAAATTTTTTAACTCATGGTATTCAAGCCAGATCCAATTTGTTGCATCGAGATTATTAACATAAAATATAGTCATAAATATTACTAAGTTATATTGCGTTGCAGTATTAACATATTAAAACAATTTGTCGATAACACTCAGGTATTTATAGCGCTTATCTCTTATTGACTATTACTGTAAACAGTTGCCCCCTGAAGCTATCATGGTCCGTGCCTCGCCAATTTGTCTTGTAAATCAGCAAAGTTTGTGTGAAACTTAGAAAATTGCACTGATAACTGTTGCTTTCCATTGTAACTTTGCATGCCCTTGTTACCCAAAGTGAAGTGAAAACGATCCATCGATTTTTATTTCGGTGAAAGTGAAATGCTCATTTCTTTAACGTGTGTGCATTTGATGTGTAAGGCGATGTAATGCCCATAAGAGAGCTATTTATCGTAACAGTAAATGATGGAGATAGCTTTTATGTACTGCGATAGACAGATATATGTGTACAGTAAAATAAAGACGTGGGTTGGAAATTTAAGAATTTGTTATTGTTTTAAGCATAACTTATATGTATTCCGCAATTTTCCTTGTTTAATTATAGACTTTACTAATCATCTATTTAAAGGTTTAGTAGATGGAAGGTTTTCTCTAATATCCGGTTTTTCTAATAAACTCTGCTCGCCTTCTTTTATGCATCCTATAAAGCGATAAAATATATGAAACGCTCATTTGAAGGGAAATGACACGTCTGCCCATACCAAAGTGGCACTAGTTATGATGATATACACTGCACTACATTGTGCTCGTCACCTTGAGACGTAAGATGTTAAGTCTCATTACCCCAGTAATTTCACTAGTTACAAAGCCATTCAAACCGGAACGCTGTTATGTATGCACACTACATTTGGCGATAGAAATAGACGTTGTGGCGGTGGCTACCTGGACGGTCTCCGGCAACAGAGACCTACCACCTGTAGTATTAATTTTAAAGACTTATGAGTATATTCACTTTGCCCTATTGCAGCATCACTATATTTCGGCTGTTAATATACATCATCTTAAGTTAGATTACATAACCGATAAGCATTTTTATTATTTCGGTTTAAATATGTTAAATTAATTATAGAATTATCTTAAAAATTTAAAGTTTTTCTTTTCAATTTTCAGACACGGCCGAGAAACAATCACTGTCGACAAAGAGGAGGCAAAGGGGACGGCCAGAAAACAAAATGTGACCACCGACCATAGAACCAAAACAAACAACGCACGCTTCAAATTCATGAGTCTCACAAGATTACATGATCAAGACCATTTCGCTATTTATTATACATATTATTTAAACAATAAACGATTCTAGTCGCTGTAGTTTTTTTAAACACGAATCAATTTAGACTTAAACTCATGGAGTTGATTTTCGCAATAGCAAACTCCGAAGTACAAAGAGAATAAAGAGAAGAGTACAAACGAACTCGGGAACTCTAGTGTTGATTTAGAAGTAAATTGATTGAATTTAGAAATTCCCGAAGTAAAACGAACCAAGATGTCTACGAGTGAGTATACGTTATATTTAAAATTCTTTTCAATTACATTTTCATCATAATCATCAACTGAAAAAGGTCCGCTGTTAAACCACCTCATCCAAAAGTAGGTCTTCATCCCTTTAATTAGATGCAATTAATTATTTTTCTATTGCATATATAGATTCTGATTTAACACCGGAGTAGCCAAAAAACATTAACATTGTGGATTATTGTGTTTGAATATATACTATACATTCTCAATGATTGGAATAAAATCTTCACAATAAACTTACACAAATAAGTATGTTCTAATAATATTGGTTAACTCAATAAAGTTATTAAATTGGTCACTCTGTTGTGGGTTCCGCACATTCATAATGCCAACTTAAAACCCTATGGTATTACTTATTTTTACGTTATCCATTATAACTTTAAGCTTTTCCCGGAATAGATTATCAGTTTCAACAAATCTCAAAACTAACGATAAAACATCCATCGATTGCAGTCATTCTCAGAATTAAGGTTAAAGTAAACATTGGTTGTCCCTTTTTGTTTATGCTTTTAATATTTGAGATACCTTTTACTGTTCAATTCTTTAAAACTGGAATTTTATAGAAATACATTAAAATTGTATTTACATAGTTAAACATAAACAGCTCACTTTATATTTACCATAACCCACAATGCTAACTAAAGGTTGGATGGCTCAAAACTTTTATTCTTTAAACGTGCCTGTTGCTCACAATATATTCCTTCTCCAGAAGCACGAGCTCAGTGATGATCGAATCCACGCATCTTGGTGTTATGTATCATAATGCTATCGCAATACTGTTTTATAAATTTAGTTAAATTCTTAAAAAAAAGGATTTAGTGTCCATTTTGACAAAAGTTGCAAACATTTTGTGTTGTCATTTAAAAAAACATATTTTTAAATCTTACTTTGATAACATACACCTTATTGCTTTATGGTATATTGTTACGAATATCTAATTGCAGGTTTCGAGCACTCTGCAATGAAAAGCAGCTTCTCGTTGTCATCACTACGAAGCGCACCAGCGCCGCCCGGCGGGCGCTGCGAGCAGCTCGAGCGGCCCTACCATAGTCTTACTAAGAAGAGGTGGGTAATATTTAACATCTCTATAATCTTTATATATTCCATTATTTGGTTAAATATATTTTTTAACGTCTACTATGTTTTTTAAAAAAAAATGTCAAAGGTTTAATAATAATTTGATTATAATAATCCCTATATGAAAACCATTTTTTTATACATTTAAGTGACAAGACGGACGAGACGTTAACCCGATTGTAATTGATACACCCGCCCATAACCTGGCGCTAGTTAAGATGTTATACACTGCGTTCGTCGCTTGAGACGTATATGTTGATTCTCGTTACTCCAGTAATGACACTAGCTAAAACGACTTTCAAAGCGGAAGACATTAATGTTTGCACACTATTATTTCGCGGCAGAAATAAGCGTTGAGGTGGTACCCATCTAGACGGTCTCCTGAAACGGAGAGTACCACTAGTAAACCAGAACGACATGATAAATTCTCGATTCACGATTATGATGAAGAGTTAGCAACAAATGATTCATAGGTTGTATTGATTTCTGTAGGCGCTCTATGTAGTTAATATATATTAAATTAAATTACTTGAAATATTGTTTCAAATTACAGGAAAGAGCCGTGTAGAGAGGCGTGGCGCCGGAGCTGGGGGTCGGCGGCGAGCGGTGGCAGTGCGGGCGACGACTTATGGCCGCTGCTGCAGCACGACTACGACTACATAATGGACAACCAGATCATCGATACTTGCAAGGTTACTAGAGATTTGCAATCTTAAAAAACACTCAATAATTTAACCGATTATTAAAAGAAAATTATTCAATCTTATCACTAATGAACTAAAGTAACAAATTTTTAATTTACACCAAAGCGAAAGGAGTAACAAACATTTTCTCGTGATTATTTAACTAGTTCAAGGCTAATTCTACTTCACTGTGGCCGGAGATTGTCTTGGTAAATAAACATTACAGTTTTTCGATTTAAATTAGCGGAAATTACTAAAGTTATGATATACGAGATGGTGGTCAACATTGTATATCATTTGAGTCGACGACATATTTTTATATACTTTTAACTTGCCACTAAGTGAATGTACCTCTCATCTCGTCACTTCGATCCTATAATAAACAATACACAATATTACTTTGAGTATTGATAAAACAGGCCAAAAATTTCTTAACTTGCTAATTGTTTTTATTTTTTACTAGAAACGTTCATGATCACAGTCAGATATAGCTACTCTGAAAAAAAAAAAAAAAATAACATTGCCTTTATCCTTTCTATATTAGGAAAAAAAAAATTTATTATTATGGATATTACATACATTTATGTATGCAATAATCTATCCTTCAATTATTATTACAAATACATGGTTAAACTAACTAGTTCACACATAAACCTGTATAATAATCTCAAGAGGATTACAATTTAAGTATAAAAAAATCTTCTTATTACTCTTTACTTTATATAGGAATTTCAGGAGAAATGGTAAATTAACTTTCAATCATCAGCAACAATAATATATAAACGCCTGTAATATTATTATGTTTCGATACTTTCTAATTTTAGGAAGCAAATGGTGAGCTGTTATCCCATAACTGGACACAAGGCGGCCCTCGCTTGCTCAACCCGATTTCAGGAGCCAATCGCCAGTGGTCTCAGAGCCAACTCATCGCGGAGTTCTCTGAGTTGTGCCAGTGGCTCACTCACGTCCAGGAAGAAATATACTCTAGTCCCGAAAATTTGTCCAGTAGGAAATTGAGAAAGGTGAGAGTTAAGTTTTTTTAATTTGAGAATTAAGTATTCGTAAAAAGATGGGATACTCAATTATGTACATTGTCAATATTAAATATGGAGGAAGATTTTTATAAATCAAATATTTATGATTTTATGGCGATATATATAAAAATAAATAAACAAGTTAACAGATGTGCTTATCTATGTAGGGCACCATTAAAGTTTTCATGCCCAAAACCCATTTTTGATTTACCGATATCCGTTTAATTTATATATTTATTGTAAATATTATTATTTTATCTATAATTTAGCTAAATATTTATACTGTTTGTTGAACTTTGCAGAGCCGCATGTCGGAGCTAGTGTCGGTGGAACCACGCAGGGCCAAGTTCATGGAGCAAGCATCCGCTATACTTGATCGCATCCCGGAGGCAGGTGCTGAAGTGAGTAATCACGTCATATAAAAGAAATGAAAATCTTTTATATTTGTCTCTGTAAAATCTACATAATAGCTGTATATTAAAACAACTTACACAGATTACAGAAGAACTATGGTTAGTTTTCAATTTTATTTCTTTAGCTATTATCGTAAGGGTTCTTCAATAGACGATACTTGTATAAAGAAAACTTAGAGCACAGTTACTTGTCGCAACTTTGGTGTCAATTGACAGTAACTCTTAATTTTCTAAGCTGTGTAGTGACATATTAAAAACAATGAAGAAAATGAGAGCAAATCTGCTTAGATAAATTCTTAGTACACATTGTTATGCTAGATCGCGATTACCGAGATGGCATTGAACAAGACTGTGATCATATGTTTTCATGGGCCCTGGAAAGCGTCACCGCGAGGTTCCCGCCTCGTAGTTGGTGACACCCTTATCGAGGTTGGGTAGAATATGAGATACCTAGGACTCATCCTCGATAGCCGATAGAAGTTTCGAGAGCATTTCCAATAATTGGCGTCTCAGCTTATGGGAGTAGCTGCTAGCCTAGAGCGCCTGTTATTAAAAATCGTCTGTGTGCGAAGCTAGCTGCCGCCGCCTTTATCTGAGGGTAATGCGATCAATGGCTTTGTATGGAGCATTTGTATAGGAAAAATATCTAACGCAGTACACCGTCACATACTTAAGACGCCCCAAAGGGTGATGGCTATTGGTGTAATCGGGGTTAACGCACTGTCACTTTTGAGGCGGCGTGTGTTTTAGTTCCGTAGGATCCGGGGCGGAGTTTTTAGCGTCGACTTATGTATGGCGCTCTGAACGTCGAACGCAAGTAAAATAGCTCTCCAAAAAAGAACTGTCTCTCCAGAGGTTACACTCTCGACATACTGTTATTGAATGGTGGAAGGAGATAGACTTGCACATCCCAGGCTTGGCAACAGAATTGCCGATGCTGTATTCCTAGCTTTAAATGACTGGTGGAACAGACTACATAGCGCTTTGACCTTTCGATTGGCACAGATGCTGACCGCCCTGTTTTGGTAAGTACCTGTGCCGTTTTGGAAGAGAGCCAACAGCTATGTGTCGTCATTGTGGCAGTGATGAGGACACAGCGCAGTATTCATTTGAGGATTATTTCAGTTGGACAAGTTTGCGACGAGATCTCATCGTTGAAAAAGGGAAAGACCTCTTGCTTCAAGCTTTTATTAAGGCTATGACAGATGACCAGAAGGTCGGAAGGCGTAGAGTGCAGCAAAAGGAGGCTGCGGAAAAGGAGTACCTCTCTTTTACCTATTCGTAGCCAAAGATCTGGGCGGCGGAGGAGAATGCACAATAACCTCCAACTTCCGTAACGAAGTCGCTCGTTGCTGTATATCAAAGGCCTCGAGGTGGCGCGTACAGTGCTTCTGTGAATAGTGGCAGCTCCAGTTTGAGGCTAGATCCTGTTATGGATCAATGCCGTTGGAAATGCGGAAATATGCACAAAAGTCTCTTTAGTTCCGGCCAAGGGTTTTCAGAAGGATACCGTGGGGTGTTAACCGGTACGAGTTCGGCATAACTTTTCTGCTGACCGCCAGCACAAGAGTATCCGATGTAGGATTTCTCCACGAAAAAAAAAATACTATGAGACTACCTGAATAAAATCTCATTTAATCATTGAATGTAAATCGCATCGGATCTATTGCGTTTAGCTGTGGACGATAATAGGTAGAAGTTTAGACGATGATTATGATGAATTGTTATAAAAATGTTAACACTATGTTAATCAAATACCTATAAGTCTAAGTTTAGACGTTTTAAGAATACCGAAATAAATACGTAAACAAAAATAACTCCGTTTTATTTACCAATCTATTTTTGATCCAGGTCACATGGCGGATGGAACATCTGAACGTAAAGTGGGAGAGTATCCGACTTCTGCTTAGTCCTGAACAGCAACAAAATGAAGGAGACTGTTCTGACACTGTTGGTAAGTAGATTAATTTCGTGCTCCTATAATAATGCATTTTTTCTATTATTATATTTATTTAATAAATTTATGACAATGTTTTTGATCAATTTACATAAGAAGGGATGAGACCTCTGTGTTATTAATCAAGCAAGTAAGTCACTAAGTTATGGCGGCATTTAGTTATTATTGTGATAGTTGAAAAACCTAACATAAGCTCATATACTCGAAGTTGCCATTGTGTTAACTCTCAAAGAACATCGAGTGTATTAATAAGAAATTTTTGTAGATCCCGCACACGAACTCCGCTGCTTGCGTCGGTGGCTGCACGTCATGGAGGGTCGGTTGCCTCCACCGTCGCTCGGTGCAGCACGCTCCGCGCCTTATCACGAGCTGGTCAGGAAGCTCAACGAACATAAGGTAAGTTATATTTATTTTTTAAATACAAAGTGAAGATTTAAAAGACATATTGTAGAACTTTTTTTGCTGTTTTATACCGGATAGATTAGAATAATGTCACTCCCTCTCTTCTTGTGGATGTCGAAAGAGACCACTAAGGGATAAAGGTCGAAGGATGATTAGTTCACCGTATCAATTAATACGTGAGGTCTTGATGCTAGCCGCTTGCTAGCTTCTTTCCTGAAAGTAGCAGTTTCACTAAAAGTATCATTAATCAGAATGGCGGACGTTATGCAGGCTGCTAGTTATTTTACAACATAGCAAAAGTAATATAGATAGATGTACTGCGCAGATCATGCAAAAAGTGGAAACAGCGCGGGGAAATAATAATGAAGCCGCATATCTTTTGTCGGAGACCAGGCACATTAATGCGCATACTGTGCTCCTCTTTTGGAGTACGCTATATAGATAAAGAAATTATTAACATGTAACGGTTATCAGTTTGTTTTATGACGATTAGGGCAATATGGTGCTATGAAGTTTCCTAACCACTTATGAATTTGTAATTTACAGACGTATCACTTACAGATGTCCTAATAATTATCTAATTAAGTTTCTTAATTTAGACAATTTCACTTTTAATGTTTACATAATTTATAAACTATTACAATAGAAATTAGTAGTAATGTTGGAAAATAGATCTAAAAATATGTGCAAAAATGACAAACTTCGCTTCATTTTTCTGCTGATCTTTTAAAATAATGTTCCTTTGATATCGCAGTTTACGAAATATTTTATGAGTATAAAGTACGAGTACTTGTTGACACACAAGATAGGATTATTTATGTTATCCCAATGTTCGTAAGTGTACTTCTTAATATTATGTTATTTTATAGGTAAAATGAGAATTATTGAGGAAAAAAAAAATATTGAACACAAATCTAGGCAGACACAAAAAGCATAGACATGGGGACTAAATTGGATATAATGTATGTTATGATATAGTATCCCTTTTTTGTCTGTTGTGTGCCAATTACATAACTGTTTGATACAATACAGTGTAAGAAATGAAAATTTAAATATGTACAAAAATTAAATATAAGTTTTCTGTAGTATTAATAATAGTGTTCGATTGTTGCGAAATTTAGGCTCAGAACTTTTTTCGTGGACAAGAATTTAAATTGAATATATTAAGGCATTGGATATAAGTCGTTATTCGTATGCACAAGCTCATCTTTTAAACTCTGTGTTACTTTTCCTTCTATCTCTGTGGTTAATGGCGTTTCCTTATAGATATCGCCAATGTTTAGTGTATATAATACTAAGGTCGCAGATTGTAATTAGTTTTATAACAGGAGGAAAATACAGAAAGACTTTACAGATGCCTGATAGCATAATTCATTACAGATCAGTCTGATGTCGCTTTTTATTTACGCTCTTGAAATAAACATTAACTTGGAAAGTGTGTATTCATTATATATTGAATAGCTTCACTGGGTAAATCCATTAAAAAAAAAGCTAATCAGTGTTTCACTTCAAGTATATTATTAATACATTGAGCCATAACCTTTTGTACCATTGCAGTACACAGTGTTTGTTACTGTGTTAAGTCAATATGTATTAATTCCCATTGTTTGTCTCCATCAATCTGTATTAATCTGGTGTAATTAATCAACCTTGTAGGATTTATACTCTTTAAAATAACTTTGTTTTTAACACCTATTTAAATCATTAATTTAAAAACAATTTAACATGTAAATAGAGCTCAAAAGGATTTGAAATTTGTATATGTATTTTTTTTTAATAATCATCATCATTATTAGGTGCTCTCTTCAAACTGAAGTTTGGCGATCAGATTGAGAAAACCAATTCGATCCTCAACTATTCTTTTTAACTGATGGTATTTAAACCCGGTCCATTCCTTAATGGACTTCATTTTTTAATAATAGACTAGTGCAAATGTTTATTTCATAAGTGATGAGTGTGTTTTGAAATTTGTCATCGTAACTTCAAGTAGAATTACTGTAGTCAATTAAAATGTTCTAAGATTTTGTCTTGCTATAGAACATTTAGACATAGTCAACTTTTGTTTATAATCGCAAATTAAGAATAATCAATGACAAAGCTAATTATACGACAATTACTGGTAACGGAATAATATATAGGGGTGTAAGGGGTCTAGCTCAACGACTCTGGGGACTTATGCCAATCTCACCTGGTTGTTGTGCACCCGGCTAATAATTAAAATAAGGTCCGGCTCCAACCAACCCGCATTGGGCCAGCCTGATGGGAAATGGCCCAAATCCCGCCGATTAACGTGGAGATCTTTAAGGGAGGCCTGTGTTCAACAGTGGCAGACTTCTATCGGCTGATGATGAATAACCCACAGAATATAAATGTTGTAGTTTTTGGGTTATAGATAAGACGTATATACGCCGTGGTGAAAACTAAATGCATTACTGTGCCAATAGTTATTAGAATGTTAGTCAAATAATACGTTAAATAAAATTTGTTAAATGGGTAATATTTATTATGATTTTATATATTTCTTTACTCATGAATCCATAATACAAATATTATTTGAATTTTTGTATTTCATTACAATGAAGCAATGAGATGAATAAGACTTTCAACTGATGGTAAATTAAACGACAGACCCTAGTACCCGGCGGTACCGCAGACTATGCTGACCGTGGACGGATCGAGGTAGAGATCTTTGATGAAGCCCTACGTCTGGCACCGGACCTCTATCGGCTGTTGATGATGATGAATATGACCTTTATCGTCTTCATCTTCTAAGATCTCGACCTCGGTCTCTTCGACTACCGGAGGTTGGCGGTCATTCACCCATATTTCGTCTGGTCTCTTGCGATGCGAAACAGTTGGCCGGCACGTTTATGTAAACATGGTAATATATGAATCGTCGCTATGACATATCTCGTTACCGCAGTATTTTCACGATTTGGAACATGTTTCAGCCTGCGACTGAGTAATTTTTGTGGTCTCCGGTAAAACGACAAATTCTTTCAAGACTTGCAACAACTAAATATTGTTAATACTCTAAATTAAAAAAAAAAATTGCTGGTGTTCTTTCAAACAATATTGTCAGTAATTCAAATATGATAGTAACTTCGTCGAAATAATATTATTTTGTTACTGGTACTGATGGTAATTGATATCAATATAGCTCTAGTTAGAAGGACACACTACATTAGATTGTGCATGTTGCCTTGAAACACACGATCACAAGTCTCACTACTCCAATAATTTCACTAGTTACAACGTCCTTCAAACCGGAACACAGTAATATTTGCGTACAACTATTAACAACCTATTTAGACGATCTACTGCAACAGCCTTCGAACACTGAATTAAATCTGTAGACAGACATTTCTACGTATATAGTGTAGTAAGCCGCGCTATAATACGGTTTGATAAGCCGTTGACACGACATAATTCCCATAGCCCACATTTGAAGCGCTATGTTCACATTAAATTTTAAACTAAAATAAAACTTACCACATCACAATAAAGTTCATATCTTACTGCACATTCACAAAGAATCCGTATAGGACCTGTTGCAATCTAACATTAAGATTTAGATCCGCATTATCTATGGTCGTTGCATTCATAACTGTTTCTACTTTTTTTCCTTTCAGTACATGATGAGATTTATATATCAGTAAAGATTATTGTACATTATAGAAAACTTCATTCATAGACTTTTTATATTTCACCATTCTCATTGACTGTCTTTATTGATTTTGAAGTAAGAAAAGAGATATACGCATAATTATTTCAGATTGGATTTCATTTAGAATAATAAAAAGTTTTGAATTAAATGACTTATAAGAGATTATATTAAAATTATGTTAGTGTCTTTAGAAGCTAGGATAATTTATATATGATCAGCATTGGTACTGACACTAAACGCCTTGCGGGACCATCCCATAAATCCATAGCGATTAGGCCGTACCAACTTCGGAACGAATTTACAGTGTGCAATAACACTACATCAATACTACATTATTGTGGCAACTGCAACTTGCGAACACAAACGGCTGCTATAAGTCTGCCGACTTTGTCTGCCCTTAATTAACTTGCGAGAAAGCGTAGGATTGTATTGGGCGCCATGCGAGATATATTCTGCCCATCTTTTTGTCTATTATGGTGATTTTAAAGTGCGTAAATCCATTAATATACCTTAAATGTTTCGGAGGATATTAGTTTTTGATATTTACGTTAATTCAATTGGGAAAGTATTTCTTTGGAGAGGCATTAGTTTTTTTTATACGACGAAGCAACGACTGATGGACTTATATATCTCATGACTTTAATGTCTCTGTAAATATAGTTATAAATTCTATTTAAAAAAGCTTTTACCTTAACTTTATCGATATATATATATATATACACATACACTTAAATTTGTAATATTTAGAATGAAGGACTGTAAATACAATTCTTAACAGTTCAATGATCCAAAAACAATACAAAGAACTCCAGAGTAGAGATGTTAATGAAAATATGTAAACAAACACTGAAATACTCTTACTAGGAAGTAATGAAACAAAACGAAGCAAAACATGTATTTACTGGACTCAGCTTTGATGTACGACGCGCTAGTAAAGTGCTACATTCCATACGTGGCCATATGGGGTCGTTTGCCCACAAATGTACGTGTGACTGACATTGTCAACATAGAGACATAGTGTTATATATAAATAGTACGAATGTAGTTCTTACTGCATATATGTAGATGTTAATACTTAACATTTTAAGAACTTTGTGTTAGACTGGGGATAATTAGATTTAACGTAGTGTCTCATTACGACGACTTTAATGGAGTGAATTAGTTATAATCATAAAACCTTAATATTATAGGCAAACGTATTACTTACCATCTGGTGAAAGTCAAACTACTCTAGTCGCTTTGTCAAAAAAATTTACGTACTACTCCACGTAGTCTTACAAGCATGACCAATTATTTTATAGAAGCTTTTTCTTACTAGACGGTCTTCAGCATAGAGTCATATATCACTGCTGGACATAGGTCTGTCCCAAAGATTTCCACATCAATCGACTGTGCGCTATCCGCATCAAGCTGAGTCATATATATGCTTAAATTTTTTTGTTAGTTTTATTTATCTCGACAATAGTGCATATTAACATCATATTAGAATATATTCTAATATATTTCCGGAATAACCGCTAGTCCTAATATTGCGTTTAAATCAACTGTTACTATTCATCGAAACCCAACACTATGAAGCTGTTTCGTTCGAATTAAAATATCACGGGCACGGCGTATCGGTTTCTAATCGATGTTATACACCGGGTCGGTAATTACTGCGTCAAAATTAGGTGCGTTGTCGGTCGTCGGGCGTCGGCGAACAAACAAACAAACGGGCGAGATAGCGCTCGGCTAAGTGATTAACGAGCGGGTAATGGCGCGGCCTCGCCCGGTAGCGGCTTTCGCTCCCGCGGGCGGACCGCGACACGCACCGCGATTTATGCGATATCGAACGATCGCTTGCGGTATCCAAACCATACTGCTAACAAACTTAACAAATGCTTTAAAAGCAACAAAATACTATTCAAACACTGTCTTCGTACGTTTTACTAATAGCAGTTGCTTGAGACCGATAAGGTAGGTACCACTGCAGCTCTTATTTCTGCCGCCAAACAGTAGAAGGTAAATACTGTTTGAAAAGCTTTGCAGGTAGTAATAGGGGGACCGGAAAGTAATGTCGTTTCTGCGCATGCCAATACTTGATTGTCATTTGTCAGCTCATTGTTTTGTTCAGAGGCGTACCAAAGACATTGTGAGGTTATAGTGATTTCTTTACTTATAGACAATTGAATTACAATTTTTTTTTGTAATTTTGGGTAAAATGGCCAGCCAAATACCAGAAGAGGTACACATCCGGCATTGCATGCTCTTTGAGTTTCGCAAGGGAAATAACGCAACAGTTGCTACCAAAAACATTTGCGATGTTTATCCAAATGCACTGGACATTCGTAAATGCCAAAGGTGGTTTTCCAAGTTCAAATCGGGTAATTTTGATCTTTCCGACTCGTATCGATCAGGAAGACCATCAGCGTTAGACAACGACGTGTTAAGGGCGGAAGTGGAAGCAAATCCGTGTCAGACGATCGAGGAATTGTCAAACAGTCTCAACAAACCTTGGTCGACCATCCAAGAACATTTGAAGCAGATTGGAAAAGTAAGCAGAGCAGGTGTTTGGGTCCCGCATAATCTGTCCGAACAGAATAAGGCTAACCGATCAATCACATGCAACTTATTGCTTCAACGACACAACACAGAAGCGTTTTTTGATCGCTTGATCACAGGAGATGAGAAATGGGTCCTGTATGATAACCCAAAACGCAAAAGGCAGTGGCTCTCTCCAAATGAAATCCCTCGGAGTACTGCTAAGCCAGGTTTACACCCCAAAAAAGCGCTTTTGTGTGTTTGGTGGAGTATTCGCGGCATTGTTCATTTTGAATTACTGAAACCTGGAGAAACTGTTACTGCAGACCTCTACAGCGAACAATTGCAGCGAGTCAATCAATCTTTAATTGAAAAGTGGCCAGCGATTGTCAACCGAAAAGGCGTCATTCTCCAACATGACAATGCAAGACCGCACTGCGCAAGGCGAACTCTAGAAAAAATTAATGAATTGGGGTGGGAGGTGCTGCCTCATCCACCATATTCGCCCGATGTTGCACCATCGGATTTCCACTTATTCCGAGCGCTGCAACACTTTTTAAGTGGCAAAACATTTGCAAATTTGGATGATATCTAAAATGCCATCTCTAGATATTTTGCCGAAAAACCAATTAATTTTTATCGATCAGGGATTGAAAATTTACTCACTAGATGGCAAAAGGTTATTGACAATGATGGGGAATACATCATTGATTAAAAATAAAGACTCGTTAAAAATGTATGTGTTTGTATTTAGCGTAAGAAAACGACATTACTTTCCGGTCCCCCTAATATTATGCCTAAAGTAATGAAACATCATTATGTCTTAAGCCGACGAGCACAATATGGTACTGTATACTTTATCGTAACCAGTGTGTAGTCTCGTTAATCTTTTCGCTTCGTGGAATGTAACAAAACTTTGGCGTGTCCTATTTTCACTTCATGGAGGTTAGAATATCTTCCTCCACTACGTTGTCAATTGTGCTAATCATATTGGGACCGTTATCTCTTAGGACGCCGACGAGCCGAGAATGGGAGGCAGTATTCTGTTCTGTAGCTCAGGTCGATGGACAAAGGAAAGTACATAAACTATTGATGCGCCAGTGACACTGTAGCGTTTGTGCAAAAATTTTGTAAACTTTTTGCGACGACAGACAAAATTTTAGGACATTACAACTTTAATGTTTTTTTGTTAGAAATAAATATAACTCTTGGCACTAGTTAGTGTACATTCATTTATTCAAATGCTAGAAGCTGCGTAACGGTGTCTTTTCGTTTGTATCAGTCTGTGATCTCACCGCAAACTGTTTCTGGGCGTGTGATAACGCCATTATTGTAGAAGAAATCTACCGTGAACGCGACCGACTATGTGGATGTTGTGCTCTGAATTGACTAGGGGCATATGTGGCCCGTAGATTATGATCGGCTATTTAGATAAACATTGAGGGTAACATAACCTCATAATGACGCTGATACATGTGCTTAAAATGTAGTTTATATAAACGTTTGAAAAAGTAGTTACTATTACTAATTTACCAATATAACCACTGCAGCGCCTATTTCTGCCGTCAAACAATAGTGTGAAATCAATTCAGTGTTTCGGTTGGAAAACTTTTCTAAGAGTAAACACTACATAGATGATCAAACTTGCAAGATGTCTGTGATTAAGGCGTTATATAATGCTAAGTATGTATCCTAATGAGTCCTGATTGTTATAGGAAGACGTATCGCTAAATAATCAATACAATCAGGTCAAAATCCTGTAGATAGGTCTCACTGTAAGACTGTCTAGGTATGTACCACCGCAGTGCATATTTCTCCCACCAAACAGTAGTGTGCATAAATTATCGTGTTCAGATTTAACAGGCGTTGTCGCTAATGAAATTACTGTGGTAACGAGAATTAAAATTCTATCTCAAAGCGGTGAGTGTAATCTGGTGCCATGTATAACATACACGTTGTTATGGGCTTCCTACTCGTCTCGTATCTCAATTGAATAAAAAAAGATTTAATCCTCAAACTTATGATCAATTTGTTGGCGATGTATCGTCATCATTTCCATCAGCCTAAACGTCTATACGCCCACTGTAGACTTAGAACTTCCCATCTCCATCTTCATATTATACTTGCTTTTGTTAATGAAAATCTATTAGACAACGTTTCACTTTCCTTTAAGAGTTATCTTATTCGTACATTTCTAGCTAAATATTCCATACAAGATTCGTGCTATCATATACATTGGCGTTCGTTTTTCGTCATAACATACGAGTCGGGGTTCCTCCAATTACTAACGGGCATGTATCTTGAGGTACTTTAAAATCGTTCCCATACAAGGAATAACTAAAAAAGAGACGTCTACGTTGGAATGGCCATGTTTAGAGGCGACCTGAAGATCATATGGTCAAATTGGCCCTCAACATGCTCACGACGACGCAAAATCGCGGAGGACCATCCACAACTCGTCTGACGACGATCCAAATTAATCTAAAAGAAATCGACCTTGGCGAACAAGCCTCTAAGAATCGTACTGTCTGGAGACTTAGGACAAACAAGGCCGACCCCCAAGTAACTAGGAAAAAGGCATAGACGGAAGAAGAAGTATCTTGACACCTCAAGATACTTCTTCTTCCGTCTATGCCTTTTTAAGCACCCTTAAGAAATGTCCTATTTATCCTAATAAAGAAATATTTGTCGTATCGCAATTGAAGTACACTTTGCAATGGCCGCTTAGCGAGATGTGGGTGAGTGTCGGTCAATAATTCTCCAGGGCCGTGGACGTGCGATAGTATCGCGCCCTCTGGTAGCGCAGGGCTGCCGATAGCTGCGCCCGAGCTCGAGAAATTTATTATACGGCAATAAATCGAGCGCATTCATAATCTATAATTGCACCTTCGTTGTTTGAGTAAGTAGGACGAAGCTTATTTGTCGCGATCCCAACTGCTTCCACTAGATTTTCTAATTTCTAACTTTCAATATTATTTTTTTCATTATATAGTCTAGCGCTTGACTACGATCCTACCTGATCTGAAGAGGCTATGTAGTCTAGTAGTAACTCTCTTTGAATTGCCACTTAACAAGTTTTATAATCGAGTAAAAAATGTTATGATTAGCAATTCTTACTATAACGTTAATGAGTACTTGAATGACAATAATGTTTGAATTGTAAGCGTTGATTCTCAAGCAGCTTATTACTCACAATCTAAGACATTCTGACATTAAAAAAAAATTGTATTCACACACGTGACGACCTCACATAACTGAGGAGAGGACAGGAGGTAAAAGTATGTGTACATATATATTATATCGTCCACCAAGTTTATAGCCCAAAAGATTGACGATTGAAGTGAAGAAGTTAATTGGCAGTGGGCAGGGCATATTGCTCGAAGGACCGACGGCCGATGGTGCAGTAAGGTACCTGACTGGCGACCGCGTATTGGTAGGTATAGTGTTGGAAGGGTAATCATCATCACACTTTTCCTCCTCCTTCTTCTTCATCACATTATGAAGGTCGAAACGCAAAACGAACCGAACCAACGAAAATCATCAGTAATTGATTTGTTAGTAGCTAGCTGGCAGAATGGTAACAGCGTGCGGCCTTCATTCCGAAGGTCTTGGGGTCGGGTTTGAATCTTGGCATGTACTTTAATATTTAAGTTATGTACATTTGTGAACTTTAGTAAAAACAGAAAAATACAAACTGCGAAGTAAAACATCGTGAGGAAACCCGCACATGTATTAGAATTCATTCTAAGGTGTGTGGTGAAGTGACCAATCCGCATTTGGCCCGCGTGGTGACTATGGACTAGAACGTAAATTGGCTGTTGAAAAAAAAAATATATTGGATTGATGAAACGGTTTAGGTGTATTGTACAAACGTGTATGCATGCAATTAATATTATATTACTCGTTACAATTTGTTGATGACTACAAAATTATAGTTTAAACTCAGTTAGATGAAAGGCACATTTATGATAACCAATTACAGTCAACATTACATCTAATTTTAATTTCAGGTAATGCTAGGGAATCATAGCTTTTGTCGTTAGGGTTAAAAAAATTGATATAATTTTTATTAATACAAATATAATATTAAATAAGGACCAATAATTAATTAGTTGTTAATTATAAATTTATCTTAAACTGAGTTCGAAACTGTTTTTATCGTAATCTGCCTGTAAATTTAGAAAGCCAGTGGAAAGCCGGGCGCGTAACATGATATAATGTGATGTGGCAAAAATTTCCCCACAATACTCCGCCTGCGTAGCCTCTGGCAACACAGGCGAGGTATAGCGCGGGAAAAGCCTCGGCACTTATCTCGCCATTGCTAATAAATCTGCTCTACCCACAGTTACATTAGGTGGATATGCACATTTTAACTGGTGGCAGGTCTCTGTTGCCGAAGACCGGCTAGCTTTGTTACCACTGTAGCTTCTACTGCCGTCGAGTAGTAGTGTGCTAGTAAAACTGCTGGGGTAACTAGACAATATGGAATGTTTTAAGACGACGAGCATAATTGTACTGCATATGTCATCCTAATTAGCGCCACGTTGTTGTGGGTAGTAGAACGTTGCTTGATTTAATAAAAAATATATTATACAGTTATAATATAGATAAAAACAATTAAAAAAAAAAAAACATTTAAGTAAGTTTGAAATTAATATGTATATTTTGTTCTTCACTCAGTACAAATCTTTTGTTGAATTCTTATAGAAAATTAGCCAAGAGAATTTATTCGGTTAGTGAAATTCAGATGCACGAGACGATTACTCCGATTCATTTGTGATGCCTCAAACGTGAGATGAGATGAAATTGGATATGAGTAATAAATTTCATTTAAACCATTCGCAAGGTTTAATTCCCAATTACCAGCAAATAAGGCGGTATCTTCATCCCGCGCCGGCAGCAGGCCGTAGGGTCAGGCCTTACCTTGCTACCCATCACACGTTCGTGGTACTGACATTAAATCGTTTCTGAACACTTACCCGTTTTCGCCAACGATCCTACACTTTCACTTGGTAGTTTTGTTAGAAAATCTATGCGATTATTTCCATTTAATATTGCATTACTGCTACATTGTTGTTTCCGTTTCGATTTCTACGGATGTTTGCATCCATGTTATGTTATAAAATAAAACAAAAAAAAAATTGCTTCTTTGTGACTTGGTGTAAATAAAAGCTTGGTTTTATAATGTCTTCATTTCTCTTTCCCACATAACTAGAGAAATATACTTAGATATATATTGCTTAGGGATTTTTAATATTTAAATATTAAAACTATTCTAACTCTTCCTGCTGCGGCTTTATCTAATAGAGATTTGTTACTGTCTTCACACTGCTTTTGAAATCCAATATAATTACCATGTTAGTTTATCCCACGTTCCCAGTGTTAACTTTGTCCAGCTACGTTGATTTTGAAATTTAGTACTTAACAGACAGCAGCCTTAGTTCGAATATGTTTTTAGCTTCGCATTCAGCGTTCACACCACCTTGGATAGCATCAACACTTCCATATTTAGTCTTATCTCACTAATGGGCGTTTACTTGCTTTAAACTATAGTTGGCGTTAAATTAATTAAACTTTCACATGCTTCACACCCGAGACCTGTTACGTTTCGGTTTTTCCCGGTCTATAGATTATATATCATCGCGTGACTGTTGTTCGGAAAGGTTACAGAGTTATTTATTAATTGTTTTTAACCGAGCACATAAAAATAGTTTTAGGCTGTCGAGCAGAATTTTTAACAGAGTAGCTCGTTTTTGATGAAACATTTTTATAGGATAGGATATATTACAAAAACTCATGTACAAAATAAAAAAGATTGATTTTCACTTAGTTAAATTCTTTTCGACCGCTTTAATCGTTCCTTTCTGTCGGGAATAGTAGACATCAAAGTAGATCCTTAAGATAAGAAAAAACTACCCTAAACGTAAATAAAAAATGACAATCTGATATTATTTTTTATTCGACGAGACAAGTAAGACTTATGTGATGTTAAGTGTAACGTCTGCTTCCAAGTAGCGCCAGTTAGAATGACATACATGGCACCGCAATGTGCTCATCGCCTCTACGTATAATATATTATGTAACTTTACCGCAGTAATATCAATAGCTACAACTCCCTTGAAACCGTAACACAGTAATGTTTTCACAATACTGTTTCGCGGCATAGGAGCTGCAGTGGTAACCTACCTAGACGTTATCCGGCAACAGAGATCGATCTACCGCTAGTATTATATAATGTGTCCATGTTAAGAATTTCATTAGTATAATATATTAGAGTTTTTGTGAAAAAGAATAATCCCTTGTCTTGTGTCTCGGGTTGTTTTCGTATATTCAATGCTCTGATAATAGTTGCATCATATGCCTATATAAAATCTATGTCATAGAGAATGATTAATTTCCATTCACAGCCAAAACACGTTAAGTGAGCTATTTATACGTTTAACAATAGTATTGAATTTATAATAAACAGTGTTTGTTGTAAGGGTACGCCGATAAAGCTTATATCGTATTGCATATCGATTGACTATTGAATTATTTATTCAACCTCTACGACCGTTTCGTTAAAGGGGAGTCCGTATTAATACATCGGAGGAAATAAATAGTGTAGTATATGTTTATTATATGTTTTGAATAGTAAAAACTTTGCTTTGTACAATATTTATGGAGATGTACTTAATGAATGTAAAATATTTCTGAATGATTATTTAAGTATTCAAAAACTATTCACTATATTATGTCATTGTTTTAATAATAGCTTTTTTAACATTCTATCTCATTCACTATTGTTGGGCGTCTATTTCTGTCACCAAATAGAAGTGTCAACATTACTGTGTTCAGGTTTGAAGGGTGTTGTAGCTAGTATAATTATTGGAGTAATGAGACTCAACTTCTTATGTCTTAGGCGACGAGCAATCAGTACAGTATATATCAAGGCGCAATGTGGTGCAGTATATATTCTCCTAACTAGCGCCCTTTAGTTATGGGAAGGCGTATTATTTATCATCAGGTGATCGTCCCTGGAGATATTCATATAATGACTTGAGTAATATTTCTTGTAATGGGACCTAAACAGTTTATCTCCATTAGTTGGTATATCTTTGTTTCCCTATACAAAGCCAGTGCTAAACTGCGCGTTTAATATCTGCGTGAATAAATCGAGCCGATAGACGGTAGTGCGAGGTGTTCCCGCCTCTATCGGGGCGCGTATTAGCCGCTCCATAACTCAACCGGCCGGCGTTGCGCAAGCGACGGCGGCACGTGGGGTCCGGAAAGCTCCGGTAATAACTTTCCCGACCTAATTGATGAGTATTTATTACGTATTTAAACAAATAAATCTTTAACCTGAACATAAAAAATATAAGCATTTTTGTATTTTAATCCATTTAAAGACTTGTGCTCAAGTTGTATGTTCGCGCTATATGTTACCCTAACCTTATGATCATCATCAAGCGATAGACGATTGCCATTGGACAAAGACCTCTCTTTTTTTTATTCGAAGAAGCTACGAAACGAGCGGAACATTCACCTGATGGTAAGTGATACGCTTACCCATAACAACGCGCCAGTTAGGATGTTACACACTGCATCACATTGTGCTCGTTTCACATTGAAGCAATAGATATCGAGTCTCGTTACATCAATAATTTCACTAGCTACAGCGCCTTTCAAATCGGAACACAGTAATATCTGCACAGTACTGTTTGGTAGCGCAAATAGGCGCTGCGGTAGAATCTACCTAGATGGTCTATGGTAAGACCTACCACCAGTCATCTGCAATCTGCATGTCAAATTGAAAGTATATTTAAAGCTTTAACTGAGTTTGTATTGATTTACACATATTATGCTTTACAAATGAGATTTTTTTGTTCCGTTATGGCTTCATTGCCAATGTGGTCGTCCGATCGTTTCTATCGTCGACCTGTTTTCATTTCGCCGGACTGTCATTTTGTTGGCAATTCTCCGTTACCGCACCGCCATTACCGTCTGATGAGCTCACGCGTATGTCACCCGTTCTGCCTCGCCGCTGTTCGTACCAACCGTTAACTATAATTTTGCCTCTGGTAATGATAATTGTTAACTGTACATTAAATCAAATTTTGATTTTAAATCCGACTTAGTCAAAATCAAAAAGGAGCAAAGAGGCCATTCGGTTTAAGTTATTGGTTCTTTTATATAAATTAATAAAAAAAAATTTTGTTAACGGCTATATTGTAGCGAACATAATTAACACACTATAATTAAAATATACATAAACAAAAAAGAAAAGGGAAACCTTATGGATATATGAAATGTCTCAGCTCATCTCTATCTGACAGATTTTTTATATTCAACGAAGCGACGAGACAGTAAAACGCGTTCCATTGATGGTGATTCTGTGATTAGCGTGATGGTGATACACCTGATCATATCAACGTGTGTGTTGGAAATGTACTGGTCAAGGTCGAAATGCTTAAACCAAATTACTATATAACCACAAAAGGTAAAAAAGAAATATCTAATAACACCACTGATAAATTTCACAACTGCAAGATCAGGTTCGAGTAATATAAACGTTTTAAACATGTAATCTATGTTGAAAACGTACATTTCAATTATTTGCTAAATATCCTACATGTCAATAAGAACATAGTATAAACTGATACAAATGTAAATATGCTACATTGACTAAAACTACAATATGAGCCACAATACAAAGCGAATTGCATGACCTACAAAAATCGTGAGTTTTGTGTGAATTTAGTATTGTGTTTCGTAATGAGATTGTGACGCGATTCATATCACGGTGCATGTAAAAGTTTGCTTTTATATTTGAACGTTTGTTTGCTTTTCGCACATTATACGACGACCTCGACTCATCGCTTTCACACTTCGAGTGTATACGTTTTCCATTTCATCCAACGAAATTCAGTGTTTTGTTCTTTGGTTTCACAACCGACTTATAACCTGTACTTTTTAATTTTACAAGAACTTCAATTTTTTTTAAATCTAATGTCTTTTGGGGGTGTAAAGGTACAATAACTCTAGGGATCCAAACCAAACTCACTTGCTCGTGTTACAATCTGTACATCATCAACAAACAAGGCTCTGGCTCCCTGGGTAAATAGCCCAAATCCCCCCATATTATTACCTGATCGAGGTAAGAATCTTTGAGAGGCCTATGTCCAGCAGTAGACGTCTCTCGGTTGATGATGATGATGGTGATGAATGTTTTGAACAAGCTATTTATAAATGTGTATCTTAAATATAATATGTTATGTAATTTACGTAAGTTACAGTTATTAGCCGTGGTATATTTAACTTAATCTCAGAATGTAATCAATCTATATAGAGATCTGCGCGGTAATTACCTTGAGGCAAGTTGAACTTTTGACAGAAAATTTCATAATTTTGCTCGTATACGGTTAATCAAATGAAATTTACTGTTCCACCTCTAGCAACTTCCACCTGCAGTATTACATGATTCTTACTATCATAATACTAGTATTTCGCTATCTGTATTTTGAATTATGGTACTGGTAATTTCGTTTTCAGTTCCTATTAATTGTGAATTCTCCGTGTAACTTTTGTTAGTTACATGACTGCTACATATAAAATACGAGAATGTCTTTAACTTGTTGGTGTTATTGCACTTGGAATGGAAATTAATACATCTATAACTTAATGTGTCGGTTGTGAAATAGTATTTACGCTGAAAGCTTGCTGTTTGTTAAAATTATTGCTTTAATTTATTGTTTATTGTATTCAACAAAGTGTGCTTTCGAAAGTAATTTGCTAGTACAATCAGCTGTAAAACGTTGTAAATATAAATCAGTTGTTATTTACAGTGTTACGTATGGGAATGATTTAAAATTCATTATCTAATTTCACGCTGCTGATAGTAGACCGCCATTTCGCTGCAGTTGAACGTTTTCAATTATAGATCAGCGACGCGATATTCGCCAGTTGGTTTTACGGTGGCGAGAGAAATGTTTTAATTCTAGTATTCGATATCGATTTGTCTCGACTCGCGATTGAAATGTGTCTCTGATTTCCACTCGCATCGCTTTAATTAGATATCGATGCAAATGAAGGGCTTTGTTATCCAATACCGCACTCGCTTCCCGGTTAATTATTCCATCATTCACTATGATCAACGTGTTTATTAGTCTACGTAATAATGTTATAGTATGGACTTGGCACATAATTGGTATGTTTACTCTCGTGCGTTTCCTTCTCAAACTGCACGATTGAACCTTTATAATAAGGAAATGTGTTTATGTTTGCGTTGTGCTGTGTTATTATTGAAGTTCATTATTTATAATAACATACATATCAGAGATTTTAACAATACTGTCATTTCACATATTATATATTTAAATAACAATTGTGTATATTGGGTGTTAGGAGACCGCTTCCGAAAACGAAGGCAGCCGGTCGTACTAATGACACCTTTGATGATAGGAAGGAAAAAAATCGATGATGATTAAAAAAAAAATCATATTTTTAAAACATTTTATTAGCATTATTTACGCTTCATCATGTTAGCTAAACGAAACGATACTTTTATAAAAAATACATTAGTTTACTTAAAAAAACCAGCAATGAAACACAAAATCAAAAACAGCTGATACTCGGACCAACGAACGCTCGGGTGCGGGAGATGTATTTGATTTCAATGTGAACCTTATTGCATTGGGCCACGGATAATTTAGATTGATATAAGATTAGACTACCTTATTTTTGACCTCGGTAAAAAAACCATACGCTACTAACAGGAATATTTATTATGTGGGTTGTTCGGCGAGGAACTTTGTTGGGCAACCACTAATCGTGTTATCCCCATTGTCGCCTTTGAAAGCTTGCGTTGTAGCGAATTTGTGACATTGTCTCATTGCATTGACGTGAGACAATGGGCGGGTTCGAATCTGGGTCATTTCCTAGCTATACCAGTAACAAGTATCTAGGTGCATTATCGATTATAAATAGATTTCACAAAGTAACCTTTTTTATTTGTATTATCGTTTGAAATATCTACCTCTATTTGTTGGTTATTTTCAAGAGAATTAATAGTTATATATACACTATCAAGATATAATTAGTTTTAAATTCAAAGTGTTACAGTACAGAGTATACTTATATTCTGATTACTTATAACTGGAATATGAATACTTTTTTATTATGGTATGGATTGGGATCAACTTTTCATTACCGGTTCTTAGTTCATAACCATTAATCGATGAATTGAAATCGTTGTGTATTATCAAGTCACGACAATATATGAGGCGGTATTTCTCCTATATCCTTCTTCCCTCAACATGACGCCTGAGTAGATTACGTTGGAAAAGGATATACCTTGGTAACGACAACAGCTTTCTTTGTGATAGTTACTAGCACCCAGCTTTCGACAACGTCTCAATGGTAGTGTACGGCAAACATGCCACCACCTTTATTATTTTCTTCTCAATAAATGATGATCATGAATGAATTATTTAAAAATTTTGTGAATATAAATGTGTATTTCGCGTACACTATATGTAATTTTTTCCTTGGTATCAGAGCCTAGGGATCTCATTGTGTTGCTTCTTTATTCTACAATCTATTTTTTTTACAATCCTTAAACTAAATTTTTAACATTGTCTTATAAAGTAAATACATTTACTGTTTACTTACCTATTTTGAAATTATCTTAACCTATTTAAGTTATCGTTATTAATTTAATTTCTGTTATTTATTCTTACAAATGTATACTATTTCACTAAGTCTCCTTTGGCACTTAAATCGTGCAGTCCGTTAATATATGTTCAAGTACACCTATCAATTGCGCTGGATGAAAAGAGACAGTGGTTCATATTTCTTCGTAGTTATCAACTCTTCGTGATGACACGTGTTGTGGGGTGAGACAAAATTTGTAAGCCAGCGTGCGCGACCCCTGCCGACCCCCACGAGTCGACAAATTTCTGCCGTGCCATTTAGGCTCATTACATTTAGAGATTTAAACAGTAGACTTGAAACGATCTTTCAAATAGTTTCACATAAAATTGTTTTTTACAAAGACTTTTATAAAGATTTTGTACTTCTCACCTTTTACTGAATGTAAATATATAGTTTAGTTGCTTTATTACACAAAGCTACGAGACGAGCGAGTAGATCACTTGATGGTAATGTAAGACAGTAAGTGATCCCAACTATCAGCGCAAATATTGTGTGAGTGGTTTGGATAATATTCACAGCACCACAATGTGCTAATTACTTTATAACATCAGATGTACCACAGTACCACAGTAATTTCACTATCTAGAACGCCTTTCAAACCGGAAGACGGTAATGTTTGCACACTATTGTTTGTCGGCAGAAATAGGAGATGCGGTGGGATCTACTTAAACCAGTAAATAGTAAACAGAAAAAATAGCAGTGTGCAATTATTATTGTATTACTGAGCGTACCATTGTTAAACAGTAAAGTGTGTCTTAGTATGCAGCTCATTTGTTAAAAGCAAAGTGAACATTATTCTTGTCTCTACAGTAAAAGCTCTTTATTCGCGGGGTATATATTCCCATAAATATACCGTGAACACGGGATATACTTTTTATTAGACCATTTGACGGCATTTACAGATGATATTGGGTTGGACATGCGAATAAATAAATTTTAGCAGCGAATATAAGAATTGGGTCATTTTATTAATCGGCGAATGAATGAAGCGCGAATAAGGAGCTTTTACTGCATATGTTTGTTTATTAGTTGTTCCTCGCCCGCTTTGCTGGACGTAATATAGGGAACTTCTTCTCCCTCGTAACTCTCTTTAGGGAAGGAATTTTGTAAAATCCATTTATAGCTAATTTTAAATATGTCAGAATCAATATCTATACCAAATATTGAACGTTTACGTCAAACAGTATCGGAGACCTCGTGATGAGGAAATTGATTTATGGATATCTTCTACATTTATATGTATATTAATAAATAAATAATTTGGGTAAAACCTCTTTGAGGAACATCTAGAAGTTCTCAAGACAATAGTCCTTATGCATGATGCAAGTAAGTTACATGACATTAGGTAACAACTTCGTACGTAAGGGAAGTACGTGAGACACACACGCCGGTCTTACGTATATTATGAAATATTTCTTCCCCAAAACATGACGTTAAACATGTTCTCAAGTTACATTTCAGTGTTGTAAGTAAATACAACAATCACAATGGTAAAATAACGGTGATAACTATTTACTATGAGAGTATATTATCTGTTCGTCTTCTATTTCGGAGCATTAAAACTGATTGAAAGAGATATTTCCGAGATTTTAAGGCTGATTGACTAAATTGTATATATATTTAAAAGGATATAGGTAGGTATATAAAAGGATTTATTTTATTCATATTTAATTGTGTATTGTTATCCTGAACACCCTTTGTTATAATTTTCATTCATTATACCCATTCACTTAAAAGTACGTTAGATTACATAGTTTAAATAACTGTACAGGTTTCTGTGTAACCTGTGTCAATCAATAGTATCGAGCATTATGAAGGTACGGAGAGAACTAGTTCTTTTTTTATATTGTTATAGTGTTTTAAGCGATTGTTACAAAAATATGAATAACTGTTCCCATACTTATCCTCATATTATTTTTATTGAAAAGATTTTATGCTCTCTAATTAAGTAAATTAATTATTATTCAAGATATTTAGTTCCTTTTACCAGAACTGTTACTACTGTAAGAGTAATTCATTTCCTTGTTTAAGATTTTTAATTTTTATTACTTTTAAATTTTAGAAATATTAAAATGTAACACGAAAATGGATAGAAATTTAAATAAAAAATAAATACTATTTGATATATTTTTTATTTATTAATTTATGATACATCCAACTTTGATTCAACTTAATACTGCAGAAGTAGCTTAAACCGACATGAGTATTTAATAGTTTTAAACGCTCATACATACATAAACATTACTTTAGTCGTAAGGTAATGTTAATAAGAAACAATAGAGAACAATACGTCGGCGGCTTCTTCCGACAATATGACAGGAGAAACCAAAACATGATATTGCGTCCATAAATAATGTGAGTGCTAATAATTCAAAATGACCGAGCAACTCTTATAGGCGACTTTTCACATTCAGGGTTGAGTTTAGATGCAAAGCTTTATTTGATCAAGAATCATATAAGCAGTCTTCAGCCAAGAACTATCAATTAGTTCATAGATATAGATATAGACTCGACCGCGATGTCTAGTTCAGTAATAGTATAAACTTCCTCCTTTAAGATACAGTTCTGAATATAACAATAGACTGGTGGTACATCTCTGTTCTGGTGGGTACTACCGCAGCGTCTGTTTCTACCGCCAAACAGTAGTCTGCTAACTTTACTGTGTTCCGGTTTGAACGGCGTTTTAACTAGTGTAATTATCACAGGAGGCGAGCGCAATGAGGTGCAGTATATAACATTTTAACTAGCACCATGTTGTTTAGGGCGGGAGTATCACTTACCATCACGTGAATCTCCTGCTCGGCTCGTCGTTTAATTGTGTAAAGCAAAATATCGGTGCCGTCAAACCGGTCGCAATAGAAATCTATGTAAGCTGAAATAATGATGATGATCCTAATCTATATACTTGTATATAGGAGATATTCAGAAAATTATTCATTGACTCATCGCGACATGTTTCTAACTGTTAGACGTAAAGGCTCAAAAATTGGATAGATTCATAAATTGGAGATATGGCTTGTGCCATTTAAAGGTCACTTAAGAATGAATTTTACAATATTCTTTCTCCAAAGGGAATTGCTGGGGTTTTACAGCCAGCACAAGAGGCGAGGAACAGTTAGTTAATTTATAAAGACAATATCAAACATATTTAAATCATTTAACTTTCAGATTAAATATAGTTTTAGTATCGACATATTCCAGTCCATTATCGGGTTGAGAAGTATTAATAATTCGTAATGATGAAGATCCAACTTGATCTTAATTCATTGTCAGCCCTAGAGGACGTGTTACAACTTGCCCCGCCCCGGATTTGAAAATAAAGTACGCGAGGCCTTCTCGCTAAGTGGCCTGCACTGAACCGACAGTCAAGCACAACGTCGGAAACAGTGCTCATATCTGTAAGCTGATCTCTGTAAACTTCATCCTGACACCCTGAAATTGTTATTACACATTAAAGGAAAGTGAACTCGGAAAATTACGAGCGAAATCTTTTATCTTTACGATGATCGACATATGTGCTTGTTTTATTTTTTATGAAATCGAGCGACGAGGCGAGCGGAAGGCTTGCCTGATTGTAAGTGAAACTTCAGCCCATAACAACGTGGATTGGGATTTTATGCATTGCACCACATTGCGCTCGTCGCCTAAGACATGAAGTGTTGTCTCCTCACCCCAGTAATTTCACTATATACAACGCTCTTTTAACCGGAATACTAATGTTTGGCGACAGAAATAGGCCATGCGGTATCCACCTATATGGTCTCCGGCAACAGAGATCTACCACCAGTAAATAGTTCCTATGTAAATTAATGTTTTTATTATACTGTTTTTGAATATAATGATGTCAAAATATTATTCTTCAATGGCATGTAATGTATTTAATAAATTATTATTGGTTACATACATTATATATCATCATGGCATCGTGTCGACTATGCCAACTGCAATAAAGAAATAATTAATGATGATCAGAGAAGAATGGTGATGTGTTGTTAAGCTTGCGACTAACACGTGAAGTGATGACCACGACCACTCTGTCAAGAATGATACCGATGAAGAAGATGCCAACCGCACTTGAAATATTGATGGTTATATATACTTAAAAATAAAGTTACATTAAGCAATTTATAATAGTCAAAGCATAGTATACCTTTTGAGCAAATTGAGTGATTATTATTTCGATAGGTTTAGGGATCCAAGATATGCAATACTTTTTTGATATATATATGTAGAGGCGTGGGCTCCAAATAAATATGCATGTATAAGGATTTCATCTCCTTTCTTTCTTAAACGTTCTATATCGATTTTTAATAAATTTAGTTAACTTGAGATACATTTTGTCAAAATGCTATAAATAACTAATGCGCGAAAATAAATTATCTTATAATGGTATACAATATAATGGATTACTTGTACGTACAGTCTCATAAACAATTCACAATTAATTTTCTACACTTTGGTTTGTTTCCTCTGTAAGAACAATTTGCATTAGATTTGCATTTAAGAAACGGAAGATTTATAGCAAATTGATTGATACTCGAGTTTGGTTTTTACTGTAAAATTCGTGTTATCGCATTGTTTTATTTACATTGCGTTTTGAATCAAAGCCATTATTTAGTTACGCAAATGTGTAACTGTAAGATAGTATCGGTGAAATTGTTGAAATGATTGTTCTTTGTTCCAGGTATGTGTTCAGATCTACATCGTTTGTTACGGAATAAGGGCCGACGCTGATTCGATGAAAGGTTTGTACGGAATAAATTTAATGTTGATAATCTTACTACTTGGAATTAATTTTCGTTATTGTATGAACAATCTCATCTTAACAACAAAACACTTTATTAGTACCTTTCAATATTAGAATGGACAATAAATAGAAAGAATTATTTCTTTGTGGGTCCTGGTGTTTATTCATAAAAATACATTTACAGTCTAAGTTGTTTTTCAAGTTCATCGTTTGCTTGGTGAGATACAAGGTTACAATCACGCTAAACATGAGTTGATGTTTGTTACATTTCTTAAACTTGTTAGTTATTTTACTAAAGTTTAATTTTAAAGTCATGATACGCAAATTTCTACCAAACTTTCAACTGATCGTTCCACCTTCTTCATCATCGTTTCTATTACATATTTCCTTTGTATAGATTATTATAAGACAACTATAAAAAGGATGCACATTTAGATATTACTAAAAGTAACTTAAATAACATGCTATAGCACCCAAACAGTAATTTGTTTTATATACATCCGTGAAAATGTTTTTTTATGAAGATTGCATAAAAGTTGCATCTCTCGTATCTTACTTTCTCACCGGTTCTCAACCTGTATAATATTGGGTGTCGAATAATAAAAAAGGATATTATCCTGGCCGTTTCTTCCACAAGAAACATTATACAACACAAAATGATGCCTCTAAATTTTATGGCAACTTAAAGGTGACAATATTATGTTACTTTTACTTATGTCGAAACAGTATATTGTTTTGTAAACTATAAAACCATATATTCATATAAAGTTTATAAAAAGTATCATTTGCTCTGTTTTTATTACAGTGTAAAAATTTCTTCGTTTTTTTTTAACAATATAATACATTTTCTTAGAGTATTTGAAATTTTGCTTAATTGGACTGTACTTTTCGCAGAGAAGGGTTCTAGTATTCATTTCCTTCCTTATTAATTTTTACTAAGGAATTTTCCATTAATATGTTGTCCAAATCTGTCTTCACAAGTGGTAAGTCTCCATCGACGGAGACTGTCTAGGTAGGTACCACCGCAGCGTCTATTACAGCCTGCAAACAGCACTTTGCATACATTGCTGTTTTCCGGTTTGTTCACTACTGGGTAAACGCGACTCAATATCTTATGTCTCAAGGCGACGAGTGCAATGTGATCCTGTGAATAATATCCTAACTAGCGCTATACTGTTAAGGGCGAGCGTATCACCCACCAATCTAGTGAACGTTCCGCTCGTCGCATCGTTTCGTTGTAAAAAAAATGTGTGTGTATCTTAACAGGGAGATCCAAGGTTGGATTCCGGAATTACATGAGATGAAATTTTGTTGGTGGTAATATTATAAATCTACCGCTATTATAATAGTCTTACTGCAGCTATATTCTTACTGCTTGCCTCTTTGTGATTTAACGTAATGTTAATTTAATCAAAAGTCCATTAGAAACGAAAGAATTTTTTTAAAACCTAGGTTAAAAAATTGCTATTCTTGTCGCGAATTGTAATTTGAAACTATTATATACTAAATTACTTCTAGTGAATATTATACTTAATATCCTTACTTCTATATTCAAAGTAATATGCAATAAATAAAGACATTTTCTATCATTATTTATCGTTTTAAAATTCTTCATTATATAATGTTATGTGACTTCAAAAAAAAATTACTTAGTAGAAGTGAGTGACAGGTCGCGTGACGTTTGCTTTGGGGATCGATAACGCGCTGGAGCTGGGAGTATATACGGGTGCGTGTTTGTAAGGTTAGTGGATTCAGGTCAACCGCCTGCTATATGTTTAAAGACCCCAAGGCTTTATAAATATTGATTAAATTCTCATATTTTTTTTATTCGATAAAGCGATGTGGTGTGCTTGACTTTCACTGGCAAGTGACTCGCTTGCCCACGACAATATAGCGCTAGCTAGCGTATAAAATGTTGTCTTGTTACCTAGGTAATTTGACTAGTTAAAAGACGATTCAAACCGTAACACAGTGTTGTTTGTACACTACTGTTTAGCGGTAAAAGTGCTGCACTTATCTAGACGATCTTCAGCAACGGAGGTCTATCACCAGTACAGTGTGCAGGTTCTTATTATTTTATTTTTAAAAAATTAAAACCGGCATATTCGTATGTAAACAACTAAAAAGTTAAGTGAATGATAATGGAGTAAAAACATTATTTTGTTATAGAACAAAAAAACAGGGGCTGGTCGACCCCTGTTTTGAGTCCCGACACCACGTGACACCGAATCGATCGGCTACGTTTGAATGATTTTAGGTTTCACAGCGAAACCGTTACGGCCATGTGTGAAAGGTGGCCCGCTTGGGGGCGGTGCACCCACGGCAGTCAAAGGTCCTAACTATTTATCTGTGCGAAGATCAGCTTGTAATATCTATTGTTTATGTAACATGTTTCATGTACATTGTATTTCATTACTTTCGTATACGTTTCTAATGTTACTTATGGAATTGCCATGTTGCTATTCAACAAAAACTATCGATAATCAATAGAAATTCTTATTACCGAAACTTATCGGAGCTCTTTGTTGTAAGTTATGAAATATACTTTTTATCCTACCCATATTTGTATACAAAAATCTTCGTCCTGTTCGACTATAGCAGTCCTAACATTTATTCTAGATCAAAAATTTGCTTAAAGGTTTGTTTTATACAATATTCGACAGAACACGGATATTCACCACGAATCAGTATATTGTTTTGTAGACTATAAAATCAAAATATATTCATATCAAGTTCATAAAAAGTATCAATTACACTGTTTCTATTGCATTGTAAAAATTTTCTTTTTTTAACTATATATAACATTTTCTTAGAGATGTATTTGAAATTTTGTTTAATAGGACTATAGTTCTCGCAAAGAATCATTCTAGTATTCATTTCCCATTATGTTCTTAATTTTTACTAAGAATTTTTCCATTACTCTGTTATCCAAATCTGTTTTCACAAATAGCAGGCCTCCATTGTCGGAGACTGTCTAGATAGGTACCACCACCGCAGCGCCTATTGCAGCCGACAAACAGTACTTTGCAAATATTACTGTTTTTCGGTTTGGTCACGTTGCTAGGGTAACGAGACTCAACATCTCATGTCTCATAGCGACGAGCATATTGTGGTGCAGTATATACCATCCTAACTACCGCTACGTTGTTATAGACAGACGTATCACACACCATCAGGCAAACGTCTCGATCATCCCGTAGCTTCATCAAAAATATAAAAAAATATCTTTCTTGATTAAAGTATTAAAGTTTTTTTGTGATTTGCATAAAACTATCATATTTACTTATTTCAATCTTTACATACAATAATCTACATTTTAAAAAACTTTGATACCGTCATTATCATCTTTAAGATCAACCTATTTCAGTTCAACCCTTAACTTCCCTTTTACCACTACCTGCCACTTTAATTATATTCGACCTAATAAAAAAAAAGATTCAAGAAACTATACACTAAAGCTTTCAATTCATTACATCAGAGTTCCCACAGCGTTACCTGTTGTCTTCAATCAAAATGCGGTGGTTATATGCTGCTTACAACAAAAAAAAATTATTAACGTCAACACTGTTAATTGTTTATATTAGAATAGAGTAAAAAAAGATTTAGCCATGAAACATTTCTGGTTTGTTCAAATTGTGTATTATCATCTGATTATGATTTAAGATAAATTGATAGATCCTTTATGATTTCATTTTATTTCTGCATAGTTTACTTTTTTCTATTCAATTAAACGGGACGTTCACCTGATGATAAATGAATCGCTCGCCCATAACAACGCGGCATAAAAATAACCAATGTTGTAACTCGCTTGAAAATTGTTATATTAAACTTACTGTAAATATCTTAAACTAAAGGTTTACTCAACTATTGTTAAGAAATCATAGACTTACAAAGGTATATTGCTCAAGCGAACTTTTCGTCAGTTTACTCAATTCTATTGTTTTTCACATTGGCCACAATCTTTTGTTATTGTTACATTTACCTGTCGAAAACAAATCAGCATTGGACGTAACTTAGTGCGAAACTTTTTGTTATTAACAATACACTGCCTTTTACAATACCCACAGAAGGGGGTCCATAAGGGGTCCCCCGCACACCAACCTACGGGTCCTAAGCCAATCTGACCTGCTCTTGGTGTTCTCTGCTTATCAACAAATGAGGCTCTGACACCCACCAACCCGCGTTGGGCCAGCGTGGTGGGATATGGCCCAAATCCCCCCTATTAACCCCTAAAAACGATGGTCCTTGGTGTCCGGCGATGCGGGCAGCGTAGGACCGATTGATATAGGGATTTTAGGGGGAGGTCTATATACAGCAGTGGACGTCTATCGGGTGATGATGATCAATACTAATAAGGTAGAAAGTTACTAATTTATTATCATTTGTTACTGGTGCTAGTAGGTGTTTATTGTCGAAGATCGTCTAGATAGGTAATACCACAAAGCTTACTTCTGCCGTCAGACAGTAGTGTACAAACGTTAGTGTGTTCCGGTGTGAAGGGCGCTGTAGTTAATGTTATTACTGGGATAATGAAACAAAGCATTTTACGTCACAAGGCGACAAGCAAAACGTGATGCAATGTATAACATCTTGACTAGCGCCACGTAGTTGGCGGCAGCTGTATAATTTACTATCAGGTCCCGTTCGTCTCGTCACTTCGTTGAATAAAAAAGATACCACTACCTATCCCGTTCATCATCAAGAATATGATTGTTTGTTCAAACATATTTTGAAGTTATTTGTTTATATTTACTTCCTTGTTTCTTATATTATAGTAGACGAAAAGTACAGCTACTTTTTATTGTTAGTCCTTTCGATTCAATTTTTAATTATTCCAAGCCAATTTAAGTTTTTAAGGTGTACCTTACTTAGACTTATATCCTCTTTCCAAAATTTATTATCGGTAAAGTTTTAAACTAGCTATTCATACTATTTGAAACTTGAAATAAATGAATCCACGCTTCTTAAAATTCTTGGAATATTCATTTCCTTTCGCGTCCGCGACAACTCCGACCTGTCGTCTAATTCAGTAACAGGATACGGGGCATCAGGTAAAGTGGTCTCAAAATATCTGCTTTTTGGGGTTCGTAGTTCTAAGCTTGTGCAAGCACGTGGGCGTCGTGGGCGCCGTGGGCGGGTGGCGTTGGCGGTATTGCAACAGCACTAGATGCGCTCGTCTATCACGGAAATGAATTTATGAGACATACCTTTGTCTGTTGTTTCGTTTGATGTTTTGTAACTATTGTTTTCTGGCAATCTATTCTTTTAAAGTGAAACGCCATTCCAGTACTTGAACTGTTTATGTATTGTTTATTTAATTGACTTTGTAAACATTTAGATATAGTAATCGTTAAGATACGAATATGGGTCTTTATGAATACGCGAATACTACACTTGGCCGTCGAAGCCATGGTGATTGAAGTGATCCGATGCTCCCGACTGTTTTATTTAATATTTACAGTGGTTTTAGTAACTTCGGGATAACAATAATATATACAGGCGTCAAGATCCGTAAAATTTTGTATAATTAAAATATTCATTTATCTATAATAATTAAACAATAATTTGAGAAGTATGTGCACATAAATCACAGGCAGTACTTATACCAATATGGAATTTCTTCCAATAGGCTTGTCGTTGGAAGATTTTTATAATAATGATGATAAATATGATGCTTTCAGATGGTATACTGAAAAAAAAATGTGGTAAATATAAACTAGAATAGCTAGTAAGTAAGAAAAAAAACCCAAAATCAAATTTATTACCGTTACTTAGTCCAAAATAACGTTCTTTGACGCGCTTTGTGAATATAGCCACTGTTCTAACATAACGAATTGTAAGAGGAAGTGCATGCCAGAGTTTAACTGTGTACAGCGAACGATTGAGGATATATATTACTTCAGAAGACCGAGGCGGAAATTTGTGAATGGTTTTAAGGTGAGATCTACATTCTACGTTCGATGAATGAACAAAGGATAATCCAAGTACAATACATATGAAGAACTAAGTTGGTGAAACATATAATTCGGTGCCTTTCGAAAACGAACTGGGAGCCATATGAACTGATTCAGATTTAAAGAAATATTGTCATACTTTTTAAGTCAGAAAACGTAGCGAATACACAGGTTTTGTAGACGATCAAGTTTATTTAGTTGCATCCTAAAACAAATGTATCTCATTAAATGTACTCTTTGTGTAAAATTACAAATAGTAAAGTAGAAAGTGTTGGCGTACGTTAGCTTGTGGACGCATCCAGCGGCGCCACACCGCGCGGAAGTGCACGCAACGCGTCAGAAACCGGGAAGCGGTGGAGTAATTGTAACTCGATACAAATGAACAGATAACACCCGTTTCGCTAGGAAGGATAGTTGCCTCAACTAACGCACTATAATCACTGTTATCACTGACCGTACCAATTCAGTACAGTCCACTCACCAAACGTTCATATTTCGCTCTGCAAGTCTACGACTAACTGTTTTATGTTTTAAATTATTAAAAAACTAGGTGTTTCTCTCTCTGGGGGAGGAATTTTGTAAAATCCTTTCTTAGCTGAGATCTACATAGCAGAACTAATATCTCTAATAAATTTTAGATCGTTACATCTAACAGTTTCGGGGATCTCGTGATGAGTCAATGCGTCATTCTCTTAATGTCTCTAGTGTGTATATATAGATTATATATTTTCCATGTAACTGCCACAAAATGAACTTTTTTATAAATTACAATGAAACCCATACGTATATTATCTTGTTATTTTATAGTAATTGAAAATAATTCGCGAAATCACTCACGATAACACTCCTAAATTGTTGGTTAAACGTTACCTAAGAGTTTAATAATTTGTTATCATTCGTTTTAAGTATTTAATCTGATAGTCTGATATCAGAATGCATATCCTATTAAGTTACGTAAATATATCACTCACTGATCTCATAATGAATAGATTCCGAGATTACTTAATCGGCGTTAATTCAGTCCACCCCATTTATAATACTTATATAAGATTCGGTTTTGTTTTATAAACACAATGAGCGTTCGCGTCTGATCTCTATCGACTTTGACATGTATCCGTGGAGTGTTTTTACGGAAGTGCTTTTATTATTTAAAGCTCTAACGTAACGATATTAAAATATAGAAAACTCATCATCTATTGCTTTAAACGTTTCTGTTTACTTCTTTAATTTATGTATTTATATTATTGGCATTTTAATTGGTGGCAGGTCTCTGTAGCCAGACTGACTAGGTTGGAACCACCGTAGTACCGTGTAATTCTGCACCAGATATCTGCCGGCAAATATTACTCTTTTCCAGTTTGAAAGGCGTTGTAACAAGTGAAATTACTGGGGTAATGGGTAACATCTAAAATCTGATAGCGACATCGCAATGTGGTGTAGTGTATATCGTACTAAATAGCGCCGTATTGTTGGACAGGGATATAACTTACCATCACGTGAACTTCTCGCTCGACTCTTGTCTTGTTTCGATGAATAAAAAAAACCACTTGACATTAATTTCACATTGACACAGTGCTAAATAACAATGTTACGATGAAGCGTGCGCATCCGGAATGCTATGGAATATGTTTGTTGACAGTCGGTACACAACAATGCTGTTACAGGTGCAGATTTACATTGTTAGGGTGGTTAGCTAACTAAACTCCTCATGTGGCCCCGGAACCGAACCTTTGTCAAGGTAAGCCTTTAGCCACTTTGCCTTCGCATTTAAAGTCTGTTCTTACATAATTATTTTTCAATTTACCATACACTGCCTACAAATAAATTCTATCAGTTAGAGGTGAAAGGTCTCGGAAGTCAAGCGCCTCTTGATCCTCGTGCCTCGTGCGAATGGTTTACATAAAACTATTCATCTCTGCCTCGGTTCCCGTTGACTGATGGAAACGAACCTGCCCCGCCGCGCTAATGAAATTTATTACGTGAATTACTCGATATCAATCATTTGCTATCGGTTTTGCGATTTTGATTTTCTCTTTTGCTGACGTATTTATCATCTACTCATAAATTATTAAACGTTTTTACATAATATGATTTATGCAATAGTAATTATCTTTGAATGTACTGGCGTATATACGTATTAATTCATTATTTCATAGAGAAGCACTGCTTGTTTTACGATTTAGAATGTCAAGTTCAAATTATATAATATCTTAAGTAATAGCATGATGACTTACGTGATACTTCAGACGAAAATGATAAATTGAAAACGTAAGGAACTTTAAATATTACACTTAGATTTTTTAATAAACAATTAAAATTCTTCACTGAGTGTGAACATACGACTTTCCTCATAGAAATGTGATGAATTAATATCATATATTTAATTTTTTTTTTCAAGTTGATCAATTATCATCTATAGTGTAATTCGTGGTCTCTGCCCTACTCCATTGGGAACGCAGCGTGATATACACGTATGTATGTACGTGTAATTATCCTAGTCAAATGAAGATTTTAATGAATTTTCTATTAAGTAGTAAAGTATAAAGTTTTCAGCATCATTGTCAAAGTGATTTTGCGTGTAATGGAAAGAATGAGTGTAATTATATGAAATTTTCATCTGAACGGCTTCCCTCGAGCGGTACCAGCGACCTACAATTTGGTGTAAGTTAAAAAGAGAAATGCCCCTAATGGTTACGGTTCGTAGGGCCAAGTGAAAGTTGGTAACATCTTTCGTGAATCAGTCCAAGCTATTGTGTGTCGCGATCCAGATTTGTCTGAAGGTATCGATCTTTTGTTTGTCTGCTCGCATTACTAGAAAGCTCATCTCTTTGAATGTCACGCGGTCGCCGCCTAGTTTTAACATGCGTACAAATATAATACAGTTTGATAATTACTTTATTAAAAGTCAATGATTTCTGATATCTAATGAGATCTATATTTATCCTTCACCAAAGAATTAAAAAAAATCAATCCTTTTTAATATTGCCTGTGTTTGGTACTCGAAACTTCTTTTACAATGAGAGAGTGGAAGCCATTCATCCACTATCAAAGTTGGAGAAATTACCAAGTGTAGTTTAATAGATACACGAACAATTTAAATAAAACTTAACCAAAGTTAAGAAATTAAGTATTTCTACCCCTAGGACTGTTAAATTGTTTAACATTAAAAACACTTTTAAAATGAGATATTTTGTTCAACATAATCTGTGATAACAACTTTTATACTTAGTCATATCGAGTCCTTTCATATGTTAGTAATAGTTAAAGCTTGTAGTAGAGCTTTATTAAAAATTAAAAAAAAAAAAACGTAAAGATCGAACCTTTGCGAAACCAGTTCCTGTCGTCAATTATGTGTGTAATGTACAAACAAAGTGTTCCGTTTGAAAGGGTTCTGTAGCTAGTGTAATTATTGGGCTAATGTATGCCCTACGCCCGTTCATAGAAATGTTGCGGTGTGTAAACATAACTACCACCTTATTATTACATGTACACATATTACTACAATAGCATCGTGCTTTTCTCTTTTTGTCATAAAAAGTGTCTAGTGTCCTGTTTGAATATTACTGTATTTTCATGCAATTCTACTTAGATGTTAATTAACAATAGTAATAAAACTAAAACAAACAAATTGTTAACTAAATTAAATTTAGTCTCTTCTTAACAATGTTATTTCGTATTCAACGAGGCGACGAGATGAACGGGACGTTTACCTAATGATGAGGGACATATACACCTGCCCATAACAACGTAGCGCTAGTTAGGATGTACACTGCATCACATTGTATTCGTCGCCTCGAGACATAGGATGTTGAGTCTCGTTACCCAAGTAATTACATTAGCTACAGTGCCCTTCAAATCGGAACACAGTAATGTTTGCACACTACTGTTTGGCAGCAGAAACAGGTGCTGCTGTGGTACCTACTTAGTCGGTTTCCGGCTACAGAGACCAGTAAAAGAAAGCGTTTCTTTTAATGTTCATGTAATATTTTTATTGTCACAATTAACTTAACCATTCTAAGATAAATTCCGATTACGTAATACTTCAATTATATACTTTTACGATGATTTTTCGTTTTCATTTCCACAATGCGAATGATGTTTATGAATGACGTTGTCTCTCGCTTACTACATCTGTCATGTTATTGGTGAAAGTGCATACCCATCCAGCATATTACCAATTACGATAATCCAACAGTCACTCCCATTTACAACGGCAGTGCTTCTCGGAACAATTGTGCGTTTGCAACGACAATGGCGGAATTACTTGTTATTTCATACACTTCATTCTTTACTTTCTGCATATATAAAACGTTTACTTCGACGGGGTCTTATAAAATACAAATTACTTATTGTTTATTTATCAAATTGTGACTTCTGAAATTTCGTAAGAAACTCGTTAAATCGCGGTAAATAAAACAAAAGGGTGGGTATTGTGTAACTCAGCGCCCACTGTTTGATTTTATCACTTTCCTCTAATTGTGTAACGTTCAGTCAGGCGGTACTGCTTCTGTTTGCTCTTCGATATAATTTTATAAAAAAAATGTCTACAGCCTATATAAAATCTTGTTCCGTAACTAGCAATAACTTGTTTTGATAATTTACTTTCCAAATCGGCAAGTTGTAGCTGATATTACATTTTTATTGTACAACGTCTAAGATTAGAGTACAACAATAACAACATCCAAATTTAATAATGTAATATCTTTCGGGGAGGCCTATGTCTACTAGTGGACGTCTATCGACTGATAATGATGATAACACCATATCAGACTGAAGAAAAAAAAAATACTTATGTTATATGTTGTATATATGTACTTACAGTTGTTATATCTAGATCAAACCTTGGAATTAGTACAAAATTCTCTGTCTTGGTAATATTAAATATATATTGATATATATAAAAATTTAATGACGCATAGTTGTAAGTATATGTCGTGATATGATCTACATGAGATGTTTTTAGATAGTGATCAAATTTAGGTCAGTCTGTTAAGTCTTTGGATGGGCAAGCGTTAATTGTATGGGGGCGTGTTGTGAAACCTTTTGCACGTAAGTACATTAACAAGTTACAACACGTAATTTGCTTAAGTACAATATTTCAAAACTTTTCTCTTTCTAAAAAAATTATATTTTTTTTTTTTTACATCACTACTATCTTTTAGATTTTATAGTTATGTACTCAACAGTAACTTATTAAGAAATTTTCATTTTTACTTTCTAATAACACGAGTTAAAACATGACGTTTAAAATCAAACCGTGTCTTGTGAATAAACATACATTTAAAATGATTAACAATCATCAAACAGCAAATAATAAGTTTCTATAGTTCTTTAAGAACGAACCTGTAGTCTTCAACAATGATTTTTGTTAGAATCTTAGACTTCATCATTATCATTTACGATGGATATTTTTTCATAACAACGCATTGAGGGCCATTGATGTTAAAACAATTGTTTATTGCGTGTCGTTTCCATGATACTCTAACGATTCTTTTCTTATGCACCTTTCAACAATTCTAGCAATAAATTCTTTGCAATAATTTCAAGAAATGGAATGGTTTTTATTTCAAACACTAGAGGATTCTAGTGTTTTAAATAAATATCATTCCATTGCAGACAACTAGACTTCATACAATCTCAAACAGATTGTATGAAGGATATCAATCCTCAGATTGTATGAAGTCGAGTTGCCTATCATACAAATTAAAGTAAGAAGTGCAAACTTATAGTTAGTTATCCGGTTCTATTTTCAGAGACCGTCAAGTTCTAACACAGCACCTCTTATTTCTATCACCAAACAGTAGTCATCATGATCAGCCGATAGATGTCCACTGCTGGCCATAAGCCACACATTAATGTAGTTATAGTTCGTAGGACGCTATAGCTAGTGAAATTACTGGGGTAACGAGACAATGTGTCATGACCCGTGGCGACGAGCAAAATGTGGTGCAGCATCATATTCAATAGCGCCATAGGGGCAGACGTATTACCTTTCGTCAGGTGAACGTCGCGTAGTGATTATCAAACTAACGCTGTGTTTTGGGCAGACTTATTTTAGGGGTTAAAAAAATGTGTATATAAAGTATTTATGTAATAGATGGGAAGCCTAAAATATTTGACGGAAATAGTAATAATCCCACTAACTGCACAAATAAGTTATCATTCCTTTAACGCTGATGCTTGGAAACTATTCACGTTGCTGTAAGTTTTTATCCTTCGATAAGACATCAACAACGCGTGAGTTGTTTCCGTCTCGCTCCCGCGGCGCGTTGCGGCGGCGAGCGAGGGAGATGGAGGAGGCAGCGCGCCCGCGTGGCCGTTGATGCTCAGTTCGAAATGAAACGGAACAGTTTGCGAGTCGCCGGCATCGCGCGTGGCCGACTCGAGCATACAGTCCGTTACGCTCAATTCGTGAATTTAATATAACTATTCAAAACTATTATTTTACATAAATAATTATAACGTTAACGTAGTGCCTTATATATGGATGTGCTAGTGTGTGCATGGATTAACTGCAACAAACTACTGGACGTGGAAGCGAAGTGACCGTGTGTGATTTTTATTTGTTTTGGCGTTGCATTTTGTGTCTTTTCGGTATATATATGTATATATATATATTTCAATTAAGGTTTCTTCAGAGCGGTGCTGTGGGGCTTTGTTAACTGTTGGTGCATGGTACCCTGTATATTGGCACGAGCCCTTAATAATAATAGTCCATCGAAACCAGTTTGCGCGTGCGGTTTGTTCGTTCTTGGTCGTCCTGTGTCTTTTATGCGGGCGCCTTTCTTGTGTACGATCTGCATGTAACACTGTCTGGCCTTAATTTTTGACGTCATCACATCTTTGTTACACTTAGATTGTGACCGCAAAGTGATTATAATTGAGATATAAAAAAAAGTTATGCTTATACCTAAATGCTAGACTGATTTGCCTTGACCCTATCGTACAATATCAATGCGGCTTGAGAGTTACAGACTTTCAATTTCGAGGTCGATCGAATCCTGAGCATGCTTTGTTTGTAATGATCAATGATTAAGTTTTTTATCAAATTTCTTAAAGCACATCTAAAGTGGTTGAACCATATTGATATCATTTAACGTTCAGTTTGTTGTAATTGCTGTTAAAGTGTATGTATAAATCTGATCGTTCTCTGCTTACGCGGTGCTCTCGTTAATTCTTTCGTGAATTTGTCCGTTTTCTTGCCACTTGTTGCACGCTCCGTTTGGCTTCTCAGACGTGAATTCATCGCTACACTTTTTTTTACCATCGCACGCTTGTATTCTCTTATCTAACTGAAAATCACAATCGAATCTCGAATTGCCCAATTCAATACCAATAATTTGTTTTTATAGAGGCCTAGTTTTTCACAAGATATTCTTGAGAGGTATTTACATATTTGCTTTATGTAAAATTATGACTTCCACGAAAGAAAGCGAAAATTGAGACTGACCAGTCTCATAATTGTCGGGTGAAGATCTGGTATAATTCACTTTAAACATGATTAACGTTCAGCAGTTAACAGTAACAATGCTGTTGACCAGCTGCACAGACGTTAATTAAAATAACCGCTTATTATGCAGCAGCTTTCGTGAATCATGCGTGCTAAAAATCGTACGAGTGCTAATAGCGTGTTGTAACGTTATTTCTCGGGGTTACCTAGTAAATAATGCTCTGTTCCTTTAGTATTATTTTATTGTATAATTATAACCTCAATTTTACATGATGACAATGAGGCTGTGAATGAGGTGTTGTTGCTTAAAATATTCTGGATCTTATATGTTAGCAGGGACATATCAGACTGTTTTAGTGGTAGACTTATAATTAAATCCTTGGAAGGTTGGCACGTTCAAAAAATCCTTATCATATAAATCAAGTCTTATACAATATTCCATCAGCAGTTTATACTCATAATGCTTTTATAATCTATTCATTTTTAATCATAGTTCTGTTATCACAAACTTATCCGCATTCTACACAGTAATTATATTTCAATTATTTTAGCCAGTTTCTCGTTTCCGTTATTGAATACATGGAGCGTTTGTTTCGCACGTTTTTATTAACTTTTGCATGTTTTCATACAATCTAAGGTCGTATACCGAAAGGACACAACCTTCCTCAGACGAACTATCGAACTATTACAAGTGATATAAAAAGTGCGCTTAATATAAACATAAGTACAAAGTACTAATAATTAAAAATAATTATAGATATTTTTTGAAAATTTAATTGTTACTTTGTGTTGGCAAGATCATCATTGAAACCGTCCTCTTAGTGTTCATTCTACGTTTTAACGGGATGATACAGAGTATTAGGTGAGTGTATTTTTCCTTTACCATTCCATGCATAATTTTACCTATATTAATTTTTATAATAACATAAATATTTGAAACAAGCCAATACAAGTCCACGAAACTTGTAGAAAAGAACACGAAAGTTTCAAGTGTTTTAAACTGACTCGACAAAATAGATTGGATCTTTTTTCTCCATATAATTATATTAGATATTAAAAGATATGTAATATAGAGAAGTAATAGAAGTTCTGTTTGCTATAGTCAATGAGATGAAGCTTTGTTTGAGTATACAATTGTTTATGGTGTTAGTCTTATTGACTTGTACCGCTAGGATTCATGCATGACTCGCGGATGCAATATCCGTAAGGTACATTTCTAAGTAATACTTATATTTTTTTATATATATATGTATGTATAGGAAAATTCCCCACATTTCCATTAAGAGAAAGTTACATTAAGAATCATTCCTGCCTCGTAGCTTTTTTTATAATGAATTGGTTTAGAAGTAGAACGCCTGCCACTAGATGCCAGTGGCATCAGACGTTTCTTTCGAGTGCTATTAAGAGAAACGCTAGTTTAACAACACCAATTACATTGTAAAATTCATCATGCAAGCGGCTTTTTAAATACAGCTATAAAAATATTATCGTGAACACTTAGAGAATTTACCTACAACCAAGTGCAAGCTACGTTTACTGCCCGGTCTTTATCGCGATGTAACACTAAACCAAATAGCACTGACTAACTTAAAAATGCTATTTTTATACAAATGTATAAAATGAATACAACATCTTTGCTTCGAATATGTCAGATATTGTCCACATTTATTGATGTTTATGTATTTCCAATTCTCCGTAACACAACGTACTTTGGTAAAGGTGAACAAGTTTAACTGTTACAGTTTAAGGTACAGGTACAGTTTGTTGTCCTCACAGTCCTCTTTTAAACATAAAGTTTGTTGAATTGAATATTATTGTATTTCTATGATAATTTTTTTCTACAGCTCCACGTATTGGTATACCCGATAAACTTCAATCCATAAATTTTAAGATGCTTTACGAAGAATAATATTAGGGTCTTTGTAGAAAGCCGCCGTCCACCACTAGCTTTTTGTCAACTACTCGGCTCTTCGTATCCTTTATCAATACAGTAACAGTTTGAATGAAGCTATGAATTTATTAACCGTATTTAAACCTGATTTATATTATTCACTTTAAGTCGTATAAGTTGACTTGAAAGTGTTACTAAGATTTGTCGTAATTGATTGTGTCGCACTTTGATCCAATTAACTTCTACATACATAAATAATAATAGACTACATTATTAAAGTCTTAAGCGTTTCATATTAAATGCTAGATCGTCATAAAAACATTAGAGTTCTTTTTATTGCAAATTTTATTTCATGACTGTTTTGTATTAACCATAACATACTTGCTCCTCGAACTGTTTATGTTGAACCCAGACAGACCCAGGTAACAGATTTTTAACTCTGAAAAGAGGAAATCGCTGCTCTTTATTTAAAAATGAATTACTCCTACAATCTTAACCTCGATACAGGTTATCCACGGGTGGTATTTATATGTTCATTAGGGTGGTAATGAGCTGTGGTCGCGACACAACTATTACAAAACTGAAATCCGGTATTTTAAATATAACATTAATTTATTCAGAGGAAGAGAACTGTACCACAACTCTCTGAATTCAGTTCTGTCGAGTAAGTATTAAAGTTTATTTTGGAAAATGAACAGTTCTATAATGTTGCCCAATTTATCGCATTCCTTCAACTAAAATAAAACCTTGTAGATATCAACTTTCATTCATATGTCTACGTCTTAACAGAGCATAACAAAGTATTCATGTTTTAAGACCATTGTTTTTTTCGATGATTCATACAAAAATGTTAATTTTTATAATCGGATTTTAGTCTAGATTAATCTAGATTAGACGAATAACCATATGTTGAAATCTTTTTTAATTCTGTTACCGATAGATTGCTTTGAAAAGGTGTGATTGTTCGTTTGTTATATTTTTTTTTACGTCAACAGTACGGATATGGGTTGAGAATAACTGGTACTTTCTCTGTTGCCAGAAATTACTAGGGTCTGTGAAATTACTGAGGTAACGAGTATTAACATCGTGTCTCAAGCCGATGAGTACAATGTGTTGCAAGGAATATACCTGACTAGTATCATATCTTTGTAGTAGTATCTTTGCAGGCCAACATTTATCGTCAGGTGAACGTCTTGACTCGTGCCGTCGGTTGATCAAAAAGAGCAAAGAAAAAATGAAAACAAAACCTAGGTCATCATAAACCGCACCGGTGCGTTCCGTAGGAGATCCCGGAGCCCTCTTAAAGCCCTCAAGGAGACCGGGCGGGTTTTAGTGGGTAAAAGCCCCACACAACCTAGTCTTCCCCCCAGAAGCAGGGTTTCTTTTAAGACGATTTCCCCCGCGATAAAAATAACAGTCATCATAAACCATTGTCATAATTAGCACTCTACAATGTTAAAAGTATCAAGTACATTTCATTTGCATTGACCTGCTCTCAATTATTAACCGAGAAACCGGAAACGATATTTATGATTTTAATAGTTTACCGGAAAGTTAAAAATTGCAATAAAGAAAGAGGAAATTGCTGTGTTAAAAATGGTTATTTTTACTATCGTTAATACATTAAAAGTGATATTTAGCTTCTTAAATAATTAATGTCAAAGCAATACAAAATATAACCTAAAAGTTTTACATATAGCTTTTTTATGTTTACTATCATTGACATAGTTGAGTCGTTGTATCACGGTTGCACAATACATGCATATTAAGTAGTTTATTAATTGTTACGTTGCAATTTGCGTTTTATTGCTATAACAACTTCCCGAATATGCTTTATTTATATCTATGTTAATTTTATAAATAATGACATTGAAGTTTTAATAAACTATGTAATAGTATAATAAGAAATCATCGCATTGCTTTCCTTAGCTTTCCATTGCTTTCTCCCTTTAAAGGAGGCTGTGAACATTGAAAATAATCGGGTCTCTTACGCAAGGTGGAAAAGCTCCTCGGCGGATGTGATTCTGCTCCGTTCCCTAAGGTTACGTAACCGCGACTTCATCCGCCTGACCAGCAAGTCTATCACTCCGTATGTTATCCACCTTTAGCTGCAGGAGGCTGTATCGTTCATGAATTTTAAATGTTCCAAGTTATGCGACTTTTCGTTAAGTGGTACGCATGCCCATAACGTAACGCTAGTTAGGATGATAAACACTGCACCACTCCATACTGTACTACAGTGTACATGTTAATAATTTTACTAGCTTCAGCATCATTCATACCGGAACAGTAATAATTGTACACTACCGTTTGTCAGCAGAAACAACAGCTGCAGTAGTATCATCGTCGACGGTCTCAGACAACAGATAGCTAACCACCACCAGTGAATAGTAGTTAATAGAAAGTTCTTATTTCATTTTAATTTAAGTTTAAACTATATACTTCATATTATATCTAAGTTGTACTTTGCTAAACTTATAGTGCTGAAAGAAATTAATATGTGTAGTGGTAACCGAAAAGTTTAGTATGCGGGAAGAAAGTGCGATCTTTACAAATATAATCTAAGGTTACCGTTACGCGTTGCAGTCGCTTGATATCCGGACCAGGTCAGTTTTTGTCGGCGCTGGTCACTGATGGCGATCACTTACTTGGTCAACCTTGTTTGTGCACTGTACTACGGGACAATCTAAGACGTTATGTCAATCGCTGATAAACGATAAGATTACGTATGATATACTGACGTAGAATATCGATGTTAAATGAGACGGGTGAAAATTTAAAACAAAAAGTAAATTGAACGAGTAACGAACTTCTCATAAAAGTAGAAATTGCATTTGTACCATTTTTTCAAAAAAAAAAAAAAATGTTTGAGATAAGACCATAACGTCACAAAGCGGCTCTTAAAGGTATGTGGTGACATTTCACCTGCCGTCGTTAAAGTTCATCCCGGCTGTGAATGCCCATGACCTGTCTCGACCCCGAAGTATCTAATTTTATTACTATAGTGTTTATGACTGACGACTGTGCATATCTGCGGCGTTTATTACCTAGCTTACTAATTTAAATTACATGATTTATATTAAAATATTAATATAAAACTGTTGCTTAGTTTTATGTGTTCATCACTTTTGCTTCCGAATTTTGCTGTTCAATTTCTAGTATTACGTCACTTGTAGATTAAGTTTTATGGATTTCTTAATTTTCTTCTTACAGAATAAATACTACTCATCCAAGGTTAATGTACTCGATAACCTTTTTATCATACCCAAATACAACTATAGTTACCGGCTCGTATGCGATTGTAAACAAACAATCAACTGTCATTAATCAAGTTTACTGAGATAACTGTATTCTCGCTTAGGTGCAGTTAATTTTTAAGTTATACATATCCTTATTTCTTCTATATAGTTAATGATGATCTTAGATAGGTTTGTTGAATTTTAACAGATTGATAGATGAGCGATATGATTGTGATATGAGGTGTGATGTTTCACAATCTGGATGTTGCTTTGCAATTTTTTTTAAATAACTTGTTAATTATGTAAATTTAAGATGTACAAATGTGTCTATACGTAATTGACAATGATGAAAACCGTTCGGTCTGCGGATGAGGCAACCTCCGAATAATCCGTAACCGTCTCAACCGCAGCCGTCTGTCGGTGCTACATCGGACATACATATACATAATTGTATCGTGCACGCAATGTATTGTGCAAGTATCTCGATTGATGGGCGTATTGACAATTTGTAGTGTATTGTACTTGTGTATTGGGAAATTATATATATCGAACTTGTATGTTATCTAATCTAACCTTAAATCACCTTTGCTTGCCACATATTATATTCATTGTGTGAATAATCCTTTATATTTTTATCTAATCATTTCAAAGGTCTGCGAATATAGTAATCATTTGAAAATAAACAAACGTTACAGTTTCAGTTGTTCATGAACTCCTTTCTTTTTATATTTTACTTAGACATATATCGTAGATACATTAGCCATGCGTATTAACACGAAGAAAGTTAAGATGTGCAATGTCGTAATTTGCGTGATTTAGAGCAATAAACTATATAGTTGTTTCGCTGTTTGACCCGCCAACGATAAATTTCGAAAATTGATCGTTGCTTGAAACTTTTAAATTACACGAGAGATGATCGTTAACGTACATTAAAGAGAAGAAAGGATTTGTTGCATGCTTTGGTTCACGAATAGTTTCACTGCCGACGTATTGAGTAATAAGATGATACTGCACCTATATATGTTAAAATTATTGCGAATTGGTTTGATAACATGTAATTTTTTTCTTCTTTTAATAGTCGATTAATAAAAGTTGTAATGGTAGTGTATCTGTCTTAGTGACAGACCTACGTTTTTAAAGACCGTTTAGGAGGCTGCAAAGCTCAATGTTAGTTACATAATAATAAGTCAAAAATCCAATGGTGTATATTTTAAATAGCTTTTCATTGTTATGAACATTGCATACTGCTTTGAAAAATTACTGCTTACTACCAGATGACTATCTCTTTTAAACATAAACTTTGACCTGTTTTACATTAGTATTGTAAATAGTTTTTTTGTGAAGAAAATCAATAGCTGTTAAGTACCACAGATCTAAATACAACCTTTATTTCACCACGTTAATAAATTGTTTTCAATTAAACTTTCACAGCGGTATAAATTATCCGAATCACCTTGTGTACGTCTCGTAAGTGAACGTTAAAACTCTTCCATAGGATTACCAATTAGCGCCACCTGATCTATAAAAAAAGCAAACGAGTGCACAAAGGGACGGTGTCTTCTATTTTGGTGCACCGTCTTTTCAATTCGTGTGCAGTTACTCGTAAATCCGTCTTGCCTACGTTACAGTTGATAGGGCGAGCAGCGACAACTTAATAGTTTCCCTATTTTGCCCAGACATTATTCCCGTTTCCTGTCTCTTACTAATGGTTATCCATTTGTTTTCTTATTGCCAATAACTTGTTGCATTACGTAATACTGTATTAAGCTTTAAACGTGACATTGAATTAATTAACTTATAAGAATTATGTATTAAAAATAACTACAACTTAGCCAGACCGAACCTCAACTATTTTTTGCGATGCGACAGAATTTTTTGGTTCTACCTTGTTTAGATTACAGAATTCTCACAGGATCTCAAGTAATTGATATTTACAAAATTTGCCTACTGTTGAAATACCTAGGTTGCTGCTGGCTGACTGACCACATGTGATAAATGAATCACTAAACGTGTATTTGTATATGCCATGTCTCATAACTTACCAACTGTCTTACAAAGACAATAGCTGAAAATACAGTAGAAAATAATACTAAAAGCAAACTGATATTATAAAATCTCTTTAATAGTTAAAAACAAATTCAGAGCTAGTATGAAAACTGTCCAGCAGTGGACGTCTCTAGACTGATAATGATGATGATGATCATAAAAACTGCTTCAGAAAAGAAAATGATCGCGCTTTAAAGAGGCAGGGCAAAGCCTAAGGTTGATGTTGGTTGAGGTTGATCTCTATAGCCAAAGACAATCTGCCATACAACAGACACCACCGCAAATCCTATTTTTCCCACCAAGTAAAAATGTGCAAATATTACTATGTTTCAAGTTTTAATTTTAGTGTTGTTGTCTCAAGGCGATAGGAACAATGTGGTGCAATAAATATCATCTTCACCAGCATAACGTTGGAATTATTTACCAACAAGTCTTACTAGCCTCGTCTAAGAAAAAAATTGCTATTTAAATTTTGTAATGAATTTTTCAACTCACGAAAAAATTTACTAGTAGGTCTTCTTGCTGGAGACCGCCTAGTTAGGTAGCACCGCAGCTCTTACTTCTGCCGCCAAACAGTAATGTGGAAACGTTACTGTGATCCGGATTTAAGAGAGTTATAGCTAGTTAATTTACTGGGGTAATAAGAATTAACATCTTATGTCTCAAGGCTACGATCATGGTGCAGTGTAACCATCCTACCTAGCGCCTCGTTATTGTGGGCGAGGGCGTATCACCATCAGGTGAACGTGCAGCTTGTTTGTCACTTCATTGTATAAAAAAAAATGCTTTCTATTACATGTCAACGTTATACTTTTTTAATTGACCGCGATGTAGTACAGATATTCAATTTAATTTAATTATAAAAATAGCGGAGAATAAAGTCTCATAGCAGTTGACTATAAATGGAGTCGCTGCTAAACCTAACTACTTATTGAATAACAAGCGCGCACCGTGCTTCAATCAAAGCAAGCTTTTCCCGATACAAATTGGATAATGGGTGCGCCCTGCGCTATGCGCTGTCACCGGGGTACATCGATCAGTGTGGATATCTGTCGATTACAGGCAATTCCGTGTAGCCGGCAGGGATACACAATGATTCAATTGATTATTTCATAAAGTCGAGAAAGTAAACTGCTGCAGTGACTGCGTACAATCGTTCTTCATTGTTTGATTTAAGTGAAAACACTTGAAAATTCAGTAAAATTATCAGTTCCGCGATCATAAACCACCATTTGACCGGCGGGCGCAATTTCATTGAAGAATTGAAATTTTGTTATGCTCGCTATTGTTTTCGTGGACGTTTTATGGCAACGTTTCATCTATTTATGTACTCTACCTCATTGTGATTGGCTTGTACAAAAGTACAGTTTATGAAATAATATGTCAGTATAAATTCTTGTAATAAATTTTGTGTAAAAGTTATAGTAAACAATTGTATTCAAAAGCTATTTGATTTACTTTACCTGGCTACTTACAGTGGACATCGTAAAAAGCACAAAGCTGTACAGAGGAGAGGGAAATGGATAGAGCAATACTCCGGATTTACTTACTTAATAGAATAAGATATAAGGAGATCTTCAGGAGAACTAAGATTACCCACTTAACTCAAAATATTGCTAATCATAAATAATATTGACGGTGCCTGTCGGACAGTAAGGACCTCGAGTGACGGCCTCGCATCAGTAGAGGCAATGTTGGCAGATCTCTCACAAAGTATATTGACGATCTGATGAAGGTCATCAAAAAATGGCCAATGCTCAGTTGTGGGCATTTACTGATAATGTAAATGAACACATTGGAATATTCAATCATTTTTTTTAGTGCAGGACCAACTTAACTTTTGCTTTCGATTGTTTCAAGAATGTTTTAACATTGTATAACAGTTGTTATAACATTGTATACAAATTACATCATGATATTATTTAATGTTGTAGTTAAGTTATAAAATCATTACGTTATTTGCAGGTATTTAAATCAGTGAAATTATTCGTGCTTTTAATCCTTAAATTGTATGTAAATGTATCACAGGTATCTAATAGTTCAGAGATGCGATAGTGACAACACGCAAGATTTTTGCATTAATATAACATTCAACTGTCCAATACAATAAGGCATGGGATGACAAATCGCCTAGTGCCTTGGACGATGGGTGGGCACGCAATTCCTGGAGACCGCTGGGGCAGAAAGCGTGTATCGGGAAGCAACTTAATATGGCCATGTCTTCCTGCACACTGACAACACATACTACAAACACTACCTCTGTTCAGTTACCGACAATTTTTTTTATTCTACGAAATGGCGAACGTCCACCTTTTGTTAAGTGATATCTGTAACAACGTAGACGTAGTTAGAATTATATATAATATATCACAAACACAGCACAAGAAAATGCTCTTCGCCTTGAGACATAGGATGTTAAGTCTCGTTAATCTAGTAATTAATTTAGTTACAGCTCGCTTCAAAGCGAAACACAGTAATATTTGCACTCTACTATTTGGTAACAGAAATAGGCGCTGCGGTAGTACCAATCGAAACCTACCGTCCCTTGCACCTTTTCCTGACACGTTTCCTGCCACCAGTTTTAAGTTTTCTTCTCTCTAAGTCTTACTAATCTGTCTATAAATTACGTTTGTCACACTATATTACGGACTGAATTTTTCTTGGTTATTTACTCCAGTTTCAAATATGTTATAAACCCTGTTTTTAGATATGAATCAAGGAAGATTTTACTACCTACTAAAATCGCCTCATTCATCCATTTCAGTCTGTTAGAATCTCTTAACGGAGTTTGGAACAAATTTTTATAAAATAATAAGTTTTTGCGATAATTTTTTTTATCTTACCTGTGTCTTTATTTTAACTTTGGTAACCACCACGATAATATTACATAAAAAAGCAGTCAAGTCGTTTGTTTGCCGCCTGTTTCCTTATTTCTAGTCTATTAACATAATTTTATAGCTCATATCGTCACAAGCAACCAGACGAGTTTGCAATCAAAAAGCATATTTAGATGGCTTGGTGATTTTTTCTAGATCTGACGGTCTGTAGTTTTTCTAGATAATTCATAACCGGTGGTAGGTCTCTGTTGCCGGAGACCGTCTAGGTAGGTACCATTGCAGCGCATATCTCTGCCATCAAACAGTAGTGTGGAAACATTAGTGTTCCGGTTTAAAGACCGCTGTGGCTAATGAAATTATTAAAGTAAACGAGACTTAAGATGTTATGTCTCAAGACAACAAGCGTAATGTGGTGCACTGTATATCATCCTAACTAGCGCCAGATTATGTGTAAAAATATCGCTTACCACCAGGAGAACGTCTTGCTCATCTCATCGCTTTGTTGTATATAAAAAAAAATGTTGATGACAGTGCTTATTGTTTTGCGATCCATACAAAATTATAGTAATTTTGTATAATGGATCACAAGGCAAATTTACTGTTTAATAAATTACTAAGTAAATGCCATTTAGTGTAAAAAAATCTTCGATCGTTACCAAGTACTGACACAAATTTTTATGTACAGTTGTTACTTTTATTTTTTATGTATGACTGCAACTATCTTACATGGACGTCATAGTGAACAAAATGTTTTCTTGAGATGTTTACCTTGAGTTTTAAAATAAAAAAAGCATGGATCAGAAAATGACAAACATCAATTTTTGTAGTAATAATTTCGGTTGAAATATTTTGTTTTTGTTTGTGATGTGTTCAAATATTGTGATAAAGTATTATTGGTGTGTAAGGATTCACGCATAAACGCGCACGGAAACAAAGCCAACCTTACCTGCTTGTGGTTCACTATGCTAATCAACGAACAAAGCTCTGGCTTCCAGCAAACTGCGTTGGACCAGCGTGGTGAATAATGGCCCAAATCCACATATAGGAATACCTACGCGAGCGGTATGGGAATTTTTGGGAAGGCCTATATTCAACAGAGGACGCCTATCGGTTGATAATTATTATAAAACGGCAGCACTCAAAACAATTATTAAATTATTTGGAAAATTTCATACAACTCTGCGATATAATGGTCTTGTTAAATTTCACCAAATATTTTTTTTTGTTTTCAGCCGCTCGTTATACACGTGAAAGTGTGCGCAAATATTTTTATTAATATTTTACGCGTATGCTACTTTATAGTTTTTTTGTTTCTATCTCATTTACATCTGTGCGTTCGCATTTGAAAGTGAGATCCGAGTACAGACGCTGATGCTGCTGCAATCGAGGCTAATTAGATTTATGGAAATATGTGTGTGTGTTATTATTCTCTTGTTAAAAATCGGCCCGTGGGGCACAAACATGAAACTGCCAGCCGTTCCAACATTAATGATACAGTATGAATAGAAAATTAAGCTTTCATATTTTATTTCACAAAGTTCCGTCTAACTCACACACTGTTCTATCCATCTATTCTATTTTACTTACTTCATTCTATGTGATTCTTTGATGCCTGAATTTTGTTACGAATGATAAGGATCGTGTGTTTTCGTTTCTAGAAAAACAACTGCCCGAGAGAACAGCAAACCTGTATTTGATCAGCTTGATGCTTTACGTACCTTTATTCTCTCTCGTGAGAGAGAGTATCAAAAATACTTTTGGCAAGCTTACTTGATTTTGAAATTAGGGTAGTTGTTAATTTTTTTTTTTTAGGAATGTATTATTGTTCTAGTCTTTTGGTATTGTTATATTACTACACAAATAGTATTTAATATTTGTCTGACTGCTTCAGTTGTCGTATCGCTGATTATTTTCTTTTTTAATCTTTTCATCCTTACTTTTCAAAACATTGGCTTTTGATGTTTGTGACAAATGAAGTTAAATAGTACATAAAAGATGAAGATTGAATCGTTTCATTAATCCTTATCAGAATAAGAGATATAAATTTATTTATAGTCAGTTTAAAGATATACATGTTTCATAAACACAGGTATTATTACCTATTACCTCTCTATTTCCCTGTCCAGCTACCGTTATTAAGTTACAATCCATTACCACGGACGTCTCTCATATTACCATAGCTAAGTAATGTTTTCACTGGAACTATGTACATTATAAATAGCCCGCCTGTTTCTCATAGGTCTCGATTCTGACCGCGGTATCTACCGCCGTTATGTAGAGTTTGAATGGGCCTGTCTTTGAATCGCCTTTTATGTTGCTTGCAATATCTAATTAGAGGTTTAGAGATGTTCAATGAATGCATCGTTACTGAAGGCCCGGGGGGTCGCGGCGGTCGTCTCGTTGAGAAATGATCGCTACAATCCCACTTGGGAGGTGGGAATAACTGATTTGTCAATCCGAATTAAATTGTATTCGTAGAAACGATAAGTTTGGTGCCAGAGCAAAAAAACTGTCTGAGTATTTAGTCGAGATATCTTTATAATTGTAAAGTATGACTTGCGGTCATTAGTTACTTTTGTAAATGATTCGTCTAATATTTTTATATCAAAGTCCTAAACAACAATTTTATGGTTATGATTATCATGCACATCCAAAAGTTTATTAAGAATCATCGATGTATCTTTCAACTTACGAAGAAGAACTATTACAATACTGAATAAGGTAATACTAAATTGTACAAGAATTCTTTGGCATCAAATAGCAGCACGAGCTTCGCAAGTCGAACAAATTAACACGAAGTAGTGGACCGTATGTATCAAGTATAGTTGTTCGACATGAGCCTCTTAAAGCTACCTTTTATGTAATTATAGATATTTGATCACTATCTACATGGGATATATTAGACCTATGTCTGAGATCATAATGCCCGCCAATTGTCTAAGCCATTTTTATATCGTGCTTAATTGGGTTCAATTAGGGTTTTAAGTGACAATGAGGCCACGAGCGACTCGCGCTTGCCCAGAATACTGTGAGTCTTATATATAGTGCATATATTGTTAAACATCTTATTGTTTATGAATATGTACAAGAAAGTAAACGTTTGTTGAGACGAGTGGTGCGCATAAAAATCGTAAATATTTTTTAATATATAACAATAACAAACGTCTCTAGTTGTCAATAAACTAAGCTACACCTACAAGTATATTCTAAATGTCTCTTGTCCACAACAGTTAAAAATAATCATTGTCTCCTATTTCTCATTAACACAGTGAAAGTTTCTTTAATTTCCTCTCATTAATTAACGTTTAGAATAGCCGGTACAACTTGACTTCCGCTTATCGCTTTAGTGAAACAATCCCATAACAATTCTATCGCCGCTCTTCCGTCTTTTGTAATCCGAACTTTTACTTAATGAACCAAACCCTTGACTTGTGAAGTTCAATATAATTGCATTTAAAATAACTGTGTAGACATAATTATTTTTTATACCTTTTGTCAGATCAATGAATACTTATTACCAAATATTTCATTTACTTTCCTTCTAATGTTATAAGACGACAGGTTATTTAAAAGATATCTTAATAATAAACAAAAGAGCATATAAACAGTAAAGTTTTATGATGTTATGAAAAGCTCTATTCATGAAGTACTACATCTCTATTGTTGGTAGGTTTCCGTATCAGGAAACCGTCTGGTACAACAACGCTTTTGTAGTATAAAATAGTAGCGTAAATATTACTGTAGTCTACTTTACGGTACGCTGAGACAATTATTAGTGTATAGAGACCTTTTGTTACAGCGAAGAAATATAAAGTTATATGGGATTTGTACCTACTAAAACTCACTCGGTGGTCTCATCGTCAGTTCCTTACCGAGGGCACTGGGATCTCCTACGGGAATCTACTACGGTTATCTTGTTAAGGGTTTGCTTACCACCAGTTTTACATTCTTCTTTAAACCAAATAGTTTTTTTCGTCTTATGTTCAATAAAGTAAAAGCTTTCTCTAATCATATTCCTAATTATACAAAGAAATAAAAAAATATTCGTTTCTCATGGCTTTAAACAACAATGCAGTTATACAACCGTTGAATGTTTATCACTTGACGGTGTTATTTGATATCCTATTAAAATACGAATCTGTTCTTATATATGCCATTCAGCACTGTGACATACTGTTTGTTTTCTGTTACAGGTAAGATACTTATTAATGCCGTGTCCTATTTAAAAAGGTATACATTCAACACGCTATGAAATATATTTTTTATAGAAACTATTGAGCAAACGAGCGAACAGTTCACCTGGTAGAAAGTGTTGACTGACGCTCATGGACAGTCGCAATACGCTATATTCTTGTTTTTGATCGGGCTGGAAGCCACAGCGGCTCTTACAGCTCATCTGACACTGGGCTCGTGGACCCGGATCCACGGCCTGAAGTCGCAATACTAAAGGGGTCGCGACTACGTTGCCGACCTTTAAGGAAATCTTTGCTGAATGTAATTATTTTGAAATTTGTACTAACTGCCAGATTCTAAAGTATTTATACACATGTATATTTCTATAATATAGAGTAGTATATATATAAATAGAATACCGTATCCGTCACATACTCTAAGAGATAAATAAGAAATGTTTTCTATTTTGATAAGATTTTCAAAATTTCATTGAAACAATATTTATATTGGTAGCTTAGCATTTTGTTATTAGTATATACATACGCGACAATTTTACTGTTCTCCTGCCTTATCAACTTTATCAATGATTGCGAAGAACGTTATCGTCTGTGTTTTATCTATCATATGTTTTGTTATCACGACATATAAATTATTTACGTTATACATGAAATACCAATAATAATTTTCCATAAAAAAAGGTAGATAAATATGATAAAGAGTTAAAAAATAAATTAATTGACAGTATTGCATTATCGCGTAAAAAGTAAACTTTTCAATATCTATGCCAAAATACTATGTTTTGAATATTTATGTGGTAATTATGAAGATGCGCTGTTTGTATAGTAACTATCAATATCTAAATAAAGTTTTTTTGTTATTCTACTGTTATGTGTGTGATTTTTTTGCACATACATTGAGACACCATAACTATTCTTTCTCTCCAGAACTCATTCCAAGAAAAAAAGTATAATCAAAATTGGATTTCTCTTGTTAGTCATAACATGCTCTTCTCAGTTTAGTTTACGTACAATGTACAACTCTTAAACATTATTTAGTATATATAAGTAATTAATAGTTTATGGTATTTCTGTGCATAACCATACTGTGACACATGCATCTATGCTCCCACGGAGCGTGAGAGCATAACGTAACATTAGAATGACGCATTCAAATACTAGCATTCTTAATGACAAAGAATATAATAAATTGATGAACAAATATATTGTGCACACAGTATTCGATTGTGCAAGAAAATTTGTAATTTTTTCCCACGTATGCTATATATATATATTACAAATATTTTTAACCAAATCATCAGGATTTTCTAGCATCATACTTAAACAATGAAAATAGTCATACACACCTATAACGTATAAGTTGATACTTAGTAAGTATAGTATAAATATAACTTTATCTTATACCTGATGAATTGTACACATGACGCATTTAAACTTAACAACCTCAAGAGTTCTTAGCTAAAGACAACGTGGTTCTTGAAAGGAACAGATTGTATTAAAGTGTTTTACATCGTTAACTGCATCATTATTGAACAGTAGACGAGATCGTAATCGAACCGTACACATTATATCCTTTAAATTAGACATTCTATTTCACATTGTATATAAACTAAAACGACGCTTTGACCGAGTTGAAGCTAATAAATTTTATAAACTCGTAAAAGATGTATGTCAAAGTGATCAAACAAATGTAAGTACTCAACTATCTAATGGTCAAGATTCAATTCCGCATATAAAATTGTGTATGCCAGTAGAACAACAGCCATTCTGCAGTCTGTTGACCCACTTCATTAAGGGACTAGATGCTGCATTTGATAGATTGACTGTAATTATTATTATTTTTTTTGCATTAATTTATACCTTTTGTTCAAAATTTGTTTAAACATTCATCGAGATTGAAAAGGAAAATACATATATACATATATATTGGTAGGCCGATATAATAAAAGATATAGATTATTTGCAGCTTTTTCAAGTGACCTATAAATTATAGATATTTTAAGTTTTGACATAAATTGAAAAACCGTAAACTACTACTTACTTATACTACTTCAAAACGTTCTTCATACCAAACACAGTTCGTACAAAATTTCATGTCAATGTATTGAGGAATTGCAGCTGAACAACAAAGTCAGCCAAACATGATCCGAAACGTTCTCCGTCGTAAACACGGCAGCGGAAGCGAACGGGACACGTGTTCGAACCCCGGCGCGACCCTCCCCGGTTCCCTCGCTCGTTAAACACTATGCACTAAATATAGAACGTAACGACTATGTTCTAAGCTATTAAAGATTAGATTAAGATTTAGATTAGGTACTTCTGTCGTATCATCAAGATGAGAGGAATGATAATAAAACAACAAGTATTAATTTTTATGACTGTGACCTTTTAAAATTCGACAATAATATGTTAAACTTTGCGTTGTTTACAACAGAAGTAAAGGCGGAAAATTATACACCATTGTGAAAACTGTGAAGTGTAGTGTAGAAGAAAATTACCACTTTCAAAAAAATTATCAAATAATACAAAAAAAAAATTTCTTTAACTATTATACAATTTTACAATTTTTTAAAATTTCTATTTGACGCAAAACGGCTTAAATACTTTACTGACTATATCGTAGCGCCAAAACTTGCCTTGTAACGTAATGGTACCTGGTTCAACTACGAGGCCGCATGGAAAAGGGAATTTGTATGGCCGGAGCCACCTGCGTACACATACTCATTGACATATGTATATATGCTACTGCAGTCATACATATGAAAGCCATATCAATTATCGTCATTGGATACAATAAAAATTCATTTTCTTTTAACATATACTACCTTTCGAAGGCTTAAATAATATTTATGTTGCGTTACATGAGATACAAACTCTGCTGCCACTGAGTCTATCAGTACTCGCTAATCGCAAAATCAACATTTCACTTTCATTTATTAGCATAAATCCTTCCTGCGGACTTACAGTAGAAAGGGAGGCTCACTGTTAATGTCTCAATTGCTACTTGCCTGTAAAATAGCACCACAACCGGTTCTACGTAAAGGCTGGATAGACATCACGATGAAAGCGGCTTGAATGTGTTTCGTTACGATTGTCATTCCGGCTGCCTGTACAACAAGACAGAGAGACAGAAGAGATATATATACTTTACTTAAGGATTACATGATATATGGAAACCTGCACTTATATTCTAAATTTTGCCACAGACAACTTAGAGAAAATTTACGAATGTTAGTTCAATCGCAGTAGAAAACTTTTGTATTGTGATTAATTTGTATGAAAATTAGATTAATATACTATGGAGGTCGTAAACTAAGAGAAAAAGGCGATTGATAGATAATTTTTTATTGATGGAATTACGAGTAGGAAAGATCAAAAGAGAGAAAGAGATGCATAAATTGCAGGACTTAATTCATTCTTGTAAAAACAGAAATTGTTCAATTCATTATCACATCGATTTCGCGTTGCTGGTATCCAGTGTGTTCTCGCGATTCTCACCAGATCGTCGGTTTACCTTGTGGGACGCCTTCCAACACCAAGTCTACCAGTAAGCGGGCGCCACTCGAGGACCGTATTGCCAGATTGGCCGTCGGGCCTCCCAGCAATGCCCTGCACACCGCTACTTATGTCTGGCAATCTTTTGAGCTATGTCGGTGACCTTAGTTCTTCGGCGGATCTCCATATTTCTGATTCGATCGCGCAGAGAAACTCCGACCATAGCTCTATCTATTTTCAAGTTCACTTTAATGATCAGATTTAGCTTTTGCACACCAGAAATATTCGAAAATAAATACCATCGCAAGCGATACGATAATCTATAAAACTCATCCTTGACATTAGAAATGAAGCCTTTGTTAGAAGTTGTATGTAGTTTAATTGATAACCAATGGTAAAGACTAGTAACTATATATTAAATAATTTAAGTTCATTATCATTATATAGTTATTTAACACGGGGCCAGTTTGGCAACGTTGCTATTTTCTAATAGCTCGAACACAATGTTAGTGATTGTTTTAAAAGTTAAACAACTTGAGCCCCTTTGTCGGCTATTAAACAATTTTAATTTTTACGTAACTTAATCATTAACTTTTTAAAGTAAATTGAGTTGCGTTTAACATTCTGGTCATAGTCAAAACATAAACTGTGATTGTATTTATTTTTAAAACGTTTCGAGAAAGAGATTAAGTTAAAAAATTAAACAATATTTTCAGCATAATTTCTTACAAGTATTTAAACTTAAATTTTGCTTATATTCGTTGTTAAACCGTATAGTTAGGAGTAATACCTTTTCTTAGAAAGCCGGCAAGACGAATCGATGAGTCTGAGGAATTGCGCGGAGGCACGCTACACACAAACACGTCGTCAAAACAACTGATTATACAGAATCATTTCCATCGGTAGAAATTGAATAGCAAAGTGTTTTTGCCAGACAATGAATTAGATTTTGAGTAATAATTCAAATACTTCGCATATGTCATATTCAGACAAAACAAAAATATGTTTTTGATATTGTTATAACGAAAACAAGTAACATTTCATTTAATGGTAGATCTTTATTGCCGACATTTTATATCCCAAAACGAGCGCTAGCTTCTAGCGCCTCGTTATGGGCAAGCGTATCAAGTACATCAAGTACATCAGTAATACTTTCCGCTCATTTTCCTGTTTTGGTTAAAAGAAAACTTCTTTCTTCTTATGTAAAAATATAATCATAGTAATAGTAACAATCAATTGCCTCGGCCGGTTTACTGTGCTCCAATAGATGGCCTTCAGAATGACCGTAGTTTCCGTCCTCTACGAAGACTAGATCTAATCGGTAAATTGAAGGTCATTTGATGATCGGATACGCTACCTTTATTCGACTTGAAAAATTTGAAATATTTGGGAACTGATGTTAAAAAAAATTACAAAAATGAATCGATATATGCTACAATATAAAATCAATTACGAAGCAATACAGTCCAAAGCGACAAACAAAATATTGTTGCAGTGTTTATCATCCTAATTAGTGTTACATCGTTATTGGTAGGCGTATTACTTAAGATATAAGATATACGGCTGGGAACGAGGCGTGATATATATGTATGTATATGTATGTATTACTTAAGATTAAGTTGACATCTCTTTCATCTCGTTGTTTTGTAAAATTAAAAGAGTTATCACTAATATATTTACATTTTTGATTCTCCTTTAATAGTTAAATATGTGGGTTTGTGACTGAAGGTGAAGGTATTGCAATATAACAACATCATTCTATTATGAACAATTTAATCGCAGTTTTTGACAGCCTTATAAAGTTTACTCGATCTACAAATTGTCCGAGGATTACAATGCAAGTCTTTCGCAAATCAGTTTAAAAAAAAAAAAATCCGATTACGATTGTACAATGTGTCGGCCATTTTGGACATAGGTCGTTGACTCGTGTCTGAGTTAATCACAGAGCTGCGGGAGACTGATCGCGAGGTCTTGTACAGGATTTGCTTACTCGGTTTTACATTTAGGTCAGCCAAGGTTTCTTCTTTTGAATACCTTCAACGTGATAACAGTAAATTCGTTTATCTCGAATTATTATCATATGTTAATTTTAATGTTTATATTAGTAATTTTTTTATACGTTTACCTATTAATCAATTAATAATAAATTTAGCTAAGTAATGAACTTCGCAAAAATATACAAAAAACCACAAACGTCATTATATGACACTACCCTTGATATCCTCAATAAAATAATAACTCTCTGATGATTTAACAGATGATTTTTACATGAGTGATATATTAAAAAAAATGGATTCAACATTAGTTACGGAAATAAAGGTTTTACATATAATGTAATAACTATTAACAATTTAACTAACTCCATCTAGTTCAAGGTTGTCTACACGAAACTATTTAAATTTCAAACGCGTTCAAAGCTATTGTTACTTTTTTTCCATAAACATTTTGAATAGCAACAAATATACTCTGGTCCGGTAGTAAACGGATATGAGTAATATCCTTTGCTTCTGGAGGTGTTTTTGACTTTGAGTTAAATTGCAATGTTCCATTAGCGATATCAGTTGTGTATGCCAGCAATAGATCTTTACTTAGTGAAGTAATGAGTTCATGGTTGATTAATAAGACATTCAGAATTCGGTAATCCTTTCCATAGAAACAAGTTTTACATATATGGTTTAGTTTGTAGAAGTTTTTATTCTATTTTAATCAGTTGCTTTTGGAAACTGCAATGTATTAGTGGAATGCAATGTTATATATAAAGTTCAATGAATATTTGTAGCTGTTTCTTTCTTATAAAGTAACAGAAATTTGTTATTAATTAGATAGCTTTGAGAGCCTATGCTCTGATGATTTCTAATTTTGCTAGTCATTTGATCGACTTAAGAGGTTCAACGAATACTGGATAACTAAGACATAATATAAAATGTCTAAGTAACTGCTGCTTTTTTTTTACTTTAAGAATTGACTGGAGTAAAGTTTTTGATTGACGACAATAAGAAAGTTTACAAAAACATATTTTGTATACCTTAATTACTTATATTAACTATTAAACACTTTTTAGTAAGTGGTTCTTCTATTCTTGGTCTTGATTGGGTATTTTTAGGATGAACATATTTCGAAATTATCAAACAGTGCTTGCCTTTTGCCAGTTTCCGTTTAGAGTCGATTCTATTCTTGGGAGGTAGTATTATGACTTAAAATAAACTATTAATGTAGAATTTTGATTCGTTACTCTTAAATATTTTTTTTGATTGCACTTCTTAGCTTAATAATTATTTTAGTGTGTTTCAACCCAACGATCTGTTGACGATTAAGGCATAAAGATTAATTTTTATTATAGCTTAGCACCTATGTTTATATCCATTAACTCTCGTACAAGGACAACTCTGCAGTCTGTTTACGTTAGTTATGCAAATCGTATACTCTTATTAACAAAGTGTAAGGAACCTAGTGATTTGTGCCGTTCTACTGCAGGTTAGGTGATTAATATGAACCTATGTAATTTGTGCACGGCTACGCTTTCGGTCCGATTCGATTTATTGCTTTCATCGCGGGCCCACGTGGGCCAGTTGTTTATTGAAAGGCTATAATCACTACTGTGTCTCACAAACAGCTCGCTACCAACAAAGACTCGATTTCCCTGGAGCGAATCCAATCGTAAAGGGCACAAAAGTGTGGCTCATTCTTGAGACCGGAAGATAGAAATGTTTTCACTTTATATTTCAGTAAATTTAATCAAAATTTCTCTAACATACAATATTAGTTTAATACAAATATTAGTTTTTAGAAATATTTGCAACCACAGTAATTTCGTCCTTAAATAAACTCTAGCAGTCAGTAAGTTTTTTTCGGATTTAGTTTGTCTTTTTGTGAAGAGGCAAAATTTTTTAAAACATGTTCTAATTTTCCGTGCTTCCTCGCACTTTGCAAAATGTAAATGTACAAGGAATATTCGGCGGTCAAACAGGTTTTATTTAGAAAGGGAGTGTCGATCACCGCGCCCTGCCCTACTTTGGGGCCCATTTATTATCCTGAAACCGCATTTAAAAAGTCAATACAGAAAAACAAGTTCATTACGTTTTGTAAAACTGAATTTGGGCTTTACTCATACATTATATTTAACATGTTACTATAACAAGTATACTATATAAGTTATTTAATTGTTACCCTTGCTACTTTAATTTGTATTGCACTAATTATTAATATTATAATTTATTTGAGTAGCTCGCTGGCCTTATGATTAGAGCGTGCGGCTTTTCATTGCGAAGGTCGCGGGTTCAAATCTCGGCATGTACCGATGACTTAATATTTAAGTTATGTACATTTGTGAACTTTAGTTACAACAGCGAGATACAAACGGTGAAGGAAAACATCGTGAGGAAACACGCACACTGAAATCATCTTTGTGTGTGTGTGTGGTGGCCCCAATAAAAGTGGCAACAGGCTCGCCCCCTGTTACATGGGACCTAATCTGACCACATCTGGCGAAAAGTGGGTGTTTATTCATGTCTGTCACCCCTACTGGGAAAAGGCGTGATTATATAAAAAAAATAATTTATTTCAGCTTGAGCTTTTATATTTTATAATTTATAAAATATCTATATTCACGTATATTATGTTGCGCTGTACAAATAGTTACTCCCGATTATTACTATAATGGAAATTAGGATTTTACATTCTTAATGTTCAATACCTTTTTGTGTCACTTGAATTTTGATCTAATGTTATATTCCAATTTTTGTGTGACACAAATAACCCGTTACTGAATCTAGTAAAGTCCGGTGACTGTCCTCCCATTTCTTAATTGAGGTCTTGTTAAGTAAAATGGGTTACTTCCTTATAACGTTTACAGATCCGTAGTGTTATCATGTATATTTATACAATAGCAAATTTATTTTTAGATAATGAAACTGTGAATAAACAAAGGAACGAGATGAGCGAGACATTCACCTGGTGGTATATGATACGCCCGGCCATAACAATATTGCCTTAGGATGATATATACTGCATTACATCGTGCTCATGCACCTAGAAACATTACATGTAAAGTCTGTTTATTTGAGTACTTCCACTAGCAATAACGCATTTTAAACCGAAACATAGTAATATTGGCACACTATCTACCTAGACGGTCTAAGGCAACAGAGACCATCAGAAAATTAAATAGGAAAATCTAGAAACTATTCATTACATGTAAATGGATCTAGCGAGATAAACTTTACCACATGCTAACTATGGATCGCATAAACCGAGTAATGTTCTTTTAATGAACATAATTAAACTTAAAAACGGCAGTTATGGCTTGATATAGCTACCAACATAATTCCTAGAATTAGAGTTCATTATTTTAACTAACGGTTAAATGTCTGCTTTTAATCAGTTAATAGTTCTAGATTCCCCTGTTGCATGTTTTGCCCCTATACAAGTGCCAAATGCCAACAAAAGGCAACGATGTCATTCACCCTGACCTTTACAGCCTTGTCACTTGAACTGTATCGTAAAGAACGGTTTCATTAAATAAGTTAAGTGATGAAAAGGAAGATGTGGCCCGTCTAAGTACAGCTCGATTAACTTCCTTAACACTATAAGCAATAGAGCTGTTATACAAAAATTATCTTAAAAAAGTTGCCACAGGCGTGTACTGTGTAGAAGTTTGGAGTAATTAGAAAGCTCCAGAGAGCTCTTTGTTCTTGTTCGAGAATAAATAACGTCTGTGTAATTGACGTTAATCACAATGAAACTGTCGTCCTTACTGCACGGTCTAATTGTGAAATTTTAACATATTAGTATTTCTTAATTCCTTAAAACAATAATTTCCTTATGTGGCTTGTTATCTATTGAAACAAATATGTATGTAAACGTCTCACAATTTTTTTAAAATGGCATGAATACGATTCTTAGTCTTACGTACATATATATTTTTAAAATCATCTGTAAGATTACTTCTGTATAATTATATAATTTGTTATGTTTTTAATTACAAGGCAATAGTAGATAAATACAACCTTTTGTCAGTTTGATCGTATTTTATAATATATTATGTTAATACTATGTAAGAAACGCTTGTATTTCTGTGGTATTCTGTATTAACAGCTCTGTGGTTATAGTATAAAAGGAGAATATCAGTTTATCGTAAAAGCAAAGAATTGAGATCTTTTGTGGGAGGTCTGTCTATAGACCTCTCCAAAAGATTGGATATAAACAAGAGTGGAAGTCTATAGACAGATGATGATGATGATGATCAATGAAGAAACAATGCATTTGAAATATTGTAAATAATCATCATGATTATTTAAATTTTATTTAGCGTCCAGTGAAACCAAGAGTGCACCGCAGTGGGTGGTAGGACCTTAATTATGGTTGACAATCCATCATCTGTTTCTAACAGACTCTCATAGCATTGAAAAACTGTTTAGTAATTTACATTACAAGAGAGATATGTCCTATGAAAGACGTCCATATGTTGAAATGATAAAGAAAAAGGGTTCATTTGATGTATACCTATAGAAATATATTGGATATGCGGAAAGTCTCCTGTTACTTTGTTAACGCAAACCAACAATCTTGAGGGTTTATTAAAGCCATACCTGAACACTTATCATTCGCATCTCAGCGACATCAAAGGAACATTTTTAATATTTCCGTGTGACGTAACTTTAGTAGCGTTCTGGCGTGACAGGCTCGGAGGAAACGCTAATGGCGTCGGTTTCCTTTCGAGGTAACTATTGGACACATTTATTATGGACAAGTTGTTCCGATCTCCTGGCGGGGCACATTTTTAATGAATACAATGAATAACAATACGTCGCACATACATCCTTCGATGGTTGAGATAGTGAGTTAATTGACATGCGACCACAGATCACAGTAAATTTTATTTCGGTGATTTATATATTATGTATTAAAAATTACCAATACCAGTAGATGTTTGTTGCCGGAGACCGTCGAGGTAAGCCCCGCCAAGCTTCCATTCCTACAGCTAGACAGTAGTGTGTAAACATTACTGTGTTCTGGTTTGAAGAGAGTTGTAGCTAGTGAAATTACTGTGGTAATGAAACTTTATTTTGTCTCAAGGCGGTGAGCGCAATGTGGTGTTGTGTACATCAACCTAACTAGCGCCACGTCATAGACAGGCGTTTCATTTACCATGAAAGAAACGCTCTCTCGTCTAATCGCTTTGTCCAATAAAAAATATGATTCTTGGTACAATCAAGTTCATCTACGCAAAAACGACAGCGCTTAAGAAATTGATTTGTACAAATTATGTTATATAGTTCTAACCATGCTGGAGATAAATTGTGTAGATATGTTGTGATAATGAAACATTCATCGATATAAATAATTCACTGGAAACATGAAACGAAGATGAACTAACGCATGCGTAAACAAAGCCACCGCTACATGTTACAATATGAGCACCATATGGTGATTCGAGTATAACGCATCTTGCGTACATGTGCCCCGCAGCATCTCCACTTACCGATCCACTCCTGTCCGTTACGTTCAAATGTGAAAATGCACTTGCCACAGTAATAACTGACCCGGTTTCCGCATCAGCAGGATGCTGCTATTTCTATTTTTGATACGAGCGCTTCGTTATATATTTACACAGAATTTGTAATCTTACGCAACCATTCAACGTTTAACTTAATTGTATTCCAAGATGGATTCTCCTTTTGTTTTCATCGTAATTAAATTATGTGAAACCTGTGTACATATACAATTAAAGGTAAGAAAGCGGCTGAACGATTGTATCTATTATAAGACGCTATAGATTCTTAATGAACAGATTCAATCTTGCTGGTAGATGGGGGGTTAGGTATGAATCTGAACTAGTTGGTCCCTAAGTCTTTGATTTCTTGCAATGCTGTAATCAATGGTACCTGATAAACTAGAATTAAGAATGGGTATTATCTTGATATCTCGCTTCAAAGTATTGCAGACTAAAAAAGTTACGATTTTGCTTATGTGTATTCCTATTTATATCAATACATTAAATATTCTGTATAATACAGATGACTGTGATATCCTCCAGGATAAGCAATAACTTGTATAGTAACATTAAATAATATAAACACTTTGAAATGGAATAAATTAAAGCATTTCTTTCAATGTTATTTTCTTATCGTCAACATAATCATCGGTCCCGCATTTAACGACTGAAAGTAACGCATGCTTTTAATCAATAAAATAACCTAGATTGGAGAAATGCGGAGCTACATCGCTGCAGAATGTGGACCATTCACATTGCAGGACCGCCGGCGACACTACTTTAAATGGTATTAATGTTAAAAGAAAAATAATGAAGCTTGAGTGCGTTTACACGATTTCATTCCGCATCAAAATATAGTATTAACGCCGTATATAACTCCATGTGAAAATAATGTATTATGTTGAAGTAATAGTTTCATCAGGTCTTTGTTATATATTTTAGTATTAAAGGAGCGTAGATTGCAATATATAATATATATAACAGATTTCCTTTTACGTAAAGACTTATCTCGATATCTCTGGAACGAGAAGGCCTATAGACGTCATGTTTGTTAGGAATATTCGTTTTACCAAGTATAAGTCAGCTAGGAACTAACTTTACAGACTGTTACCTCCGAAAGTATTATAGTTGCAGGGGTGTTACAACTAGCAAAGCGGACGGACAACAGCCAGTTTAGAATAAAACATAAATGGTAATATAATAAGGCACTACTAGTTTCAGTTAAAGTACTAAATATGGAAGCCTACGGATGTATTACAAATTGTTAGTTTTTTTTTGGTCTTTATGTTTAAAATTTACCAACGTACAAGTAAGTAAACAAATATATTAATAATTGTTACTGAATCTCTTACGCGTCATAAGAACCGATACATTTTGTGTAATGAATCTCTAATAAGGCAATTGTGAGTTGTTGGATTATTACTCCAGTAATTGGTAAATAAATTGGAAATGTTACAAGTGTCATAGTTAAAGTTTTCAATTTTTGATTAGTATTCACTTTATTTTACGATGACGTCAGTATATGATCGGTCAGCGTACCCTCAAAGTGTCATAAATAGACATCTCTTGAAAGAGATTTTCATCTCATTACGCGAGCTTCGTAGTGATGTACCCGTGTGCTTATCATCGGAACATGACGAGACTGCGACCTATTACCGGTTTTATTTATAATCTTTCGGTATGCCGCTTGCGTAAGCCTGTCTGTCCCCTTGTCGTCTACTGTGCAGAACATACCTCATCGCTGATACTGTCAACGGTATCTAGAATTTGTGATGGATATCTGAAGTACTTGGGGATTTCTGTTTTTCTAAACAAGTAGACAGCATAGATTTTCAAACTTTAAATTGTATGTATTTTAAATTACGTTATGTTTTTATTCTATGATGCCGATAGACGAGCGGTTTCTCTAGCATTAGAGACCTACCACCAGAAAATATTGACATTTATGTCAAAAGAGAAAAAGTATGGTTAGTATTTTAAATGTGACTTAATAAAGAATGGTTGAGACATTGTCGTTTTATATTTCCATTGTAATTCGTGAACAGAGTCAGTTTATGTGGGTTTGGTCGCGGGCTTGGTGCCGCTGTAATATTTATGACCGCTTGAGGTTACTTTAAGAAAATAAAATGTAAAGGAAAAAGTACACTTTGAAACCGATAAAGAAATTGTAAAGCCTTTCAAATTTTTAAAAGCTGTATGTAATGAATCTCACCTGAATATTTTTAGTACTGCTCTGATGGTGATGTTAAGTATATACTAGCCCTAAGATGTATTGTTATTGCATAGCTGTATTAATCTTAGTTTCTCAGAGTACTTAATCTTAATTATCAGTACATGAAGAACATTGACAATTGCTTTCTTTAATGTTATTCTTAAAAATTTGACTGGATATAGTTGTCGGAGACTCTAGATAGCTACCATCGCAGCAATTTCTGCTTATAACCAGTAGTGTACAAACAATATCGTGTTCCGCTTTCAAGGGCGTTACAGCTAGTGTAATTACTATGATACCTAGACTTAACATTTTATGTATCGAAGTGTCAACCACAGTGTGTTGCAGTATATATATACATTGTTCTAAGCAAGCGTTTCACTTACCACCATGCGAACGTCACGCTCGTCTCTTCGTTTTGTAGAATAAAAAAAACTGATTTAAGGGAAAACAGCTAACAAGTAGCAGATAATTTTAACAATAAATAAATATTTCAATGTCACTTTTATCGTATTGAATGGATTGTATGGATTTAGACATTTTGATTGCTTACGTGACTTAGCACATGTCGCTCGTACAATACGCTCGATCGTACAACACGACGTCGATATGATTCAACAATTACCTAATAAACAATATTTCTAACGTAAGCACATTTTTTATTTGTACCTTATACTCATAGTTGTTCAAACTGTACTCGCACATTCTCTGATATTTATAATAAAATTAACATTCATTTAATTTGTTGTGTTGTGTTATATGGTGAACGATATGTACGCAAAATACTCTGGTTGTTTAATGTAACACAACTTGGTTAGATCACTTCGGATGTGTGGTGGTGGGCTGCGGGAGCAGGTTGGTACTGCTCCTCGCAGCTCTGATCTAGTTGCGGGGAAGGCTGGTGTCGGTATTGCGTTTCGCCGCTCCCCCTATCCTTCGCGACCGTATATAGGTTAGTGGCTGAGCCTAAGCCCAGATCCGCTGCAAGGAGTTAGGAGTTGTTAAAAAAGGCCACCGCAGCTTTTTCTTAATACAAACAGTAGTGTGCAAACATAATCGTGTTCTGGTTTGAAGGAAAGTTAGTGAAATTACTAGAATAATGATTACTTAACATCTTATGTCCCACGACTACGAGCACAATGTGGTGCTGTTTATATCATTCTATCATCGATTTGTCAAATAAAAAAAAAATGCGAGCGGAAAGGAAGAAACCATCTCTCATCTTTTTATATTGCCACGGAATCAAACCAGGGACTTTTTTTTGTGTTAAATGTCGATAGTGAGTTAATATATATTTTTTTCAATAAAATCGATTTAGTATGAAACCTTACGTTTGTATTGGCCGTACGGCTTATCGATAATCTTAAAGTATTAAGACGGTTAGATACGCTTGGCCCATAAAAACTTTTGTACTATTCATTATTAGTCTGCACAGTACCACAATGCGTTCTTTAACACGGAATACCATTATGTTACGACTCGTTACCTTAGTAATTACCCTTGCTACAGCGATTTTCAAACCGGAACACGGTAATGTTCACTTACGACGGCCTTCAGGTAGAAATATACTCCCCGGTGAAATAAAGTCAAAAATTAGAAAAAAAATATATAGAAAATAAAGATATGTAAGTAGACAAAGAAGAAGAGAAATCGTTTTCTAATTATAACATGAAATGTCTTTATATCGCTTGCCTTGAGGTCAATTTAAATGATTTACATATAAACCTGTATCCGAAAGACACAAAACGTTCAATGATTGAGTTGTAGTTAACCCAATATCGTTAACAGTCTATCGATCACTGTACCACTTACTACGCTATTATTTAACTACTTTTAACGTTCAATTAAGAAAAAAAAAATAACGGCCTCGCTTTGATGAATGCAGCGGCTCGGTAATTGTTCGAACATCTTTATTGCAATGTATCTTTCGACTACCGACTACACTGCTCGCCTGTTGAACGTATAGGCCACTAAATCAATTACGCATACGCTATAATTATTGTAACTTTCCCTGTAGCATCAGGTATTATAGACCGTAATTCCGGTACGGAGAGCTAGTTATTATAATTAAACTATAAAATGTAAATTTGGTCATTTGGCCGGCGTAATGCAACATCATAAGAGTATATTGGGTAGATAAAGGTTTATCGCCGCTTGTGCTTGTATAGGATGACGTTCATTATTATTTAGTGCACAAATAAATTATTTATTTTATTTTATTTAACATTGATTATGAGCTCATAAAAGGCTGAGCTCATTATATGATACTCGCGTATATGAACCTATATCGTAGGCTAGATATAATTCGTCAATAAAGTCTAAATACACTCTGTTAGCTAGTATTACACTGGAGGTAGAGTCTCTGTTACCGAAGATCGTTTATGTAACACCGCAGCTGATATTTCTGCCACCAAACAGTAGAGTGCAAACATTACTCTTCCAATTTGAAGGGCGTTGTAGCTAGGAAAATTAACTGGATTAACGAAATTTAAAATTTTATGTCTCGATGCAACAAAAACAATGTTGTACTGTGTATATAATTTTAAATAGCTCCACGTTATTATGGCCTTATCACTAACCATCAGGTGAACAACAGACATTTGTAGTTTATTCATATATTAGCTGTTTTCATTTCGATTGTTGCGGAGCTATGGACTGCTCTGAATTTGTACGCTATCGATTGCTTGGTGTAGCAATAACGTTGTTGTTATATTATCCGTCGCGTTATCGTTTATCAGCGCTCCGGTATCGGGGGATTAATATCAGTACTCCAGCGCGTCGCGATAACGTCTCGCGGGAATGTATCGACCCGATTTCCACTCACCCGCTAAAAATAACGAAGTTATTTGGTCAACAACGACAATTTATCAAATTTTACTTTATATACATATATTCTGATTCAACAGCTATAATATTATTCAAGGAGTTACTACTTATTTCTACAACATTAAACTCTTCTTCATGTTTAAAGAAAGAGCTTTTTACATAGATTCGTACGATCCTTTGTGAGGAATGAAAAACGTTTTACTTGTTAACATTTTGGTATAATATTGTGTGTTGGAGAAAGAATACATTCATATCTAAAAAAAAGTCAAGCTAATGTTATACGAAACATTGATTGTTAAAATTTTTGTCTTTTTTCTGTTCATAAACTAATTAAGATTTTATTTAAAGTATTAACATCTTTCTTTCATCCCTGATTTCTGGCCATATTATTATACAAGGTGTTTAACATAATGAGATTTCGATTCATCGGTGGTAGTGTAACGGGAGACCGTCTAAGTAGACCCAAGTCTAGCTGTGAAATGCTACGGGCTGATGGTGTTGGTAATATTCATAATGGTGGCTTGGTCTTTGTTGCCGGAGACGATTTAGATCCTATTTCAATCGACAAATAGTAGCATGCTAACATTACCGTGTTCCTCTTTGAAGGACGTTGTAACTAGTGAAATTACTGGGGGTAAACTGCCTAAACTTCTTGCATTTATAGGCATGTTATTTACAATAGAATTTATTAGTTTACTTCCATTCGCAATATATATAATAAAACATTTTTTTATTATCAATCTTGTATCAACCATATCCTGTGTGAAGTATGAAGACTTTGTATCAAATAGTTAAATTTAAAAAGAGCACGTCGATGCCGTATCCTTGATCCCATTAAGTGCGATGACATCTGGCGAAATTAACACTATTATATTATTACCAACAGCCACCATTTTAACGGTCGCCACTTATTTTAGAGTGTGACGCATACTTCGACGTTCTGGGACACTAAAACCGTTGGACGTTCGTTTTTATGAACTTTTTATGTACGTTTAAATAATTATTCTGGTAAATATTTCGTGCCGGGGACCCCACATGTAAGTACCACCGCAGCTCCTATTTCTGCCGTTAAACATTAGTGTGCAAATCTTGCTGTATTCCGTCTTGAAGGGTGTTGCAGTTAGTGCTATTACTGGGGTAACAAGATTTAACATGTAACGTATCAAAGCAATGAGCACAATGTGGTGTTGTGTATATCGTCTTAACTAGGGCCACTTTGTTATGGAGAGGAGTATGCATCACAACCCATCAGATGAATGTCTCGCTCATCTCGTCGCTTCGTAAAATGAAATATATATATGTTTGGAAGTAACTAATTATTATTCCTCTTATTTTTCAGGTAACATATGAATCTTCTTCGGAGATTAGACCGGAGGTAACTAATAGTTAATAATTAGTTAAGGAACACTTCAGTTAGGGTCTATTTTAAAAATGTTTTTAGTCTTTAGTGGAAATTTCTGTTTACCAGTGATTCCGTTTTATAGCAAATAATTTATCGATCTTATATTTTTTTAATAAGGTAAAAACAAATAACTTAGAAAGTGTTGGCGCTTAACTGATATTAAGAGCATTCTTACGTTAATTTATGACAGACAAGTGTTGTTTTTGCATATATACCTTTACTTAAAACTTTGATTATGTAAACACTGAACATACTAGTAGCATATATATTGTTTCTCTATAAAAGTACTGTGGTTCTTTCTTCATATGAACAAGATGAGAAACACTTATTAACTTTTTTACTCGAAGAGTATGGTAGTAGGACTTAGAAGTATTATGGATGAAAAGAAGAAAATAATTGAGATAAATTCTTGAAATGTTATAAATGTAAACTGAAAAAATGATTTGTATACATCACATTATATACATGGTTAGATATTTTCATCGATATGAAATTCGATTTATTACCTATCAAACGGAAGCGGACCACCATCATACTTTGGTTCGCCTCGGGCTACGGCACTTACAAGCTTCGGGTACTTACATTATTTACAATTTTGCTGTCACGCCGCTAATTACTTTGATTTCCTTCGTCACATTCATAATAACATTTGAATAACTACCTTACACTAAACGAGATCCCGGTGAAAGCTCCGCGTAACAAATATGTATTGGGTGCGGAATTGAGTGTATTGAAAAAATTCAAGAAAGGTGAGTTCTTTATCGAAGTCTTTAATAACTCTGCAAAAATAATTAAATTAAGCTCGTTAACAACACGTGGTAGGTGGTCGTAACTTTACAACTTTTACGCTTTCCAAAGATTCTTTACTTAATCGCTTCGGTAAAGTAACGATACAAGGATCGTACATTGTGACCTCGATTGAAATGCTTTTTATTTTGTTTACTCTTAATACTCATATTTATATTTTTACCACAATTAATTGATAATTGAGAAACTTTACTAATTAAAAATATTCTTTAGTAACTTTTTTATAAAAAAGGACGCGTTGAATCGAGCAGCACTTACACTTTATGGTTGAGAATTTTACTACAATATTACATTTGGTTTATATCTTTAAGAACAAACATGTTATACACAGCAAAAAAATTATGTTATAGAACGATTAGTATAGAAAATTTCGAATGTTACACTTCCACACTTTCACTTGTAAACATATAACATTTACTTAACACGCAACTTCCATAAATAATTACTCTCATTACTACTATTCATCCAATTTTAATATGATATATAATGTTAAACTAAAAGATTTTGCCCACAGTTATTTGTTACTTAAGTTCTTTATGTTAAGTATGTTATTAAGTTCAATAAACAAATTCTGCTAAAACAAGTAATTCTAGAAATAATTTTTAATGTTTTTGATATAGAATTAAATAATATAAGTCAAAGACGAAGGAATTTTGACGAAAACTTGAAATAGTCCTATTTTCTGATACTCTTTTACTAAGGTCTCTGTTGCCGGAGCCCGTCTAGAGTTGGTGGGGACAAACAGTAGTGTGCTAATGTTAGAGGTCCGGTTTGTAGTTTTTGGGGTTACGAATTTACATCTTATGTCACAAAACAAAGTACACAAAGTGGTGCTGTTTATATCATTCTAGCTAGTGCCACGTTGTTACGGGCGAGCATATCACTAACCATGAGGTTAACGTCTCTCCCGTCTCGTCACTTCGTAGAATAAATAAAATAGTTCTGAAACATTATAATATCATTAATGTCAATTACTAAAAAAAAATATTTAGTTTATTTTGATTAAAACTTGAACCGACGTAACATAACTTTATAGCTATTGAAAGCGATAGTAAAAACAAATCCTAAATTCATCTTGAAACGCAATAGTATGAAGACAACGTCTTGCCATATTTAAAAATTTTCCAAAAAGTCCTACTCCTTAGACTACGTCAAAATTAGACATATGGATGGTCACACATAAACACGTAGAAGTATCCACTTTTATATTGTCGATTAATGTAAATAAAGTATAACTTCTATATTTAGTTAATATTAGTCGTTTGATAATAAGACTTTTTCATACTAAACGTTAATAGTTGGAACTCCCACGGATTGATTGACCCAATTCTATATTTCGGTGCCACGTGTAGGTAGAACCGATGGTTTTTTTTATAGTATTTACGCTTATATAAGTTTTATTGCCCGCTTCATTGGCAGTTTTAAGTGACAGTTAATCTTTAACGTTACCTTTCATTAGTTGATCAAAGCGTAGTCTAAAACTGTTCCGTAATATACTGCTTCTATGTATTGAAGGAAAATAAACTATCTATTTCGAGTATAAATTAAATTTAAAGGCTCTTAAAATTCCTATTTTATGTACTACAAATTTACATATAACATAAACATAGATTGCTTTATGTTTACTAACTTTCATTGATTTTATCACGTTTATTTCAACCGTTTATTATCCGATGTTAGGAGAGCTTAACAGTATCTGTGGAGTCGCATAAAGACTATGATTACAAATGTCCTGAAAGTATAGTAATTACTGCAATATTCTTTATTTCTTCATTTGAAAAGAGAACTTTGGTATATATATAAATTAGCCTTTCCCGCCCTTTGTGCTGGTCGTAACCCCTTTCGGGAAGGAATTTCGTAAAATTCTTAGCTACACTATACTCGGTAAAAAGAATAATCCTAGCAAATTTCAAGTCTCTAGGTCTTATAGATCCAAAGATATCGTAATTAGTCTATAGTGATGAATCCAGTTGAAGCAAATGCTATCAAGTGTCTTAACACTTTCAAATAAACAATCATATAATTTGAGACCTAGATACTGTTGTTCAGGATCCATTCAAAAAACAATTTATAACACAGTTATCCATATATTAATACTGACAATGTAAAAGTTGACAAATACTGTCAATCTACTGATGTAAGCAAACGGAACTACATTTTGGAGTACGCACAGCTTTGTCTAATGGATTTCAAGCGAACGATTTGGTTTTTATACTCAAAGTACAACAATGTGTGTGTAACTAACGTTTAACGGTTTATATGAATAATGTTAAACTGAAAATAAACATTTTCCCCGTCGCAAGAAACCCGTCAGAATTTGTTATTATAACCTCCTCACCACTGGATGCGTAATAGCTGACAATTTGCGACCGAGTTTCACCACCGCTGCAACTCGCTTATCAGTGATTTGTATCGCAAAGAAAACTTAACAGTAGCTGCCTAGTTATATAACAACATTTTTATCTGATTTACATGCATTTGATTTAAAACAGTTTGCGTTATTTACATTTACTGTGTAGGGAAGGTCTTTGTTGTCGGCGACCGTCTAGGTAGGTACCACCGCAAACTCCAATTTCTGGTGCCAAACAGTACTGTGTTTCGGTCTGTAGAACGCTACAGCTAGTATAATTACTGGGGTAACAAGACTCAAAAAATTGTCTCAGGCGACAAGCGCAATATGTTGCAGGCTATGTCATCCTAACTAGCACCACGTTGTTTTGGGTAGATGTATCAATTACCACCAGGTAAACGTCCCTCTTATCTCGTCGCTTTAATTGAATAAAAAAAATTATTTAAGAATTCTGTTTTCTTCTACCTCGTAATTAATTATGTTTTACACATTTCTTTGTATAACATACAGAATTCGCTTTATATTTAACTAAACAACACCCAACATTCAAACAATCCTCTCCAACAACAACACAACCGTCGGACAATGGCCGGTGATGTTTTGTTTCAAAACTAGGGCGATCTATAAATTACAGTCGAGAGCTGAGTACTCCGTAAGGGGCTCAAGGTCGGTGGATATGTTCCAGATAATTTTTTTTCGCGTTATGACGGGCTTCGCTCAAGAAGTGGTTCAGTTTTGTTCATTGGCGAGTCAGCGGTGGGCTCGAGACTATTTTAGTCTATGACGCCCAGTTGAGCCAATGAGTAAGTCAATCTATTCAAGTGACTAACGTGAAAATTAGAAGAGTAGCAGCTTATATCAATTAGCATAAAATCCGAAACTAAAAAATATTAAGCGGAGAAAATGGTATATTGTAATATTTTACAAAGTTATTAATTAACATATTAATTCAAAAGTAAACTAATAAACCCATTGTCTTTCAACTGTGATAGTTTCTATAATAACATTCAAGACTTTGACTATCGCTGGTGTTAGGTCTCTGTTGCTGGAGGCCGTATAAATAGCTACCACCATAGATTTTATTCCTACTGTCAAACAGTAATGTGCAAGCATTACTATTATGTTCCGGTTTGAAGGGCGCTGTAGATAGAGACACTACTGAGGTAACGAAACTTAACGTCTTATGTGTCAAGACGATGAGCACAATGTTGTGCATTGTATAATATGTCATCCTATTTTAGTTCACTTTATGGGCACTTCATAATTTACTGTTACATAATAAATATAGTAACGTTTCATTAAATAAGTATTTTGTTCAAATCTTCTAGTACTATGTAATAGGTTGATGTAACTGATCATCACGGTATATCTCTTATGATTACAAATTTTTTATAAAAGAATCCTATTCTATTCTATACATACATATTGAAAAGATTTTCACCTCTGTGGAGACTCTTCATGTTATCTCTGGAACATTAAGGTCTTGGAGGCATGAAATTTGGTAGGAATATTCTTTTTACCGACTAAGAAGTCAGTTAAGAATTTTTTTACTGAATCGCTTCTACAAATGGATTTGCTAAGGATTTAGAGCCGCCAGCAGGGCGGTCTGGCAACAGCTAGTACAGCTCAAAATTACAGCGGAAAACTTCTATTACAATATTTTTACTCGCAGTTCATTTGCTTGGCAGTCGTAAAGACATCCCTCATTACTGCATTCGAAAGTTACACATTGCCCGTGTTTTCTTCGAGTGAAAGTTGAACACAAATTGCCATCGGGCCATTATCATAAAGCACAAAGATTGTAATGACCTTTCATCTTATGTCACATAAGTTATGGAGAGGAGAAAAAATCGACACGCCTTAAACGGTCTGTAATTAATCGTTATTCGGAACTGTTCGGATCTGCAGTTAGTTTTAAATTATCTATATAATCTTAATATCTTAATAGTTTATACGGCATACTATCAATTATATATATTTTTTTTTTATTTTGATTGTAGTCTTTCTTAGTAAAATGTATTTGTCTAGGAGTATTCTGTATTCCCTTTTCTTAAAAATTTCACACAGCTGGACGGCAACACTGATGTATACAGGATGTTCAATACTTTCCTGTTCGCAGCGTAAAAGATAAACATAAGATAATGAAATTTATTTAAATTTTGAGTCTCATATACATGAAGCTTTACAAAAGTGATACCCTTTACAATAATACAAGGAAAATCGGCATCGTAATGGCCGCAGTATATAACGTAATAAAAATGTGCATTTCTTCTAAATAAGTTCTAAGAAAATAATTAACTATAATTTCTTCAATTCACCATTCATCATCATCTCAACACATGGACAGCAGTTGCTGGATATAGAATTCAATGATAATACATAATGTCATCAACCGTGTAAAAGCAGCACTGTCTTTTTTCGTCTAAACTAATGAAATTATATCCATCACTGATGTAATACACGAACTAATTAACTTAATGTAGGTCGAGTGCCAGTTACCAATACGGTAATCAATGCAGTAAGCACGTAACAAACAGTTTTGTACAGTAATAAGTATTTATTACACAGACAAAAGACAGATAGCAGTAATCGCTAGTTGCAACAATAAACGAAAATAACTTTAATAATAAATAGTTTGTTCATAGTTACAAAATAGTAAGTTTACTAGTATACGAGGTACTTCCCCTACACGGTGACTAAATTCGATGCTGTTAACCATTCCGGCTTCTATAGCTTCGTTGGACTTAGAGTCCTTGGATGCGGAAAGCTCGAGTTAAAGAAGTAAAAAAATAACCTTTGTGACGTCAGTTACCTTGCGTTATGTAAAATGATGATTTCTCATCGGTCATCAAAGCGATGTGCAGTAGTCATCTCTGACGACATATAGCATCTCCTTTAAAGGTCGAGAACTGTTCTGAATGGCGGATGCTTTGTGTGTAAGCGGTAACTCTTGTTGCTGATAATGTAAGCTATATGCAGAATTATGGTGATGACAACTTAATCCTTATGACACGGCGATCTATCACACTTCTACGCGGTACTTGAAAGCGCTTTGTTTACAACTTAACAATGCGCGAAGAAAGTTTTAGTCGTGCTTTTAATGACTGTAATAATACAGGTTACAAGACATAAAGACGTTATTTGAATTTGTTATATGTGGGAACATCTTAACTGAACTGCCTTGATTCAATAGAATGGGAACGATTTAATTGCTTAAAAATGTACTTATTTTATGAACAAGTTTGTACATCCAGTATACTTTAAAAATTATTACCTTTCTGATGATGTCTCTGGCAATGCAGTCCGTCTAGGTAGATACAATCGCAGCCTCTATTGCTACCACCAAATGGTAGTGTGCAAACGTTTATGTGTTCCAGTTTGACAGGCTTTGTAGCTAGTGTTTAATTTGCAGTAGTAATCTTATGTCTTAAAGTGACGAGCACCATGTGATGATTTGTATATGATCCTAACAAGTACCTCTTTGTTATAGGGAGGCTTATCACTTACCATTTATATAATGTTTCGCTCGTCTCGTCCCTTTCTGGAGTTAAAAAAAATCTGTTTAAATTAAATACTATCAATCGGAAAGATTAGCTGAAGATTAGAATAGTTATCTCGACTTCAGATGTTGATGCCGCCTGGTGAATAACAGGTCGGATCAATTGGCGTTCCTTGGGTAAGGCCTATATCCAATAGTGAACTGCTATGGACTGATAATGATATTAAATTTAGACTGTTTAAGGTGTTCTGAATGTCTATATCATTTCATGCTTGATCACGTGAAAAGGACATCGCCTTAGCTAGCTTGTTTGGTAGTCTTCTCTGCTCGGCCGAAGACCCACAGACAGACTGCCAATCGGACTAATGGCGATGTCAAACACAACTAAAAATCGCTGGTATGTACCTAGGAAGAGAGAGATGAAGATTATATCAGCATGCACACCATGTAGTTAGTCTTTTGCTAACAAACCGAACGAATTGATTATACCATTCCACCATGACATCTAAAGCGGTGTTTATTATCCATTCACTTCTCACTTTCACTATAAATTTAGTGACATCAGAATCATGCGTTGACTCAATCTGATTGATCACTAATAAATCCGTTCTAATGATGGATTGATAATCGTTGCTTACCGATGTGAAAGGTTTCCGCTTTGATTCCGTACTGTACGACTATATCTGTCTGCCTGTCTACACTGTCTACAAAATACACGATAATTGTGAAAATAGTTACATTGCGTTGATCGATGAGTTTTTAAAGTTTCACTATTTTCTTTAATTTTATTGGTAAAGTTACGTCAGTACTGTAGTCATTTACTTTCTCTCGTGAAACATTGTATGTTTAAAGGTTTTGTCTTTTTACTTTTGACGTTTCTTTAGGCAATTAAAATAATCGAATACTTATGGCTCAATACTTATTTTTGAAAATAGTTTCATTAATATGTAAGGGATCCCGCACAACTCACGAAACTTAAGCCAACCTCATTTGCTCGTGATGCACCCCGATAATCAACAAACTCTCTCCGGCTCTCATCAACCCGCATTGGGACAGGGTGGTGGAATATGGCCCAAATCCTCCATATGAACCCCTACAAACGACGGTCCCTGGTACTCGGCGGTGCTGGAAGTTATGCTGGCTGTGACTGACGTAATCAGGAAGCCAGAACCGGATTAGGTATAGGACCGATCGATATGGAGATCTTTTGAGGAGGACGATGTCGAGCAGTGGACATTTATCGGCTGATGATGAATATAAAACTAGATTCACTGAAGTTAGCTGTCGGAGTTGAGTTACTCCACATATTAATAAATATAGCCTAACGCTGCTGTTGATCTTAGACATTTTAAGACATATAAGATCTTGGATGTTTTTACGTACTATGATCAAGTCGAAGACGTCCACTGCTGGGCATGTCTCCATAGATCCTAACATCGATCAATCCAGTACTGTCAGTATCCAGAGGTGTTCGCACTCGAACTTCATCTAATAGTAGGTCCAACAACAGTGATTGCATTTGAGTTAACCCAATTTTTACGGAACTCCACAGCTCTAACCAATCTCGTGTAATTAGCTATTTGTTCGAGTTCTATTACACCATATTCATATTTCATCCATTTAACACGAGTTACTATTGAAGATTGTGAAACTACTATCGTCATCGTCAATTCATGTATCGGCTTCTAATGGACATTACGCATAATTTAACATTTCACGTAACATTCGTACAATTATAGTTAAATCATCTGTTACCAAATCATATGCCATTATAGTTTAAATTTTATCAGAAATTTTAGGAGTACCTTTATAATTGCACTTTGGATTTTGTGCTTTTGTCCTAAAATAAATTCTCATTCCTCTGTGTGTTTTAGTTCTTTGATAATAAATTAGTATGATCTACGTCCGATCCTACGTAGACCATGCTTTATAGATTTATGGGACACATTACAAGAGACCTATTTGCAGCAGTGGACGTCCATGGGATGAAATGATGACGTTCTATGTCATTCTACATTTCTTTGCATATTGATAGATTGACAATAAAATTGAGCAATTCTATATAAATTAATAATTATTGATTTATGATTGTTTTTTGCAGTGATTTAGTACTGATTGATTCTAGATTTGAAAGCCCTGACTCCAATAAACTTGTATAAATCAACAGAAAAACTATGATTGATTTATTTTAAAATGGTGAAAAAGAAGAGAAAGTCTTAGAAAAAGTCACATTGTTGTTTGTATCCTTAATCTATCAAATTACTAGTCGACTAATGTAATATTTGATATGTTCGCACTGTGTTGCTATTGCTTCTTAATATATATCTAACTGTTGCTATTTTCACACTCTCATAAATATACTTTGATATTTATTCGAATATACACATTTCTGCAACGTCTATACTTCGTCCACATTCATATTTTTAGTTTGCTTTCATTCTGGTTGATTCTATTGTCTCATGACTCGTCAATTGATCTCCTAAACTATTTGACGTAAAGACACAAAATTTGGTAGAGATATTGTTTCTGTCATTTAGAGGTCAGCTAAGCACGGATTTTACAGAATTCTTTCCCCAATGGGAGTTGCGCAGGTGTTACGACCAACAAAGCGTGGGAGGATAAGTAGTACGTAAAATAAGTACCGATTTATAAAATATTCTATCCTAATTCTTGAATTTGAATTAGATTTACTATTTCAGTAATATTATGTAACTTGCAACGATATACCTACTGTTTAGTTGCAGTAATCTGTGTTTAATATCGATGTCGACCTATTAAGTATAAACTACTATTAGTGTTGCGGTTAGTGTGCTTTGATGTAAACCACAATTTTCTGTTCTTAGTAAACATGTATTGGAATTATAACATCACTTTACATTTCAAATATACTTTAACTAAGTATTTGTACATTTGATTTGTCTTCATCGTGTAAATATATGTGCAACACCATACAGCTTTGTATTTAACTATATGAATCTACCTTTTTCTTAATATCTAAACTTTGTACTTATCTGTAGTTCATTCGCAGAGTGTATATTGTCATAAGATTTATAAAGTTATCTTTCTGTGATCTATAATTTTTTATAATGAATTGCAAAGATAATTTCGTAACATTAAAGAATAAAGTGGCGAGCGGTCAGAGCGTGAGACTTGGTGACTACTGAATCACTCTGTGATGACATTGTGGTGTTGTGAAAGTCTAAGTGAAAATGCATCTTGATACTGTATTGTTCTTTATGTACAGATTAATATCTGTTATAAAGCATTTTGAATATGCTTTCTAATGCTTCATTTGCGATATACAACTTTACATTCGTTGAATTCATTTCAGTTATTTCATTTGTTGTGTAAATATTCTATTTATATTTCTACAATAAACCTCGTAACAAATATGTATGAACAATCAATGTTTGCATTTTGCAACTTGCAGGGGTAGTTGGCGGCTTTAAAAAATTTAGTGTTCGTTTACATTATGTCGTTTTTTGTATAATGAAGCATCAATACGTGCAGGACGTCCACGCCATGTTAAGTGATTCACCATTCGATAAAAATCTGATGTTAGTTACTGTGTTGCTTTTGACTGCTATATAATGTTAATCAAAAATAAATTATATTAAGCTATTCTGCCTTGTTACTATTCCAATATTAACATATACTAAAAGTCAAAATTTGGAGTAGCTTTCTCTCTGAGCAGCTATGGACATTTTATAAATGTCGATTTCAACCGAAGTCAGATTCGATCTAATATTCGCACAACATAATAGTTATCTAACATTCATCGTTACATCGATTCATTTAATATCAAATATCTAGTTTTAATTAATCGCGAGATTACTCCCTTATTGTTTAGTTTTTGCGAAGGCAAGACGGCTCAGAAAGCTGCCGTCCGTAATCTAACCTCAATGTTTTTATGCTAAGGCCGTTCAACACAAAATCCTTAATAAACTACTTTATTCCAACTCTTTAAAGTTCACTTTACCTTGTGTAGCTAAAGTAACTACCAGTTTAACTTTAAAACCTACAAAAATGTCATTGCCTTAAGCCTTACGTTTTTTTTACTGGATTTTCAACTCTGCCGTAACGCAATACAGAACCCGCTTGAGGTCGTGTAATTACTCAATCTTTTATTAAACATTCGCGTGATCGACGAATGAGAGATCGCTTTGTGTATCAACTACCAGAGGTCGCTGGTAAAAAAAATGACCCTGATTTTTTCTCAGTTATGATTTTGTTCATACAAACATTTTATAATGGACTGTGGCTATACATTTTTTATCGAACATAATTATAAATTGTTTACATCTAATTTCGAGACCTCGAATGAAAATTACTTCTGCCAAGAAGTAAATAATAGTTTTAATTAAAATTCATTAATACATCACAACATGAGGTAATTGCAGTATTTGTCTAAAATCTTAGGTAATTACTTTAAATGAATCTTTTCTTACGGTTTAACTTTTTTAAATGTTACCTTAACTATATATACTTTTATGACAGTATATAATACGCTCTTAATATTAAATCAACAGACGATCCAATAATAGTGCACAGTTAATTAAAAAAAAATTTGGTACCCCAGTTACTGGTAAAAGTAATAATCTGAAAATTAACTTAAAGTTAATACTCCTTTCAAAACAAATAAATGTATATAAAATAAGTATCTTAAAGTAAATTTCCATGTCGGTCTGTGTAAGCTGACAGAAACTGGCTTCGCGCCGAAAAGTTTCTCAAGGACGTTGGAACACTTGAGACTGGTTAGCTGGTTAATTATATGAAGCCAGCGCCAGTGAAATTAGCTGCGGTGTGACCGGCACTCGCTGAAGGTGAAACGCGTTATACTGGGTGCGGGATTTACTTCAGTTTTTCACTTATCAAGTTTATATAGACACATTGTCGCCGCCCTTCTATACTATCTATTTATCAATATCATACTGTATCATAAGCTATCATTAAAAAGTTTACTTTGTTTTTCTTTTATTCGTTCCTCTCCGTACAGTAGGTCAGGGCCTTTACTTTTCCAATCATTTACCATCTTTTCTTTTATGCTAGTTATAACTCATTCCATCTTTCACTCTCTGCTCTCCTCACACACTTCTTTTCTCCTAACATTCTGCATTCCAATTCCTTCTTCCATTCCTCTCCTGAGCGAAGACCGTCGTCTCACGCGTGCTTTTTTATTTTTATCAAAAAACGACTTAACGAGCGAAACGTTCAACTGATCGTAAGTGATAAGCCTGCCCACACCTAAGTAGCGCTAGTAAGAATGACATAAACTACACTAGATTATGCCTGTCGCTTTGAGTTATAAGATACTAAGTCTTGTTACTCGAGTAATTTCACTAACTAAAACGCCCTTTAAACCGGAACACAGTCATGTTTGTATAGTATCGTTAAGCGGTCCGGCAATAGAAACTTAAACAGTAAAAAAATATTAGTGTTATAAAACTTCTATTTATAGTTTCGTTCGTCAAGTTGTTTAGGAGATTTAAGTATTTTGTTTAGATTTTATGTCACCATATTGTATTTACTAGTACTGGAAGTGACAAGTGTATTTATAATTAAAAACTTTTATCTCTCTCTGTATTAACTGGTAAATGCCAATATAGATAAATAAAATAAAAATATCTACATTAAGGCTTCACTTATTTTGTTACACATACATGATCCGATCAACGAGTCCTTGTACTTCATTGAAATCTTTTGGATTGGAACCAGTTTGAGAAGCAACAGCTGTACGCTCGAACGGACGGTTACCGTAGCTTTTTGCCCTTTTTCGATTCAACTATATTGGGTTGCTCAAGGTGTGCGGACACCTGCAAAAGCGGATGCATACTCAACAACTGCAGCACACCACAAGTAACTTTGATGCAGATAAAGCAAATTTCACTTGCTTTGTTCGTTCTAAATACCCAAAAATATCATTTACTATAAACCGTTAAATTTTTACATTAACTATAATTTTTATTAGGGCGATAGATTGTACGAGAACTATTAATATTAGTTTTCATTTCTTTCATATACTCATGATGTTAATAACATTCATAAGCATCATAAAACATCGATTTCCTGTTACGATAATATTAGAATGTCATTCGATGTTTCCGTTATTACAGAGACGTTTTCAACGCAAATGAATAAAGAAAGTTTCATATGTAATAAGTATATTGAATAAATAATTGATATTTTTTATGAGTTTATATTTGAAAGCGTATAACGGTTAAAAAGTTACTTTTACGGAAATCACCGCTAAGTTGTACACTTAATTATTAACTTTACAAACATGAACATCATATTTGATTTTGAAACAATTGTGTAGTATAACGAAGAAATGTAAGCAGTTCACTAATTTTCGTACCTTTGCGACTCGAGGTCTAGAATCCATGTTGACTAAGCATGGGCTTCATGATAAGACAGGAAAGAGTTGATGTTTGAACATTTCGGTTTCTTCGCTATGCTTCCAAACATTAGCTCCATCGCATCCGTTTTTCGAGATTTACAGTGCAAATTTCCATCGCAAGCTGTGATCATCGTATATAATAATTTCTAATAGATTATACTACGGTGTACACTGTAATCTATTAGATTGTGTAAAGTAACGGACGGACACTGGCGCCATGCCTAATACACTTCACTTTGAATTACACTTTTAAGCTCCGTGCGTCATCGTTAAAGCTATTAAACCTTTGAAAGCTACATCAGTTACTATTTCTAATGTGGTTATCTAGACTAGCACTGCTTTTATCTACTTGAAAGCTTTATTGAAACTTTGCTCGCTGAATGAAGTAAATTAATTTATACTAATATTTAAAGCATTTATTTACAATATGGAGCTAACTCTAGGTCGTAATTTCACGCGCTTCTCTGGTGATGGACAGATCTCTTTTACCGGAGACCGTCTAAGTAATTACCACCGCAGCTCTTATTTCTGCCGTTAAACACAAGTGTGTATACATTGTTGTGTTCCGTTTTGAAGGGTGTTGTAGCTAGTGAAAGCATAGAGGCAACGAGAGTTAACATCTTTTGTCTCGAGGCGACGAGCACAATGTGGTGCTGTCTATATCATCCCAACTGGCGCCACGTTGTTATAGGCAGGCTTGTATAAAAAATTATATGACAATGAGACCGAAGAGGTCGAAACTCTCATGTATATATAAATAAATATATAATTATGATCTATATTTGATTTATTATGTGAGCGTAGTAACAGTAGGTTAGACGGGATTAAAAGTCTTATCACAAAGCTCTATCACATGAGGTCTCCATATATAAGTATTGACCGCCAGTTATACGCGAGTTATCTTTAGTAATTTTTAGGTTAAATACACATGAGTATTCTGGTTTCAAAACTGACTCTCTAAACCGTCCAGCTCGGTAATCTAATCCTTCGTAAGTAATCCGGATGAAAGATTGGTGTGAAATTGATATCAAGATCGCGCTTCAGCCGCACACGGCTTGACTTCACACAATCTGACGTGAGACAAGTCTTCAGCGTAATCACGGACTGGAAGTGACCGAGTGCGATAGCTTTCGTGTTTGTTGATGGTGCAGCTGTCGTGGTTTTATCGGTAGCCACTGATAAGGATTTACTCACTGAATACACTTAAAAAATAAACTTAAGAATTGTCATGTAATTGTGATAACTTCTTTATATATATACCCAAAATGTGTATAGTTAAGTTCACACTGCACTTAATATTAATTGCATGTGATATATTGTATTGTCTCATTATCTCAATAATTTCTGTCTATATCGCAAGTTATATAAGTAAATACATTATATAGTCCATTTTGTTAGAAATTTCTGTACTTTGTTACAAATAAAAAAAAGCTTCCTTGTTTCGTCAGTTGTTTCCTTATCAATTTTAAAAACAATTAAAATTCAAGGGTAACAGTTGCGCTGAACTAATTCACAAGGAACTGTTGTTTTGTTAATACTAACATACATTTTTTTTATTTATTTGTACTTTTTGAAGAAAATTCAAAATCACCTATGAATCTGTATGGAAAATATATTTTCAGAGGTGATTTAATTATCTTACTTTTATCGTAAAAATAGGTTACAATGGTTCCGAAACTGCTAGCATATATGAGATTAGAATATGGACAAATTTTCGATTCTCCAAAAAGCAAGTTATTAGGAAATCATTGAAATAAATGTTAGTTAAATGCTAAAGTACTTGATTTATCAAAGGTTTTTATTGCTATAAAAATCGGATAGTCCAGCAGTGAACGTCCGTTAGTTGAAATTCTATTTACCTTTCGCTGATTGTCTGCATGTGTTTAAAATAAAAAAAAAATATTATGAATATCAACGGCTCAGAATAAAATACATCCACTTCAAAACTTTAAATACCATCAATGTCAACGTTTATCCATTAAATAGACATACACACATTTTTCATATTAGTTCTATATCCTTTGCATTTACAATTCTGAACGTAGACGTCACAGATAATAAATATTCATGTTAAATAACAGCATGTTATAACGTTAATTAAACTGCTAATTGTCACTATAAATAATCACGAATGTAAACCTCATAGTGCAGTACATCGTTCTTTCTTTATGACGAATATATTTGACATGAACGGCGAAGTGATTGATTACCGCGTCCATACCGTAAGGTCCATCATTTACATTTATACGAACAATAATGACAGTGTCAATGTCAACATTATCAACGCGAGTGTAAACACTTTCATTGAGGTAAAACAAGGTCATGAATAATTTATGAGAAGCTATTTAGCATTCGCACCTCGTGTACTATCGACACCTTTCGTGTACTCCAACAGTAACGATTCATTTACACTGCCTATGTAATTTTCCGAAGAAATTTTGTTTGTAATATATATTATATAATTTCCTATATAATATCCATTACACAAACATTTTAATTAGCAAATTTTATATATCTTCAGTTTATTTATTCTGATTGTTATTCGTTCCTAATGTGTCTCAGTGTTCTAGGGTTAATGTTAATTGTTCAGTCTTTTCATTCATGTTCTCTATTTACTAGTGAAAATTCATATTGGCTTTGCTGTATTATAAACGAATATTTCTTCGAATAACTCAATTCTTTTTGCCTATAAATATCACATGTAAGGAAACATAATTCTAGTATTCTGATATAGTTTTCTAGATGACAATATTGTGATAAATCAATACAAACACATAAAACAATAAGCATTTGATCCATTCTAAGATAATGATGAAAATTCCTTTATTATAATTATACTGTTGTATAAATTCTGTATGTAATTGTTTACATATTTTATACAACAAAATTGTGTAATATTTGATAGCGGCTCCAAAGTATGTGCTGTCGATAGTTAATCACCGATATCTGATTGATTAGAAATGTACCTGGTGAAAGTTATAACATGTGTATTTGTAGTGATGCCTGCTGGGCTGTCGGTGACCAGTTTTTGCATCGAGATCCGCGAATGTACATGAAAGGGGTACTATCTCGTAAGCCACTAAGTCGGTACACGGAAAAAAGATGTCGCGCATATTTGTTTTGCGTTGGTAATAGATGTCGATAAGACCACTCGATTCGCGTAGAAAGTCTTTTACATTTCTCTACAGTCTATGAATATTTAAATAGCTTTAAACATCTATCATTTTTATCTAACTTAACATACACGAAACAGTTTCTGATTCTATTATTAGAGGTGCTTATTATAAATAACACGAAAACCATAGGCATAACAAATGACAAAAAACCACCGGCTTGTTCGTGAAAGTACGTTACGAACGGGTTTTTGTTGCGGACATAAAAAACCTACATGATTTTTCATATTCTGTTCCGAAATCCTATACTCAGTGGCCACTGATGTGTTTAAAGTTCATTTAACGCGTGTAACAAAACACTACTCCGGCCTTCGTCGCCTTTGTAGAAAGTGTGCGGTTTGAAGCTAACCAAACAAAATCGACTTAAGTTTATAATTTGCCAGATAGCTTCAATACTGTATTCGTATATTGACCACATTCATGATGTATATGAAAAATAATAAAGTTAAGTATCAATTTTTTTATGATACAAAGCACCAAATTGTTGATATCGCCTTAAAACGTTTCGTTACCCCAGTATTTTCACTTGCTACATCACCCTTCAAATTGGCAACACTAGTAGCTGTGGCACTTCTAGTAAGCATTGCTTAATTCTTCTTTTATATTTCAATAATACAATTTCCTACACGAACAAAGGAAAGGTAAATACCCTTTGTCTGAATTGTCTAATTTTTTTAAATGTTATAGTTTTTACTAACTTTTTTATAATGGAAGCTCTGCTGAGACTTGACTTCATGATAAGTAATCCGACGACCATGGGAACTTGTGTTTCAAGCTTGATTCAGCATACTATCTTCTTACATTTCGTAAAAAGGGATATATCACTTCGATATGATGAAGAATTAATTTATAAAAAAAATCGATTTTTTTAATTAAAATTTACTAAGAGAGACTGTTTCTTTCAGGCGAAATAATATTCTGAAATGAAATAAAGCTTATATGAGCGATCCTAAGTTAAAAACTAAATCAGACATTTTCTCAAAGATTATTGCAAATTGCTTATACAGATTTTTACTGCTGTCTTTTGTATAATTTAAGAATAACGTTACTTAAACGTTTGAATGCTTACACTAGCTTCTTATATAATCATAATCATTTGAAATTACGTAAAAAAAGTGATGCGGAAAGGTTGTTTATTTAAACTTGTCTCATTAGGACATCTCTTGAAATTTCAATTAGGCTCGTTAAAAATTACTTCATGCACGGTCAAGTCAAACGTTTGTTCAAGGCATTTAAAAGGTTCGCAACTGATAGCTTGTATGTTATGTAAATTTTATTAAGGTTGGCTTTATGAAATCTCTAAGCCACATCACAGTATATTAAATGTGAAAGATAGTAAACATTTTTGTATATATACTATATCTAAGTAATGTGATATAAAGTTAAACTTGTTGACATCTTTGAGCTCGGCCTTTGATTGGCAATGAGCGTCTTCCGAATAATATTGTTACGTACAGTTACACTTGGCAGGTTTTCTGTTTCTGGAGACAGACGATACCTATCTCCATATATAACAGATGTTGCCAAACAGTAATGTAAAATTGTTCGAGATTGAAAAAAGCAGTGCACTACTTTCATTTAAGAAAGTACACTGAAGCTAGTAAAAATTATATGAAGAGTCTTAACAGCGATGTGTGACGAGCACGAGGTGATGGGGATATAGAAGTCCCTAATAGCTCCTAGCATAATCTCATTAATATGAGCAGAATTTTCACATACAAGTAAACGTCTTGCATTTATGGTTGAAGAAAAATTTATATATAGTAATAAGTTTTGTAGTTAACAAACAAGATCCGACTTATTTTGCTAACCTAAACATCCCTCGCAAATACGTGGTTTCGATTACCGGTATTTCATATCCGCTAGTTATCTCTCCCCCTTTTTAAAGCATATAATGTAATGTAATGATTTATATTACTTGTTCTTATATCGGACTATCATTAGCCTAATTTATCCTTCGTGATTATAGGTTGCCACAAGGCAAATTCGTCAGACCGATGTACAAGAGTATAAATGTATGTAAGAGAATGAAGTACGTTCCAAACTTTATTACAACTTTGCTTTGCAAAAAAAGGTGAAAAAGAAATACGAAAACTGTTTTTTTTTTTTTATTTATACAGTTTTTTTATTCCTTAGTGTTTTAAGTACTACTGTTACTATAAGAAATGAACTTCAAAGTTATGTAACATACAATTTTCCTTGTAATATATCAATCTTTTTAACTAACCTTCTGCGAAAATTGAACCTATTAACGTAGGCGGAATTTAACGGGTTATCTTTTAACTGCTAACTTTAAAAGTTATTCGATCCAATGGAACCATGCTTTCGATTTTCTATTATTGCCAGTGCCATAAGTATTTATTGTGGTTTCATTGCATAATACCTAATATCTATTACTTCCTATCGATATTGACGTTGCGTATATCTATTAGTTTATAAAATATAGGTTATAGTGTGGTTTATACAATTAAAAAAGATATATTTCATATGAAGTTGTTAATTTTTTTTCAATTATTATATGGGATAATGGTTGACAAAAGTTAAAGAATGTAAGAACAGTTGGCAACATTAATAAAATTATCAATTATCAAATTAATAGGCGGACCGGAAAGTAATGTCGTTTCTGCGCATGCCAATACTTGATTGTCATTTGTCAGCTCATTGTTTTGTTCAGAGGCGTACCAAAGACATTGTGAGGTTATAGTGATTTCTTTACTTATAGACAATTGAATTACAATTTTTTTTTGTAATTTTGGGTAAAATGGCCAGCCAAATACCAGAAGAGGTACACATCCGGCATTGCATGCTCTTTGAGTTTCGCAAGGGAAATAACGCAACAGTTGCTACCAAAAACATTTGCGATGTTTATCCAAATGCACTGGACATTCGTAAATGCCAAAGGTGGTTTTCCAAGTTCAAATCGGGTAATTTTGATCTTTCCGACTCGTATCGATCAGGAAGACCATCAGCGTTAGACAACGACGTGTTAAGGGCGGAAGTGGAAGCAAATCCGTGTCAGACGATCGAGGAATTGTCAAACAGTCTCAACAAACCTTGGTCGACCATCCAAGAACATTTGAAGCAGATTGGAAAAGTAAGCAGAGCAGGTGTTTGGGTCCCGCATAATCTGTCCGAACAGAATAAGGCTAACCGATCAATCACATGCAACTTATTGCTTCAACGACACAACACAGAAGCGTTTTTTGATCGCTTGATCACAGGAGATGAGAAATGGGTCCTGTATGATAACCCAAAACGCAAAAGGCAGTGGCTCTCTCCAAATGAAATCCCTCGGAGTACTGCTAAGCCAGGTTTACACCCCAAAAAAGCGCTTTTGTGTGTTTGGTGGAGTATTCGCGGCATTGTTCATTTTGAATTACTGAAACCTGGAGAAACTGTTACTGCAGACCTCTACAGCGAACAATTGCAGCGAGTCAATCAATCTTTAATTGAAAAGTGGCCAGCGATTGTCAACCGAAAAGGCGTCATTCTCCAACATGACAATGCAAGACCGCACTGCGCAAGGCGAACTCTAGAAAAAATTAATGAATTGGGGTGGGAGGTGCTGCCTCATCCACCATATTCGCCCGATGTTGCACCATCGGATTTCCACTTATTCCGAGCGCTGCAACACTTTTTAAGTGGCAAAACATTTGCAAATTTGGATGATATCCAAAATGCCATCTCTAGATATTTTGCCGAAAAACCAATTAATTTTTATCGATCAGGGATTGAAAATTTACTCACTAGATGGCAAAAGGTTATTGACAATGATGGGGAATACATCATTGATTAAAAATAAAGACTCGTTAAAAATGTATGTTTGTATTTAGCGTAAGAAAACGACATTAATTTCCGGTCCCCCTAATATATCTTCGCTTTTACTAGTACATAGTATACGGCAATAGACAAATGGATATTTTAATAGTTTATATATTATGTGGTTCTAACGTATCGCACTACTACTAACTATGGTGTACTTTCACAACTATGTGATGACTATGATGAAATATTTTTAAACAACAGTAATAAAAAAAAAAAAGGTTCTCTATTAAAAATTATCAATGATATTTTTAATACATTCGACAATGAATTGCTTGAAGAATCTTGTATAACAATTAAATCAATAATATTTATTTTAAAGTGACAAGTATGAACCTTCTGTATGACAGGGTTTGCAGGAATATGTTAGGAACCTTGAGCACGATAAGTAAATTTTCAAAGCTTTTGAAATTCAAACTAGTAAATATCTATAAATTTAAAAGTTCTAAAATTAACGCGAAATACGTTTTAAGTATGAATAAATGAAACGTTTTAATAAACAAATTTATAAATTACATCGAGTCGTAGTTAGGTAATTCATCTGAGTTGCTACTAATTATGGGTAATAAAGTGCACGGTTAGGGTGCACGATGATTAATAGCACTTCAAACGGCGATCCCCGTTATGTTATTCGATGAATTAAAAATATCGATTTACGTACAAACGCAGCATCATTTTCGTGCACAAGAATAGCCTCTGTTGGATCTCCGTATTGTATTCAAACAATTACGTTTAAAATACGGGGGTTGCATTTATGAAATAGCCTGAGGGTCGATACATATCTGTGTTTAATAAATTTTGTCTGAAATTTTACGTATCGTCGTTCTTTTGGACTGTTGAGCTGTTTCCTTTTTCTTCCGCTAAACAGTGAGTTCCGGTTTGCTGGACGCTTTAGTTACAGAAATTACAAACATCATCTGGTAATGAAGCGTAACATCGTACATCATCATCAACAGCCGATAAGCGTCTACTGAGGATATCGATCTCCTCTAAAGACGGGGAACGTAGGATCGGTCCTATGTTACCCGTATCCGGCGATTTGTCACGACTTTCAACACATTGTCGGTAAACTTTTTGAGAAGTCTTTTAGAACTGCTCATTTTACTGCCTATTGCCTTTAGTCCATCAAGCGATGTGTCCTGCCGATTGCCTCTTAAATGTCGTCTAATACGGTGAACAATATACGATCATAACCACCACCAGATTGCTATGTGCAGACGTACTATATGGTGAAAGTTCCTCTGTTTGTGTCGTCGCTTCGTCTAATAAATGAAATAACCTTATAATGAATAACCTTATATTTTTCTGTATAATAAACTTTATTAAGTTTTCAAATTTTAATCATCATCAACCGCCTGACATCCGCTGCTGAATATAGGTCTATTATAAAGATTAACATAATATATAGATAGCTAAAGTAACGCTAAGCTTCCTCAACGTTCTACTCAAATTATTGGTCAGAAACGTTGTTAGTTTCTAAAAAAGACTTCTTTCCTAATTTATTATTAAGTAGCTGCTTCTAATTACTTAAATTGGTTCGTTATTTAGTGATGCTTTCACTTTCATCTAAAGTTTGTCTATCAACGATTTGTAGGTCGCATCCAAACTCGACTGACATTATAGAAACCTGTTTTTTAGATAGACGTACAATTATAATTTTTATATCGTCATTTGAACTTTACGAGTACTATCACTATATTAGTAACCTGTCCTTTTTACATATACCTGTTTCGTCTATAATCTTAGTTATCATTTTTTTTAAAGACAGTTTTTATCATTTGAATTTCAAAAGAGATATAAAGCTATAAATTAGATAATCTCAAACAGTTAGATTTTAGGAACATTCGGTATACTTAACTCCGATCAAACAATCGACTCGTGAATGGAGCTTTGTTTGTCCATCTGTTCTCTAACATTACGATAGAAAATTTAACGTTGGACAGATGCTGTTTCAATGCCCTCTACACAACTGTAGAGCCCACCGTATAATTTTACGTCCAAAATTGTCGATACGACCTCTATCCAATTACAAGTCATTCGGATTTAACATCAAACTATCGATCGATATACAACGTTATTGTAGTTAACAAGGCAATCGTATGCCTTATAACCTTCGAGGAACTTCTACTTGAAGAAGAGCAAAAGTTATGTTTCACAGAAAGAGCTGACTTGATTTCCTTCCTTAACATCTTGTGTATAATATTATAACTCGAAACAGATTCTGGTAAAACAACACCGATTCTTAACAAGGATGATTCAAGAGAATTGAAAAAAAGGTCAATTTTAATATTTTTACTGGTGGTGGCTGACTGTTGTTACAGACCTTTTAAGAATCATCGCAACTACTATATCTGACACAACAATAGTTTACAAACATTACTGGGTTCAGATATAAAAGGCGTTGTAGCTAAATGAAATTACTCCAGTAACAAGACGTAGTATCTTATATATTGTATACCATCCAAACTAGCATCACTTTAACAGAAGGACAGGAGTATCATTAACCATCAGGCAAACGGAGATGGTTGGGTTACTAGCTGACGGATATATACGTTAGGAATTAACTAACTAGCTTTCGGATCTGATAATTAATAAAATTGAAGACTTAATTCTCTCACAGACTCATTAAAAGATTTCAAGATTGAGTTCATTCTGTATAGACAGTACTGGATTATGACATCAGGATATCTCCTCTTACCTCATTTTACGAATCACTCTACGTACCGTAAAGTCCTCCATACCTTAGGTTATAATTACATAAATATTAACGTTATCACATCTTCATATTCCTATCATTATTTCTTAACATTTCCTTTGTTCGTTTACTTATAAACAATAGGAGGTTACCGAACCCATCACGCAATATAAACCTTTGTTTAATACCACATACCGTTCGCAGAAGAATCTAGTGCATTGCCCCAGTTAAAGTAATCGCTCTATCAAGGTTCCGCAGTATTAATTATGCTTTTATTTAATTACTTCATCTAAATTGCGTGCATTATGGCACCATCCGGCTTTCTCGAGCTGAGCGTTGTTATATCACTTCTAGCTTGGTAAAGATGCTTTTAAGATATGGTTAATTCTAAACAATGGAGGCTTCAATCTGATTTTAATTTCATTCAATTGAATAACTCACCGCGCCGCTATTGAAGTTTCATTATAATTATACTTTCGAATATATTATATCGTAGCAACTGATATTGATCCCGATCACTAAAGGCCTCCTTAATTATTAACTACAAATTTTTTTTCGCCAAAACGATTAACTTAACCATTTTAATAAAGGCCCTGACCCATTGGTGTAGAGATCTTTTGGGGAGGACTATGTCCAGCTGTAGACGTCTATCGGCTGATGATGACGATGAACCATTACGATTTGTCATTGTCAGTATTTGTTCATGTTTAATAATGTATGTACATTTTCTACCCAATTAGCGATAATATTTCACAATATTTTAGGTCTGTAAATTTTGAGCATAAAACACGTAAATATTCAATTAATTAACCAGTAGCACTTAATAGGGTTTTACCTGTAATAAGTGCTTATTGTCCTGAAATTGCTGGGGACTTTTTATATAAGGAGGAAATAAACAAAGTTGATCATTTATCGTGTTCACTTCATAACAATTGAAGACGAGGTCAAAGAGAGTATATCACTGTGCTTGATAATATTTTTATTAGATCATATTACTAAAAAAACTATCTTAAAGCCCCTATGTAAACAAAGATATCTTAAACGATTTATTAGCGTGGCGAGATAATGAGTTTTTTTACACTTAAATTTCAATCCAAACCGAACTCTGCCGTTGTATGCGGGTGGGTGAGGGCGGATGTTTAGTCTCATCCGTAACTTATATCTCATGGTTGTTAAAAAGTACAGAGTAGTGTATTCATAGAGAATTCATACTGTACTGTGTTTTTACACTAACCACGTTGCATAATAATACTTTATAATAATTATAATTGCGATCATTATTATCGACTAATGATGATAATAATAATAATTATATGTCAATCTGGTTAAATCATAAATTTACTAGTAGCAGGTGTGCAAACTATGTACCAGTTTTAAGGGCGTTGTAGCTAGTAAAATTACTGGGATAGAGAGACAACATTTTACATTTAAAGGCGACGAGCAGAATGTGGTGCTCTGAACATCATCGTAACCAGCGCCACATTGTCATAGGCAGAGGTACCATACCATAAAGTACTATGTTACCATAAGGTAAAGAAATTATTCAATTCCATACTTCGATTATTATTCACCTTCATTAATACTAGTTAATTATTTGTGTACATTTTCATAATATATTTAATCAGTTTTACATTGTTTTCAAACCATTGATTTTTAAGATCAGTGGTACAAAGAAACCTACTTAATTATTCCAAATGGCCCTGCTTGAGAAAATATAGTAAAATACATATAAATATCATTATAACACAAACATTAAATAAACTTTGACCTAAATGTCTTCTGTACGGTAATATTAGGGTAAAATTGTCCATCATCGTAAAAACATTACCAAGTCTTGTTTTAAGTACTTTAAGAGATCAATTATACCGACTATTATTTTTTTTTTTTCATTCCAACTACTCTATGCAATTTAGTATCGCATTTCCGTCCTTGGTATATTCATTAGGGGTGGGTTAGTCGACCCCGGCAGCTGGGTCGAATAAACAAAAATGTTGAACGGGGGAATAGTTTTCAAATAAATATGTTTATATGTAATAGGTACATATTATACCCAACTATGTGTTATCATTATGACGACATAAAAAGTTACATATAAATTGGTGTTTTTGATAAAAATCGTGACTGGTTTGTAGTAATAAAAATGTCCTATAAATATAAGATTATTTCATCAGCATTCATGATCATTGGATATAAACACTACCTTAAAGATCTCCACATCGATAGGTCCAGTCGAGTATGTGACAACGAAACTGATATTAATGATAGTTAAAATAGTTACAATCATCGTAATATACAGAAAATAATATACCATAGAAGTGTTTACTTATTTAACTTGATATGCATTTTCTATAATTATATATATGTATATATACATACATACATATATATCACGCCTCGTTCCCAGTGGGGTAGGCAGAGACCAACTCTCTCCACCTGCTACGATCCTGGCACACCTCTCTCGCTTCCTCCACTTTCATAAGCGTCTTCATGCACGCTCGTCGGTTGCGTGTGCTTTTGATCCGGCCTTTCTTTAGGACATCTCCGATTTGATCGGAATATGTCCGCATATATAATATATAATCATGAATTTTATAATACCAATGCTGTGAATAACCAGGGAACTAACTAATAAACATAACGTCATTCTCAGATAAGTGTTACTAGGAAATCATGACTTGAACAAGAAACAGTCATAAGGACCAGCGGTCGTCAAACTTTTTTACTTCGGGCAATAGTTAATTCAGAATATTAAGTCCCGTCGTCCACTGGTAGAATTTTTCTGTATTAAATATATTTAAAAATGTATTGTTATCTAAAAAGCATATATAATGTATATTATAGTAAATAAGAAAACAAAATACACAATTTTGTTTCAATGCATCTTAAAACAACGTGATAAGTATACACCAATTAGTCCTTCCATAGACATTCCATGGTGGGGATTTGTATATTTAAATGCGTTTTCTATACAAGAGAAACAAAAGATTATTAACAAAGTTGTGTACCCCTTGTTACTGTAATACGTGGAATCGTAGGAAGGGTGACAATAAATCGTCTACAATGTATAAGCTGAGCGCGATTACGTACTTTGTTTATATTTCCCATAGACTTTTACTTGCACATTTAATGTAGTCTGTTACTAACATAAAGTATTATATAAATATGCAAATAAAAATACATTTTGTACTAAAATACATACAATTTGTACTAAAATAGTTAACACCTTTATTATATGCTAGAAGGCTCTCCAAACAGTTTCGTTTTGTAATACTTTTGGACGCTGTCAGCGGAATACCGATACGTTTGGAAACCTTTGGGGAAGGCCTATGTCTTCCCTTGGATATCTGTGGACAGATGATCATAATGCAAATTAGTTTTCAATTAAAGAAACCAAAATTTTACCTCCGTTGAAACGATTATGCTGTTAACATTTTCCTCTATTTTATATAAACTACCTTGACCTGCTGTACTTTTCGATTTCAACACGTAATAATACTTTTATCGTTACTTTTCTTAAAAACCCACCAAATATTTACATTTGATATTTAACAAATGTTTACCACCGTTCTCTTAGTGTCAAGTATCATACAATTAAACCCAGCGTTCATGTCTACTTCTATAAAAGAAATCATCAATATCAAACCTCGTTACATCAATAAGTTATACACATAAATTTATATTTCATAGGTTTCCAAAAGATATATATATATATATATATATAATATAGGGGGACCGGAAAGTAATGTCGTTTCTGCGCATGCCAATACTTGATTGTCATTTGTCAGCTCATTGTTTTGTTCAGAGGCGTACCATAGACATTGTGAGGTTATAGTGATTTCTTTACTTATAGACAATTGAATTACAATTTTTTTTTGTAATTTTGGGTAAAATGGCCAGCCAAATACCAGAAGAGGTACACATCCGGCATTGCATGCTCTTTGAGTTTCGCAAGGGAAATAACGCAACAGTTGCTACCAAAAACATTTGCGATGTTTATCCAAATGCACTGGACATTCGTAAATGCCAAAGGTGGTTTTCCAAGTTCAAATCGGGTAATTTTGATCTTTCCGACTCGTATCGATCAGGAAGACCATCAGCGTTAGACAACGACGTGTTAAGGGCGGAAGTGGAAGCAAATCCGTGTCAGACGATCGAGGAATTGTCAAACAGTCTCAACAAACCTTGGTCGACCATCCAAGAACATTTGAAGCAGATTGGAAAAGTAAGCAGAGCAGGTGTTTGGGTCCCGCATAATCTGTCCGAACAGAATACGGCTAACCGATCAATCACATGCAACTTATTGCTTCAACGACACAACACAGAAGCGTTTTTTGATCGCTTGATCACAGGAGATGAGAAATGGGTCCTGTATGATAACCCAAAACGCAAAAGGCAGTGGCTCTCTCCAAATGAAATCCCTCGGAGTACTGCTAAGCCAGGTTTACACCCCAAAAAAGCGCTTTTGTGTGTTTGGTGGAGTATTCGCGGCATTGTTCATTTTGAATTACTGAAACCTGGAGAAACTGTTACTGCAGACCTCTACAGCGAACAATTGCAGCGAGTCAATCAATCTTTAATTGAAAAGTGGCCAGCGATTGTCAACCGAAAAGGCGTCATTCTCCAACATGACAATGCAAGACCGCACTGCGCAAGGCGAACTCTAGAAAAAATTAATGAATTGGGGTGGGAGGTGCTGCCTCATCCACCATATTCGCCCGATGTTGCACCATCGGATTTCCACTTATTCCGAGCGCTGCAACACTTTTTAAATGGCAAAACATTTGCAAATTTGGATGATATCCAAAATGCCATCTCTAGATATTTTGCCGAAAAACCAATTAATTTTTATCGATCAGGGATTGAAAATTTACTCACTAGATGGCAAAAGGTTATTGACAATGATGGGGAATACATCATTGATTAAAAATAAAGACTCGTTAAAAATGTATGTGTTTGTATTTAGCGTAAGAAAACGACATTACTTTCCGGTCCCCCTAATATTATTAATATTCAAATAATATATATATATACCGCGGATCGTTAATGTTTATCTAAAATTTCCTATTCGACCTTGTAACACTGCTTTCCTCGGTCATTAGTTTCTTGTTTGGCTAATATGTTTTCTCTCGTGTCGATCACACCTACTGAGCTTTTCTTTTCTCACCATACTTTGCTCGACAAGTTAAATTAGCTTATACAATTAACAAGTCAGCGTCAAGCGGGTCAACAGTTTCGGTAGCCTTGATTCATGTTAACAAAATGTTGACATTTTATTTACATAAATGATATATGATTATAGCAAACGCGTTGATCAATACCGGCCGTCGTATCTTAATGAAAATAATATTAGTAGGCTAATGGTGTTAAGAAACTGTAACACTTAGTTTAATGCTAATAAATATTTTACAAATGTTTCCTATCGATCTTAATATGAAAGGAGAAATTAATTCTTAACTAATCTTGTTCTAATAACCCTTTATATTTATTTAATAAAAAAGAAAACTTTTAAAGCAAAAGAGGATACATTTTGTCCAACAGATGTAAGCATCTTGATAAACGGAATAGTAGAGGCAAGCAAAAGTATATATTGATGGATTGTATGATAGAGTACAAACGTGTAAGGAATGGAATACCCGTTCTCTTCCCTCATAGCACTATCCAATTCTTCAACTTTTCCACATCCAATATCTTCTCAACTTTCTCCTCCCCCTCATACATACTACTTTATCTACATATATATGTATATATTTAATTTTTATTGTTTTAGCTCGCGGATGCCAGATCCGCGAGCCCTGAGTCCGATGAAGCCGCTATGGTTGTCAATAAAACTGCGGCGAAAACATCATTATAAAAAAAAGGAATGGAATAAGATTTGTTTTGCCTACCCTATATTAAGAACAGATAGATAACATTTAGTAAAGATTTTCTTGGCAAAATCATTGTTGTGGTAACAGGATTTTATTAATAATCCTTTTTATAACAAGGTCTTCTATTAATTTTAGTTAACATTATGTATTGTCTTCAATTAATGTCTAATACCGTTAATTTCTATGTTTTTAAGTTACTTTGTAACTAAATTTGCTTTCAACGAACAGCAATATCAGCGGTATTTAGTTAACCTTTATGTAATACAACGGTGTGTCCACGGAGTAATGGAAACATCGATCAAAGTTAAACAACTCGTACTTATGATTTCTATATAGACATCATCCACACATACATCGACAATTTCTCAAAGAAATGCATTTGGCCTTAATTTCTCTTGCTAGATTAAGTGCCGTGCAGTGCGAAGGTTTATTGACCATTTATTAATAATTTACAGTACAGTATTATCTAAAATCACATACTAATCAAATTAAGCGCGATAAGTTTAGAAATATGGTTACGTTACGCTTTGATCGTGACATCCGCTATAGATAACATTAGCTTGTCTTTCGAATCGTCATTGAGGAATGTTTACTATTGCAGTAACCAAACTGTTTTGCCTACTGTTTACTGTTATAGCTAAGTATTTTCCCGATAGGATGAATTATTATCTTCTAGAGGAAGACAGACATTCACGGCACGAGAAAATCTAAATTACAAGATGAGAACATCGCTAAGAAGAAAACTGCTTTACTATTTGAAACAAATGAAATGAATTTATTTGATACTATTGTGTCCAGTAGGGTAGCTCGCTGGCCTAATGGTTAGTGTGTGGCCTTCGTTCCGAAGGGCGTGGGTTCGAACCTCTGCATGTACCAATAACTTTAATATTTAAGTTGTGTACATTTGTGAACAGACGGTGTAGAAAACATCGTGAGGAGGAAACCGGCACATGAATTAGAATTATTTCTAAAGTGTGTGTGAAGTCACCAACCCGCATTGGGCCCGCGTGGTGCCCTCGTATCCTCATATTGAAGGTAGCCTGTGCTCCAACAGTGGAGAGGTAAATTGGCTGTTATAGATTGTGTCCATAACACTAATATAATGCTACGAAATTTATTGAAGTCTGTTTAATTTTTGTTGTACTTTGTAAAATGGACATTTTCAATTCATTAATTCTTTGTATTTTATACTTATTCAAATTTATGTAAATTTGTACACGTCCTTATTCATTCTAGTCGCGCAGAATGTTAACGTTGTTTGCACATACAATTATTTCTCCGTAAGACGATAAATTTTGAATGCCAAATACAGACACTACTGTTGCATAAACGTTATATTATATGTACAACAGTGACGTCATCACTTTTTGTATTACTCATTTTACATACATATGTAAGCCATCTTTATATTATCATATTACATTAATTGTATATGTTAACATTTTATATATCTTATTGATTGGAATACGCCTGTGCTTCTAATTTGGTACGCCTTTCCTTTTATAAACATCATCATCATTATCAGCCAACAGACTTCCACTGCTGGACATAGCCCTCCCCCAAAGATCTCCACATCGACCAATCCTACTCTGCCGACCTCCAGCTACTTCCCTCAACCTTCACCAGATCGTCGGACCACCTGGTAGGGGGCCGGCCCACACTACGTCTTCCGGTACGCATTCGCCATTCGATGACTTTAGTGCCCCATTGGCTGTCAATCCTTCGAGCGATGGGTCCTGCCCATTACCACTTGAACCTAGCAATCTTTTGGACTATGTCGGTGATCATAGTTCTCCTACGGATTTCCTCATTTCTGCGGTGATCATGCAGGGAAACCCCGAGCATAGCCCTTTCCATGGTAATGGTTAAATACTGTAGTGGACTGGTATCAATATTATGCATTCACATTTTTTGACGTTTGTCAAAACACCACCAAAGAACTATATCGATTGCACCTAGATTTTTTTTGAATTTACCATGAACATAATCAGGCTGTGGATAGAAGTGTGCCTATCTAAAGTATTCAGATTTTCTTATATTAACAGCGGATACATAGATAGCAATAATATTATAACTTAAGATTTTCACAATATTCCCCACCTGGCGGGTTTGAAAAATCCCCACCAATAACTAAATTTAATAACCCCGAAATCGTAGTACCATACTCCTGGTATTACAAAACTAAAAATATCAACTTTATCACCAGGAACACCAACAATATGCCACAAATCTTACTGTACCATGATGTCATCGTTCTCATAGGGAAATTGCGACTGTCTCTAACATCAGCGGGCATTATATCGATAACATAATTGCACCATTACTCAAAGCTGAAAGTTGTTCGATACGAAACAGTAAAAAGACTTTCTATACATTTATTCAATTCTTTACAGCCGTCAAGTTTCTAATTAACTGAAATCAAATAGTTGCAATCAATGCGCGCGCGCACCAGTAGACCAGTTATTCAAATCGCTCCCGGGGCTGCCATTACTCCGCTCTTGTTATATGAATTAATATTCATTTTAAATAGGCCAATGACATTTGATACGTAAACCAAGATCTATGGTCGCGAAATTAATTGGACCTGATGACTCATGTTAGTGTGATCTCATGATAAAAGCTTTCGCAGGTGCTATTTACAAATAAACGGGTTACATCTATTGTACATTTGAATCTTTATTGAAACAATTGCTGTGATTGTTTATTACAACAATTACATTACTTAATTAACACCGTTATGTTAAACTATTTTTTTTTTATAATATCACGCCTTTTTCCCAGTAGGGGTAGGCAGAGGTCAATAAACACCCACTTTTCGCCAAATGTGGTCAGATTAGGTCCCATGTAACAGGGGGCGAGCCAATTGCCACTTTTATTGGGACCACCACACGCACACAAAGTAGATATCAGTGTGCGGGTTTCCTCACGATGTTTTCCTTCACCGTTTGTATCTCGCTGTTGTAAGTTAAGTTCACAAATGTACATACTTAAATATTAAGTCATTGGTACATGCCGAGGTTCGAACCCGCGACCTTCGGAATGAAAGCCGCACGCTCTAACCATTAGGCCAGCGAGCTACCTAATTAATAAGCGATTAAACAATCAATATTGCCTTATTTAGAATGTATTAGATTTTACTGTCCGAGGACCAAAATTACCTTTCTCGGCAGTTTTTCATCTACTTACTCTTTATTGTTTATAATATTAACATTATGCTTTCCAAAACGGATTGCCTTAATGATTTAATGCTTTAGCTAATTAGTTTAAAAATCTCTGAATGAGAATTCCCATTTCAATTATAAGTTTGTTACAAGACCAGCGTCTTATTTCACAATGTGGTGCTGTGTGTATGTAATATATCATCGTGACTACTTGTCTGGTCGTCTCAACGCTTTCAAATATATTGTACTATTTACCATACACTTAAATGCATTAAGATCTTTCATTCGGCTTATCGACTTGTAGATTACGTATCGCAATTACACTGTCATGAAGCTAGCGAACTTGTTCGCATGTCGGACATCCCGTAGCCTATTAAATGGCTCAATTTGTCTTCACCATCGCAACTCCGCGATTAAGATCCACGTTTTCGCCCACTCACAACCTGAGGAAATGCTAAATCTCTGAAATTGAAACCACTGTCGGGTCTAGAATACGACTTCCGTCATGTTTAATGTAATTGGAGAAATATGTATGTAGGCCTTAAAATTAAGCTCGGATAGATGTATGGTGGGAGTTAAAATGACTTCGAAATTACCTACTGGATGTTATGTATTGCGAAACATTAAAATGATTAACGACAACAGAAAGGACATAATTTAAACTTATAACTACAAATACAAATGGCATTGAAATAGCCGTCTATTTATAAAAGTAAGCATATTTAATATCAGTTACACCTTGCATTAAGAATTCATAATTTTATATCAAAAGTAGCATTGGTTATAAATAAATTCAGATCAGTTTTTAAACCTCCCAGACTAGATATACTAAATGGATAGCAAATAGCATACAAGTTAATATTGCTTCGTCAGGCAACCATTCATCATGTGCCAATAGGGCACGTCAATTCTAAACCTAAACCCTTTGATCGTTTCGATGTATAAGTATACGTATTAAACCCACACGTGGGACTGCGAGCGTGGTCGCGAAGATCGTAAATGCATTAGTGAATCGCGTGGGTGTTAGCTGATTGAACGTAATTTTACTTTTAGACAAGGTGAACAACCCGTCTCGTATACGAAATGTTATTGGCCCGAATCTGAGATTGCTGGGTTCCGTTGCTGTGTTTCAGTGACCTCTGATTGATCCTGCTTTAAGTGCCCTTATGGCCTACTTTATGTTAACATCTCTTTTATTCGATATTTATTGAATGTTATTTTGATGTTATATAATACAATTTCATATTGTCTCATTTCCATATAGCCTCAATTCTTGTGGGATTATTTTAAACTTAAAGGAATTTATATATTATCTTTTTGGTAATTCTACCTGTTTCTTTGTTCTATGGACATTTAATATGACCGCACAAATTTATTTAGTGATAAGGTAAATATCAAATTAAATTCTTTCGAAATTCCGCGTGATATGTTTAAAGTGTAAGTGTATAATGATAATACGTAAATAATTGCTTCAAAACACTTATCATTAAATAAAGGTACTTTTGAATATCATTTATCTAAATTTTAATCTTGTAGAATCCGTTTCAACTGTAGTATAATTTGTTCTTCATCCGTTGTGCAACAATTATCTTCGTCTCCGTAAACCCAAATTGCTTCTCTATAAATATATATCATGGCATTGTTTTCAAAAACACATGCTTGAGGTTAAACATAAATGTGTTCACAATAGGGTTGTCAATAATATTTTAACTCATCATGACTTACTGAGTGACAATTTTAGACCGTTTCATTTACATTAATTGTGTTATGACACTTGTGATAGGTATCTGTAGCTGTAAACCGTAAAGGTCGGTGCCATCGCAGATTCTCACTCAAGTGTTATACTATTCCGGTTGAAAGAGCAAAGTATTAAAATTACTAATAATCGTTATCAGTAGTTTTATACTTATACTAAACGTCTTTTGTCTAAAAGTAATGACCACAATTTCGCATATCATCGTAAAAGTTTGGTCATTGAATCGAATAAATAAACACACTTTCAGTCTTGACTCTACCTTTAAGATTTAATGTTTTTTTTATATTATCACGCCCAGTAGGGGTAGGCATAGGTGAATAAACACCCTTTTTACGCCAGATGTGGTCAGATTAGGTCCCGTGTAACAGGGGGCGAGCCTGTTGCCACTTTATTGGGGCCACCACACGCACACAAAGATGATTACAGTGTGCGGGTTTCCTCGCGATGTTTTCCTTCACCGTTTGTATCTCGCTGTTGTAACTAAAGTTCACAAATGTACATAACTTAAATATTAAGTCGAGGTACATGACGAGGTTCGAACCCGCGACCTTCGGAATGAAAGCCGCACGCTCTAACCATTAGGTCAGCGAGCTATTATTTAAATCATTACTAATGTAAAACAAAAACTCTTATTCCTATATTTTTATTATATCATTTCATCATTCAAGAGCACCGAATAAATGATGATTTTCTGGAAATTTCCAAAATTTCAAAATCTAACTGTTGAAAGATTTATTTTACTTGTATAATATGATTATCGTCATATATGCCTTAAATGAAAAACCTTCTTCTGTCTTCGAATAAAACTATTAATTCTATTCCACAACCCTAAAAGTGGTCAATTACAATAGTTTCGTACCGGTAACACGAGCACTACAATTACCTTATATTTCTTTGTTCATTAAAATCTCGACGTCTATTTTTTAAGCGAATTGCTGTTTCTCCTTCAAACGCACGGTTACAAGGTCTCTTACTGCGCTTTAGTATCGTATCAATTTTGTATGAAATTACTGGTGACAGGTTTCCTTTATAGGAGAACTTCTAGGATGGTGGCCACGAAGCTTCTATTTTTGCCGCCAAACAGTACTGTGTTAGCCGCCTACTGTGTGCAGTGTGAATACATTAGTGAACCTACAAATTTAAACAAATGTTCTAATAAATTTTAAACACAATATATAAGCTTTGCATTCATACAATTTTGTACGCAGTTGAAGTATGCTAACGATATAATTATCATTACACAACATCGTACCATCACGACTTGCTCTATTACTTCCCCACTGCATACGCTCTTCATCATACTATCACCATTGGCATTTCACTTTCTTTAGACTATTCATCAAGCGTTCGATATGATAATTTGATGTCTGACAATGACGTATACATGATTTAAAGTAAGAGTTATTGCGTCTAATATTTTTCGTGTCCGTACGATATCGAATGTTTAATATTACTTTTGTAATTACAGTAATAGGCGTATCGTAACGTTATCGTCAATACCTACATTGCTACATAAATTCACATGAAGTTAATTTTCAAACTGGTCATAGATGTAGGAGCGCGATTGCAGAAAAAACTCTACCTGTCAAGTGTTCGGAGTCTAATACTAAAAATCCTGTATTAATGACAGTTATATATCATGTGGGTGATACCACCATCATACCATCTTAATGGATGCTAAATTAGAAGACAGCGTGTGGTGGAAGACATTGAGGAAGTCCTAAGGCTGCCGATGCGGTGGCAGAGCAGTGGTGACTGCTTCACTACTTATGTAGCCCTAGATTCGATCTATGTTTTAACCATTACACAACTAAGGCGATTTAATACAGTAAATTAAAATATAACAATATATTTACTTCTTAATACTAAATTTTAGTTATCTTTGTATTTGTATTATCTATTATTATATAAATACATGTACATCAATATATATTTTTATACATATCTATTAAGAGTTTATGAAGAACATGTATTTATTTAAGGTAATCTGTATATAATGTGTTGTTTTATTTTCGTTAAGAATGAAATATTCCTCCTCGTCTATTACAGTATCTGTCCACTTCTTAAGTTTACTGCAACAGAATGCCCATAGGAATTAAATCCGCCTTTTCTTACTTAATTTTAAGTATAATAATAAATATTCTAAATAAACAAACAATAAATACATTGATTTCCACATTTTGTTGCGTTAAATAAAACAATGCATTCCGTTGGTTAGACTCAATACTGTTACCACTCGAGTAGCAATTACTATTAAAAAAAATCACCTATCGGCTGAAACGTTATAATAACAAAAGGAAACAACTACATTTTCATATAAACAAAGCAGCACTTTGAAAGTTTCAAGTACTGTATTTGCCCTCGCATTCGCCCTATTGTTTGTTAAACGAATGCCTCCGCCACCAGGATTTGTGCGACCTTTGTTCTTTGATTATTTCCGTGGATCGACTTTGTTCAAATAAAACATTACCTCATATTGTGAAACTTTCAATGTATACGCAAAGCAACACAGCAATGGAATTGAACGCGTGTCCGTTGCATTAGTGTACTGGTAGTATTTGTATTGTATAGCGCAGGTACTCAAACCCTATTCTTGATAAGACACTTTGTTGCATACTTTGAGCTTAGTTTATTTTCGACAGCTGAACCAGTAACAATAATTTATTTCTCTTGTTTACAGGTAAGGGCTTGTACGTATGCTGTGATGGTTACGTAAATGGAAAAGTGGTATGCGTTTCTAATATTACTAACTACTGTAATGTTTACATTTAATCAGCTTCAGACTTGACACGATGGTTATGGTTTTGTAGTTTACCATTCAGGTATTTTTATACTTGATAAAATTTATAAAACCAAGTCGGAGACAATCAAGTTATATATCACAGCTTCTCTACATACGGACATTATATTATACTTATAATAAAACTGATTTATGTTAAACATTTTTTTTTTACTGAAATTTTGGTGCTTTATAGCTTGTACTATGTGGTGGCCCCAATAAAGTGGCAACAGGCTCGCCCCCTGTTACATGGGACGTAATCTGACTACATCTAGAGAAAAGTGGGTGTTTATTCACCTCTGCCTACTTCTATTGGGAAAAAGGCGTGATAATATAAAAAAAATATATAGCTTCTATAGTTACAGAAGAAAGTGTGATATGTCATGATGTTATTACGAAGTACTGAATAGTACTGTGTTCATTTGCAAGATTTAGTTTTAGTCATTACATCATCGTCAAGTATCCTCTTCAAACTGAAGTTAGGCGATCAGAAAGAGTAAAGTAATTCGACTCTCAGCTATTCTTTTAACTGATGATATTTAAGCTTGAATAAATAATTATACCTTCACGTTAATACCCTTACATATGAAGTACAATCCAAGTAATTAAGTAACCGATGATATCCTTTCTTCATAAATATTAATCATATCAATGCAATGGGATGCGTGACAAAGAAATATATCTAATACATTCTCCTTTAAAACACTTGTTACCTTTGATAAGTCAAGGATTTATTTTGGTGTATTTTGATTAAAAAAAATTAATTGTACCTGCGTTGTGGTTTCAGTGTAATTTTTATTTATCACAATTTGCCTTTTCGGTGTTGCAACCTATGATTCAGCTCATAAAGCAACGCATCCAACACGACCTTGCGCGTTTGGATAGTTCGATTTAAATTGCACTCCCATGTTATAAACTTAAGCGTATTGTTTACTTTAATATTAACTAAAAACTTAATTTATGTACTCCAGAAATGAAGGACAAGATTCCTTATTTAATCAAATTTGATACTTTAAAATTATGAAATATATATTTTTACTGTTTCATTAAGAAATATCTCATGTTATTACTTATATAGTATGGATACTATGTAGATCGGGTTTGAAGGTATTAATAATTCATGCAACAATCTATCAAATTAAATTCTATATCATAATAAAAACGTCAAATCTTTAACTATGAGAGAATTTTTACTGGTGGTAGATCTTTGTTGCCGGATACCGTCTTGGAAGGTACCACCGCAGCGCTTATTTCTGCCGCTAAATACACGTGTAACAACTGTGTTCCGGTCTGAAGGGTGCTGTAGTTAGAGAAATTATTGTGCTAACGAGACTCAACGTCTTAGTCTCAAGGCGACGAGCGCAATATGGTACTGTGTATAACATCTTAACTAGCGCCACATTGTTGTGGGCGGGTGTATCGCTTATCACCAGGTCAACATCCGGCTCGTGTCGTCGCTTATGTAGTATAAAAAAAAAGTTATATCCGACTTTCTGAATTTTGCCATAACGAACAACCTTAAAAGGAAATAATGGTTTACCACAATATATTGTGGCCATTAAATATAATTGCTTATGCAATTATTGTACGTTTGTTATGTACTGTCATCGAACGCGTTGCGGATGAATTGTGTCGAGTTGTTTGTCTTCCCTTGTGTTGATTTTTAATGAACTTGAAGTATTTACACTAATGAGATATTGACTAAGAAATCTATCTTTAGCTCATATAATTACTATAGTTTTGTTGGGATGAGATAGCGTTATTATTTTTTTAAAACAATGATTCTAATTCTTATTATGCCCTCAAAATATGATTATATTTCTTTTTATTCTATAGACTAGCGCTTGAATACGATCCCATCTAATGATAAGCCGCAATGAAGTCGCTGTTGGAAAGTGCACTAGTCTTGAAGTAGCCTATTCATTCTTTTCTTAAAGATCCCTAGGTCCCAATGTGTGGGATCTCGACAAAGTAGGGATGAATGCCTACAGTGTGTCTGCACGTCCGGTGGTAGAAGGGCGATGGTGGAATCAAATCATACAGTTCCTGAGCACACTCTAAGGAATGCAATCGGTAAAACACCAAGAGGTTCGCCACGGCAGTACACGCCGCAGCACTCGGCACCCTCAAAAAAATAATCAACCCTAATATAAACAACCTACACGATACTATAACTTATAAAACACATAAGCAGTTTTATTTTGCTATAGATAAATCTTTGGTGCAACAGACAGTCTAGCTCCATCTAAAGTCTAATGTTATTGTCAAATATTAATATGCAAATATTTCTAAGTATGTAACGGTTTGAAGAGAACTGTACCTAGTGAAGTCATGGGTTAAAGAAACGTAACACCTTATGTATCAAGATGACTAAGTCATATAGTCAAGTCAAGTAATCAGAGTAAGGAGCCTAATTTGGTGCAGTGTTTGTTATCCTAACTAGAGCACTACGTTGTAAAAGCAGCTGGTATCATTTACTTTCAGGCCCACATCTTATTTTACTTGGAACTACGTCAAATAAGAATACGAAAAATATATGTTTGTCGTTCAAAAGTTGAGTATATTTTGTTTCTCCACATGATATTGAATTTTTATATTAGTTTATAACCTTGTAATTTTCCGTTAGTCAATTCACATATAATTATTAGTAACTTAAATATGCAAACGGATGCATTAATGACCGACAAGATTAATACAGGTACGTTACAAGTTAAATATTTGTATGGAAACATTAAATTGATTATAATACGTTTCCGCTGAAAGACACATGGACAATATTTAAATATATCTGTAGACGCTTCAAGCTGCCGTTTCCTCCAAACATCGCATTAATAATGTAACTTCGCACACATGAATATTACTTAGAAAGGGACTTTAGTGTTGTTAATTCTCATAGTTTTAATAACGAATATTGAAAACTAAAATATTACAGCTTTACTGGATTGTTTTAAACTTACTTTAACCGATACATTTGACAATATATGTTTTTTTTTTTTTTATAATAATATAAGTCAGGAATATTTTTTTAATCCCAATCGGTTTAAGCCATCCTAAATTTCACTTAGCCTAAGCATTAAGAATCAAAATATCGTTACCTGAAAATGTGCAGCATAGAGACGAACTCAAACACGGTATAACGGTTGTCATGGCAGTGTAATGTAATATCATTTCTTTTTAGATAAACAAATACATGTTTTTGAGAATCGATGAGGTTTTGGATGGTGTAGCACTTTCGCCTGTAGTACTCTTGTTATATGTTGACGATACAATACAGGAACACTATAATGATATATATTTAATGGAATGGCGACACCTTCGCTGTATGTTGTGACTTAAGTATCAACTAAGCTCTAGAACTAATCATAATCACCGTCTTGCTATTACAATCAAGATTTGCTCGATACACACGATTGCAGGCTTTGTGATATATCGGTCCGGTCGCATTGTGTCACGATCGGAGAAAGGTTTGAACCCGGTGCATTAATTTTGCTGAACCGCCATGTAATCTAAAAGTTTTCTCATGCGATAAAATTGTATGGAAACTTCATCATTGTTATATAAAAAAATATCAAAGATAATATTTAAAATTTGTTAGAATGTTCACATCTTGCGATATCTACTTAAGTAGTATATTAAAATTTGATTCATCTCTTACATTTCGACTTAATTGAAAGAGCTCCAACTTTACTGAAGGTATCTTTAAGTTATAACTGGAAATCGATTGAGGAGGCATAGGTTGTCGAAAGACAAAAGGCTAAATTAACGTCAATTCTTCATTACTTAAATTATTATTACCATTTTGTTACTACAAATTTGGAAAAAGGGCGCTGATTCCTAAGATACAAATTTAAGGTTTAACTCCATCATGTAAAAGAGACGTAAACTTTTAATAAATTATCTTATATCTTTTAGGATTATCTCTTCTGTTTATATTACTTATCTATTTATTTAGTATTTCTTTTAGGTCTTCTTTAAAAATGTACCCATACGACTGTAATAAACAATTCACCAGAAGTTACACCACCAAAAGAATTAATAAAGGCGGGATGTATCGTAGCCAGTTGTGTTTAAGTACACTCATAAACAAGTAGTACATACCATGAATAATCAATAATCCCACTGCTGGAATGAGGAATGATCTCTTACAGTGACAGTTAAAGCCATTTAACCAACACGTTAATTAAACGCGGTTTGTTTTTATGTAGTACAAGTTATAATTCCGTTTTTGAAATCTTCATCCACTTTTTATATACTTATTTGTTACAAACTTTCCTTTCAATCAAGCACGAAATTATTCTTAAGTCCGTCGTACAATTTAATTAGTTTATAGTTTTTTTTTCGTTGCTCCTTTACAGTCCGTAGCTATTGTATTCACGACAATGTAAAATTGCATCCTGTTTAAACGATGCGTCGACCCCATTTCTTTAAGAAAGTAATCCAAATCTGTCCCTAGATGGCACCACAACCCTTTAACATCGCAGTACCCTTTGTCCATCGCAAGAATATGAAGTATCTCTTCATATATTCAGTACACTAACTTTGCGCAGAGGCAATATCGTAACCGATGAGGTTAATCCGAGGTGCGATTATTGCTAGTTGAAAACTTTACCAATACCCCGCCTTGCGGTCGTGAAATACCGACCGCTATGGCAATTTTTGAACGGGTCGCTTAGGCCATAATTATGTCTTATATAATTAATACCTTGATACAATCCCATTATTTAAGTTTATACGACTTATACTGTCAAGGCATCAATTTTAGTTAGTCATAATGTCAGCTAAATCTATTGAAACACTTGATTAGCGCATTGTGTTGCCAAGAAAACCTCGTAAATGTTTACACAGTACCACGCTGCGCTTATCAACTTGATATGCAGGATTGTATCACTATTTGTCAAGTTATTTCTTTAACTGCATCATCAGTTTAGATATAACTGCTTGTTTGCAAAAATAGTTATGGATAACAATTACAAAATCTTAATATATGTGGACATATTACTTTTCAATCAGCATGAAATTTTTCATATATAAACAATGCGTAATGAATGTCCTAAATTTATATTATTATATCTTATCTAGATATTTCATTAAAAGATTAAAAATAACACGCGTAAATAATTTTAACAAACCAAATGTAATTAAAGACAAATTCCATTGTTATCACAATAAATGGCAAGTAGTATTTTAATCGGCTATCACCCATAAAATGAGTGAAACGTTACCTACCTCCCTCGGAAGCGTGTCTCGAGTCTTCCGTACAAATCGTTTACTTAATTACAAAATACGCTACGCCGTTGAAAATGGCGGCATTATGTGTGCTGATTCGCGCAAATTGCGCACACGACCGGGGCTGTGGGAAGTCGAGACTCGTCGTCGTGTATTCGTGTCGCCGATCCGCGCCTGTCACCCAAGCGGATCTCGGACCCGGCGTGCCTTTGCGACAGCCTGTTCCCTATTTGCTAAAGCATCAAGTGATTTTATAAAATCATATTTCTAATCGATATTCGAATCAGGGAAAACTAGAATATCATACTCTTGACTTATGCTGCTTTAAAGTTAAAGTTATTAAAAACTAATTCAACAAAACTATAATCTATTTCTTTCTCTATGATTTCATTTGTCTCTGTTCTAAATTTTATCAAAATTTTTTTCCTGGTATAGACGTTAGAGACATCATGATTTCTCTTTTTTTTTTCCACTGCCAAAATTCTTTCGCAAAACAGTAGTTTTCAAACATTACTGTCTTCCGATGTGAAGAGTGTTGTAGCTAGTTAAATTACGGGGATAACTATACTTTACATCCCGCCTCAAAGCGAGCATAGTTTTGTGTAGTGTATATCATCCTAACTAGCTCCACAACGTCTCTCTCAACTCGTCACTTCTTTGAATAAAAAGAAACTAGTATTCGTTAATCATAAACTCTTTAAATTTTCTTTCCTACGTCTTCGTATGTCTTAAGTCGATACAAAATAGGAAAAGAAAAAAAAAAAAAAGTAAAATTCTACGTTCATTATCGGTTGCTTTATATAATTTTTATTTTCAGACAGCTTCCGAGCCATCTGTCAATTGTATCAATTAAAACCGGATGTGTATTCTAAATGTGTCCGATGCCTTTATGCATGTTTGATTTTTTTTTTCACAAGTCACTATATTTAAAAGCGCCACAAATCAAATCTCAATAATAGACATTAAATCAAACACAACGCTCACAGATCTAAAAATGAGTCGGAAGTTTTTTTAACCTTATCAGTTCATAATTAAGACGTGCAACGAGCAACTTCCGTTAGCTGTGTCAAAAAAAAAACAATGAATCGTTTGCAGTTTCTCTACAATTCGTCTGTCAGCCGCAACAATCTCCTTAGTCGATCGGCTGTGACTGGTAATTATCAACAGGTGTGTAAAAGTTTCACTGAAAAGGAACAAGACCGCCGTCACCCGTGAAAGCGAATTATATTACAGCATCCGATCGGACGGAAGTTGTTCTCGTGCGTTTTTGTTTGATCATTAAACGGAAATAAGATTTTTATTAGCAACTGGACACGCCGTTTGTAATATTTATTCATTGTGTAACATTACAAAAAACTGTTTAATGGATCTGTCTGTGATGTTTTAAACTTGATAACTTGTTTGTATTATCAATCAATGTTTTTTTTTTTTTGATTTGGCGAAGTAGAGATGAACGAAACGTTTAACTGACGGTAAGTGATACGCGTGCCCATAAGAACGTGATGCTAGTTAGGATGATATACACGGCACCACATTATGCTCGTACCTTTGAGGTACGAAATTTGAGATGTTAAAAGGTCGTGACCCTAAACAATTTCACTAGTTACAGCCAGCGACCTTCAAACTGTAACACAACCGTTTGGCGACAGAAATGGAACTTGCGGTGGTGTCTACTTCGATTGTACTGGGTAACTAATAATGTATAGTTTATGTTAATAAAAACCACTTCAATCAACAAACTGTATATTTAATACTTTGTGTTACTTACACAGAGGAAGAGCTGCTAAGAATTCGTTTTATGACAAAGAGATCCCCTGTTCGATTGCAGGTCAAATTTTTTGGAGTTTAATTTTAGGGTTGTTTCAAACTCGCTCGGCTAACAATCGTCTTCATACTGTAAATCGATAATAAGTAAAGGCTATAGTATTCTAGGCCAATATGGTTTAAGATCATGATAAATTGAAATCTAGTGTTATCTAATTTTAAAGAAACATCTACAATTATATGTTGTTCCAAAGTAAGGAATAAACTTTGTTTGCATATAGATACTAGTTATAACAAGTATTTATAAGCAAACGATATTAATTTTTAAACGTACATTTAAGATATGTTCTTACCCTATGATTTATTCAAATACCTATGAAATCTCATTGATATTGTACTTATATAATTACGTCAGATACTTTCATATATTACTGGAGACACAAGTCACGACACGCGTGATCAAGTGTCAGTACCTCTGCTCGCATGAAAACGAATTGATCAATATTTCCGACAATTTCTTACGTTACATATGCGGCATCCATTTGTGCTGTACCGTGACTTATGCTCTTGCCTAATGCATTATTCAGGGGCCCTTCACGTAGGCCCGTATGGCACCGCATCGGTAAGGGCCCCCAATCTGTTTGCATAAGTTCTTATGTTCCGCGTACATGTATTTACATTTTCTATTTGTTTGTTCGTGTGTATGAGTTAATCAAGTTAGGTGACTTTGCGTTGTGCTCTCTTCTTACTTACGACCTAATTACGGGAAAAAAATCCAACATCTAATCTGAGGAAATAAGACGAGTTTACTTAGTTACTCTGGAACAAACAACTCCAAATATACCTTGGACGTCCAGATATTCCAGAAACATGTCTACACTTCGGAGGAGAAGAGAAACGGAAATGAATAGAAATATAGAATGATAGACAAAAGATGTATGGATGAGGAGAGGAGTATGAAAGAGTGAAAAGAATGAATGATGAGAAATAAAAATAATGAGTAAGTAAAGTATAGAAAGATGGTAAATATAATGATGGATAATGTAATAAATAAGAAGTAAATTATGGCCTTGACCCGATACACGCAGGGGGAACAATTAAAAAAAAATACCTTGGTCTTCAACATGATTAATATCTGCTAAGTACACTATCCTTCTTATATTATCATGTACAAATTTTTAATTAATCATATTTACCGAATGAAAACATTACTAGCTTTTTACTCGTGTGTATCTGATACAGTTGTTGTAGTCACCGAAATATATTATAATTTGCTTTTTCTCCAAATCTTGCCTAGTTGTATGTGAAATTGAACCTTGTAATATTATGATCAAAAACATATCAATTCTAAAGTAAATTACTTATTGCATATTATTAAACATGTTAATATGATATCAACTTTAATATATAGCAGACATTATCAACTTTCAACGAGTAATATTAGACTTACGGAGAAAATTGTGCCTATTGCGGTGACACAATCTATATAATAACGGTTCCTTCTAGATAGATCGGCTAACGTGTTTACAGTCCGAAGAGTGAGTGTGTACGGTTTACTTTGAATTCATTTGATTTAATGTATGCGTTTTCGTAACTCACTTAACTGTTTTACATAGCTGGATTAATGATAACTACAATATTTTACTTTATCCATGTTTATCTTAATCATATTTGGCTGTCATGAATCAAAAGTCTTACTTTCGAAAGAGTAAACTAAAAACAATTTGGATGTTGAGGACATTTAAGAAATTTATCATTAGAAACATTTATTGTTTTTTATATAGTTATAATTAGAAACTTGAGTTTTTTTTATTCAAATAAGAGAGGAGATGAACGAGGCATTCACCTAATGACAAGTGATACGCCCGACCATAACAACACGCGGCTTCATTTAGGGATGATATGCACTGCACCACATTGCACTCGTCAACTGAGACATAAGATGACTTTTGTTTTGCTGAATCTGTTTTTATTCCGACCTCAGTAGAAGCAAACTTAGCATATATCTCGTCGATGTCATCTTTAGTAGAATTTTTCATGTCTTTATTATTATTCGAAATCATTTTAGATCTTCTCTATAAAGGTTTTATATAATCTTTTCAAACCTTCAACGACAATATTATTTTTTATACATGTCTTAGTTATAAAGTTGGCATCATACCTTTTTATAAATAGTGGCCTACAACCACAAGTCGCCTTCCGTATTCATCAACAAACGATCCAATCTGAACCTTGAAATCGATTTCTTACAACTCATCTTCATGATACGTGGGGTTAAGTAGATTTTTTATCACTCTATTAACCTTAACTGTAAACTAAAGTGTTACACAGATAATAATAAAGCGGGTATATGTTATGAAATAATTTAAACTGTTATGTTTTGTTGGCTTTTGGGGTCAACATCATCAGCATTCATCATATCAACCGACAAACGTCCACAGCAGGACATAGGTCTCTTGTAATGTATATCACAAAATACGGTCTTGCGCTGTTTGGAATCCAGTGGTATGCAAAGTCATGTTGTTCTTTGGGGTCATTAAGTGCATCTTTTGTATAAGTATAGTATGCTGTTAATACACCATTTCCTTAATAAATATATCTTCAAGTAAAATGTTATGACGAATATAAAAAAAAGCAATATTTATAGTGTTGATACTAACTTTGGGAGTAAATTTTGTTTTTTCTACTAGCAAATCCAAGTACATAAACTTTGCAATCTTTATTTTTGATATCATTTAGATTATGTTTATATAATTATATATTCCAATATCTATAAATAATACTATTCCAATAAGCAAGTTTTAGTAATGGGAACTAAGAAACAGATATTTGTTGGACTCTCCTGGCTCTCCTTCAGTTTATTGTAAATCAACTTTACCTATCTGTACTTGTAATGTATTTTATCTTCTTAGAGGAAGGAGAAGAATTTGTATAAAATCTGTCGATGAACGTATACAAATCGTGTCGCTATTGACCGAGCAATCGCGTCTAAGAATTCGCTGAAAAGGCTGGCTAAGTTTTCTGAACATTCGGCTATTTCCGTCCGGCTTCGGTTAATTCCGTTTGCTTCGGCCGATGACTCCACTGGCATGCTGTACGCTCACGTTGAGGTGCTAATATCACCTTTAGCGTAATAAATATAAAAACCAAATAATAAGTTTAACACCATTTTCAGTTCATTAATATTGTATACCGTTTCACGCCATACCACCGACGGTTACGTGTGCGATAATGGAGGAAATATTTCAGCATATCTCTTTGCATTTACCTCTCATGATATGTATTTATAAGCAAGAGATATTGTTAACTAGCAACTAGTAGTAACTCAATTTTGTAATTCACATTTCTAGCTTTACAACAAAACAAAAAAAAATATTCCTATTACTTTTAGACATCTGAGTATCTCCTGTTTCTTTGGAGGAGTAATGTGCAAATATTTATTTACAGTTGGAAACAAGATACAAATAGAAACAAAAAATAAAAGTGAATAGGTTAATAGTAGTACTGGGTCCGTGCGCCTTATTGTCACAGCATAAGGTAGAATCATAGTCAAGCATTCAGTTGACCTTGATGATACAAAAAAAAATAACATTACTGCGGTAACCGTCTTATGCATCAAAACGAAGATCTAACACAATATTGTGCATAAGTTTTGTTTAGCTTTGAAGCAGGCTGTGTTACTATTATTTCAAATTACTAACAACTTATTTGTCTAGTATGTCGTTGTCAAAACTATAATTTCAATGGAATCGTTGAGAAAAAAATATTCCATTGAAAATGTAATTACCGACGTGCACCGCACCCACTGCGCGAAAATCTCGGAACTGGGTAATTTACGCGCTTCGATAGAAAAACATTCTATAGCCTGTTTTTGTGTGTAACAGGATGTGAACTTTGCAAAAATCACTCAATCTAGAGGCACACCGTTAACCATTATAGACCTGAATTATAAAAAAATTTAGGCAAAACTGTGTTAAACTAGATTATATCCTAATTGTCAGTTTAATTAAAATATTGATTTAATGTTTTATAACTCTCGTAACAAGCATTAAAAAAATTAAGACAGGACTATAAGTTATTTATTTTTCACAAAAGCAAAATGTATTAAAAGTATCCTTTCATTCTGAACGTTCAAGACAGACTGATTGAAGTCATGAAGTAGTTGTAATGACCCGTCCACTAGGCGCCTACATATCTCCTTAACGGTGATTTTTTTTCACTGCAGTTCAGATCTAGTTAGTCCACCTCATGACTGTTCTAATACGTCAGTCATACTCTGAAGCCTTTTACCTTCATGCTGTCGTACCATCATTCCATCTACACACCTGATCAAAGTATAAGGGGATATGAGCTCAAGCAATAATATAAGTAGCTTATAATATAGACCAGTGGATCTCCAACTGCGTATTACAAATGAGAACTTCATACGTCAAAGAGCTGTGAAAGATAGTGAATGCGAAGTCTGGTCATTTAACCAGGCAGCCATTTTATTTACTACCGTTTTTTTTTATTACTCTGTTTTTAAGTTATCTTATACTGTAATTTAAAGTTATAAAGCACGTCTCGCCAAGTAAGATAAAGGTAAATTACAATTACACAATGCTAGCCGGCCGTTGTCGGAACAAAGCGGCACGCGTCGACCCTCAATAACCCCTCCTCTCTCCTTCCCTCCCTCTTCGTGATTTGTTGCCTTCGTGATGAATGAACGGTAATTGCACCAATTATTTGTTGTCTAATACCGATACTGTAATACTTGTCGAAAGCCGTAAGTATGTTACGCTGATTGCAGTTATAAAATATACAGCCGTACCAAACACGGCCAATACAATTAATATTATACAAATTATATATAGATTTATATATGATCTTCTATAATCAGGTGAAGCTTTCTATGATCTTACCGCTCGACAAATATAAAGAAACATTGAACACCAACTTCAGAGTTAAACGGTAATGAGTAGGACAGTAAAGTCATCGGTATGAGGCACAGTGCTGGAAAGCCCTTCACAAGGTGATCAGACCCATTGAAGGTCGCAGGAAACTACTAGATACAAGTAGCACAGAACCGATCGGATCGACATGGACATCTTTACGGAGGCGTTTTAACATTAGTAGACAACTATCGGCTGATGACAATGATGATGATGAACTCCGGAGTTAAAAAACACCATTTATATCCTTTATAGTGTATTAGTAAAGAAATTCAGTAGCTCGCTGGCCTAATGGGTAGAGCGTGCGGCTTTCATTCTGAAAGTCGCGGGTTCGAATCTCGGCATGTACCGATGACTTAATATTTAAGTTATGTACATTTGTGAACTTTAATTACAACAGCGAGATACAAACGGTGAAGGAAAACATCGCGAGGAAACCCGCACACTGATATCATCTTTGTGTGTGTGTGGGGTGGTCCCAATATAGTGGCAACAGGCTCGCCCCCTGTTACATGGGTCCTAATCTTACCACATCTGGCGAAATGTGGGTGTTTATTCACTTCTGCCTACCCCTACTGGGAAAAAGGCGTGATAATATAAAAAAAAAGTAAAGAAATTCATATTTAGTTCTCCATTCTTCTTAACACAAACCTAACGAATGATTTATATATTATAATATTTGATATTTACTTTACCGTTTCAAGGTTAAATAAATAAGTAAACTGCGTCCTTATTATGTATAAACAACATTTTACAGTAAATATATTTCATAATGTTGGAACTTTAAATGACTTAAGTATTTTATACAACAGATCTCGCCGCATGTTAGTCGCGTTTGTTTTTATTGCAGATCATACTAAACAATAACATAAAGACCAGTAATGAGAGGTCTGGGTTCGTTGAAGGGTGTTTACTGCCTGTACTCACAGACAGATTGCTAGTGCTCGTGTCCTTAACGATCTTTATTGCTATCGACATGTCTGCATTAAAACGAAACAACAATGAAGATGTGAATCACGTTGTTGCTTATACATACATAAATGTTCCTTTCTCTCGGTACTATTTTAAATGTTTAATACCCATTGATAATCAAAGAACGCAAAAATTAATAACAAGGAAGTCATCTGGCTTACTAATCTTACAAAATTGCTGAAAATCCAGTTAAACGCTGAAATTTTCATGATTATATTAGAAGATTCATCTTATTACACAAAAATACACTCATCATTATTATTATTCGTAACGAAGACCGTTTTATATATATTTGTTTGTTCACTTAGATAATACAGGAATATTTACTTAAACATACTTGGGTAGTATTCATATCGTGTGTAGCCAATTAACACAGGAGCCTAGCAACTCGAGAACATCATGGAAGGCGGCTGTTTTTACTGTTTATGTAAAGACTAACACAGACTGCTATTACCTATGCTATTTTCATTGAATAAGTGCTTAAGAACTACTCGTTATAAAAGGTTTTGTTTCGATTCCCTATGAGCTTGAGAAAAGTAAAAAGTTTAAAAACAAAAAAAACCAGCTTTCATGGATGTATGACATACACCAATCCGTAATTGACTAACGTGATAGACAAATGACCTTAAATCCCTTTGTAAGAAGACCTCGGGCCCCAGCAGTACAACTATTTAATTAAATGTTTACCTATACTATACTTTATATAATTTTTTAAAGTATTTCCAAGTATGCGCTTGAATGGAATTTGCAAGTAAAGTGCAAGTGATCAGAAAGATATGGAATGTGATAAATGGCGAAGCTCAAGACCCAACGCGATGGATGATTACTGCGGAAGTTCTTTTCCTCCTCTAGTGGTTATACGACATAGGGGGTTGAGAGCAATAGCTCCACTCCGAGATATGGATTAATCAAAGCCTCTCGCTGTCGGAACCACGGTTATGTTCATAAGAGTTCCCCTGGTTCCGGTCAAACTCGATGAGTAACAAACCGTGGGGTTTTAGCCGCAGGATTTCCCCACACAAAAAAAAAAAGTCATACAATATCAAAGATGATTGATCGAAAGTATTCCTTCGTAGTGGCTTAAGTCTAGCTGTAAAATGCCGCGGGCTGTTGATAGTGTTGATGATATTAATGATGAGTAAGTCTTTGTTGCCGGAGACGATTTAGGCAGGTGCCACCGCAGATCCAATTTCAATCGATGACCAGTAGTGTACAAATATTACTAAGTTGTGAGGTGTATCGTTTTAACTAGCAAGCGCCTCGTTGTGGATAGTTCTCTAGCTCATCTCTTCGTTGGAAATAAATACAAACATTTGTCAATTAAAAAAGTAATAAATTCTTATTATGATTAGTTTGAAATGTTTAAAACCGCTGCGTCGGCCATAACGTGAGTCACGGGCCGCAACAATAGTTGTTTTTGTTTCTCGGTAAACTGCTCAGGTGTTAGCAACTAAATATACGTTTGACGCCCAACGAAAAGGCATTGTGCGCGATAAGTTCGTGACTGGCCCGCCGAAGCGCCTATTAGCTCCCAGTTTGCGCAATCTCCCGGCACCGCGCGCCCGCATGATCACCAACAAAAAGCTCCAAACACATTCGCCACTTCACGATCCAACAATTCGTCTAACATCTACATTCCGGACATTGAATCTTATCACAAAAATCATACAATTCAAAACGCCTCCACTTGTTAGAGCGCCGTTTTTACATGTGGCTATCAAGGTGGATATTTGTGAAACTGTTTATCGAAGCCGGTAAAGGTAAGTCAGTCGGGCGATAGATTGAAGTGAAAAAAAAAAATTATCACGGTCGCTGTATAGTGGAGCGATTCGACACGAGGAGGTCATACGATATTACTTTTTGCGATTCGGTTATTCAGCGTTCATCTTTTTTACATCGTTTACAATAGAGGAATAGCGGTCACTCCTAAACATATTTACGATGATATTGTGGGACTTTTTTCGCGTTGTTCACGAACACTGAATAAGTATTACCGAAATAAGTAATAATAAAAACTTTCTTTGGGATTCAATACAGTTATTTTCAAGTAAAAAACATGGTATTAAATAATAGTTTATTGTCACATAGTCCCTTGTATACACTTTTAAGTGTTTCATGTATTGTGATATTTTAATTTTAATTAAGCTATGTGAAAATTACTGCAGAGCCTGAAACTTGTTTAGATCCATTAACTTTAACAGGTTTCTATTTCAATGAAATAGAAGAAGAACCGTTGCTTTAATTATACGAACTTGGTAATCGCGTGTTACGGTATATGCAATTGAAATACGTTAAACTAAAACTATTTTTTTCTTAACAAAAACAGAAGTCGTCACATATGATAGAGAGTGATAGAGGGATATAGAAGAGAAGTACAAACTGTGCCGACCCCACCTAGCTGGGAAAAGGGCTGCAAGAAGAAGGAGAATACTATAGTACACTGCTATCAATCTATATTTACTACTTACGTAGAGATTCATCACGAAATCTCTAGAATCATAAGGCCTAGAGACTTTAGCTAAGTATGGGACAGCTAAGGATAGATTTCCAAAGGTGCGGAAATGTTATGGCCGACAAAGCGGTCGGGGAACAGCTAGTAGTAAACATACGTTTCTGATAAGAGACCATGCTATTTTCTCAGTGTAGTATCTGTGAAAGATATTATGTTCAAAATCAAAAATCATTTATTTGACAACGTACATTACATAGTGATAACAGTTATTGGTGTCTCCTTTTAGGCATAACAACGCCTGTGCCAGGAGACACCGCCCTTCCTTGTCATACTTGAATTGAGTTTGTTGTCGTAATAAGTTTATGAGTGCTAATATCCCACTTTTTTTGTTTTAAGTTTTTTACACTTACATGATATATTGCAGAAACAATTCAATTTCGTCATAAGATTGTGTTTTTAACCATTTCGTCATTATCTTGCAGCCACGATAAGTTTTGCTACAGGTTTGTTAGCTGCTGAGTATTGAACTTCCTAAATGTATTCTCCTAGAAGTGCACGTTTCAGTACTGCATTAACATTTTTCCCATAAAAAGGTGATTTAAAATGCTTTTTCCAAAGAACCGGTAATAATCCGTCGTCACGAATTATCTTCACGGCGGTGTCACTTGCGGCGAGTGCATCACGCCCGTGACTCCGGCATATCACGAAATCAATCTCTTCCAAATGCCAATTCGGTGACATCACTACACTTGCAACCTTGACTCCTGGCCTTTTAGCCTTTTCACATATACTTATCAATACATATATTAATAGTTATTAATAAAAATTAACTAACATTCAAAAATCTAAGACTGCAATAAGCTTAAAAGTAAGAACTGTGTCAAGTTTTTTTAATCGACGAGACGAGTGGGACGTTTACGTGATAGTAAGAGATATACCTACCCACAACAACGTGGCGTCAGGATGATATACACAGCACCACAATGTGCTCGATGCCTGAATACATAAATCTCATTACCCCTGTAATTTCAGTAGCTAAACGCCTTTCAATCCGGAACACTGAAATGTTTGCACACTATTTAGCGGCAGAAATAGACTGTGCGGGTAGTACTTACCTTGACGATCTCCGGCAACAATGGGTTTTGTTTGTCCACCAATCACATGGAAACTGGTGAAGGTATAAACATGCGAATACGAGCATTTGCCGCGGAAAGATTTGTAGATAGTTACAGGCTATTTATTTTTTGAATTTCATAGATCCTTCATCATTTTGTTTCTAATAAACTTTTATAAACATTTACATTTCGTATTATTTATGCGGTTGCTATAGTAAGTCGGTTACGGTTGCTTTCAAGGAATATTTCAGACAAAACTGAAGTCTCTCTGAAGAAGAGCGGGGAACAGCTAGATCTTTACATATACAAAAATTAGTAAGAGAAACTACTTTATTATTTCCTTAAAAAGTTTCAACATTGTATAACTTATCGACATAAAAATTAAGTATTGCAATACCTCGTACTATATTTCTAGTCAAGGATAGCGCATTGAAAGATCCTCGATAAGACAAAAGGACCTATTGTCTTAACAATGAAACTGTTTCAAACTTTCACCGCGATCATTAGATATTTTATAAAAGGAGCGTATTGATCGAATCATAACCTAAAAGATAACATAAGATAAAATCTATCATGGATAGGTTTTGAATTTGTAACAATGGGTCAGTAAAATTGTTGTGACTTATCAAAACCTTTTGTTGTTCAATATTAATTTACATATAATGGCTACTAAGTAAATTTTATATTTAATTTTTTGTATGTATACTCTATTAACTATTGACTTTCATTTTACACGTTTATCGGTAGTTAGTAACACCCCCGTAACTTCCTTTTGGGGAAGGAATTTTGTAAAATCTATTCTTAGCTGAGCTGTTAAAAGCAAAAGCAATATCGCAAAAAAAATTTCAGTATTTACGTCTGTAGTTTCAAAGATCAGAAGTCAATCATTCTTTGGATATCTCCTGCACATAGATTTATTACATTTTTATGTTATAAAAATAGATATTTGGAATAATGCTTAGAAGTATGTATAGAAGTATTATTAGGGGGACCGGAAAGTAATGTCGTTTTCTTACGCTAAATACAAACACATACATTTTTAACGAGTCTTTATTTTTAATCAATGATGTATTCCCCATCATTGTCAATAACCTTTTGCCATCTAGTGAGTAAATTTTCAATCCCTGATCGATAAAAATTAATTGGTTTTTCGGCAAAATATCTAGAGATGGCATTTTGGATATCATCCAAATTTGCAAATGTTTTGCCACTTAAAAAGTGTTGCAGCGCTCGGAATAAGTGGAAATCCGATGGTGCAACATCGGGCGAATATGGTGGATGAGGCAGCACCTCCCACCCCAATTCATTAATTTTTTCTAGAGTTCGCCTTGCGCAGTGCGGTCTTGCATTGTCATGTTGGAGAATGACGCCTTTTCGGTTGACAATCGCTGGCCACTTTTCAATTAAAGATTGATTGACTCGCTGCAATTGTTCGCTGTAGAGGTCTGCAGTAACAGTTTCTCCAGGTTTCAGTAATTCAAAATGAACAATGCCGCGAATACTCCACCAAACACACAAAAGCGCTTTTTTGGGGTGTAAACCTGGCTTAGCAGTACTCCGAGGGATTTCATTTGGAGAGAGCCACTGCCTTTTGCGTTTTGGGTTATCATACAGGACCCATTTCTCATCTCCTGTGATCAAGCGATCAAAAAACGCTTCTGTGTTGTGTCGTTGAAGCAATAAGTTGCATGTGATTGATCGGTTAGCCTTATTCTGTTCGGACAGATTATGCGGGACCCAAACACCTGCTCTGCTTACTTTTCCAATCTGCTTCAAATGTTCTTGGATGGTCGACCAAGGTTTGTTGAGACTGTTTGACAATTCCTCGATCGTCTGACACGGATTTGCTTCCACTTCCGCCCTTAACACGTCGTTGTCTAACGCTGATGGTCTTCCTGATCGATACGAGTCGGAAAGATCAAAATTACCCGATTTGAACTTGGAAAACCACCTTTGGCATTTACGAATGTCCAGTGCATTTGGATAAACATCGCAAATGTTTTTGGTAGCAACTGTTGCGTTATTTCCCTTGCGAAACTCAAAGAGCATGCAATGCCGGATGTGTACCTCTTCTGGTATTTGGCTGGCCATTTTACCCAAAATTACAAAAAAAAATTGTAATTCAATTGTCTATAAGTAAAGAAATCACTATAACCTCACAATGTCTTTGGTACGCCTCTGAACAAAACAATGAGCTGACAAATGACAATCAAGTATTGGCATGCGCAGAAACGACATTACTTTCCGGTCCCCCTATTAATTTTAATATCTTTAAGGCTTCTCTCGCCATCAAAACGAAATGTTATTTTTGATCATTGCACATGCGCCATGCGATAAATATACAGGACAGTACTTCCTGTTCACAATTAATACAAAATTTTATACATCAAATTAATAAAATGCTATTCATGGTGAAGCTATTGTTAGTTATGGCGCAATGTTGTTAGGTAACAATGGGATCGATACAAACCAAGAGCTCCGTGAACAATGAACCCACGGAATTGAAGTTCGACCTTATCACTATAAGGTTAATACGATACATGGATTCACAGTCCGATAGGCGAAAGGTATGATTCAATCGGGTACACTACGGTTTTCAAGTATCATTCTACGATTACACTACACCGTTCAGGGTTACATCGATATGCTACTCAGTTAATCCAATAGAAATATGAAGCTTATTGATGTTAATACTGAACGAGAAAAATACTTAACACTCTTTTACGATCCACGCGTGCAATTTAAGAAACCGTATAAGATTTTACTTGTATGTAGTGTCATTTATATAGTTCCTTATTATTATTCATTCAATATTTATAAGGCTTTTTTAAAGGAATTATTTTTTTATTATCACGCCCTTTTCCCAGTAAGGGTAGGCAGAGGTGTATAAACACCCACTTTTCGCCAGATGTGGTCAGATTAGGTCCCATGTAACGGGGGGCGAACCTGTTGCCATTTTGTTAGGGCCACACAAAGATGATTCCAGTGTTGCGGGTTTCCTCACAATGTTTTCCTTCATCGTTTGTATCTCGCTGTTGTAACTAAAGTTCACAAATGTACATAACTTAAATATTAAGTCATCGGTACATGAGACCAGGTTAGGTAGTTATTATTGCAGCTCGTACCCTTTCTGCCAACAAATAATACTGTAGTTAGTGAAATTTAAAGCGACAGAGACAATGTGTTGCTGTGTTTATATGGCACTCATACAACCTGCGATCCAATGGAATATTCAATTTGTTTGTTGATAAGCACATGCTATAAACAAACTACACCACCGATAATGTGTACAAAACCTAAATATTCCTACACATAAACATACTGTTTACATTTTTATGCTATTTACTTTTACCGGAGCTTGACACCCACACAATCGCATTGTGTAAATATTATCAGTGATTTTTACGTTCTAACCGCTAGTCATCGCAATGATAAGAACTGTTGGGTCTATTACTCTGGCCATGTACCATATATTTTACTTCAAAGAGTAAGGAGTTACGAACATGAAATCATGGTAGTCTCATGCTCTGCTCATTTAGTTCCTCGTTATTAAGAACAGAATTAAGGTAAGCCCTGCGTGTCGTAGAAAGCGACTAAAAAGTTTCTCAGTCATTTTGAAAGTAGGTGTTGTCATTGCCCACTATCAGACCCAGGGTGAACGAGAAGTACGAGGTTGTCTCGTGCTTATCGTAACTAAGAAGGTATATAAGGTGCTGGTCTGTTATAAGATCCGAGGGCCTTCCGCAATGCATTGAGGATGACGACCGAAATCATTATAATGGGTACAACTTCCACATAACTCTGTTTTACCCTCCAGAAGCAGAGCTTCTTTAGAAGATCCTCCTTCCTCTCCATGACAAAAAAATAAAGTGGAAGAGTGTTATACAATAGAAAAGAGAGTATAATAATGGGTTGTCAAATATCTCCCTTCCGCCTTTTTGTCTTTTGAATTTCGCGGCTACGTACAAAGCGCTACAGAGCTCGTATCTGGCAATACTATACATAATTTGAAAAGGCGGAAGGGAGATATTTGACAACCTAATATGTACTAACATACAAATATATACATTAATATGTTTACACATATAATAACACGTAACATTGTTATTGAATTTTAATCTAATTGAATTCGATATGGACGTCCATTATCTAAATTGTAATATAATATATTATGTAGTTGGTAGTTATTTGGCGAACGACCGAGGCTCGTCTGTGCGACTGTGATTTATTTATGATCGCTTTTACATAATCATGATTTGTTGCTTAATGTAGTCAATTCAAAGTTAATTAAATTACTTTTATGTATTGGATTTATTGCATAGTTTTTTCATCATAATAAAGCAATTTTTCGGTTAATAAATTGCTACTAAAATAAATTTAGATATTTGGTGTGTGTATGTGTGTTTTTATTAAATTATTAAGATATATATAGAAAGCAGTTTGCTTCCAATGCTCAGTGCCTTGAGAGAGCAAACGCAGGCTGATGACAATCGTCATACAAAGAAAGGTTGCATTATTCGGACACCTTAAAGAGGATCCCTTTATGAGTTCCCAAGGTTGATCCTGGAGGACAAAATTCCTGGAAAAAGTGCACCTGGTAGACAGCGCAAGAAATGATTTGATGACATTAAGGAATGGACCAGGTTTAAATAAAATTGTGAACTTTAGTTACAACAGCGAGATACAAAAAAACGGTGAAGGAAAACATCGTGAGGAAACCCGCACACTGATATCATCTTTGTGTGTGTGTGTGTGGTGGTCCCAATAAAGTGGCAACAGGCTCGCCCCCTGTTACATGGGATCTAATCTGACCACATCTGGCGAAATGTGGGTAGTTTATTCACCTCTGCCTACCCCTACTGGGAAAAAGGCGTGACTATATAATATATAAAAAAAAAAAAAAAAAAAAAATTAAATAAAATCAGGTTAAAAGAATAGCTGAAGATCTAATTGGTTTTCTCAATCAGATCGCCATACTTCGGTTCGAAAAGCGCACCTAATGATGATGATGAAGATATTATCTTAAAGGATAAATTATATACTTATATAAGTTAATAGATTATGTAAATAATAAAGTGAAAGTTTTAATTATAATAGACTATTGAATTTTTCATATACTTAGTTGCGGTACGAAAAATAAACTATATGTTGCTATAATAATTAAATGCATAAGAATAATATCATTAGTTTATCTCTACTGTATGATGTGTACCGTCATATTACCATCACCGTCATCATCAGCCATTACCGTTGATAGGTCTCTGTTCCCGGAGATCGTCTAGGTAGACACCTCTGCAGCGCCTATTTCTGCAACCAAATAACAGTATGCATATACTGTGTTCCGGTTAGACGGGCGCTGTAGCTAGTTAAATTACTTACGTCACAAAGCGACGACAACAATGTGGTGCTGTCTATACCATCCTAGCACCACATTATTATGAGCAAGAAGTGTAGGTTACTGTCAGCTCAAATTCTTACTTGTTTCTTCGTTTCGGAATAGAAATTAAGTCGGTAGATTTCTGTTGAATATACCTCCCCCAAATCACTTCAAGGTCAATACTGTACTTGAACTGAATATAACTTGGAATAAATAACAATCGTTTACTATATCTGAAACTACGACCAGATCTCATCTCTTAAATATGTTGAATAACTTATATAGTCGCAGTAGTCGATAGCCATTGCAGCAATAGACGTATCCGTTCACTACCGCTACATTTTATACGAGTCTACATCTTTTTTTATTTCCTGGAATGTTATAGGGCGAGTTTGTTTATGACCGTCAATGGTTCCGTAACAAGTTATCGATACTTTTTTTTTATCGTTCATGTATTTTGAATACAGTTAAATTGTTCATTGGATACCTTTATGATTTGATGAATGCTTGCCTACCTTCGTACCGCCTGCAGTGAGTTTTTAAACGCTATAAATCGGTGTTAAATATTAGATCTATTTGAATATCTTGTGTTAAGACTTTTTTGGTATTTAATATAATCATACTCAATATATGTTAAATATTACATTAAAATATATCTATGCTTATCCGGGTTTTGTAGCAAGGACTAAGGTATCTAAATTCTATTTTTTTAAATGGTGCGTGTATAGGTTGTTCTGGTCTGATCTAATTTATTGATAGTATATCTCAGTATTGGTTTTTATTAAAAAAAAAAAAAAAAGAATATGTTTAAGTTAATGTATGCAAATACAATCAATGTACGTAAACAATTCGAGTAAAGCTAAATGTTTACATAAAATGCCTCACAGTGAACTTGTTTCGTTTACACTACCTATGTAGTGTAAACATAAAGACTATTCTTTATTTAAACATATACTTATGTATATGTTAAATTTATGAATATATATTTTTTTGTATTAAACCTTTTTTAAATTTTATGAGGATTTCGTTAGCTTTGCTTTTGTTATTTGTACAGCAACACTTTGTTCAAAATTATTTGGGTCTTTAAAAATTAAGGGTTTTCATTTTGTATTTAATCATCCAAAGGTAAATAAATGAATTTACGTCTATATGTAAAGTAATACAGCAAGCATTCATCCCTACTTTATCAATATCCCAAGCATTGGGACGTTTCGCTTCGATTTTTATAATGATAATAGCCAAGGGCAACTGTCTACCGGCGGTACTGGTGAATAGGCTACTTCTAAACTATTGTGCTTTACCATCAAATATTACATTGCAGCTTACTATCACGTGGGCTCGTAGTGACGCGTTAGGTTTTTATTGAAATATAATTTATTATTAGTGCTACATATATGGCTCTCCTGCAGGTATTGCAACGCGACGTGGAATGCCACGGTCGCATCGTGAGCTCGGTGGTGCGGCTGTGCGGCGGCGGGGACGCGGCTCGAGCACTAGAGCGTCGCTGGCATCTACTGTACCTGAGAGCTATCGAGTGGCAGTGTCACTTGGAGGCCTGCCTTGCGAAGACTGATAACCAGGTAAAGACTTCAACAAACAAGTCGGCTTAACTTACTCTTCGACATATTTCCAAAGTGTTTCCGGAATTATTTTATTTTGAGGGTATGTCTCAGTTTTCGGATCCGCCGAATAGTAAAGTACTAGCATTACTGTGTTTCACCTTGGATGGTGTTGTTGCTAGAGAAATTACTGGGGTAACAAGACAACATATTATGTCTTTAAGGCGGCGATCATAATGTAGTGCAGTGTATATGATTCTAATTAGCGTCACGTTATTATAAGCACAGGTAATATTACCATCAGGTCAACGTATTACTAACCTCGTATCTTTCCTAAAAGTAAAATTACAGCTTGATGGGAGAGATGAGATTTTATATCAAAACGACTTTCTTCTCCAATGACCTTTGTTTCACGTACCACCCACTATGAACATAAAATTGACATATAAGCACAAAAGGCATCTTGATCCTTTATCAATCAAGTACAGACAATCCAAATAATAAATGCCAATGCAACAATGTTATTAACTTGTATATTTTAACCGGTTACTTGTAATACTACAGAAATATTTCCTTATTATACTTTCTCGGTAAGTGTTTATTTAAGTTAACAATTAAGTCTTAATAGATACTATCAAAGGTCGTAAATATTATATGTTTTTAATCTTCAACTAAGCGGCGGAGACGGATGCGAACAGTCGCTTTGTGTGAAAGCTGTGACATTAGTCATTAAGCTTAAGTAAGAAATCTAACCTTACCACCGCAGGGTTAATTGCTCATCGGAGATACGAGGTAGCAAGAAATAATTACGGTAGATACTAAACAAATATATATTTCTGTATAAATCTCAAATTCAACGGATGTGATATTGAAAGGAAATTATTAAGTAGCTGAAACTAGATTCATACATATTATTTTCGGCTGTGAAACTTGATTTCAAATGATATAAAAACAGAGACATTATTTAAAAAAACGCTATTGATCCTAACTAGTTTGATTACAGTATTCAAAAATGGTAATTTCGATTTTTTTTTTTTATTCGATTAAACAATGAGATCTGCGAGACGTTCATTCGCCTGATGGTGTACCTGTCTGTTCATCCTAACGTAAGGCCAGTTAAGATGATATACACAGCACAACATTGTACTAGTCGAATTGAGACTTAAGATGTTAAGCCTCGTTGCCTCAGAAATTTCCTTAGCTACGACGCTCTTTAAACCGGAACAAAGTAATGCTTGCATACTGCTAATTGGCGATAAAAATAGGAGATGCAGTGGTTTTCTTGCCAATAAAGTAAAAAATGACCATACTGCCTATCTAACAGTAAGCAGTTACCGTAGCCTATATACGCCTGTACTATCAGAGACATAAGCGCGTTGACGACCCCTGAAAAACCTTATGACATCTTCTTTAAAGGACCCAGTCATGAACTCTTTGGGAAATATCTAAATGTTTTCCGAAAGAGATACCTACCTCGAAAATCATCGTACAGATTTGAAATATTTTCAAATTTTCTCTCGTCTATAATATATTATATTAATTTTCATAATTATACTTAATTTTCTTTTACTCAAAAAGATTCCAACTGGAACTAGTTGCGAATCATCATTGCGTAACTACTGCTGAGTAATTCTGACTGACTTTCTACCGACCACGAGAATAATGAAAGTACTAAGAGTAACAAAAAATTATGTTCAGCAAATATTACATTTTGAAATTTTAAAGTAAACAAGAGCTGACCACACACCTAAAGGATTGGCGTATTCTTCAAGTTGGTCACTGTACAATGCTTAAAGTCTAAGTATCTACAAGAAAATATTTAGGATTATGCAAATTGAATCCCATAGAGGAGGTGTAAGTGACCCCTCAAAACCACCTCACCTTCTCGTGCTGGTTGATTAGTAGGATACTAATCAACAAAGGAGGCTCTGTCTCCCACCAACCTGCATTGGACCAGCACGGTTGAAAATGGCCTAAATTCTCCCATAACAACTCCTCCAAACGACGGCACCTAGCACCCAGTGATGCTGGAGGCTATGCGGTGGACCGTTCGATGTGGAGATCTTTGGGGCAGACCTATGTCCAGCAGTGTACGTCTATCGGCTGTTAATGATGTTAAAATGCAAGTCAAAAAAGCAAAAAAACTATTGTTTATGAAATAGCATAAATATACATACATAAAAACAGTTCATCGGACAGTAGAAATTACTACCGTAGTTAGTCAGTCTTTTTTATACATAGTTTCACTTTAAATAACGTGTAAATAAAACAAGTAATGGAATTTTCAATTTACAGGCTTTTGTTTTATGTATACAGTAAATGGTATGATCTCTTCTTTACAAAATAAGAATCCTTGCTATCTCAGTAATTCTAATATCTATAATGTAACATCCTTCAAATTAAAATACTAAAATGTTGGTACAAATTATTGCACGATATACTACAGATAGATATTAGGATACAGAAAACTAACACCCCTAAAATTGCCTAAATATTGTCAAGTAATGTTTTATTTATCTGTATCTATTTATCATCTGTTTGATCGTCAGTTGGAAAGTTGATTCGAGTGACTTGTTTACTTATAAGTCATTATAAAAGAAATCTATCAAATATATTTCTATGACTGTTGGAATTACTAAATGATTTCATTTAGACGACAATGAGCCGCATGAAAGTTGCATTCGATTCGTCACTACTCTCTCGGTGTTACATAAAGCACACGACACACAGAAGCTAGGCGTTAGGCTCTCAAACTTTGTCGAGGTCGTACGCCAGGGGTGCCGAGGCAATAATCAGGAAAGGTTGGCTAACATTTTTTTAAAAGATAATTACATGAACAGTATCATTCGTATTAATCCAACGGGTAGTAACTGAACCGCCATATACACCATGGTTTTAGCAGGAGGAAAATTTTGATGAAAAAGGTACCCGCAACCTATTGTGTGAGGTGTGTAACAAAACAGAAGATCTACATCATGTACTACAGGAATGTGTCCGGAACGGAGGTGCTGTAGATAAACACTCATGAATGACCTTAATATAAATTAATTAGAAATTAGTCCATATCTCAGCGTTCTGACTTCTCCGTTTCTGACTTCTCCGTTTTTTTTTTTATTCGATTTTAAGCCATACACCATTTAGGTTAAGCCGACTAAGTCCCAAAGTTAAATAAAGAAAAAAAATTCAGTGGGTGTAAGGATTTTAATAAACTTCCCATGAAGAAAATAAGTAGAAATTCATCCAAACAATTTCATTCATCACAGAAAAAACAATTAAGTATTTTTTTTTTATTTATTTATTGTGTCAATTATCGATCAGTACAACATAAAATAATATAGTTAGCATTAAAAAATCCACAAAGGCTTGTCAACAATGGCATGGTTAGAATCAATCATCGAGACCCTTAACTGACGCAGAGCATACACTATATAGAATATCATCATATAAAAATCGATAGGAGAAAATCTATACTCAATTTCCACTATTCAACAATTTCTTCTAACAGCTTTAAGATTTTCTGTGCCGCGAAATATATTTCATCAATCACCGTGCCGCGGTTAAAAGTTTGAGAAGCAATGAGCTAGACGATAGTCCGACGGTACCATGAAAAAGTTCGTTCAATTCGCTTTCATTTGCGACGGCTCGTTAGTCGATTTTGGCACGGAGCAAAGACCGCCGTGACGACAATACCGCAATCGACCCCCTGCCGTTTTCGTTGTTTGCTAATACCGACCCCCCGAGACGCGTACCAAATGAGCATTACCACCCCTTAAATAAAGTGCCTAAATCGGAACTGATAAATAATTATTTTAAAGTACTAAAATTTTTTTAAACAAAAACCTCGACTATGTTATACAGTCCGTACATTTATATATAATAAAAAGAATATAGTTCTCTAGGGGGCTTTCATTATTTAAAAAGATGCCTTGCTCCGGGGGGGACAAAGTTTGTGGGATTTTTACTCAATAAAACCTTTTCGGTGGTAGTTCTCAATGCGTTGCGGGAGACCCCAGGATCTTCTGCGGAATGCACAGGTGGCTCCTGGCAATACACTCCTCGGCATCATCACTTTGATTGGATAAGCACTAGACTACTTCGTACTTGTCGTTCATCCCGGGCTCAGTGTTCAATGTGAGCTCCTACTTTCAAACCCCACGAACCCAAAAACCCTTTTAATCGCCTTCTCCGAAAAAGAGGGCTTAGCTTATTCCTCTCTCTAGTAGCTCGAGACTACAATGCTATGAGGGCTTTTATTCCTTAGGGACGTGTTGTGTGATTGGGTCTAGGACTTATGTGATTTTTAATAAAAAGATTTATACACTTATAACAAGAAACCTATTAAAAATTACTTAAAGTAACAAATAATACATAAAAAAGTCATCGGTGCCACGGTTAAGTTCGGAAGTGTTCCCTTAGTTCTAGTCAATAGCGTAAAGTGAGACACAGTGGGGTTACACACCCCTCAGCCGAAGGATCTCCTCATGTATGAACTCACGGTAAAAAATATAGGTCTTGCCTTTCTCTTTATTACATAAAATTAATAACGATATCTTTTTTTTTATTCAACGAGACAAGCGATACGGTTACCTGATGATAAGTGATGCGCCCGCCTATAATAACGTGATGCTAGTCAGGATGATATAAACCCACATTGCTCTCGTCGCTTGAAACAAGATGTTGAGTCTCTTTAGCCCAATTTCACTAGCTACAACGCCCTTTAAACTGGAACACAGTAATATTTGCACACTACTGTTTGGCCGCATAAATAAGAGCTGCGGTGGTATTTACCTAGACGGATCCCGACAACGGAAACCTACCACCAGTATGTGAAAGTTTCTTTGGTATATATTTAACGTAATATACTGAGGTTCTCATTAACTTGTTTTTTTTATATTTATCTACTTATCGATTTTAGTTTAGTTCCTATATATACATACATTGTTTTAAGCACGTATTGCATATAATTCTATTTATTTAATATTAGTTTACTTACTACCCTTTAAAATATTGACGAAAATTGTTTGCATAGCATTTGTAACGTTTGCACATTACAGTTGACAGTTTACTTACCCTCTAACGCTCGAGGGGATGAAGGGTTGACACGGGGACCCTTTGCCTATATATCGCCTCATTAAACTCACTAGAGATTTACTATTTGCGGCTAGTACTGACCTAATTCCATTACCGTATTCGGGGCACGCGATTTAATTTATGTAATGGGCGTCAAATGTTTCTCTAGAGCTTTACTATGACGTTCTCTAGCCATAAATTCATTTATTTGTGCTATTCATAAATCCTATGAATAGATTTAAACTCCTGACCGGACAGGAGATTTAATTTATTAGGTATACAGAAATATAAATGAAGTTAAGCATTGAATTGTATTTCATTATGAATTTAAAAATAAATTTTTGTTTACGTTCAAAATATAGCATCTAGAAGTTTCGCAGTAGGGTGGAACGTAATATGCGCCACGATTGATGGGAAAACGTCATTGATTTTTTTTTAAATAAATCTTCGTACATCATACATTATGAATTTGTATTTGATATGTATATGTACATACTTCTACGTCCACTGGTTCACCGCAGACACAATTGCTACTGTCAAGAATCGTGAATTATTTATTGGCTCATTAACATTTACAAGACTTTTTTAAGTATGATTATAATAATGTTTTCAAAAATTTACATTACGTACTACTTTCTCATTTCGTAGTAAAACATTATCAATATTGTTATATTTAAATGTCTTACACTGGACATGTAAAAGTTTTAAGTGCGATAGATTGTTTAGGTAGTAAATATAGAATTGTTAAAGTATATAGTAGGAAATGATAGTGTTTTTAATAGTTTCAATATTTTTTATTTCCAGGGTATCCTCTCGATAGAAGCAGCGAGCGACAGCGACGAGGAACCAGCATTGAAGCAGCCACGGCTCAGCAGACGGGGCTCGCCGCGGAGGCTACGAACCCCCCAGCACAAAAACAGAAACCGCTCGCTCGACAGCCGACAGTCTGCCTCGGAGGTGATTTGTACTTTCTTTTATAAACTACATTAAAAACATTATTATTGACCAATGACAAAAATGAGGTTCTCAATTCGACTGCTTTCTTTGTGTCATCTTTTTATGTATGAACAGGAATAATTTTTACCTGCTTACACAGTTTCGATGACTACTTTTTATATAGAGTTTACCTTGTACTGAATCAAAAAAGGCTTGGATATAATTCTTCGGGAATTAATCTATTAAATCTGTTATCATAAAGCACAACTTTAAATGTGGTAGTTAGCATATGCTATTAGGATTTGTTTTCTGTTGGTAGTTTCGCTCTATGAATTTGTTATTTACAATACAAGTAGCAAATGGCGACACGTTTACCTAGTGGTGACACATTATCCCATAATAATGTGGCGCTTAATTACCATTTATTCAGCAACACTGTTTAGGTAAATTTTTTGCTGTTACACACTAGACTATTATATACTTCTGCTTAACGGTAGTAAAAGGCCCGTTAGTGATAAGTGTCTACTCTGTCTCAAGCATGGTTGGTCTTCCATCGGTCTCACAGTAAAGAATATCAGTGGTAGTGATGTTAACACTGCTGTTAGCACTTTTATGAAAGATATAATATTATATCTATATTTAGGAGGAATCGGATGATGTGCTGACTTGTACGTGGCGCAACTACGGTTCCGAGTGCGAGTGGCAGCAGCAGGAGCGTCTGTACAGCATGGAGCGCGACGACGAGCACCGTGTACCCGACGTCACCGATGGACACACAGTACCCGCCTCACACAGCCGCCTCAATGGTAAAACGACAACATCTTTATTTATAGCCATTTACACAATGATAAATCAAACATGGGGTATTGTAGTCTATAGTAAGGTTAACATATTAACCTCGTCATTGAAACTAATCACCATTTTACTATTTCTGATCAGTTTTTTAGTTCTGGTCTCTTTCGGTCGTACTTGTTATTCCGGAGTTGTCCCTCTTTTATTTCATTTTAACTCATCGTAACTAGTATAACATATTGGGGCCTTGTGAAAGATATCCCAGTAGAGGAAATATTTAGTTCATTGTTTGTAATTAAAATGGATAATGTAGAACACTAATTTCCCTCATACTTAATTTGAGCACGGTAATGAAGAACAAGTATATTACTATTTTTCAATGATCAAAAACATAACTTGTTTTCTTGAAATACCTAAAGTCAATGAGTATATAGAAAGTTGAATCATTTCACATTGATTTCATAGAATTTCCATAAATGGCGAACAAAGGCTCAATCAATAACAAACCACCTCGTGAATGTAAATTACGCATCCGACTTTCCATTTTCTCACAAAGATCGCGCTTGACGACTGTCACGAATTCTATTTGCATAAATAAACAGTGACATGATGATTCGATTCACTGTTGTTTGAATAACAACGTTTAAAGTAAACAAACAAACAGACAATCGATAATCGCGTGCAGGACATACCTCACCATTCGTTTCCTTTCTTTACAGGCCTCAGTACACAAGAGACAGAAACGATGAATTTCCACGAGCAACCCAAAACACCGCCTACTGTTGTAAAGAGAAAAAAACCAGTCGATACATCTAAATTTAATCAAACGGATAGGAAGTCAAAAAACTGCGCCACATTCTACTTCAGACATCATGACACGGATTCAGATGGACGGCAAATGATCGAAACTGATGAGAAATCGCAAGAATCTTCAGAAGAGGAATGGACCTACGTCGGAAACCCGAAAATTGCTAACGAAGATTCCACCGATGTAATGACATCATCAGTAGAAATCCAATGCGAACTACCAGTAGATGAAAAGAAAGAGAAACCACCGTCACCTAAGCCGAAGTTAGAATCAACAACGCCGGACCTAATCAAAGTGGACGCGAGATGTAGGGACATAGAAAGGCTGGTGATACAGGCAGAGGAATTGGTTCAAAAACAGGCGCAGCATCAGATGGCGAAAAAGAAAAATTCGAGGAGCTTCAAGCCGTCATTGCTGGAGGACGAGGGTAAAACTGTCGGCAGGGTCAAGATGTCACGGATAAAGGAATGGCTTCATCAAAGTACGGAAGGCGAGAGGACGAAGAACGATAGCAATCAGGTAATTTATTTTATGTCCATGCAAAGTTTTTATTTCTTCACTAATAACAATGCGTAATTAATTTTGTCGACTACACTTGCCAACCGTTGCTTTAGTATAAAAACCTTACAAATTGAATATTTAGTAAAGATCTATTTATTCCACTACTTTTCATATCACACGGCAATAGTGCCAAAAAATTCAAATTCAAATGTGCCAAAAAATTCAACTTATGCTAAAATAATCATCCAAATGGTGGCTAGGCCCTAAATATATAACCTCAATTTGGTTTTTGTTATTCCCGTGTAATTCTATTTAAAAAAAATAATCTACAGACGATACTCACTTCTGACCTAAATAGTTTAAATATCACGCGATGGTGCGTATTTTAGTAGATGTTTATTTATATTGATTTTATTTGAAAACAATTGTAATAAAACATACTTAAAATTCTTCCTTACTTTTGAACAATAATCATACTTCATCACCAGCCGATGGACGTCCACTGCTGGACATAGGCCAATCATAGTAGTAACAAAAACAAAGCTTATTAAGTCAGCAACATTTGTCTAGTGACTTCAATACAAGCTCACGTTTTACTGTCTACCTGTCGCCCCTTTGACTTTGACGCTGATTGAGAATGCTGCTTTTGATAGCAGCTTTGTATAACAATAATAATATTATTAGGGGGACCGGAAAGTAATGTCGTTTTCTTACGCTAAATACAAACACATACATTTTTAACGAGTCTTTATTTTTAATCAATGATGTATTCCCCATCATTGTCAATAACCTTTTGCCATCTAGTGAGTAAATTTTCAATCCCTGATCGATAAAAATTAATTGGTTTTTCGGCAAAATATCTAGAGATGGCATTTTGGATATCATCCAAATTTGCAAATGTTTTGCCACTTAAAAAGTGTTGCAGCGCTCGGAATAAGTGGAAATCCGATGGTGCAACATCGGGCGAATATGGTGGATGAGGCAGCACCTCCCACCCCAATTCATTAATTTTTTCTAGAGTTCGCCTTGCGCAGTGCGGTCTTGCATTGTCATGTTGGAGAATGACGCCTTTTCGGTTGACAATCGCTGGCCACTTTTCAATTAAAGATTGATTGACTCGCTGCAATTGTTCGCTGTAGAGGTCTGCAGTAACAGTTTCTCCAGGTTTCAGTAATTCAAAATGAACAATGCCGCGAATACTCCACCAAACACACAAAAGCGCTTTTTTGGGGTGTAAACCTGGCTTAGCAGTACTCCGAGGGATTTCATTTGGAGAGAGCCACTGCCTTTTGCGTTTTGGGTTATCATACAGGACCCATTTCTCATCTCCTGTGATCAAGCGATCAAAAAACGCTTCTGTGTTGTGTCGTTGAAGCAATAAGTTGCATGTGATTGATCGGTTAGCCTTATTCTGTTCGGACAGATTATGCGGGACCCAAACACCTGCTCTGCTTACTTTTCCAATCTGCTTCAAATGTTCTTGGATGGTCGACCAAGGTTTGTTGAGACTGTTTGACGATTCCTCGATCGTCTGACACGGATTTGCTTCCACTTCCGCCCTTAACACGTCGTTGTCTAACGCTGATGGTCTTCCTGATCGATACGAGTCGGAAAGATCAAAATTACCCGATTTGAACTTGGAAAACCACCTTTGGCATTTACGAATGTCCAGTGCATTTGGATAAACATCGCAAATGTTTTTGGTAGCAACTGTTGCGTTATTTCCCTTGCGAAACTCAAAGAGCATGCAATGCCGGATGTGTACCTCTTCTGGTATTTGGCTGGCCATTTTACCCAAAATTACAAAAAAAAATTGTAATTCAATTGTCTATAAGTAAAGAAATCACTATAACCTCACAATGTCTTTGGTACGCCTCTGAACAAAACAATGAGCTGACAAATGACAATCAAGTATTGGCATGCGCAGAAACGACATTACTTTCCGGTCCACCTATTACTAGCAGACTAGTAGCAGTATTTGGCTCATTCACCCTGTGACCTTCGTCTCTTAGTTGATCATTACAACGCCTTTAGGGAGTGAAGGTATAGCGACTATTCTGCTTTTGCTTCTAAAATTTATATACGTATATATAATTCACGTACTCACTCCATCCTTTCACTGTCAATACATCCTTTTTTTAACATGCCAAAATTGCTTTTTTCTTTCATGTTATCTATAACTTGTCAATAAACTCGAAATACATTACATTAGAGTTTATTTTCCAGTGTACGGAGAGCTACGACGCGTCGGGTGAATATACCACGGAAAGCGAAGTGGACACCTCGTTGACATCTGAAGAGCGCAACTTGCATTCGTCGATGGACATGAGCACTTCCACTTGCACCGTCACCCCGACACACCAGGCAAAGGTAACATCTACCTTTCATATGTTAGTTAAGGTTCAATTTTCAACACTTTCACCTCACTATAAACAATGTAATTAACAACGGTGATTTGAAAGAAAAACCTCACCTGCAAGATTTTAATTGTTCACGTTCATCAATATCATGTGTTCGTCATTGATATATTCATAATACATATTTTTTAATTATTTGACGGCAATGAATACTATCTTTATGAGGACATACAGAAAAATATTTAGCAACAAATTTTCATTAAGTTTATTTAAACAAATTTTCAATATAAATATATAGTAATTTTGTACGCATTTTATTGCGTTTATTCAACTATAAATTACTCTAGCGCGGAAGGACACGGTGACAGATGTCCTGACGTCATTGTTTTCATGGAGTACATAATAATCATCGCACATTGTGGTTAACAAAGCATCCGCACTAACGACTACTAGGTTCAGCTGCGCAAGAAACGCGGCGGCCCACGTCCATGGTCGGTCTCGTGCCTGTCACAACTTCCGGCCGCCCGTGACGCCATTAACCACGCCATGTCCATATCCGAGTCCGCGCTGAACACCCTCGCATCGCCACAGAGGGTAACGCCCACCGGGTCCAGCTCTAAACTACGCGGCAGCTCAACCACTGTGCAAGTAAGGCAGCAATTAACCATGCCACCAGCTCACTGACTTCACAACTAATCTATAATCTTTGTTTAAAAAATTTAAACTTGCTTGTCTGCTTTGTACGATAAATACAATAAATTTTATTTTTTACTGAAGTATTCTTGTGCAAGGCTGGTTACATATGGCGAATCCCTACTGCTGGAGACTTCTTAAGTAGGTTCAGCTTCCATTTTTGCCGTTAAACAATAAGGTGGAAACATTATTGTATTCCACCACATTGTTATGAAGACACCTATGGCTTACTATTAGATAAACCAACGAAGAAAAGTCTAGCTTAGTTCCGCTACGACTCCTATTTAAAAACCTAATAAAGTGTTAATGATACTGTGCTCTAGATCATTTGAGGTCTATTTTTATTGCTGTCTTTAATAATAATATTATACTCCACATACTATAGTGGTTGAATCTCGAATTAATTATTTATAATTCATTGCCATTTCACCAGGGGCACGTATCGAGCACCAACACAATGACGGAAGCGTGCACCTCTTGCGTGGAAGCGAACGACAAGCAATGTTGGCTACGCAGAAAGCGGCTCAAACTTCGCAAGCATAACTCTTCCGACCGGAGGGACAGGCTCGTTAAGTCGCTATCGTTTTGCGGCCGCCTCAGTCCGGAGATAGAAGATAAGAATGAGAGGAGTGCCGCCAGTGACCCAGCTACCAGCAGGAAGAATAGGTATATATATTCTTATATTATTTTAAACTTCTTTTACTTTTTTTTGTTTGTGGATATTTTTAGAACATTCTCTGCTTCTAAATTAAGGTATTTCCTCCGACTTCAATCCAATGGGCGGTTTTTTTTAATGCGATAGGATGGGCACTAGGATTTTATTCTTGACCGAGGAGGAAGCAATTACGTTAAACAATGTATTACGTTTGATGCAGCAAGTTTGTCCCTATATCACGTGAGATAAAAAATGATAACAATCGATCGTGATTATGTTGCTGAGTAGAAATAAAACATTATTAATTACAGATTCGACACAACATCTACTTCGGGTAATGACAGCGACGAAGAACTAATCAAACAACAACTGGCGACCATCGCCCACCTGCGCAGAAGTATCGAAAAGACACATATCACCACCAAGGAACCCGATAACGCGATTCTAGAACAAAATGAGCCTGAAACTGTGATCCCCAGCTTCAAACTCGGCCCCGAAGGCGGAACAGTCAGGCCAAGGTTAACCAGGAGCACAGAAAGAGAGAAATCATTCTTGGCCTTGAGTTTAGGAGATCCAAGTCAGCTGTGGGATCTTTGTATAAACAAAGATTCTGATGTGGATAAGAGTGTTACTGCTGGAACGGAGGAGCACAGTTCTTTCTCAGAGCAAGCATGGGACTTTTATCAGGTATGGTTTTTGTATACTTTTTGTAAATAATTTGTCTTTTAATAAATTTCAATTTTGAGAAGTTCGCTCTTAATTTATATGTTATTTAATAATGTAAACAGTCAATTATCATAGTTTTTCTAAAAAAAAGTAAGTAAAAAATGTCTGTCTAGTGTAAATCCATTTGTTCATTCATTACACTGCAAGAGAAGAACAAATTGATACTGTTATATTTTAACACCGCAGAGCACATCACCACTTTACATTAATTGAGACCAACACTAATCAATTTAAATTAAAAAAAATTATCAAATGATTGCCATATGATGCCCCAATAAATTCGTCTAATCCTTTTCATGTTATATCAATGGTATTGCTTCTCTGACTTCAAAGTGAAATTCTTGCAGTGTTTTAAGTATTCGCTAATGTATTATTTTGTAAACGTATTATAGCCAATTTTTGATGTTTTGCTTATTTTCCTACAGGAAAAGTACAACTCCGAACCGTATTCAGAAGCACCGGACTCGGATGCCGCGCGGCGACTACTGGAATTTGGCGACGACTATCGCGCTTATCTCGATTCACAATCTGACTGTTGCTCAAGTTTATCCGCCCAGCCCGAACAAGATCCCAGCCCCACTGGCACGCGCCGCCGCCGACCTCCCTCCGAAATGTCTCGTGAACGTAGCCTGCCCCGGTACAAACGTCCCTCAAGAACCTCCCCCGTAGACACCCCTTTTAGAAAGCCTAAAAAATCCATTACCAGTGCCGAACGCAAGAAAATTTTACTTGAAAGCTTAGAAAAATCCAGGAATAGTGTCGAGAGCAACGAAAGTCGTAGGCGCAAACCATCGGAGAGCGAACGTAAAAACAAACGCTCGCCTGAGTTCGATCTTCTTAACATCCAAGCCTTGAGCCGAAGACGTCACAGTTCCAACCTCACGAGTGACGAAGTGAACAGCTCTTTAGAGTATACCGAAGCTAACAACCGACCCGATATTCTAGATTCCTTGAATAGAAGGAGGAAGAATACCGAAAAAGATGGCGAGAGTGAATTACAAAAGGTTGCGCTGTCAGAATTAAGGCGCAGGTCGACGGAGGGTGTTGATTCCGAAGAATCTTCAAGCCCAAAGAAACATAGCAGACGAAATTGGGAGGTAGATTCCGATTCCGAGGAAGAAGTGAGGTCTTTAATACGGAGGTCCAGTACTCAGTTGGAAGTCGCGGAGGCGGCGATGGCGACCCAAGACTCATCGCCGGATCTTCTGCGTGCTTTCGACTACGTAAGGACACAATTCGATACAGATTATAGTAGCTATACTGAGGCGGAAGACGATTTGCCTTCCTGTGTGACCGCCCGTCGGCCCGCATGTTTCAGAGCCAGAATCTGCCTAGCTGTAGCCGCCTTTTCAATCTTAGTCATAGTCTACATACATCTCCAATGACACCTGGCTTGGGCTTGTGTGATATTCATCCTTATCTATATAAGTATACGCATTAAGTACGCTGCGATTGTCAGGATGCGATTCGGAAACGTCCACTTGTGCACACATTAGCTTCATCAAACTTTCGACGTAAAGCTTTCTTTTTTTGTAAACATTTTCAATTTAAACGGTGCACTGTATATCATTCTATCTAGCACCACATTGTTATCAGCGGGCCTATCACTTAACATAAGGTGGACGTACAGCGCGTCTCCTCCGCTTCGTCGAATAAACAAGAAGATTTAGGCTAAGTTTTATATTGTACAAAATTAGCATTTATACAAATGCGAATAAGCAAGTCTGACAAACGCAGTTTATATATTCAATGTACTAAATTTGTTGTATAACAGACTCCCCCCACTCTTTCCCCATTTCGCAGCTGTCAAAAATTGAACAGTTATCGTATTATGTATCTATTCAAAAGTATTTGTATGTCTAATACGTCCCACTAATCGTTTTAAATTCAATAAGAAAAACGCACTATAACATCAAAGTGCAACTATTCCAATAAGCAGTCAATAGAAAAAAAAAAAAGTTGCTGCTTATAAAATACATTTACTTATTTTTGTGTTTTATTTCCCTTTTTTGGTGTTTATTTATTTTTCACTAACAACTGTTCTGATGGCCTTGTGTTTGTGATTTGTGTAGCTATCTATGACTTTACTAACTGCTTATTTTAATTTTTTATTTTACAATTATTTCTTTTTAAGTATATCTTATTCTGTTTTGGTGGTGATAACTTGGTGCTAGAACATACCTTAACTTTTAGATATATTTGGGTAACACGATACGTTATATATATATATCTATTTAAGTTAAACGCGTAATAAAACACTGCGTACAGTTACCAGTGACAATATGGCGGTGTTACGCGATTTTACAGCTGTCATATTTGATACTTTAACCGCCGTTCGGAAAATCTAACTGATATTGGTACTTAAATTATTATTTACAGTGTAGATAAATAATTACGAAACAAGAGTTCTTGTCATTGCGTGATATAATTTAAAATGTAACCTTTAGGATAACTAACGTTATATTTGTTATATAATTTTAAATTAAAAACTTAGCTCTCGCATAATATTATAATGTTAATGTGATTTGACTGAACTCCGCATTATCTCACATGTAGCTTTGTAAATGTACTAATCATTATGTTGATTAGGATTAGGTTGTTAATTGATTTCTTTTTTTTTTACGAAATGTTAAAAATTTTAAAGTGAAATTTGTATAACTGTTTACAACAATAAATACGTCAGTTTGAAAATTAAAAATGGAGTTTCAGTCAATTAACACCCTTCTCTGTCAACAATCTGTCAAATATTTTATTTTTTAAATATGGTATAAAAATGAATGAGGTGTTTTGAATAGTACGTCCTATAAGAAGTTTGGGGCTGATTAACTTGCTTATCTAATTTGTTTGGCATGTGATTTTCTTTTATTGCTTACGCACTATTAATTGAAGAGGAATGTAGTTTTTTTTGTTCACAAAATACTGTTAAAGCATGTGCCTTTTCTTTCAAGGTATCTTGTTTCTTTTAAAAGTATTCTCGTTATATTGGTGAGTGCGGGAAGAGGAGGTTCTGAACATTATTGAATATTTGAGTTGCGCCAAATTGATCAGACGCTATTTGTTTTTTTGCGTATTGAGTTTTTTCTTTCCGATGCACAGACGGAGATCGTTACGCGTTGCCGCGAGAACATCAACTTATTGGACGCGGCTTTAGCAGACGGCTCCGTCTTGTCGTCTGCATTGCAAAGAGACATACGAGGTTTGTTACTTTCATATTAAGCTAGTTTCACTTACCCGCACATTTTATAATTGCTCTTAATCATTGCAGTAACAGTTCTCAGTGAAAGTAGTAAGTTTAACTGAAACGGATACATACGAAAATAACCATTAGGTATTCTTTTTACTTTTAATTGAATATGGTAGAATATGTTCAAGACAAACAATTATAGATTATCTGTTTTGTCTATGAACGTTATCGTAATGGATTATTTGTAACGATAGCATACCTCTGCGTTTCGTAGACTAATTGACGCCTGTTGTAAATTAATGATTTAATAATATATTGATTTTTAATGATTAACTTGAATTCGACATTCACGTTCGACGTTCAAGTTCGACATAAGTAGAGTAGTTCGTAAATTTATTCTGAGTGCTGTTGTCGAATACCGTGCTCAAGTAAAATGAAAGAATAATTGATGATTTTGTTATGTAAATATTTCTTAAGTATCTGTGGAGAATATTTTAATTCAATGCCTCAAAAATTATTTTATTTGTATGTCATACAGTTAATTTCATGGATAAAAAAAAAGTTTCTAAAGTTGAAACCACAATCGAAGTAATAACTTATTTAAAGTTATTGATACAAATCGACAGTTATTTGCATTTCTATTTCAATATTATTTTATCTTTATCACTGTTTTAACACCGGTGTAACTGTTAAATGAAAAATCGACTATCATTGTATAGAGTATACAATGAAACTTCATGACTGTTTTAAATAGAATTTGGCTTAATGTTTTTGTATTTTGACACTATATACAAAATATTTTACGTAGTTACGTTCAATCTTTTTAAAGTAATATAAACCAACCACCTTCCGTCACTATTAGGATGTTACTAAAATGGCGAAGCAATTGCATTAACAACAGTTCAATGAACGATCACGTCATCATGCCATGTCACTTTGTGAGTATAATAAAAATTCCAACGATACTGTTGTAAAAAAAGTAAGCTTTAGAAGACATTTCTTCTCTAGATATATGTCTCATTTTCTCTAAATGGTGACCGATAGATATAAAGAGCTTTGGGGGACACCTATGTCCAACAGTAGTTGTGTATCGGCTGGTTATTGATTAGTTGATGTTATAATTTAAATCCGAATTGGCACCGTACTTATTACCGTGGGTCATCTAGAGACCCATTCAGTAAGACTTAAAATATATTTAAATAAGTATTTATAACACAAACGTCTCACTCTTCTAGTTGTCGTTCATTTAAACATTACCTTCTCTTAGTTGTGGATGATGCATGTGACGTTCAAGTATCCTTTATACATTATAGTATTCATTATACCAGAAGCGTTTCCTATATTCCGATTAGGTATGGTCGACGTGAATACCACCCATTGTTACCATGAACAAGTTAGACTTTTGTCATCGTTTCACTAAGTATTTACGTCTATTGTCCAAATAGATAATATACGTTCGTATTCGTATGTTATACCTATATATATATGAGATTTCCCCTGTGTAGAAACTCGTTGCGATATCTCCGAGACCATAAAGCCTACCGTATACCATCTTGAAATTTGGTAGGGATATTGCTTCTGCTATTTCGAAGTAAATTAAAAATAGATTTTACAAAATTCCTTCCCCAAGGGGAGTGGCTGGGATGAAATAGCCAACAAAGCGGGCGGGGAACAGCTTGTTATGTAATAACAATAATAATAAGCGGTGGAAACCGCACAAGTCTAAAAGTAACCTTTTCACTCATCTCTTTATTATAACTATGTATTATATAAAAGAAAATTTGAATATTTTTTTGATTATTAATACTTTCCTTGAAATTTTGAGCATTAATTATACTCACCACATACCAAATACTTTATTGACTCGGAGTTCTATCGATAAAAAATGTCTCTACAATCATTAACTATGTATTTCACACTATTGCGTTCACAGCAAAATGGATATGAGTAAAACATCTACCTTAAATAATTTAGCATATTATTTAAAAAAAATATTAAAAGAAAGATCGAGGGTAATTTTGCATTTAATACACGACATCGGTCCGTTAGCGCTGACTTTGTGCGTGAAAAATGCGAGATCTCGTGTACCGGAGCTCGGGTCGCAACCGGTTCGCGGACCTTAGCCTTACGCACAAATCTCGGCCGAGATCAAGGCAACTATTATTATTATTTCGGTAACCTAACTGTATCAACTTTTTAAATTTACTTTAAAATCATTTGCACAATTTTGAAAGCTTTTACTCTGTACAAATGTGGATGGCAAATCTGATTTTATTTAATCATTGTGACCAACTTTTAAAGAACAAAGCTAGTTTTCAATACTATATGTTTATAGTACAAGGCAATCTAACATCTGTCGGTACTTTTACCACTTCCTTTAATAATATCGAGGAAAAAGGATAAACATGCTGATGGTCTGTTGTCAGAGACCGTCTAGATAAGCACCACCACAGCTTCAATTTCTTGTAAACAGTACAACTGTAGCTAGTGAAATTAGTGGTGGAATATCTCAAAGCGATGATCACAATAAGGTGTAGTATTTATCATCCTAACTACCCTTCGTTTATATCCTTACGTTATACATAATACTAACAATTGTTTGCTTCAAATTTTGAAATCGCTACTTGAAACGCTATAAGTATCTTCGTTATCACTTTATCAAATACTTATAAAGATTTAAGCTACGAGTGTGTATCAAAGTGATGTTCAATTTTATTTTGTAAAGATTTAAATCTATTCTCGTTGTACTATTTTTACAAGGGACATAAAAGATGTCGCTTAGTCGAAAAGTTTTGTAACGTCGGTGTTCATTTTGCAACTTTTATTTTTTCTCCAATATAAAAATAGAGCAGACGGTCTGTCACCGTTTGTCGCTTTTGGCGGAAATTTAAGAAGGAAGCTTTCGTTTCGCTTGGTTGTTCAAACACTCGCTTGCCTTGTTTTTTTAAGTCTTCATTACAAAACGTCTCACCGACATATAACAGTACTTTAGATAGCTATATTTACAATTCTGCCAAGTATATAAATATAATGTTTTATTAAAGTTTTCATCTAGATCTCTATTCAATCTTTCCTATGGTTAGATATAATGTTTGTTTATAAATCTATTAACACACTGTCGTCTGACAATAAAAAATACCACTTTGTAAACCACTATCTTAAATACATTTTACTAGCGTTTATCGACTCTTTAGAAAGTTTCATATAAATTACTCAATATGACAAACAAACACACAACGTTGACTTCTTTATGGCATTCCTGTTACACGGACGTACGTTAGTACATTTTTCTCTCCGACGCCCAAAATAAAGTATTTTAAACATAATTAAGAATAAACAAGCCCACTCGACTGTCTACTCTACACTACTTAAACATTTATTTATAACAAGTTACTTTTAAGTACTTTTATCTCCCCTGTTCTACGTGCAGCGGGGCTATACGAACCTAAACTTGTTAGCTAAAAATAACTGATATAAATATAAATCTATATATTTCTAACTGTTTACATGTTTGGTTTTTTTCATGTTGTCATGATAGATTTTTCAAAATATCTCTTCTTGATTAAATTTTTCGGTGAACGTTGTGTTCGCCGAATTCGATAGTCTATACAGATGAATACTGTCAAGGGTAAGTTTTCCAGACGTATTCAATATCAAGTTTACGTGCAGACTATGAAAAGTAAAAGATCCATTCTGATTCTGCTAGCATTCAGCGGCTTCCCGTGACGAACATCATCATATTAGTTCACCTGTTGGATCTTCTACAATTGCCTATACCAGTATGAAAAAAAAAGGAAAAGATCTAAAAATTTTCCACGATTCTAACACGATAACTTCACAGTGATTCCTTTTGTGTTTTCATTACATAAAGTATAGCTTCTTATGGTATACCTGCAAATAATATTCGAAACAATCGACATACAGACAAGTGCTAAACATGTCGACTATAATTACAATGTCTGTCGTAACTCTGTCAATTATAGACGATACATGCTCTTTTTTATTCGTGTAAATATTGATATCACGACAGTATGACATCATACACTGCGCTAAATAGAAAACTAAATAACACCAGCTCGTTGTGCATTAAGTTTCCCATTCTTCGTCAGTCCGGTTAAGTTCTGTGATCGGGAAGGTTTCAACTTGAATAATGGTGTTGATTAAGCAAGTGCTTGTTTACGTACGAAACGTCAGACGACCGACTAACGGTATGCTTAATAACTATTAATACATAATAAGTATAATAGTAATTATTAATCGTTTAATTAATAAGGCCGCATTTATTACGTTTAATGTGTTTCACCCAAGAGAACTATCCGGTAGTTGACGACCATCCATTGAGATGATAATGATGATGTGTTTGACATAATTAAAATTAATAACTGGCGATCATAGTGTTCAGTTCAGAATCTAGATCTTATTTATTTTTTATTCTTCATATAGTAGAGACGCGAGACATTTACCTGATGGTGATTCAAACGCTTGCCCATAACAGTGTGATGCTAGTTAAAATCATAAATACTGTACTACATTGTGCTTATGATCTTTAAACACAAGATTTCAAGTCTCGTTACTTCAGTAATTTCACTAACTGCAACGCTCTTCAAACCGGAATACAATAACGTTTGCATTGAATACCGTATTGTATGATAATATCTTTGGTAATTATTTTAGAATGTTACTTTTTTAACGTATGAGTAAAAATAATAGGTATATAAATAGATCAAGTATATTTAGGAAAAAATTGTAGATTGTACTACTAATGTAACTGTTGTTATTTTTTCTCGTACTTATAAAATTATATAATAGTTTAGTTCTTTTACAATTACAGTATCTAACTATTATGCATGCAGCTATCGCAATTCAAATTGTTGATTGCTATAATGCATTCCTTGGCATTGGTGCCAATTCTAATGCTACTCTGCTATTGAAAATAAATCTAGAATTTTGCTCTAAGGTCACAATTATTTATAACTAACAACAAGAGATAAATAATAATAGATTACTTCAGTGTATTTAAGCCATTATGAAATATTTTGACGGTGGGTTGGTTGTGTTGCAATCTAAAAAATTATTATCAAAATTAAAGACAATAAATTTTAATTAGATACTGTTCTCTGTTACATTAGTTAATAGAGAATTATTTCAGTTTCCCACATTGATGTGTTAGCTAATATTACTTTAAAAGAATGTTACAGCTATATAATTTTTTCTAACGTTTCACATTCCGATCTCACTCATCTCTACCGACAAGTCGGTCATGTTATTACCTTTTTTTTTTAAAACTCCAATTACACAAACCTCTATCAGCTCATCGCTCAGCTGCAATTATTTTCTAACTGAGATAAAGTGGCTGGAACGCGGTATGTTGTAGAACATGCTTCCTAAATGGGCAGGTAATTGACTCACGTAAGGTAAGCGTTTGTCTCATTAATTTTTTTTTAATACAAGCCTGCAATAGATGCATTCATTGAATGGTGAATAATCCCGATGCCCAAAAAAGACTAGATTTTGTATTAAATATAATATATGCCGTCCGATAATATTAAATATTACAAACAGTATCTCTTACATTATTGTAACAGTCTTTGTAGAATACACTACATTTTGACATAGTGCTTTGTTTCCAATAACAATACATATTTATAATGGATGTTTAATACACTGATGTATTGTTATAATGACCTGGTTTATATTATTTTTATGTCAATCAATGCATACTTAATATTCGTCTAGTTACGCGTATATGGTAGCATTTGTTTAAATAAATTGGGTCGTTTGCTGACATCAACGTTTAGAAGATATTTTCTTCGAGATATATGCTGATCGATTTATTATTTATTGTGTCAGTATTAATATTTGTTTTTTTAGTTTATTAACTAGTGCTTCTATAGCTATATTAAAATGTATAATAATAGGGGGACCGGAAAGTAATGTCGTTTCTGCGCATGCCAATACTTGATTGTCATTTGTCAGCTCATTGTTTTGTTCAGAGGCGTACCAAAGACATTGTGAGGTTATAGTGATTTCTTTACTTATAGACAATTGAATTACAATTTTTTTTTGTAATTTTGGGTAAAATGGCCAGCCAAATACCAGAAGAGGTACACATCCGGCATTGCATGCTCTTTGAGTTTCGCAAGGGAAATAACGCAACAGTTGCTACCAAAAACATTTGCGATGTTTATCCAAATGCACTGGACATTCGTAAATGCCAAAGGTGGTTTTCCAAGTTCAAATCGGGTAATTTTGATCTTTCCGACTCGTATCGATCAGGAAGACCATCAGCGTTAGACAACGACGTGTTAAGGGCGGAAGTGGAAGCAAATCCGTGTCAGACGATCGAGGAATTGTCAAACAGTCTCAACAAACCTTGGTCGACCATCCAAGAACATTTGAAGCAGATTGGAAAAGTAAGCAGAGCAGGTGTTTGGGTCCCGCATAATCTGTCCGAACAGAATAAGGCTAACCGATCAATCACATGCAACTTATTGCTTCAACGACACAACACAGAAGCGTTTTTTGATCGCTTGATCACAGGAGATGAGAAATGGGTCCTGTATGATAACCCAAAACGCAAAAGGCAGTGGCTCTCTCCAAATGAAATCCCTCGGAGTACTGCTAAGCCAGGTTTACACCCCAAAAAAGCGCTTTTGTGTGTTTGGTGGAGTATTCGCGGCATTGTTCATTTTGAATTACTGAAACCTGGAGAAACTGTTACTGCAGACCTCTACAGCGAACAATTGCAGCGAGTCAATCAATCTTTAATTGAAAAGTGGCCAGCGATTGTCAACCGAAAAGGCGTCATTCTCCAACATGACAATGCAAGACCGCACTGCGCAAGGCGAACTCTAGAAAAAATTAATGAATTGGGGTGGGAGGTGCTGCCTCATCCACCATATTCGCCCGATGTTGCACCATCGGATTTCCACTTATTCCGAGCGCTGCAACACTTTTTAAGTGGCAAAACATTTGCAAATTTGGATGATATCCAAAATGCCATCTCTAGATATTTTGCCGAAAAACCAATTAATTTTTATCGATCAGGGATTGAAAATTTACTCACTAGATGGCAAAAGGTTATTGACAATGATGGGGAATACATCATTGATTAAAAATAAAGACTCGTTAAAAATGTATGTTTGTATTTAGCGTAAGAAAACGACATTACTTTCCGGTCCCCCTAATATAATATTTATGTGAGCGTCCGTCACAATCGCTTAGTTGGTGTACTGGTTCGAGTTTAAAAGGTGAAGTAGACAGTAGATCAGCTGTGAGCGCCGCGAGAGGCGGACGTCTGTTTGTCGTTAACAAATCCGTGTATAAAACATTTCGCGAGTGAATAGTGCGTGGAAGTTTTTATATACATATATATATATTATTTGTAATCAACATTTTAAAAACCTTAAAGCTTTACTGTTAAAGTAAATACGGAATTGAATTAATTTTATTTCGCAATATCAAGAGAAACTAGATTGGATGCACTCGAGTGATTTAATACTTTCGCTTATTTCGAGATTGTATTATTAAATTGCGTTTGCAGTAAAAAAAAAAATACATATTGACTGTAATGGACGGTTACGTAAAATAGCTGTACAAATATAATAGAGACGCGGCCTTCGCTTGTAAATAAAGTCTAGACGCGCAATTGTTTGCCCGCTGAGATCATGATATTACCACGATTTCGCTATAACAGTTGTGTATTACACAAATTTAACCTTAAATTGATAAATTTGTGAAAAAACAATCATTTATTATACTTTTAAAATATGACAAACGATACACACAAAATAGAATTAAATCAAGAAACTTATTAATACATTGAGTATAATTACAATGTTTTTAAAAATTTATATATAATACAACATATGAAAGAAAGTATATTTTGTATTTTAAATTTATTATAGTTATTTAAATTATTATAATAATTATCTACACATTTTCAACATTGTTAATATTGTAATTGCTACAACTTAACGCAACTATCTTATCGCGGAGCACAGATTAAATAATTTTTTATCGCATGAAAAATATTTTACGTTCGGATACACGACTGGTAATATGTAGATAAAAAAAAAAAAACTAAAACTAAATATGACGATGAACAACGTTGCGATACTGCACGAGAACTAGTTTCTCTTTGTTAGTCGACTCGTTGCAATCTACGCATATATCCATTGCGTACATAATTCACATAACGATCCTTCATGCTATTTGTTGTATTGTTGAAGGTCTGCATGTATATTTTGTAGTGACGCTTCACAGATTATATACATTCAATTTACAATTGATCTGTTTAAAATTTAGATCTTTTTTTTTATTCAATTAATCAATTACACGAGCGAGATAATTACCTGATGATAAATGATACGCCTGCCCATAACAACGTGATGCTACTTAGGTTGACAGCACCACATTGCGCTCGTCGCTTTGACAGAAGATATGAAGTTCCGTTCGCCCGAGTAATTTCACTAGCTACAGAGCCCTTCATAACGGAACAGAAATGTTTGCACGTTAGTGTATGGCTGTAGAAATGCTGTTGTCTCCGGCAACAGAGACCCACCACCAGTAAAATTTATTAAGGAATTAATTTAATTACTTTCGAAATTAGACGCTGAATGTTATGCTCGAAGAACGCTGCTGTCTCTTAGTCATTACATTCTTGTGACTCAACACAGTAAAAAGAAACATACATTTGCGCAGTTGTACAGCGTTCAGTTTTACTCATACGTACACTATCACTGCACCAGCTAATACTACAAATCCTTACTTCTTACTTTACATAAAAAAATGTTTACTCTTTCATTACGAATATGATTTAAATTAGTATAAACCTTAAATTGAATTCAAACCAATATCAATGTGTATTGTGTGTATCAATTCAATATTGGTGATAAGTCTATAGCCAGAGACTATCTCGGTAGTTAGGCAGTTCTTATTTCTGCTAAATAGTAGTGTGGATACATTACTTTGTTACTGTTTAAAGGGCGTTTTATAATACACATTTACGCTAGTGAAATGACTGAAGTGATATATGAGTGCGTGTCTTTTAACCTAACTAGCATCATGTTGTTATCATAAGGTACGTTGCGTTCGCATCGTCGATTGATGGATTAGAAAAAAATATATTAAAAAATACGTTACACAAATTAATTAACCACAAACAAAAAAAAAATATCGTTGAACATTCACGTTAATGAATAATTTAAAAGGTTTCTTTTGGAAAGATTTGGCTACAAAAGCTGAGCCGGCTCCGGAGAGAATCGGTATAATACAGCCGATTACCATACGCGTCATGGCGATTTCACTGCTCCGCGTGAAAGTTATTATTTATTAAATCTCTACCTAACATGTTTATATTAAAAAAAATAACATAACCTATGGTTAAATCATTTAGCAAGTAAATTGTTTGTTTACGATCAATTATCATTAATGTTTGTATGACATAGTTTAGTAAAATATCTGTAAATAGGTTAAAAATTGTTCGTCAATCTGATGAAAATTGGTTTCGTTTGTTCGCAAATCACGTGAAAACTAGTGAATGTGTTGACATGGGACCATGACCATTCGACTCGGAATGATCTGTAGATGGTTATAGGCTATTTTTTTTTTATTTTATCGATCGTTCATCTTTTTATTTCTAATTTACTTTGATAAAGATTTTCATTTCGTATTATTTACGTCGTTTCTATATAAAGTCATTTCAAGTATAATTCTACATTACGGTCAACAAAGCAAGCGGGGAACAGCATGTAATATGATATATATTAAAGCTGAAATATATTTCCCTCTTAGCATACACAGCATGTCTTCATTGCGCTGGAAATCTGTAAACAAAGTATGAAGACGTATTCCCGACTAATATAGACGTAAGACGGGTTACACGGGTATTAATAGATTAAAACCGTTTGCGGTCATGAATATCTGTCCGATTTCAACTTTCAGTACATTAAAGCGAATTATGTACACCGTATGTCATATTTTTAAAAAGTCAAATTATAAACACGATTATACTAGAAAGGTTTTCAGAAACATATGACTAAAGAAATTTTTCAAAAAATAATCAGTTGTTTCATGAAGTTATTTTGTTACAAACAAAAATATCTTAAGGTTTCTTATTGCTATAGATTTGGGCTTGTTCTTAAAAGGATACAGTCAAAAGTAGGTGAGTTGGCGGAAATCGTATGATTTCTTCACATGTTTCCTCCCATACATTTTCCTTGATCAGAAGCACAAGCACAACGGGATAAAAAAGTTGATACTATTTAAACCTATCATGTTACTAGTTAATCATTTACTAGTAAATAATATTAAATTAAATAAGAATTTTCTTCATCAATTCTCAAGTTTTAATTTTGTATTGATCAAAACTTCTTTTTTAAGTTAGAGCAGCTTAAGTTATCCGTTGTCTTCTATATGCTTATGATAACATGTCAATCGGTTCAGTCCTCTCAGAGAGAGAAAGAGACAAACTAACAGACAGATATATTTTTATGGTTTTATTAAATTTTTTGGTATTAGAATGATGTAAAAACTATTGTATATTTAGTACTAAACTATTATTTTATTATTACATACGGACACTTAAATTTTATGTTTTTTTATAAGTCAGTATGAGATGTGAGTGATTACGTTTAATTATCAATTTTTAATTATAATCTTAATGATGCGATGGGTTATTAATTATTTTAATAAACACCATTTATAACTTATCAAGTTTTTATGCATATACGTGTTACCGTCTCGTTTATATATCCAATGACCACATAAGTCTCTTCGTCGCATGATCTCATAGCCGCTCCTTATACATGCAGACGGTTACCCGCACGCCCCGGTAAGGTAACATGTCATTATTCGATATAAATCATTTAAAGGAACTCAAGGATGATCTACTGGAGTATTCTCCTGGTCATGGCCGGTGACTGGTGTCGATGTTACGTAATATATTATGTAACACAACCAGTTTATATTTGTATACATACTAGTATAATCGTGAGTAGATTTTTTTGATCATTACATACATGTGGTCACAGATGAATTGCTTGTTTTTGTTTTATATAACATCTTCAAGGTTTTCTTAGTGCCTTAGAATATATTTTTTATCTGACTAGACGTTATCACGAGTTAGACATCCACGTAAAAGGTAAATGATTCGCTCATCGCTAATAACGTGGCGCTGTACCAAATTGTGCTCGTCGTCTTAAGACATATGTTAGATTTCGTTATTTCAGCAATTTACTTGCTACAAACGCCCTTTAAATCGGAACACAGTAATATTTACATTACATTACATATAATAGCCGCAGTGGTATCTACTTAGACGGATGTAATACAGTTAATTGCGAGCATCAAACTTTACCAAAAGCAATCCTGTTTAAATTATACGTAAACTTTTTAAATCGCGCTTAAACTTATCCTTCATCGTTTTATTCCTTAACGGTAACTGCCACAGTTAATTTAGTTTTAACACGAGTATTTTTTACGATATTCGTTTCCAGTTAAAATTTTAATAAAACCACTGTGAAACTGCAAATGCAATTTTTACTCTGTCTCTCAACTCTTTCAGGCGATTTTGCAATACGCTGCACATGAAATTGTACGAAATGCTTCAGTTCATTGCCACTAGTACAGTTTCGAGATCAAAAATCTTTTGTCAGTAATTGAGTTTACTGCCCTGATACAATCTCTTTTATTGCAGTCATAAAGAGATTGATCAATCAACTATCATATTCTCTTTACTATGAGTATTTTAAGAGATTAAAATCTTATTACGCAATTAAATATAATATAACTTTAATATCCAATACTAGCTGTTCCACGTCTACTTTGCTGGTGGTAATATAGAAATAGATACAAAATTTAGACTTAAACTTTGTTAGTTCCTAGCTTCCCTCTAAAAGGCAGAAGCAATCTTCCTTCTACCTTTTCCCAACTATGTGGTGTCGGCACAGTATGTACTTCTCTTCCATATCCCTCTATCAGCCGTCATATCTCAATTCACACTCTACTTACACATGTCATCTTTCACACAATCCATCCACACTTTCCTCGATCTTCCTCTACCCTTATAACCATCCACGTCCATTATCATTATCCTTCATCCCTCCGCATAGCATGGCAGTCAATGTCTCTGTCACCGGAGCAACTTTTGGACTTCCTCTAATATACTCATTCTCAATTTTATCCATCCTCGTCACACCGCACATCCATTTTAACATTCGCATCTCGGCCACATGAAATCTCCTTTCAACCGAACCTTTGGACCAGCACTCAGCAAAAAATGGCAGAAGCAATATCTCTACCAAATTTTGAGTATGTACATATAACAATTTCGGATATATCGATTATATATATAGTATATTTAATTTAAGCTAAAAAAAAATTCACCTTGTCCGTGAGACTTTCTGGATAGGTATCATAGCAGCTTCTATTTCTGTCGCCAAACTGTAGTCTGGAAACATGTGTATCGGTTTGAAGGGCGTTGTAGCTAGTAAATATACTGGGGTAAAGACTTGTCAGCACTATGTGGTGTGCGCAAGCGCCATGTTATTATAGGCACGCGTGATATCACTTGCCATCAAGTGAACGTCACTTCGAAGAATCAAAAAAAATTACTTCTAAATTTTACATACACATTTTTAGTATAAATGAATTTTTATATACTTGCGATCTAAAAATATTATAATATATATCTTAGAACATTGTATTTGTTATAATAAAGCCTTTTCCATATTTATTACCTTTCATTGCACCGTTAATCGGGAAATAAAATCTAGTTTTCTGGATACTTTCGAATAGGTCTTGTGATATTTCTTATCAACCATCGGTTTACAAGTTTCTTTACGTTTAAACACCAAACATAGTAAATTTCATATCGGTAATAGACTAGCTGTTATATTCATTTTGTATCCTTTAGTTAGAGGAGAGAGATTAATTTTTTATTACACTCGCGAGCAAGACGTGCTGGTAAGTGATACGCCTACCTATAACATAGTGGTGCTAGTTAAGATGATATATACTCCACCACGTTGGGCTCGTCGCCGTGACACATAAGATGTTGTTTCGATACCCTTAATAGCTTCATTAACTATAGCGCCCTTCAAACTGGAACACAGCGATCTTTGCAAACTATTGCTTGGCGGCAGGCGTGGGAGTGGTGGTGATCTCCGACGACAGAGACCTACCTCGGGTTAAGTAGGAACAAAAATAATAGAAAACTAAACTAGTAATATCTGTATTAATTGCTACTGTCGTGCCTTGTAACGGTTTATCAGAGCTGCCATTCTAGTTCATCTAGGTGACCGCTAAACCTGATGTCTGGACGGCGAGTCTGACGGTGTGACGACTGTCCTTATTGTTGCAAATAAACAAAGTGGTCACGGTTTGTTAGTTTCACCTTTAAATATCCTCGCTGTATGAAACGTCGCGACTGAAGAATAAGCTATATAGAAACCAGCATTGAAAGTAATGAAAAACATTTAACATTTTATTTAGTTCGTCTTTAATTAGAACTATATACAGGGTCTAAATAAAGGCGAGTAAGTTCTATATTTAATCAATTTATTCTTACGGTACACGGTTAGGGTATGGACTTTCAATCATTCTCTGTCAATCAACCCTGGAAGGTAAAAAATATTGTAGGCAGGAATATCATACTTATTAATACTACATATATTTTTTTGATATCAATAGAATAACAAATAGGTACAAATAATTCTCCATATAATACATATGTACAAAAAAACTTAATTTTTTGTCTGTTGTCTTTGGACAAAGGCATCGTGTAAAGATTTCCACTTCTCTCACTTTGACTTTCAACATCCATTCTGCTCCAGCAACTTTCTTTATATCGTCTGCTCTGTCTCCTCTGTCTGTTCTGGCTCCTTTTCTATCTCTTCGTAACTACTCTCTAATAATTTTCGTCCATTTTTCCTTAGTTTATTGTAGTATGTGCTTCGTCCAGTTTAGCTATATGTAAAGAAATTGTGTATGTCTTTAAAATATTACGTCCAAAATTAACGTTAGCGTTTTTGGAAGTACACACTTTTTTTTTATTAATACATTAATTTACAGACACGTGTATTTAACAACGTAGGTGTTGAAGCGTGTTTATCCAGATTACTTAGGCTTTCATATGATGACATTCGGAACACAGCATTGCTATTATGGCGGCAGATTTATAATACAACGGAAGTAACTTGACAAAATCATTTAACGTTCATGTAGTACTCGTAGAGAATATATTTTATAAAAAAATATCATCGATGTAACGTATAGCGATTTGCTAAATCACTCGCAATGCATCCATTAGTACTAATATTAGTTAATTGGAAATTAATAAAGCTGTTTATAATCTTAACGCAATCAGAAAGGTTGACTGCTCAGTTAATGCTTCGACTGTTGTAAATAACAACTTATCAAAACAATTCTTTCCTTTTTAAGTACCACTACAAAGTCACATTAAGATTACTTTAAGTCTTTAACAATAAGTTAATTTTGTTATTAAAATCAAAGTTGTTGATGATTATTGAAAAATTGTCATTAAACTTCAATTATCTACTTTTATCCCGTCTAATATTCAATTGTAATTATACCTATTGAGTTATAGACTGCATTGATATTACACTAGATCACAGTTCATCAGATCATCAGTTTAGTACAGAATTAATACGGCATTTGAAATAAATAAAAAATAGTGACAAAGTACTTTAATTCTAGACAATTATAACGGCATGAATATTTGACGAGTGTTCAGTGACATCAAAATGAGTTCCTTTGTTAAATCAAGCGCCGGCAGTGTTAACGAGGACATTGGTAAGGATACATTTGTCATTTATATATAATAAATAGTTAAGTTACATATAAAGCTTTATAATTAAAACATACTTATATAATTTAGTTTACTTAAGTATCAATCATCATCATCCATACAGATAGTGATCAAGGTTTATTTGTACAACAAACAGATCGTATCTGTATAAGAATTTTAGGTTATGTTTTCTCTTAATACAATTTGAAATCCTGTTGTCACTGTCTACTTTATTAATTTCTTATGTTGTAATAATTATTAGTCATTTGATATAATGGACATTGTGATGTGAATATCCTGATGATATTATATTAATACCTTGTATCAATATAAACAAGTTAATGCTGTATTTGACCTGGTCGATCCGAGTCTGGTTCGCCTACGGTCGTACGCTTAGGCTGTTTCGTCCCACGCTTCTGACAGTGCGCGGGCTTAACGTTTTCTACTTTAGTTCAGTCTATATATAACAAATTATATGGTTTCTTTTATCAATGTATACGTATAAAACATTGGTGAATAATAATTAATCGAAATTAACTCGAAAACACCTTTAGATACTTCGAATATACAGTTTCTTCAGAGATCGTAATAGTGTCTTTAAACCAAGTCACAATACATATAGTTTTTATTCCAACAAAAACTACCTTTGTTATTTGGTTAATTGCGGAAATAAATAATCTTAATATTATTACAGTCTCCATTTTGTTGCAAATTTAATGGCCGATTGTTTGCTTAATATTGTTATGCTTAGTCTTGTCGATTTTCACCGTATACTAAGTGTTGAATGATGCTCTTATCACTCAACAGTTAGCTTGTTTTCCGGGTGACCGTTATTTCTTTTACCGGAAGCTTACTCAAAACGATGAAAACATGAAATCTATTTATTTAGTTACCTTCATAATTATGGCCTCTTCTTAGTATTTTGGAGAGATGTAAACTATAAATTTCTTTGTGAAACTTTCAGTCAAATGTTAAGATGCAAGAATAACATATGAGCGTAATGAAGACTAGTTGTTGCTTTAGCTATAGCATTCGAAAATATATAGTGAATATTATTCAAGAGTATTACTATAGCATGCATGCACACTTAGTTCCGAAATTAGCTCTCTCCGAACGTTTGTAGGTCGCGACGAAGCAGGTTGCAGACTTTTATATTTTAGTCAATGTTGCTGTCATTATCGTCTCAGATGTTGCAACTGCACTGCAGCAACATCGCATTGTGTAAGCATTGATGAAAAGACCCATTAATGGTCATATTATCGAATGGAGTAAACATAACATTATCAATTAACATATACATATAAGTACTTTTGACGTTGGATAATTTACCATACGTTCTATAGCGTTTAAAGTTTTCATAGACATGACCCAAAAGCACCCAAAGATATATTTCAATAATTACTATTACATTTGCAAAAAAAAGGTAGCACTCCTTAATGCTGTTATGCTCTATCTAATTTTCACGTAAGCCTTAATTATAAACACTACAGTAGACTTTTAATTAACTTCATACATTCCCATTGCACAGTCCATTCACCGCTTTACTACTGTTATGTGATTGCATTCATTATATAATATTATTTCATTCACGTTGATACTTCCTGTTTTATTTACTGGCTCAAATACTACTTACTATTCTGTTAGCGTACTTAAATTGGAATGTAATGGGCCCATTGATTATGTTTAAGCTACATTCGTATAGCTACACACGTGTTTGTTTACCTAGTCGAAATTTGTACACGGGTGTAGAGGAAGGCCAAAGCCTTGTGATAATTTATGTATGACAAGATAAAACATTACAATATGAAAATTAAATACTTTGTTAAGTAATTAACTCTGTCTAAATAATTGAAGTGTGAAGTAAAATAATTACGACAATTGATACTGAGCTACTACTGTGTCGTTCAATAATGTACAAATCAAAGGTTTATAATATGTATTAGCAGTAATATAGATAGGAAATTTATCAGAAATATTCCTGCCCTGCGGCAACTGCAACTCCCTTTTCTCGTTAATCATCCCCGCAACCCGTTTCGGGGATAACATTTAGTAAAATCCGTTCCTAGATGACCTATACTAGGTAAAAAGAATTTTACAACCAAACTTCAAGTCTCTAGGCCTTATAGTTTTAGAGATATCATGTTGAATCTCTACATTGTTGAAAATTTCTCATGTATGTATAGATTTATAAACCATTTTATTTCACTTATTCTCATTTATATGTTAATATATTCATACTTAGTAGTACTTAATAAATATTATTTCAATCTAGATTCCTTCAGGTCAGCATTTCCAATTAAATTCTTGCCTACTCAAGATGTTAGTATCGTTGTATCAAAACTTTACAAATGTATATACTTTTAAGTTTTTAGTATTATTTGTCTTTCTTATCGTTTTAACATGACCTTCTGTTACCGTTAGTTTTCCTTCTGTCACAATTCATTTGACACCGTTAACACTAACAACTTTTGCATTTTGCATCTTAGGTCTCAGGAATAAAGCATATTACTTATTTGTCTGTTTCATAGTTTGTGAAACTTTGGCAGTAGATATCCTTGCAATAGTTTCTTCAATTTTGTATCAGAAATGTTTTAGTTAATTGTACAAGAAAGTCAGGCCTCCAATTATTCAAATAATTTCCTCAACGGTAATAATTGTAGAGTCGCTACAATAGAGACGGGAAAAGATTTATTTTTAACCGTTTGAGGCTTTGTATACGTAATTCATATATTCAATATGCATTAATTACAGTATCTATATCAGTGTCGGTATTATTGACAAAGATCAAAATCGTATCTCGTTCTACGAATACCACAATCAACCGTCACTTCCGTAAGAGATAGCAGACACTTCTCGCTCCGAGACGTCTAACAAATATTACTACTTCCGTAGGGTTACTTGTGATGTCTGCCACACAGTTCACAAGTACATTATTTAATTATCCTAGATCATTCAGATTTCATTAAGTACATAATTAATATTAAGTATAAATTTGCACAAAATCACCATCGGCCAGAAATATTTACATCTTCAACATCATTCGTATATATAGTCTTATTGTTCTGGGTTCATTGATAGTTATTACTTCTAAAGCTAAGCTTTGTTTACTGTTAAAATTATCATATATATGTTGTATATATATACTATATAATGATGTTTTCGCGTTGCTAGTTAACGCACAGGTAAAAATTTCTTTGCACTTGACAATTTCCATTTTCACTTTATAAATATTCTCAGTCGTTGATTACACAGGTAACGTTGATAGGGTTATGAGTTATGTGCTTTAATGTGAAGTAATTATATATATATATATATTTAAAGTAATACAATATCATCATCGATTAAACAACAAATAGTATATAATGCTGATTTTTTTTTTTTTTAAGTTTTATTTAAAGATTACTCCTGATATTAAATAACCGAGATTATGTACTGTATAATCTTACTTGCTCTACCTAACTTTGTAATACTTTATGTTAAATTTAATGAAGAGAAGTAAATTAAAAACTAGCAAAGATGTAATGATTATATGAAATATGGCAACCCTGTTAAGTCAGCACCAATATCAGTACCAATTTGTTTGCTTTCACCCATGCGCGAGGATGTGAGCGTGTTGTAACTGGTATCCTCTTATGGTTGAAGTATTCGCTTTGGAAAGCCACGCGGGGAATTCGCCGATCGAGCTTTTGATTTTTATATTGTAAACATTTCTAAATGGCATTTTCGATCAGAATATAATTTTCCATCAATATTTTAATTAATTATTATAGAATTGTTTACATCTATCTCTCTCATACGAACCAACCATTACACGAGAGGGTGTATAGCTTTAGAACCAAATAAAATATTTATGTAGTTCAAAGTACGGCATAGGTAGAAAATTAAGTAGGAAATAAGCGATGGATTTATTGTTAAATATTTGTCAATGCTTCAGCTAGAGTTTAATAAAAACTGTGTCAAAATTCTACTTATCATATGGCTAGGTTAAATGCCAGAGAATGCTATGCCGTATAGGGTGCTTTTTCTTTATAAGCGGTTACATTATAAAGATAAGTTTTAATTTTTTTCATCTTATATTCAAATAAAGATTTTATAAAAATCTGAATATTGCCTTGTAAAAGGCAACGGATACGATTATTCCGAAAAATGGTGAATCCTATTATATTCATATACATAAAAGGTAAAATCGTTATGAGTAACAATGTTTATATAGAAACATAAAGGATTCTTCTCCTTCTTCCTCTTGCGCTTTTCCCAGCTATGTGGGGTCGGCACAGTATGTACTGCTCTTCCATATCCCTCTATCAGACGTCATATCTCAATTCACACTTCTTACACATGTCGTCTTTCACGCAATCCATCCACACTGTCTTCGGTCTTCCTCTACCGTTCCACCACCCACGTTCATTATCATTACTTTCTTTGTCATATGTCCTTCATCCCTCCGCACAACATGCCCACGCTAACCTCGTGCTCCTCAATTTCTCTGTCACTGGAGCAACTTTCCGACCTCCTCTAATATACTCATCATTATATTAACATTTGCATCTCGGCCATATGTAATCTCCTATCATCCGAACCTTTTAATAACAGGTCTAACTACCGACTTGTACATCAATACCTTAAGTTTAAGAAATAGTAACTTAAAGTATTATGTATACTATTTAACATTTAAAATAAACGTTAATCATACTTTGATTACCGTTTTAAGTTATTATTATGTATCTGATAAAATTATTATAAAGTAACACGTGTAGTTGAGCTTTCCAGTAACTTCAACTGTATTGTTGATTTACAAAACTGCTTGTTTATTTATCTAATACATATTTATTAATATTTTACATATGTATGTAACCTTCTTTTACATATTTTCCACACAAGAATCACGTTTTTTTGCGTGCATAATGTGGTTAACCCAGTTCAAATTTTAATAAATTTTACTCGCTAATGCTTGGTATATACTTTATTTTCTTTGTCCCATGTGAGTTAAAAATACATAATCAAAAAGCCACAAAACAAAGCTGTGATCATAAATATTTAAAGTATGAATAATTTTCTTGTGAAGTACAAATTCTTTTCTATAACTCATTGATTTTACTTTGCAAAGAAAACATAAACTATTTCAACATTCTTTCAGTTTCCAAATTAACAGAGGAGGCGATTTCGCTCAAATTCATTTCGATACTTCATTATGAAACAGAGCTTTTAATAAACTTGTAAATTCATGTATTTCTTTCTTATTACAGTTACAGCAGTTTAAGTTTAGTACTTTACGTGTGAGAGAATACTCCTGACACAGCGCGATCGATCTTTAAAAATAAGTACATGTTTATATCTAAATGTACTACTTACATAGAGTCTGAGAAAATTATTTGTTCAGTTTAAACAATAGACATCGATTACGAATATAATGCAAAAAAATATGTGTAGTTTGTAAGTAATCGTGAAATAATTACATACGGCCGAGGAGCGTCGAAACACGTAAACTTCTAACGATCCCGAGTTAGTAATATCCTTAATTACCCACCATTGTAGGTACGGACAAGAAAAATCAATACCACGGCGTATTATTTATTTAACTCTGTACCGTTTTCATGTCCCTATAGGAAGTTGTAATGGGTCGTCGAAAACGACCGTCGCAAATTGGTTCCATCTCCGGTGAGCGAATTGGTCCAACGTTCGAATTACGGTCAACCGATTCGTGCACATCACTCAAGTTTATTCTCGAAGCTGTGTTACTAGTAACGTGTATTAAATCTTGAAACCGCCAGACCGTATGTCTAGACGGCTGTTAAACACCACAGATGACTTTGGCCGTAAATTAACTAGACTTGTATATGAAAGATCTGAAACAAGTTCATGGACCCGGTGACATTTAGAATGCTATTTTAACACTTCCTCAAACACAATACAGTTTAACGTCCACTTCTAGAATATCCGCAATAAGTACATTTATTGCATTCGCACTTAACTTTTACTGTAGTGATGGGATTAATATATTGTTTGTGTCGATTTAAAATACACGAAAACCTTTAAACATCGTATAATATCCATTACTTAAACAACTAATGAGCTATTGTATTAAGTTAAAAACATGTATTCATCAGCTAATACAATATAAACAAAGTGGCCAAGGTTGTTGCGGAGCATACTTGACCTTTAAAACTTATTGTAATATAATGTAAGGTTATAAAAAGTTTATGTTTTTAGGAGTTATAATCAATAAGGAAACGACCTTGTGAACGGAAAGTACAATACAATTTTAATTTAATACCTAATAATGAAACCGGATATCAACTTATAATTGACTTTGTTTCTAGAAAAATATTAATACAATAGCTTGCTTGCACTCAGCCCTTAATATATATATTGAAATAATCTCAACACTGTAAATTTTAGACTGTACTGTTGCGCCATTATATGTCATATTTTTAAGCTTTTTTATAGAACTTCCAAAGCTTTTAAAAAATAGTAATTTCTAATTCAGCTGCGATATCGATAACTTGCCAAGATATTTCTGTATAGTAAAATATATTGTCTCAAACACAAATTACGACTGCCTTTATACGCTCGTGTCTATTAAATATTGTTTAAAAAATTTGAGAAATTAAATGGCTTGAGAAGTCATAATTACTAAGGTTAGAAAAGCTAGGTAATTTAGGATAATGAAAGAGTATACAGAAACTACTATGCCGCTAAGTAGAAAGATATACACAGCACGACACTGATCTTCGCCTTGAGACTAGGTGTTAGATTTCTTTACCCCGTAAATGCTAATATAGTAGATACAGCGCACTTCAAACAGGAACAATGATTGGACAGTATTGTTTGGCAGCAGAAAAGCTCTGCAGTGGTAACTACCCGGCTCCGGCAATAAAGACCTACCACTAGTAAAATGTTCTATTACACCTTTACTCTTCCTTGATCGTATTTTCATACGGAGATTTATACTTCTTTAAAATATTAGTTCTGTTATGAATAGAAGAAAGTAAATTGCGTAATTTTCATATACAAGGTTTCCGCATTATTTATATATAATATATATTAAAAAGACATCGGACAGCCACGTTTCCTTTATTAGATATTTTTCTTGCTCTCTTACGCAATGATAAACAGTTTTGCTTTGATGAAATGTGTCGTAACTAACGCGTTAGAAAACTAGTTTCACATTCATATTAAGAAAGTAAACAGTTTATTGTGTAATTAATGTTTTCACAATTGAATATTTCTACACAAAGCAGCATTATTAAGCAAATATTAATTTTAATAAGTCTCTTGTCAACTTCGACATTGTTTTACATGTATTATGTTATATAAGTAAGAACCCCATTGATTTGTTGATGAGCGTGTTAAGGCTTTTTGATGGTCCTCCATCTCAATTGATTAGCTTTTAACGACAGGAAATTATTTCCAATATTTCCTTAATAAGTATGATTTTATTCTCATGATGTGTAAATTAACTGTAGAAGAAATGCCTCAATATTTCTTATATTTTTTCTACTACAGAACAACGAAAAACCCAATAGAAGTGTTGTTTTTATGAAATAAATTATTTAAAGAGACTTTTGTATCACTATTGATTCATGCAGAAATGTTTCTTTTGAAATATCAACATAAATATCTCTCGTTAAAGTCCAACCTATCTCCCAGCTGTAAGGATAATTTTACATATAACGAACGGTGTCCTTGCCGCTCACTCTTCTCGCGATACAGAACTCGTTATTACGACGCTCGAGATACTTAAACCAAGATAACTGACGAAATTTTATAAAAACGACACAAAAGATATATATAAACTTACATATAACATATCGATGTACACATTGGTTGGTATACCAGTGCAGTGTGCAGCGAAGGTGTAACTTAATAACCGGACGACCTTTAAATCAAACCGCAAGCAGTCGTACTTAACTATGTTAATAATATCCTTTGATAAATGTTATATACGGGTTTCCTTTGTTTCATTAATCCTGTATATTTTACAAAGGCCATGGCTGTTTAAATGCAAACCCATCTCGAAAACCTGTCACTGCATCTATTCAAATGTTGCTATTGTAATATTTAGTTATTGACAACCGGATGGGTTGGCGCTTGAAGTGCTTGTCTGTCTGATTCATGATTCCAATATATTAACAAAGTATTATATATAAACTTAAAATCGTATTGTCACTAAGTAAACAAGACAAGAATTTGGTGTTTCATAGCATTAGTGATTAAGTTTTTCCTTTTACCTTAAGTTCGAAGATTTTCTTATAGATTGCATCCATTTTTCTTCAATAATTTCTTTAGTATTATAACAAGTAATTCTTATGTTATTCTATTTTTTTTTATATTATCATATCTTTTTCCCAGTAGGGGTAAGCAGAGGCGAATGAACACCCACGTTTCGCCAGATGTGGTCAGATTAGGTCCCATGTAACAGGGGGCGAGCCTGTTGCTACTTTAATGGGGCTCTCACACACAAAAGATAATTTCAGTGTGCGGGTTTCCTCGCGATGTTTTCCTTCACCGTTTGTATTTCGCTGTTGTAACTAAAATTCACAAATGTACATAACTTAAATATTAAAGTCATCGGTACGTGCCGAGATACGAACTCGCGACCTTCGGAATGAAAGCCCCACGCACTAACCATTAAGCCAGCGAGCTGTGTTATTCTAGCTATAGCTAAACTATATGTCTTCTAAACACCACATTTATTATGTTAAACAACTAGAATTCCACTAAACATCTTTAAAATTATGCACTTGCAATAATTACCTCATGTTTCACTGTTGAGTTTCTTTCAGCAGCATTGCATGCGATAGCTTAACGTATTACATAAATGATAAGTTATCAGTTAAGTAGGATGTTTGATCGAAAGTATGAGCTTTAATTAGAATTTAATCTTGTTCACCAGATGTCTGCGACATATCGCATATTTGATTTTGATTAAATGGTTATTTCTTTTTCGCCTTACAATAGCAATTGGCATATATACGTAGTTACATAACTCGTGAACTGGGGTACAGTAATAGTCGCCAATTGGCACTGAAGGGCATTCGCAAGGTAGCAATGTTCAATTTGCTTCAAGCTATAATAAATAATATACATAGTCACAACGTTTCTATTTTGAATAAGATTTCACAGCCCACGTGTAAATTCACCCAAACTGTATAATCAATCCTCTATTCATACAAGAACTGTGTTTTGTTTAAAAAAACGAAAGTTTCTCACATACTAGATATATAAGAATGAATATATTATATACACGGTACTCTAAGTAAGATATCTTGAATATTTTTTCGCAAAATTATATATAAGTCGAGGATTTTTTTACTCTCTGAAATACAGAAAGTAGCTGAAATAGAAAAAGAACGAAGACGTTTATAATGCATTCTTGTCTTACGAAAATCATCAAGAGTTCTTGTACAACATGAAGACAGTGTATTGGTGGTAGGTCTCTGTTGTCGGAGACCGTTTAGGTAGGCACTACCGCAGCTATTACTTCAGCCCCAAAACAATAGTTTTTTTTTTTTTTTTATATATTATAACGGAGGCAAACGAGTTAGCGGGTCACCTGGTGGTAGGTGAATTCGCCGCTGCCCACAGACGCAAATAACAACAAAAGTGTTACTAGGCCGTTGCCATCTCATAACATTTAAAAGAATGGAGGGGTAAAATATAGGATAGGTTTCCGAGGAACAGGAGTAGGAATAAAAGGGGACGGACCACCAGATACTAGTTAGTTTCTAACCAAATGCACCATCATAGCTCCTAGAACACTGCAACGTCACACCGGTCCATCTAACAAACGTCAAAATTGGGGTGGTCTGAAGGAAAGGAAAAGGAATGGGGCATCCGGCTCCCTCACTCACCAGACGAAACATGGCAGCCACTAGGAAGCCAGCCATTTCACGCTGATTTTCTGTGAGAGGGTAGTGTCGCACCGGTCGATCCTGCCCAATTATGTGCTACAGTGAACTGTAGGCGTGGAGCTACTACCATATGTGCAAACATTACTGACTTCCAGTTGAAAGTGCTATATGGCAAATGAAATTACTAGGGTAATGAGATTTAACATCTTATGTCTAAAGCGACGAGCACAATTTGGTGCTATATATATTATCCTAACTTACTCCACGTTGTCATGTGTAGTATCACATACCATCGGGCAAACGTCTCGCTAGTCTCGTCACTTCGTCGAATAAAATAAAACAATGCAACGGTGTTGCCATGAGTTGTGATACGTTTCAAAAAGTGTTTTAACACCTGGAAAATATGTAGAAACTACTTTTGCATGTTCCATGTATATATTAAAATTATCATACACGTTTACTGGCACACCGATTTTATTCATGAACGTCAGTGGCTCCATTTTATCGTTGAATGTTAAACTCGCTATTAGCATACGAAATGGCTCTGTGTTTTCGCTTTATCGCTTACGCAAGCGTCGACTCTCTTCGCTCTTCGCTACACGAGTATACGCATTATCCAATCGCTTAAAAAGTGGAATGGTCATTAGGCGAACCTTTTAAGCACCTACGTTGTATAATCTTTAAATACCAACCATTTCCGTTTTGAGGAGCACAGCTCAAATCGCCTAACTCCGACAAATAACTTAAGGTTACGACTACACCACTAACTTGAACGAATACCCTAAAAATATAGAAAAAATACATACTATAAATTCTTTAACTTACTATATAACCATCGGTCTATAATAAATATATTAATGAAAATATTTAACTGTTTCTTTATGGTTAGTTCATATCTTATACACTACGATTGTACACTACTTCATTTTGTCAGTGTTGTGATATATGTTACAATTTTCTTTTTATTATACATAATAAAGCTATACCTAAGTTGAAAACTTAACATGATATACGTCCATTACCGAAAATAACCACGACATATTACAATGTTAGTTACTATATATTTAAAAGTAATTTTCTTCTTATCATAATATTAGGTTGGGGAAAAAGAAATCCATTATTTTTTCGATAGATGGCTGTAGTGATAAATTTCTCGTAAAGTATCGATCAAACAGTTTCAGATTTATGCTCGTTGGAAAGGTGACATTGCGCAGTAAAAAAATTCTTTTGCTGTTTTTTGTTTGGTGCATTCAATTGTGAGTTACAGGGTGTTAAAAATGGAAGTGAACAAAGAGAAAATTCGGTACATTTTACAGTTTTTCTTTGACATAGGCGAAAATGCAAGCCAGGCGGCTAAAATTGTGAATGGTGTTTATGGACTCGATACTGTAACAGCCAATTATGTGCAATTTTGGTTTCGTAGATTCCGTTCAGGAATTTTTGATGTTAAAAATGCACTTCGCACAGGTAGGCCGGTCGTATATACCGTATATCCATAAGTTACAACAAAAAATTTCCGTTGCCTATATAATATTGCACTATGTACAGCTTCATCAAAAAACATATATATGTTATTTCATAATATACTTTACACATATTTTTTTTTCTTATTGTAAGGTTTACTTTGCGTGTTGACTATAGGAATACTAAGCGGAATGTATACAAGTGATTCAGTTTGTAGCGTGGGTCGAATATCGTTTTCGCTTTAGTGCCAACCGATATCGAAACCACAGGAACATTAAATGTTGAAAGATCGTATTATTATCTAAATAAATTAACATTACATATATACATAAACTCGGAGCCTTCTCTCATAAGGAGAGAGCCAAGAACCTCGCTCGCCAGCTGTCATTCTTGGAAGATGTAGGTCTTCAATTCATCTTCCTTCGACGCTCAAGTTTAGTTGGGATCGATAGCATTATGAACTAAGTTATGACGTGTTGATATAAAATAAACAATTTTTTTTCATTCCTTGCATAGTTCGACTGTAAAATTTAAATCGGTCTAGATCAACTACGATCAATCATTCGTCACCTGCCGAGGCACGGTTAAATTACTTTCACAGTTAATCCAATTAACGGGCTGTATCTTAACGCAGCCGCTTTACGCTCGACTCGATAGAGCTTTAATCAAAAACTTATTTTTAAATTAAACTCTCTATGCTAACAGAGCAGACTTTAAGCTTCCAAAACCAAATCAATTGTATTATTTATGGTCATTAGTTATTAAAGTAATTTCTGTAGCAAAGCAACGTTTAGTTACTCAATCAAACTCATATTTTAAGTGCGGTCGGATATGACAAAGCAAGATCGGGTTTGATCCCTACTTATCACAAGCTTGAGCTGGGAAAACACCTTGAGGATATCGACATGTTTCAGGACCTTGCTAGGACCTGTGACATTCGCCAAGATGGGTACACTTAGCAAGCTTAGTGGATAGATTTTTACCGTTATTCTCTTCTTACAAAAAAGGCTTTGAATCCCAGCAGGGGAACACTAAGTGGGCCATTATTAGTTTATAAAGGGCTTTATTATTCTTATATAAAACCAATATTAAATTTTCTGTTACATTGGAGATTCGAAACTCTATAGAGATAGGAGAAATATATCAATATGTCGTCTTACATATTCATGTACGACATACCTCAGATAAAAACCTTTGTATGACTTAGGTGACCTTTATTAAACGTTCTCCTCAATATCTAGTGAGTCTCTGTTACCGTAGACTGGCTAGGTAGTTACCACCGCAGCTCCTATTTCTTCCGCCAAACAGCCGTGTGCGGAAATTGCTGTGGTAACGAGACTTAAGAAGTCCTATCACAATGATTCAGAGTATATAATTCTATCTAGGTTCTTGATGCTATGGGTAGGTGTATTACTTGTCATCAGTTAAACGTCTCATTTGTTTCGATAAATAAAAAACGCGAGCCTTAGAAAGCGAAAAGGTCTTAACAGTTTCATACAACATTAATATTGATATAGCGTTATACCGACAACAAAAGAGTTACTCCTTACCATAGCCCTGCATCAGCTGTACCGTTAAAATATATTATATATTCGTGTGCAATGGACGGACGCCCGGCACAGTCGCATGTAGGTCGCTCCCGGGCCGTGCGTATTCAAGTCAATGGGTTAATATCCGTGTCAATACAACAGCGTTGGTCGTTTGCCAGAGCCTCAGCTTTTAATGTATATCACGGTTTCGTTATCAAAAATTTCATAAAACACACTCCGTCGGCGATAGATGAAGTTAAACATCCGCAGTTAATTATAACTACATCGTTCGATACTCATTTAACTAACCGTGTCGATGTTTACCGCGCGTTTTGCGTGTTATGTATAGTATGTTTTTTTTTATTCTATTAATTGAGACAAGCGCTATGTTCACCTGATGTTAAGTGATACGCCTACCCATAACAACGTGGCGCTGGTTAGGATTAGATGCTGTATTATATCATCACCTGAAACAAGATGTTGAGATGTTTACACAGTACTTTTTGGTGGCAGATAAAAGCTCTGCGCAAAATCTACCTTTTTTTTTATCGCGGAGGAAATTTTAAAAGATACCTTGCTTCTGGGCGGATGGTAAGGTTATGTGGTGCTTCTACCCACTAAAACCCCCTCGGTAATCACAGTCCGTGCATTAGAGGGGCTCTGGGATCCCCTAAGGAAGCCACCGATGCCCCTCCGCAGTCTAGGTAAAACATTCCACGGAAGGGCAAAACTCTCTAACACCCACGCTATGCTACGGCAAATACAAACCACCATGCATTAGCCGTCCTCACCCTCAAGGCTCCTACTTAAATAGTATCCGACAACAGAGACCTACCACCAATACCTTACTGTATAAACCACAGTATATTTAAAAAAAGTTGACGATATAAACATTATGTATGCACAAACCTTTAATATGAATACTATAGTAATGGACATGACTATTGACTTTGAAAACATTAAAATACAACAATACAGTTGTGTAAATATAATACAGAATAAACGGTCTTCACAAGTATGTAAATATAGTTTAACTTACGTAGAATGTAGCTTTTATACCATTATCATAGAATAATTATAATCATCAAAATTGATAATAATACATTGGAAACCTTTAGTTGAGTAAAACCTCACAAATGTACGGCCATATTGCTTGTTCCTTTATATATGTAAAGTTTTATATTAAGTAAATGTACCGCACTGTATTTAAAAAAAAAAAATTATACATTTGTCTTTTTAGTAGTTGAGATCAATGCTATGATAGTAACGAATATTTTTAATTAGCAATTAGCCTATAAAATTCTATATATAATAGTCGTTTTACTTCAACCATAAGTACAGGTAGTCGTTTGATAGTTTTAAGTTAATTGAGCATTGTATTTTACTGTAGTAATGCAAATGTACGTATTTATAAAGCAAACACTTGATACAAGGCGATTTAAAACACTAGATACTATAATTTACAATTTTAACTATATATATGTTTATATGATTTAATATATTCTCTAATTAACATAGTATAAGACATACCTTTTTATAAAACAAGGCAATTTTAAACACTTAATTTCTTTGCCATAGTGACATTAAGAAGTTACAAATATATAAACATTCAAGCTATAGAAAATGTTGATGATCTTTTTCACATAATAAAGCAGTCATCTTAAAATATATATACACGGTATATAAGAAGTAAGATAGGTAAATGTACTTAAAAACTCATTACATGGCAACAAAGACAAAGATAAAGTACTTGTTTAGTATTCAGAGTGTTATCAGCGAGACGTCGTTTACATAAACGAAAATTAACAGCACTTAGGTAACCTAACTTGTGTCGGCGTCCTCTCCGTGATAATGCATGTGAAAACTGTATATGCTATTCCACTCATGGTTACGGTATTTATTGAAAGCTTATGTCAACAGCTTAACAGCTGCAGTAAAGGCATAAATATTCAGACTCATTGACCTGATGTTGAGTTACTCTTGAGCAATAAATATAAACTACTGTAGATGCTGTTTTTCTCCGCTTGTACTTCTCACCCTATCATCCCTCCTCCCTTTCATCTTCCTCAAAATTATCTACTTACACGTACAATTCTATCATTTCTTTTAGTACTAAGATTTCCGATCGGCGAGACTTAACTTCGATGAAGCTGTAAAGTCACCAATAAGAGTAAAAGAATGAACATCCTCTCAATTAGAAAATTTAGATGATATGTTGATATTTAAACATACATTACAAAGATTACAGTAGACATAATAAGATACACTAAAATAACTGATAACTATGTATTAAGTCTGACTACTTACATATATAATATATGCTATTCAATCAAAGAACGAAGATTCGAAAATATAAAGAAAAGTACAAATAGACTATCATCAGTAATTAAAGATTTTTAATATATTAGATTATATTGTGATGCTGTGTATATCATCCTAACAGTACCACATTGTTATAGAGTTTGACCTGTGAAACTATTGTACTTTTTTGTTGGACGAAAAGTACATAACAACCTGGCGCTAGTTAGAATGATGTGCACAGCACCTCCTCGCCTTGGGGCATAACATTTTAAGGCCCGTTACCCCAGTAATTTCAATAGCTATAGTAATTTTTACAAACCATTATATGGCGGCAGAAATATCAGGTGCGGTGTTACCTACTTTCTTTTTGTTCTACTTGAGGGGATTGTTTTCACATACCTGTCTTCGCGGGGACAAAGACGAGTTCTATCTGACTAACACCGACTAAAACCGCCACGATGGTCTACCTGCGTCACTTTACGGCGGGGCCACGGGAACGCTTTCGTACAGCTCCGAAACCCAGATAACGCTTGCTGCACCGCGCAGACCTGTGCAGAAGGAGCCACATCTCACCATCTATAAAACAAATCTTTTCTATGTCAATGCGTTAAGGTTTTACGTAGTCTGCTAGAAATTGCTATTAGTGTATTATATTGTTTATTATGATGTAGTCCATCATTATCAATATAAATAAATTAAATTTATCCGCCAGCGGTGTCCGCGAGATGGTCGGCGCTACGCGCGGCGGCGCTGCGTCGCGGCGGCGCGCGCCGTCTGCGCCGCGAGATCGCAGCGCTGCGGGAGACACTCGACGACGTGTGCGAGCCGGACGACTGCGCGCCGCAGCCGCACACCAGAGTCCAGCTCAACAGGCGGATCGACGAGCTAAAGGTAACAGTACATGTTTCACACAACCAAGTAATAAGACAGATATTACATTCATTACAACAGAACTTTCTTTTAATCTATCAAACGATGAGAGGAACGGGAGGTTCACCTGATGGTAAATGGCACTACACTACTATAAGTGGTAGTAGGTTTTAGTTGCCGAAGATCGTCTAAATAGGTACCACCGTAACGTCTTTCTCTTCCACGAAACAATAGAGTTATCAATTAGTTCAATGAATTAGATATAGACACTACCGCGATGTCTAGTTCACTGATAATATAAACCTCCCCCTTTAAGATATAGTTCTGAAGATAATAATAGACAGGTGGTAGAACTCTGTTGCCGAAGACCGTCTATGTAGGTACGACCGTAACGCCTTTCTCTCCCACGAAACAATAGTGTGCAAACATTACCGTGTTTTACGGTTTGAATGGCGCTGTAGCTAGCGAAATTACTGGTGTAATGATGCTCAACATGTCAAGTCACAGGCGAGGACCACAATATGGTGCGGTATATAATCCTAACTGGCATCACGTTGTTATGAACAGGCGTATCACTCTCGTTCAGGTGAACCTCCCACTCGTATCGTCACTTAATTGTATTAAATAAATAAATAAAGGGGTTCCTCGAAAAGTTCTATTAATAGCCGGAACATGGCATTGTAATTATGATGGCGTGTTTACAATATTAAAGTGATAGCCAGGTGAAAGCAAACCCTTTCATAAGACAGAATCAATACTAAAAAGAAAGAGAGTGGTAGCCTGACCAGCAGCTTCACCGGTACATCTAGCAAGTATTGAACCCTACATCTGGTTCTACCGCCATCTAGTAAGCAATTGAATAAACTTACACGATTTCAAAATGGAGATAATAATATTCTATTCCTTATTAAATTGATATATAGGGAAGATTTTGGATAGGGTATGCAAACCACAGTCTTCATCTGTGCTTATCTGTACTTAAAATTGAATTTGAAATTTACTTAGTATACTTTGAGCAACTTGAGAGATTATTGTTTAAATAGGTTTTGAAAGCAACAGCGAGATACAAAAACGGTGAAGGAAAACATCGTGAGGAAACCCGCACACTGATATCATCTTTGTGTGTGTGTGTGTGTGGTGGTCCCAATAAAAGTGGCAACAGGCTCGCCCCCTGTTACATGGGATCTAATCTGACCACATCTGGCGAAATGTGGGTAGTTTATTCACCTCTGCCTACCCCTACTGGGAAAAAGGCGTGACTATATATAAAATATATATATAGGTTTTGAAAGCCTAAGTATGCGGTGTTTATTTGCCTGTATAGAGCACAAACCATTGTTTAAATATGATTAGCGACAATATATAAATAAATATTTTAGATACCAGAAATGCTGTAGAAAATTTTCTTCAAATGTCGTTGAAACATCATGTTACATACGCGATTCAGTACATGCACTTCGCATCTCTAACGACGTACTGTTACGGCTCCGTGGCAAATCTTAAATTCGTCGCAATAACGATCATTACGTGTAGACCATAAACATAAATTTCCTTTTCTGTACATTCATCAGAGTTTTTACATTTCCCTTTTCTTTAATTCTCTATCGCTTTACGTAGCTTTAACTTAAAAAAATATTACATAATATTATCAACATCACTAGAGTTTCCTACAGTCTTTCTCCCTATTATTTTTTCGCTTGCGGTCTAAGGTTCATCAGTATAATCAAAATTATAATAATATTAGATATGTATATTGATAAGTGGAGAGTATATCTTCTATAATATTAATCTAATGATTACGTTACAGGAGCGTCTATCACGCCTCCTGGAGTGCAAGGTGTCGATGCTAAAGCTGACAGTCTCCGTGCGCCGAACCCTCGGTGAAACAGGCTCGGACGACGCAGGGCTTACTGAGGACCTCACCATATTGCTAGCGGCATGGGACGACGCACACCAACGGTGAGTTTATTGAAAAAATATATTGAATTTAATAACACTCTTTGACATACATTAGATTAGAGGCTGATGTTTTTTTATAGCAGAAGTAGTTTTTTTTTATTTCACCTTGTACGGGTGGAGTTTTCATCTGATGATAAGTTATATACTTGACTAATATAATAAAGCGTTTTTTAGAATACTATACTACAAAGTTTACTGTCTTTCGGACATAGCAAAGTTACTAGAATACTGTTCAGCGGAAGAAATAGGCTATGCTATTTACATTAATCAATCTTGTGTTGATCTGGTTACGTCAAAGGTTTACTCTGGTTTCTTTGCGATAGAAGTTACATCGATCGCTATATTTACAAATCATTTTGCAGTACATCGAACGAGCTGCTGTCTTTAGAGAAAGCTGTATCGGCGTGGGCCGAGTGGGAGAGTGCATTGCGTGAACTGCAAGGCGCTCTGCGAGGCGACATGGCAACACTGCAGACGTTGAAGGACCGCGGCGGCGACCAACCGGATGTTGCCAAGCAAATTCGACAGCTGGCCGCTTCTCTTATCGACAAAAAGAAGGTAAAATCTTGACAAAGTAAACCATTGCTGTTATCATGACCTAAATACAACATACTAAACAGTAATATTAATAAGTTTAAAGTATCAATGTTCATGTTAATAGTAAACATACAGTTTAATTTTAACTGTCAGTATTATTAGCATTTAATCCATTTTTATACATTATCAGTGTTATATAAAAGCGGCTAGGAAAAACACAATTGGTCTCACAACTTGTTCGGTAACATCCAAAAGTCCCCACCAGCTTGCAGAGCGAAGACTCTAGGTCGCATCTCTGGGAACATTAAGTGGGTTGTTTATTTAGTTTTTTTAAAAAAGTACCTAGCTTAATGAGGACTTTCATCAATCAGATCTTATGTATACACTATACATAAGTTCTGATTGATGAAAGTCCATATGAATATTGACATGTCTTACTATAGGTCAATCATTTACTGCCGCTTATTGATTCCATTTATAAATATCTAACATATTTTTTTTTTTTTTTTACCTGAAAATCTAATACTTGACTTGAATATCACATGGTGTTATGAGAAAATAGAATTTTTAATGGTAACCAGCCTAGAATACTCTGGCTCTTATAAGTCTATCACCGAAACACAGCGAAGCGGTTAAGCGGTACTATACAAGAGTGGGATCTAGCAAGATAAAAAAACTATTACTAACCAAACTCCATATCTTGGGACCACTACGGCTCCACAGACGGAGTTGAAAGTTATCATTAATGAGTTAATATTTAAAAAAAATCCTCTTCCTCGTGACTTTTTCCCAGCTATGTGGGGTCGGCACAGTATGTACTTCTGCTCCACATCCCTCAATCAGCCGTCATATCTGAATTCACAGTCTACTTACACATGTCATCTTTCACACAATCCATCCACACTTTCTTCGGTCTTCCTGTACACTTATAACCATCCACGTTCATCATTACTTCGAAAAAAATATATAAATGAATGTTAAACTATTTCATAGATTGAATGTCGATGTATATTTTTTACAGGGCGGTTCGACTTGCGATTCCTTGTCGGACTCCGGGATATCGGATGGTGATAGCGAGGCAGCAGGAGGACGTGCTCGTCGGCTGTGCGCGCTGCGCGAACTCGCACGCCGGCTCCAGGCCGCGCTCGCGCCGGCCTCACCAGCGCACCGTGCCATCGCCAAGGTATACATCTCTGTTAATACTGAACATGCCATAACTATAGTCGACGCATTTTAAACTGAGTCGTGGGGCAACAAATGTCACTGACTGTAGCAATGTCCACGCAATGCAACCCATTATCGATACTTATCTACCTGCGCACGCGGGGTAACACACTACGTGTTCCTCTTTTTAAAAGAATCGAAAACTACCCCGAGAAAAATTTTCTATATGATTACGTCGAAACAAACATTTTATCTTAATTAAGAATTTTTATTTTCACATAGCGAAAAATTATTCCTATTAATACTTAACATAATTTAGTATATCGATTGTACTTATCCCGTTATCGATATGCACCTTTACAATTATTACGCACCTCTTCATAAGATCTGAAAGTGCGAGTGAGACAGACAGATAAATGTGATTTACCCGACGACTCAGATTAAAATGTGTCGACTATAGTAAACTTTAACATCACTTTTTGGTACATGAACAAAAAATGTAAAGCTATCTCTCTCAATAAGAGTTTCATCCTTTCGCAACACATGATCGTGTTTTTTGAATATATTACAAGAAACCTATGCCCAAAAATAAATATTCATAGGTACAGATGATGATGATAAAGTCTCTTCGGAGATCAATCTCAGCATTGTGCCAAAGTATTAACCAGTAAAAGCTATACTTACTACTCTCATCTATCTTAGTTTATACTATACAGACTCTGGTATGTGTAAAAAATCGCTTATGCAATCTTATTTGATAAACCCAATTTCGTGTATAATTAAACAATTTTTTTTATTGTAGCGTATGGAACAAACGGAGAACGAAGTGAAAACTTTGCAAGAATCGTGCCGGGCTCTCGTTGAACAGAGTATTCCTGATCTTAAAATCGACGATGATACGTAAGTAATATTTGTGAAAAGTGCATAAATGTACATAAACGCGTTTAGCAAAATAATAATCGAAATCGAATTTCCTAACTCTCGAATAAAATTGTAAAGAATCGATGTCTATTGTATTCAAATGAATAAAAATAATTTTATTTGTATTAAGAAACTTAAAAACACTAAGTTCCTTAGTACGATTCAAGTAAACGAATATTAAAATGAATTCTAATTTATCATATTTTTACAGGGAACCAATAAACGCAGTCGCCGGTAACAAAACGGGCTCCGGAGATCCGGATTACAGTCCGCGTAGCGGTTGGGTGTGGCGCGTCATACGCTCCTCTTTACCCATACAACTTTGCCTGGTCGCTTTACTGTTAGCAGCGTGGTTGGTGGAAAGACCTCGCTGTTGCGACGCGCTCAATTCGCTCGCTCAAACTCTCACTCCGCAACTGCGCTACGTCCGCGGCCCGCCGCCAGTGTGAACGCACCCCATAACTCAATGATGGTTATGGGATATTATCTGTGGGTGACAGTTGACATCGGTGTAATTAGGAATATGGATGATTTTTTTTATTCCTACTACCTAATTAATCACTAAAACAAGGTTGTGACAGTCATTATTTTATTGACAAAATACCGTATTGTTGTTCAATCGACGGACGATCTGTTATCATGAAGTTGTACGGTACGGATATGGTTAGAAATTAACAATTGGACGCGACGACCTTTGGGTTTGTGTATGTGGAAATGAAAAACAACCATTATATGGTGTAATAAAAATAGCACTACTGATATCGCTATGAGGATCGATTTAAGCTTGCATGAAGTAATAATTTCTAAGTATTTGAATGTTAGTTAGTTAGCCAAGATGAATTAGCTAGGTATCTAACATGTTAACAGAAAAAATCAATAAAAAACCCGTTCATTTTAATTTAAAAGAAAATCGCAATGGACTTAGATTTCTTACCAAAAGCTCCGTTAATTATTAAAAAAATATTATCCATACGATAAAGAAACATTTATGTGAAGAATATTATTTACCATCTAAAATTAAATCATAAAGAAAAAAGTGCAAACAAATGAAGTGTTCTTAAAAACGATCGTCTGTATCAGATGAAGTTCAAATTAGGTATTGGTCTAGACTTAATATACTAACAATTTGACAAACATTTCTTAGTTTGTTTGTAAGCATGCCTATTTTAGTACAATTAATTATTAGATTAGTTAAAACGTATAGGAGTGCGCTGTTTGAAATACTATGAAGTACTGAATATACATTACTTACATTTTTGTGTTTCATCAAGGAAACTATTAAATTGTAAACTTATGAAGATGTCATTGCAAAGCTCCGTTACACGTGGATAATTTACATTATCAATAAAAATTCATCCTATCACATTAGAAAAAGATTAAAGACTGACTTTTACTCCTTCAATATAAGAAGTGATAAATTATATGATTTATATCATGCATAGCAATTTATTAATTATTCACTTATACAATAATTTTTGAAATTAAATTTTATAGCAATTTTTAATAAGATGAATTAGTTTTTCCATATACTTTTTACATTATGGTCAAAAACAATTATTACATATCTATTACCTATTTTCAATTAATATCTAATTGCCAATTGTATTTTTTTAATGTTATATATTGTTGTAAACTATGAATAAATAAATATTAATTATTATTTTAATACAAGAACATACTCTAAATATATGTATATATATATAATTTATTTATTTCATACAAAATGTAGTATTATGATTTTTTTCTCTGTTTTATGTATTAAATGTTCATACTGTAACTTTACAGCGCCATTACCAATAATAGTAAGTTATTAAATCTCACAGATTCTATTTCAAGACAACCTTGGAGCAAATGTAATTTGTTTCTGTAATAGTAACTATATTAAAACTTCATACACTCTTGCATTTAAAAGTACTTTCAAGTTTTTAACTCTGGATACTAACGTCTTGTTTTATTTGTTAGCAATTTTTAAAAACATTGTTAATAACATGTTTAGATATTTACATTTTAAATTACTGGTAATAAAGAAATAATATAAAGTGTCTCATGGCTATTAGCGCAATGTTGTGCAGGGTTTATTAACCTAACTAGTGCCACATCGTCAAGAGCAGTCATACAATTTCATCAGCGATGTACTGCTCAATTCAACTTTTCATCAAATAATAAAATATAATATGTTTGAAAAATATACATATATGTTTTAAATTTGCACTATATGTATGTGTGTAATGCAAGAATTGTAGTATAAATATAACATTTGGCACTAAGACACTAAACTATTCTTATGTAACCACGCCCACACTATTAAATTTAATATTGTGTATATATAGTAGTACATCATGTACCCAATTTTATAGCATTTTTATTCAAACAAAGACAAAACTTCTTTTTACGAACTGCAACGTGTATGTGTTTTTTGATATACGAACATTTTTGTTTCACATATATTTTTATAAAATTGTGTAAACTGTTTTCAAGGTTCTCGTAAAATCAAACGTTAACTGGCGCACTGTTTGTTACGTACGGCGCATTCTGATTATGCGTATTTTATTTAGAAATAAGATTTTATCTCTGTGTGTGTGTTTGTCTGATAGGCAATCCTTTTAACAAATGATTTATACTATATATAATCATCGTAATGATTAAATATACATTTACGCTTTAAACATTGGTACACTCAAAAATAAAACAAATTGTACATCTTGTTATTCTTATTGGTCAAATAAAAACATAAAATTGATAAATAGTTACACCATGGAGAAGTTATCGTAAGATCATTTTGTTAATACTTTAAAGGCACCAGATGCCGCTTAGTGTGTCATATTTCTTTTAACATTTTGTATTTTAGGTTTAACTATAATAATACAAAAAAAAAAAAGTATAGACATGCTATGACAGTGCATTTAAAATTTAATTTTTAACAGGGAAAGGATCATAATAAGAGATGGCAAAACATCATGTTGGTTTATTTAAATGGAAATAAATATTTCATAATATACACATATTTTTTATTTCACCCTATAGTGTGTTTAAAAAAAATTACTATTGTAGCGTTAGCCAAAACATTTGAGTTCACCGCCGCGTCTGCTCAGGGCCCCGCGGTTACGATCTAACCAATAAGGGCGCGGCCGGTATGTAAACATAAGATGGCGACTTAGGCTTGTAAAAGAAAATCTGTAAAAATTGGTAATACACAATTTTTATATTTCACCAAGTTTGTTTGACTTAACACTAGTCATACAACCCATACTATTACATTGCATCGTTGAGAGACATACATTGGAGCTCCACCAATACCAAACAACAGCTTCAATTGTCTGTAAAATACTATGTGTTTGGACATATTTACTGGTGGTATGTTTCTTAGTGTGCAACCGTTACAGTGACCCGATTTGATTTTAATAAATGGGGTAACGAGATTCGAGTGTATAGCACCCTAACCTGGCAGGCATATCATTCACCATCAGGTGAACATCCGGCTCGTCTCGTGGCTTAATGGAATATATGTATTTAACCCGTTTGTAATTGTAAAATGATATACATAAATAAATATAGACTATATATATAATTTGGTACGTTGGATGTTAAAGCCATAATAGATGCATAAGAATTTAAAACGTGCATCTCTTACAACAAACCGTGCAGCAACAGTTAAAATGTTGCATTATTTTCTGTAAATTATTGCTGTATTGTACTTATCCTTAACAACAAATATTTAATATGTTTTGTAATAATTTTATTACTCCTTAAATTATTTGTGTTGATGTCCAAAATACTAAGCAATAATAAAGTTATAAAATACAATTTAATTTATTATTATCAATTTATTTGGAGCTATTTATACCGCTAAAAATAATATATAAACATTACTTCGTTTCATTTTAAAAATCTCTGTAGTCAATGAAGTTCAATGTAATGATGATACGACATTATGTGCTAACGCACAATTTGGTGGTGTAAACATTCCTTAGTGCTACATTGTAATAGCTTTTACACAAGCGCAAGAGTATCACTTAGTCTTCTTCTCCTGCCTCCTGGCCTTTTCCAAGGGTATCACTTAGTATTTAATGACAATTCTGCATATCTCATCTAATTCCAAAAAATCTATATATGTGTTTATATTATTATTATTTTTTTTTTTTATTTTTTTTTTTTTTTTTTTTTTTTTTTTTTTTTTTTTTTTTTTTTTTATTTTATATTGTCACGCCTTTTTCCCAGTAGGGGTAGGCAGAGGTGAATAAACCACCCACGTTTCGCCAGATGTGGTCAGATTAGGTCCCATGTAACAGGGGGCGAGCCTGTTGCCACTTTATTGGGACCACCACACACACACACAAAGATGATATCAGTGTGCGGGTATCCTCACGATGTTTTTCCTTCACCGTTTTTGTATCTCGCTGTTGTAACTAAAGTTCACAAATGTACATAACTTAAATATTAAGTCATTGGTACATGCCGAGGTTTGAACCCGCGACCTTCTGAATGAAAGCCGCACGCTCTAACCATTAGGCCAGCGAGCTACTTTATATTATTATTGATGCATTAAGCTGTTTTTTTTCTTATGGCAACATTTTCTGTTTCACATTAGTGTTGTACTTTTAAAAAAGTCAATAATATTTTTATCGATATTATTGAAGTGTAGTGTTAATATTTTAAGTGAGAAAATGTGAAAGGTGAATGAAGATTGTTACTATCCTATTGACTTTGTTTAACATAGTTTTGGAACTGTTTTTGTTATTTCATTTAACTGCACCAAGTGGGAAATAATTAACTATAGGCAAATTTAGTAATTGAAGATACTCTTGACGTAGTTAATTAAATAAGAAATATTACAAACATTTATTTGTTCATTACCAATTTCTGTAAATCATTGATTTGTAAAAAATATCTAATTAAGAATATTTTAATTTAAATTTTGTTAGTTAATTTTCTTTTTCGACAATATATCATAGACGGTGAGGACGATGCCACTGCTCTACTTGTATCCATTTCCGGGAACGCGGGACGGTGTACGGTGTTAGTATTTGCACGTGTCTGACTGCCCGTAATAAATTAAAATATTGTTATTTTCTCACTTTATAAGTTAGTTTATTATTTGCCTTGAAATTTTTTATTTGTATCACATTATTTAGTGTAGGAAGGTGAGTACTGTGATTTTTTTCTATTTTAACTTAATGTCTTTTCATAAGTCGCCATATTGTCGATGGGGTTATTAGTATAATTTATTTTCAAGAATGATGTATACTCGGTAAATGGGTTATAAATATTATTGCAAGCAAACTTTATACAATTCTTATATATTACTTTCTTAGTTTATTCGTGCAAGTTAACAAGAAGTGAAATATCAGTGAATAAAACCTCATGCCGCCATTTCACTAGTACGTTTGCATGTGCGAGGTAGTAGTTATTTAAGTAAATTTCATAACCTTCATTAAATATTACACAATAGTAGTATTTTCCTAGTATATTTATTGTGTGTTTATTTTAAAGTGATTTCTGCAATCGCACATATTAAGAACGTGTTGCATATCCAAAAAGTTTGTTTACAAGTAAATTCTTACATAACTTTTTTTCAAAACAGATTATTTAATTTCATAGTTATTATTTATTTTCTACACCAATATTCAATCTTTTAATTAACATTACACTCTATTAATTATCGCTTTTGTATTTTCATTTAAAATTCGCAATTCCTTAACGCCGCCATTTTGTTTGTTGCTATACCACGAGGCTTCAAATTTTTTTATTATAGAAAACATAATTTGTTGTGAGTATTCGAATCGTCTTAAATAATATAAATAGCTTGGTTGTTTCAACTGGTTATATTTTGTAAGGAAAAGTTTCATATTCATTAATTTTTCTTTTTATTTTGTAGAATTTTAATGATTATTTTTGTATCAGAAAATGGTGGGATCGCGTGTGTACGTCGGTGGGTTACCATTCGGAGTAAGAGATAGAGATCTAGAAAAATTCTTCAAAGGTTTCGGTCGCATCAGGGACATTTTAATAAAAAATGGATATGGTTTTGTGGTAAGTACAATCAATGTAATTTTCATCGGACATGTGTTTGGACATCTTTTTAAAATCAAAACAAATTTTGTGGTTATTTCTTAATACCTGCTGAGTGGTACATCGATTGAATGTGTTATGTTACGTTGTAAAGCATTAAACAATGTTCCTAATTTCTTTTGTAATTATAAAATAATAGTCCTGCTGAGTATTAAACATATTAACTATTCACTTAAGATTATAATATCAAAATGATTTACTAAAGAAAATGAATGTAGTATTAATTTGTTTGTTTTCCACCAATTTTCAAGGTCACAATGACGGATATGTCCTTACAAATATATGATAAGCATCATCGTTGCATATCTTTTGATTTCGTTCAGTAATAAATAATACACGGCTATAAACAAATGTTTGATTTTCTTTTGCTTAAAGTTATAAGTAATGATATAGATGTTCAGAAAATTGTATAAAAGATTATACACAAAAGATAATACTGTTTAATATATTATCTTCTGCATATTGAATGTCAGAGCTATATGTGTATGTGTGTAGGTATGTACCTATAATTAATTTTATTCTGATCCAATTAATTGCATGCAATTAAGATAAGTGTTATTAGTTAAATAGATTAATTTAGATAAGTGTTTAGTCGGTTACTAACTACATAGGTGTCTTTAACCTCTGACTTGTGATTAAATGTATCTGAATAAAATCTCTTAAAAATTAGAGGGACTAATAAAGACAATTTAAATAAAACTAAAAATAATTAATATTCTCAAAGATTATGTATATTTTTAAAATTGGCTTTTCCCATTTGTTTAAAGGAATTCGAAGACTATAGGGATGCAGATGATGCAGTTTATGAGCTTAATGGAAAAGAGCTACTCGGAGAAAGGTAAGTGGTTTTTTAAAAAAAGAGCTGATTGAATTACAAAGCACTGTCTACTAGAAAAATATGTAGAAGTAAATTGATTTTAATTGAAAAATAACTGTGCACTATATATGTATTGAGATTTTAATAAATTGAAATTTAATGAGTAATAAGTGTTGACAAAATTTAAACCAAAACATCTATTGTATAGTTTATTGCCTCAATTTGAATATTTTTTTGTAGTAAAAAGGTTGTATGTGTGCTTATTTTGTCTTACTACTAATTTTTTTCACTAGCCGGCTCCACATTTTGAAAGAGTTGAGTGGATGAAGTAAATTTTTTTTTTGTTTAATTTTGTTATGAATCTTGTCAAATAGTAATGCAGAAGTAAAACATTAGCAGCAATGTTAAAAAATTATTGACAAGATTTTAATAACTTCTTTTTTGGAGGGGGGTTTCATCATGTATTCATCACAGGCGCTCATGTACATGACAATGTAATAAAATACTAGCTCTTTTGGCTTTTTATGTTAGCAATGAAAACAAGACTTTAAGATATGATAAAGTCTAATCATTGTGGTTGTAATCGTTTTTAAACTGTAAAGGACATTAATTTTATATAAATAAACATTGTTACTTGTTTCATTTTAGATATTAGTTTATATGTCCAATATTTTTTGATTTACTTTGTAATGAAGTAATATGAATGGGAAAAAAATCAACATTTAAAATCTTGTTTAACTTTTCATTGATCAGTAAAACTGAAATGTTGGTAAATAAGTCTTGATTGTTTTGCATCTGTTGTTTAAGAGATGCAGACAAAGTTTCTTATAAAGAATCCTAAAAGGTTTAGTCATTTATTAATAAGTAAAGCTAAAGTAATTTGTGTATTTTAGTTTTATGTGGCCTTTCTAGTCGTCTTAAAAAATTATGAAACTTAATAGTTACTTATCGACGAAGTTAGGTTGAGTTATGAGTGATACAGTCCCCTCCATAGTCATAATTGTGAGTTTGGATGTATGGGGGTTCAGTTGAGCGGTGGGGGTTGGCTAACGCGCGGGGTTGCCGCAGGGTGGTGGTGGAGCCGGCGCGGGGCATCGACCGCAGTGCTGACCGTTACCGGCGTGACCGCTACTACGATCGCGAGCGCGGCCGTTCGAGATACGAGTGAGTGCGTGTGTTGTAGGGTGTCGGTGGAGCGCGCGCGGGGCGTGCCGCGCGGCGCCGACCGCCGGCGGGGCCGCGACGCGCCCGCACCGCGCGCACACCCGCCCCACCCGCCGCACAGAGACGCGTTTGTACACCTATGCAGCACGTGACACGAGACCAACGTCCGCAACACGCGCACACACCGACTACACCACACCACACCACACCACAACTCGCTACACCACACCACAACACGCTACACCATAGCCATAGCGCTCTGACCGTATCAAAGGGACGATGACATTTCCTGTCACCGTCTCCTCCACGAACACTGCAGCGGACGAGCTCACGCCCTGACTTGTGTATCAATGTCGCAAAGCGCTTATCAAACCACATCCTTAATAGTTTTTTTTTTTTCCTGTGGCCAATGCATAACGAAAATTTTTTACGAGTGTGAGTGTAGAAATTCTCTCATTTTCCACAAAAGGCCCCACAAAATAATATAATTGCTATGGGAAGTAATAACTAAAATTTTGCCATAAATTTAAAAGACCACACAATGCGCCACTTTGTATCTATTTAATAAGATAAGTATATTTGGAAAGTGGATAATTAAATTAGTGTCAATGAATATTATACTCAAACACATCTGGTTATCCCGCACATATAGCTACACAAACAATCTCTCCACACATTAACTTTTAAATTGCTTGCATTGTTTTTGTCTTGCCTTGAAACTGAAATTTAAAGCGATAGTAAAGTAAAAATCACAAATTACCTTTATGATCTTCACTTTATTATTGCATAAATTAGCCATTCCATTCTTTTTTAAACCACCACGGTTTAGTTCATATAGTTTGCCTTTTTTAACATTTCAGTACTTGTATGTAAGTATGACTATTAAAATAGTTAAACATAATAAATAGCAAGCAGAGTTCATAACGCTTATTTTTATATCTTGTCACATTACTTGTCGTTTCATAGCATGCACTCTTCCTAACTTACAACTATTAAATATAAATAGTTCACGAATCTGTGTAATAAATTTTCTGCATGTTGGACGATTCATCAGGAATTGGCTTTCCTACACAAGACATCGTGTGCACATATCGTTTTTGTTAGCAGTGCAAGTTAAAAAAAAACAAACATTTAAAAGAAGCGAATACAGGTCAGGCAAGCTCGTTTTTATTAATATCCTTAAAGTAGTTATAAAACACTTAAGGATAGTTTACGAGGCACATCAGTTTTGAGGCTTTTCAAAAGTTAAATTCGCTTTGAAAACTTGAAAATATGAATTTTATGTTTACAGTGACTACAATTACAGATACGGACCGCCAACGCGCACCGAGTACCGACTTATCGTTGAAAATCTGTCTAGCCGCATTAGCTGGCAGGTAAGAGACTGAGCGGGAACGCTATTGGCTCCATCATCATTCCATCACCACTCACTCAGGGTCTGGACGAGCTTGGTCTATAGAGGGCGGACCTGGTACCATTTACACTGGCCTATTCACACGCGCTATCGGGTATTGGACGGACTTTCTTGGAAACGGCTGCCACGGCGAGAGGACTAACCGAAATGCTGTCAAAGGAATACTACTACAGACTGATAGAAAACAATAAGAGGACGCTATGGAATCAGAGGAAATGACCCTTGGAAAATGTACATAATTGGCATCAACATGGAGGTGAATGTTTATCAGAAGATTGACACAATGAGGAAACGAAGAAAGATCGTTGATATTGAGATGAGTCGTCAGCCACTGTCAAGGGACGAGATCCACGCTTCTATTTCACGCATTACGGATGCAATGTAATCTAATCTAAATAAAAACGAGCGTAGGCTTTTTTAACATTGTAAGTTAGTTTAAAATAGCCATTGCATAGAGTTCATATACAAAATATTATTGTAATGCAAACTTACGAGCTTATAGATGATTTTTAAAAACGACAGAAGGTGGCGTTTCGTGCCCTGAGCCCCCCCGATGTAGCGCAGTGTGATGTGGTCTGAGGCGTTAATATGAGGGTTTCGTCGCCGCAGCCGCCATCGCGCCGCAGAAAACAAGGTAAAATAGGGGGGCACAAAAGGACCTGATCTCGTTATGTGCAAACCTCCCATTTAATATTTCATTTTATCATTAATCCTCTTTATTTTGAACACGATTATCGGGTTATCACATTTGATCGTTTTATTTTACCCTTTTTTTTTTGTGCTCGGACAATGTTTCGTGTTTGTTCAATAGTCATTGTTATCGTTGCTTATAAACACGATGATGGCTGGCTGGTCGTGGTGGATTCGAGAAAACTCCTCTAGCGAAACCAATGCATCCATGGATGGTGGACAGAGGCTTGGACGCAGTTACGTCTGCAGTTAACTAACTAATAGAGGAAAGTCACAGTAAGGAATGGAAGTTCAAATGATGTCAATACGATGCTGTTGGATGATGGCCATGGGCAAAGATGCGATCCAGGACTGAGGACCTCCAGAACTAAAAATAGAAAGAGCATTTCAGGGGGTATACACTAAACACAGATATGTCAAAAGAGCAAGGAAAGAAATCCATGAGAGGGCTGACGTCAGAGCATTACAATGAAGGACAAAACCACAGCTATAATTGAGATGGACAGCTTCAGCACGGGCCCATGAAGAAGACACCCTGGAGATATAAGCAATGATAACCAATGAGTAAAAAATCACGAAACTTTTGTGTCGAGACGTATTTTTATTTTACCTTGGTTCATCAGGTCCTATCCTTGATCAGGTTATTCATAAGTACCGTCCGATATTAGGTTTGCTTTAGTTTAAATCATTTCCAGTGTATTAATGATGATATCCTATTTTTACCATCTTTCGGGGCTGAAAGTCTTGATGATAATTTTTTAATCTGATGGAGATTATTTAATATTTATAAATATTTTTTTTTAAACCCTAAAACAAATATTTAGGATTTATGTTTGATCTGCAGGACTTGAAGGATTACATGCGTCAAGCTGGTGAAGTTACATATGCTGACGCTCATAAACAACACAGAAATGAGGGGTGAGTAATGGGAAATATGTCACAAATTAAATAGGATTAAAGTAATCAATTAAAAAGTAACTGCTTTTTTATTGGTGGTAGGCCTCTGCTGCCGGAGACTGTGTCTAGGTAGATACCACCGCAGCGTCTGTGTCTGGCTGTCATACAATAGTGCGCACGCAATATTGTGTTCCGAATTGAAGGGCGTTGTAGCTAGAGTAATAACTGCAGTGACCAGACTTGATATCTTGTCGCCAGGGGCTACGAGCGCAAAGAGGTGCAGTGTATAAATCTTATCTGACGCCACGTTATAAGCAGTTAATATGGCCGTTATACATTTCTTTATTTACGTGATTTTGATATATGCTAAATCCTGTAATTAATAACTATTTTCTACTAATACAGTGTGGTGGAGTTCGCAACACACTCTGACATGCGTGCGGCCATCGAGAAGCTGGATGGCACGGAGCTGAACGGGCGCCGCATTCGATTGGTGGAGGACCGCCGCTCGTCGCGCCGCCGCACGCGCTCCTCCTCCAGCCGATCTCGCAGCCGCTCGCGGGACCGTCGCCGCTCGCGCTCCAGGTTAATAAAAAAATCATGTACCCTTATCATCATATTTAATAGGCATGCTCCTTTTATGGCGAAAAATCAAAGCGCTTGTCATATTGATTCCCGGCTAGACTTCGGTGCTGTATCTATACTGTGGAGTGTGGCTTATTGTAGCCTAAATAGCCTGAATAGCTATCAACTTTATATATCAGGCATTGAGCGCTGGCAACAGCTGCTCTTGCAGGGCGAGCAAACTTGATTATCTATCATCCACGTCTTTAATGACACTTAACACCATATTAATTTGATGTCAGTGACTTGACCCTTACTGCATTGTACAGAAGACGTTAAAGAAATCACACAGATACAACATGTTATAGAACAAGAATAAATGAAATGTTTTTAATTATGATGATACTATATATTTACCATCTTTCGGGGCTGAAGTCTCTTGACTGAAAATATTCTTTCTGAGAATTCATGACAAGAATGAACTCAGTAAATTTTAAGTATTTTTCTCTTACTATCCTTCTAATTTTCAGATCGCGTTCTCGTCGTTCATCACGCAGCCGCTCTCGCTCCAAGTCGCGACCGAAGAGCAAGAGCCCAGTTGCAAAGTCTCGTTCGCGATCCAGATCCAAGTGAGTTCATTAATATTTATATAAAATAAACTGATTTCTCATTAGAAAAAAAAATTACAATAATTACTGAAAAAATAAAGCAAGATATCTACCACCTTAGTTTCACTTGCATGCATCTTTAATCTTTCTTAAATTGCCATAAAAGCTGCATAAGATAAATATTGCATGTTTATAATAATAACCTAGTATTCATTTGGCTAGGTGTGTTATTTCATGCGCTGAGCAAAACTTGAAGACGTAAGTACACAGCATAGTCATATAATATGTGTAATCTAGTAGATTCTTACTGTACATTGGATTGACGGAGGTGCACAGAGCTTCATCTGTACAAGTACTTAGATTTAACATGTTTTTATACAAACAGATCAGTTAAAGCTATTTAAACTATCTTGGGTAACATAACATATATAGTATTGTATATGTGCAATAAATATATAGCAAGATAATGGATATATATAGCAAGATAATAGTACTTGATAGTAGTTTAAAAGCGTTATGTTTATGTATAAAAATTTATGTACATACATGTTATTATGCTTTTATAACTATGGAGAGTTTTGGTGCATGCAAATAATTATATTTGGAAAATATTTATAAAAGAATATGTGAATATCTTCTTATTTACATTTACCATATGTTAAAGTAGGTTATATTTATTTTTAACAAGTAAACAATCCATATTTATACTGTATAATAGTTTTGACTAATCACAAGGCTTAGCCGGTAGCAAACTAAATGAAACCTGGTCGATTATCCCTACCGCACCATTAGGGATCGCAGCCGTTCCAAGTCCGGGTCCCGATCGCCGTCGCGTAAGTCTGACCGGCGCGAGAGGTCCGCTTCCAAGTCCCAGGACAGGAATGGGCACCGCTCTGCCTCTAGATCCAAATCCCGCTCGCCCAAAGGCTCCAAGTAAGTTTGTGTGCTTTCAATACGCGCCGACGAGACTGCTTCCCTCTGTGAGATCATTTCTCTGTATTTAATTATCTGCTTAATAAACGTTCATACGTAAGAATAAGCAGTATGTATGTCATGATTTTTTGAAGTACGTAACGAAACATCTGAATAAAATGTTTCATATATATATTTACTTTTTAATGGATCCGCCTGCTAGGATACATGACATTACCGAAGGTTGGCTGGTGGATAATACCTGACGTAATCTCACCATTTGTAAACTAATGATAAAAGTACAAGTTTTTAAAATACACAATGACCTACAATATCGGGCTTTGCTATCATAATAATTTTTGACCACAAGTGTCTCATGGCAATTATGGCGAGGAAATGGCATTATTGATTGACTCTGCTTGTGAGCAGAAGGCCCCGAACCACGGCAGTGGTGGGTATGTCAAAACAGGCATGAGTTATTTTAAAAAAAATATATTGATAAATAATCTCACATTCAAGCAAAAGCGATTTCGTCTGCTAATGTTATAAAATTTCTATTGGCTATTTGTTGAAACAAAATTTTATTAAATTATATGGGTAATAGTTGATGGCACAAGTACTTTATTAACACTGTCCAATGTTTCCCCGCGTCGCAAGGGAGAAAGCTGAATGCAAAAGGTGAGCGCGCTGTTCAATAAAATGTATTTTTATGTAGCTTTTTGTTTGATTAGCCATTAGTTTCCTTTTGTATTTAGATTCTGTGATGTCCATTTAATTCTTTTTCTTTCTTTACTACCCTGCGAATGTTATTCTGTTCATTATTTGTAATCCGTTATACAAAACATACAAGTTATTGAAATTTAATTCAGTTTGGAATATGTGTATAATGATTCCTATTTTGTTTTATTGCAAAAGTTTTTTTTTTGTTATGAATGCTTTCTTGTCCGTCTTGCCGGTGTGCAGTAGTGTAAAATCTGAAAACTGAAGGGGGGAATGTGTAACAGTAATTTGGTAACGGGACTCAACATCTCATGTCTCAAGGTGACGAGCGCAATGTGGTGCTCTGTATAACATCGTGACTAGCGTTACATTGTTATGGGCGGACGTGTCACATACCATCAGGTGAACGTACAGCACGTCTCGTCGTTTGGTAGAATAAAAAAAAATTAACGTTCCACCTTTAGAAATGTGTTGCTAGTTCGCTTGATATGTATACCACATTGTGCTTGGATCTTTAAACACTTGATTATAAGCCAGCCAGAATACAGTAATGTTTGAATATTACTCTTTGGTGAATAGCCATATTGATGGCATCCACTTGACTTCAGAGATAAAGATTTAGAACCAACATAATATTAACTTTATTTTTTATAGGAGTATTCTCCGTTGTATTTGTTCGGTACTAGAAGAAAGTCATGGTTGCCATAAACTGTTGGTTCTAATTGATTTGAAGTTTGCAAGAGTAATGGAAAGCGTCAAACACGATCTCGTGCGACACTTGGACTCAGAAGTGAACTTGTAATAATTTAACAATGCAACTTACAGGGAGAGGTCCCGCTCTCGCAGCAAAGAAGCACAGTCCCCCAAACGCGAGGAGGAGCGTCGCGTGAGCAAGTCGCGCTCGCGCTCCCGCTCGCGGTCCGGCTCCCGCGACCGCTCCGCCTCCCGCTCGCGTTCCCGCTCCCGCTCGCAGTCGGGCTCCCCGCGGCAGAACGGCAACGGGCAGGAGCGCGGCGCCAGCAGGGACCGCTCGCCGCGCAGCGGGGACTAGGCGTGTGTCGCGCTTAGGTTAAGACATTTTGCATAGGCTTAGATTTATGATCTCGCGGCTCGAGCATCTATCAAGGCAATAAGGATACGTTTTTGTGTGAATTTCTTCAATGTTCACTTACTACCATTGCTTTTGTTATTCCGACTTGCTTGACGGACTTCAAGCGACAGATCGTATTGGCAATGTGTTGTTATTGTAACTATTTGACAAGAGCGGCATTTTTTTAGTTTAAAATTGAAATACAGGTTTAGAAATGTTAAAATATGAATTAGACGAATTTTATGACATAAAGATCTCTACGTCGGGGGCGGGATTTAACTCCAGGGACACTCATTGCGCTTGCTACAGTGTCATTTCCTAACGACAGTTTGGTTTAGTCCTCAGAGCCACCGCGTTAAAAAACCATTTTGTATAAATGCAATGAAATTATATATCAATAAAAAAAAAAAACTCTGTTAGGACCTGTTAAAAACCTGCTAAATATTTTTAAGTTAGAATGTATCCTTATGCACTAGTTTGTTGCAAGGTGTTCGGGGTCGCGGCTGTACTATAAGGTGAATGCGCACCGGATATGGGGCGCTACTTTGTCATATTGCGGCAGACAGCTGTCGCTTAAAACTTAGGATATTCTCAATTTAAGTATCACCTAACGTAGTTTGGTGGTTGTAATTTTTTTTCTATTTGCAAAAATAATGCATTTTTAATAATATTAGAAGAGTTTTGTATTACGGAAGCGGAGGTTTCAATGTTTGAAATCTTTATAAGATTTATCATGTTGATAATGACAACATTACATCCTGTAAATTGATATATTACGAGCCACCGCACTTTTGGTGAATTAATTACTTTGTCTAGGCATGTTAGTCTTTTAATGGTAAATTTTATGTTATTTTTTGTAAATACTAAATTTGCTATAGGTAACCAAATAAAATTAATGATAAGGTGAGGGTTTTTTTTTTTTTTACTGAATACTACGACTTCCTGTCGTTTGATACGTCTACATCTATATAAAATAGAAAAAAATGTTATTTTGATGATTTTAAACCACAATGACATCAAATTCATATAAATAGTCTTTAAAAAAGTGATTTTTTTAAGGACTATTTATAGTGTATCTTTCTTTGTTACACAAAACAACCTTCGTTTTCTGTATCATCAATTCCTTTAATCGGAACTTCGCTCATTTGAATACATATTTATCATTTCGGTCCGGTGTCCATAACATGTGAACAAACCTCTCACTATTTCTATAGTGATCTAGTGAGTAACTAGATCTCTGTAACGGAATACTAATAACTGAAATCTACTCTCCACTCCATTACCGATGGTTAGGTCTCTGTGGCCAGAGACCGTCTAGCTAGGCACCATTATCATCCAATAGACGTCCACTGCTGGACATAGGCCTTCCCCTTAGATATCTGCACATCGATCGATTTTGCGCTGCCCACATCCAGCCGCTTCCCGCAGCCTTCACCAAATCAGACCACCACACGGCGTCCATTTCCACCTCCAAATATTGTTCTGGTTTGAAGGGTACAGTAGCTAGTATAATTACTGGGGCAACGAGACAACATTGTCAGGCGACGAGCGCGCAATGTGATGCAGTATATTTACCATGCTGATTAGAATCGCGTTAAAGGCAGTCGTATCACTTATCATCAGGTGGACCTAAGTCCGCCCGTCAAGTAGTTCAACTACCTGATAAAGATCGCAGTGGATTGTTGGATGCAGGTCGCTGTTTGGGAAGGTCCATGTTCAGCTGTGGACAAAAATAGTTTGTAAAGATAACATTTCATCTACATAAGTATAGGTAATCATAATATTCGTTATTAGTAAGATTAAAGTTTTTAATTAGGTTTATAAATAATGTATTGGGTTCTTTAAGCGAGGTACGCGATCCGCTAAGGCTTCGCGACAATATCTACCTAAAGGTGGTTGGATTCGGAACCTATATGTGATCACGATCGAGAGCATAGATCCTAGTGAGTATTAACCAACAGGGGTTGATAGTAGAAATGTCCTCGGACAAAACTCTTCAAGCTGTTTTAAAAAGAGTGTCCTTGATAGATTTTTGAGCGTTAAGATTATCCCGAACACGCGAAGCAGTTTCCTTTCACCCTTTGCTACAACATTTAAGAGGAAGCTTACGGACTTGGTCATGATAAAAACGAAATACAGAAATCGACTTGATGGCTGATTCAGAATTAAGGATGAAATTGTCCAAAATTACTTCTAAAATTGACTAATTTTCCGGCACAAAAGAAAGCCCACCCATCATATTAATATTAAAAATATATTTCGTCTGGCACTGTTTGTTATCTTCTATTTAAATAAAAACTTTAAACTCAAACCAGTTTTATTTAGACAACTGGGGATTTATTATATAAGGGGTTTGCTGTCGTAAGGAAACGGGGTTCGTTGAGCCGAAAGTAAGGAAATCTGTACTACCACCTTTCTTTAATCCTCAAGATTTCGCTAAATATTTTTAAAATATTGCAAAATAATTATAGCCGATGTCAAAGAAAAATAAATAATAAAAACAATATATATAATATAAATAAAACAGTCTATAGTCAAAAATTAAAATAGAAACTGAAAATAAAATTGTAAAAGAATAAATAATAAGTAAAGGAAAAAATATGACAAAGGAATGATTCGTTTCAGGCTACGACGAGGCGTCTGTCTTCACTTGCGAGACGTATGGCAGAATGAAATGGAATGCAGAATGATAGGAGATAATAAGTATGAAAGATAAGTAGAGGATGCTAGATAAGAAAGAATGACAGATGAGTATGAAGGATAAATTGAAATGTTAAGTGTGAAATTGTATCAAAAGGCCTTGACCAAAAACGCAGAAGAACTAGCGTTATTAAAATAGAAGGGAAAATCCTTAAGATTATTGGGTCCTGGAGAATTGATATCTACGTAGGGCTGTTTTTTTGTATTTTTTCTAATGCTTTGACGTTAAGAAATATATAAATAAAAAAATATACTGATATGTTACTAGGTTTAATATTCAACATGACTATTATACTGGTGGTAGGTCTCTGAGGCCGTTTAGGTTAGGTGCAAACATTAAAGTGGTCCGGTTGAATGAGACTACATCTTGTCTCAAGACAGCGAGATCAATACGGTGCTGTGTATATTATCCTAGCGCCACGTTATAAGCCGATGTGTCAATCAGTTAAGCGTCGTGCTCGTTTAGTCATTTCATACAAAAAAAAATCAACATTACTTATCGGTGAAAATGTAAAATATAGTAATAAATGCCATAGAGCTTTATAAAAAAATTGCTATTGCTATCTTGTTTGTTAGTCCTAAAGATTGCTAGCTTGACAGCCGATGGGGAACTGAGGTCCTCGAATGGCGACCGCGTACCGGTAGATGTAGTGTTGGCAGGCCCTCCACCAGGTGGTCCGACGTTCTGGTGAAGGTTGCGGGAAGCAGCTAAATGCGGGCGGCGCAGGATCGATCGATGTGGAGATCTTTGGGGGAGGCCTATGTCCAGCTGTGGACGTCTATCGGTTGATAATGATGATGATGATGATTGTCATCTTGGTCTCTTGCTTGTTCAATAGTTTACACTACGTATGTTGCAAATGTAGCAAGAGTGATTTATAGGATAACTAACTGTTAACTACTTGTTCCGAGGTAAACCACTTCGTAGCATTTTATATAAAACGTAAGTAGTAGATGATTGTACTACTAATGGGATTCTCAAATATAACATTTCCGGTGGCGGTATTTCAATAATTTTCTGAATTATGAGCAGGGGTGGTCTCGCCACGGCCCGCTGGTGGAGATTCTCGTTAACTACATGAGCTGTGACCGAGGGTGGTGCGGTATTCACTTTTTGCTCACCACTTAGACACGGGGTGTTAGTTTTCGGTCTAATTTCGCTACGGTCACAGTTCAGAGAATAATAGAAGTTTTTGTGAAACATTAGGACGATACCAGCACGACTTAACAAATTTACCTGACCATCAGAGTACGACGGGGCAGTTTATATTAGGCGGACCGGAAAGTAATGTCGTTTTCTTACGCTAAATACAAACACATACATTTTTAACGAGTCTTTATTTTTAATCAATGATGTATTCCCCATCATTGTCAATAACCTTTTGCCATCTAGTGAGTAAATTTTCAATCTCTGATCGATAAAAATTAATTGGTTTTTCGGCAAAATATCTAGAGATGGCATTTTGGATATCATCCAAATTTGCAAATGTTTTGCCACTTAAAAAGTGTTGCAGCGCTCGGAATAAGTGGAAATCCGATGGTGCAACATCGGGCGAATATGGTGGATGAGGCAGCACCTCCCACCCCAATTCATTAATTTTTTCTAGAGTTCGCCTTGCGCAGTGCGGTCTTGCATTGTCATGTTGGAGAATGACGCCTTTTCGGTTGACAATCGCTGGCCACTTTTCAATTAAAGATTGATTGACTCGCTGCAATTGTTCGCTGTAGAGGTCTGCAGTAACAGTTTCTCCAGGTTTCAGTAATTCAAAATGAACAATGCCGCGAATACTCCACCAAACACACAAAAGCGCTTTTTTGGGGTGTAAACCTGGCTTAGCAGTACTCCGAGGGATTTCATTTGGAGAGAGCCACTGCCTTTTGCGTTTTGGGTTATCATACAGGACCCATTTCTCATCTCCTGTGATCAAGCGATCAAAAAAAGCTTCTGTGTTGTGTCGTTGAAGCAATAAGTTGCATGTGATTGATCGGTTAGCCTTATTCTGTTCGGACAGATTATGCGGGACCCAAACACCTGCTCTGCTTACTTTTCCAATCTGCTTCAAATGTTCTTGGATGGTCGACCAAGGTTTGTTGAGACTGTTTGACAATTCCTCGATCGTCTGACACGGATTTGCTTCCACTTCCGCCCTTAACACGTCGTTGTCTAACGCTGATGGTCTTCCTGATCGATACGAGTCGGAAAGATCAAAATTACCCGATTTGAACTTGGAAAACCACCTTTGGCATTTACGAATGTCCAGTGCATTTGGATAAACATCGCAAATGTTTTTGGTAGCAACTGTTGCGTTATTTCCCTTGCGAAACTCAAAGAGCATGCAATGCCGGATGTGTACCTCTTCTGGTATTTGGCTGGCCATTTTACCCAAAATTACAAAAAAAAATTGTAATTCAATTGTCTATAAGTAAAGAAATCACTATAACCTCACAATGTCTTTGGTACGCCTCTGAACAAAACAATGAGCTGACAAATGACAATCAAGTATTGGCATGCGCAGAAACGACATTACTTTCCGGTCCCACTATTATATAGATTGTTTTTTTTTTTTCATTATTCGACGAAGGAACAAGACGAGCGAAGCCCGCTTGGTGACAAGTCATCCTCCTCCCCCAAAACAAAGTGGCGCTAGTTAAGATTATAATCACATCTCGCTGTGGTCGTTGCTTTGAGACATGATTTTTAATGTCTATATCCCAGTCATTTCAATACCTATAACGCTCTTCAAAACGGAACACAGAAATGTACACACTACAGTTTGGCGGCAGATGTAGGTGCTGCGGTGGTACCGACCTAGACTTACCACCTGTGGATATGTCATTAGGCAAGGATATACTACTTACCAGTAGGAATGATGACATCACATTGTATCTGTTATTCTTCTTAGTACAATAGTGTATTTGTATTAAGTAGTATAATAATATAATTTGTTTGTAATGTATAATTTATTATATAGTCTTTATAAGATATTTTTGTTTCTATTTGACTATCATTACAATCTTTTGTTTAAGAGTTTAAAATTTATTTATATATTGAGATATTTGAAATATATGTTTCAAACATTACGACACACTACATTCAGCAACTTTATATGCAGCTGTCGACTGTCAAGGCGCCAAACTATATTTCGTATTCACTTATTTACGTTTGTGTATCTCATTTAGTTTAATTAACTTACCCTAATGTATAAAACATAATATAACAAAGCGTATGCTTCCGTTGGCAAATTGTGTGTACACTTCTGTTCGTTTATTCTACATTTTTTTTTCAACTAAGCTACGAAATGAGTCGGTAATGATGGTAAGTCATACGTCTGCCACATTGCGCTGGTCGCTCGAGACGTAAGATGTTGTTTTGTTAACCCAGTAATTACACTAGCTACAGTGCCCTTCGAGCCGGAATACAGAAATGTTTGCACATTACTTTTTGTATGTAGAAATGGGCGCTGCGGTGGTACCTACTTAGATGGTCTCTGGCAACAGAAATCTATCACCAGTAAGAAAGACCTAGGTTTAATAAACACTAGCTGCTGGTAAATAAGTTTAGGCCTTTGTTAGTTCAATCTGACAATCGGTACATAGATAAGGTGTCGTTCTTCTCAATTAGTATTATTATTGAAGATTTGAATCATTAGACAAGCATTACATATAAGTGATACGCCTATCTATAACAACATGGTGCTTGTTAGGATGGTATACAATACACCACATTCTGCTCGTCGCCTGAGACGCATAATATCGAATCTCGTTATTCTAGTAATTACACTAGCTAGTTGTACACTAGTGTTTGGCGGCAGAAATAGGAGCAGCAGTGGGACCTTCCCAGACGGTGTCCGACATCGAAGACCTACCTCCAGTAGTTTCATATCAAATTATCTCTTCAAAGAATCGATCAATTAATTTTAAAAGGATATTTTATATTAATTTTTGGGGTATAAATGATACACATAAAGAATTAACAGTCCTAATCTATCTATAATCTAGTATTTAACCGTATTGTGTCCACAATTAGATCATTTATTACTATGCACTTGCGAATTTATTAAATACAAGAAGTTAAGTTAAGTTCTCAACTTTAAGTTGAATTTATAACAATATGTAATATTCTGCATAAGAGCTTAATTCATTTATCAGTCAACGATTTATCAGTGTCGTTACATGGTAAAGGGTTGATAAATATTACATTATGTTGTTATTGGGGAATTATAAAACAATGCGGTGTGCGGGGTTTCAGTGAACTGAAAGCAGCCAGGGGTCGCATACGAATGAGCGCTCTAATGGGCTGACCCCGTTTACAGCTGGATCACCACGACTTTGTGGCACCGGCTGCCATAGTGTGGATAAGGAACTACATACACTAAATTTTACATTATGATTGCCAGAATTTATTTTCAATACATCAATCATTGGTTTTTTTTTAATTACCAGGCCAGGTCAGAACATCACGTAACACCAATTGCGAATGTACAGAGTCCTTGACCTTTTTGTCTAACATGATTAATTTTGAAGGTTTAATCCCATGTATCTACACTTAAGTCTTAAACAAATTACTGGCTTTATAAACTATTATAAGTTATATAAGTGTTCGTTGATGACTATGCCTTAAGTTTAATAATAATGTTTCAACTCTTTATTATCTTTAGGAGTTATTCTATTGAACTACTTGTTTGAGATAGTAGCTTACTTTTTTCTCCAATCGACTCCTAGGACACATTAGAAAATGGGTAAGTGAAACGCCTGGTCATATTGACGTAGTGCTAATTATGATGATATATAATGCATCACATTAGGTTCGTCGTCTTAAACATAAGATGTTGAGTCTCGTTACTCCAGTAATTACACTAGCTAGTTGCATACTACTGTTTGGCGGCGGAAATGAAAGCTGTGGTGGTATCTACCTAGACGGTCTCCGAAAACAGAGACCTACCACCAGTGAAGCTCTATTGTCATTAAAAATTATAAGAAATTAAAACGAAGTGATAACTCCTCGTTATGTTAAACTAATATAATTAGATACATATTAGAATTTTAGTAATTATTGTTAAAGTTTACTTAACAACCGCTTATTCGTTTGTTATAAGTACTTATTTCAAATTCAGTGTATACTTCTCTGGAACTCCTTACCCGAAAAGATTCAGAATGCTCCTACAAAATATTTATATAAAAAACAGCCTTCAGAACATCTTAATCAAATAAAGACATGATATCACAACTATGTGTACTTATTTATCTGTATGTATATATATTGTTATTATTGTGTATATTTTTTTATATTAATGAAATGTATGTATCTCACGTCACCAAAGGTGTGGTTAGAGAATGCCTATAGGTATTCCTTTTATATACCTCGTAAAAAGGTTTTACAATAGCTAGGATGAAAAACGAATTTAAACAGATTTATTGTAAACAGTAAAATGTAATCCGTCTCCACACTTCGGTATCATCGGGTCTGTTCGTGGTACAGTCGTAGCCGGTCATTACCGCTCGATGCATCGGCTACATACAAATCAAAAACGCTTCATGTATGAACTTGTATCGTTGAGTAATTTATGTGCCTTTGTGACGTGTTGAAGAAGACTATAATGAATCTATTCGCAACAGTTTATAATGGAGGACGTACTGTGAAGAAATGAAACTAACAAAGTTACACAGTGTGTTCGTAATAGTTCAGTTTGTTAGGATTTTTTGGGGTTCTATTCTCATTGGACTTAAGCTTTCGATGATCGAAAATGACGAGAGGTAATAGACATGTAGTGAAAAAATGCCTTGACTCTCGTCGCAAAAGAAGTTTTTTGGATGTTTAGCAAAATATATAACAAAGTAGTCGTATACATAAATTACAATAATATAAGATATAAGTAATTCGCAAATCTGCCCGCACATCTCCTGGAGAAGCAGTTTAAAAAGTCATGTTTTTCAAAAACAAAATACATCACTATTAAGATGCCTTTAATTTAAAAATATCTCAGCTACTATATTTTTTGACGTACAGTAAACCTGGTGGTAAAAGAGCAAGATAAAAAAATTTCTTAACGACAGTAAACATATTCTTGTATCCATTATATAAAACCAACATTGTCTATAGTATGTTCGAAACACATTTTTTGTTATTTACTGGTGATAGGTTTATGTTGCTGTAGACTGTCTAGGCAGGTATGATCGCAACTATATTTCTGCAGCCAAACAATAGTGTGCAAACGTTACTGTGTTCTGGATAATTACTAGAGAAACGAGTCTCAACATCTGATGTCTCAAGGCGACGAGAATAATGTGATGCAGTAAACAACGTCCTTACTAGCGCCACGTTGTTACGTATCACTTACCATCGTCTCGTCGCTTAGTAGTATATTTATAAAAAGTTGTTATATAGGAATGTGTTTTTGGTACATTTGGAGGAATTTCAGCAGTCGTTTGTACCCTTGATGATTATCGAATTCCATCGAAACATATTTTCAGCACCGACGCCTTTGAAAATAAATCAAACGACATGATTTTCCACCTTTGCACGATCGCTATTTATCACGCGATGACAGATACAAAATGGCGGGAATGTTTTTGCGGGCATCCGTCATCACAGAACGCCTTTGACACACACTTCCGTCGCGATTGCGATCTTTAAAATGTTCTTCAGTGCATTCCTCTTCCATGTTAATGGATAAATCATTTATTTTAAGGAACTAAGCTGAATTTCCTTTTTAAGGTATGAGTTTTAAAATTGTATCATCATCACCATCATCATCCTATAGACGTCCACAGCTAGACATAGGCCTCCCCGAAAGATCTAATGGATCGATCCTACGTTGCCTGCATTCAACGGCTTCCCGCGACCTTCAACAGTCAGCACGGCCTCCGGTATTGCCGGGCCTTAGTAGCCGTGGTTTGTGAGCCATTTCATGCTATGCTGGCCCAATGCGGGTTGGTTGGAAGTCAGTGCCTCGTTTGTTAATTAGCAGGAAGCACTCCGAGCTGGTGAGGTTTGGGTCCCCTGAATTATTATGCATGTATTGTGAATGTATTAAAAAATTATGTAGGAACAGTGTATTCGGTCCAGACGGTTATCATGACATGAAGTGAATGTCACGTTGTCTTCGCAACAGAAAAGTAATTATAGGTATTATATGTATTAGTTTAGTTATTTTTTTTTTCAATTAAGCGACGAGATGAGCGGGACATTCATCAGGTAGTAAGTGATATCCCTGCCCATAAAAACGTGGCGCTAGTTCGGATGGTATATACAGCACCGCAGTGCGCTCATCGCCATCAGTCATAAGATGTTGATTCCATTATCCCAGTAATTACAATAGCTACAGCGCCCTTTATATCGGAACAGTAAAGTTTACACACTTCTGTGTGTCGGCAGAAATAGGAGCTGCAGTCATACCTACATAGACGGTTTCTGGCGAAAAATACTTACCACCAGTAATCTAGTATAAGTGTACAATAATAGGCTAAAATGATGTTTACGATTCGAATAACAACGTTATAATTTCAGAACATTCAAAGTACTACATTTTGAGTGTTCAATTTCCTAGCAGATAAATTTCTGTACTTAAAAAAGTTGGCTTAATCTAATGGTATCTGACGTGGTACACCTATTTTCAATTTTAGTACATTTATTTAAGCGAGGGATCCCTGAGAAATCTTTATAGGAAGTGGCATATTACACCCTCTAATGCGAGTCCACTTGTACCTGGCATCCCCCATTTGAACAACTGCTGGTATTATGGGGACAAAGTGTACATTTTATAGGTCTGATAATATTGGCTGGTTCTAAGTATCGTCTTTAAAAACGTTAGGACGAGGCGTGCAGAATGACGGATGTCTTTACAAGCTAGCAGAGATGTCAGTGGGGCTCAGGGAATTCAGTATTTCTCAAAGTTTGACGATAATTAAAGAATTTATAACTTAAAACATGATAGTGGCATCATTATTATCTGATAGACATCCTCTGTTGGACCTAGGCCTCCCCTCAAAATATCCCACATCATCGCGAGGGATTCATTAGGGGAGTACGGTCTATTTCGCACCACTCTAGCCGTATAGTAGACGACCACTGCTGGACATAGGACTGCCCCAAAGATGTCCTTGTTACAGTTCATTCAGGGAATTGGGCCTCAGCCCATCACGCTGTGGGTCAGCGGGTTGACTTGGGCTCCGTAAGATATTGACTGGAACCCCTTACACCCCCGTAAATATTATAAAATGAAAATGTTTATCAAAGTGAACTAGAAATAAAATTATGAAGTATCTATGAAATTTAAAAAAACAAATATCCTATTAGCATCTACAAATAACTTCTCATCGAATGCTAATGTTTCAATGGAGATATATTCACTAGATTTCACGTAATTGGTAAACAAACTAAACCCATTTTCATTATATATATAGATTAATCAATTATTATGTTTCATCTCAATTGAGACTATGCTGTCATTAAAATAATTAATTTTACTAATATGTGGTCGTAGGTTTCTGTTGTTGGGGACCGTCTAGGTAGTTACAATCTCACCACCCAATTCTACCATCAGACAATATTGTGAAAACATTACTGTTTCAGTTTGAAGGATGTCACAGCTGAAACTACTGCTGTAACGAGATAACATGTCTCCAGGCGATGGGCGCAATATGGTGAAGATGTGTATTAATTGAGCTAGATTTAATAGTTACATTACGTTAAAAAATCTAGATCATTCATTAAATATTCTAACTAGTTTGAGAACATTAAGAGCGTAAGCGATAACATATCGCTCTCGCGAAAGATAAGTGTCTTTTCGCCCCTTACCTTTGTTTTTTTACCACCAAAAAATTAAAAAGTCGCCGCCGGCAAAAAACCACGTATCCAATTGCCGGCCACGTGCCGCGCCGTCAAACGAAAATAACGCGCGCGAAACGTGTGTTTCATTTACGTGACGATTTTGTTATGACTCAAATTATTTATGGTCGCAATGGTGACGCGCTCCACGGAAATAGAATTTTTGTGACAGTAATCGATATGATGGTTATCCGGGTTTTTTTTTACAACCCTCGAGCAGCGCCATGACTCGCAATGGCTCCATAGCAGTTGTTAAACAACGTCAACGGAGGTTTTCTTGATTCGATAAATTGCTTTGTTTTCGTTGTTCTTCGAAAATAAAAAAAAAATAATCCAAGTCTTCCCGAAGGTGTAGAGATTCCCTCACAACCCACGGGATCTTAGCTAAATTCATCTGCTCGCGGTGCACCGTGCTAATCAACAAACGAGGCTATGGCTCTCATCAACCCTTATTGGGCCAGTGTGCTGGGAAGTAGCCTAACTCCCACCCATATGATTAATTACCCGCTCGATGTGGGAATCTGCCTAAGCCTTTGTTTAGCAGTGGACGTCTATCAGCTGATGATGATGAATTCAATTCGTAATTAGATATTTTTTTAATTAATTAAGCGATGAGACGAGCCGGCCGTTCACTTGATGGTAAGTGATATGCCCGTACATAACGTGGCGCTAGTTAAGACAACATTCATATCACCACATAACGCTCGTCACTTTAAGACAGAATGTTGTCTCCGTTACCTTAGTAATTTCAAAAGCTATAAAGCCTTTCAAACCGGGACATAGTAATATTTGCATTCTACTATTTGGCGGCAGAAATAGGAGTTGCGATGGTACTTGCCCAGACCTAGTACCTAGTTATTTCAATATTAATTAATTTCCTGATGTTTTGATCGCTTTGCAGCAGCCATGATCACGGAAGGACTAGAAGGAAGTGGCAGATGTCCTGTCATCATAATCATGGAGTAACTATGGCATATTAATTACTGTTTACAATACAATTTTAATTTTGATATATATTCGATAGTTTTATTTATATTCCTTTATTATATTCCCCTAATTATTGACCATTTAGTATAAAAAAGGGAGGAACTTACTTTTAACCTTTACTTTTGAATCTGCTATTGGAAACTGGTTATCATTATTCACCGGAGGTAGATCGTTGTTATCTGGCGCCATGTCGTTATAGTATCACTTACCATCAGGTGAACGTCCTGTTCGCTTAATTGAATTTTTTTTTATCGACGCAGTGAATTGACATGTCCACTGCGTGCATATGGCATGGGGAAGGATGCTATGAAAACATTAGTAAGAATGTATTGCGCTGCCTAGTGAGGGGTATTTCCGGTTCGTTTTTGTCGTCAGCTCTTCCGAGGGCGAGGTGAGAAAATCATCTGATGATGTATTAGTAAACTTAGGGGTGGTCTAATGACTAGTATAACTTTTCAAAAAAATATTATGTATTATCAGTAAGTTCTTAGTGGTAATTATTATTTTTATTAATATTTGACATAGACTATGGGATTGAATCATAATTTGTTTTTTTTTTTTTTAAATCCTGAAGAGAATAAAAGTTAGCAGGCCTAAACCATGCGAGTTTAATTTATAATTTTTTTTATTCAATCAAGCTACGATACAAACAGAACGTTCAGCTGATGGTAAGTGATACGCCTGTCAATAACAATGTTGCTAGTCAGGATAATAAACCACCAACTGCACCACATTGTTCTCATCGCCTGAGACATAAGATTTTGAGTATCGTTACTACACATAACATTAGCTACTACGTCCTTCAAACCTGAAAACGGTAATGGTTTGGCGGCAGAAATAGGCGCTTTCAAGCCACTACTGGTTGTGACGTCCTCACATAAAAGTTATTATTATTATGAACGTTTACAAAATTCTAATAGCAAACAAACCATATTGTGGTGCGATATTAATCGTATCACAGACATCCATATTGCTGGACAGCGGCTAGGAACTGCGCCATAGAGGTAGTTAATTATCTGAAATACGGACTTATCATTAATGCATCGTAGAATGGCAATAGGTACAGCGGCTGCCAACATCCCGATTTAGCCGGATCGATTGTACATAGTCTGGACTGCCCAAAGAGCAGTGTACAGTTGATAACAAAATAGTTTACTTCTTCATTTTGTCTAATAATTGATTCTTATATAAAAAAAAAGAAAAACTTATTTATGTTAGTTTTTCATGATTATGAGGCTGAAGATGAAGAAGCGTACTCGCTCTATACACTACTTTCTATTTGTTGAAAGTCTATTTACTGATGGTAAGTCTCCGCTACTGGAAACCGTCTGCATTGATACTATCACAACATCTATATTTACCATCAAACAGTAGTGTAAATTTTACTGTGTGCCGGTAAGAAAGCGTTGTATCTCGTGAAATTACAGTGATAACGAGATTTAACTTCTGATGTCTCAATATGGCGATTGCAATGTGATCCTGTGTTTATTATCCTAACTAACGCTACGTTATTATTTACCATCAGGAAACCATACCAAAATATAAGATCGGTTTTTAGTATTGATTGTAATCAATATTTAATTATTTCTTTGAGTTAGCTAGTTAGTTGGTTACTGTTGTTAAAATTGACCCAGTCGGGAAAAAACCCTATAACATTATTTCATCATTATCAGCAGATAGACGTCCACTGCTGGACGTAGGTCTTCCTCATAAATCGATCGTGAGCTGCTCGCAACCAGCTGCTCCCGTAACCTTCACCAGATTGTCGGACCACCTAGTGGGAGTCCTGCTAACACTGGATCTTTCCGGTGCGCGGTCACCATTAGAGGACTTTGCTGTACCATCGGCCGTCAGTCCTTTGAGCGATGTGTGCTCATTTCCTTTATTAATTAATATTGATTATAAATAATATTCGTCTATAACGCATTTTACGGTATATTTTTAATAATTTAATAGAATTGTGTTTTTTTTAAATAGAAATCAGACACTTTTTTTCGCGGTGTTACGATTCCGATTTCTGTAATATTTTATGAAATTTTTGAACCGTTTCTAGTCTGGGCAAAAGGGATTCATTAGTTTGGATTCAAATGGATTTTTATGAAACGGGCTTAAAGGCTTTACGAATTCGTTAGTGCGTAAATCGGATGTACTGTGAAATGGAAACTGGAATGTATATATGTATATTAATACAAAATGGAAACATTTAGTGTCTGCCAAGTTTAGTTTGGTTAAAGTTTTAATTTAGTAAAACATTCGTTTATTTCATTGTTGTTACTTATAAGCCGACTAACAGTAGCGAGTAAATATTACTGTGTTATAGTCTAAAGGATCCAATTAACAATTAGATGAGTTGTCAGTCTTTCTTCTTCTTAAAGAGCCTCTCCAACTAGTGAAGGTTGACGATGAGCGTGGTTCAGTTCTTCTCTGTTTCTGTTGATCTTTAAATAAGTATAACAATATCACATGATTTCTATGCACATTTGATCATAATAGTTTTGAGTATTAAATAATAAAATGTATAAGTGTTTTATTAATTCAATTAAGGGACGAGGTGAGCGGAATGCTCACTTCATGATAAGTAATACGCCGGCCATAACGTAGCGCTAGTTAGGATGATATATACGGCACCAAATTGCGCTCGTCGCCTGAGACATGAGATGTCCTGTCTTTTTATCCTAGTAATTACACTTGCTACAACACTCTTCAAACCGGAACATAATGTTTGCATACTAATGTTTGGCAGAAATAGGCGCTGCGATGGTATGTATCTAGACGGTCTGGGGCAGCAAAGACCTTAACCCAGTAAAGAGTTATTAAGTGACCGTCTTGCTTGTCACGTAGCTTTGATAAATTAAAAAATACAACACCTGCAGGGTTACTCAAACTGGGGATGTTATATTTTTTTTATCTTTTTAATGTCTAAGATTACTATACAAATACATTTACTACAAAAAAGTTGTAAAGTATAAATTTATTTCAGAAGAAATATGATGGGATCGTTTATACTTAATGGAGTAAGGGGACCGAGGTTCGTCGGTTGCTTTATTAGCTTAATGCAAACATGAATTAGGTTCGAGCAATAAAATAAATTCACAATCTAACTTTTCAGAAGATATGTAGGCATCGCGTGACTTTTAAGATATTCGATAGAAATGAATTTCTTTTTGAAATTGCTTAATAAGCAATAAATAACTTGCAATGGCGAATTTCAAATAACAGAACGTTGGCAACGTACCCCACACGAAGACTTCTTTATTCCTTTTAAAAAACACTATAAAAATATATATACCATTAAAGTTTTCAGACTGCGGCCTCGCTTTGCGTGATTTGATAGAGGAATAGTTCAAAGGACGGAATATATTGTCTTACAGTTCATTCAGCATTCGTAAAATGTTTCTACTATCAAATGATTTTCATTGTACAATGAACTTATCAAAACTGTATTAATAATCTAATAAATACAAGTGTACTAGTATCTATGAATTAAAGCATCGTGGTGAACTGTTCTTAATAATAAATTAGGAAGATTTATATCAACAGATTTCTAGTTTTAAGTGTGATTATCAATATCATATCATACATTTAAATGTATATAATCATCATCGCTCTCCCCAAAAGATCTCTAGATTTGTAGAGTTTATATGGGGGGATTTGAACCATTTCCCACCACGCCAGCCTAGTGCCAGTTAGTGGGACCCAGAGCCTCGTTTGTTGATTACACCACGAGCAGGTCCCATGAGATGATCATAAAATCAAAGAACTTGAGAAGGGTCTCCAAAAACCTTTATTTACTTCCACATAAGATATATACATTTGAAGCAATACATGATGTTAAAAGATACATATCACAAAGTGCAAAATTGCATTAGTCTCAGGTAAGTTTGGATTCATACAAAACTTTTTAATGATAAATTAGCAATAGTATTGATCCATTTTATTTATTTATATATACGTACAGAACTAATAGTAAAAATATATCATTCATAGCAATGGCACTAATTGTTCCGATATGGAATTTCTTCCAGTGAGCGTATCGTTGGAAGATATTAAATTAGTAACAAAACTTTTGTACTAAATAAAAACTAGAATTGCTTATTAGTAAAAAGGGAAAGTAAATAAACTCAAATAAACACGACTATAAGTTTAAACAGATTTTATTACCAAAATACCAATAACAATAACATCATTCTCACAGTAGTTATTAGTCCTTTCCTTACTTTGAATGCTAATAGAGGGACCGGAAAGTAATGTCGTTTCTGCGCATGCCAATACTTGATTGTCATTTGTCAGCTCATTGTTTTGTTCAGAGGCGTACCAAAGACATTGTGAGGTTATAGTGATTTCTTTACTTATAGACAATTGAATTACAATTTTTTTTTGTAATTTTGGGTAAAATGGCCAGCCAAATACCAGAAGAGGTACACATCCGGCATTGCATGCTCTTTGAGTTTCGCAAGGGAAATAACGCAACAGTTGCTACCAAAAACATTTGCGATGTTTATCCAAATGCACTGGACATTCGTAAATGCCAAAGGTGGTTTTCCAAGTTCAAATCGGGTAATTTTGATCTTTCCGACTCGTATCGATCAGGAAGACCATCAGCGTTAGACAACGACGTGTTAAGGGCGGAAGTGGAAGCAAATCGGTGTCAGACGATCGAGGAATTGTCAAACAGTCTCAACAAACCTTGGTCGACCATCCAAGAACATTTGAAGCAGATTGGAAAAGTAAGCAGAGCAGGTGTTTGGGTCCCGCATAATCTGTCCGAACAGAATAAGGCTAACCGATCAATCACATGCAACTTATTGCTTCAACGACACAACACAGAAGCGTTTTTTGATCGCTTGATCACAGGAGATGAGAAATGGGTCCTGTATGATAACCCAAAACGCAAAAGGCAGTGGCTCTCTCCAAATGAAATCCCTCGGAGTACTGCTAAGCCAGGTTTACACCCCAAAAAAGCGCTTTTGTGTGTTTGGTGGAGTATTCGCGGCATTGTTCATTTTGAATTACTGAAACCTGGAGAAACTGTTACTGCAGACCTCTACAGCGAACAATTGCAGCGAGTCAATCAATCTTTAATTGAAAAGTGGCCAGCGATTGTCAACCGAAAAGGCGTCATTCTCCAACATGACAATGCAAGACCGCACTGCGCAAGGCGAACTCTAGAAAAAATTAATGAATTGGGGTGGGAGGTGCTGCCTCATCCACCATATTCGCCCGATGTTGCACCATCGGATTTCCACTTATTCCGAGCGCTGCAACACTTTTTAAGTGGCAAAACATTTGCAAATTTGGATGATATCCAAAATGCCATCTCTAGATATTTTGCCGAAAAACCAATTAATTTTTATCGATCAGGGATTGAAAATTTACTCACTAGATGGCAAAAGGTTATTGACAATGATGGGGAATACATCATTGATTAAAAATAAAGACTCGTTAAAAATGTATGTGTTTGTATTTAGCGTAAGAAAACGACATTACTTTCCGGTCCCCCTAATATATATATATCTGCTAATATATCGGCTAATATATCTTAAATTTTATATAACTTATTGTATGTCTTAGAGGACATACTTACTGCAGTCTTAACCCACTACCACTCTTTATGAAAATGTGGCTTAAATTAATCATCTTCAAAGAACTCGTCGGTTAGAGGTACATGACTGATTTGATCGTATGTGTACGCGTCGAAGAAATGTTGTGTGACGTTCATTGCGTAGTCTATGGCATAGTCCAGAATGGGACCACCGAACTCCTGGGCGACGAGTTGCGAGTTCGAATTCAACACATCTAGTATGTTTGCACCTTAAATCAAAATTATGTGTTGTTGAGATCATACAATTTATTAGCCTCCATAGTCTGACATCTTGCATTAGGAACACAAAGCTCCCTTGTACGATTACAAGGATATATTATATGTTGGTGGAAAGGTTTTTACGAATTCCTCTGGATAACATTTAATATAATTAAGCCATAACAAAATTTCTATATTCAAGCTGTCCAAGTATGAGAGCCAAAATACACGCATTATCATCCACCATCTCCATTGGCAGTCAAAGAAGAAATCAAAGTCAAATGTTAGCATATTATAGAGAAATAAATTTGGGAAAAGACATTTCTACAGTTCACACGTTTTCAAGTGTATGATTGTGATTAAGTTGATATTCAATGGTGCTATAAGCAATTTGTTATATAATATATAAAGGACTAAGAAGGTACAGTTTACATGATTTCATCGTCATCATCAGCTAAAAGACCGCTGGATATAGGCTTCCTCTGAAGATCTCTACATCTATTGATCATAGGATAAAATGCAAAATATTTCTTCTCAAATATATATTGACTACAGGAGTAGTCATCAGATCATAATTTAGAACATATTTCATAGTATATTTTATTATTTTTATGTACTGTTCTCTTAGTTAGCAAAACCTTTTTAAAATAATTACAATCTAATAATCGATGGTCTTTATCTACTTACTGATTTCGGGACTTCCCCTGAATAGATTTGTAAGATTTAATTTCAAATCGGATCCGTAGTCGGCTTTGTATTTGTATGAGTTGATTTTGTAGTGGCCCTCTCCTTTGTCGTTTTTCACAACTTTCTCCAGAACCTCAAGGTGAATGCGTTGGTTCCCTGCAATATTATTAATCCTATAAATATAACATTGTAGACTATTTTACTGTTATTATCAATCTGTATACAATTTATTAACATAATGAATATTAATTATTGTAGCGGCGATGAATCCTCAGTTCAAATTAGTAACAATGTTGCAGTTCAAAGGTATAAGGAAATTAATATGTATAAGTATATATAATGTTATTTACGTAGAAGTGAACTTTCTAAATATAACTTATTACTGTGAACCCCATTTAAATTCAAAGCATCATAATTTTATCCTAGTATATACCTCTTATAGATCATCATTGACTTTTGGAAGACGATACAAACCTGTTTATCACAGCTATAGAGGTAAGATGTTACTAAGTTCGAGTTTGAAAGACTATTCATCATTATCATCATCATCAGCCGATAGATGTCCACTGCTGATCATAAGCAAAGACACTATTTCACACTAACAAATACAAACTAGTAAGTAATAGCGTCTTATACTAGGTATGTGGTAATCTTTTCATTAAATTATTCTCTTAGGCAGGTTAAGTGGTTTCTATAATGATTATATATTACAATGAGTATTTGTAATACATTATAGAAATGTCATAAAATATATACAATTACACAGTGTAATTATTAAATTACACTGCAACAGGTAAACGGGTCATGGTTGATTGCGATATTTTCAATCCTGAACAAATTCTTCTAAGGTTCTATTGAGTTGGAATTGCGTGATGGGAAGTGCATAATTGAAGACATTACTAAGGTTAAGTATCATTATACTGCATCGACTATGATTACATCGCGTTTACGTTATTATATTGAATTTAAAGTTAATTTGTTTTAAATTGATATTAAGGATTGTTATTCGTTTATTTTAAACTGCTTTAGACGCACCTAAATGACTTTATAGATTTGATTTTGAACTAAGATCTATGGAGACACGCGGACTGTTCACCTGTGTCCTGTTATTGTGACTACAGACAGGTAATATGTCAGTCTTTTTTAATCTAGTAAGTCTAGTTTTTGGTCCGATAAATGTATTTCTTAAACGCCTAATCTTTACTAGTGGTAGGTCTCTCTTCCCGGGCACCGTCTAGATAGGTACCACCGCAGAGCATATTTCTGCCGCCAAACAGTAGTGTGTTAACATTAATGTGTTTCGGTTTGAAGGGCGCCGTAGCTATTAAAATTACTGAGGTAACTATACTGAACATCTTATGTCTCAGGCGACGAGGCGCAATGTAGTGCTGTGTATATCAACCTAATTAGCACTACGTAGTTATGGGCGGGTGTATCTCACCATCAGATGAACGTCTCGCTCATCTCGTCGCTTCTTAGAATAAACTAAATCTGTGAATTGGTATTGTGGCTACAGACAGACAGTTAATTATAGATTTTTTCTAATCAAGGAAGCCTATTCCTTAGTACAATAAATTTACTATTTAAACCTTCTATTTTGGTCAAAACACGGTAGAGTTTAGATATAGAAATAAGTACTGGCGCTACTTAGAATGATATACAATGCACTAAATTGAGTTCATCGTCTGAGACAAAAGATGATCAGTCTTATTATGCTAGTAATTATACTAACTTAAGCGTCTTTCAAACCAGAACACAGTAATGTTTGCACACTATTATTTAGCGGTAGAAATAGGCGTTGCGGTTGCACCTACCTAGACGGTCTCCTGCAACAGAGACCTAACACTGGTAGAATCTCTACATTGTCATGTTATCAGAGGAATTAAACGTGAATACTCAACTCAATATTCAACCCCTAGGTTATTTGCAGGGTTGTTATAAAATCCAGGTATATTTTTGACGTTTATATTATTATTTTACATTGTATAACTGTTTTTTAACGAGACGTGAGCAAGCATAGCATTAGATGCACTATTAGAAGTTTATATAGCTTGTTTTGTCACAGATAAAAAATAAAATTTAGCGAAATGTACATTTAAAAGCAGTGTAGTACTTATTTATAAATATGGTAACATTTAGAAAAAGTGACTTACAAATTTTAATCTTGGCATTTCCGTCGGTGTTAAGGTTGAAGAGAAGGATCCTACCGACGATACTGTAGTGGCCCTTGATTGTGAAGTTGCATTGGATGTCGAACACAAAAGTACGCTTTTCACGGTGGGAGCTGTTTGTAAAGTTTTTTTTTATTAGTAGATACATTTTGGAGGGTGTGCTCTAGAAATACAAGTAATAATTCCCGTCGAGTCTCTATCATTATATTGCGGACTTCCCCAATTTGCGAACGTAGCTCCTCGTTATTCATGAGAACAAAGGAGTGGAACAACTTGCCGCCGTCGGTGTTCCTGTCCAAATACGACGTGGGTGACTTCAAGAAAAGAACGTATAGGTTGCTACTAGATTAATGCATTTTACCACCACAGACCGCATCACCACTGAACATCAGGTAGGATTGTGGTCGAGTACTACATTTGTTGATCATGAAAAAGAAAAATTTATATATCCTTGCCAACTGTCATACAAAATTTTCTTCCTCCTGCCCTATTCCCAGCTATGTGGGGTCGTATATACTTCTCTTCCATATCCGTCTATCAGCCGTCATATCTAAATTCACACTCTTCTTGTACATGTCACCTTTCACACAATCCATCCACACTTTCTTAGGTCTTCCTCTACTGTTATAACCATCCATTTTCATTCTCATTATTGTCTTTGTTATATGTCCGTAGTCCATACTGCAATCAACTATCATTCAAATTAAGTTTTATTTATAGAGTACAGCAGTTATTTTCTACTAGAATTGTCTTTCAGTAGCAAATATCGCTTATTGTATGTATATTTTGATTTTAAGTATAAATATATGTAGAAGTTTATTTTTAATAATTTCTTCTATTTGTTATATTGTTTTTAACTCTATTCTAGTCTGTTCTGAAGTTTCTTAACTCGCGTCGCATGTATTTGGTAATGTTTTGCTTACGACCGGTCGAGTAACCAACCATACGGCGCGGATTTCGATATTTAACCCCGATTTCGTACGCCGTCCTAGAGTTAAATGGAAACATATTTTACTTTGCAGATAAATTTGTTACTGTAACTTATCTAGAAAAATATCTTGATTTAGAACGTGCTAAGATTTCATAATCATTACTCTTCTCTTACAAGAGGACAGTCAAAATCATTAATTTATAATGCAAGCCTAGTGCCGACTGGTGGAATCTTGGAAGAAGGCAGGTTTCCTTCATCGATATATTCATTCTTTGGGAATCAATTAATCAATATAATGCTTCCACTTGTAGTAAGACGTTATTTTCGAAGGATATAGCCATTGTAATTAGCAAGGACAGTTGAGGATAAGGTTAACTTGTTCAGTCTACGTAACTTAAATATCCAAATTATTTTACTCACGAAACTTTGCTGGGCACGCATGTGCTTAATCCGATCAGTTTCCCATTGTGGAAGGTCATTTTCACATTACCGGGAAGGTCCATTGTGATGTTTCTGTCTAAGTGCAGAGGATCCAAGGGAGGGATCCCGGCGTCAGGAATGCCCCTCACTACACCCGGTATAGCATCCAAAGTGGCTTTTGTGAAGCATTCGTCGTTTAAGTCACTGCATGGGTGGATGAAGTCAGCTGCATGGAATACATAGTTTTTAAATACATACAAATAAAACATTATATAAGTTTTCTCGTACGAGAGAAGGGTTGCAAAATTACTACCACCGCTCTACTCTCGACGCCTTCTAAAAGGCGAGTAAGGGAGAAACAATCCTAAAGAAGCTGGTCCTATGAATGTTACCAGGATACTGTGTATCTACTATACATTTGTTCAATTTTTTTTTATTTAATACTGTTAAAGAACAGGATATATATAGGTAATTTCATTATGAAATTTTACATTAACTACAGGAGTCGTTATTGTAAGCAGATCAGATCTTAAAGGTTGTATAACTTGACCTAGTTTCTTGACCTGATGTGTATTGACGAAATCTTTCATTAAGTGCATTGCTTATCTCTTCAAAATGCAAATAAAGTTGAATAACCTTAAAACTGAGATTGACCATCGCAATAGCGTAAACAATGTACAAAGTTTATTTAGATATACGACAGTGAAGGCTTCTATTGTATCTCTTTATGTATACAATTAATTAAATCTATAAGGGTGAATAATGTTTGTCAGTAATAAGGCGAAAAGTTTCTCCTAAGCCCTTTTTTGTTTAACTGCTTGATACAATAAGAAGAGATTTATAGCTATTTGCCAAAATATCAATCTTTTCAAATATTTAAGAAGTAGTTTTTCGTTAAACTTAGCACCAACTTCGATATCAAATTCAGAAAAGCATATCAAAATAAGACTAAAGTTAAACGAATGAAAAAGGTATTTAATTGAGAACTTCTTTACAGTCGTCGGTTAAAAATATAACATATAATTAACGTACATACTTATTTCGTGCCATTTTTTTAATGATATTTCTTTGGAAGTCTATGGTAAGATAAAGTAATGCAGTTGCGTTCTAGTCCCTTAGGCGTGTGATGCAATTTCCTGCCACCAGTAGTGTATGCGGTTTCGTTTGTAGGTTGAACATTACTGAGGTAATACATTACGATGTAATTTTGCACTCTATGAATATGTCTAGAAGTTTCCCTGTTTAATTAAGTTGTAGTCTAAAATGTAATACGTTGGACAATTTTTATGTATTGTTGTAACAAACAGCGTAAATAGGAATAAATGGATTAATGTTGAAACTCTTTAAACAATGACTGAATCCACATACAGCGAAGAAAAAAAATATTTTAGCTTTCATACTAAGAGAAAAGGATATATATAATAATATATATAGTCATATTCAGCAATAATATTGTGATGAACTTTTTTCTTAGTAAACAATAAATTATCTACAGGTTTTCATATATATTTCTTTGTGACAAAAGCCTATTGTATCTCTGCTATTGATGCTATATATCTCGATTAGTAATAAACCTGTGGTAACATAGACCAAGTAGCACTGCACCTTAAGTATGTTAAAGTTACCATAACAATAAAGTTTATATGTGGTTTCTGATACATATAGAAAGATGACAATGTTACTGATTACTAGAAGTTTACTAACAGATATCAAATCATCTTCCCCGTGATTTCTCGTTTAAGTGGTCAAGGTTGAATTGAATTTTAATTAGAATAGTTAAGCAAACATTAAGTAATTCGAACTTACGACAACAATACTATTAATCTTTGCCATAAAACGACCTCAATTTTACACATGCACATAATCGCATACAATTTCATCACATATTGTCAAACAGTTGACAAAAGGTAACACGCCGTATATGCAACGAGTTACCTTTTAACAAGGCCAGTTTGCACAATATAAGGATGAATCTGATTGTTTACAAAAGATTTTTTTTTGTTTATCAGTCTTAAGTAGGTTAGAATTGAATTAAGTATCTTCATGTGCAATGAAAAGAACAAGTCTGAAAGTAACATTAATAGAAACTATTGAATCGTAATGATTTATGATTTTTTATTATTATAAACTATAATATTCCTTAACGAATGTTAAATATATATATAAATGTATGTACATAGCAATGTATTGCTACACCTAAAAACTAGGTGAAGAGTTAATGTGAAAGTTTGATGAAACACGACTCCAGTACTAGTACAATACGATTCCATATACACTTCCATGTATGTTGACATGAACTGTCATGAATTTTTTTTATTACAACCTATTATGTGTTCCCTTTAGTTTTAATTACAGCAATTTCACTTAATAATTAGTGATATTAATTATTGCAATAATTGTTCTGAATTTTCGAGAATTGTGAATTGTTTTTAAAACCTACTAATACTTGTATATTTTACTTTCAATTGTCATTCTCTCAACATTTTTAAATTTAGAAATATATATCGAAATAACTACAAATCATCATTACTAAAGTACTAATAATTATTACTGGAGTAATATAATATTTATCAAAATCACAAATATTAAGGGACTGGATATCCACAGAATATTAAAGCAGGAACGAAATAATCTCAAAATAAAAAAGAAAGTACACAGAATAAAATCTATACATACCTTACTATAAATTATAATAGAGAAATAAAAAAAAATGTTGCTTGCTTTAAAAATATTAAATGATATTTATAATAACTTAATAGTAATGATTTTAAAACGACTATTAAGAAAATGGTAATAAATGAATAAAATAGAATAATTTTACTCTATAGAATAAATGTATTTAAATTCACAAATATTGCTACTTAAAAAAAATATTTCAAATAATATTTACTTACGTAACGGGATTAATTGCAGAGTGTGATGGCAACACGAGGATAGAAACAAAATTATTAAAATATTTTTCGCCATTTTCTTATTGTATTAATATTATTATTATACACAGTAGCGTCACTTACGAGGCGAGTTGAACGAATGGTACGGTTTCCTTTGCCTCCGTCTCTACACGATTTTGAGCGTAAATATTGAAAACAACTCCAAGGACAAGTTTGGTTTCTGTCATCTTAATTATCATCTGCTTTTTTTTTTATTAAGAATCGTTTAATATTTGATATTGACTTCGTATTGTGTGACGTCATGAGGCATTGGATCACAGCAATGCTGTCATGGAGGCAGATTTACAGTATGAGGGTCATAGAGATGGTAATCAGGAGGATTTGGAATTTTTTGGTAATTTCACAACGTGTGTGGCCGTCGAACATTTTATATATTATACTTAGTATCATTATTTTAATTGTCAATTGTCACTAAAAACATGAAGTTATAGTATTGGAAGCGACTATTAAAGTATTTACATTAGCGTCTTTTTTAAACAGTTGGTTACTAGATTTTTGTTATTATTTCCGCTTTATATAACTTTCTTCGTATGAGCTTTCACAGTTATAGTATAGTATATTATTTACGTATAGCATTTTGATTACATCATTAATAAAAGTCCCCCTTACAAAGCGTTTGACCTTTAGCTAGGAATATGGCGTCAGAATGCTAGAAGTATGTGCGCTCTTCAAAGATAAACCTATATCTTATTACAATGTGCATGCAAAACTGAACTCTATTACTTAAACAATAATGTTCACATTTCATTAAAAATACAACGAAATAGTTATTACTAAACCAAGTATAGTTATGATTACTAGGAACAACCAAATGTCGGATGAACGTAAAATTATGTTGTATTGTTGGTTCTACGATCTACGTAAGAATTATAATAACGACCCCTTTGACTTTATTATGTAGTAACAAATTGGATTTGATGATATGACTTTATGTGTATTATAAGTCTATTGTTCAAAAAACAATGTATAGGAAAGAAGATATTCAGCAGACCAGACGCGTTGGAAATGGATTGAGAGCATAAGCTAAGAAATTCTACGGTGGACCGATAGATTGAATAAGACGTGATAGAATGATCACGATGATGATGATTTCTACCTCTGCTTAGAAATTAATTTGATTATTTTGAAAAAAATCTAGATTTCTTAGATAAATAGCTTATCTAATATAAATTATCTGTTCCAAACAAACATAAAACATGAATGTAGTCGAACAAGAAGAATCGTATAGTAGAAATTTAGACATACCAAAAATTTTTTAGATGGACTATTTTTACTTTGTTCCTAATAATGAAAAAAAAAACTATTTTTTTTAGTTTTATTTAAAAAACTTTAATCTTTATAATTCGTAAAAGAACCATAACCTTTACTTAACGTAATTAATGTCGAAACTCCAGAAACATGAGTGTAACTTAAGCAGTATGGAGTAAACAGTGTAAGTGTAAATTTTGAGCTGTCGCAAGAACTTGTTGAGAAATACACGCGAAAATTAGGGTCGAGTGAATTAATTATTCGTGAGAAATGTCTTCTTTTCTAAAATCTATTAGATTTAAGAAAAAAGGTCGAATATCATTGTCAGAAGTCGTTAAAAAGTCCAAAACAATTACGATAACTATTGCTTTCAATTGTTTAAAGTAGTATTCTTCATCATCATCAGTCAATAGAAATCCATTGCAAAGTAAAGTTTTAAAGCTTTGAATTCTTATTACTATTTAATTAACACTAATATCTATATCAATAAATTGTTTTTACGATAGTATATATATATATATATATATATATATATATATAACCAAAATGGGTTTAGTTATGAAAAACAAGTGAAAACTAGTGATCTTTTGGACATGGGGACATGAACATTCCACTCGGAAAGATCTGTAGATGGTTTTAGGATATATATATATATATATATATGTATATATACATATATATGTATATATATATATAGATAGGATAATTTTTGAATTTCATATGTCATTCATCATAATATTTGTAATTAACTTTCATAAACATTTTGTGATATTTATGCGGTTGCTATAGTAACGGTTGTTATAGAAGGAATTTGCGGATATGGTTGCCCTCAAGGAATATTTCAAGCTTAATATTATATTACGGATAGCAAAGAGAGCGGGTAATAGCTCGTCTATACTATATATATACATACTTATATGTATTGGTAGGTCACCGACATGATCTGAAAGATTACTAGACTTAAGTGGCAGTGGGCAGGGCACGTTGCTCGAAGGACTAACGGCCGATGGAACAGTAATATTCTGGAGTGGCAGCCGCGTGCCGGTAGTAGTGATGGGATTCCCTCCACAAAGGTGGACCAACGATCTGGTGAGAGTCGCGGAAAGCCGCTGGATGCAAGCAATACGGGACCCATCGATGTGAAGATCTTTGGGGGAGGCCTTAGTCCAGCTGTCTATCGGCTTACCATGATGATGATGATGATGTATTGGTATATATTGCTTATTAATCATTATAGCAAATAATCATTATCATACTATTTAGTAAAGAAGTATTTTAATCAAATCAAATGATTGATTAAAATTTATTTAAAGCAACAGTTTGAAATATTGCTCTTAATAATGATCATTTTCCGCGCATTTCTTGTCAGTCTTTAATAAGATATATCCTTTAGTCCTTGTCACGTTCATTTTCCGCAACAAACAATTATTTCCTTTGATATATAGCTGTTAAAACGTTTTATGCTGCGACCTTCAAACGTAAACACTTCTACATTGTGCTTATGTTTTTAATTTTGATATGTAAAGGGATAGTTACCATTTTGTGACTATATTTATATTGTATATAATTATGTCTTCCGCATTTCAAAATTTGTATACAAATTTACTGTCCTGTTTACATTTACACTTATATATGCCTTTCTTATTTAATTACACGTACAAGGAAATAGCTCAAAAGTAATGTATGTTTACTACTACTACTACTATCATTAACATATTTTTTTATTATTAATTTTAGCTTTAACTACTATATAATAGTTCAATAGTCGATAAGGTAATATTATAGTTATTTATTGGTCATATTTCTCCATGAGAATATGCCCATGGTCCCGGTAAAAGGAATTTTAAGATGGCCGTTTGTAATTGTTCATGTTATTAAGTTATATTTATGTATGACCAATATTTGTTGCACTTTGCATTGAACGGTTTATTGTCATTGTACATTAGTCGGATTTGTTGATATATATTTTGTTTATTTATACTTCTTAGCACAGTAAACAAAACAGAAAATAATACAGTGGACATAAAATAGTATACACGAAGTGTGGTTATTTAAAATAGGTTTAACGATGTAGTTATTTCACAATGTTATATAGTACTACACAGTAGTTACTACTATTACTAATATTAGTAAAGTAAAACGTTGTTAGATATATGAAGTATCTATTTTTACATTCAATGACAGTTTTAGAGGTTGTGTACAGTTTTTTTGTTTATGAAAAAAATTACGGATGTCTGAACAGGATAATTTTACGCCATCGTTTTCTGAGGAAATCGCTCCGAGTATACAATGGCTGTAGTTTTTGCAAAGGCTGTTATTAAATATTTGTTGACATATTGTTTTAATAGTTTGGTTTGCATATCACCACTTAACGCGTTTATAAGTTCTTTGCAATGCTGTATGTATTTATTTTAATAAAATGACTGATGACGATGGAATGATGTAACAGTTAACTACAAGTTATATATTTACAACGTTGAAAAGCTACATGGAAAATTTACTTCTAAGTTGACTGTCAATAAATGCTTCTATAGTATTAAGTCTGCAGTAGTGATCAGTAAATCTAATTTTGCGAATAAGCGAGATCAAGATCGATACGAATGAAGAAGAGCAAGACCTAAACCAAGATAGACCTATTATACAAGACCACGAATAAATTTAAATTCCATTAAAGTGATGATATAAAGTGTTGATCATAGCTTGAACACACGCTTTTTTTTTTTGGAAAGAAGTATTTAATATATTATAGGACTGAAAATGCGCGACGAAGATCAAGACTAATACCAAGATTGTCTACGTCTTGGTCTTTTCTTGCTTTAATTATTACTCGTACCTTTAGCTTAAGTTATTAAGTTTAGAATAAATAAAGAAACGATATATATAAAGTGCTAATAACGCGCCTAATATTTGCTGTACTTTGATGATTAATATGATTTCGATAATACATTGCTCACGTATATTTACAGGCGCTTGTGCAGTTTAATTCGTTAATTATATCAGTAACTATTTAATTAACAGACGTAGTATTATCTTTATAAAGTATTCTAAAATAATTGATGTTCCTAGACCACTTTGCTGGCCGTAACATCTCTGTAACTATTTCGTGGATAAATTATGTAAAATCCATTCTTAGGGGACCTCTAAGTGACTGAAGCAATAGCTGTCAAATCTTGAGTGTTTAAGTCTAATAGTATCGGAGTTCTCTAGATGAGTCAATGAATATCTGGATAACTAAATTGATTCTGCTGGTGGTAGGTCTTTGTTGCCGGCGATCGTCAAAGTAGGTACAGCCGCAGCATCTATTTCTGCCACCGATCAGTACCGTGCAGACATTAGTGTGTTCCGATTTGAAGGGTAGTAGCTAGTGAAATTACTGGAGTAAGGAAACTTTACATCTTACATATCAAGGCGATGAGCACAATGTGGTGAAATGTATACTTTCTTACCTAGCGCCACGTTATTATGGCGAACCGCTGGTCTTTTTATTATTCAGTTAAGTGACGAAACGAGCGGAATGTTCGCCAGATGGTAAGTGATATGCCCGCCTATAACAACATGGTGCTATTGGGAGATATATACTCCACCACATTGCTCTCATTGTATAAAAAATACGGATATTAGTTATATGACAGTCATAACGAGTCGGGGGTATGGTTGTGGTTAAACTGTTAATCAAACTCTTCAACTGAAAGTGACATTGATGAAAAGGTTTTCACACGGTGACCAGCGAGCGGGAAACCGGTACAATGGTGAATGGACGTAATAGGGCCCAATGTTGGCGAATTAAGTGGTGTTTTGTGTACCGACGGTCAATCGGTCGCTTTGTGCGCGACCAATCGTGTGAATAATTAACCTATTCGGCTTTATTGGCTGCTTGATGGCGCGTGACCTCCAACTTTACGAGCTTCAGGTAAATATTGGCTGAATTGGACTCCCACGAGATACTTTTCTCATTCATTGTCGTTGTTTGACGAAATAACAAGTCGAACTGAATATTTGGTTAATAGTAAGGTAAGGTGTGTTTTTTATTCAACGAAGCGATGACACTAGCGGGACGTTCATCTGATGGTAAATGATACACGCCTGCACATAACTAATTAGGATGGTATACACTGCTCCACATTGCGCCCCTTGTCTTGAGATAGGATGATGTCTCTTTAGCGCAGTAATTCCACTAGCTACAACTCCGTTCTTACCAGTAATGTTTGCATTCTACTGTTCGGCGGTAGAAATAGAAGCTGCGGACCTATCTAGAAGATCTTTAGCAACAGAGACCTTCTACCAGCAAGTTACTTAGGGTGATATACATTGCATGACACTGTGCTTCTTCATACAGAAAATTCATGAGCATTTCGGAAAATTTAAAAAGTCATTAAATAATAAGCAATAAATGCCATATCTAGTTATTCCGATTTACTAGTCGCAGCTCTCCTCAGCTATAGCTCTTTTTCCGCCGCCAAAAAGTAGTGTGCACATATTACTGTGTTCCGGTTTGAAAGAGTTGTAGTTAGTGAAATTACTGGAGTAACGAATAGCTCGGTGATACCAGATCCGCGAGCTCTGAGTCCGATGAAGCCGCAATGGTTGGCAATGAAACTGCGGCGCAAACATCACCGTAAAAAAAAGAGACTTAACATCTTATTACAATGCTACGAGCACAATATGGTGCAGTGTATACTATCCTAACTAGCGCCATATTATTATGAGGATATGCTCGTCTTGTCGACGCATAAAAAAAGGTGGCAATTCAGTGAACAAACTTGATAAGTGAGGAATGATTTATAACTGATACTTAAAATCTAATTAGATATATAAATAAGCTGAAACGAAGTATATTTCACTTACGTATATATGTAAAGTTTGTTTAAATTGCGGCCATTTATGAATTTCAAGTATACTGCACTGAGCTCCTAAATCTGCGGTAGTGTTTGTTAGGAGCGGTAGATGGCGCATCTGCAGAGGAGATGCACGCCGGCTATAACAGTAAATTCAAGTCGTGCCGCCAGTAACAGAATACTAATGCAGCTTCTACGTTTTCATTGTATCACTTATATTTATAATTTTAATAAATTTCCTTATATTTCGTACATTAAGACACTTATATCCAGCCCTGTCTCGGGCTATTAAGAATAGAAACATGGTAAGTCCTGCCTGTCAACTAAAGTTCACGAAACGGTATAATTAAATTTCTCATAGTGTTTTATTATAGAGAGACTTATTAACGCTTTATATAATATTAGGAATTTACTTAACTGAATGCAGAAAGGGAATGTTAAAAAATTTACTCATGTTTCCGCAGCAATGAAACATATATACGAGTATATATTCTTTCTTTTCAAATACCATGCATTTCCTTTCCGAATAGATCCTAATAAAATCTAACTTTCAATCAGTGAACGAATTTGGTCTTCGCCTTAATATGTTAAGTCTCATCACTAAAGTAATCTTACTAGCTACAACGCCTTTCAAAGCGGAACACAATAATATTTACACACTACTGTTTGGCGGCTGCAATAGGCGCTGCGGTGGTACCTACCTAGACAGTTTTTAGCAATAGAGACCTACCACGATTATGAGTAGATTGTAAATACTTCCGTTGTTTATTTGTAATGAAAAAAGAATATATGTGTATTTCGCTATCAAGTATTAAGTAACTATATTAAACCTTTTTCTGAAAGCTTTCATATTATCTACATAGTCATCTTGGTTTCAAATATTTAGTTGACGGCGACGCGTCCGTAGAGCAATGGAAACGCGCATTGACGTAGACAAAGTTAGGTTATACGATTATGAGTCTGCGTAGTACAAGCACTATAAAAATTACTGTCGAAAGCGGCCGCATTGAATTTAAAAATCTCGTGAAAGTACAAGTGTGCTATATAGTTCCGTAGTTTGTAGTAGTTTTAGTAATTTTAATGTAGCGTTCGCCATGATGTGCATCATGGAGGATGATAATGGTGCGGTCTGACAGCTGACTAGTGTTTTTGATATGTGAAAGTAGATGAGACGAGATAAGCAACCGGCGCAAGTTTATCTTTTAAGTGCATGATGTTCATTATTTATTGTTTTTATATAACCAAGCGACGAGACATGCACTCGATGATAAGTGATACGCCTGCCCATAGAAACGAGCCGCTATTTGGGAGAGTGAACACTGCACCATATTGCGCTTGTCGCTATGAGTTCAGGATGTAAGACTTCTGATTAGCGATAACAACTTTCAAACCGGAACACAGGATGTATTCATTTATTCTGTAAGTGAAACATTTTGCCAAACAACTCAGAGACAGAAAAAATATACTAGTGGTAGTTCTCTGTTCCCGGAGACCGTCTAGGTCAATACCAATGCATCTTCCTGCCGCTTGATAGTAGTTTTACAGCACCATTATTCGGGTTTAAATGGCGCTGTTGCTAGTGGAATTACTGGGTAATGAGTCAACACCTTGAGTTTCAAGGCGACGAGCGCAACGTGGTGCTGTATATATTATCCTAATTATCGCCACGTTGTAGGCAAGTCTAACATTTACCATGACGTGAACCTTTTTCTAGTCTCGTCGCTTCATTGATAAAAAAAGTTATATGCGAAAAAAACTTCAGGTAACTAGTAAACTAATTTTGGAGCTGAGGAAGTCTAGTTTATTAAATGTGTAATATTACTAAATATATAAGAACATTTATATATATTGAAAATTGTTTATTAACAATTAGTTATATTCGTAACAATTTCCGGATGTTTCTTCTCCGCTATAATTCTGAACTGATTTTAAGCTTGGAAGGAGAGCGGCCCTTACAATAGAGATATATGCGCCTTCCCAAGCGCCAGCTATTTTGGTGCCATGTAACGATCTTTGTGTGTATTAATAGCATAAGTGATTGTGTCTGGATTGATTGCACTTGAACAACGTCTATTTAAAAAAAATACCTGCTGTGTTTCAAATTGTTTTCTTACTTGAAACACGGCGCTTATATTAAATATTGGTAGGTCATCTAGGTACCACCGTGACGCAATTTCTACCGCCAAACAGTAGTCTGCATACATTATAGTGTACCGGTTTGAAGGGCGCCGTAGTTAGTGTAATTACTGGGGTAACGAGTCTCAACATGTCTCAGCAGACGAGCACAATGATGTGAAATATGTCCATCATAACTAGCGCCACGACGTTCTAGACGGGCGTATCACTTACCTTTAGGTGAATGTCCCGCTTGTGTTGTCGCTTTATTGTATAAAAAATACGGAATTCTTTATTAATGTAAGATAAATAAATTATATGATCACTTTACTTAACATTACTTAGTTATTTTAAAAAAATAATAAGTTAGTTGTTTATGTATTGTTATTAAACAAGAATAATATTTTGAAAATAACGACATTGTTTAATTATGTCATATAAATTGAATAAAAAAATATGCTTAAAATATATTTTTTTCTAATTTACCTTTATTCGAAACTATTTTTTGGTTCTGCTTTCTGGCACTAGATGGCGGTAGCTGTACGAATTGTTACCGAAAGTGTTTAAAGCTTTGCTAGCGAAACTGCTTAACTAATTGATAATTTTATTTAAGATTTGCAAAATGTACTGTACTAAATAAATCTTACTTGAACATATAATTTTGTGCATTAAGACTTGGTGCTAAAATATAAATTCGAGCTTTATTATTGTATATTTCATTTAGCTGTTGCCCGAAATAGTATTGTTTATTATAACAATGCAACGACAACTGAGATGTAACCTAACATGTTTATTACTGGGATCTCGATTTAAAACTATAGTAAGTTATTTTTGTTGGTAAATATAAAATATAGTTAATAGTAACATTTCTATTCGTAAGCATATTAAGTCCTCTATATCTCTCTTCACAAGGCGCGTAATAACATGTCAGTTCCCAATTTATTGCATCGTTGTATCGCTACATTCGTTCTCTGTTAGATTTCATAAAATATATTTACTTGATGAGACGTAGAAATATATTAAAACTATTTTTTATTAAAACCTAAAACTTGTGAAATTAAATCAGAAAATAGATATTATTCTTCGAATGGCTGTGATGATTTTTGTCTGATTATAGCACACTCGAATATCCTACCTTATCTAGTAACCTAGCTTTAAAGTTCGTGGAATCTGAAACCGCAAATCGATACCCGATGAAGCTGTGAATTAGACCCTATAATTATTTTCATGAATATCGTGTCTCCTATTTATTTTTATGGATAATAATTACTCATCTAGACTGATCGCAGGAAACAAAACTGTATAATATCTGAAATAAGTAATTGCTATTTGGTCTTAACACTGCAATATCCCCTCTATAGTGCTATGTAATTTACTGATCGTAGGTTTCTGTTTCTGAAGATCATCTAGGTAGGTCTGAAGTGTCTATTTCCGTCGCTGAACAGTAGTGCGCAAATTTTACTGCGTTCCGGTTTGAAGGGGACTATAGCTAGTTAAATCAACGGGGTAACGAGACTCATCTTGTCTTAGACGATGAGCGCAATATGGTGCAGTGTATACCATCCTAACGTTGTTATGGATAGACGTATCACAGGTAAACGTCTTGCTAGTCTCATCGTTTCATCGTATAAAATAAAATATTTCCTTATTAAATTTATGAGTAGTGAAATGTATTGTACTTATTATTATTTTTTTAATTTATTAAAACAACAAATGTAACTATAGTGGGACCTCTGTGATTTTTTATTCCAAAACCCCTGGCTGGTGGAGTGGAGGAAAAAAGAATAAATAAATTGTTTTAGTGGAGGTCGCGTTCCAAATACAAAAGTGCGCGGGATTCGGCGGCCAGTCCGCGCCGCGACCCCCGCGGCCCGTGGGAAAGCCGGCACGTGTTCCGACCTCCGCAGCCCGCCGCGTTCGCGAAACACTCCAGATTTCGTCTTTAATAACAATTCGTTATGGCCCAATCCTTTCAAACGTTTCATTCATTTGATTTAAAACAAATTATAGATATACGAGTAATATATTGCATAACATATCTCAAAATGTGATCGAAAGGTAATAAATAATACAAAGCGATTGTCACAGTGCAGTTTTTTTTTTATACACAAGCGACGAGACCAGAAGGAGGTTTACCTTAATTCGCACACTGTTATTTGGCGGCTGAAATAGGCGCCTTGTTTTACCTACCTAGATAGTCTGTGGCAACAGAGACCTACTACTTGATGATGACTAGATTGCATTGTATGTACAATAAGATGTACCTCATGAGTACGAAATGTTAAAGATGTAATAGCTGCACGTTTGACATGCGCACATCCATACACACGCTGTTTTGTTTATGATGCGCGTGCGCATGCTTTCTAAGAAATGAACTGCTTGTGCCAGTTACAATTCCCCGGCAGAGCCATTAACTGAACATCACACATAAACTTTTAACTTTATTACAAGTTTTATTAAACTATTAGAATATTAATGACATAGGTATATGTAGGATTAGAACATTATTACCTAAAGTAAAAAGAAAACCAATTTATACTTCACTGGTGGAACATCTCTGTTGCCGGGTCCCGTCTAGATAGGTATCATCACAGCTCCTATAGCACCCGCCAACACAGTAGTATGCAAACAATGTTACGGGTTTTAGCTAGAACATTTGTAAGGGTAATGAGGTTTAACATCTTCTCTCAAGGTGACAAGCGCAATGTGGTGTAGTGTATACCATTCTAACTTTACGCCACGTTGTTGTATGTCTTATAAGAGAAACACGAAATTCTTTCCAGTAACTATATTCTGGGGCCACGTGTAGTAAAGTTTGATTGGTGGCAGGTTTTGGAATCCACCTGGTTAGTTACCACCGTCATATAGGTATACCTTTTTGTTTATGTCGGACTTCCATCGACTAAAACCGACACGATATTCGACCTTCGTCGCTTTACGACAGGCCACGGGAACGCTTTCGCACACCTCCGCGATACCGTCAGCGCCAATTGCACCGTGCAGTTCCATCTCTTATAGTCGTCTGGGCCAAGAATAAAGTCTTCCAACTCCCTGCGGCTGATCTGGTCTTGGAATTCGCAGTCAACTGTTTCACAGCCGCGGAGGGTAAGGAGAGCGGCGAATCGTAAAATCGACGCTCCTCTCTCTCAGTGACTCCATCTCCTGCCCTTTGCCTGCCCTTTACATACCTGGTCCCGCAGCCCACCGGCGCACATTCAAGGTGAGCTCACGAAGCTCATCTAAATCGACTACTTTGAGCTGGCCGGGTAGGTTCCTTTTAACTTTACCGTATATGACGAAGCCACGGCTACTGAGCCCCACCACCACGACAAAGCGTGATTCGGGGGCATGTAGGTATACCTGCCATAACTACAATGCTCAGTTCCTCTGTGAACACATGAGTCAGAGCATTTTAGGCAAGAACTATTTATCACATATCGTTTGATTTGATGCTAAGTGATAGTTCATAATAATAACATACACTGCATTATAATGTGCTTGTTGCTTTTATACCGTCCCCGGCAACAGAGTCGTACTCGGATCAATCATAGAGATTCTTCTTGATGATGGTTTTTTTTATATGTAATAAATAGAATAATAAAGAATATCTCATCTCATATAATTAACGATAAAGAACACGTCAGAACTTGTCCCGAACGGCATGGAGTGGGTCAGACAGGGCGCTTGGCGGTCAAGGCTGCCTATTTCAGTGAGGGTCGACGCCCTCCCATCCCATGCCTTGCGATTTCATGTGTTCGTTCGTGTGTTTTTCGACGCGCTCCGTGTTTTAGGGTTGGCTTATTCTAACTTAACTTAATTTATTAATTAAAAAAAAAAATTGCTATTTTCTTGATGAATGCTCGAGGCATGCTCATAATTGTAGTTAGGATGATATGCACTGCGCCACATTATTTTTTTCTTATTCAATGAAGCTACAAAACGAGCGGGATGTTTACTTGATGGTAAGTGATACGACCGCCCATAACAACGTGATGCTAGTTAGGATGGTATACCACCATCAGCCGATAGACGTCTACTGCTAGACATAGGCTTCGTCCAAAGATCTCCACATCCATCGGTCTTGTACCTCACTTCATCGAGCATCACTGGCCGTTGTTTTTAGGGTTTCATAGGGGGGGATTTGGTCCACTTCCCACCACGCTGGCAATGTGGGTTGGTGGAAGCCAGAGCCTCGTTTGTTGATTAACAGGGTGCACCGTTAGCAGGTGAGATTGGCTTGGGTCCCCTGAGTTGTTACGCAGGACTCTTTGCACCCCTGAATAAAATTAATTTGGATGGTATATAATACACCATATTGCGCTCGTCTACTTGAGGCATAGGATGTTAAGTCTTATTATCCTAGGTACAACTACCATCAATTTAGAACAATAATGTTTGCACATTACAGTTGTGCTTGTCGCTTTGTAACACAAAACATTTTTTTTATTACTATATATATATACTTTAGTAATTTCACTAGCTACAACGTCGTTCAAACAAACAAATAAACAGTAAAGTATATACTACTGTTTGACGGCAGGAATAGTAGGAGCGGTGATACTGATAATGATCACAAGCGACTGATACCTTTTGCCAGTAAATTTTGTAGTAATTTGATTATTATTACTATTTTTTTTAGGTTGTAAAGGGTAAAAGAAGTAACTGGGAAGTAACTGTTTTAAACAAAACAGATAAAGATAGTATTTTATAACAAATTCTTTAAACTGGACCAACTTGAGTTTTCTGAATGTTAATGTATTAAAAGCTCAGATCTAGTTTCGAAAAGGATACGCTTTCATCCCTCCGTATTTATTTTGAATTTATTTTTGATTTCTTCATTATTATACGCTACTTCTTCTTTCGTTAGAGTTTATATTAATAAAAAAAAAAAAAAAAAGGTTGCATCATATATTCCTTAAAATCAATAATGTCTGACTACTGACAACCTTAGTTATTGGAAGGAGTAACGTTCACGAAGATTGATTTATAAATATATTGCTTATATGGCTTTGGTGATAAAATACCAAAAATACTAACAATGTATATACACTGCGAGAAGTAATTTCTATCATTTGATAACTTTAATAATTTTTACATAAATTTAGGTAAACTTTATTAGAACCTAGTTTGATAATACGAATATATAATACTATTAGGTAAAAATTTATTAATATTCGCTAAGTCTTTTGGCGGAAGTTGTCGTGTTATTTATCCGACAAGCAGTAATGTGCAAATATTGCCATCCGATTGGAATGGTACTTTAGCTAATGAGATTACTGTAGTGATGAGACTTAACATGTTTTCTTTTAAGGAGAAAAGCTCCGTGTGATTTCTGTGTTAACATTCTTTTATCCAATGTAGGAACATTCGTTCACTTAATGAACAGAATCTACTACTAGTTATTCGCAACAGAAATCCTTCGGACTTAAGAAGAATAGTCGCAACTAATTCATCATTATATATAAGTATAATTAAATGTATATAGAAAAGCTTTTTTGAATGACAAAATATCTTAATTTAGACAGGCACGTGGTATGAATTATATTAAACTAAACCTCGTGCTTTTATCATACGTTGCTCCTCAGTCATTTTGAGTTTTATTGCTATCGAAATACGAGTTAAAGTTATAACACTCCTCTTTCTGAGAGGAGTTAAAATATTACTTGTTACTCACGTTCAAATATAACTCCTCAATAAATCTCTCTATAATAAATCTCTATTAGAAATTTAATCTACACGGTTTTGTGGAGTATAGCCATTAACGAGAGTGGTGTTTGCGCAAATCCTTAGTTAAGTCGCAGCACGTCATTGTTCGTCACGCAGATACTTGTTAATGGCGGATATAAACATTTATTTGTAATATTATACAATTACTTATACCATAGAGTCACTATTACGTATGTTATTTGTAGAATTTGTTAGTAGTATTACGATAAAAGTATTTTCATCAATATTTGCATTTCATGTACGTACTCACTTCCCTCTGTATATTTTTTGTGTGAACGATTAGCAGTAACTAAAATAGCACATCATTGAAATCGTTGGATGTCCACTGCTGGACATAGGTTTCTTGTACAATCGCACTTAATTGTTACTACGACTAATTACGTGCCGACTACAATTAAGCAGTAGCTACTTTTTTTTACTACAAGTTGTATTTTATGATGTAGCAAATATTAATCAATTGAAGACGTCATATGATTTTCCTCAGTTGAAGCCGTCATTTAACGAATTACATAATAATTACAGTGCGATTATTGTTTTTTTTTTATTCAAGCGATGAGACGAGCGGGACGTTCACCTGATGGTAAGTGATACGCCCGCCCGTAACAACGTGGCGCCAGTTGCGATGGTATACACAGATGTTGAGTAACATAAGATGTTGAGTATCGTTACCTCAGTCATTTCAATAGCTACAGCGCCCTTTAAACCAAAACATATTAATGTTAACACACTACTGTTTGGCGGCAGAAACATGCGCTGCGGTGGTACCTATCTAGACGGTGCCCGGGAAGAGAGACCTACCACTAGTAAAGATTAAGGGTTTAAGAAATACATTTATAGGGCCAAAAACTAGACTTACTAGATTAAAAAAGACTGATATGTTACCTGTCTGTAGTCACAATAACAGGACACAGGTGAACAGGACGCGTGTTTCCATAGATCATCATAGTAATGTTTGCATACTACTGTTTGGCGGTATAAATAGGAGCCGTGGTAACTTATCTAGACTGTCCCACCACGATCTGAATTGTTACCTTTTTAATACTACCTATAATGGCTTTGTTACATTGTTATTATTTTTTCTCTTTATTGTCAATCTTACAGAGAAATATATAAAAGGGTGGCATTGTCTACCAGTTAATCTTTGGTGAGTTGTTTTGGTAGACATTATTGTATTATTTGTTTCCTGTACGTAGGTAAATTAAGTAAATAATATGAAAACCATTGCGTCATGAAGGTGTCGATTTAGATAATGAGCAGACGACAGATGTGCGCCGCAGGAGTGTTGCGCGTGCGCATTAATAAAGCTGCCGCTGTAATCCTCCCTGTTGACACGTCGTCACGAGCTCGGACGGCGACTACCACCGTCCACGGTACCGACGGTAACTTCGCTATCGACGGTAAATCGACGTTACGATCGTTTTATGCCGGCTTTGTTGGGTTATTGCTTTGAGTGTTTCTATGTATGCCCTGACTGTGAGCGATTTATCAACGACTTATTCATTGGTAGGTCTCTGTTGCTGGAGATCGTCTAAACAGATACCACCACCGTCCAAGGAGAGTTAACATTCTATGTAGTTCTTTGTATACTATTCTAACTAGCGCCACGTTGTAATTGTTTATTATGTACTAATTAAATAATTAGTCAATTTATAGTTCAACATTTTCTAGTATAAAATAGGACGTATAAGCATTTCTGACCAGCAGTCATCATGTGTGTTTGCCTTTTTATTTTATATAGACTATTATTTGTTCCGGATCTTACCTAACGGTGAGCAGAAATATAGCTTAGACTTTTCAAAATTAAGATTTTTTGTTTTACTGTAAGTTTATATTTGTTACATTAATGAAATAGAAAAGAAATACTTCTGTTTGCCTTAAAAAGAGATCGCATGTTGTAAAGAGAAAGATAATATGAAAAAAAAAACTGAGTCGGTGTTATAATTGTCCTGTATTCATGGGCTATTAAGACTAGGACTAAGGTAAGCCTTGCACGTCGTAGAAAGCGACTTCGAGGATTATTAGGTTTGTGGTCTTTAACACTTTAAAGGCCCTCATTGTCTACTAATCGAGCCCGGGATGAACAAGTACGAGGTGGTCTAGTACTTGTCGTACCAAAGGAAGAGTGTCGAGAGGAGCTACTCTACTTGGACATACTTTAGGCGTAATGACAGGAGGCACCGGTGCGTTTCTTAGGCGATCCTTGAGCTTCTCGTAACGCACCGAGTATGACCACCGAGGAAGTTTTGGTTGGTAAAAATCCTACATAACTTTGTCTTCACCCTAGAAGCAGAGTAAATTTTTAAAAGATATTCCCTTGATAACGGTAAAAAACGTATTCTTTATAAAAATATTCATTGTTATCTCTTATATATGTATAATGTGTATTGCAGACGTTAAGTAAGTTAAAGGAAAAACAAATATAGCTCGTCGCTATCCGCTCGCATTCGAGCATCCGCTGTAGCCATTGTCACATACTAAAATTGTCAACTTAGGAAATAAATTCTTTCGTAATAAAACATTTAACGAGAGGCCAAAGACGGCCGTTTAACAACAGCTTATGTTGTTTATAATGGACGATATTATACCATGAAGAATAAGGAACCATTAAACGAGACACCTTAGCGTAGGAAGCTATATTCCCTTGTTAGAGTTTCGCCGCCTAAATTATTGAAAAAGCGATAAAATAGTTTGGAGCAAGAAGTTCTTATATTTTAAATATTTGAAGCGTTCGTATTGAATTAGAAATTCCTGTTTTTATATGTTCTTTAATAAAATGTTAATGTGTATTGATGAAATATATTCTTTTGAGTAATGTCTCAAGCGAAGGCCTAAATTTGTGTATCTTAGTAGTACACAATCAATTAGTTATCTAGTACAAATTTACTAGTTTAATTAGTGCTAACGACTTTTCAATAATCTATCAATAAATTTATTATATGTCTATACTATATGTTTGTGGGAGATATTTAAATAATAGGCTCAAAGCGTAAATAGCGATGGCTGAGAGGAGTTTTGTAATAGAAAAGAGGTTCGTAACAATTACTCCAGCGTACGGTCGGTGTAGTGCATAATGTAAGGAGGGCTCGTGTCCTGCTGAGACGCCGCTGCCGATGCTATCGCCTCTGTCTCGGATTCCACTCTAGTGGTCCTTGAGAATCTTGGACAGAGCACCATTATTAATTATAAATCGTAATATTGTTGCCATCAATATTTTAAATAAATCTGTACTCATAAAAATATAATAATAATCCATTTTTGTTAGAAGGCAAGAAGAAATGAACAGGATTTCTGTGGCTTCAAACCATTCAAATTTCAATAAGAATTGGAAAGGAATCCGTTCATCATCACCATCAGCCGATAGACATCTACTCAAGGAATCAGTTTTATTTTTGTTTAAATACAAATGATTAGCCGTTGCTACACGGAGGCAGACCTTAGCAGACCTTCCATAATGCTGAATAGCATCACATTGTTATTAATAGGACAATCACTGGTCTGTCCTTTCTGTGGTAGGTCTCTGTTTCTGGAAACTGTCTAGGTAGATACCATAACAGTTCCTATTTCTCCTGCCAAACCCTAGAATACCGTCGTATCTAGTGAGTTGGAGTAAGGAGACTTAACACCTCATCTTTGAAGGCATGTCATCCTAACTCCACGTTGTTATGGGCAGGCGTATCAATTATCATCAGGTTCGCTAACCCGTTCTTAGCCAGTGTGGCTAATAAATAGTCTTGACCAGCTCCGTGTGTAAGATTGCTCAGTTCCAACAGCGTGAAGTAGGGTGTTGATTAAAATATCATGCATTAAGTTATAAAGTAACAATAGTGGTAATATCAAAAATAGGCCAGTTTCTTCATAGTAATTTAATTAATTTTGTTACTTTGAAGTATTTTAGAATGGCGTAGATACATTGGCGGCACTATAGCGGTGCAGTTTACATTATCCCGGGCCACAATGGTCTCGATACCTCACCGCTCCCAGGAGTACAGTCACGCTTTTCGGCGCTTCCTCGTTCGCAAATCTGCATAATGTTGGCGATACATAATGGAGTGATTTAAATTACTGCTTATCTATTGCTCTTTTCAGCTGTAAATATATTTCAATAGCCTCTCATCAATAATTCAATATATGCATGTTAATACAAGCCTCTGGTTTTATTCTGCGAAGCGACGAGACGAGCAAGACTATCATCTGACAGTAATTGACCCGCCTGCCCATAACAATGTAGAGCTAGTTAGGATGATATTGCACTACATTGCGCTAGTCGCTTTCAGATATAAGAGGTTAACTATCGTTACCTCAACTCCCCTAGCTGCAGCGCCTTTCACACCGGAACACAGTAATGTTTGCATACTACTGCTTGGCGATAGAAATATTCGCTGCGGTGGACCTACCACCTGTGAAATGGTTCTACAAAGTATGATATTATATTACAAGGTTAAATGATATGCGACTTCATATTGATTACATTATTTTTAGTCTTCATTGCAATTAATTAACAAGTATATACAGATAATCTTCTCCTTCTTCTTAGCATTTGTCCCGTCTTAAGACAGGGTCTACTCTCTTACTTCTCTCACTCCACTTCGCTCTATTTGGAACATCTTTGAAATCGCAGCTTCGGTCTTCCTCTCCGCCGTTTATATTGAGGGTGAGTGTTTTGTTGCCTATGTACTCAGGTGGTCTTCTTTTGACATGCCCATACCATCGCAGCCGGTTTTCCTGCAGTTTTTCGGCGACTTCGTGTACTCCGAGGCTACCACGCACGTACTCGTTACGGAGCTTGTCGAGTATCGTTATCCCGCACATCCACCTCAACATTTTCATCTCGGCCACGTGAATGAAGTGAACATGCCGTTTTGTCATTGCCCATGTCTCGCTTCCATAAATGAGAACTGGTCTTATCATAGATTTATAAACCAGCCCCTTAACTTTGATGTGCAGCCTAGTGTCGCAGGTAACTCCAGTGAGCAACAAGTATATACAGATAATAGTAGATAATAATCATTATATTCAAACTCAGTCTTCGTACTTAAAAAATTTATGTTTTGTTAGCAACTATAAATAAATTTTAAACTGATTGCAGACCTCTGTCACCTATCACCGCCTCTATCTCAGCGTCTATCTCTGCCTCCAAACAGTTGTAAAAAGACCAAAGTGAGTTACTGTTAAAAGGACGTTGTAGTCAGTGAAATTACTACAATAGTGGCACGATGTGGTAGATTATTTGCCATCTCAACTATAGCCATAAGGTCACGAGCAGAAACAATCAGGTGAAACTTCTACTCAACTAGTAGCTCGCTTGTATGTATCAAGTAGTCGAAAAAAAATGAGAATAAAAAGTATGGTTATTTTAGTTATCAAATTTAGGAAAGAGTCGTTATAAATAAATAACGGTTATAAGTAAAGAGGTTTATTTTAAAGCGTAAATAAGTGCTTACTAATTAGTACTCTGTCCTGATCAAATTTCAAAGAGTCCCGTGTTAATATCCGAAGCAGATCCCATGTCTTCGTGGAGTGTGGAGTTTAGAAATAGATCATTGATATGTATTAATAGAGCCGCTACCGGGATACGAATGAGAAAAAGTGGATATAGAATTAGAGAAGAGATCTTTCTATAACGATATTTCATTTTGTTTCCTTTTTATGTATATTACTAAAATCAAAAATCTTTACAGAGTTAAACAAGTGGCAAGTGCAAGAATGTTTATGTGTTTTACATTGTAAGACAATCTGATAATAATTAACTTCAACCCTTGTAATCTGGATAATATACCGTAATGAGTATAATTATTATCAGGTTATCTCACAATGTGAAATTCTTAAGCATTATTCAGTAATTACGAAAGAGAAAAACAGACCATCATCAGACCCCAATATGACTAAGTGATGGTTGAAGCAATAACTTTTAAGTTTAGTAAGGTACAAATAAAAAAAAATTAACAGTAAACTTTCTTAATGAAAAAACTTTTGTGGTTCAATAAGAGGGTTAATAGTGAAGCTTCGTTCAGAATACTCTGTCTCCAATATGTTAATAGTTGGAACAGCATACACAGCAATGCTGATGTGGAGGCAGATTTACAATGAGGTTGGTAGCTAGGAAATCTTTTTTAGAAAAACCTACCATCAACCAAATTCAACAAGTCGCTCCGGAATCGTACCAGAGACGCCCGTTAATAAATACTTAGGACCTTTTAAACCCGTTTAAGCCTTTTGTATTGAAATCTTAGGTTATATCTTTACTTAAGTTTATCGGTAGGTCTCTATTGCCAGAGACTTTATAGGTATGTACCATCGCAGTACCTATTTCGGCCACCAAACAGTAGTGTGCATACAACACCGTGTTCCAGTTTGAAGGACGCTGTAGTTAATGTAATTACAGGCGTAATGAGAAAACATTTTATGTTTGAGGTCGGCAAGCGTAATGTGGTGCATCATCTCAAGCGGCGTCATGTTTTTATGTGTAGTGATGCTACTTACCACCAGGTTAGCATCTCGGTCAACTAATCGCTTCTTTGAATAAAAGAATATATAATACCGTCATCTTTGTTGTTATCAGCCGATAAATGTCCGCTGCTACCTAGCGCTATTTAGTGTATATAATCTTGAATAGCGCCTGATATTCCCTTTGCTTTGTTACGGGCAGATGTATCACTTACCATCAGATGAACATCTAGCTCGTCTCCTAGTTTTGTAGAATAAAGAAAATCCAAAATAACCTCACGTTACCATCATTCTGCTTGTTTATTTTTGGTGTTTGAAAAATTCGTCTTGCACCCGTCCGCGGTCGCTTTTTAAGTAATATGAATTTGTTGTCATTATGTTTGACTAATTTCACGCTTTTAGCTGTTTCGCAGCTGCAACACGTGATACTGATTTCAGAGGACGTTACTATGACAAATCGCCAACTTAAGAAGTTCATTAATGAGCACAAACGTAGAAGTGTTTTTGGTTAAAGCGTAACTTCTTTTTAGTTAACATTCCTTTTGGATATTGCTAAGAATAGCTGTTCAAAAACAGCCTTACAGTAATGTTATGGTTATGGGCAATTATATATATAACCTGGTACTCCTTTAGTAAGTTACTCATCAAATTTGAGAGTTTAACAAAGCAAAGAGACAGATGAAACATTCAACAGATGGTGAGTGATATGATTGTCCATAACAACGTGGCGCTAGTTGAAGAGCTAAACATTGCACCTCAATGTGCTCATCGCTTTGATACATATATTGTAAAGTCTCGTTACCCTAATAAATTCATTAGAAACAACGACACTTCAAATCAGAACAGTAACGTTTGCACAGTACTGTTTATCGGCAGAAATAGACGCCGTGGTGATACCTACTTAGACGATAACCAGCAAAAGACCATATCATCAATATGCAAATGCTTTATGGATTATGGTTTCCAACACTGAATATCATGAAAAAAATAAAAACAGATCTGATATCTAGTGTCTATACAAGTTTCAGATTTTACAGAACGCTGTGGTCTCTTGTAAACCATCTAAATACGTTTCAACGAAGTTCCGAGCCCCGACAATATTCTAAATTAAATGATCATAGATTTATCTTACTGTGGTATATGACTACTGTAGTTAAGTTAACTACAGTCACATGATGTATAGACTAATTTAATTATCACTCCTACAGTTTCGGACTTTTTTCACAAAGAGAGCTGAAATGAATATGTTGATTTTTCTCAAGATATTTTCCTTTATCAGGATGTATCAATCGATATTCAGTGAGAATGGCATCGAATTTTCTTTCAGTAGGATCCTTACAAACTAAGCTATAACAAACTTACTTAATATTCTACGAAAGGCATATAATGGTAAAGTTTAATGGCGAGTTAAAATAATTATTTTTCCATAGACATGAGAAGCTAAATTTAAGTTGACACAAAATTGTAATTAACGATGGTTTACGCATACGCTCATTGCAACCAAGTCACAAATTTTGCTCATAACTGCCTAATTAGCAACCGTTTAACACCATTACAGTGGTGTTAAAGTGCAATAAATGTTCACACATAGGATTTACCGTGTCCGGAAGCAATTAGTACGTAGACACGCGAAATATGGGATACCGGCCGCCCCGAATCACTTTCACGAAACCAACCAAAAGTATGTGGTATATGTGTACGTTATTCAGGTAATTAATTAAAGGTATACTAATCATGATAACTTTTTAATTTCTGACAGGAAGGTGTGGGTTAATTTTTCGTACTTCATAACTAAGTAATGAAACGATGGTAAATGACGTACTCCTACTTAATCTGACGCCTGTTTATTATCATACTCATATCATATCAAGTAGCCGGTCTAATGGTTAGAGCGCGCGGCTTTCATTCCGAAGGTCGCGGGTTCGAATCTCGGTATGTACTGATGACTTTAATATGTAAGTTATATACATTTGTGAACTTTAGTTACAACGGCGAGATACAAACGGAGAAGGAAAACCGTGAGGAAACCCGCACACTGAAATCATTTTTGTGTGTGTGTGGTGGTCCCAGTAAAGTGGCAACAGGCTCGCCCCCTGTTACATGGGATCTAATTTGACCACATCTGGCGAAATGTGTGTTTATTCACCTCTGCCTACCCATACTGGGAAAAAGGCATGAAAATATAAAAAAAAATCATATATTATAGCCAGCAATGCGAGCGAGGAACAGCTAATACAACAATCCCTCTTATAACGTATTTTCATATTACGCGAAGCCAGTCCCTCGTATAACACGAGTATTATAACATATAAGGCAAAGATTTCACACAGGATTTCTACAGTTCATAATTAATATTACGTTTTTAGTTTGATTTTTTTTTATATTATTACCCCTTTTTGCCAGTAGGGGTAGACAGAGGTGAATAAACCACCCACTTTTCGCCAGATGTGGTCAGATTAGATCCCATGTAACAGGAGTCGAGCCTGTTGCCACTTTATTGGGGCCACCACACACAAAGATATGATTTCAGTGTGCGGAGTTCCTCACGATGTTTTCCTTCACCGTTTGTATCTCGCTGTTGTAACTAAAGTTCGCGAATGTACATAAATTAAATATTAAGTCACACAAGTGCGTTATGCGAGACTACTACAACGCGGAACCAATATACCGTGTTATAGGGAAGATTGCTGTGTGTATATTTTATATTATAAGAGATTTCTATCAATGTAGAGACTCATCACGATATCTTTGGAACGATAAGGCCTAAAGACTTGACATTTGGTAGGAAAATTCCTTTTGCCGATTATAGGTCAACTAAGATCGAATTTTACAGAATTTCTTCTCCCAAAGTTGAGAGAGTGTTACGGCCAGCAAAGCGTGCAAGGAATAGTTAGTGCATTAATATATGTCTAGGACTATTCGATGATATAATTACAGTAATAATAGTCTACTAATATCATTGCTATTAATGCTATAACTACACAACGATTGTAAAAATGGGGTGCAAAGCAAATTTTGAAATTCGGTCGTACGTTCAGACCTAACTAGTCTAGAAGCTACGCTACATTCCTCGATATTAGATGGTTAAATTCTTAACGAATATATTTTACAATTACCTGTAATACACTTAGATTACAATTACCTGTAATACACCTGTCCATCAGTGGACGTTTATCGGCTGAAGATGATGTAATACATAAGTTTCTTGATGAAAGTAATTCCTATACACATATCTTTAATTACTGAATAATTCGACAATCAAAGCAAGTTAGGAATATTTTTCTGGTGATGGTGAATATGGTTTTTACGTAAAATCTAGTATGTATTCAGTACTTTTGTTTTTACGAAGCGACATGAACGGACTGTTCACGTAGTAAGTGATACACCCGGTCATAACAATGTGGAACTTGTTAGGACGTCACTCACTATTCCACATTGCGCTCGCCTTGAGACAAAATATGTTGAGTCCCCTTATCACAGTAATTTCACTAGTTACAGCGTCCTTTAAACCGGAACACAGTAATGCTTGCACACTTCTATTTAGCTGCAGATATTGGCGGTGCGGTAGTAACTACCTTTCTTTTTGTTAACGCGGAGGAAGTCTTGTTAAAAGTTTGCTTCTGGGGCAAGACAAGGTTATGTGGAATTCCTACTCACTACCACACCCTCGGTGGTCTCCTCTAGTACATTGAAGAGGCTCTGAGATTACCTGTGGAATGCACCCCTACCCTTCGGTGGTACCTGTCTAGACAGTCATGTGAATTATCAGCATTTTTTCAATAGAAGTGCTAAGGCTTGTGATACGTTCATCTGACGGAAGATCGCCAGCTCATTACAACGTGGTGCTTGTTAGGACGATATATATTTCACCACATTGTGGTCTCCTTAAAAGATAAGATGTCCATGTACCAGGTGCGTGTTCCCAACTATACGTGGTGTAAGGAAACTATTTAGCGATGATTTCTTTCTCTATTTAAGCCAAGCATCCGTACGAGTGGATAAATAATTTAAATGCATCCTGAAGTCCTAGACTTTGTGAATACCAATCACTGTGTAATATTAATGCTTATACAAACATATGTAACTAATCGAAATTATCATTCTTCCCGTGTCGATTGGTAGTGTGATTTAATAGTTAGACAGACATGGTGTACCATTATATCCTCAGGATATGGTCTCCACGAACTTTTGCATATAACATATCGTTGTCATAAGGAAATTAAGGAAGAAGTTATTTGTTTATTGGTGGTAGATGTCAGTGTCGTAGACTGTCTGGGTAGATAACACTGCAACCTTTATTTCTGTGGCCAAACAGTATGCAATAACTGTAGTTTGAACTTCCGGTTTGTAGAGTACTGTATCTAATGAAATTGCTGGAGTAATGAGGTACAATTATTATCTCTGAAGGCGACGAGCACAATAAAATGCTTTGTATACTATCTTAATTAACACATAATTGAGCAGATGTATAACTTACCATCAAGTGAATATCTCGTTCGTATCGCCGCTTCGTAGAAAAAAAAAATTGTTGTAAGTGTATATAAAATTTGACTTTTACTAAATTGCAAACGCTCGCCTGTTTTGTTCGAGGTTATTGAATTATGTTATAGAATTGATTAAGTAAAAAGCTTAGCCTTATTATTATCAGCTTAGGTATATCTCGATTAATATTATATTAATTAAGTAATCTAAGTTTTTTATAGAGAGCGCTGGCACGAGCTTCACGACCTTAGGGCATGACCACGCGCCCCCGTGCCGCACGCGCGTGTGTCGCGTGCCTTATTGTTTGTTTGCGTCCCGTCGTGACTGATCGAGCGCCAGCCGCCTGTTAATAGAAATCGAATGGTAATGAGTGACATTAATTTTTTTTATAATATCGGTGCCTTTTGACTGCTTTGAGGGTGGTTTGTCTTTACCGTCTAGAACCGTGGCATTCAGCCGTTTTTACCATGGGCGCCACAAGAGCGCGTAAGCCATCCGTAGCGTCGGCGTCCGCAACAAAAAAATTATGTAATAATTTATTTTTTCTAAAGTTTTCGCTATTGTTTCAGTATTACTTAAAAAGGACTATAGATAGATTTAAGGCGCATTAAGTTAAATTTTTTTAACATTCCTAACAGGTTCAATTTTACCGATAGGTTATGAAACTCAAAATGGTTTAATATAAAGTCACATCTGATGGGCAAACTCGTAAAGTCCAACTGAACCCTGGATGAATAAAGCTGATCTAGAACAATACGACAGTTTACACATAATTAATATACTTGTTAATATATCTAACTATATACACATGTACATAGGATTACTTAAATAATGTCTTTGGTATTATCTTTCAAAACTGAAAGATAAACACCTTAGGTGAAGCAGAGATGTAATAACTCTACGCATTGTCAATCATATACTATTAATTATATATGACATATCCAGCGATTAATTGACTAATCATGAGATCTCCAAATATATTAGACAAAGACTCAAAATTTGATAGAGATATTGCTTCTGCCGTGTAGAGGTGAACTAAGAATGGATTTTACAAAATTCCTTCCCCGAAGGAAGAAGGGGTATTACGGCCAGCAAAGCGGGCGGGTAACAGCTGGTATAAGTATGTACACATGAAATATATTCATATATATATATGCATATAAATCGTCAAAATATACAAATCTCTAAAAATATAGAAAACTGACTCTAAGTCCTCGATAAATGGTTACATTTTGTTCAAAATTACAGATAAATTTTTATTTCTATAGTTATATTCAAGCAAGTGTATGACAAAATGGCTCCTTATATTTGGTAATGATCCTTTAATAAAGAATTTCTGTGTAGAAGGAGAAATTAGTGTTATTAGTGTGGACTCGAAAACCTATCCCATCTTTTGACACCTGTGAACCAGAAAACTTTTTGAGTAATAAACAAAGGTAAGGTTTTTATATATTAATATAATTAAAGAAGACACTACTCTTTTCCGGTATAGAAGGGGGTTAAAAGACTTATTATCTTTTACCTTATGGCGACGAACATGATACTGTGGTGTGTACCATTTGCTATGAGCATGCTTATCACTTACAATCAGCTGAACGTCTAGTTAGTGTTATCGCTTTCTAAAAAATAAACTCTGTTTTAATCGTATTTATCCTTAACATTATAGATTTATAATCCACGTTATATAAAAGCCATTATACGTCTCCGTTATTATGTTTTCTTTGAAGGCACTATAAAACGGTTCGACCTTTCACCCGCCGGCATGAAGTTCACACTAACGCTTTCTTACGAGGTATTTTAATGCAAATGACATCGATACACGTAAACACTTGTTTGGTGGTTGCTCCCAACTCTTGGCGACTGTATTGGTACGACCGCAACTCCTATATCTACTGCCTAATAGTAGTGAACAAACATTACTGTGTTCCAGCTCCAGGAGAAATTATTGGGATAATTTAATATCTTGTCTCAAGACGACGAGCACAACATGGTGAAGTGTATTTCATCCTAACAAGAGGCACATCGTTATGGGCTGATGTATAACTTATAATAACTTTAAAGTTTTTTTTTAATTTAATATCAGTCCTATGTACTTCTTGTTCCAACTTAGACAATATATAATATATAGTGTTTTTAATGACACGACTGTCTTTAATTGTTAAAATATATGTATATAAGTATTCATTATCATTTAAACATTAAGATATCAAATGTCTTATATATAAATATACTTGTTTGTTGTTTATGTATATCTAATCATTAAATTCCCAAAGATGGTAGTAGGAAATCAGAGCGTTGTTCACTCAGTACCATTACAGAACCGCGGCCATTTTGTGCTGTTATAATTGCATATAGAAGCCATCATATATATTGTTTCTATTTGTTCTCTGACGGCTTTTCTGATCGAAACGTCACTATTTGGGAAGAAGTTTAGTAAAATCCGTTCTTAGGTAACATTTAAATGGCAGAAGTAATATCTCTACCAAATTTTGAGTGTTTTCGTCTAACAGTTTTGAGGATCTCGCGATGTGTTAATGAATCTCTGGATATCTCTTATATATAGATAACGCGATTAAATAAATATATCTAAATATGTGAATGGTCTCGTCGGTATGAGTAAAAAACTTACTGGTGGCAGGTCCGTATTGCCGAACAACGTCTAAAAGAGCACCACCACAGCGCCTATTACTGCCGCCAAACAGTAGAGTGCAAACATTACTATGTTCCGGTTTGAAGGGCACTGTAATTTAATTACTGGGGTAACGAGACTCAACATGTCTATGGCTATGAGCGCAATGCGATGCAGTGTATATCATTCTAACCGGCACCACGATGTTATGGGTGCTGTGTCACCATCAGTTGAACGTCTGGTTGGTTTAGTCGCCTAATTGAATAAAATATATATTGAATTAGTCGTGTGGCAGCCCTGGCCGTAAACGCTGTGAGTCCTTGGCTTTATAATTAGAGGCTCTTGTAACGAGGAGAGCCATTAGCCGGTGTGCCGCCGCCCTAATGTGTGCTCGCGCGACGTGTGCAATGGGCTTTATGTGTCTCGTTGAGAAATTACATCGCCCGCCGTGAAATATTATTGTCTCTATAATGCTTTTATAGCGCCGGAATATATGAAGCTGATGTATAACCAGACATTCCGTGTATTTCCCCTTTTTTTTATTATTATAAACAAACCACTTGTTAACAGCTTTATTTGAATAAACAACTGTTGTTTAAACTTATATGTAGGTAAATAGGGAATGAAATCGGGATTGTCGCTATACCAACCAAGTTTTGATTATTTTCAACTATACTAAAGGTATTACTATTTCACAAGTTTTTAAGATTATCATCATTATCATTAGGTGCTCTCTTCAAACTGAATCATCGATCTTCAACTATTCTTTTTAACTGATGGTATTTAAACCTTTCACCTCAAGAACCAATGCGATGGAGGATCACCGTGGACACCTGTTGTTCTATGGGACCATAGGATATTAATGAATGAATATATAAAAACAATAATACGTTATTAACAAATCCAGTTACAATAGCTGTTGCTGGTATAGAGCTAGTAGTTTTTTTCTTATATTCCAATAAATGCTACTTCCGTTCCGAACCAAGGACGGACAGATTGCGGTCGAGCGGGTTTGAATAAAAAGTTTTTATATCGCGGTAATCATAAAGTAATAAATATAACTAACAATGAAACAATCGACAGACGTACTGTGAGCAACACAGCCTCCGCAATCGGACAACGAAATGTGCAACTATACAATGCCGATTCGCATCGGACGCAATCGATATTACGGAAATGCACCTTTAGTTCCACCGACATCCGCCATTGACGCAAACCGTTGCACAAAAGGGGTAGTGTGTCTAGTTTTTCTAATAATATATAATAATGATAAATTTAAGAACCTTTACTATAGTCAAAATTAGTATATCAACATGGATCGTAATTGGATTGCTGGTGGTAGATATCTATTGTTGGAGACCGTTTAGATACCACCGCAGCTTCTATTCCTACCAGAAAACAATACTGTGCATTACTGTGTTCTGGTTTGAAAGGCGTTGTTGATAGTAAATTGGGATAATGAGATTCATCATCTCATGCCTCAAAGCGACGAACACAATCTGGTCCTGTGCATACACATGTCATCCTAACTAGCGTCTTATTACGGACAAGCGTATTACTCACTATGAACTTAACTTCTCTTTAGCCACTGTTGTCTTGTAGAATAAAAAAAAAAAAATTATGTAAATAAATTAAAGAAAACATATGTTCATAGATTTAAGTAATACAATCAACTTTACAAACTTACTACGATAGTATGCTTTGGGCACAGTAGATATGTCTATGCATGAAGACGCTCATGGAAGTGGAGGAAGCGAGAGAGGTGTGCCAGGATCGTAGCAGGTGGAGAGAGGTGGTCTCTGTCCACCCCATTGGGAACGAGGCGTGATATATATGCATATGTATATGTATTTATGTAGATATGTATACGTAAAGCACAGTATCAGGTGAACAGTATAAGATAGTCAAACGACTAGCAGCGATGATTAATAGCGATTTGAGAGATACTATGGGAGGGTGGGAGTGGGTAAGGAAATAAAAAGAATAGAATAAATGTAATCTTTATTCGGTGAGAGTCCGACATAATACTTTCTTTGACACAGCAGTGGATGAGTAACTAACACAGAATTTTTTAAAAACAAAGCAGTTTAAAACAATTAACAAAGACTTTTTTGTATTAGAAATAACAGTCTTTGGGTTAATAAAGCTTGTTACTATTAACTAGCTATTCCTCGCAAGTTTTGTTGACCGTAACACCCCTGTCTTTGGGGAAGGAATTTTGTTAAATCTCTTCTTAGCTGATCTCTACCAGAAGCAATATGTATACCAAATGTTGAGTTTATCTAACAGTTCGGGATATCCCGTGAGCAGTCAATGAATCTCTGGATATCGCTTATATATATTACCATCATATTTTTAAATTAAACATAGTTAATAGTATATATAACAGTTAATTTAACTGGAATCTATATCATAAAGGATTCATTTAATACTTATACACAACTATTATTTCTATCGGTTTATTTGATGCAAGATAATGTATACATTCGCAGTGTCAAGGGAACAACCGGAAACGTAATTATTGCACCATATGGCGGCTAGGTAAAGGGTTGAATCCTCTTTATCACCTTCCAGTTCCGACCATTGTGTCGTTGTCCAATTTGTGGAAAAAACGCAAGCACCCGCCGTTTCGTCCGTTGCGTCGTGTATTAGACGTGAGCAGCATTCAGTTGGACGGAAATTCACATACATTTTTATATTAAAGTATTAGGGGGACCGGAAAGTAATGTCGTTTTCTTACGCTAAATACAAACATACATTTTTAACGAGTCTTTATTTTTAATCAATGATGTATTCCCCATCATTGTCAATAACCTTTTGCCATCTAGTGAGTAAATTTTCAATCCCTGATCGATAAAAATTAATTGGTTTTTCGGCAAAATATCTAGAGATGGCATTTTGGATATCATCCAAATTTGCAAATGTTTTGCCACTTAAAAAGTGTTGCAGCGCTCGGAATAAGTGGAAATCCGATGGTGCAACATCGGGCGAATATGGTGGATGAGGCAGCACCTCCCACCCCAATTCATTAATTTTTTCTAGAGTTCGCCTTGCGCAGTGCGGTCTTGCATTGTCATGTTGGAGAATGACGCCTTTTCGGTTGACAATCGCTGGCCACTTTTCAATTAAAGATTGATTGACTCGCTGCAATTGTTCGCTGTAGAGGTCTGCAGTAACAGTTTCTCCAGGTTTCAGTAATTCAAAATGAACAATGCCGCGAATACTCCACCAAACACACAAAAGCGCTTTTTTGGGGTGTAAACCTGGCTTAGCAGTACTCCGAGGGATTTCATTTGGAGAGAGCCACTGCCTTTTGCGTTTTGGGTTATCATACAGGACCCATTTCTTATCTCCTGTGATCAAGCGATCAAAAAACGCTTCTGTGTTGTGTCGTTGAAGCAATAAGTTGCATGTGATTGATCGGTTAGCCTTATTCTGTTCGGACAGATTATGCGGGACCCAAACACCTGCTCTGCTTACTTTTCCAACTGCTTCAAATGTTCTTGGATGGTCGACCAAGGTTTGTTGAGACTGTTTGACAATTCCTCGATCGTCTGACACGGATTTGCTTCCACTTCCGCCCTTAACACGTCGTTGTCTAACGCTGATGGTCTTCCTGATCGATACGAGTCGGAAAGATCAAAATTACCCGATTTGAACTTGGAAAACCACCTTTGGCATTTACGAATGTCCAGTGCATTTGGATAAACATCGCAAATGTTTTTGGTAGCAACTGTTGCGTTATTTCCCTTGCGAAACTCAAAGAGCATGCAATGCCGGATGTGTACCTCTTCTGGTATTTGGCTGGCCATTTTACCCAAAATTACAAAAAAAAATTGTAATTCAATTGTCTATAAGTAAAGAAATCACTATAACCTCACAATGTCTTTGGTACGCCTCTGAACAAAACAATGAGCTGACAAATGACAATCAAGTATTGGCATGCGCAGAAACGACATTACTTTCCGGTCCCCCTATTAATACCTGGTTCATTTTATTTTAGTATAATCTTAAGTAGACTAAGAGTCTAGTCCTAGAGTTTAAATACTATATAATCAAGGAAACATTTAAATAATATTTCAAATTATTTTTAGCAAGTACATATATGTTGGCATTACATTACTAACTGTTGTATAATCAAATGTATAAATTATCTCTGTATAATAATAATACATAATATAGTACTTAAATTGATCATCTACTTAGTAATATGTGTATATCTATTATATATTTAATAAATAAATAACTTACTTTTTTCTTCTGTATTAGGTAATATCTAAAATATTATTACATAAGATACATATGCTTATACATGTGCGTGTATTGGCTGATGATTTCGTTGTAATATATACCTTTTTTTTTATTCTACATATCGACGAGACGAACTAGACTTTCACGTGATTGTAAGTGATAACAACGTGACGCTAATTAGGATGTTATACACAGTGTTCGTCGCCTTGAGTCATATCGTTACCTCAGTAAATTAATTAGCTTTAGCGTGTTTAAATCTGGCGGTGGTATCTATCTGGACGGGCTCCGGCAAAAGAGCCTTACTACCGGTATTGGAAAAAACCTGTCGTTTAATATTATTGATATGAGGGCTTCAAGTACGGCCCTGCGGCGGGCTGCTCTGTAGGACATGCGCACGCGCATTGTGTTATTATAATGTTAGCCACTGCGTCCGTCACGGCCTATGTTAATACGCACCCGCCGCTGCAGCTCGTGCCCTCAACAGGCACGAGTTCAAACTTCTGCCCAATGTGGCAGAGAAAAAAAAAGTCGTAAAATTAGAAAAGACGTATTATTACACAACAGCTTATAGCAATTACATGATTGTAATTAAGAGTTACCTGTAATTATAAACATGTGTTCACGTCAAGGTTGTTCACTTATGTAAGCATGCTTAATGCTATCTATCACTTGGTTATTAGTACTGTGTGCAAATTGTTCAATGAAACTAATAAAAAAAGGACTATAGTTGAGAATCCTCAATAGAGTAGTGTTTTAAATGAAAAAAAAAAACAATCTATCAAGTACCGTTCATGTTAAAAGCTTCTGTACTATTAATAGACTTATTCATGTGCCTTCTTCAAGTTGAAGTTAGTTGATCAAAATGAGAAAACTATTTCGGTCTTCTACTGAAAATTTCTTCAAATTATGATTATTAAGAGCAAGTAACTCTTTTATAATGTTATTTGTTTCTCTCCCTGCCATTAACTCCTCTCCTCATCCAATTTTTTACCCTTCTCGCCCCTCTTTTAGCAAAATGATTCACTAATACATGTATATATTTAGTAATGATTTAAAAAAAAACAAGCCTATACTAGGAGCTTGCTTTCCATAAATTTAGCTCACCTTCCAAAATAATATTGAGTACTAAAAGAAAACATAGCATTCATGACAGTTTTCTCTAAGCGCTGTAATAAGTACGAATCTGTTAAACAAAACGGAAGTCCGTTAACTCCTTACTCTTATCAGAAAATCGTGTAACAACGTTTCTAAATAACCATCAGTTATCTGACCATTTCCAACGGTCACTTTTTTTTCGTTCGTCCGGTACCAAATTGTTCATTCCGTCGTTATGTCGTAAAAGAAAGCCTGCAGCGGAAGGGGTAACAGTAGCCGCTCAAATTATCGCCACCCTTATAATTCCGGGCATAAATTACTTTTGGATAAGCTTATGCAAACTTGACTGCATTTTAAAATATTTTTTTTATATATACTAGGCTAACAGTTGACTTCAATTTTAGATGATTTAAAAGGAGAATAAGGTGTTGATGTGGAAGTGTAGCCCAGAATGCTCTCACGTTGAAATCGTGAAGACAGTAATGCCTTTATGACTACTAACTGTAATATACGATTGTTCTTCTTCTTAACTTTGGCTCTATTATATCGGGTCTGCTTCCTGCTCCTCTCCATCTCCTTTGTTCTGTCCTGGACGTCGCTTTTCATGTCATCCGTGACAACACTTAATCATAGCAATTTCATAATAGCATCATAAAAGCAGTGCACATATTTAAAGCTTTTAATTCCGGGAGATACTTCATCTATCTGTTTAATAATTACCATCAGTGTAACATTTCTCTCGTCTCGACCCTCACGCACTATAAAAGAATTATTCCAGAGCTCTACTTCTCATCAAGACCTGGTTTATTCGGGAGAAAATTATATAAGGTTTGGTCTCTGTTTTAAGGTTTATGTGAAATAATTGTGACCTTCTGTATAAACTCATTCTTGGTGTCACGTGAAAACCGATCGGATAGATATGTTTTTGTCAAATCGGTCATTAGCGCAACGGACGTCTGCATTAGCTGACGCGTGAGGATGTTTCTTCAAGACAAATTACTTCAAGTCGTTAACATGCTACTTTAAGTTACAATAATATACTTATTACCATCCGCTATTAAACACGTTATATATAACGATTAGACTATCTGTTCTCTTTGTAGTTTGGGGTAATTGTAGTTTTCTGTAATATATAGCGTGTTGTCGTTGCGCATGCAAAAGTGCGAGGAGAAGTTTGTTATTTTACAGTATAGAAAAAGTAACTTAAATATCTTTCAATGAAAAAAAGTAAATAATCTGTGGTGTCTTATGAACCAATTCAAATTGTATCAAAAGTAATATAAGCGAATCAGCGCTAAGGATCTATAGCCGCGAAATTAAAATTTAACTCTGTTATTTTTTACTTGATATTTACATACTAGATACTACTAAATTTTTGATAACTAAATGAAGGTATTGTCTAATGACGAATATCAAGTTTTTTTTTTTATTTATGATAGTCTCTTACTAGTCCTTAATTTCAAGAAGGGTTAAATGATAGTGGATCTAAATGGTGGCGTGAATGGAATAAAGCAATTGTAGCGGCAGATTTATGTTATCATAGCGATTGTCAGCAAAGTGGGTTTAGAAACAGTATGACTACCTAATGACCTAAATTATGGTGAGAGGATCAAATCCTTAACCAGTCATTATATACTTACTTTTCTTTATAGTACTCTATGAATAGAATTTAGGTAGAATACAAATATCAATCGGTGTGGAGATAGAAGACCTTTGGGGGAAGCCTAAGTCCAGCAGTGGACGTCTGTCGGCTGATAATTATGATGATGATGATGACAAATATCAACGTTAGCGATCTATGTTATTTGGAGTGGACTACATTACGTAAAGTCTGATATAATCTGTGCTGGAGTGCGTACGGCGGTGACGTGACGCGCGCTGCTGTCCCGCTCTCAGCTGGCGTTCAGTCACAGATTGCTCGGGCAGGTGTTTTTGGACGACGACTTAAGTTATATTTATACAAAATAACAAATGCGCCGCCTCAAACAAGCTTGACAGGGCTCACTACCAGTTGCAAATCAGCTAAACGTCTTGTAACACGGAGGTCTCTGCTTTAATACCGAGGTCACATGTCGCAAAATTTGGTTAATGGTAAGTTTTTACGATTCCGTCTAATTGTACTAGCTACCATTTTAATATTATAATTCTGCCGCCATAACAACATTACTGTGTCCCGGTCAGTAGAGAAAACGTATACTAGGCGAATAAGCTGTAACATCTGCCGCCTCACAGTAACTTAACTACGTGGATTTGATGTGTAATATGATGTATACGTAATACATAGGATAGTAAATATTGAAAAGTATGACCTGCTGTGCAATTATTCCGGCTGTGTGTATTCCGGTTTCTACTATACATGTAACACTATTATTTTAAGTTTCAAAAGAAATATCTGGTGCTGTGTAACAATGGTTAGGTTAGTAATGTAATGTTTAGTATAAATGGTTGTTGATCTGTATCATGTATGTATAACACTATTTATTAATACCTAAATTACATAATTAGAGAACTAATCACTTTGTTAATACATGAAAAGAAATGTCAGGAATGTTTAAAATATTTCTTTACCTTACTTTAAATAAGGTTGTTATATGAGGGTGTGAGCAACATAGTTTTAAATCGTGCAGGCATTATTATTGCAACGGCCTTCGTAAGGTTAATTCTATACTTATTTAAACTGCCTTAATTATGGATATTCTTGGAATAAAATTGTAACATCGGTTGAATGTAATTTAGATATTATAACCACGTCAAAACTAGGTACTTCTCTCTCGGAGCTGTTAGTATGACTAAAGCACATCTCTATGAAAACATTGTTTTGTGCACGAAACTTACGTATAACAATTAAGTTGCAAGACGGCTGTAGTCGTTAGTGGAAACAAAATGTTATTAGCATGGTATTTCATTATAGAGTAGATTTTCTTGTGGAAGTACCATGAAATGAATGATAGACAAAAAAACTCGGCAGATGTTACATGACAAGTTAGAATAAAACCGAAAGCTATTTTTGTTTGAATTAACATTGATTGGATATTATTCAACACCCAATAATACTGTCAAATGAAAGGAAATAGTGGATAACAAGCTATTCCTCTTCCCGCTAACAAGAAAATTATATGTCTAGACGATAATAATTTTCCTTCAAAGCAAATTACTCGACGGGTGGTTACGACATAATCAGCTTTCAACAAGATGAGCTTTGTGTGAGCACAATTCTAATCTTCTCACAAATGTTTTCCCTATTTTATTTTATTATTAGTATATGAACAAAATGTGACAAAGGAATGATAATAAGAAAAATAAAATTTAATATTATAAGTAGTTCTAATTTTTGTCGCTAGATGGCGTCAACTCGACAAAACTATAGATACAGATAGTATGAAAATCACAATTATGTCATATAATATTACTCAGATACATTACAAGTGAAGTAAATTGCTATAAATATAGTAATCTTTTGTATGTATTGTTATTTTGTGTTGAATAATTTGAAGTTGAAAAGAACTAGTTACATACGCATATAACCAAACATTTGAATTTTAGTACAATACTAAACAAAAGTAACATAATCCCGTCCGAAAATCTTCGTTAACAAAAGACAGAAGAAAACAATACAGCTCATTGTTTTGTAATAGACACTGTTTGTACACTGCAACGAGTATTTTAAGTAATTTGTATGGAATTACCGCTGCCCTAAAAAGTCAATGTGGAGTCGACAATCTAACTGTTATTATACTCCGGCATATACTACAGGTAAACACATCTGCGTTGGTCTTTTATTCCAATCAACTGAAATTACAATTAAGCTAACACAAACACTGTGTATTTATCTATTCTTAATGTTACGATTTATTATTCTTTATACTACGCAAGCAAATTCAGATATAATATAAATATTTGTTCTCTGCCTGCTTTGTTGCACCCCCGCAACTCGTTTTGTGGTAGGAATTTTGTAAAATCAATTCTCAGCTGATTTCTATTTGGCAAAAGCTATACATCTACCAAATTTTGAGTGTTAAGGTCTAATAGTTTCAGTGATGAGTCAATGAATTTCTAGATATCTCCTATATCTATAGGTATACTCTAATGTATATAATAATATATAAACCTTATTTGTTTGAAATACCAAAAAAACTAATCTTTTTACCCTAATCATACGTGCGATATTATTTCGTAATGAAATCTAATAAAAAAATTAATATTATAGAAACTGTATAAAGAATCAAGACAGAATTCTTGTACGTTTACAATAGATCATGGCCGGGGGATTTTTTTATTGCATCACATCCGGTTTCCCGTTTAAGTATGAGATAATGTGATGATTAATTGATCAACATCCTTGTTCAATATTGACATGAACTATGTCAATACAAAATATAGCTACAAACAGTATCATGATCTTTGAACTAATTCAAAGCTTCTTCGTTGAAAAAGTGACTCAACCAACTTGATTACCATGTTACCGTAAGTTACCATATGTATGAAAATAAAAAATAAAGGAGCTTTTCATAAGAAAAATAATATATTTCATTTGGTATAATTTTTTTTTCGATGAAGTAAAGAGACGACCGACGTGTTCATCTGATGGTTAGTAATAGGCCTACTTCTAACAATTTGGTGCTAGTTAGGACGATACATAGCACAACTTTGTCCTTATTGTCTTGAGATGTAAGATGTTAGGTCTCCTTACTTCAGTAGTTTTAATACCTACAGCGCCCTTCAAACTGGAACACAGAAATTTTTGCAAACTACTGTTTGGCGGCAAAAATAGGAGCTGCGGAGTACCATAATGATATATACGTCTTGTATAATTATGAAATAGTATAAAAAAAAAACTTTATCTTTGATAGAAGATGTTTGTAATTAAATAGTAGGGGGATGGCAACGGAACTGATAAGGGCACCGGAAATTCAGACCTCTCCCTTCGCCTCTTCTCGCTCCCTTCGCCGTTCGAGTCCTACTTATGATGGTGACACACTAAACTCTTTCCTGATGATAGTAACATATAATTTACAATAAGAATATAAATAAAATATAATAAATACGGATTCCAAGCCAATCCCTCTGTTAATCAAAATATGAGGCTATAGCTCCCGACAACTTGTATTGGGCCAGCGTGGTGGAAAATAGGCCAATTGAACCAAATTCAACAAATGACGGCGCCTAGTGTCTGGCGGCACCGAAGCCATGTTGACTAAAAGGTCCGAGAAGTTTCTGGATGCGGGCATCGGAGGACCGATTGCTGTGAAGATCTTTAGGGGAGATCTAAGTCCAGCAGTGGACGATCAGCTAAAGGTTTTTAAGAGGTTTACTCTATAAATATTATTTTCAAAACATTTTTTTTATGATTTCTACCTGAACACTTTTCATACATATACAATAGTTATATAACTATATAGTTATATAACTATTATAAATATAATTGTTCAAGTACAGTCCGCTAGATGGCGCTGGGTGTAGGATTAAACCCGATGTCATCAGGAGACGGCAGTGCTTTGACTAAGTGCGTAAATTAGTCATAAAAATTGCCCTCTCTCTTCCCTCATAGCACTGTCCTACTCTTCAACCCTCCCACATCCAATATCTTCTCATCTTTCTCCTTCCCCTCATACACGCTACTTTATCTACATATATGTGTATATATCAATTTATTTAGTTTAGCTCGCGGATACCGGATCCGCGAGCCCTGAGTCCGATGAACCCGCTATAGTTGTCAATAAAACTGCGGCGAGAACATCACCATTAAAAAAAAAAAAAATCATAAAAAATGGGTTACCCTACAATATAAGGTTTATTATTAATGGACTCTTGAACGGCTTTATCTAGGTAGTCAATATTTTATGTACATATACTTTGATAAGGGTGTAATAAAGTATGAGCTACATATTTCCATCAATGGATCTTTATCGTCAAATGATGCTGATGATTGGAAGAAGAACCTTGTAAATACAAGCGCACTGTATCACCAACTTGTGTAGTATTTTTTATCGCCAACAGTGATTACGATCGTTTGCTCGTATCCTTATTAATAGCGAGTTCGCATTTTATGGCATATAATGAAGTATTAAAATATAACTATCATGGGAAGACCGTAACTGGCGATGGTTAAGTGTTATCAGGAACGACGCGATGAACAGCGATTTTGATGAGAACGATATCAAGGACTGAGCGAATTGAAGTAAAATGAGACGGCAAAAATAATTTAATTAAAGGATTCAAAGGAAATATGGCATAAAGTCGTATTCTCTACTGTCTAGGTAGGTACCACCTCTTCCCCTGTAGGCTCAGGTTATTAAGAACCGGATTAACGGAGGCGACTAAAAGGGTTTTCAGGTTTGCAGGCTTTGAAGGTGGAGACCGTCATTTCCCGCTAAAAACTGAAAAATGTAAAGAAATAATGGAATGAATGAAAGGACATAATAAGAAATGTCCTTAAAAAATATATTAAATAAAAGAGAAGAAAGAAAACGATAGAAGAAAAAAACTACCCCAGTAAAAAAAAAGTTAATTTTATACAAATTACCTCAGTAGAAGAACTGGTGGTAAGGCTCTATTCTCGGAGACCGTCTAAGTAAGTACCACCGCAGGGCCTATTTCCGCCGCTAAACTGTACTATGCAAATAGTACTGTGTACCGGTTTGAAGGGCGCTGTAACTAGTGAAATAATTGAGGTAACGGAACCGATCGTTCTATATCTCTAGGTAACGAGCGCAATATAGTGCTGTGTGCATCCTAACCAGCGTCAGCGTTGTTATGAACGTCCGTACCACTTACCATCAGGTGAACGTCCCGCTCGTCTCCTCGCATAGTCACTGCATATTACCGATGACTAAAACAGTCGTCGTAAACATCATATGTCGCAAGGCGATGAGCGCAATGTGGAGCAGTGCACGCTATCCTAACTAGTGCTGTTGATATGGCAGGCGTATAACTTAAAGAGATGAACGTCCCGCTCATCTCGATGCTTTGTTGGATAAAAAAAAAAAACTATGGTTTTGTTTTAATATCCAGTACAAAATAGGGTTTCCCTGGCGGAACTACAGGAGTAGAAAAACCTATTAATCATTTGATAATATAGTGTTTATTAAAATTAAACTATAGTTGTACGTTTGAACTTTATGTTTAGCCACGGTTAACTGAGTGTTAGTTATTTTTTTTTGTAACCCGGACTTCAATATGATATCTGTACACGGAATCTATTAAGCGATATTACTTGGCAACTTAAAAAGCCGAAGTGATGAATAATTGATGTATCTCGCTGTCGAGCTGTAGCGTGTGAACGTTTACGATTTCCGGTTTGAAGGGCGCTGTAGTTAGTGGATTTACTGGGGCAATGAGACAACATCTTGTGCCTCAAAGCAACGGGTGTAATGTGGTGCTGTTTTTATCATCTTAATTAGCGCAAAGTGTATAAGTTACCATCACGTGAACGTCTAGCTCATTTCGTAGCTTTCTAGCTTAAAAGAATATATGTAATATGTGTTTGGTGATAGTGGTGGCCATTGGACGAGAGGAACGCTGGAGCGATCGACGTGGAGATCTTTGGGGATGGCCTATGTCCAGCAGTGGACGCCTATCGGCTGATGATAGTGGTATATCTCATTCCTCGTTTTTATGTGCAGACGAATTCTAAGTCTTCGAACGATATTCATATATTTCTTTCATCTGCACCGGACTCTCTCGACTCCAACTTCAGATGATGTTAACTGGCAATGAGACTGCGGATGAAGTGCTCTTCATAAATACTCTGGCTGTCATATATAGACATCCAAAACTCAGCAGTATTTGTGGCAGCAGATTAATAAAATGTAGATGATGTATAGCTGGAATTGATATATCTTATCATCGACCGATCTCCTCAACGTAAAGCCTCCACAGCAAGTGTTTAGCAGCAGCCTCGGAGGCAGTTAAGCAGCTTCACTTCCAATCACTTTATATAGTACAAGCAGTAAGTACAAATGTGTTAACCCATTAAAACTAACTAAAAAGAAAGCAAGTATCATCCATTAAAATTCCGACCGGCTAATTTACGTGCTAACCTTTAGTTAGTTGACGGAGAGATTAATCTGGTACAAAGTAGTTGGTGACACGATCCTCGTATGAGTAATGGGGAGGTGCTGAGGGCCAATTTACTCATGGTGACCCATTTATCGGCCCGGCCCCTGCCTGTTTATATTTTCAACGCAAAAATGAGAAAGACTAAATAAGTTTCGTGATGTATTTTAAATGATTAGTGACATTAACGGAATGATCTGATAATGGAGCGCAAGGATGGGATGTTGATGGCAATCATTTATTTAAAGGCAAAAACTTCCTACCCTTATTATTAACGATAACTTAATTGTTGATAGCATTGTTGCATATTAGATAATAGTCGTATTAATACAAATCTTATAGTTTATATATTTTTATAGCGATGAGTAGTATTTTCTCATGTTTTTATAAAATAATATATAGTCTCTTCCTAATTGCGCTGCAGTCTCGGACTAAAGTAAGTCCTGCCCGTCGGAGAAGAAGACTAAACGGGTTGGACTTTGAAGGTAGAGACCCTCATTACCAATTAAGTGAACACACGGTCGATGAGAAGTACGAGCTGGTCTCCTATTTGTGGTAGCCAACCGAAATGCTGGACAGGATAACAGTTTTCCTTGGGACTTAGACGCTAAGCAGGGAGGTATCGGTGTGTTCCGTAGGAGATCCCGAGGCCTTTCGTAATGCACTGAAGATGACCATCGAAGGCGTTTTAGTGGTTAAATATATCACCACACATAAGCTTATCATCACTTCTAAAGTAGTATCTAGTAAAGATTAACCTCCGACAAAAAAAAAGGTTTCTTGGTGAAAACTGTCTAGGTAGATACCACTGCTTATTTCTGCTACTAAGCAGTATTTACCTAGTTTTTTTAAAACACTACAAGCTTTTTGTGGTTGTGCTTCCTACCTCGTGTTATGGTAATAGTTTACCATCAGATGAACGTCCTAATTGACCTGTTACTTAGTTTAATAAAAAAATATTGTAAAATCGAGGCAGTTAGTAATTGATCATATTGTATGATAAAGTAATAGTTAAACAGAATGTCGCATTTGTAAGTATAATTCTATTATACACTGTTAACAATTTATAACAAATTTAACTGTGGTTTAAATTAGACATTTGTTTATTAGAAAGATCAGTTATCCCTACCAAAAATTTCGTTACATCTTCTTCATCGCTCCATGAATGCTGTGGATCAACTCTACGGTATAAGACATAGCATTCTGCAGGTTTAAAGATGAGCTGTTAAATACTCAATATAATAAAATAAAATAAAACTTGAGGTTCAATATGTAACAAGTGTAAAAATTCGGCAGCTAGGAGGGACACTTGCGCGATGTACAAACAGACAAATGTTTGTATAGCGATAGAATTATCGACAATATTACACAGCGACCTGATAGCCGCCGCGTTCGCAGACAACCTGTTGACATTCGCAAAGCTACCGTGACCATTAGGCTGCCGTTATACTAAAGCTTAACAAACTATTACAAAGAAATATTATTATGAAGTAATAAATTATTCTCTAATGATGTTCAGCTCCCTTAACCAATTCAGCTTAAGCACTTTCGTCGTACACCAAGCGCTCTATCCAATCCAAATTGGTCATAGTCTAGATTGTCATATCTGTATTGGTAGTGGAGCCAACTTTATTGTATTCCAGTTTGAGAAGTGTCTAAGTTTGGGTATTTATTAAGTTATCAGAACTATGTGCTGTGTATCGAACTAATAGACGAGTTCATCGCTTGAAGAGTTAAATCGTTTTGGTATCCTTACTGTGCTATAGCAAACACATGTAGAGTTTTATTTAATTTCCTCTTCGGGTTTGTTTTGTGAGCGATGATCTTTCAATTAATCAACAACTCTACCGCTCTGGATTTCAAAGCCTGTTTTAGACATATTTTGCGAAAATCGTTAAATACCTTAGTCTTATTATTAATAGTGCGAGGTGGTTAAGTTTAGGTTTATTTTTAACATTTTGTTGTTAAGAAGATAGAATTAACAGCTTTCATACAATCAAGAATAAAGCTCTTTACTACATATGTGAATATCTAGGCGTTTCTGCAATAAATATAGACAGGATAATAATACCATCGATCATTTAAGCACACGGAAGATATACTTTTTTTTTGCTTTGCAGATATTCCAAAAGATAACTTAGTAGGAAAGGTAATATGGTGAATGTTGGTTTGTTGCGAGGAACTCGGGGTTTTCTACGGAACGCACCTGTGTCCAAGGAAGAGCTTCCCCAGAGGGCATTCATTGCTATGTTTTCGATATTCCACAAGTTACAACAAATCGGAACTATTCGTCGTTCAAAGCACGAATAGCGAAGGATCGGAACAGTCTACTGGAGTCAATATTTCCGTTCAGGTATGATGTGGGAATCTTTAAGAGAAGAGCGAATGGGATTCTTATCTAGAAGTCTCAGGTCTACTTGTGCGTTTGACCATAGTCTACATCGCCGCTTACCATTAGCTGGGATCGTAATCAAACGTTGTATACAATAAAAAGTAACATTACACACATTCACACATACATACGTGTATAATGTTTACACCGCTAAATAGAGAGGAAGCGATAATTTATGACGTGACTTCCGACCGAGTGTGATATCAGCGAATGACATGTGTAAAAATTTGGCGCCATCAATATTTGCATAAACCGAAAACGTACGCGACCGCCTTCCCAGTTGGAGCTCGGACAAATTTTTTTTTACCCATTAGCAACGCTCCATAAATGATTTGTGTGATTTATTAAAGTTTTTTAAGTGAAACATCATTGGGACGATGTGAATTAGATTTATGCTACACAGATTACTACAACTACAGTACAAATGTATTTATAGCGTCTAGGTTTTGAGAGATAAAATGCCTTTCTATATAGTTTCTCTATTCTTCATCACCTCTTCGTGATATAGTTCGCCCTTGACTGTAATAATGGCGATCGTACATGGACTGATGAACCCAAATTTGGATAAAATAAATTTTACATCGAAGCAATTACTATCCATACTAAAATATTACTTTTATTGCTTCCATTTATCTCTTTCCGTCTATCACCTTCATAGTGTATTCATCTCATTCTCTCACAAATTAACCAGAAAACGTTTCACATCTACCGCGTGTGTACTCACACTCGTTTTTTTTTAGTTAAACTTCAAATAATATTCATTAATTAAGGTCTAAACTGAAGCAGTAGCCTTTACACATTACTATTATTGATTATGTATGTGAGCCTTATTTGATCACACTAATTTAATCGCTGTCTAATTGGCAGACTAAAAAAGGTAGTAAAGTCTTTTAATACAGTAGACTATACAATTCATTATGAGAATGGGATAAATAAAAGATTCCTAGGCAAATTAGACTTTCAAATCATAAAATATTGAAGTTATTGAAGTAAGCAGTAGTAAGAGACACTACATATAAAAAATTGTTAGGTTATTATGTTGCGACATATTTTGGGCGCAGTCGAAATTCATCAATACAATAGAATATATTGAGATGTCATTACTTGTTGGAACAGCTGCAAAGTAATATTTGAAGTAACAGTTCGGAAGAATGGAGTTGATTTAGTACTAATGTTGACACAAGTTGGTGTCATTAATAATTGACATAAGTAAACTGGGCACCTATCATCTTAATTGTGTAGTGTTGTTTTAGTTATTGTTCATTCCCACATATAATTTGTTAAGTTGCACAATAGAAAAAAAAGATTGTAATGAACATTGAGAACACAAATTTTTCTTCGCCTTTTTAATTACTATTTGTTCCCCGCCGGCTTTGCTGGCTGTAACTCCCCCGCAACTCTCTTTGGGGAAGGAATTTTGTAAAATCCATTCTTAGCTAACCTCTAAATGGCAAAAGCAATACCTCTGCCAAAATTTTGAGTATTTACGTCCTAATAGTTTCGGAGATATTGTGATTAATCTTTGGATATCTCCTATATGTCTATATGTATACATATTCAGATTTTTATAATCTAATTCCATATGTATACATCGAAGAAATCAATAATATAATTGATAATCTGTATATATATTATTTAATAACAAGTATTAATTCGTAAAATATCTGACGAATAGAAGTTCTAAAGTTTTTATGGTCATATTAGTTTGTGGAATACATTAATAATGTATAATAAAAATGTCTAGCACTTGTCCATCAGTTCAGACGATTATGATAAAAAATCTTGTTTTCGTTAAAGTAGTAAAATTTTAATATTTTTAATTAAAGAGCCATCTATTGGTATCAAATGTCAAAACTTTATAGAAAGAACAAGAGATGGCAGCTCATTATTATGACAAAACGAAGTAATAAAATATTAATAAGTGGTATATATCGAAGTAATAATGATTCAATAGTCTATTATTATTATTTCTGTTATTTAATATTATTAATAAAAATTATTATTATTATAATACTAGAGTTTAGAATCCTTATCCCTTATCCTAAACTCAACCTGTGTCTAAGACCGTACAGTTAAAATTGGCAGATTTTTACATTCTATTAAAGAGATATTAGTTTAACTCTTACCTTAACCATGTGTTAATCTATGGTATTTTATTTTTCTATGTATTTAATAGGATATTTATTTATTTTATATATAGAAAAGAAAATAAATCTGAGCTTTAAAAAACTGAAGCTAATAATGTTTACATAAAGCTTTTCTTATAGTTCAGTCTCATCTATGATAGTTTTATATCATAAAATCTCTATTAAATATAAAATTTTATTGAGATTCAACATAGTTTTTTACTTACTAATAAGACGTGAAAGAATATAGATGTAAATATGAATATTGAAAATGTGAAGGATCATTTACTTCCTATACCAATACGATCAAAACGATCTCAACCACAATTACAAGATACTTCTCATAATAAATCAATTGTGAGAACTTTAAAGGCTTCTGCAGCTTAGTTAAAACCTTTCATAGTAACATGAAGGAGTTAAATTAGATTCTAGAGCCACAGGTCGTAGTTTCATTTGTGTTAAAATGTTTGAATCTGCAATTGTGTCTATTGTAGTTAAAAAAAAAACGACGAACAGTTAGATAGGTAGATATCCGACACAACTGTAAAGCTACGGAAGAATTCACCGACAGGGTTGCTCACAGCAAAATGAATAAGGATATTGAATATCGATACTTTATCTTTTTATTTACGTTTTCAGCAATAACAACGATAAGTGTTAAAATTAAAGAAAAGGTCAATTACTGACTTTCGAAATGGTTATAAATGTTACCGAGGTAAACTAACAACTAGTCAAATAGTAAAGTGTACTTCAAAAGGAACCTGTAGAATTTTTTGTTTGCACAATTGTTTCATGCTTTTTTCTTAACAATAACTTTTTAATCTCTTATAAAGAAATAAGTTTTTTTTAACATTTTGTAAATAACTAGTAAATAAACAATAAAATTAAAAGTTATTATATACATATATATATTTCTGTATTATATTCGTGTTTATGACGTCATTATTATGTCAAACTAAAGAGATATTTGTATATCATGAATTATATATATAGAGGAGTGGGTGCTCCATACAGGCATATACGCACTGGATACCCAGGCTCCCTAAACTTGTCTAAATAATAATCTCTCAAGTTACTCAACAGGTTTTCAAGTATACATTGACAATAGCTAAACAGACTAAATTGGAAAGTTTTAAGTATAAGCACAGAGATTTCGGATGTGGTTTGCATACCCTACCGGAAATCACCCGTCCCTGTATATATATTTTGTAAAATTTATGTTTAATGCATAAGAAAGTAATAATAATTGTAACTGTTTAATTTAAAAACTTACCGAAATCTTACATTTGAAAGAAATATATTGTTTTTAACGATACTGATTATTACGTTTGTTTATTACAGTCATTTTTATTAAGGAAGTTGCTATGTATATCGAAGGTTTAAAGGTATATACTGTATTGAATGTTTAATATATTCGGATATCGATTGTTAGTTGGGTTCCGTAGTGTTTCTCGCATTGTATATATCGATACGCGAGATATCTGCCCGTGGCGCGCATCTGACACAGATGCCCGGCAGGTGGGGGGCAGGTGAACGCCATACTAGGCGCGCGCAGCCTTGCTACTCAGCCTAAATCTTTAAGTTCTCGAAACTTCTTTTAATTGATCGTAACATTACAAAGAAATAACTCGAATAAAAGCCAATGCAAACGCAACAAGTGTCACTATGTTTCTAATATTACTTATAAGTTTTTTAGTTCAACAAAGCGACGACACGAAGGAGACATTCAATTGATAGTAACTGATCCGCCTGCGCATTACAATGTGACGCTGGTTACAATGATGTACTTAATACATTGTACCTTGAGACCTAAGATGTTAAGCCTTCTAAACCTCAATAATTTCACTGGCTACAACGCCCTTCAAACCGAAACACAGTAATGTTTGCACAATATTGTTTGGCGACAAAAATTGTAGCTGCACTTGTATGTACTTAGTCGGACTCCAGCAACTGAGACCGACCACCACCAATTGCTTACTCATCCTTGCTAGCCTAGCTTGCTGATCCTTACTGCTTTGTGATGACCTGCCTATTATCATGTCACTATTATAATAAGGCTATAGAGTCTTATTATAATACTAACTGTGTCTATACACAGCTATATAAGATGCCATACATGAAGCGGGGAACTGAATGATCTGATTCATCACCTTATGATGACGTAATATACAGTTGTGTCTATATCCTCGTTCAACTGGTTAGTCCAATACTACCAGCCTTTTCCTATACGATAAAGTGACAAGTTAAGGTACACGTTCATCTGATGGTAAGTGATACAACCCATAACAACGTGGAGATAGTTAAGATGGTATACACAGTACAGCATTACGCTCATTGCCTTGAGACCTAAACTGCATCGATACCCTAATCATTTCATTCAATACCTAGAACTCCCTTCAAATCGGAACATAGTAAGGTTTACTCGCTATCGTTTGGTGATAGAAGTAGGATCTGCTGTGGTACCTAGGTAGTCGGTCAAAATCGTTTTTTTAGATAATATACTTGTCTTTGATACAACGGCGACATTTAGGCAACAATAAAATGTTATTATTACTAAGTTTCTAACTTAAAGCATAGTGTCAACAATAAACCATTGAACCTATTGGCCATTACATTCGTATAGCAGTAAGAATTATTCGTTTAGTTATCGCATTGAATATAGTTATTGAAAAAATCCTACTTCAATTAAATTTGACATACTATAGAAAACAACTACAGTCTTAGTTACGAGTATTAATTGATAAATAGAAATTAGTTAAGTTTGGTATGTACACGCTTTTATCTATTGCGAAATCGAGTTAAGTTAATGGCTTTGTAAACAATTTAATTGTCCATTAACCGGATTGATCCGGTTAGTTTTTAAAGACGCGACAAGTGCAAGCGTAGTAGTGGGACCATGCGTTGACCGTTCACAGGGGAGTCCGCCTTTTACCACTACACATGTTATTTTTTCGGTTAAGAATTAACCATATCATGTATAAGTTAACCTGATGTTTAATATAGATAAAGGGATCAGAAGAACCCTGTTACAAAAAGAAAATATATGTGTAAGTTATAGTAGATATATGTTAAAAACTTTTGATAACATTTACCATAGGGTTGAGGGTAGGATGACGTTGGATTCTATGAATATGTGGACGCCTGTATAGAAAGAAGTCTTCCCCATAAAGATAATGTATAGTTTTCTTATTTTATACAAGTTGGTATTGTATTAAAAGAAACTAATATGATGTACTAAAATGCGGTGTAAGGGTTACCGAAGGTGTAAAGGTTCCCGCACAACAACTCACGCGATCCAAGCCAACTTTACCTGCTCGTGGTGCACCCTGCAAATGAACAAACCAGGGTCTGGGTCCCACCAACTCGTATTGGGTCAGCGTGGTGTAAAATAGCCTCAATCCCTCCATACGAATCCCCACCTGAACGATGTGGGAATCTTTGGGGGAGCAGCAGTGAATGTGTATCGGCTGATGACGACTAAAAACTATGAATGCACAAACAGCTTTTATTATTACAAAGGTCGGTTGTGTTTAAACCAATGAAATGATTGCCAATGAAATGAAATGAAGCTAAAACTTAAATGTTTGTTAGTTGGTCCTGAATTAAAGTTATCAGTCTCGTATATTTAACCTAACGTGTAGACACTGTACGGTGTCGCGTGCGCAGCGTCCCTGAGAAAATAACGGGAAGTAAGCAGATGGCATCGCAAAACTTCCATTACTTATAAGTCATGAACTTAATTGTTCTTGAGACCTTACAAAGGTCTTTTCGTGCCAACACAACGCGACTATAGTATTTATCGATTATTTTTACAACTTTTTTTTTTATTTAAGGAAACGACGCTACGAGCGATACCTTCACTTGATGGTAAGCCTGCTCATAACGCGATAGATAGGATAATATATACTACATCAAATTGCGCCCTTCACGAGATAAGAAGTTATCTTATTACCTCAGTAATTACACTAGTTACCGCTCCCTTCTACTAGTGTTTAGTAGCTGAAATAGGCGCTGCGGTAGTACTTACCTTTTCTATCACTAATACATACTGTATTAAAGAAGCTTTCAATAACAGAATTTTACAGTGTCAATTGATATTATCATTATATAGAGCTTATGAGAAAAAGCTCAGAATATACCCATTAAATACCTTTGTACCTTTCGTAATAGATGAGCCAACCTAAGCTATCAAGAGCTTTTACCTATAATCGAATCCTTCTAAGATTCAATTATATAACTAAAATGAATGGATGCAGTAATATCTAAAAGCTATAAAAGCTCGTAATGTATGTTTGTATATCCGAGGATGTTTTGTGATATTTTAACATAGTTTCTGTGACCTTAATAATGTTTGAAGTTCGTATATACAAATAGATGTCAAAGTTTGTACAGAGTACGCTATTTAGACGTTTCGATGTCTCTAAGTATATGCTTAACGGTTAAGCATTTACTTAGGCCGATCGGTGCCGGTTCGTTTAATAAAGTAATACAGCTCATGTTACACTCAAATGTTCTTGGCTTTAGATGATTTTATATGATCCATGATATATGGTAATTGTGTAAATTTAATTATTAATGTTAAGTAAACCATGTACAAAGGAAACGGAAGGAAAGTATAAAAATTGTAAACACGAGTACTTTAAATTTTGGACTCTGTGTATTACTTTTATTTGTTTACCTCTATTTGTGTTAGTAACTATGAAAAATATTACTTTTGTATGCAACGTTTTACAAGATAGAGATATGAGATGTACTGTATTTCAACGTCAGATGAATATTCGGTTCGCGTCGGTCTTTTTTTTTTGAAGCAACCAACGCGCAATAACTCAAACATTCTTAAAACTTGATCACAGTCACAGATGTGTTTAAAACATCCGATGAACTTTTTTTTTCTCTCACCGCCCCTCTTCTTAATTGGAATTTAAATTTAGGTCCAATGGCGACTTCGTAAATGCCACAAATTCCCAATTCACTTGACAAAAGGCATGGCTCCGGCTCAGTAATAAGAGCTTATATGTTAAAGTACCCCAAAGCATTAATACAATTACGAAATCGTCCAAACTAGTTTTTGTTAACAAAAACCTTTTCAATTTATTACATATTTTTAAATTTTCGTATTGTAATAGGAGATAAATAGCATAATTAGGACACTCTAGAAGTATGAGCTCATTTCAAGACTATGGACCACTGTCTACATTGAACGACTTAAGAAAAGATGGTTTAAAAAAAGCAAAAAAAAAACTAGATATTTTGAATATAAATTACGTTAACATGTTAACAATTAGTAGTTAATTATGTTTTAAAAAAAAGCACTAATTTATTTATCACCTTACATTATAACCTCAATAAAAAACCTATGTATTCAAATGTATCTGAACGTCCCCGTGCTTTAAAAACGCCTATCGATGGCGTGGGAAAAAGGCCTCCTGTTCGGACTCCTTTTTTCCAATTCTCTTTGTAGATTACACCTGCTGGCCCTTCGCAGCTTTCGATAAAAAAAAAATCGGGACCTTTTTTGAACGGACCTATCGTTCAGCTCCGATATTCTTATGGGTATTTTTATACTGTTGGCGCAGCCGTGAGATACTGGACCTTACTACGATTATTAAGTGGCAGGAATCTAGACGTCGCTCATTTGCTTTTAGAGTTCCGCTCTCGATGTCCAAACGACCAAATATTCTAAAACAACACATATACTACATACTAAATAAGATTTACTGTATAATAGCTAACAAAAAAAAAAAATAACCACGTTATTTTAGTATGTAACTATATATCTAATTTAATATTTCCTGTGTAAGGGAACGTAACATCTTTATACATTAACTAAAGGTTTTAAAAACGTTATATATCTCTCTTTGTTCTAAACAATATATACTAAAAAAGAAATCTGTTTACACTATAGTTATATACATATATGTATAGTACATTATGTCTCATGTACTGTCGTGTATACCATCCTAACTAGCGCCACGTTGGGAAGCGTATCACTTATCATCAGGTTCTTGCCAGAGACCGTCTACGTAGGTTACAATAATGTGCAAATATTACTGTGTTCCGGTTTGAAAGGCACTATAGCTAGTGAAATTACTGTGGTAACAAGACAAGACGAGCGCCATGTGGTGCTGTGTATAACATCCTAACGTAATTGTTGAGGATGTGCGTATCACTTACCATCAGGTGAACGTCAGTACATATTGTTGATGCTTATAACAGTAATCATATAGTATCTTTTTTATGATGACTACATTCGTCATAGGCTGTTAACTGTTTAATCGTTCGTACAGTAAATAAAATTATAATCATACTGAACCGCAGTAAACATTAACGTCGCACCGCTTGACCGTTGATTTGTTTTTTTATGGTCGACGAAGGGTTATTGATCATTATAGACACCACAACCGCAGGCCTCGTTTATTTCATAACAATGATGTCGTTAAAAATTATTACTACGGAATCATTTGATTTGAACTTTACGCAGCGACTATTTCTGCCGCCAAACAGCAGTGTGAAAACATTACCGTGTTCCGGTTTGAAGGGTTCTGTAGCTAGTGAAATCACTTAGCAAGATTTTAACATCCTATGTTATTGCGACGAGCGGAATGTGATGTCTTGATTATCATAACTTGCGTTATAAGCAGGCGTTACCTGATGTTAAGTGATACGTCTGCTTATAACAACGTGGCGTTAGTTAGGATAGTATATATGGCACCATATTGCGCTCATCGCTTGACACATGAGATGTCTCGTTATCACAGTAATTACACTAGCTACAAGGCCCTTCATACCGGAACAAAGTACTGTTAGGTACCTAGACGGTGTCCGACAACAGAGACCTGCCCCCAGTAAGCACTATAGGTGATTTACTCTTTTGCTGAAATACGTCTATGGCAGGATATGTTGTATGATATAACTCACGATCCTTTGTAAGCGTAAAAAGAAGGATATTCCCCAGATGTCCTCCTGTTTCTTTTTCTATTTCCGGTATTAAAGGAATGTTGGTGCATTTGCCGGCGCAATGGCCGTAATTAATGATTGGTTTTTATCGGTTAACGGCATTTAATGATCATTGGAGGCTTTTAATGAGATATATAATTTTTTGTATAAACAACAACAATTGAATTATATTATAGAATATATGTTGGAATTATTTAATATATAAAGGTATTGAAAAGTAGATGGACAGGTTGGTGGATAAGTTAATGGTAAGTTATTGAATATTTAAATAAACCATAAACAACAAATGCTAATAAGTGTACTTTCAATGTTTTCTTTATATACTCTGTGGTCGAATTGAAAACTAGCTGTTCCCCGCTTACTTTGCTGGCCGTAATACTTGAAATTTGTTTGTAATCTTCCTTGAAGGCAACCGCAAATGACTTTCTATAGCAACCGATACTATAGCAACCCTCTAATACCAAATGAAAATAAATAGCCTACAATCATTTATAGATCCTTCCGCCTAGAATACTCATATCGCCATGTCGATACGTTCACTAGTTTATTGAAGACAGATATCCTAAAACATTGTTCCGCTTGTTAGGATAGTGTACACTGCATCACTGTGTATTTATAGACATTTTAAGCCGCTTTATCGTATTAAACCCATTAGCTTCAACGGGACAGTCATTTTTATAAACTGTTGGTGTTGGTGCTGGTGGAACCTAGACAGTCTTCAATAGAGACCTACCCTCAGCTATAAATACTAGTCCATTATCGTGAAGATGACCACATGATATACTAAATAGAGTATCTAATTATATTGTAGCCTCATCCTATATATCCTCCATCCTGTATACTACGATTGCTAAGTTGAAGTGGCTCGAGTCGGGGATCATTCTATTCTGTTTTACATCCGTTTTGACCAAATGAATAAAAAAAAAACTATCACCTGCACTTCCGTACCTTATTTAAGAGTAAATGGTAGGCGATAAAAAATGGGTTTGTTTTAATTGATCGTTCAATTAGATTCGTTGCAGTAATGTTTTCTCGGACACTTTTTGCTTCAAAAGGGACCGCCCGCGCGCTGCACTCGTTTTATTCTGATGCCGCTAAATACTTTTTACACTCGTTTTTAATGTTGGTTAACTAATTAAAACTTTATTGAGCTAACAAACAATAATAATTAGGATCATTTACGTATTATAAAAGTAACTCGTTTCATTTAATATGACTCGTTACGAATAAATCGCTGTGAGAATAAATATTGCGATCAGTTTTCTTTGATAGTAATCGATTCTAGGTTTATCTTTCTGTAAACTTCATAGTAAAGCTATTTAAGTTATAGTAATCGTTTACTATAACTTAAATAGCTTGACTATACTTAGAAACAACAACAGCATAATTACAAGAGACTTGCCCAACAGTAGACTTCCATCGATGGAGATGTTTATGATAATGATGAGATGTAGAAAGGTCTCCCCTGTTAGATCTTGCTGCAGACCGTTAAACCATAGTCTGTCAAAAATTACTATTTCCGGTCCGAAAGGTTTCGTTGCAACTATTTATCGGTTTGGAGACTCATCATTATCATGTTTTTCTTCATGGTCATCGGTTGATAGACGTCCACTGCTGGACACTGGCCTCCATCAAAGATTCCCACTCGGGTAAGGATTCATATGAGAGTATTTGGGTCATTTCCCACCACGCCGGCCCAATGGGAGCTAGAGCCCTGTTTGTTGACTATCAGGCTGTATCACGAGCAGGTGAGGTTGACTAGGATCCCGTGACTTGTTGTGCGAGAACCCTCACACCTCATTGTTTTTCGGCTACGATGAATTTGGAAGACGGCGCTGACTTCTGAGATGCAGATTAAATTTATAATTTATGAGTACAGATTTCAAAGTAATATCGGATTGTTGCAATATCTATGTTGTAACTATCACCATGTTCAACATGGTATTTATTTGTTGAGTCTTTAGGTAACAACTTTACCTAAGGGTTTATGGGGTGGACTTAATGCCGTAGAGTTATTTTGTGATAGTCAACCCAAGGGAGGATGTAAAATTTGTGTGAGAAAACTAAACTAAAGAGTTGTAGTTTCCCTCATAGTATATTATCTTATTGGTAAGGTAAAAGGCCATATTATGGAACACTCTATGAATAGGAATTGTATCTTTTATTCTTTTTAAAAGAAAATAGAGTTGAAACATTGAATTTTTTCAAATTAAATGTTTCTGTGATATCTATTGAAGCGATAAAAATTGTTATGAAGTGAGTTTTAGCTGAAAATATTAATAAATTAATTGAAATAAAAGATGAGTACTTATGACCGTATTTATGGAACAGTATGAAGCAGCATGTACGGGTGTTTCATAAGGTATGTCCCAAATTATGGAACACAAAATAAATTGAAACATTAAGATTAAAAATTTTTTTTTTAGTCTTTAATTTGTTTATCCATAATATTAAATGTTGTTTAATATTTTTATCAACTATTAATATAGTTATATTCAAAAAAAATAGCTATTTATAAAAATTTTAATGTATACCGCGAAAACAATGATTAAAATAAGATGTTATTAATTTCTTTACCAGATTTTCCACTGACATCAAGCCAGTATTTATACAAGCCTCTAATTTCTAGATCCTTAGGCAATGTCTGATTCAACCAAGCAGTATTAAATTCTTCCAGAATATCCTTTGATAAATTGGTTTCGAAGGTTAATAGATGTTTTTCCTTATCTTCTGTTACTTCATCTTGTACATTTTCTTTAGTTACTGTTGTTTTAGATTTCTTTCTTTTATCAAATACATCATAGTCAACGGCAGAAGGATTGAAAGGATACAAGCCTGCAGCTTTGAATCCACTGATAACAGCATTTTTTTCTTGTGCCATAGCATCCAATGCAAACTTTAGAACTAATGGAAAATCTTCTTTTTTTACTCGGGAAACATTTTTAGAATTTTTCCATCTTGGTACAGATTTTTTCCATGTCTCTTTAAATGGGTGAAAAAAACTAATGTCAAGTGGTTGCATTATATGGGTTGAGTTGGGAACAAGTCCAATCAACTCAATACCCTTTTCACGACAAAATGTAACCAGAGGCATAGTCATATGTGATGAATGATTATCCAAATATAACACGATTGGAAACTGAGTTCCTTGTTTCACTAGCCATGGGTAAAATATATTTGTTATATATTCATAGAATGACTCTGAGGTCATCCACCCATTATCTGAGAGCCCAACACCCCAACCTTCAGGACAATTTTTGACAATTTTCTCTGGTACTTCTTCTTTATAAGGAAACATGATCATGGGAGGTGCACGATCACCATTAGCACTATACATAAACAATACAGTAAATCCTTCTTTATCAGAATCAACCACCTTATATGCAGAACGGGATCCTTTAGCTAACAATACTTTTTCAGATGGAGGGCATAAACTTACATAAGTCTCGTCACAGTTGAAAATTCTCGTAGAAGGAATCTCCATTAATTTTTTTTCAGTTAAATACTTAGCTTGTTCATCAAACCAATCTTTCAGGTCATCACCGGTCACTGCTGCTCTACTATGAGTCAGATGTTGTGGCTTCCTGATTGACATTTGAGGGTGTCGTTTTCGAAAGCCCTCATACCAATGTCGGCTCGGCCGACTATCAATAAACGGAGTTTCTTTTTTTGACTTTTTCACATATTGTTGAATAGAATCCAAGAGCTCTGTTTTAGTTACTGGTAAACCACGCTGAGCTCTAAAAAGAATCCAGTCAACTATTTTTTGTTCTTCGGTATCAGAAAAAACAGTTGCTGGTCCAGTTTTTTGTTTGGATATTTCAGGGTTCCCTTTTTTTCTAGAGAGTGTAGCTATGGGAACTCCGTACACTGCAGCAGCTTTTCTCAGTGAAATACCAGTGTCAACAGCTTTCAAAGCATTAGCTAAATCATCAGGAGAATAATTTATACGCGTAGATTTATTTTTTTTTGAAACCTTCTTACACGTATTAACTAAGACAACAGCCGTTTTTGGAGCCTTGGAACTGTTATTTACACTTAGATTCACAGATTTAACTTTATTTTTTTTGCTTGATTTATTTTTTTGGCATTTTTTTGTAGTTTTTCCCATATTTACACAATTTAAATTCTTATCTGAAATAAAAAATTATTGATTTGATTAACTTAAACAATATTTATTATCCAACTTACAAATTTTAGAGGTTAGTTTTTAATTTTGATAGAATTTTCAAATTCAAGTACTTACCTAATACAAATTTATAGAAATATACACTGTAGTAACATTTATCTGATATAAACTGCTTTTTTTTATAAATAATTAACAATTATTAACCCGAAATTAAATAAATAATACTCTCACGAATCACTGTTTCATAATTATGGACCACATTGAAAAATGAACGTACGTGGGACATGGAACATGGAATATACTGTTCCATAAATACGGACTATTAAAGAATTTTTGTACCTATTATGAAACACTTAAAATAAAAGTAAATACTTTATTAAACTACCTAAAACTCATTATCAATAGGAAGATAATAAGCTAAACTTTTAGTTGATGTGTTTCAAGTATTATTTAATCATTGATATATTTCTCAAAAACTTGAAATAATTGCATTGACACACGTGACTATTTTACTCCAAAAAACAGTTTTTTTTCATGCAACTTGACGCGGGCATTCAATATATTTTTTTTTCTCTACATTTTAAAGTATTCATGAAAATAAATTAATTTAATCAATATATTAGTAATTAACAATCATAAATATTATTTTATAAGTACCAAATAAGTTAAAAATTATTTGTTCTAGAGATTTTTATCGAATGTTTCATAAACCAGGACAGTGTTCCATAATATGGCCTTTTACCTTATCGATGCTTTGTTAAAAAAATAAGATTTGTTTGTAACAAAAAAAATTGTAGAAGTATATAGAAGAGAATTATTTCAAAATTTACTAAGATGTAGTTGAACAAGTATACAATAGTAATTAGGTAATCGAACTCATTTACCTTATTAATTACCTTCATATAACACAGGCAGAGGCGCGTGCGCGACCACAAGCGGCATACCGTCTCAAACAGGGATGCGATTTCGAAGAACCCTTCTCACCCTCTATTTATTTATTTAGCCTTTTTATTATTATTATTCCATACATTACATTTTATATGTTTGTTATTGTTTTTTTTATCTTCCTTGCTTGAAATATTTTTTGGGGTAAAGCCTCTTCCAACCTTTTCTATAGCTGTGTTTGCTTGAGGGGATCTAATCATTTCCTGTGACTCGTTTTATGTCATCAACCCTCCGCTTTAATGGTGTTCCAACATTTCTTCTCTCTTTGGGTTGCTCCTCTATACTCCTGACAATTTTTTTGTTATTATATGTTTATTGTTTAGTTTATAATATTATAAAGAATATATTGATTCGACTCCGTCAATGAAATATTATTCCCAGTCTTCTATGTGCTTATAGCAATTTTATAATGGTGATAGGTCTCTATTGCTAGAGATGGTCTAAGTGGTCTATCACCATAGTGCCTATTTTTGCCGCCAAACACTAGTGTGTAAACATTACCGTTTTCCGGTTTGAAAGCTGCTGTAGCTAGTGTATTTAATGGAGTAACGAGACTCAATATCTCATGTTTCAAGCGGAGAGCGTGGTGCAGTGCATACCATTCTAACGGCAGGCGTATCACTTACCATCAGGTGAACATCCGGTTCGTCCCGTCGCTTAATTACATAAAAAAGGAAGACTTGTACTATACGTGTGGTGTATTTTGAAAATTGAGGATTTTACATCCTCTGCCAATACACGAATACTCTTCGCTTCATATGTATTTAAAATACGCATAAAAGGGCATTGAGCAGCAAGAAGCGAGGTATCTCTCTGGCCTAATGGATAACCAGCGTGCGGCCTTCATCCCGAAGGTCGCGTGTTCGAATGTCGTCATTTACCGATAATTTTAATATTTAAGTTACGTACATTTGTGAATTTTAGTTACAACAGCGAAATACAAACGGTGAAGGACAACATCGTGAGGAAACATGCACACATGGATTTTGCACTTTTGATTATCCATATAGGTTTACTCCTTCACTAAGATTAGCTGATAGAAAACTTAACGTGAGTTAGTCTTTGTTGTATTTATATGTATTGTTTGTACATTAATTAATTTGTATTTATTTAAAAAAATAAAATATTACAAAGATTTCCTAAATAGTTTGGTTCCTGTTCATTACGTCCATATTTGTATACGCCGGGCCGTACCACGTGTTCAGTTCTTACATAATCAAAACAGCGTTGCTGAACTAAAAGGCGTACGCTACAACCTGCGCCGGCGCAATGGCGATGTTTTTGCGCGCTTCCGGGAGGAGAGCAGGCGGTTCCGCATCCGGCGGAAGCGAGCAGATGAGATTCGGCCGGGTTTTTGTGCGGGCCCCGCTTGCCTGTGCTTCCGGTAGATACTTGACGCGTCTGATTGAAGGTGCATTTTGACCTTGGGATCGTATTTCGGTTTTGTAGGGCATCCTTTGAAACTCGTCATGTCCTTAAAGGTAATACCTTGATGGTATCAAGGACTTTGTGTAAGAAGAAATCTTATTCAACATGTCCGAATTATTTAATTCGGTAGTGGGAAACTTTTGTTTATTATAATACGTCCTTTTTCTTGTATGCGGGAACGAATTAAGCTTTTTTGTTTCTATCGCCATTTATGTCAACAAGAGAATTTTTTGCTCTTCAATAACTTGAGAAGAACTATAAAACGTAATTAGAACAAATACTTCGTTAAGGCTAAGATAGTAATAACTACATTTATAACTTTTGTTCATCGCTTTAGGCTTGTACTGTGATTGTATGTTTACCTGAAGGCAGTACTAATTAGGAAAGGATGCTGTTGTCCGTGGACCTCCTGGAACAAAATACAAGCTAAAGATTATCAGTGACAAATATTTGTTCGATACTTATAATCTGAATCGTATCACTGTTGACATATTACGGTTTTCTAATAATAACATTATTATAGCATAAATAGTAGCTGTCTTGTAGTGTTAATAGTCGATGGGCTAAGATCCACTTGTGGTGGCTGGGTATTGGTAGACCAGCATCGAAGGACCTAAGATGTGATGGATGTCGCGAGGAGTCGCTGGATATTACCAGCGTAGGATAGTGAGGGACTTTAAGGAAGCTTAAGCAGATCAAAGAATTGTAACTATAGAGTCGTTGATCATATTGCTCGATAATAATCATATTAATTTCTAAGCTATCATCGTATCACAGATACAGGCAATGTGGACATAGCATATGGTAGATATCCAGTAAACAACTTGCGTCAGCCGATTTATTTTTTCCTACACCATGTGCACCGCGTTCTAGACATTAAATCCTACCTTTTTTTTTCTCTCTAAAACGTCAGATTTGCATCCAAATGACATATGCCGTGTACAGAATCGAGCGGGAAAAAATCTAAGTCTATCAAAAAAATTCGTCGGGGAAAAAAAAAGCTTAAGAATCGACAGATGTACGAAAAGAAACATAGCACGTGCCATCTGCCAAATCTAAGACGCACACACACACAAGGGTTTCAATGAGCGGTGTTTAAGGAAACGCACACATAGACATCGGATCTATCAAAAAAGATCGGCGCACGCGTCACGGCAGCTGCTCCTCTACGATTGGTGACCGGTGTTTGAGTTTAACTTCCGTGTGATAAGAAATATGATTTAACTACGGCCCGACGTCCCTTAAGAAGGACAAGCGTTGCTTTATTTATTTATGTAAGTACCCTCGTCCGCAAAATGCAGCGAATGACAAACGATCCGTTGTTATGTAGCCGGAGCACATGTTAGGTGTCGGTACCGGTTTAGTGATTAGTTATTCAAAGTACTCAAAAACTTAATTTTTGTATCTAAAGAAACATTTTGAGAAAAAAAAATGTTTATATATGAACAGCCTTTGTATGTTTCTCTGTGTATAAATTACGAGAATCTCCTTATCAGATCTTTTCACTTTTTTTTAGTCAAGCGAAGATACGAGCGTGATGTTCATCTGATGGTAAATGATATGCCCGTCCAAGATGATATACACTGCACTACATTGCGCTCGTCGCCTTGACTCGTAAGATTAGTTTTCGTTATCCCAGTGATTTCACTTCTAACCGGTACACAGTAATTTTTATGTAGTTTGGCAGTATTAATGGTAGGCTTCTGTTGCCGGAGACCGTCTAGATAGGTACCACCGCAGCGTCTATATCCGCCGTCGAACACTAATGTGCAAGCATTACTGTGTTCCGGTTTGAACGGCGTTGTAGCTAGTGTAATTAGTATAATTACTGTGGTAACGAGACTCAATACCTTTTGTCTCAGGCGACCAGCGCAATATGGCGTAGTGTATAACATGCTAACTATCGCCGCCTTGTTATAGACGAGCGCATGATTTACCATCAAGTGAATGTATCGTTTGTCCCGTCGTTTAATTGGTATCTATCTAGATATTTTCCAGTAACAGAGACCTACCACCTTCCGTAGAGACAGTACGACTATAAGAGACTTACCAAAATTTCTTCTTCATCAACAGAATCTAGCTTAGTGAAGATGAAACCTGTGTCTCTTCAAGTCGGAACCAACTATCAAGATGAGCTTTAATTCTTGTCATGAGTATCTACAGTTATATTTTTTTGTTATGTTACTGCAGTGATATGTACTATCACAGTGGAGATAGCTATCATAATCTAAGATGCTGTAAGACGCTAAAGCCCTATAAAAGCTTATAAATACATAGAAAAGCTTAAATGTTTAAATTTATTAATAAATATAATATAAGCTATATGCGCCTGAGTGACAATGATAATCGAAAAGGATGACTGATGTTTTTTTTCGTAAATTATTATTCCTCCCTGGAGACCTTAAGAAACCTTTGAAAAACTGTGCTTAAAAAAATCAATAGACTTAGATTCTCATAGAAGAAAGCCTGCTACCTGAATATGGCAGCTGCTTTACTTAAATCGATCCTTCTTTTCATCTCTATTCAACTTTGTTATTTCTACCTATCTCCGTCTCTTTCTAGATAAAACTTATGATCTATCGTGTAAATGGAGAACAGCCGTCCAATGTCGTAAGAAATTACATTGATGCTTCAAGATTTGAAAAAAAAAATTGTTTATTTTCATCTGTATTTGTTTAATATAACTGTTGATAATTATTTGCTTTTATACATAGTCGATGTTAAGAAGGACATGAAGGATTTTTCGTAATCTAAATATTAATATAAACAATTCCTGTGTTTAAAAATCTATATAAATCTATTACATAATGGATATATAAATCACAACAATGGATATATAATGCACAACAAGATGTAATTATATGTATTTTTAATATTGTAATAATAGTAATAATTAATAAACATCCATTGTTGTCATTTCTGGGACACAAGGGTTATTTTCAGAGGGAGATATTCACCATGCTAATCAAATTCGGGTCGGTTAATGTCACTATCCAGAGCCTTTGTTTAGAAAACATCAGTTTCCTTAATATATTTTCTTTCACAGGGATTGTTATGTATTACTACAACAATATAGTTTGCAATAGTAAAAATTTCTGATATCAAGGACCTTGAGACGTCGCAATAAAAATATTTCGAATAGCAATCACGAAACGCAAACGACTTTCAAGGCGAGTCTCCGACAATTGCCTATGACAATCGCTAGAAAAACGTTGATCATATTCTATTGTACAATACGGTAATTTTAGTTTAAAAAAAAATATTTCGTACCTTAAAATTGACCTTTTAGTTTTGCAATAGCCTCGAAATAATACGCACGTGCATTTATCCTTCATTTTATCAAACGTACACCTTCACAGTACAACCTTAAAATGGTAATTCAAAAATTCAACTTTATACTTATACCTTTAAAGTTGGAACTTGTGAATCGCTTCATGAATCAGCTGATCCACAAAGTTCGGGCACACGTGTTCATATTTGCAATTTTTGAAGATTATCCTGCAAAAAATCTTTCTTTAGCTCTGTTTGCGCAAAGATCGTGGGAACGAGGACTGACGGTGAACATGGACGCATTCAGCCTTACCTGCCCGCGACAAAAACTTTACAAGTATTATTTAAAATGAAGCAATAGTACGAGTAGATGTTAAGAAAATTAATAATATCTTCGATGACAGTCCTGTCTCATTCTGTATACAAAAACTTCTATTGTCATTTCCTTTAAAAGAACGTTCTCACCTTCTATATTATATATACTACTATTTATTATAAGTAGTAACCAATAAATGGATGGAGATGCATAAGTAATTGCTGAACACTCAGAACTCTTTACCAGCAGGAAGTTCTTATCAGACCCTCACTCAAAACCTCCTCTTTCAAAATCATGCTCTGTATCAATTATATACAGGATATATAATATATTTAACAGATGATTAATATAGGGCGTGTACTACTCAATCAAGACTGAATTCTATTTATATCGTCTGTCTCAACAGATACCTTCACCACATCATCATCTATTGCATATTACTTAAGTTCATCATCATGATTAAGTTCAACTGGTAGACGTCCACTGCTGAACATATGTCTCCCTCAAACATTCCCACATCGGTCAGATAGGGATTCATAAGGGAGGATTGAAGCCAATTTCCATCACGCTGGCCCAATGCGGGTTGGCGAGAGCCAGAGCTACGTTTGTTGATTAGCAGTGTGTACCATGAGCAGTTCAGGTGGCTTGGACTCGTGTTTTGCTGGAACCCTTACACCTCCTCTCGCATACTTAATACGAAATAGACAATATTAATTACCATTACAGGTCTTGTAAAATTTTTTATGTTACCTTTCTTAGTTTCTTTATTTTTTTTTAGTTTTAGCTGTGAGCCATTTCTCCACCTAGTGATGAATTTGCGAACTCTGCGCTTTCCGACGCGATCTCTTCATTCCAGCACCTTAAATCTCCAACGTTAATCGATTCTATGATCTATGTGCCCCACTCATTACCACTTAATCCTTTTGAACTCCTAGGACATTGTCGTCTCCGTGTTTTTTCTGCAGATTTCAATTCTGATTTGATCTCGCAAAGACACACCGAGTATCGCCTTCTCCATTGCTCTCAGTGTGATTCTGAGCTTTCTGTCGTAGTCCACAGTTACCGTCAAAGTTACTGCTACATAAACTTACTATGTATATATACTTGTCCTTATTTCTATTGCTAACTATGATACATATTTTCTGATAAGGTTTGATAAATTTGTTTGTGAGTAATCTATTTTCTATTACCTCGTGTTAAATATGTGTGTTAAGAGGGTGTGCATATGATGTTACCAGTCTCGGGCTGTAGTTTCTAACCATGAAACCAGTGCATCTAATCGGTCACATGAAGCAACGCTATCGTCGCGTGCCAGTAATTATTGGCATGCTCTAATGTGTTACATTGTTAAATGGCGACAGGTCCGCTCGAAAACGTTAAAGTTTTGAAACGATTGGCGTAAAGAAGTGCGCCGGCGCACGCGACGTTACGGTTTTGATCCGGTTGTGAAACAGATCTATTTAGAACAGATCAGTTGATTGAACTTTACTTGTTATTAGATCAAAAATATCGATAAAGTACCATACGCTACAAATCAATCGTTGTTACTAATAAGAAAATAATACCAAACCAAACAATACCCAACGATGTATTTTCAATAATGATACTTCAAAGGTAATATTAAAGTGTTTTTAAGTGATTGAGGGATGAGGCGAACGAGATGTTCACACTATAGTTATCAATACACATATAACAATGTGGCGCTAGTTAGATACTTTATAGAATGATATACACTGCGCTACTTTATATACCTCCTTGAGGTTATCTTTATCGCAGTAATTGTATTAGCTACATCACACTTCAAACCGGAAGACAGTACAATACTATTTGGCAGAGATATGAGTTGCAAAACCTAGACGGTCTCCATCAACAGAGACCTATTACTTACTAAGAAAATAACTGAAAGGAAACTCAGGTAATTTATCAATTTTTTCGTGATAGTACTAACTTACATACATATACATCATGCCTCATTCCCAGTGGGGTAGGCAGGGACCACCTCTTTCCACTTTTTACGATCCTGGCATACCTCTCTCGCTTCCTCCACTTTCATGAGCGTTTTGATGCGAATACTCAGGACCCGGCCTTTCTTTAGGAAATCCTCGATTTGATCGGAATATGTCCACCTAGGTCGACCTCCACCGATTTGTCCAACCATTCTTACCTTGTTATACCTCTTTCGTTAATCTTCTTTCATCTATTATTTCAACATGGCCGAACCATCTAAGCATCCCTTTATCTTTGTCACTACATCTTCAACAAGAATATATACATTTGAGTACTTGAAGACATACTCACTTACATCCAAATGTTAACGTTTCTAATATTATACATTGTACTGCTAAATTACAATATGCTATTTTATCAGATTAAAGCAATAATTAATTATAATGTTTTGTTAATTAGAGACGTAACCTATTAAAATATTTGTTAACATAACTAATATTGTAGTTTCCCTGCAAATAATGCTAATTTAACGTTATTATTAGCCTTCAATATCTATCAGGCGGACAATTCTTCTCAGGCATTAAGTGTGCTTTCTTTACCTTTATCTATGGTTAGTTTATGTAAATAAATATTGTACAAATAACTCCATGAAATGTTTTTTATATGTTATTACTAACGGATAGTAATATTTTAGAAATAATAAAGCCGTATAGTTAAAATGATGATTCTCATATATCATTACTTACTGCTTAATATAACAATGGGTAATGTAGACGTTGGCTCGCGTATATTCTTTCATTCTTTACTTTAGTGATTCGGTATCTTTTCGAATATATTAAGATTGAATAAGTGCGAATCAGTCTTTAGCTTTTGGTTCCGTATACATTTTACCAAAATTATCAATATTATTTTACTAAGCATTTGTAGGTTCTCTTTGATCTTAATAAATTTTTGCAATCATTGTAGAGTCAGTACACCATTATTACAAGACACAGCGGCAAAAGAAAATAAAATAGGAGAAATGTTTGCAGAAGATAATAAAGAAGTGCGTGTTGTTCTTGTTTAAGAAGACGGATAAAAGACGAAAATAGAAGGGAGAGAGATAGAAGAAAGGAAGTTTGCATAAAGAAAGGTAGGATAGAAAGAGGAAAGAAAGAAGAGAACCAGGAATAGGATAAGAAAATGATAAACAAATAAAGAAAGACAAGAAAAAAGTAAACATGGCCTAGCCTCATATAAATGGGATTAAGTTTAAAAAAAAGTATACTATTATTTTACATACAACAGATTAAAAATATTTGGTACGAACTTAAGAAATTTCTTCTAAGAATATTGCTGTAATTAATTAATATATATTAGTATAATGATACCAAGCTTAATTAATTTTATAGGATAAGTACAATAGACGTTCGAAGAGTCAATGTATTTTAGAATATATAAAGAAGAATTATTCACACATAAGAAATATACTTCATATAAAGTAGGACAGATATTAAGAGTAATAGAAACGATCGAGGTTTTTGAGAGCTTTAAATTGCAAAAACTCTCTAAGGATTCCTAATACCGAGGTCCTTGTAGGGATGTCAGACAGTTAGCAGTAAATACGCATTCTCTCTTGTGTAACGGTCTCAGTATACAATAGGACAATGCAAGGACGAATTTCGTTCAGCCCATTAAAGTGCTATTAGTACCAAAGCTATTTATTTCAATGCTAACGTATTTTAAAGTCGGAGAAATTGAGCTTTGTGACATTTTTTTTTTCGACTGGTTGATCAGGAGACACAGCTGATCGTAAATGTTGTGCTAATAGATGGAATTCTAATAAATGTGCCTTAACTACTCAGCATTTCGTTATGGACAGGTTGCATTTTTGGATATCTTCAAAGAGGATCGCTTTATGAGTTCCCAAGGATGATCCTGGAGGGAAAAAGTCATGGAAAACGTGCACCTGGTAGACGAAGGAAGAAATGGGTTGACGACATATAGGAGTGTGCCCGGTTTAAATACCATCAGTTAAAGAGGATAGTCGAGGATCGAATTGGTTTTTTTAATATGATCGCCAAATTTCAGATTGAAGACGATACCTCATTATGATGATGATGATGATCGTTTAATAAAAGAAAAAGAGAACCGAATGTCTAATACAATGTAATGGTCACCATAAAGTAAATTGTAATCTATTGGAACTGAATTGTTACATAGCTAAGAACGACGAGCGCAATGTGATCATCATTATCATCATCATCAGCAGCCTATAAAAGTCCACTGCTGGACGTAGGCTTCTACCAAACATCTCCAAAGCCAACGGTCCTTTGCTTAGCATTCACCGATGCAATGAGATGCAGTTTCATTACCCCAGCAATTTTACTAGTTATACCTTACTGTGAAGTAGTACACAGTAATGTTTTCTATATATCTAGACGGTCTGCAGCAACAAGGATCTACTATTATTAATATCATTTCATTTTCTTAAATAAATGTTGTTAAAGACAAACCTCCCGGTGGTCCGACGATCTGGTGAAGGTTGCGGGAAGCAGTTGGATGCGGGCAGTGCAGGTTCGATCGATGTGGAGACCTTTGGGGGGGGCCTATGTCCAGGGGACGTCTATCGGCCGATAAAGAAGGACAAACCGACTGGCATATATTGGAATTAATTTCCTTTATATCCAGGACAAAGTCTTAAAGCTTTGTAGTCTTCAGCTATTAAAAATAGGACTAAGGGAACCTCTGCCTGTTGTCTTCGAGGTACTTTAGAGTGATAACTGCTTTATATATATGCAAGAAATTGTTACTATAGTTACCTTCCACATTATGTTTTATGGTGGAAGCCGTTATTATCATGTTTATCTTATTAATGGATATAATAGTATATTTATTATTATTTAAATCATTGTTACTTAAAACTAAGTAGCCTAGGTTTTTTGTATTAAGGTTGTATTATCTTTGTTCGCTGTTATTTTGCCCGGCAGTCACTTGGTTATTTATGTATGTATACACTCCATTCCCAATCACCATATGGTCTCCTAAACGTTTCTAAACCGATGTTTTTCAGATTCCATCTGTTAATACATCGGCGTATTGTAATACCTGAGTACCGACCACAACAAACGATTGTTGACCCAAGATCGTATCGATCCTCATCGTGATCTTTATGGACCATTGTTATACGGTGGCAGGATGCTTATTGAGAAGGAAAAAAAAATCGTAATAGATATGACGCAACCGCAATACAGAGTTTTAATAGCTATGAATACAGAATTGGGGTCTTTGTTCTGTAGAATTGTGTATTTCAGACAACAAAAAAACATCTGTGAGAAACGGTATCAGTGCGTTTCATGAACCCGTTATTTAGGGTTCAAAAGCATTGTGAGGAATAAATTATAGTAGACGGGCATAGATCAAATTGAACTATTTATTTTCTTGAAGATTCGAGTACTTTATCGCATGCACAGTCATAGAACTACAGTTACAGTTGTAATGCAGTACTTAAAATAATGTATTAATATTCTGTCCAATTTAAACCGTAGGATTTCACTATCTTGAAGTCTCCTAGTTGTATGCCAAACCAAGAAAATTAGGATGTTATATAATCTGTTATTAAAATTATACGAAATCGTTATACAACAAATAACTCATGATATCATTTGGCAAGATCTTAATCATACCTTAAAGAAAAGAGAAGATTTGATTATTTTCACTGACTTATATCAACAATTATAACGTTTAAACTGTAACTTAATTGTCATTAACTTGAATTGTTTATTCAGAAACTGCATACTTTAAAGAGTCAATAGCTATACAGTTATTTCACATCTTTGTCTTTATGCTTAGATCGAAATCAGTTATGATGAAAAGAAAAACCTTTAAAAAACCTACTCAGTATGTATGGATCGTTTATTTTTAAAGCAGTTTCATGTATTGTATTAAGCTGTAACTTATTTACAACTAATGTAACATCAACAATACACATAACATCAAAGCAACTTGAAGAAGGTTCAAGGTATATAACTTCTGATTGTTTACTATTAATGTTTTCTTGATTCAGTGTTCTCACTCAGACTGTATGAACATCAATAAATTCTCTATGATCACGATGACGAAAATAGTGATTATGAAGTACAAATAAAGGATAAAAGGATATACAACGGACATGTTAGTTAAAATTTCTAAAGTTAGGTAACTCTTCTCTTTAAATTTTACAGACAGCAGGGAACTATTATTAAATTTAAAAAGTGGTTTCCGTAGAGTTTTAAAGAATCGTGGAGAATAATGGGTATGTTTAGCTTATCGCACAGTGCCGGAGGCGGCAACAGCTTAAACAGAAGCCAGCTTTCATTTTTTTTAGATAATACTCTATGCACACTTACTGCCGCCGTCTTAGCTTCGGCAGCTGCAGTTCATCGCATTTCGCGCACAACAGGCGCGTCCTATTTTTAAAACGTACGAAACACAAGGAAAGCACCAGATGCAGGCGGCAGGTACCAAATACATCCAGCATCATGTTGCAAATTGTACTAACCGGCCAAATTGAAATGTCGACCTCTACAAACGCTTGTAAGTAAAGGCGATGCTTTCGAATATAGCAGGGTAGCACCGAAAACCACAGCTTTGTGACGACAGATGTGAGGCACCGGCACGAGGAAGCCATACAAAAAGTGAGCACGTGCTACAAAAAAAATGGCATGCGGGCACAAGTTGTCTTTGGATATTGCACCTTTGCCAGAAAAAAAAATTGTACGTGATTTTGGCATAGAGATGTTATGGAGTAGCGTTTACATGCGAGTTCCGTTTAGTATTTATTCCATTAAGTCTACCCTTTTGTATGAAAAATAAATCTATAAATAAGTTAGTATTATTTAACAAACTAGAATATTTTTAAGAAAAATTAAGTATCGACAATGAACTTTAGTATATTGGCTTTATTAAATTCGGTTTTTAATTTAACCCTTAATATATTTGAATAATAATTATCAGCAGTTTTATTTTTCCGTTGGTCCTTAGATATGAACCATTACCACACGTGTTCAAAACAAAATTAACTGAACACGTTCCAGTTTTAATATTTGATCACAAAAGTGGTCTAATTGAGGTTTGAAACTATTTGTTATTTTTTTTTTAAATCTTAACACCGTTCTAATAACAACTAGTTAAGCCGTGAAATGAAGGTTCGCGAACGGCAGCTGAACATGTATCCAGGTCGGCTTGGTGCCTTATGTAACGTCGTTTTGTAATGACGTACCACAAATACTTGTCGAATTCACGTTCACTTCGATACCTTCGATACCTTCGTTTAACATTAGCATGCTATTCCGTAAAAGGATCGTCGAAAGTTCGTATCTTTGACTGCGTAAACCAATCGCTAACTAACATACATATAAGACAAACATTAAATTTTCTTACAAAACAGTAACCAAATATATTTTATATGTAAGTAAAATCATAGCTTTTTTTATATTGCTTTGTATTGACATTGATTAATAGTAAATGATTTATGTTCATCATCAGGAAGAGAGAAAAACGGTTTATTCAAACTGCCTAAATAATAGATAACACTTAAAAACTTAGTTTTTTAAAGTACATTTGCTAGTAATACTCTAAAATAGTACTCTGAACACGAGTCTAACCTTTTTTGTGATTAGCTTCATCATCAGTTGGCAAATGACCACTGCTGGATATAGGCCTTTCCGAAAGATTCCCACAATATCAAGTAGGGATTCATACGAGGGATTTGGACCATTTACCACCACGCTGGCACAATCCAGGTTAGTGGGAGCCAGAGCCTCGTTAGAGGAATAGCAGGGTGCATCACACGTAGGTAAAGATGGTTTGACTCCTGTGAGTTGTTGTGTGGGAACTCTTACACTGATATAAGTTATATATTAGCATTACTGTTGGTACTGGTACGATACAGTAGTATGTCAAGATTACTTTGTAGCCAGTGGAGTTACTGGCGTAAGGAGACTTAACATGTTATGGTCTTAAGGCGATAAGTATATGGTGATGCAGTATCATCCTAAGCGCCTCACTTACCATCAGGTGAACGTCTTGCTCGTCTCATCGCTTCGCTGTATATACTCGTATATGACATACATTTACTATCAGATACCAAAAATATTTTTCTCTATGAAATGTCTATTGCAATCATCATTGCTACATGAATGCACTAGGAATGTGGCCATCAGAGAGGAATGGCGACGTGTTAAAGCTTGCGACCGATACCTGAAGTGATGCACGATCACTCTGTCAAGAGTGGTACCGATGAAGAAGCATTGCAACATTGTAGTGTAAATAATTATGTAAACTTTGAATTAATATTTATTAATTTTTAATCTGTTGTTATAGTTCATTTATATTACGAAAATTGATAGAGAAGAAATATGCGATACAAAAACGGTGAAGGAAAACATCGTGAGGAAACCCGCACACTGATATCATCTTTGTGTGTGTGTGTGTGGTGGTCCCAATAAAATGGCAACAGGCTCGCCCCCTGTTACAATACATGGGACCTAATCTGACCACATCTGGCGAAACGTGGGTGGTTTATTCACCTCTGCCTACCCCTACTGGGAAAAAGGCGTGACTATATAAAAAAAAAAAAAAAAAAAAAAAGAAATATGGGACTGAGAAATCAGTCGATGATGATTGGACTATAGTTCTTTATTATTATAATTTTATAGTTGCCTTGACGTATAAGATCAATAACATTGGATATAATACTTACAGCCATTACATAAAAATTATTACAATTTTCCTTTTGTTTGTCCTTGTCTTTCCAATTTATAACTTTTTTAAAATATTTTTTTATACCAATATTGTTACTATATTATAGTTACGTAAGTGTAAGAGGTCCCCCACAACTCACTGTACCCAAGCCAACATCAATTGCTCGCGGTGCAACCTTCTAACGAACAAACGAGGCTCTGGCTCCTATGTGAACCTATACTACGGACTCTGGAGTACGACGGTTATACTGACTGTGCCGATGTAGAGATCATTGGAGGTGGCCGATGTCCAGCAGTGGAAGTCGAGCTGATGATTGATTGACTAGTTATTTAACCTGTGCTGTATACCAGATATATTACAGGTGATCATCTCGTTAATATTTTCATGTAATATTTATACCGTAGCAATGTTATGGAGATGAATTAAAGTTAAAGAAATTATTCCGAAGGCAATAGTGAACATAAAAACGTTACAAACCACTAGAGCTCATTACACAATTAAAAACATCTTTATAAATATTTAATTGATTAAGGGATGTGAATTATTAAGATGCAGCCTCATTATTACTTCTCGTTAAGAAATTAACGATGATCGACTATATCTAATAAGCTCAGATGATTACGGAAGCGAGGCTCTCCACTGCATCGTACGCACGTGTCGACTTGTGTGGCGACCACCCACCACCACCGTCACCGCTGCCACCACCGACACTATCTCCTATCACTATCACGTGTTTGTAAACAAAAGGGTAACCAACCCCTATTAGATACAGTGAACTGATTTAGTTGAGAGGCGAATTCCTTTATTTGATGTACAGTTTTTTTTTTTTTTTTTTATTATTATTCTGAAATGGTGATCTATACTATCTATATATCGCCCTCATATTGAGGGTAGGTTTGTGCTCCAGCAGTGGGTACGTAAATTGGCTGTTATGAAGTGATGATGAAGAAGCTATATTATAAATCTCGTAAGACAGTAATACTACTGTTGAACGGTAGATATATACATTGTAGTTGTCTGCATTTAAACACCTTTTCTCCTACAGACAGTTACGTAATAACTATGCGGAGTATGTGACTGTTTTTTATTCTACGAGACGAGCGGAACATTCACCTGATGGTAAGTAATACGCCTGCTCATAACAACGTGGCGTTAGTTACACCTGCACTACATTATTCTCGTCGCTTTGAGACATAAGATGTTAGGTTTCGTTACCCCAGTTATTATACTAGCTATAGTGTTCTTCGAACAGGAATACAGTAATGTTTGCACGCTACTGTTTGGCGGCAGATATAGGAACTGCAGTGGTATTTAGATGGCTTCCGGCTACGGTGACGTACCACCACTGAAAGACCTATATATGTTTGACCATGATCAATTTTAAATCTAGTTATGTACTGTTCTAAACACAAACTTAAATCGTCCACACTTTCAAGGAACTTTGAAAGTTGTTACAGCTACTTAAAAATGGGGTAAAAAGAAAAAATGTTCTGTGTAGCAAAGCGACGGGCAATGTATATGAATCTAATCAGCTTCGTTAAGTAGACTTCCTGCTCAGTTACTAGTAATAAAAAAAAATGTTACAACAATCAAAAATGTGAAAGATCTATAGCAAGTTTTAGGAATGTGAAATGTTTAAGCTTAGTTAAATAATGTAACTTTAATTTACTTGTTATTTACGAATGCATAACTTAAGTAGGTTGGGAGGTATCGATCGGCTACATTGTAGTGTATACGTTGTGGCATTAACAGGTTATGACGTCACCGGCAGCTGTGCACGAGATATGAGCACTGGAAGGGCAGCGTACCCCCGTAAAGTCCTCATTCCACGCGCACTGTCAAGGGCGGAGCTCACGGCGTAATTGATATTAAATCGACGTTTTTCCTTATCGATATCTAAAAAGCGAATCGAAAAACAACCGAAATGTGATTATTAAAGAGACGCATGCATCTTGTTTATGTTTTATTTCCGGGTCGAAAGAGGATCACTTGAAATTATGTAATGTTTTATTTGGGAAACAGTGACATTACCCACCTCTGTATAATGATGCTATCTCAAATAGTTACCAAGAGTACTGTTCTCAATCTATTTATATCTTTAATATATATATATATATATATACATATTGTTATTTGCCGACATTCTTACTGGTGGTAGGTCTGTTGCCGGAAACTGTCTAGGTACCATCGCAACTCCTATTTCTACCCCCAAGCAATAGTGTGCAAACATTACTGTATTTTGGTTTGAAGGGTGCTGTAGCTAGTGAAGTTACTGGGGTAACGAGACAACATGTTAACGGTCTGAAGGTGATGAGCGCAATATGGTGCAGTGAATTCTAACTAGCGCTACGTTGTTATGGAGAGGCTTATCATCAGGTGAACGAATTACTAGTTTCGTCGCTTTGTGTTTACTTTGATAGACGAAGTGTCTTGTATTTTTACTTATATTTTCTACTTGCTGTTCCCTATCCGCGTATGCTGGTCCTAATATAGAATTAGACTTGAAATTTATTTGAAAAATTCCTTGCAAACAATCGCCACCACAAACAACTTTTTATAGCAATCCTTACTATGGCAACCGCTTATATAATAGTGAATGAAAATGTTCATAGAAGTTAATTAGAAATAAAATGACGAAAGATCTAGAAAATTCAAAAAATAAATATCCTACAATCATCTACAGATCATTCCGCGTCGAATGTTCATGTTCCCGTGTCGATACGTTCACTAGTTTTCACGTGATTAGCGACCAAACAAAACCCATTATCATTATATATGTGAGGATAGATTCCTAAGTTACGTCCTTTTCCCATCTTTTCTCTTTTTTACATATTCTTATATGTATTGAGAGGGTTTATTATTGACTTTTTTTTTGATTAATTGCCGCGTGCCGACCGTGGTGGATACCGTTACCCGTACAGGTGTCATCACACCGCGCTTCGCTCTACACCCGTAGCGGTACCAAGCGTGAAATAAGCCTCGCCCGTACGTACTCCGAACCTGTTTATATACATGCAATCTACTGCTATGCAAATCAAGCAGCTGTTCCATTGCTATGATGAATAAACATATAGATATTGTATGATGGTTCCGATGCCATGTCACAAGGTGTTCCCGATAACAATTTTGATGTAGACCTTCCCAAACAGATGCGGTGGAACTAGTGTTTAATTAACATACATTGCCGATGCGGCTGTTAGTTTCAATGATAATGATAATAAATAATACTCTAAATGTTCTTACATTTGACACTTGAGTACATGAAGAAGAGATTTAAGGTTACTTATTCAGGTAGGCTGGTATTCTTGAAACATTGCGGCTTTCTCACAAAGATCTTCGTTGAAGTCAATCGGATCGAACTTGCTTGTTCGAGACATAGCGCATACCAATTTACAAACTGGTCCTGAACTTTAATAAAGCTGTTATTTTTACTTAATTATATCCCTATATAAAAATATATCTAGGTATCTTTACGTCAGTAGTTTGGATAGATAGAGGAGGTGAGGATGATCACATAACGATTCCTGGAGACCATCGACATAGATATCATTACAACGCCTAAATCTGACAGCAAATATAGTGAGCAAATATTGACTGTTGAGGAAATCTTATCTTCCTTATCGACGTGTATAATGCAGTGTAAATATTCTAACTAATATATTGATCACGCTCAGATGATTGTTTATGCGGCCTAAGATTTTTTTTTTCGTATAGCGACTATAAATAATACAGTAGCTAAAGGCGATGAAGCTTGGGATCGGAGAACTTCCGTTGGTAACAACCTATCTAGGCGGTGTTTATCTACTGATTAAGATTGATGACACGGTAGCATATCCTGCCGGACATGCAGTACCTCCCACTTGTAAAGCGACCGTATTCACATCAGTGAATTATAAACATTTATATACTTTATGAAGAGAATAGATAAATTCAAGAGTAAATACTTCAGTGGCGCAGAAACAAAGCTTTTGCCTGATAGTGTGGTGATGCTTTTCTCAAAGCCGATAGACTTGTTACACTCTTATTCTAAATCCATCTCCATAATAGGGTTGTTCACTTTCGGCTGTCATTAGACGAGAGTGAAGCTAAATATTCTAGGTCTGCTACATCATCTAAAGCTTCATCATCGTCTCTGGTTTTACTGTCAATTAACAGCATTGAGAATAAATATCTGAAAGAGCGTAGATTATGTACTAAATATTATTATACTTCAGCATAGCCAATTTACGTCTTCACTGTTGGGGAACAGGCCTACCCTCAATGTGAGGGCGATTTGGCCATAGTCACCATGCGGGCCTAATGCGGATTGGTGACTTCACACACCTTAGAATAAATTCTAATTCATGTGCAGGTTTCCTCGCGATGTTCTCCTTCACAGTTTGTATTTCGCTATTGTTACTAAAATTCACAAATATACATAACTTAAATATTAAAGTCATAGTTACAAGCCAAGATTCGAACCTGCGACCTTCGGAATGAAAGCCGCACGCTCTAACTATTGGACCAGCGAGCTACTATACATATACTTAACTTCATGTTATTCACGAGTATAGGCGTTTACTTAAGAAGACAGCATCATTAATCTTTAGTAATTAAATACAGGTATTATTTAAGTACTAAAGATTAATGATGCTTATGGTATTTCATGTGGTAAAAACACAATTATGTTATCTGTATATTCTTCTTCTTAAAGTCCCTCTCCAACTAGTGAAGGTTGGAGATCAGAGTGGTACGGTCCTTCCTGTCACTGGTTCGCCGGAACAATTCAAACGCCACAGATATTCCTCAACCATGACTTTTTCCTTCTACCCACCTTTCGTTTTCCATAAACTTATTATATCATATGTGTATATTAACACATTATTATGTACAAACAGAATAATTTTTTATATGACATTGAAAGAATATTAAAAACGAACACACCACCCCAATCTCTGAGACAGAAGTAAGCTTGATTTAAAAATACGAAAGGGTTAACGTATTTTTTGGTATAAAGGAGTTTTTGTTGACGAAGGTGGGATTTAGAAACTAGGAGGCAGATGTGGGGATGGGTAAATCTTTCTAACAATTAATAACGCCGCTGAATACTTAGACGTATTTTTAAAGGACCGTTCGCCTACCGGTCTTCCTTTGTGAGCTCCCTTTGTATAACTACGATTAAATCCTTACGGAACAATTACGTACGATGCGTTATAAAGTTTACTTTTCGCTAACTCATGCAGTTATTTATATCTTCAAAAGGAATCAGGATGTGTGCGAGATGAGATAGACTGTTAATGGAACCAAAGATACAGGATAAATTTTGTCATTAGTCTTCTTATTGTTTGATTGTGAGGAGCAAGTTCGTATTTATGGTAGTTTTCTAGTTATTAGCATCAAACCCTTGCAGAGGCACAGCGACAGATACCTACTAACTAGATAAGCAATCTAGTTATTATCCTGTTCTATATTGTTGTTTCACAACCTTTGGGATCATTCTCACTTAACATCACATGGGATCGTGGTTAAGTCTTAAACGATTGCTGAAGTAGCATATATCCTAACCGTTGGTAACAAATCTATGTCAATTGGCTCCTTATGGTAACTTCAATATATTACTTAATCTAATTGTAATGTTTAGTATATTTTAAACTTAACTGCATTGGACCAGCGTGGTGGAAAACGGCCCAAAGTCCCTCACAAGAACGCTTGTAAATATCAGCCCTTAGTACCAGAGGCTGTCGACTGAGGAGTCGTTGGATGAGGACAGCGTAGGACCGATGTGAGATCTTTGGAGGAGTCCTATGTCCAGCCGTGGATGTCTTTCAGTTGGTGATGAAACCTAACTATATCGTCTTAAACGGTTTATATTTTGTGGCTAATTAAATCACAGTATTATTTAACTGAGTACAGTATTACTTTACAAATGCAAGAGCACAGCTTGTCCTACTAAAGCTTTAAAGTAATATTAATCAATAATAAAAAAAGGATGTCTAGATTCAATGAATCGGTTAAAAAGGTCAAGGAATTAAAACAATATTACAACTCTTCATTATGTGTGTGTATATATCATAGGTTCTGTTCGAGCACGCCGCTGGTACGTTGGCGGTGGTGTCCTGGTTTTTGCGTGTGGGGAACGCATTGTTATGAGAGAGACTTATCGTTTATCACTTGAACTCACCATGTTAATTGTCCACTGTTGTAGAAACCAGTTAATGCGATTTGCTTTACCGTATCAGGACTCGATTCCCACAAAGATTTTTATATTGTGGCTTTTTGCTTCCATTTAAGTTACACTCCGAGGAGCTTCAATGTTTTTAACATCGATTTTTATCTGTCTTGCTTTTAGCTGTTCCCTATATAACCTTGAGGATTTGGTTCAATTCCATGGCTTATGTGTATGTATGGTGGTTATAACTTGCTTGGATTCTTAGCATTGTTGTTTTAATTGTCGTCATATGATAGCTGGAGCTATAATCTTTACCAAGTCTGAAATTAAAGATTGTTTAAATGATGATACAAGTTTTTTAGCATACAAAGCAAAATAAAAGGATTTTTTTAGTCTATAATTTTTCTGGAGCTTTAGACCTTTCATAACTGTACCATAAAAAGTTGAGTTAAAGCTGTCTTTTTATAGCTTCAAAGTTTCAAGTATAATATTCCCATACGTTTGATTATTAGATTAATTTAATACTGCTTGAAGAACGTTCGGCAGGTTTTCGTAAGATGTTTCTAGATTTGCTGAAATGTTTCAGTTTGAGCTAAGTTGGTTGAGAAATATCTCAAGACTACAGCTATATCTAAAGTTAAATAAAGATTTTCCGTACTCCATTCATTATTTATAAATAGTTATCCAGTTAGATGTCCGTCCAGACTTACTCAATAAAATTTTCCTTACTCAATAAATATTTAGATTTATTCAGAATACTCTCCGGTATCTATTTTAGTATCTAAAATCAACTTTTAAAGTGTTTATTTCTATTTATATAATACTTCGGTTAGTGTTATTAATCTAAATATATCCGGATATAGTTTAAACAATGTAAACCTTTAGGAGCTATTTCCTGCACCATTCGCAGTTGTGTAGATGTTTTTGATTCTTACTTTATATTAAAATAGACAAATCTATTTTAGTTGCGATGTTAATACGGCCATTTACCTCTTGACTTTTGTCTCAAGTTCCAGTTCCTCTGGTGCAGATGTTTTAATAAGGAAAATCTTCATATTTAATTTATAACCGAGATTCATTTTATGGAGCCGTTAACGTGTGGCATGTGCACGTGAATATCCGCTTGTCTGTCTGTTTTATCTGTATATATGTTAAATGTACCGTCTCTACACTTCCTTCATCTACATGACGATGTAAGAAATTATGTTTAAGTATTGTTATCAATCTGTTTAAACTATCAGCTACATTGTAGTGTAATTTATAAGAATCGTTATTGATAATAACGAGCTATACTTATTCTCTTAACAAATCCATATGAAATTAATTTTTATATGTATCTTACTTTAAACTATAAAATATTCATGTAGAGAATAAATCTTCATTCAAAACTTATCGCATCATGTTTGGCTATATATATATATATATATATATTAGCGGGACCGGAGAGTAATGTCGTTTTCTTACGCTAAATACAAACACATACATTTTTAACGAGTCTTTATTTTTAATCAATGATGTATTCCCCATCATTGTCAATAACCTTTTGCCATCTAGTGAGTAAATTTTCAATCCCTGATCGATAAAAATTAATTGGTTTTTCGGCAAAATATCTAGAGATGGCATTTTGGATATCATCCAAATTTGCAAATGTTTTGCCACTTAAAAAGTGTTGCAGCGCTCGGAATAAGTGGAAATCCGATGGTGCAACATCGGGCGAATATGGTGGATGAGGCAGCACCTCCCACCCCAATTCATTAATTTTTTCTAGAGTTCGCCTTGCGCAGTGCGGTCTTGCATTGTCATGTTGGAGAATGACGCCTTTTCGGTTGACAATCGCTGGCCACTTTTCAATTAAAGATTGATTGACTCGCTGCAATTGTTCGCTGTAGAGGTCTGCAGTAACAGTTTCTCCAGGTTTCAGTAATTCAAAATGAACAATGCCGCGAATACTCCACCAAACACACAAAAGCGCTTTTTTGGGGTGTAAACCTGGCTTAGCAGTACTCCGAGGGATTTCATTTGGAGAGAGCCACTGCCTTTTGCGTTTTGGGTTATCATACAGGACCCATTTCTCATCTCCTGTGATCAAGCGATCAAAAAACGCTTCTGTGTTGTGTCGTTGAAGCAATAAGTTGCATGTGATTGATCGGTTAGCCTTATTCTGTTCGGACAGATTATGCGGGACCCAAACACCTGCTCTGCTTACTTTTCCAATCTGCTTCAAATGTTCTTGGATGGTCGACCAAGGTTTGTTGAGACTGTTTGACAATTCCTCGATCGTCTGACACGGATTTGCTTCCACTTCCGCCCTTAACACGTCGATGTCTAACGCTGATGGTCTTCCTGATCGATACGAGTCGGAAAGATCAAAATTACCCGATTTGAACTTGGAAAACCACCTTTGGCATTTACGAATGTCCAGTGCATTTGGATAAACATCGCAAATGTTTTTGGTAGCAACTGTTGCGTTATTTCCCTTGCGAAACTCAAAGAGCATGCAATGCCGGATGTGTACCTCTTCTGGTATTTGGCTGGCCATTTTACCCAAAATTACAAAAAAAAATTGTAATTCAATTGTCTATAAGTAAAGAAATCACTATAACCTCACAATGTCTTTGGTACGCCTCTGAACAAAACAATGAGCTGACAAATGACAATCAAGTATTGGCATGCGCAGAAACGACATTACTTTCCGGTCCCCCTATATTTCTTATGTAGTATAGTATTTCTATTACTCGCTTTTACCCCCCTTTCCCCGTTTTCTAGTCGTAATACAAAATTAGAGCTGAAATTGTTCTGAAATATTCCTTGAGTGCTCGCAAGTCGCAAATGACTTTCTATAGCAACCGTTACCATAGCAACCGCATAATAATACGAAATAAAAATTCAATAAATAAATAGCCTATAACTATTTCCAAATCATTCCGAGTCAACTTCTCATGATCCTATATCGATACGTTCACTAGTTTTCGCGTGATTGGCGGATAAACAAAACCCATTTCCATTTTTTATATATATATATAAGTACCGGTAGATGTAGTGTTAGGAGGTCTCCCACAAGGTAATCAGGATGGACCGACGATCTGATGAGAATCCTAGGAATCCACTGGATATGAGCAACGCGGGACTGATCGATGTGGAGACCTTTGGGGAAGACCTATCCAGCAGTGGGCGTCTATAGCCTGATGACGATGATAGTGATATGTTATCACCATCGTGATATATATATATATACATAGATTTATTTTGGATAATGGTTGAATTTTTTCTAATCGCTTGGCTAGCTACCATCTTCATATTGTGAATTTAGTGTGAGCAAACCATTTTATGTGACCTGAAATTGAGGTCAAATGTTAGCTTATTTTTATACCGGTGGTAAATTTCTATGCACTAGGTATCACGAGCTCCTATCTCCGCGGTCAAATAATAGTGAGCATACATCACTTTGTTCCGATTTGAAAGGCTTTGTAGGTAGTAATCACTGAAGTCATGGCACTTGAAATCTCTGTCTCAAAGCTACGAGCGCAATGTGGTGCAGTGTATACCATCTTAATTGGCCCCATATTGTTATAGAGAGGCGTAACATCAGATGAAAGTTGCACCTGTTTCGTAGTAGAATAAAAAATATTTGAGAATATATTGCGCTGGAGTAGGTTTCTGTTGCTGTAAACTATCTAGATAGGTACCACCGCAGCGCCTATTTCTACAGTCAACTAGTAGTGTAAAAACATTACCGTGTTCCAGTTTGAAAGGTGCTGTAGCTAGTGTAATTACTGGGGTAATGTGACCTATGAGGCGACGAGCAGAATGTTATCAATCTAACCTGCGCCACGTAATGAACAGGCGTATTACTTACCATCAGGTGAATGTCTCACCCGTTTCTAGAATATTTTTTTTTTTTTTTAATTTTGTATTTATGTTTGTATATAAATAAAGACAGCAGAAGTTAGACGATGTATAAGTGAACACGTTGCAAGAAACTTCTGGGCCCTAAACTCATTAACGTCAGGAGTCACCTGCCTTTCGCATCAACCCAATTTTTTCCACGGGCAAGGTGCTCCGTAGTATTCGGATTCCGGCCATTAGATTCCGACTATCGTATCCGTTGATTTATATCCGAGATATAACGGTCATTGGAAACTTGTTCGCTTTAGTGAAGATAACAAAACTAATAGTCGACTGTTTAAAACGACTATTAAACTTTCAAATTAATCGTCGCTGGTGCCATCTTGTGGTGTTTTCACCTTACATCACCTTTGTCTCCTCATGCGAGGTATTATAAAAGAAAGTGTGTCAATTTGTACTTGGTGGAACGTTGTCAATCCGTCTGCCCGTTGAAGTCAGTCAAGGTTCAAATTTAGACTGAATTCAAAATTTTACTGCTGGTAGGTCTCTGTAGTCGGAGACAGCCTAGATAGATACCACCGCACCATAGGTATAATGTTTGGCGGCGGAGCCTAAGTCCAGATCTGGCGCAAGGACGCCAGTAGTTTTCTCTCTTGACTCCCGTGGCCTTAGAATGGTGGTTTTGTGGTGGGATCCGTTGCTTGGGTGACAATAAGAGGCAGAGGAAGAGGCGCTGTATGTTCCGGCGCGCTTTTATAGATGTAGAAAGGAGTCTCTCTCCCCGAGATGGTGCAGCCGGCGCTAGCAGGATGGCGGTGTGCGAAAGTGGTCCTGTGGTCCTGCTGTAATACGACGAAGGTGGAACATGGTGGGGGTTCTAATCGGCGTAAGTCCGACGTAACCTATCTTTGCCCCTGCAACGGCAGGTATGCGAAAGCATTTCCCCACGTAAAAAAGAAGGAACCATCACAGTTGTTACACCCGCCAAACATTAGTATCCAAACATTACCATATTCAGATTTGCAAGTAGCTGTAGATAGTGAAATTACTGAGGTAACTAGATTAAACATCTAATGTTTCAAAGCGACGAGCGCTTTTTGGTCTGTATATTTCCTAACTATCATCACTTTGTTATGAGCAAGCGTATCAATTACCATCAGATCCTGATCCTCTCATCGCTTCGTCTTATATAGAAGAAAGTTAAGCGAACAATTCTTATAATGATTTTTTTGATATCGTCTTTACATTCGCCTACAGTTGAGTACAAGTTATTTTTTAAGTTATATCAGGTTAGACATCCCAAGTCTGTGATGAGTTCAATGACTACGTGAATTTGTTTAAAACTTGATCGTATACACTTGATTGTGAAATTGTAATAATAAATAAATATTATTCTACACTAAACTGGATTGGTGAGAGACAAACAGTTTTTTTTATCCTCGCAGATCATCAATATGTTTTATGAGAACTCCGACAGGAGAATAAGTTTACTGGTGGCAGGTCTCTGTTGCGAATCACCGCAGCGTCTATTTCCGCTGACTGTGTGTATATAAAAAAAAGTATGTATCTGAAATTTTCTTTCGTATAGCGGAAAAGATTATATTTTCATCCGCAGCGTTACTCAGCGACTATCAAAACTATGTCAACACGAATACTATTTACTTACCCTAAATGTGCGAAATGACCTAGACATACCCTCAAGGTCTCGTAACTCGAATGTTGGCATACAATTTTATAAATATAATTTTTTTTTTATACAAGTAGGCGACGAGACGACGGAGATTGTACGTGATAGTAAGCCAAACACCTGCCTATAACAACGTGGGGCTGGGTAGAATTATATAATCTGTACCACATTGCGCTCGTCGCCTGCGACTTAAGATGTTCACTATCATTACCCTAGTACACTAGCTCCACCGCTCTTCAGAAATAAGGGCTGCGATGGTACCTACCTAGACAGCTTCCGGCAACAGAGACCTGCCACCAGCCATTACCTGTTAATAGAAAATCTAATCGCCGTTGTGTGCATGTAAACAATATGTGTCTATTGACTTTAATCGATTTTTCCTTAAGTATTATTTTCCCCCTTAGTAGGTTCCGGTGGGGATAACTGCTTACTCATGAGCGTCTTCTTTTAACGCGTCTCATGTTCTCTTCTTTCTTCTCAGTTCTTGTACGTTGCTAGTTGCTAATTGAGTCATTTGCTTCGGCTGCAGTCCTTACCACTCCCAGACAGTAATCCAGAAAGATTCTTCCTTTGGTGTCGTCCTGCATGATCTTTTTGTTCTCCTGTAACCAACTGATCCATTCTGTGTTCACATTCGATTATACATAAAAAGTAACCTTAACATAGTATAGATATCTCTTGTTTTTTATGAGATATAACATATATTACCGAAACTATAAATATTTTATTCAGTAATATTTCTCCTCCTATCTCTATAGGACATCTATCAAGTGTTGCTTGTTTAATCTGTGGGAAAAATCATAATACTTTTTCAAATATAACTAAAATTTCTATATTATTGTACATCTTTTTCGAACCAGTTATCGTCTTAAAAAAATTGCTGTAAGAACATTAAAAGCTAATCTATTATAGAGCTTTTAAAATACGTTAAAAAAGCTATGTATGTATGTATTTATGTTGTATTGTTGTTCTCTTTAAACATTGTACCTTTTCAAGCTTTTAACGTAAGTTTTGGAATGTAATGTATGTATTTATTTAGTTTTTTTTAATACAATTATGTGACGAGAGAAGCGGAACGTTCACCTGATAGTTAGTGATACGCCCGTCCATAAGAAAGTGGCTTTAATTGGGATGAAATACCGCATTATATTGCGCTCGTCGCCTGAGATATAAGCTGTTGAGTTTCGTTACTCCAGTAATTACACTAGCTACAGCGCACTTCATACTGGAATACGGTAACGTTTGGCGGCTGAAATAGGCGTTGTGGTGGTGTCAGACTGTCTCCGTCAGCAGAGACCTACCACCAGTAACGACCAATGTAAATATATATAAATTTGTCTTGAATATTCAACTTTATCTATCCTTGAATGTGTTTGAATGATAATTTATAGATAAAGATTAAATGTTGTTTGTGTGTGAACTAATACCTACATATATATCACGCCTCGTTCCGAATGGGGTAGGCAGAGACCACCTCTCCCCACTTGCTAAGATCCTGGCACACCTCTCTCGCTTCCTCCACTTTCATGAGCGCCTTCATGTTCGTCGGTTGCGAGTACTCTTAACCCGGCCTTTCTTTAGGGCATCTTCGATTTGATTAGAATATGTCCGCCGAGGTCGACCTGCACCTATTTGTCCAATCATTCTTACCTTGTATACCTCTTTCGTTAATCTTCTTTCATTCATTCTTTCATTAGTTTAAAATTCTGTTGAAGGAATGAACTAATAACCTAGCTAATATCAATAGTGTCCAAATACTATTAAAAAATTCTCGATCTACTTTGTTATCACGGTACATCTTTTCATTACCAGTAACAAAGTATTATATTTTATGATGTTCTTAAATAAACAATAAATATGTAGAGAATGAAAGTAGGTTTTGTTTACAAACAAAGCGCAATGTTAGTAGAGTCGAATCAAAGAGTAATGGGTCAATTAGTTGCTAAGTACTCTTTATTGTTCTAATAACTGTTTAACTTTAAATTGAAAGTGACTTTAATGGATCGATTTTTTAAATATCAAATTAATTGAACTAGTTTTTACATCAACTTCAATTGTCTAAGTTACAATTTTAGTAAACTAACGCATGAGGGTATTTTTAATGAAAGAAACTGTTTGAGGTTTTCTAGGGAAAGAGAGTAAATAAACAGAATTAAATATCTTATTGTTTTGAAACACTGATCCTATTAAAATAAGCTTAAAAGCATTACTGAATTTTCTTAACTTTTAATAAAAAAAAAAAAAAAATTAGGTAGTGTACATTTTAATTTATCAGGCTTTTAGGTCTAACCTAAAAACCATTTATACTACAACAAATCTATATTTTCTGCTTTTATTACGACTAAAAATGAATATACATCAATTCTAAAATTTGCGGGTCATCATCATCAGCTGAAAGACGTCCACTGCTGGACATAAGCCTATCCCAAAAATTCCCACATTGATCGGATTGAGACTCATAAGCAGATTTAGGACATTTCACACCACCCTAGCCCAATGCGGGTTGGTGGAAGTCAGAGCCTCGTTTGTTGACTAGGAGGGTGCACCATGAGCAGGTGAGCTTGACTTGGATTGTGAGTTGTTGTGTGAGAACCCTTAAACAAATTATTAATATTATTAAACTAAATTGTAACCCGGATCTCGATTGCATATCGAATTTCCCGCCGAAAGATCAAATGTCAAACGTAAGATTCCCGCGTCGCAAATATTAGTTAATTAATACTACACTCAATTTAATACCTTTGTTTAATGTCATTAAAAAATATTCTCTATTGTTATTTTCAACAAAGGGTTTCGTTTTACTTTAGCTGCGGTCGCGTGGCCGAAATGTTTGTTTGTAAAGAGTTAGTGTTTCGCGGCGCGTACTTGTCGAGGCAATATGGCGGCGGAGGCAGGTGATCATCGGGGCAGCTGCGTTCAGCCAAGGTTAGGTACCCCTCCCCTCGCACGGACCCCAGAGCATCATTCGATAGTGTTGTGCCCACAGTGTTTGTTTTTTTATTTAATTGTTAAAATAGGTATCATATTCTATCGTAAAATTTAATAAAATTGCAACGTAATGAATCGTTCGATGCAAAGTTTTTTAAGTTCATAGCTGTGTAATCATTTGCATTTTTATGCTTGTCAGTCTTTAAAAAAATAATAGTATATACGTTCGTTTAGATTATAGAGAAAAAACTAATATAATATACATGTGTACTTGTATAACTAATACACAAAAAAGTCAAATTGTTGACATTTTTAATGTAACGTATGTTTTGTTATTGGTAATACCTCCATTTTTTAAATATTAATAAATTGATTTGTTTTTGGTTTTAATTGGCGGGAAAATCACTACTATTTTTAATATAAGATATTTTTTTTTAATATGTTAACAGTTGTTAGAATTATTTTGCGTTTAATGGTAAAAAAAAACAAGTTTCTACCATCCCTATTGTCAAAGTGCACGTGGTCAGTGCGCACGCGCCGTCAGCGCCCCTACCAGAGATAATGTCTCAAAGACACCATAACTCGAACCCCAATGCTATGGGGAACTGGTATTAGAAAAGAAAAACTAGTTTTAACACAGGATTGGTACAAACCAGTTTATATTTTTGCAAATTTACTTACTGCTAATACTATTTTATGATCCTCTTTCATTACTATGTTTTTTTTTTTCAAACAATAGTAACGATACAAGTAAGACGTTGAGAAAAGATGAAGTGTCATCTGTGCGGTACATAAAGCTTATGATTTTCACAGCATCAAATTTTCCTCGATTCCTTTAAGGTGTCAGAAAGTAAACTAAATAATAGGAATCACATCACCACAGATCTATTTGGATGTATTTACTATTGTTTGAGGACAGAAAATATCGATGGAGTAGTACCCACCGAGGAGGTCCCTTAAAACTCTATCTTTCATGATTACCATTGCTACATTAAACAGGGTTGGTAAGAGGCCCATAGCTTTTTTTCTCGTAGATCATTAATGTGTTTTATGATAACTTCGATATAAAACTTTGTCTCTGTTGATGAGGATACTCCAATTCTGGAGATAATACCTGTCATCTCTACTTTTGGCATGTTAGTCACAGGAAATGCTTATGCTCTTCCGGATTTGTTCCCTCTTAGTCTCTTTTAAAACTACGCAGTCAATAGTGGTGATATTCCAATCAGTTTTGTAGGATTTCTTTCATGCTTATTGGATGTTTAAGTCTACTTACAATCTTATAAGCAAGTGTAATACCGCTTTAAAAAATATTTTATAATCAATTCGTCGATAAACTGATACTATTATCCAGGTATTATATTCGATCTGTATTTCACTTAATAGTGATGGTACTTAGTACTACAAAGACCTAAATTGAATTTGTTATTTATACCGCTAGATGTCGCTGATTGTTGGTAACTATAGTACGAGAATATGAGGTTTCTTTATATGATATTTAGCAAGATCCTGGTCTAATGAAATGCGTTTGTTTATAACAACAATTGTCGTTGCTTTTAGGGGTCAGATGTAAAGATTCAACCCTAATAATTTTTGTCTATACCGCCCTTCAAACCTTCACACGATAATGATTTCATACTGAGTAGAAGAAGATAAAGTTGCTGCGACAGTACTGTACTTTGCTAGTCATAGGAGAACTGGTAATTGCAAACTTTTATCAGAGAGGCTGGAGTCTAAACCAAGTTGCACTCTGCTGTGGAACCAAACAATTCAAGATTAAGTTAAAATATGTAATTGTAACTGATCACGACTCAGCAGTTTCGGTAATTTGTAAATCGGAGGACAGCAGGGTTAACAGAATGAGATCGCTACATTCCCACGGTTTTAACGGTAAACGTCGTGAGGGATTCTGCATGCAGTGCCCTCCTCTGGGACTTAAGCACCTGTGCACTATTCGTACATTTGAGCGTTTTGAGCTTTATTGACAGTTGACATTTGAATGAAATAATATGCAATAGTATTATTATATAAGAACTCTGACTCTCACGTGATATTAGGTAACATTGACTGAAGACTGGTAAGTTCAGTCTACAAAGGTAATCAGGCTATATTTTAGGTTGCTATATATATATATATGCAATACTATTATGGCTGATATAACTATCATTTAGTTACAGTTATGATTTTAATTGATTATTTTATATATGAATCTGAACTTTTCTTAGTTTCATTACGTTAAAGGTACGCAAATTTTTTTTACTAAAAGCTAAAATATTTGTAAAATTACACCAAATTGCGATAGACTACTTAAAAGAAGAATCAAGTTATCATTAACAAAAAGCCTTTTAAAGGTCGTGTGACATAATGCTATGGAGAGAAGTGTAATAAGTGTTTGGAATAGAGTCAGATTTGAAGAAGTTGGAAAGTATCACAAAATTAAAAAAAACGTATAATTGGTTTATAAACCGTTGAAATGGAGGTGGACAAGGCACATAGTCGTATCTGCAAAGACCTAGAATTAATAGATGAAAGTTTTTACGGAACGGTACCAAAGAGATAGTTAAAGGAGCAGAGTAGACAGTATGAAAGAAGTTACTGATTCAGAATGGATTCGGAGAGAGAGAGAGAAGTTTAGAAATATTTAAAGGAGGCTTTTGTTGAAAGATTGCAGATAAAACATTAAGATCTTAAACATAAACATTTAGATATTAGTTTCATTGGCTGCATATATATAATACTAAATAAATATCATTGAAAAGTCACGACGGTCACGAAAGTCAGACGTCTGCTCCATAGAAAACGACTTATATAGAGTAAAGGAAAATATGTTGGTATGTATGTCTGTATGTTTAGTATTAAAAAGCAATGATTGTTGGTGCCACAGTAAGTTAATGTTTAGTCCCTTGCCCCGGGGACTGTCTCGGACGGCGACTTCGGGCTCCTTGGAGCGTGCATCAAACGAGGCGCCGCGCGTGACCGCTCCTACTTACGAGTGAAGCGGTCCTTTAGTTAAACTAAAATCTTACCTACAAGTAAGCACTTAAAAATTAATTCTATAGTAAATTAAGTGCATTGTGCAGCAAAGAATTAAGAAAAAAATTTAATGTTCTGTAAATTTTATTAAATCTCTCCCTTGTTTTATTTATAATGTAACATATATCTTCCTTCCTTCCTCCTACCCTTTTCCTAACTATAAGAATTCGGTACTCTATGAACTTCTCTTCCATATTCCTTTATCAGCCGATATCTGAGTTCACACTCTTCTTACTCGTGTCATCTTTCACACAATCCATTCACACTTAACATATATCTGAAGTAATTAAATTAAACACTACCTCTATTCGTTGTTTTCTCGTGTCCTGAATGCTTGTAAGCACTTAGTCTAAGCTAAACGGCGACTTCCTACATCGCGTTCTGGCGGCTGCCTGCGTTAACAACGTGCCTTATGGGAACAGGGGAACCCCCTCCACCCGATACTCAGCTTCGCGCTTCTTCGACGAAGAAATGAATGAACTGGACTTTACTGCCCTCCATCGAACAGCACAATGAGACTAGTGTTATTTAACCACCGGCCAAAAGAATAGGTGTGGTGAAGTTTAAAATTTTAATCTTGTGTATATAAGAATGTTGTTATATTGTTATATGTTAATATAAAAATGTTGTTGTTATAAATGTGTAGGGTTATAAGGGTAGAAGGAAGACCGAAGAAAGTGTGGATGGATTGTGTGAAAGATGATATGTGTAAGACAGTGCGAAGTCAGATATGACGGTTGATAAAGGGATATGGAAGAGAAGTGCATACAGTGCCGACACCACATAACTGGGAAAAGGGCAGGAGAGAGAAAAAAATGGAGGGTCCAATCCAGAATATCCTCTTGGTCGTTAGTGGTCCGTCGTCCATAAAAGTACAGGTTTCTCTACTGCAGGTCACCGTCTAGGTAGATACCACTGCAGCTCCCATTTCTGCCGCCAAACAATACTGGGTTACTGTCGCAATATTGTTATGGGCAGGCGTATCACTTACCATCAGGTGAACGTTAAGCTCGTCTCGTCGCTTAATTATATAAAAAAAAATGTTTGCAAACTACAGTTTGGCAGAAATAGGGACTGATGTTGATACCTAGACAGTCTGTGGCAACAGAGTCCTACCAGTTAGTAAACTTGTATTGCATTTTTAATCTGTATTTAATTATTCATCATCAGCCAATAGAAGTCCATTGCTGGACATACATACATATATATCACGCCTCGTTCCCAGTGGGGTAGGCAGAGACCACCTCTCTCCACCTGCTACGATCCTGGCACACCTCTCTCGCTTCCTCCACTTTCATAAGCGTCTTCATGCACGCTCGTCTGTTGCGTGTGCTGGACACGTCTCCTACAAATGTTCCAACACCTATCAGGTAGGGATAATTTGAAAGGATTTGGGTTATTTACTACCATTTTGGCTCGACGCGTGTTGGTGGGAGCCAGAGCCCCGTTTGTTGGTTAGCAGGGTGCACCACGAGCATACGAAGTTGGCTTGGATCCCGTGAGTTGTTCTGCGGGAACTCTTACACCCTATTTAATTATTATTAACAAATAATAATGTTTTCAAACGATTGTACATTAGTCTCCATTTAATTCGATCACAAAACGTATAAAAAGATAGAACAATTAGATAATGCCGCTGTCTATGGAAACAAACTTTTGTCTGCGGAACACCTTTGTAGCCAACAAAAGCTGTTTTGACAGGCAGCTGTTGATTATTGATGTCTGCATTTGCCCTCAGTGATAAGATAATCTTTTCAGCCCCATGTGCTGATTGTTGCTATTGGACTTGGTGTAGTCTTTTTTTTTTATTTAATTATATTATCGTCGCTCCGACGTGTTGAAATTTGAACCGCGTTGTCAGACATTTTCGTTTGTATTGGATAACTAAAAATAGATCGATGTCAGATAAAACAAAATGATTTTAAATCCTATTCATATATATGAAGTAGCTGTTCCCCGGTCGCTTTGCTGGCCGTTATATAAAATTAGACTAGAAATTTGTCTGAAGTATTCCTTGAGAGAAACTGCAACCGGTAATGTCTCTCTATACCAACCGTATAAACAATACGATGTGAAAATGTTCATAAAAGTCAATTAGAAATAAAATGATGAAGGATATATGAAATTCAAAAAATAAATAACTTGCAACCATCTACAGATCATCCCGCATCGAATAGTCATGTTCCCATGTCGATACGTTCACTAGTTTTCACGTGATTGGCGAACAAAGAGAATCAATTTTCCTTACATATAGATTTCCACCTTTGTAGAGACTCATCACTATGTATCTGGAATCGTGAGTACGTTAAGAGCTAGGTCTTATAGTTTGGCAGGATTATTCCTTCCCCAAAAGAAGTTGCAGGGGTGTTACAGTCTGTTTCCATATTTCTTAAAACATTTAATGATACTTTTAGTCAAAAATATTACCGAAAACCCAGTTCATAACTTTGGAACTATGTAACAATTGTTTTCAAAACCTTTCAATCTATTCATTCAAACAGCATATGGCTTATATAAACTAAAGGTTAGGCATTGTTCACACATTCCTGGCAACTAAATGCCGTACTTAAGCACTGACATTTATTCACTTAATATACCCCGGATTTAACTTTAACAGCCATACGAGTGTAAAGCGATTATGTATAATAACAAGGCGTGTAAATAAGGAATGGATTGGAAGAGCAACTATCGAAAATTAATAGTTTCTCCTATGGTAGCTGGTGGTATACTGAGCTAAAGATCAAGTTGATTAAGCTAAGATATAAACAAACAAGACAAGAGAGGTGGCTCTGTTATACAATACCATTGTACATAATCTTATTCGATCTTTCCTTAATCGCGAAGCTACGAGAAGAGAGGAATGTTCACCTGATAAGTGATAAGCCTGCATATAAAAATGTGGCGTTAGTTAGGATGATATACATTGCATTGTATTGCGCTCGTCACCTGAGACATAAGATTACTCTTTGTCGGCAGAAATAGTTACTGCGATGGTTCATACCTAGCTGGTGGTCAATCACAGAGGCCTAACAGCAGTAGAAATACCTATTATATTAAACAAAATTTAATAACCATTTCTTCATTTCATCTCTGTTGCATGAGACCGGATAGGTACCTCAGCTCCTATTTCTGCCGCCAAACAATCATATGCAAATAATATGTTCCGCTTTGAAGGGCGCTGCAGCTAGTGTAATTGCTGGGGTAAAGAGACGCAGCAACATCTTAGTTCTCAATGCGAGAAGTACAATGTGAAACGTATAATATATTAACCAACGCGTCGTTATGGGCTGGCGTATCACTTACCATTAGGTGAACGGCTAACACGTCTCATCGCTTCATTGAATAAAAAAAAGGGTCAAGCTAAACGAAACCCTGGTTAAAATAAACATTAATAACAGTCTCAGAAATGATTTAAAACAAAATGGCCGACGCTCGTACAAAAAAAGAAATACACTGATGGTAGGTCTCTGTTTCCGGACTCCCTCTAGGTACGTACTATCGTAACGCCTATTTCTGCCGCCAAACAGTAGTGTGCATATATTACTGTGTTCCGATTTGAAGGGCGTTATAACTAGGGTAAATTCTGGGGTAAAGAGATTATCTTCTTAATGGTCTTATGACCCAGGTGATGAGCGCAATGTAGTGCAGTATAAATAATCTTAACTAGCGCCATGTTATTGTGGGCTGGTGTATCACTTACCATTAGAGCGGCCACGACGTCTAGTCGCTTCATCGAATAAAGACGAGCATCAAACTGAAAGAAACCCCGGTCAAAGTAAACATTAATAACAGTCTAAGGAATGATTTACAACAAGATGGCCGACGCCCGTACAAAAAACGGAATGCATCTGAAAATATCGCGAAGTTTCAGAGGCGCGTGCCTCGTACTGGGAAGGTGACGTCATACGGTGACGTCATGCAGCCAACACGGCGGGAATGCTGTTTGGTAAACACAACCAATGAACAATCGGGTATTCGGATGCGACAAACAATCTGTAAGTATGCGATGACGTTTGTCTGTACTATACAGAAAACAGCGTCATTGATGCGAAGGTAGATCATCAATGTTTATTGTTTTGAACATTTTGGATGCAGCCGCAATAGCTCTGGTAGCTTTCTGTTGGACCATCTAGCGCTACAGCTCCCTCCACCGACACAGCTTCTGTTTCTGTTGCCAAACAGTAGTGTTCAGACATTACTGTGTTCCTGTTTTAAGTGGCTATAAAATTATTACAGTTTCCAGACTTAACATGTTATGCAGCCTCCCCAACTTTTTTTAATAAACGAGTCGAGAGGCACGTTCATCTTATGATAAGTAATACACTTACCCATTTCCACGTGGTGCTATTAAAGTGATATTCTGCACCACATTGCGCTCGTCGTTTGAAACGTAAGATGTTGAATCTAGTTACATCAGTAATTACACTAACTACTACACCTTTTAACAGAGACCTGCCACCTGTAAATTAGCGTCAATTTCTCATGGGCATGAGCACTTACCATGGGGTTTCTCAGTAATTCTTTAGACCGGTTTCGGTATCCTACTGAACTTGAGTTTCCGGTGAAGGAAGTCATCGTCATAAAATCAACATGTTCGAGGAGGAAACTATCTTGGATATGTGATATCGACCAGCACTTCATCATCATGGTGGTTAAATGGTCTTGAATCTCTCTTTATGAGATAAGTTCAATATGAGATAAGTTTCGATGTTTTTTCTGAATGGCGACTAGTGTGTAGTATGCTGTGTACGGTTATCATTATACTATCAGATCAAAATCCAATGGATCGTTGAATTGTATTATATAAAAAGGTTTCCCAAAACTTAATCGAATTTACTATTAACCCTGAATATATACGTTTTAATATAATAGATATAGCAGATATGGCAATTACTTTATGATCGTTTAAAAACTAGGTTCCAAACAGCAGTATGAAGCTTGAGACTCAACAGCCAATTTATATATAAACATAAAAATATAGCCTGGTACTAATTACAGTATAATAAAATGAATCCTCAATAAAACTACTAATTTTAAATGCACGGACGGATAGTATTATTTTGACTGTTTACGAGTAAACAAACAATTTGTTGCTCAACAAATAATCAGTAATATACCGTGTGAATTCGAAAGACCATCGACCAAGTGATTGCTTCCAAATAACTTAAGCCACTCTTGAATATATAATTATTAAGGATGCATTAAGAGAAGATAAACAGTTCAGGGTTTATTATTTTAATCCTTGACGTCACAGAGTAGGCCAGCAAGACAATTAAAAATATTTATTACTTCATTAGTGTACTACAATTATAATGTTCATTGAAATTTGGGGATCGCGTTTGATGAAAGACATTGGTGAAGACCTAAATCCAGCGGTAGATTAATACAGAATGATCACCACAGAACGATCAGCTGCACGGCGAGTATCCATTCTTATGTTGTGGATATCCCCAGTTTGCGTTTTCCTGGTTCTTCATGAGAACAGCAACTGAATGTAACAAATTGCCGGCGTCGGTGTTCCTCTCCAAATATGATGTGATGATCTTCAGAAATAGATCGAATAAGCTGTTACTAGTTTAGTGCACTTTACCACCATCGACCATTTCACCAATTAACATCATGTGGGATCATGTTCAACGGCTAACCATGACGATTAAAAAAATATGAACATAGATGATGTTTATTGTATATATAACATAATTGAAAGAAACTTCCGATGATCGGTGATTTTAATCGAGATATTGTGTAGTATCCTATCTCTTCAGGGTGAAGCTTGAATTTTTCGACAAGTCCAAGTGTAGAGGAATGGTAATAACCTTCCGCTAGATCGGATGGGGTCCTAGAGCACATCCTCTGCAGGGAGTCAGCAGAGTTTTCTATCTTTTCTCCCATGGCCTCTGGGTGACAGAGGTCTCTCCCCGACATGGAGCTGCACGGTGCAGCCGTCGCTAACGGGGTCGCGGACGTGTGCGAAAGAATTCTGGTGGTCCCGCCGTAAATCAACGACAGTGGGACATCGTGGGGGTTTCAAGCGGTGGTTAAGTCCGATGTAACCTGTCTTTGTTCCTGCGAGGGTAGGTATGCGAAGACTTTTCCACAAGTAGAACAAAAAAAATGTTAAGTACCATCGCAGCTCTTATTACAGTGATGCAGTGTACGTCATCCTAACTAAAGCCATATTAGTATATACGTTCGTATCACTTAATGCTTTGTAAAAGAATCGCCAGTCTCGTCGCTTTATCGAATACAAAAACTAAAATCTAGAACTGTTTTTGTTCAATGGTCCTGCGATCAGTTTGCTACGCTGTGGCGGGTTTTTACTCTCAGCGCAGTCAACGAGAGAGTGACTTTGGCGAGTTTTAGGATAATTCACTTATTCAAATCGATTAGATGAAACGGGAGCGGAAATCTTAAAGTGGACGAATCCTAAACCGAAACACCTAAATGATAAAACCGCACTTTATTTATCATCCAGACACGAAGCATGCGGCTCCGTGAAAACGATCACAACAACGTCGGCCTCATCCTTGCATTAATTTAAATAATGTATATAATACTTAATATGGGATTAAAGATAATGTTAATGATATTAATAAAATCGCTAAGTGGCCTTGAGTTTTGCTCATTTATTTTTATAGTTAATGCATCCATACTGTCGGCGGGACAGTCGCCATTAGATGTTTCAATTTGAAGCAATCGTTAAGCAAACGAGCTCCCTCAGCATTCAACCTGGCACAGATTATAAGGTAGTGCTTAATTAGTTTTCGATGTGAAGCTGCAATAATAATTAAAATTTCTAAACCATGGATTATAAAAGGGGTATCGAAGTATAAATTATTTAATTTTTAATGGCACATATAACTTTTAACAAAGAAATTGAATTTTAATAGTTCTTTAGTCGTTGACAAACGTATACGAATATGTCTTTTCTTAGGAGTGTAAGGGCTCCCGCACAACAACTCACGGAACCCAAGCCAAGCTCACCTGCTCGTGGTGCATCCTGTTAATCAACAAACGGGCCTCTGTCTCGAATCAATCCGCATTGGGCCAGCCTGGTGGAAAATGGCCCAAATACCCCCACGAACAAACGAAACTAATGTCGGTCTCCTAGTGATAGGCGAAGTGGGCTACAGGATCGATCGATGTGGAGATCTTTAGGAGAGGCGTATCTCCAGCGGTGGGCATCTATCGGCTGATGATTATAGTCTGAAAAATGAGAAAAAATCATACTTAAAGATTGGAAAAATGCTAAAGTATAATTCCTGGTGAAACTTCAAATAAAGACTCGTCTTAGCTATTCAATATTGCAATGGTGGTGTTGTATGTAATCATTTGATTAGAATTCTTCTAATTTTTTAAGTGTCTTTCTTTTAGCATTGCTGAAGGATTGTCATCAGATTTGCAAATATTCAACCAGAGTATTGATTGTTTATTATTGTTTATATAATAATAGGACAATTGGATATATTCAACGCTATGATTTGTAATTTTTACTCATGGAGGTATGTTTGAAAATAAAAATGTCAATATATGAATGCAAAATAATATTAGATATGTTACAAACCTAGCACATACTAATATTTGTATGATATACATTACTACGTTCAGATCTAATTACTTTGAATGGCATTTTAATTTCTGGTGACATAAGCGACCTTATTTATCTTGACACAAAATTCATCGCCTTGTGCCTTGAGATTATCGTTAGTTTAATAATCTTACTACGTAACCTTTACAACTAGAACACAGTAATTCAGGTTAATACTCAACGATATATATTGGTGCTGCGGTGATACTAGCTGCATCAGTGGAAAACGTATGGACATAAGGACAATACGTTAATATATCCGGATCGTAACCGGCAGTATTTCATCAAAGTATGTGCTGCGCGACGTCCGCGGCGAATTTAAAATAGTTATTATAATAATGATATAGATAAAACACATTGTAATGTATCCTAATAAAGCTAGATTTATATACAATCTACATAAATTTATGGATATGTCGTGATAGGTTTAAATATCGCAAATAAAACATGTTAAAGGCACCATATACAAATACAGCATGTTACCAATATGTGTTGCCAAATAATTTTAAACTTTGTAACTATGGCGTTAAGTCACAAATTTCAAAGTATAGCTGCGATGTTGACACCTCTTCGTCAGGGTTTAACCGTTCAATTTCCTCCTATACTATAATCGCTGATTTGATCTTAGTTGTGCTAGACATTATCATCATCAGTCAATAGACGTCCATTGCTAGACAATACATCTAAAACATCTCTCAAAGATCTTCACATCGATCGGTCCTTCGCTGCTCACGTCCAGCTACTTCCTACGACCTTCAACAGATCGTCGGACAACCTAGTGGGGGGCCTGCTAACACTGCGGCTTCCGGTACGCGGTCGCCAGTCGAGGACCTTGCTGTCCCGTCGGCCGTCAATCCTCCAAGCGATGTGTCCTACCCATCGCCACTTGAGATCATCTTTGAATATTGATATATGTTAAGAAATTTAAATTTCTGTTAATTGGTTGTAAAAAGCATTAATTTAATCTACATTTTTTTCTTTCACGTCATTTCCGGTGATTAAAATAGACACTGGTGTTATATAGACTTTTTCTATAAAGGCCATGTAAAATGGACTTATGGTACATCTGTTTATGTTAACAGTCGAAAGATTATTCTAATTTTCCTGAGTTCAATGTAACTATTGGCTTAGTAATAATAAACTATGACTTCATAAGTATTATGAGAGTCTCGTAGCTGAATATTACAAGCCTATAGCGAGTTTTTTTTAAAAAAGTTTGGCCAAAAACAGTTGTTTATAAACTACTTTATAAGTTTGATAGTAAAGAGCGTCAGTAAGAAAAAAAGAGAGATAATTAAAGATACAGTTTTAGATTTCTTTAATCAATGCACTCTTTCCTCTGAAACAAAGCTTAGGTTTAATACAGTTTCTTATACTTAATTATATTGTTATAAATGACTCTAAGAATCTATGTTGATAATCGAAACGTTCGCAAGTCCACCGAGACCTGGCGCATAAGTGACCTTTAAAAATTGCATTTCAACATTACAATAAGTAAAATAAAGTAGGAAACGGAGATTGGGATAAGTATTAATTATTCCAATGTAACCTTTTAAAAGACCGCCATAGATTTGAACGAAAACTCATTGGTCATTATTAAAACTAAACTTATTAGATTAGATCATCATATAATTATAAGCTCTTGTGTCAGACTTTAATCTGTCACTGTGGTCTGTAATTATAGGTTTATGTTAGGAACAAACGGCACACTGAGCCAATAACACGCTGAGGTCACAAACCGACCGGCCGTCTTTATAACACTGATATAGATCTTAAAGTTTTTATTATTCAATTATGAAGTAAAAAAGGACATTAAATATATAGTAATGGTTATTGGTTGTTTGACCTATGTATAGATACTAGGATTTCAATACAAAATATTTGAGAACCAAATTTGTAGACTCCGAGGAACATTTTAGTATGAAAGGAAACAAATACTATGGCAGATGGAAAAGAATTAAATTAAAAGAGAAACAGAAGGGACGATAGGCAAACGAGTCTTTACCTACAGTTTGAAGAAAGCTCTTTAGGATAATGATGGATAAAGATTTGCTAACCATAAGCTTTCATTGTTGTAGTTATATCAAAAAACTTTCACGGACGACCATCAGCCGATAAACGTTTAGTCCTGGGCAATTCTCTTTCAAAGATATACTACATACATACTGATCTAATCTATAATGATCGCAATGATCGATTTCCATCATTAACAGTCATACCTGGATAATTCCTTCTCTTTTATACTACAATTTGCTAGCATCTAGTCAATATGAAATATTTTATCTTTTGATTTCTTGATGACTATTAAATATCTTTCAACTCTTTTACAATAGTTTCTATTGCTGGAGACTATCTAAATAGGTAACATCCCATCCCCTATTTATGCTGTTAAACAGTAGTGTACAAACATTACTGTGTTCCAGTTTGAAAAGCGTTGTATGTAGTGAAATTACTAAGTTAACGAGACTTAAGATTATATGTCTAAAGCGACGAGCACAGTATGGGGCTGGGTTGTTATGGGAAGGCGTATGTATCATTTGCTATCCGGTCGCAGTCACTTCCGTCTTGTCGAATAAAAAAAATCAGTAGATTGAAGACTATTGTTTAAATAATGTAAACCTTTTACGAGTGCTCGCAATAAAACAAAACGAGTAACAGAAACATGTAACGAAACAATGCCCGCATCTGTTCGTCCGGCATCGAACCAGCAACCCCATTTCGCCCCCTTCGCACCGGCCACCTGTCAGGAATCTGATTTTATTTTACTCGCAGAGATACAGACGGGGTATAATGTATTTTCATGTGCGAATAGTTAAATAATTTTACTACGTATAACAATGTACTCCATATTCTTACCAGTCGGATAAAGCTGCTCTATGGCATAGGTCTCTCTCAAAGCTCTTCACGCTGATTGGTAATCCGCTGGATGCATCCAACGGCTTCCCGCGATCTTCATCAGAATGTCGGTCCGCTTTATAACCTACCATCACTTCGTTTTCCGGTCTCCAGTCGTCGCGAGGACCTTGCTTCTCCATCGGCCGTCAGTCCTTCGATCGATATGTCCTACCCCTGTATATAAATATATATATTTAATATTTTTATATAGACATATATATGTATATCTATAAATTACCAGATCGTTAAAGGTTATCACGATACATATGCAAAATAGTTTCTATAATTTGTTAAAAGTCCATTAATATTTTGAATGTCATATATTTCGCTGTCACTCCAATAATCGTACCGATTACTATGCAACGGATCGTGAAGATTAATTATCCTAATTTAGTTTGAGATTTAAGTGTAAATTAATTATTGAATACTGATAATGAACTCGCTCGGATCATACAAAAATGCGGTGAGAAGAGCAGGATGTTCACCTGATGGTAAATTATTACTACACATCAAAACATCATAGCGTTAGTAAAATGATATATATATAGGTACTTTACTATACTGTGATCGTAGTGTTGATATGTATGTTGTTAAATAATAAATACCCCTGTAATTTAGAGAAATTACAACATCCTTCAAACCGGAATAATGTTTTCACTGTGTGTCCTAGGTCATTAACACTTCAAATCACATTGTGAAAAGGAAGTCATTGCCTCTGATGAGCGAAGACGAGTCTTCAAATCCTAGTGAAATTCTCTAGAAACTATAATAGCTGACGTAAAAAAAAAATATATAGTAAGAGTAAGTAAAAGTAAGGTAACTGTCATATTAGAGTAAGTTATAGTGATAAAACAAAATTGCAAGTGTAAAAGAAAAAAAAAATATAAGAAAAAAATGAACATGATTACATGAATTTCAGGTCTTTTTCAGGCTTTATAAGGAAGTATAAGGCGACAGTCTCCACTCGCCGGAAGTATGAGAGAAGGAAATGAAAGGGAGAACGATAAGAGAAATGAAGTGTTGAAGATGAACTGAGTATACAAGATGAGATGAATGTACGATGAGAATGTTGAAATTAGAAATTAAGTGACTAGATAGACACTAGAGAGAGAGAGAGAGAGAGAACTAGAGAGTAAATGAAATGTACCCAAATGGATCTGACCCAAAACAAGCAGAGGTAAAGTCTGCGTAGAATTCATTACTCTACGGTAGATTAACAATCTATCTATACTACTGTAAGAGGTACTTAGCCTGTAACACGTGGAAATAATATAAGAAAAGAGAGAGTAGAAATGATATAGCAATCATTTGCTATTATTATTCTTACATTCGTTTCACTGCTCACCATTTCGGAGGAAGACAGGAGTAATAAGGTTAATGGGTTCAAAGCCAAGTGTACAGTAGAGTACAGTAACTTTCGCACTATACGGAGTCATGGTCTTTTACTTCTTAAAATACCTATTTCACGGCTTTAATTATTAACTAAATTAAGAAAAGAAATAAGAATATATTGAATATATATATATATAATATTATATATACCAATATAGCATGTGGTAGACAATACTCCACTCAATTCAATCTTTAGGGGAGGCCTTTGTCCAGCAGTGGACGTCTTCCGGCTGATTGGATTGGATAGGAGACAATACTCACAGAAGTTTTCATTTGTCCGTTTTGCATAGGATTGGATTTATATAGATTTATTCTTATTCGAACACCATCAAAGAGGATCCTTTTATGAGTTTCCATGGTTGACCCTGAAGGGCGAAATTCCTGGAAACAGCGAAGCGAAATGGCTTGATGACATAAACGTGTGGACCTGGCTTAAATACCATCCAGTTAAAAAGAGTGACTGAGGGTCGATTTTTTTTTTTTATATTATCTCGCCTTTTTCCCAGTAGGGGTACGCAGAGGTGAATAAACACTTTTCGCCAGATGTGGTCAGATTAGGTTCCATGTAACAGGGATTCGAATCCGCGACCTTCGTAACGAAAGCCGCACGCTCTAACCATTAGGCCAGCGAGCTACTTCGAGGGTCGAATTAGTTTTCTCCACACTATATATAGATAAATTATAATCTATATCTTGATCATTAGGTGGTAATTGCAAAGCATACATTTATTTACTAACCATCGCCTAAATATTGCCATTAATTAAAACATTAGTATATCTAATAACCTTACAAATCTTACATATCAATGAGGTTTAATTTATGTTTCACATATATTAAATCTAATTACTTGAATGTCCCATTTTTTTAAAAAAGCTATATATTATCTAATAAATGATAGGTTAAGTGTTATAAAATTATAATTTGTATTAGTGAGTACGTTGTTGGTGAAAAAATTAAAAAAAAAAAATTAATCAAATATTGAAATTTCCTTTTTTTTTCTACCTCGCTCTCCTTTTACAACTGTAAGGAAACGGACTTCGTTGAAATGTAAATCGGTTGTTAATTACTATAAAGTATATTAATTATAATAAAGTACACATTTAAAGTATATTTATATGATAATTTATTGCATGACAAATTTAATTTCTTAAATTAGCTCTTAAAGGCACACTTGAACGATCTAGGAATTGTAGTAGATTCTAGATATTGTAACCGATATCTACAAAAAAATTTAATTCATTTTAATATAAAGATTATTTCAAGCAATGACATTAAAATTAATATACTAGATGAAGTCATATATATATATATATATATATATACATAATGAATATGGGTTTTCTTTCTTCGCCAATCACGTGAAAACTAGTGAACGTATTGACATGGGAACATGACTATTCAACCCTGAATGTTAATTTTTTGAACTTCAATAACCCTTATTGTTGTATTTCTAATTAACTTTTATGAACATTTTCATTTTTTATTATTTATGCGGTTGCTATAGTAACGGTTGCTTTAGAAAGTCACAACCGGTTCTAGTTGGTCTCAAGGAATATTTCACACAAATTTCAAGTATAATTTTATATCACACCCAGCAAAGCAACCGGGGAACAGCTAGTATATATGTATAGTAGATGTTCAGAGATCCGATGACTCATCACGAGATTTCCGAAACTAATATACGTTTAGAGGTCAGCTACGAATGGATTTAACAAAATTCCTTTCCCAAAGGGAGTGTGACGACCAGTAAAGCGGGTGGACAACAGCTAGTATATTAATTAACGTTTGATTAAGATTTCACCTAAAGTTATTTGGGAACATTCCCATAGAACACATTTCTATGGTGATAAGTCGTACTAACCTAGTAACAGCATATTCATTGTTAAAATGGAAACGTCCATGTCGTATCTGGAAAGAAACACTGTCTCGCAAGTTCCACTCGTATACTGTTCTTAACAAGACCGAGGAGCTGAACCTCCTTGTTCGTGAACTGGACATGTCCAACCCATAAGAATAATGACTTGCAGTGCGTCTGGTCGTCTGGTGGTGAAAAGCGGATGGGTGAAATACCATGTACTATCAGCGCATAATCTACGAAATGTATATAACACCGCGAGGCTGGCAGGCCTAGTTATGACTGCTTACTATATAAGTATTTAGCAAGTACTTTATGAACATTATAAAATAAGAAGATTATATGTATCATTAAATGATTGTTATATTATTTCATGATGTAAATAATTATTTATGTTAGACCAAGAATCTATATAAGGTAAGTAGGGTTTTGTAAACTTGTATAGAACTTATAAGTACATACTTATAAATATTTTCTGCAATTAATTTGTTAATTTAACTAACATTACTAAGTTAATATTTTCTAATTAGTTTACTAAATAAATAAAAAAAAATACTATGTTAGTAATGTTAGTTAAATTTACAAATTAACTGCAGTAAATATTGAAAAGCCTAAAAGTTGCAAAGAAGTAAGAGAGGAGTAGACACGCCTATACGTGCCACTATAGCTAATTGATGGCCGCGACCTGTCTATCAAGAATTACAATGAGAGTATAAATTGTATGTGTTAAGCGACTAGAACGGGATGATCACCTGATGGTTAGTGATACGCCCGCTCATGACAACGTGGCGCCAGTTAGAATGATATACACAGCACTACATTGAGCTCGTCGCCTGAGACAAGAGAATTTGAGTTTCGTTACCGCAGTAAATACACTAACTACAATGCCCTTTAAACCAAAATACAGGAATGTTTGCACACTACCGTTTATCGGTAATACGCGCTGCGGTTATACTTACCTAGATAGTCTCTGGATAAATCGAAATAGATACCCCGCTTTTGGCAGAAACAGAAGGTTACATAGAATTTTTACCTATTAAAACCCCCCTCTCTGGTCATCTTCAATGCGTTGCAGGAAGCTCTCGTATCGCCTACGGAACGCACGGCTGCCTCCCAGCACTACGCCTAAAGCATGTCCCAGAGAGAGCTGTACATCTCTTCGACACACTTGTATTTCATCCCGGGCTCGTTTATTGGACAATGAATGCCCCAATCTTGTACACGAATCTGGAGATGCTTTTAGTCGCCTTCTACTTCAGGCAGGGCTTTCTTTAGCCTTATTCTTAATACCCCGAGACTACAGTGCAAGCTGCAACAGAGACTTACCTCCAGCAAATTAATGTATGCAACTAATGTGCTCTTCGTATCTATAAAGCAGCCGCCATGTTTGTTAGCGCCAATAAGCCTCGGTGGCACAGATAATAAATCTCTTCGGGTTTGCTCTATTTTTATAATTTATGCCTTGATTAAAGCTTCCGTAAGACTTCAGTCATGAGATTGGCTTCATAACCCGTTCTCATACTTAGGTTTTGGTTAAAAACATATTAAAATATCAAAGTTCATTATCAGCCGTGAGAACAAATACCGGCTGATGAGGTTTTTAACAAAATATGAGAAATTTCCTTATACAAATGTGCTAAGAAGACGTACTAATTAGTATATCATATTCGAATATTTTAATGTTAATTTTTAACATAACATGTATAATCTGATTAACCAGAAAAAAATAGATAAGTTGTAAAGTGTTTACATGGTATGTTATGTTTAAACAGATACATATTGAAATTTGTATTCCTTTAAAGAAACCTTTGGTAATTCCTGAGCAGAAACTCCAAGAAACCTTTTTCACAGTTCTATCACAATAGGGGTGTAAGGGTTCTCGGACAACTTACGGGGTCCGACCCAACCTGACCTACCAGTGGTGATCCCCTGGCGAATCAACAAACGAGTCTCTGGCTTCGAGCATGGAGCTAGCGTGGTGGGAAATGACCCAGATCACGCCGATCGATGTGGGAACCTTTAAAGGAGGCCTATGTCCAACAGTGGACGTCTACCGGCTGATGATGATGACATTAGATTCTAAATTAAAGTGAGAATTAGTATAGAAATTTGACATGATCCTTAGATCAGACATCTTTTTTATAAAATTTATCGGTCCTATGCGTACCTGGTAGTGGATCTTCTATAAAACTGTTTGTTAGTAATATAAATGAATAGTTAGTAATATAATAACATTTTGCTGTCTTAAAATTAATTTATTCAATATTGTAGACATTTCTAATCATTCTACAGACTCCGTCTTTAAAGAATAATCTGGAACACTGTGATTTGAAACAACGTAAATTGTAAGTGATTTTGAATAACGTGTTATATGAGTGAAGAGAAGGAGTTAAAATATGCATAACACTATATAATATAATACAATGAGATATCGTCTAGATAGATACGGCTCCAGGTCCTACCCCCGCCGCCAAACATTAGTGTGTTCCAGTTTGGAGAGTGTTGCAACGAGTCACATTACTAGGGTAAAGAGATTTAACATAGGTCTCAAGGCGACGTGTATAATGTGGTGCTAACTAGCTCCATGTTGTTATCACTTATCACTAGAAGAGGATCACGTTCGCGTCGGTGAACAAAAAAAACATTAATTCTTACACTTAATTTGTGGATTGATCTCACAGATGATCAAGAGCTCGGAGTTCTAAACGAACTTGAAAATTTTTTCCTCAATGTTGGTATTTGCCAAATAATTTAGTTGAAGTTACAGTAGTTTCTAGGTTGTAGTGGCTGCTCAGCATCAGTCCAGCACCACGTTTATTTGTTTTCATTGTACTATGAGAAAGTAAGTAAGCAATATATATTATAATTTGGTTACAAGTCCCGTCCATAAAATTCTATCGCCTCTGAAAATTGAGTCAGTGAATCAAAACAGAGCGCACAATGCCGTCGCAATTGTTTATTTGTTTATCCGACAACTTCGACGTTAAACAAATGAAGTCGAATGGGGTGGCATCGGCGAATGGTCCTCCAGCGATATTCATTGTTATATCGAGATTGTGTTCGACAATTTAATTATTTACTTCGTCAAGTACTGAATACTTTATATTTTTTCTCTATTTTGTATTCATTGGATTTAGAATTTTCATTTCCCTTTCTTCTTCTTCTCGTGCACTTCTATCTAATGCAGGTTGGACACCAATTTTGCGAGTTCCTTCTTATTGCGCTCTGGATGGAACAGCCGCGCGACGCACTGGATCTTAGTCCACTCCTTGGTGTCATCCAGCCATTCCTAGTTTCTGCGACCGATCTTTCTCTTTCCAACTACTATCTTCATTGTTCCATTTGAATTACTTTTTGTTTTTTACAACACGTAATGAGCTTTTAGCTACTGTTTATGATACTACAAGAAAAATTTCCTTTGAAATTTCGTCTAAAATATATTTTGAGACTTATAAATGCTAACTAATCTTAACAATTTTTTCTTGAGCATGCTGTTGGCTTCTAGTCCTTTGTTTTGAAGCCAAGTATTAATTTCAATTTTACGAGTGCTTATCGTACGCGCCTTGTCTTTTTGTACTGAATGATACGGAGCCTTGGCCATCAGAATAAAATGTGGTTCAATCAAATTATTTAAATGAGTAATAAACCACTGCTGAAATTTTGTAAAATCAATTTATTTGTCGTACTCTATTATTTTACAGATTTAAACGCCAGTAAACAATTAGATATAAAACCAGACGATGTTTTTGCATTAATAATTATTAATCTTTGTCCTTTGCCTTGAGGCACCTTGGTGGTAGACTCCGCTTTATCGTCTGTCCCCGATCTTGAAACAGTGTGGTTTGCATTTGACCATGATTCATCAAGAAAAACCACTTTATTCCATTCTGTAATGTCTTCGACTGTGCAAACAGTCAATTCGGGCCAAAGCAATGTCTGTTCGCTCCAATAAAATCTTTCTTTTATCGATTTTTTATAATAATGAAATTTTCATACATTTATTTTATCGATATTCGGTTATCAGTCGATTAAACATCCCTATCAGGCTGCGTAAAGCGTTTACGAAGTAGGTTAACAAAAAAACAATAAACAATAAAATAAAATAAATAATTTCAATTACCTTTCATTTTACTAATATCTTATTAATAACGCGTTCTTTATTAAAAAAAGTGTTCTAGATTTATATACAAACGTCTTATTATTTAAAATCTTGAACTTTTTTAACAAGAAATTTATTGTAGCTGTCTTTAACTTCTCTAGTATCAAGTAAGATTTTATGAACTGTAGGTGTATTAGGTATATGTACATTTCTAACAAATTAATGTAAATTAATATTACAAGAAAAACATGATATTACAATATTAAAATTGATAATAAAAAATTTGAAATATTTATATAATTATTTTATTACCTAGATACTATCAGATTATGAATATAGTCATAAAATAAAACCAAATCAGTTTCAAAGTCAACAGCTTTTTTGGATATGTCACATGCTTTCTTGGCCAAAGTAGCTAACCATCATACAGAGTGGATCCTAAGCTATTTATAAATTTAATTATGTATAGTTTTATGCTTACTTCATTTTCATAAAATCATAGTATATTCATATGTATAAAGATTATGAATTAGTTATCCCGTATGAGGAACAACTCGTTTTAAAATATACCTCTTTGTGATAATACTCTATAATTGCAAATGTGACTCCTCAAGTGATTGGAATGAAGGCCGGAGATACTAACTTCTCTATGGTATACTTGAATTTCTCTGCAGGCCTAACCTAAAAACCAAATCATACTACAAACCTATATTTTATGCTTTCGTTTCGAATAAAAATAAACTTTACGTTAAAGTTTACGGTCAATTTAAACTTTACTTTCATCGAGTTAGAAAACAACGTAATAAATTTTAACTATCAATTATAATTCGTTATAAATATGAAACATTATGTTGTCTGCAGTTATATTTTGATAGTTAACTTTTTTCCGGTTTATTTTGCCTTTTGCTGTTCATAACTTGTGCATGGATTTAATTACTTTCACTTTACTATGTGTTAGTTTGTTAATCTGTAGTTTTTTAAGTCTTAAATTGGACCCATGTATGAAATACCATGGATTAAATATTTAATAAACAATGACGATGTTCTATTATTAATATATTATTAAAGACATATGAATTTCAGTTACACCGTCGCTATAGAAATAGATGTCATGATTTGTTGGAAAATTAATGTTGCCACTATCATTAAAATATAACTCAACTTATATTTTTATAGATGTTTCGATAGTTTATTCGAATAAACTATTATATTTCATCTTCAAGACAACATCAATCAGGTAATCAGACGAAATCGAACTTTTGATTTGAGATAACTGAACTATGCCTTTGTTGGTTTTACTTCTAGTGTTCTGGACTACGTTCTGATTTAATAAATCATATTTATCCGAGGAACCGGCGATAAGACGCTATAGTCTGACGGGACAAAAGTTATGACGGACGTGGTCACAATCCTCACACAAGAGCATGATGACTGCTCCTTAACGAGGAATTTTTCGAAACAACTCAAAGCGACAAATAGAACTTTCTATTTGTTAAAGCAATCTTTTTTATTTGCTAGGACAACAAGGTCCTCGAATAGCAACGAAGTACCGGAAGACACAGTGTTATCTGATGATCGAATGAAGATGCGGTACAGATCAGCGTGGACATCCTGGAGAGAGATCTATGCCCAGCAGTTGGCGAAATTCGATCAATAAGTAGCATTTCATACCCTAAAGTTTCATACTTTATGTAATACATGTTACAAACGTTTTCTAATAGTAATTATAGTAAAGTAAAATATTAAAGGTATGTATATGTTTATAGATAAATAACAATAGTAAAAGACACGTTTCGAATTGAAAACCTCGTGTTTGTGTCGGTTAAAAAACGACTACAATTCGCAGACGGACCACAAGGACAACACAAAACAATTATTTTTCTCACGCAGTTATGTCAATTGTCTTAGTCACAGCAATTTTGTGCAACGGTAATCGACTGATGATGACTGAACATCCACCGGCCATTATCCGATGATTTAACGAATAAACGTCGATATTACCGTCATGGTCATCTATTTATACTAAAATAAGGACAGTCATTATTTTCGACTTCGCGTTTTGCGTCTAATATACTTGTCTCTCTTTTTGAGAAGGTCCCAAGAAATGGCCTTGACTGTCTCTTTTCATATGCGTACGAGTCCCAGAAGTGGATTTTAATATTTATGTGATGTGCTGAATTTAATTTTTGATTTTTCATCATCATAAGGTGCCCTCTTGAAAATTGAGTTCAGGGATCATAAAGAATCTAATGTATATTAGATTTTTTTTATTAATTACTTTAGTCAAATTCAGGTGTAAGAGTTCCCATATAACAATTCACGCAAGCCAACTTCATCTGCTGTTGTTCCACTCTGCTCCCACTAACCCGCTTTAGGCCAGCGTGGTGGGAAATGGCCAAAATCCCCTCATAAAAACCTGATTGGTGTGAGAATCTTTGGAGAAGGCATATGTCCAGCTGTGGACGTCTATCAGATGATGATGTTAGTTAAATTGACCGCAAAGTTTATCATTATAACTTAAACTCATTTGAAATGAAAGCATAAATTATAGAATTGTTGTAGAATAAATTGATTCTTAGGTTAGGCTTGTCGAAAAATCCTAGTATACCATAGAGAAGGAAGTATCTTTGGTCTTTATACTGTTCACCTGAAGACTCACCTATGCAGACTAGTATGGAAAGGAGGTATATTTTATAAGGAGCTGTTCTTCATACTAGATAATGACAAACTGAAGAATGTTTTCGTATCAGAGTCTAATCTGTATCGGTATCCTTAATTGATAACAGTATCTTCTGTATATGGATCTATTGATGATATATATGTTGATATATTTTTCATTACTCCAATACTTTGTAATTGATAGCCTTTTTCTAGATAGATCCATAACGAGTTTATTTGAAATCATTTATAAGTGAAGAGATGTCAGATGAGATTGATCTGGTTCGTAGGAAGTCCACATCAACCGTGATTGACCTGAGTAGTGGGAATAATCAGCTTACTGGGTTCATAAAACAGATGAACTTTGGCGATTTGATCAGTTGGAATGGTGACCTTATCATCAAACCCCCAATTGATAGATAGATGATATTAAAAAGATATTAAGGGGATATTATTTACTGGTGGTAAGTCTCTATTACAGGAGACCGTCTAGGTAGATACCACCGCAGCTTCTATTTCTACCGCCAAACAAACATAATTGTGTTCCGATTTGAAGGGCGCTGTAGCTATTGTAATTACTGGTGTAACGAGACTGCATGTCTCAAGGCGACGAGCGCAATGTGATGCTGTATATATCATAACTAGTGCCATATTGCTATCGCCGTCACTTACCATCAGGTGAATGTCTCGCTCGTCTCTTCGCTTTGTAGTATTAAAAAAAAAATGTTCGGTCTTCATTTTCGCAAAGGAGTTAAATTTAATAATATTACCTACACATAGTAAAGTAATTGCCTGGTATTATTCTTCGTAATAAAAATGTCAATGCTATCCACTAAAGGCGTAGTGAGGAATGCGCATTGTTACTTAGTGAATAGCCTTTATTTTCTAGGCGTTTAGGTTCAAAATCTCTTGGCACTATGCTACTGGTGTTGTACGCAATTTAATGTAGACCATCATTATCGATAAGACACGCGCTAATTTAGTTGTCTGGATGCGATTTTATCAACGCCCGTCTTGATTCTGTGCGGTCAGTTCGACCATATGACAACGGCAACAAATTGAACTTTACTGCATTGTAATAAAGACTAATATAAGGTAAAGTAGTAAATAAAATCGACAATCGCAATAAATTAACAATAAGAGATATTAAAGTCTCCGTTGACAATGCGTTTTACTTTTTGGACAGTTTTAAAAGCGAAATGTTTGCCGCTAATGTGTTTTAAATAATTGAAGCTTGACCTTTCTTTTACCACTAAGAGATATTTATGTATATATAATGAAGATTGGTTTTGTTTGTTCGTCAATCACGTGAAAACCAGTGAAGGTATCGACTTAGGCATATGAGCATTCAACGTAGAATGATTTGTAGACGGTTAGAGTGTATTTTATTTGGAATTTCATAGATCCTACATTATTTTATTTGTATTAACATTTTAATTCCGTATAATTTATGCGGTTGCTATGGTAACGACATATATATAGGAGATATCCAGAGATTCATAGACTTTTCATGAGATCTCCGAAACTGTGAAACGTGAACACTCAAATTTTGGTAAAGATATTGCTTCTGCCGTTGAGAGGTCAGGTAAGAATGGATTTTACAAAATTCTTTCGCCAAAGAAAGTTGCGGGGGTGTCACGGCAAGTAAAACCCGCAGGCAAAAGGTAGTTGATTTGTATATCTATATGATTATTATATTGATACTATATGTTTAGTGTTCTGCCAAATTCCGGTGGATTATGTAGTATTAAATCAGAGAAATAAATAGAACTGTACATGAAACTTCGCTTTATGTCAGGTCAGTAAAAATGTAGACAGGTTTTTTGAAAGATTAATGTCTGTTGAAAATCTATAAATAATGTCAAATTGCAAACTCAAACTGTCACAATTTTTTTTTATTCAATTAAGCGGCGAGACCAGCGAGAAGTTCACGTGATGATAAGTGATATACATAACATAGCCCATAACAACGTGGGGTTGGTTAGGATGATATATACTCCACCACGTTGCGCTCTTCGCTTGGCATATAAGCTGTTGAGTCTCGTTACCCCAATCATTACATTAGCTACAACACCCTTCAAACCGGAATACAGTAATATTTGCATAGTATTGTTTGGCGACAGATAGACGATATGGTGGTATATATCTAAACAGTCTCCAGCAACGGAGAACAGTATAATATTTATTTTAGTACACTGCATTTGATATCTTCCTTAATAATCTAGTATTTTTTTATAGTGGATATAACTAAATCAAAATACAATAGTAAACACTCTAAGACTCATAACGATATATATTATATAGTAAAATTTATTTTAGATACTTGCAAGAATCATTTGGTCCTTGACCCCACTCTCCTCCCTCTTTAATTTTCATTTGAGTATCATTTAATGCTTCCTTTCACAAATAACTCTTGCACTACTTCGTCATAATCAAAGAAGATCGATAGACGGATCTATGATTTTTTTATTTTAATAAAACCATTAATTTCAAAGATGTAGCTGTATTTTTTCATGACTGACATTATGACAGAAGGTATAGCATACCATATGTCATTTTTTTTTAAACTGTAACAGTGTAAAAGATATTTGAAAATCCATTATCAAGCGCTTTATAAATCACGTCGCATATGTTTCAGCCGCGGGCATATAAAACGAATTATTTTTAAGTAAAATCGATTTTTAGAAAATAATACTCTCAACTGTTTCATTTGATAGATTCATGTATCGCGTGTTACCTTTGTCCGTTTCATTAAAAAAATTAACTTATTCGTCATTGACCGTGAATTTATTGGTGAATGAAAGTTGATGAACCCGCTGAGGAGCGATCGTAAAAAGACTGTTTTTTCGACATTTATAAATATATTTCCTTCACGATTTCTTAGTCCGTATAATATAGAGCAGTGTCCTGTTAAAACTATTCTTCTCCATATAGACAAATAAGTACTTCATACCCAGGCTCCCTAAATTTGTCTAAATAATATTCTCTCAAGTTAATAACAGGTATACAATTATGCTTCAGTCTCACAGAGAGCAATGGAAAGGGCTATGCTCAGGGTCTCCCTGCGTGATCGAATCAGAAATGAAGACATCCGCAGGAGAACTAAGGTCACCTACAGATGCCGAAGGTTGATAGCCTCAAGTGGCAATGGGCAGGACATATCGCCCGAAGGACTCACAGCCGATGCGACACTAAGGTCCTCGAATTGTCCGGCCCCCCACCAGGTTGTCCGACGATCTGATGAAGGTTGAGGGAAGCAGCTGGATGTGGACAGCCCAGGATCGATCGATGTGAAGATCTATGGGGTAGGCCTATGTCCAGCAGTGGACGTCTATCGGCTGATAAAGATGATGATGATACAACTATGCTTTGACTATTGTCAAGTTAAGTGCTAAATTAGTAAGTGTATTTCTAAGTACAGATAAGCATAAATATATGGGGTGTAGTATGCATACCCTACTCGAAATCTTTGTGCACGTCTGTACCATTGCCTTACTATACTATTCATTCATTATAATTTTTTTACTTCTTCCTGAACTTAGTGATCCCCTCATCTTATTTTTTAAAGGAATCCAGCGCGGGCGTGCCGTGATTAGATTCCGGAATACCTTTAAAAGAAATACGTTCGTAAGGACTTCCGATTCATCCTTTTCATAATGAAAGGAGCTTTACATAATGCACGTGCGTCGCGGTACGTATAGCACGTGTTCCTTTCAATAACTTTGAATTACTTAACTTGGTTTCCTTATCCTAATGGCTCAACTTACATAATATGGATATGCTCATACTTTTTTTTAAATCGTGAAGTTCAGTGTTTGAATACGATCCTACCTGATGTTAAGTAGTGATGTGATCTGTGGTGGTAACAAGCACTAACCTAGTAACAGCAGCAAATAAGAAATGGTAAAATGTCAACTAGAATTAAGATAAGCAGAACAACAAAGAATATAGAAAAAAAATAGAATTATAAGAGTAAAGAAAAGCTAATGAAAAAAGGAAAAGTAGTATAAGAAAAGAAATTTAATAAAGACTGGTAAGAAAGATGAGAATGGAAAGAAAGAAGAAGAGCAAGAAGGAAATAAATAAATAAGAAATTTTTAAAGAGGTAAGAATAAAGCCCAGGCCCAAAAATGCCCGTGCAGGAGAATAAAAAAAAACCTAGTAGCAGTTTATTCACTCTTTTCTTGAAGATACAGAAGAAATACAGACGCTGGTAAGTTGTTGAACTTCTGCGCTGCTCCCATGAAGAACGATGAGCTGAACCTCTTTGTTCGCCAATTGGGGGTGTCCACAACATAACGATGGAGACTCGCTGTGGGTTTAGTCGTCCGGTGGTGAAAAGCGTAGGTAGGAATTACATCGTGTATAATTATTGTCATATAAAATATAATGCATTGGCTTTACATATAATAGATCTTTGAAAGATCTATGTCCAGCAGTGGACTGTGTAATCATGGTGATGAGAAAAAGTAATGACTGCAAAAAAATTATCACAGTTTTAAAATATCAAGTCATTGCAGCTCCTATTTCTACCGCCAAATGTTAGTGGGTATATATTAATTTTTTCTGGTTTGAAGGGCGTTGAAGCTGGTGAAATTACTGGGGTAATGAGCCTTAAAATGTCATGGCTTAAGGCGGCGAGCACAATATGGTGTATATCATTCTATCCAGCGATACGTTGTTATAAGTAGGACTTAGTCACTCAGTAGAATAAAAAAAATGTACTTTGAGGTTGCTATTTAATGTATAACTTTTCATCAGATTACTTGTGTCTTTTTATTAACTTCCGGTTAACCTATATCTTGAATAGCAGAAGGCTACTCTTTGATTCCAGCAGTGTTTTGTGATTAAAGATCCGCTGTAAGTACTCATACTGTATTGATAATTTTTTTTCATCCAACGAAGCGACGAGAAGAGTGAGGCATTCACCTGATAGTAAGTGATACGGCCTGACAATAACGTGATGCTAGTTAGGATGATATACACAGCACCGCATTGCGCTCGTCGCTTGAGACGTAAGAAAGCTTAAAGCTTTCACTCCAGTTCAGGATAGCTACATTAAAATTTAAAGACAACAATAAATGTGTTGGTATATCCATAACATTCTTTACACATAACGAAATAGTCGATATTAAATTCCAAGTTAAACACTTGGTTAAGTTAAAGAAAAAAAATTGTGCCTTAACTTTCTAACCTTTGGTTGCCAGGTGTCCGCGGCACGTGGTGGCGAGGTGCAGCCACATCAAGTATAGTATACAAGCATAATAAATTTATAAAACTCGTTCTCAAATTTATAATCCATTCAATTCTAACGGTAGGCACAATTTTACTTTTAAACGTACCACATACATAACTTACAGAAAACTAAGTGTTAATACGTTATTTCGAGTGTTCAGCAGCATCCGTGTTTACTAGACTGACTGATGTCCTGACATCAGTCATTATTTAATACCACCAGATATATACTTTCTTTTATTTTACTAAGCAATGAGACTATCGAGATATTCATTTGATGGTAAGTATAATTTCACTAGCTACAACATCCTTCAAACCGGAACAGTACTGTTTAGAGGCAGAAATAGAAGCTTCACCACTGCAGCTCCTATTCCTGCTGAGATGATGTAAAGGGTGTCTGGCGGCAGATTTATATTTTAGAAAACGAATATCTCAATAAGTTAATAAACAGTGACCTAACTCCAATGGATTTTTTTTTGTGGGGCTACCTCAAAGAGAGAGTTTACGCCAACAATCCGCGAACTGTTGTGGACTTAAAAGAAAATATTCGGCGAGAAATCAGCGCAATTGAACCAAGTTTACTGCAGCGTGTGGCGCGGAATACGAGGCTCCGTTTCGAACAGTGTGTGTGTGTGTGCAACAGGATGGAAGACATTTGGATGACATTATCTTTAAAAAATGAAATCCGCATTTGTACTCTATCTTTTAATACTTTTAGTAAAATTATTTGTCAAACATATTATTTTTTATTTAAATTTGAAAACATAAATCTGCCGCCAGACACCCTGTACAAATGAGCACACTGTATCTATGATGGCAGGTATCTGTTGTCGAAGACCATCTAAGTAGCTACCACTGCTCCTATTTCTACTGCCAAACAGTAGTGAGCAATCGATACTGTGTTCCGGTTTGAAGGACGCTTTAGCTAATAAAATTACTGAGGTAAAGAGTATTAACTTGTCTTGTAGCGATAAGCTCAATGTGGGGATGTGTATCATCTTCACTAGCCCCACGTTATGGGCAAGCTTTTATCTTACCATCAGGTAAAAGCTCCACTCGTGTCGTCGCTTCAGTAAATAAAAAAAAAGTGTAGTGCTAAATTTTTATATGGACTTTCAATTGTTTTTTTTTTTTTTTTTTTTTCTATGTATAAATCACCACTTTCCTTTTACACAGTTCATAAACTTAATCGTATTTATTTTCGTTATGTTAGTTAACGGTTAGCATTCAACATTATCAACGGTTTCCCTAGCGGAAGTGCCGCGGTGAACTGTGATCATCAGATTCAGTTTTGTTTAATGGCGACTATGAAATACCGTTAGTACATATAAAAGAATATCTCTTTCTATTCGGATAAGTGATATTTACAAGTGAAAGTAAACAATATCATCATCATCATCATTATCAGCCGATAGACATCCACTGCTTGACTATCTTAGTAAACAATATCAAAAACAACAAATGAAATGGATCCTTATAAAATAAACTTGAAGCGTAACGTAGAAAGAAAGTATTCACACAAGTTACCAGTAACTAATATTCTATTACCTTGTTACTGAAATTGTTTGTTATCTCTTCTTATCTCTCAATAATAAGTGAAATAGAAAAACAGAGCAGAGATATAACGTATTCACGACTGCTTATTACTGCTGGTATGTCTTCATTGATGGAGACCATTTAGATATCATCACAGCTTTCTATATATGCTGATAAACAGTAGTGTGCAAATGATATTGTGTTTCGGATTGAAGGACGTTGTAGGTAGTGAAATTACTGGAGTATAGAAACTTAATATCTTATGGCAAATGGCGACGAGCACAATGTTATGTGTATACCATCTTAATAAAACTACGTTGTTATGGTCAGGCGTATCACTTAATATCAGGTGACTGTGTCGCTTATCAATAATAACAATTACTGTGTTTTAATGACATTAATGCTGTATCCGGTAACCGATTTTTGAAGTAGTTATTTCAGTGCTTTAAACTTTCTGTGGTTTATTAAAACAGCGTTATGTGACCTAAATAATGAACCTAGCCTAAGTGAACAAAAATTAGCAGAGTATATTATAATTTAACTTGAACGTATTGTAAGTATAAAAAATTGTGCAAGAAAAAAAAAATGGTGTCAAGTGTTGCAAATACATACTTGGTAAATGATGGTTGAACATGAAAGCATTGAAAATCGCAGATCGCTATCGGTTATATTCTAAATATGGGTACAGAGATAGGGCTGTCAAAAATAATAGAACGGCACCATTGTTAAAAATCCAAACTTTTTAAAAATCGATACAGATAGTCATGGAAATCCCACAAGAAAACCCACGATCTGGTTTACCAACCTTCAGGTTTCGGGAAGCCGCTGAATGCGGGCAACGCAGGACCGATCGGTGTGGAGATCTTTAGGGAGGCCTATATTCAGCGGACCTTTATTGGCTGATGATGACGATGTTGATGAACCTTTTTTATATATAAGAGTTTTTAATAAGGTTTAAATTAACCGTAATATTTAACTATAGACTTACGCTTAAACTCTAGGATATAAGTTAAATTAATTTTAAACGGTGTTAAAGAACAATGAGGTCGTGGATGATTGTAGTGGGATGGTGCTCAGAATGCTCCACTATAGCTGTACCGTTGACAATTGGAATACAGCGATGTTACTATATGAGGGTGGTAGCTGACCCTAACCACGGATGTAAGCATAATCGTTCGAAGAGAGGTTCCGTCCGCCTAGTGTAATAACTGGGCTAATGAGACTTAACGTCTTGTCTCAATGCGACGAGCACAATATGGTACTGCGTATATCATCCCCACTAGCGCCATTTGTTATGAACAGGCGTATCATTTACCATCAGGTGAATGTCCTGTTCGTCTCGTCGCTTCGGAGAATAATAAAAAAAAATATATCGAGTAGAAAGTGACAGCCCTGCGGATGTACCGCCGGGTCAAAGTTCCGGCGAGTGACGTTACTTTCACCCATCTATTCTATTAGTCAGCGAATATACAGCTAATTAAGCATAAATGTTGATAATGCAAGCTTAACAATTAAATTTTATCATCATTATCACCTTGCAGCATTCTACAGCTGTACTTACCTATCCTTAACATAACTTAAGACATACTTAGACACCCTAGAAATCAGTGGTCTTGAGAAGATCATTGCCCCTTTCGATTAGGAGATCGCTGTCGCAAACCTCTGTTGCTGGAGACCGTCTAGGCTTCACCGCAGTTCCTATTCCTGTCTTCAAACAGCCCTGTGCATACATTACTATGTTCCGGCTTGAAAGGCGTTGTAGCTAGTGAAACCATTTGGGTAATGAGGCTTTACATCTCATGTCTCAAATCAACTACAAGGTGTAAATCGTTGTAACTAGCGCTATTTTGTTATGAGCAGGTGCATTTACCATCAGATGATCGTCTCGTCGTTTAATAAAAAAATGTAGGTTGTTGATAACATACAAAAATGGCAGGTGATCTTTGACTCCTGCAAAATATACAATCAGTATGTAAACCCCTCGTCTTCGAAATCACCACGCGGCATGTTTAAACCATTAAATATTTATAAGCAATAAGTAACCCTCTCCGGATATTATTGAATTCGCAACCCTCCAATAATACGGCAATGCACCACCTGTTGAACGGCCGGACTGATTTTATAGGGGTTATTTAGACCCCATAAAGAGTTACTGCATAAATATTTCTGTTATATTTATACACTGACGCGAAGTGTTGAAGAACAGTGCAGAAGTATTTTTGATGTTTTCATCTTGCTCATCTCTCGTTTACAGTGTTGCTAAAAGAAGGGCATAAATTCAATAAAAATTACAAGGTTAAACACCCTGTATCGCCACAATGATAGTTTTAGGGCCAGGTGTAAAATACTTTATGCAGCAGGAATGGAAAGAGTAGAGAAACCAGTGCATACTTCAAATATGTTTTTGTGTGTTTGACTGACCAGGAAATACTTGTAGATAATAGAAAATCTAAATCTTTATCGATTAGTATTTTCATATGGAATCTGTATTATGTTGTAAAACTATGTTTTTTTGATTATCTTTTTAAATAAAGAGAAGACATAGGAAAAACATAAACTACATAGTTTCGTTTAAATTTCTAAGAATACTATATTATGTTAATGAGTAATCGAATGATAATAATATGTATATATAAAAGGTGTATTTAAAGCAGTACGTTAACATGTAAGACATCTTGGAAAAAAAAAATATTTATTTATCTTTCTTTCCCATATATGGTATAGAGGGCGAAGTTAATGCCTAGATGGCATTCTCTGTGAATCCTGGGAGACGTAGCAATACTGAAAGTGGGTACAATCAATAATTACTTACATTAAATAAATAATAGTAATATAACGCAAATTTCACCTGCTCGTGATGTATCCTGCTAATCAACAATCAAGGCTGTGGCTCCCACCAACCCGCATTGGTACAGTGTGGTGGAAAACAGCCCGAATTCCTCCATATGAACCCTTACAAACGACAGCTCCTAGTGTCCGGCGATGCAGGCGGCGTAGGACCGATGTGGGGATATTTGGGGGAGGCCTATGTCCAGTAGCCTATCATCTATCGTCTGATGATGGATGATGGATGACGGATGTTAAATATAAAGATAAAAAGTACGGTGGTGTGAATTACTTATATATTCTGGTGGGTTTTTTGCGCCTATACTTTTCAGGTCTAACGGGTTTCTTTTACGAATGGCTGCTAGATTAGATATTCATTAAATGAATGATTGTCATCATCAGCTGACAGACGTCCACTGCTGGACATAGGCCTCCCCCAAAGATCTCCACATCGTTGAGTTCATTGAGGGAAACTGAACCGTAACCTACCATGCTGGTCCAGTGCGGTTTGGTGGGTCAGAGCCTCGTTTGTTATTCAGCAGGCTGCACCGTATGTAGGTGAGGCTGTGCTGGGCTCCGTAAGATGTTAGGCGAAATCCCTTACACCCCCGATGAATTAATGTCTTTATATTAAATGAAAAATAACTATATTTCACTTTAATAAACAGTTGAAATAAAATCAAATCAACGCTTTAGTAAAACAAAGAACTGAATTCATTGTAAATAAAAACGTAAGGAGAAAACAACTACAGAAGGGTTGATTTAAAAACAAAAATATAGAGCAGGGAGAAAGGGATGAGCGGCGCCGTTTCCGCCGAACTGGCAACCCGGACACATGCGCCACAGATTTCCGGCAAGACTTACCAAATTCAATAACACCTGGCCACAGATAACTTAAAAACATACCACTTTTTGTTCGGCATTAACCCTTCGAAATTTAATTTCGGAGGAAGAACTCCTTTACCCTTTTCCTTCTTTTTTTTGCTACTTCTTATCTGTTTTCAAGAGAAAATAAATTGGTTTTTTGTTATAATTATTTTTCTATTTTTAATCTGTGTCGCGGTTTTTTAATCTGTTGTAAGATGTGTAGCGGAGCTGCAGAGTTTTTTTGCTTTGCACTCCTGATGTTTTTTGGCGTGCATATGGCACATGATTTTAGTTATTTTTAGTTTAGCATGTGCCGCGCCATTCGCGACAGCCGCTGATGTCACTTCTTATTTTCGATTGTTAGTACGTTCAATGTTTCATCTATAGGTTATAACCTTAATACACTGTAAATACAAGACACCATTGGGATTTCTCAAAATTCATGGGTAGAAAAATTTAAAAAAGATCTGTAATATCCATTCGTCAAATACGGGGCAATATAAAATAGAATCTAGATGATGATATGGTTTTATCAAAACCTAAGTATTCTACATTCAAGCGTGGATGAATACTAGGACATAAGTCAAAAAATATACGTCCATCGATTGAGATGATGACAATGAGGATAATGATGAAATAGTCGATGGAGGCGCAGTAACGATCTTTAGTAAATGCCTATGTCCAGCAGTGGACATTTATCTGATGATAACGAAGTATTCTTCAAAGGAAGGCGAAGAATAGATCGATGCCTAGATCTTTGGTAAAAGTCTATATCTATCAGTGAACGTTTATTTGCTGATAATGACAATAAAGCATTCTTCGGAGTGAGACGAAGGATTGATCGGTGTAGAGATCTTCGGTGGAGGCCAATGTCTAAATGTTTACTTGCTGATGATGATGATGATTCTTCTAGCTTCAACATTTTCAGCTTCAGACTTGTATTTATTATTTCATATACATGCCGTGGTGTGTTCATAGCCGAAGCAGTTGCGCTGAACCTCTCCACCCACGAACGAATTAAATTCACACTCGGCCCATCGCCTATCCGTCGAATATTGAAATGTGAACAAAACTGTCGGCGAGCGAGTACGTAAGAATCGTTACTCTTGAAAAATGCTTCAATAGCAAACGCGCGATGCTCACCCGACCACTGCGACATCGTGACTAAGAAATCCGCACGATCGGTGATTCTAATGATACTACCTTCCCCCCGCACTGTTTATAACTTATTGAGATATTCGTTTTTTAAAATATAAATCTGCCGCCAGACACCCTTTAGTGTTTTACCATATTTATTAAGACCAATATCATAAAAGCAACATTTTGGAACGGTACAACTCGTTTTACTTTCATGTCGTCGTATCTGTTAACAGACTTAGTCAATAATTAACATTGTCTATGTAGATTTATTGTAGATAAGTCCCAACGGAATTTTATACCCCCTAGTTACAAATAACCCCGTCAACCCTTCCGAATTGGTTATGATTTATGTCAGCGGGGGTTAGTCTAGTGATGCGTCTATCAGCTTAAAAGGGTGTATGATTAATATTCCTACTTATTTTAAGATACGTTAAAGCTTTTTAGGAATTTATTTTCGAATGGAAATTTAATGTTATATAACCTCAGTTATGTAGACATATCTATGCTTAAGCAAAACTGATCTAAAAACAGTTTTAAATTGTGAATTATGCCCTTGGAAGTCGAAGACAAGACCTTTAGGAGTAATGTCTGTAAAGGTAAATAAAATAGTATAAAAGGACTTGTTACATGTGTTTTAGGATACGCAATGAAGATGGTGAGATGACTGAAAGAGTCAAACTATCCTTTAAGGTTAAGGTGGTGTAGAAAATGATCCTGATTTTCGTTATAAAAATAAAATGGTTCATTGTCAGGAAACTGGAACATAGTTTTACTCAAGATGTATTGGAGAAGTATAAAGTTTGTATCTACTGCTATGATATTGAAGTTGTGTGATCAGCAGAAGATACTACACATACATAGCTACTTCTGGACATACTAAACTGATTTTTTTATCTACATTTAAATGGTATTGTCTAGCTTTGACATCGACAACAAGTAATAGTGTCTTACTAGAAGATATTTCTGTTAGATCTTTATTCATGAATGTAATTCGACGTAATGCCTTAGACAAACAGATCTTGTATAACCGTAGTTCATCAATTAGATCATTCACCCTTACTGGTAGATCGTCGTGGAGGCCGTGGGGTCGATGGCTTGCAAGCGATCTATCACCACGATACGTTGGGACAACAAGAATGGGTGTGTTTACTCTGCGCTCTCCCACGAGACGGGAACATGCGACAGTGGGAGACAACGTAAGTTTTTCTTTACTTTATCCTAATGTATTCACTGTAAATTCCTTGGGATATGTATCTTCAATACTCTTCCACTTCTTATAAAAACACAAATATTTACGCTGTGGTCTAAAACTTCTATAATATCATTATAAATGTAATATACTGTATTCTTATTCCACTGGTGGGACAAATCAAGTGTTATATATTTTCTTACAAGCAGAAAATGTCCAGAGAATAGACGTATGTAAAAGATCAAGTCTATCAGAATTAATTGCCTCAGATAGAAGCTCAGCTTTTACCTGTTACGTTTGTTTATAACGTTGTGGTGTTAGATTATTTATATGGCATCACGTTGTGATTATCGCCTTAAGACGATTAATGTTGTTTTATTACTAACACTAGAATGTTTACACGGCAGTATTGAATAACAGAAAGACTCTGCGATAGTACTACATAGTATCTAACAATCTAAGTGCATGATAATACATATAAAGAAACAAGTAGTTCATCTCCTGTATGTAATAGGTCTGTCCATATCTGAGATGGTACCTAGAGTGAGACTGAAACCACCAGTACAACTCATACTGTTAGCTAAATTTGGAAAACAGCTAAAGAACCTAATTTATTATTAGTCGTGGGTCATGTTGCTATATAAAAGGTTAATTAATAGAAATGTCAATAAACTGATCAGAAAGCGTCGAAGCAAACGGAGTACAATCAGAAACCTGTAATGATCGATACACCATATGAACGTCAGTTGTTCACATTTTTTTCTTCCACCCAAGCAGGTGGCGGACGCGCACAATCTGTGGGCACAAACCTGCGAATATAATGCCGTTCCCAGAATAAAGAGTAAGCAGGACAGAGTAAGAATATTGAACAGGGTTCAGTACTACGACCTTATTGTTATTGACGATACTTTATAAGTAACTTTAACAGTTAATTTCTGTTCCATGAAACCATTAACGCAAATACTCTAAATAGTCTACCAGAAATAAGCTGTGCTTGAGATGAAGCACAGCTTATTTCTGCCACTAAACAGTATTGTCCAAACACTACTGTGTTTAACTCAGTGGAAAGATAATTTTATGTAGGTATAAGCGCTATATTGTTATAGGTATGCGTATTACTTGCCATCAGGTGGTTTTGCTCATCCCACTGCATCTATGAATATAAAGATTTACACGTACATTGTAACTGATTCTTGAAACCATTTAGTTTTTATGAGTCCATTTCATTAAGTCTCGCTGTACTGTTTCCTAAGTGTTCTAGTTATATAAAAGCGTCTTTTTATAAACAATGAGTATATAAGTATTAATTTAATGTAATTTATTATATTAACCACAAATGGGACATACATTTTTGTATTCTCTAGCAATCAACGTTTAGCGTAAAGAGATATGGTAGACGATATGAATATTAAATATTGATATTTACGATCTATAAAACTTATTTGTTAGAAATATATAATGATAACATAATCATTATAAACAACAAATTTCGTATACGAATTAAAAGTCCTTTGGTTGTTTTAATGAGTAAATATTTTTTTATAGACAAAAACAGTATAACATTCAATGAATACATCTCTTGAATATGTTCCCATGTGCAGCGGAACCTAAAAAAGTAGGAAGGTGCGAGCGGGACGTCCTATGTTTTTAAAACGAGACAGGTAAGAGCTCTTGTCTTTCCGTTTCCGTTTTATTGTGATAAAAAAAAATTGAGAGCATCTGGGACTTGACAGATTTGTACTAACTTTTGATGGGAAAGTTTGTTTTGAACATTCGTTTCTCTCAGCCTTTACGTTTTTCTTTTGACGATTATGTATTTATTAATTATTAATAGTTTTATCATTCGGTAACTTAAAGATCACTCAAACATTTTTTTTCTAAAAGGAAGCTGTTATATAAAAAAAAATATTTATATAAGTGTTTAGACAATGTTTGCTATCTTAATAACAAATTGCAGGTTATTTATAGATTCTCCGTCTCCTATAAATTTTTTAGATACATACGATTAAAATAAAACAAGTACACATACAGATAACGATACTTTAATATATTTTCAATTATAGATTAATACGATAATTAGATCTAGCTCAACGACGACGATGATCAATAAAGATCTAAACAATAACAAATTGACAGAAGCTATTCTACAAAATATAAATAGATTTAGAAGAATGACAAGGAGGGCCGACTACAAGTAAAGATGGGAAAAAGTCTAGGAGGAAGAAGAAGAATGATAAATAGATCTAGAGTGACAAAACGTTAGTCTATGGTATCTCCTTGATGAAGGAAACAATTATGACAAAACCGACATATTGCAAGAATAACTATAGACAAATGATATACGCCAACCTGGACTTGGCCAACGTGTTGGATAAATAGCCTCGTCTCTTGTAAGAACACTTGGTCCAGTAGTCTTTTTAAATCTTTCTCTCTTGTAAGAGGCCCTTGGTCTAGCATTAGGGTCATTATCGTAGGCTTTTTATTAATTATAATGAATTTCAATCAATTTTACTTAATCTATAAATCGGTCTGTCTTTTCAACTCCTCAACAGTGAGTGCTCAACTTACTTAAGTTTAAGTGTTCAAACTATATATATCATATGAAATATATTTATCTTATCTTAAGAGATAGATTCTTAGGAGATAACCAGCGATTCGCTGAATTATCACAATACCTCCGAAAGAATTACAAGTAAAAATTCAAGATTTTGTAGAGATAGTGTCCTTGCCATTTAAAGGCCAAAGAGAAGAGAGGTATAATTTTACAGTATTCCTTCTCCAAAGGGAATTCTGAGGGTGTTATAGCCAGCAAAGCGGGCGAGGAACAGCTAGTAGTCAATATATGACAATGATAATAAACTATTGTTTGACTTGTTTTAATTACTTTTGTCATTTTCCATCAAACATGTGCTAGCAGTAACGGTATTCAAGCTTCATTCGAAGGTGTGTACGTCAATGTCTCGTAAATGCTATAAAAATAACTTGAACATTAGAGCACTGCTGTCATAATTCATATCTGTCTATGTGTAATAGCAACTTCCTTCCGCTCTTAACAACAAGGCTCACTTTCGTACAACTTTAGCCGAGCTTTCTTCAAAGCCGTGCTTATACTCTCCGTCCGGCCGTATTCTGTTACGCTTATCATAAATATTTTCTATTAACCGTATTTATTAAATATATTCCTAACACTAAGGAAATAATTTTATTAGATATGGTGACACTTTTTTATAAATATTCACAGGAAAAAACATTAAATACAAAGATATTAACTAAAGTATCCATTATAATATATCTTCTTGTGTAACGTATTGAAATCGACAACAAAAGAGGTTTAATATCATAAATGCCCTGATAGCTCAATGTGAGACGGTAGCATGTGATTCACGTCTCGAACAGATATGGGTTCGATTCCCTATAATCTTGAGCATCTAGTTAAGATGAGCATAGTGAAGAAACTGATATATCCAAACGCTACAAAGGTGACTACTCCCAACTCGCATTTGATCAATGTAAATAAATAGACATAACCCTTACCTGGATATGGAGGGGAGAAGGAAGATGTTATCTGTTTACTTAAATTTGAATATTCAGTGGGGTGTAAGGATTCTCGTATAACTCACGGGATCCAAGCCAAGCTCACCTGCTCGTGGTGCACCCTGCTAATCAACAGACGAGGCTCTAGTTCCCACCAACTCTCAGGACCGCGTGGTGGGAAATGGCCCAAATCCACTTATATGAATCGCTACCTGATTGATGTGGGAATCTTTGGAGAAGGCCTATGTCCAACTGTGGACGTATATCGGCTAATGATGATGATGATTCAGTTAAGATATTTAATAATTTCAAACGCAATGTCAATTTAGAGTAGATCGTGTGCGTTTCTTGAATCTATGACTAGATGACAGCTGCACCGCTATCTAACTACCAGAATAAGGCCGCGGCCTGTTTATTTTTAAGTAACCCTTTTATACGGGAATTATGTTCATTAAGAAGGTTTTTATACGTTTCTATTTTCATTGAGAGGTCGGCACATGGCGCTATCCTTCATTGTTAAATAAGATCTGACGGGGCGTCGGAAGTTGAAAGGGATTCCGGTTGAATCTTGTGAGTACTAGCATTTGACTTCCGGCGATAACGAATTTAGGAGGATCTTTGTTCTAAGATCATGATGGTGTAAGTTTCGTAACTCAACAACGAGAAAATACTAAAGTATATATATATACGCAGTAATGAGTATTTCAGTTAAAACTTGATTTTATAACATCATCATCAGCCAATAGACGTCCACTGCTGGACATAGGCAATGTATAGGCACAACATACTATGAATATAAACGTTCCTACTTTGTCTTTTATGTATATATAATACCTTTCTGGTGGTAGGTCTCCGTTTCCCCAGATCGTCTAGGTAGGTACTACCACATCTCCTATTTCTGCCGCCAAACAACAGTGGGCAAATATTACTGCGTTCCGATGTGAAGGTCACTGTAGCTAGTGTATTTACTGGGGTAGTGAACTCAACGTCTTCTCTGGGCAACGAGCACAATATATATTAGTGAGGTGTATATTCTGACAAATCACTAATCATCAGGTAATCAGTGAGATACTAATTGGTGTATAAAAAATATTCATTATCATTATCAGCCGATTGACGTCGATTACTGGACATAAAGCTCCCCCTAAGACCCATACATCAATTGTCTTCTCGCAACCTTCACCAGATCGTCGGACCACCTGGTGGGGGGGCCTGCCAACACTACGATGTAGTAATGTATTTACACAACTTAGGTATAGAAAAAGACGCTGTGATAGTACTTATCTAGACATAAACCTACTTGACAGCAGATAAGGTACTTACGTATCTAAGCTTGAGAAATCTGCTGAATATAAGTAATATTTATGTTAATTACATTTTTGTTTAAAAATTAACTTTTTCCTATACCTTTGTTTATAACAAAAGGGAAATATCATATCGATTGCGTACACAAGGGAACGACACCTGACGTCTATTCACATGAACAAGTATCTTATTACTTAGTCCCAATTTCGGCGAGATCCCGCCGATGTAACATAACACTTGAAAAAAAAAACACCCATGTGCAAACTAAGCCTATTTCCCATCGACTGCTAGACAGCTTCCGTTCCACCCTCTATATCCGTGTTTCGTGTCCGTGTATCCGGTGCAATTGTACAAATATTCGCGACGGATATCCCTTTACGATCAGATTTCCATCCGTCTAGAATCTACTCGATAAAGCAATAGAGTCGCTTTGGTGAATAACCATTGACTGTTTTCTATGGATGGGTGTGCGTATGTTCTTAATAAAGTAAGTTATGTATTGTGTTATTTCTTTTAAGTAAAAGACAATGTAATTTGTTGCAAAGAAAAGAAACGGAACTTTGTGACTCTCGGTAAACAATTGTGAGAAAGGATTTGAAATCGTTGAGATATATGATTCAAAAATGGACAAATTTTAATGACGGACGTTTGTTTTATATTATTTATAACACTCTTTTAAGTATCTCAAACACTTATTTTTACGTATCACGTGAGATATGACATGTGTAAAATATTTTTAGTTTACTATCACTGTTAATGTTCTCGCAAATAGCAACTTCCAAAGGAAAACAAGACGAGAAGCAGTTTTGTTGGAAGTAGGGTTCTTTCTTGGTTGGTTAGCAACCATTATAACATTGTTCGGTACCAATATTGCTGGGTGAGTACTTTTCACCATTTCCGACCTCATTACCATTTAACACCACGTTATGTGATATAGCTTAAGTGTACATCGATGTGAAGATCTTTGTGGCAAGCTTCTCTAAAGTGGACTCCTATCGGCTGATACATACATACATATATATCACGCCTCGTTCCCAATGGGGTAGGCAGAGCCCAGCTCTCTCCACTTGCTACGATCCTGGCACACCTCTCTCGCTTCCTCCACTTTCATGTGTCTTCATGCATGCTCTGCGAGTACTCTTGACCCAGCCTTTCTTTACGACATCTTCGATTTGATCGGAATATAACCGCCTAGGTCATCGGGTGATAAAGATGATAATATATAAGGTTGGAAAATATCTCCCTTCCGCTTTTTTGCTCTTTATTCAATGCTTTATAAAAAGTGTTACAGTGATCGGATTTAGTTCAAATATGTGCCGTTTTGTTCGATAATCTGTACCCATCTAGACGGCAACTTCATAATACCTCCCTCGTAGAAGCCCCCCTCCTTATTTGCGAAGAACTCGGACAGCCACTTTTCATAAGCCTCTTTTGAGTTCAACTTTACACCACCAAGGGCGTTCACCATGGACAGGAACAGGTGGTAATCACTTGGCGCTATGTCCGGGCTATATGGTGGATGCGATAAAACTTCCCATCCAAGCTCCCGTAGCTTCTGACGAGTCATCAACGAAGTGTGTGGTCTGGCGTTGTCCTGGTGGAACACTACACCCTTCCTGTTGGCCAATTCTGGACGCTTCTGGTCGATCGTCTGCTTCAAGCGGTCCAGTTGTTCGCAGTAGATGGTAGAATTAAGCGTCTGGCCATATGGGAGCAGCTCATAGTGGATGATTCCCTTCCAATCCCACCAAACACACAGCAAAACCTTCCTGGCCGTCAATCCCGGCTTGGCCACTGTTTGGGACGATTCACCGGCCTTCGACCACGACCGTTTTCGCTTGATATTGTCGTATGTGATCCATTTTTGGTCGCCGGTCACCATCCGCTTCAAGAATGGGTCGAGTTCGTTCCGTTTCAGCAGCATATCGCAGGCGTTGATTCGGTCCAGAAGGTTTTATTGCGTCAAATCATGCGGCACCCAAACATCAAGCTTTTTTTGTATCCAGCCTTCTGCAGATGGTTTAAAATAGTTTGGTGACTAACTCCCATCTCCTGGGTGATGTCACGAGATGCCACATGCCGGTCTAACTCGATGTAGTCCATGATTTGATCGGTATTTGTCGTCACAGGTCTTCCGCCGGCTGGCTTATCCATGGTGTCGTTTTCACCGGCTCTGAATCGTCGAAACCATTCCTCCGCGGTTCGAAGTGATAGAGTACCATCCCCCAAAACACCATTAATCTCACGGAACGTTTCTCTAGCGGATTTGCCTTTAACGAAGGAAAACTTTAAAATAGCGCAAATTCGGCGTTAGTGAACTCGCATGTTTACACGTCTATAACTGTTGAACGCAATATCCAAACTAATTATGCATAGCGTCGTTTTGTAGGTTATGTCAAGACCTTTCAAATTATGTATAGTATTGCCAGATACGAGCTCTGTAGCGCTTTGTACATAGCCGCGAAATTCAAAAGACAAAAAGGCGGAAAGGAGATATTTTCCAACCTATTATATTTGCATCAGTTGTTTAACATTTTATCTATGATTTCATCACGTGATATTTAACTTTTCATTATTCATTAACACACATTTTAAAGGTCTTCCTGTTCAGCTGAAGCATTTCGACAGATCAATAATGAGTCATGTAGAAAAAAATATTGTACGAATGAAGGTGAGATCTTTAAACGCGGATGTTCCCACCGGGACCGACTCGCAACACATATTTAAGCAATGATTGTATAAACGAGAGCTCCACTATTTCAACACATTAAACCGTCCATGAGTTAACTTATAGTCAACTTAATTTACTTTGAAACCGATGTACACCTTACAACGTTTGTTAATCATCAACTTTACTAATACAAACATCGTTTAAACTTCATTGCATAACAGTTTTTTACAATCTCATGTCACCTTATTTACACCATTGACAATTAGTATGTTTACTTACAGTTTTAAGTTTACATTCTTACAAACATCATCATCATTACCATCCTACATCATTAACTTAACCTGACTTAACCACTTCAATCTTCGAGGCTCTTTTCGAGAGAAAGGTATATAATATGTGAATTTGAACATGACGTACTAAGAGTCGAAGCTAAAGTGGCAGTACCTGGATACAACTCGCAGAATCAATGATCATTGAGGTCTAGAAGCTTTAGATTTGCGACCCCAAATGGAAAAGTGCAGCGTCTGCAGACCCTTATTCGAGGGATAAATGACATGACAATTTGGGAACCAAACAGCAAGTGATCGTGTTTTATGTAACAAATCTATAGTGACCTATGTCCAGCTGTCTGCCGCGAGCTTTTAATGATGATGGTGATTATCATCATCTCAACCGGTTGACGTCCACTTCTGGAGAAATTTAATCAATACGATCCTTTCTAAGTCCACTAGGCTCTCAAATTATGTCCTTAGTCCAGCCAGTGGGAGTGCAAACGTTGCGATTTTCGATTTCAGGTCGCAAATCCAACGTTCATCGTTTCTACGAGTTGTGTAATCATTCAATATCTCTTCAGCTCCAAATCGTATATGTGTATATTCAAATGTATATTACCCTTTCTTCCGAAGACAGGTTTAGGGTCAACGCACATGTAACCGATGTAATTAGAGCACTAATATGTACATAAGCGAGATACAAAGAAATCACACTCAAACTGTAACTGCTTGAACCAATAATCGAATGCGTTTCGCCTGCACTCATTACGATGCAGCTCTCGTTAATATCAAAGATTCTCAACAGAATGGACACTTATAAAACTGTAGTTTTACTAATCATACGTTTCTGTTAAAGAACATCTAGAGAGATGACCACAGAGTCTATTTATCCCGCTAAACACTAGACCAAACTTCTTCCTTTTGAAAGACATTGGAGGCGAAGTTACTGTGATTTCAAAATATTGTCTCATAGCGACAAGTAGCAGGTGTAGTAATACAGTGTTATCTATGTTAGCTAGCAGCTAGTACATCGTCGTGGGTTAAGCGTTTTACTTACCATAAGATGGACGTCTTGGCCGCCATCATCATCAAAAACAAAACAGTTTATTTTAGGGTTCCTATATATATCTCATTGCTATAATATATAACAACTTGAATACTATGCAATATCAAATTGCGATTTCAACATCTAGACTAGCTTCACATCTCTATAATCTTTTAAACCTATAATCATATTAATTATTATAACTGTCTTATTAGCCTTACACTATTAAAGAATAGTTCCAAATACACATTCACTTGATTTCGTGTGTTATATCACAAATCAGTTTGAACAATACAAATAGATAACTAGTCTTTAGCTAATTTAGAGTAACGTAGAATAATATGGATCTTTGTAATTTTTAGGTTAGTCTAATATTCCAATAGTACGAGGTGATTGATACGCCCTGAGAAGTAAATATCCGAAAATAAATATAAATAGAAAAATAACCTCTTAAAACTATTCTCGTATATTATACAGAAAGAAGTGGAGATACGTATACAAACTATAAGGTTTAAGTTTAAAACACTGAAAGTACTTTCTTCTTCTACTTCTTCGCGTACTCTATGGCTGGTGGAGGCTGTGGGTGTTAAGTGATTGATTATTAATGCATGCGAGGTGATACATAAGTTATGCGGAAGCTCGAAATTTCCTCTGTTAATTATATTAACCGTGAATTCTATGGTTTGAACTTGTAACGATGGTCGATGTGTTTAACGCGTCCACATCATTTCATGAGAAAACCAAATTGCTTAATACCTCATTAGCTGTCTCTAGTGCTTCATTTTCTATGAGATATATCTATAATTCTAGAGTTTCTTCCTTTTAGAATATATCCGGTCTTCTAAAGAATATCCGTATGCAGCTTGGTGATAAGAATATTGTATCTATGTTACATAAATTAGGGATATGAAAATTTTTGATTAAAATACAACTGATTGTCTGGACTTAATATAAAGTAATACTTGAAATTTGACTTAAATTATTCCTTGGCAGCAACCGCATATGACTTTCTATAGCAACAGTTACCATAGCGACCGAACAAATAATACAAAACGAATGTTTATAAAATTTAATTAGAAATAGAATGATGGACGATCTATGAAATAAAATAAATAGATAGCCTACAATCATTGCACTACAAATGCTCGTGTTTTCACGTCCATACATTCACTAATTTTTACGTGATTGATGATGAAGTGTGCATTTCCTTATATAGCTAAACATATAGACAACAATTATTACAACGTGGCGCTAATTTCAATGCTCATTCCCTTGAGACATAAGATTGTTTAATCTCGTTACCACAGTAAATTAGCTGCAGCGCCCTTCAAACCTACTAATTACTGTTTAACGACAGAAACAAGTGCAGACCACCGCAGTTTACCTAGCATCTTAACTAGACAGTATCCGGCAAAAGAGACCTGCTATTAGTAACAGTGGTGACACGTCTGGCGTACCATAGACAAATGGCAAAGTATAAGGCTAGATCCGCCTGAAAATGTTAAGGGGAGGCAAATTTTAATTGCTTAAAAATGATATGCGAACAAATCGTGGTGCGGTAATTGCCTCGTGCAGAGGCAATCACCTGCCACCAGGGCGGACGGCGCGGCGATGGCATAACCCGCGGAGAAAGTGGATATGATAATTGGACGAGCAGCGATGTGCGACCGGACCGGCTCGCTGCGATAGGCAACAGACCGCGCCGTGAATAGCATGGACCCAGTTTCATTTCTAGATAAACCTTTCAGGATATAAACAGACGACCCTCGAAAGGATGCTCTCAGTCGTTTTGACTTGCCTCTACACCTCATTGAATACACGGCTCACGATCTTGAATATTTCATAGATTCCACTGGTGGCTCTCCATTGTTTGAGATCGTCTAAAGTACAATTGCAGCTCCTGGTTCTGTCGACAAACATTAATATTTTCCGGTTTGAATGATGTTATAGCTAGTGAAATGACTGGCGTAATGATCTAAAATGTCACAAGGCGACGAGCACAAAGTAGTGCGGTGAATATCGTTCTAGCGCCACCTTTTAGAGAAGCAGGCTTATCACTTACTATTATAATATAAAGCTCCTAATCCTTCAGACTTACCTCTACTCCTCATTGGATATGGAGCTTACGAACCCGAGCTTCAGTAAGTCATAGGTCATAAATTAACCCTATATCTTTTCATCATCATCCAATTAAAACGGGTGTTTTTGATATACAAAGATCATTTTATCATCAACATTATCATTAAAAGCTTGCGGCAATCCTTGACATAGGTCTCTCCCAAGGATCGAGACTTTACCCCGATCTATCATTTTATAATATCTAGAAACTACACCGGGAACCCTAATTCTTATCGCCTAACTCTTATACCTGTGTAAATATTATTCATGAGTTGCTGTAATTAATTATTCTAAATTACTTATACTAATATATACATAGCAATTATCTCGATAAACTTTAAAGGATATACATCAATGTTTTCTCGACAGCTATAAATTTTTATTGCATAAATAGTTTTTTTTTTAATCCAAAGTCTTATCCATATTATTCGCTCTGCTCATCCTCGCCCCGCGTGATAGTTCCACTGCAGCATTATCAATCATCTAATTGTACAATCCGGTGTCTAGTATTTTATGCAACAAGAAATATGTTACTAGATTTTTAGGTTATATAAATATCTCAATATCTATTATACTATAATTTAATCTCCGCAATGTTAACTACTTTTTTATGCAACGCAACAGTTAAGAAAACAAGTTGTTCCTGTCAGTGTTACGGCCATAACGTTCAGGCACTGGCAAGATTTTAGTCGGCACCAAATTATTAGTGACTACGCAACATAAAATATTCATCTTGTTGCCTTAGTAATTTCACTAGCTCCAGCACTCTTCAAACCGGAAGACAGTACTTGTAATATTTATATACTACTGATTGGCAGTACGCTCCGGCATTTGGAACCTACTAGCCAATCAAATCAAAATACTTAACATTATTAACTACCCTATCATAATATGATTATAACTTAAATAAACGTAACTAAGTAATAATATAGATTTTAACTTTGACTATAGTTTACAATTGTTATTTTTTTTTATTTTTTTTAATTGAAAGCTAAGTTATTATTTTAACATATAAAATGTTGTACTCGTCTTATACTCGTACATTTTGGATAGTTTTTAACTATGAAAATGTTGTTAATTTTATATTAGGTTTCGTAAACTATTGCTATATAAATATACTAATTTAAAATGTTCATATTTCTCTCTGTATATTTCATCATCATCATCAGCCGATAGATCTTAACTGCTGGACATAGACCTCGTCCAAAAATCTGCTCATCGATCCGGAGTCAGCATGGCTTCCAGTACCACCGGGCACTAGGGGCCATTGTTTGAATGAGTTTATATTGTGAATTGGGGTTTATATATATACTGCTTAATATTTATTTTACTAAAGACAAATTTCATTCAAACAATTCTATGTGAGAAAGCTTTGAATTCCCTTTTTTTCGTAGATTCGCTACTTTAAGAGAGAAAATAAATATTTGGACATGTAAATGTATTGTTTGCTTTCTATATATACGAGATAGATTCTATAGATCCATAAACCCATTGACTAATCTTGAGATATCTGAAACTATTACACGTAAACACTCTAAATTTGCTAGAAATATAGCTTCTGCCTTTTAGAGGGCAGTTAAGAATAAACTGTACAAATTTCAAGTCTTAATACAGGAAACAGCTAGTACATAACAAGATTTACGAAACACCTAAGAATGTAAATCAACTATCTTCTTATAATCTATATATATATATATATATATATATATATATAACGAAATGGAGTTTGTTCTCCAATCACTTGAAAACTAGTGAATGTCTAACGTCGATACTATTCCACATGAGAACATAACTATTCGACCTAGAATGGTTTGTATATGTACATTATATATGTTTCTGAATTTCATACATTTTTCAATACGTATTTATGCGGTTGCTATAGAAAGTCATGTGCGGCTGAGGTTACTATTTTTTTATTTATTTCAGACATATTTCAAGTCTAGTTTTATATTACGGGAAGAACTAGTTATCTCCTTTTTCCTGCCTCCCAGCTATGTGGTGTCGGCACAGTATGTACTTCTCTCCCATATCCCTCTAACAGCCGTTATATCTCAATTCACACTCTACTTACACATGTCATCTTTCACACAATCCATCCACACTTTCTTCGTTCTTCCTCTACCCTTATAACCATCCCTGATAACCCTTATAACAACTAGTTATCTATATATTAAAAAAAGATATTAACAAATCAAAGTGACTAAATATACAGAGAGCTTAGATGTTGTTTATCAAGATGTAATCATACAATCACGTTAATCATGATGCTTAAACTAACAAAAAACAACACAAATGATCGTCATAAATAACGATAAAAAAACTAGATGCGCCATTTTGTTGTTTTAATTATGCTATTTTAATTTATAATGTAATTTGGCTATTTACAGACTTTACTAGTGTTAGGTCTCTGGTGCCGGAGACCGTCTAAGTAGCTACAACCGCTGAGCTTGTTTCTACCGCCAAACAGTACTGTAAAAACATTATTGTGTTCTGGTTTAAAGGGTGCTGTGACTAGTGCAATTACTGAGGTAACGAAACCAAACATATTATGTCTAAGGCGACAAGCGTAATATGGTACGATATATATCATCTTAACTATCTCTAAGTTATTATAGGCGGACGTATCCATTACCAATAGGTGTACGTCCCGTTCGTCTTGTTGCTTAGTCGAATTAAAAAAAAAAAATCACGACTATAAATCTAGATTTCGGATGTCTACATATTAGACTTTGTAATGTGATAATGTCTCCGTTCCAGACGTATGTGACAAACGATCCTTTTCGATTATTGCATCATTCGAAAACTGTACCAAATACGACCGGTTCAATATCTCGACGAAACGTAAAACAACTCGCTTATATTTCATTGTACGGAACCAGTAAGCTGATCTTGTTTTTATTGTGTATAAGCTTGTCACTAAGCATCAGCCTCTGCTCCTATTTATTAACTTAGTATCCACATTTTACATTTTTTTTTCTATCTAACCAACGAAACAAACAGGACGTTCGAAGGAAATATATAAGTCACGTGGCGTTAGAATGGTATGTATACACCACACCACATTGCGCTCGTCGTGTTAAGACATAAGATGTTAAATCTCATTACCCCAGTAATATTACTAGCTACAGTAATGTCTACACTACTATTTGGCGACAGGAATAGGAACTAAGACAGTAACGGACCCGTACCCTAGACGGTCTCCGGCAACAGAGTGTTACCAACAGTTTGTACTTACTATTACATACAAAATGATTAATGTAATTTATGCTTACTGTTATACAAAAAAAAATGTAAGTGATTAAGTCAAAAATCATATAAAGTCAATAATTATAAGGTATATATATAATTTGACCAGTGGTAGGTCTCAATTTTTTTTTCGAGAATCGTCTAGATCGGTACTGTTTGATGGCTTACCAAACAGTAGTGTATAACATTAATGTGTTCCGGATTGAGAGGCGCCGTAGCTAATGTAATTACTGGAGTAACAGAGTCAACATCTTATATCTCGGGTAACGAGTGCAATATGGTGTAGTGTGTATCGAAACTAGCGCCACGTTGTTATCCAGGCGTATCACTTAACATCAGGTGTAAATCCCGCTCGGTGATTAATTTAATACAAGAAATAGTCACTACTTGACTCGTTTGATTAAGAGATCTATTGGTCAATTATCACTAATTAATACTCAGTTTGAAGTTTTAATTAATAAAATATGTTAATACATTAATCTAACATCATCTTAAGATATGATGACGCTTGTTGTTATAAATAGCAAGTTTATAAAATTAACTTAATGATAAGGATGTGTCAAATGTTAGAAACATGGCATCTGACCCTTGGTCCACTAATTACTAATCAAACGAGAGACAGAGAGCAATGGTCGACATTTTTCTATGATCCAAAAGATTGATTCGAGAAGAACAAAAGGTGACAGTGTAATAAGGGGGTAAGAATGTTTAGGGGATACAGGATGTACTATACTGGATCTAGAAGGAGCTGTCTTACCTCAAGATAAAGCAACCTAATGTAAAGTACTGGAAGGAGACAGACCCGCAAGCTGAAGACTGTATTCGATGATAGGTCTAATAAATGATGCCGATGATGATGACCATAAAAAGATATATTATTAGTAAACATAAAAAAAAAACTGTGTTAGTATTAATGATAAATGAAATGGAGTAATGTAGCTAGTTAATAGTAAGGAGAATTGTAGCTATTTCGAAATTAGCCGCTACGGACGCCGAACAAGATTATTATAACCGCGCATTAATATCCGATGTAGGTGAACTATCCAATGGATTGCGAGTTTAATGGCCAGTTGACAGTTAGCTGAGAACATGTGCACAGACTATATATAGATAAGTTGACGGTAGAGAAAAAAAAAAAAACACTTCGCAACTTAATTTTTTATACGCTTTCAACACGCATCGACTGCTCAAATGGATTAGCCTGCTCGGAATACGAAATGAACACGATCATAAATCAATCGATATATAAACGATAGATCGATATTTATGTTATGACATTAAGTAGACCATAAACAAATATAGTTTCTTTTTTTTTTATTGACGAGGCATTGATGTCTCTGTACAACAGCCTCTGTACATCTATCACAGTTTTACATAAATATCACAAAAAAAAAAAAATTATATGACTATCTCTATATCATTTTTTTTGTATATATATCTATTGTATATATTAAAAGGTATATGTTTAAGTACATATTTTATCTTAACTTTACATCTCTTTTATACTCTATTCAAGATAACTTATAATTAGTTATGATCTGTAATAAACACTGTGTATGTACCGGCGGTAGGTCTCTACTGCCGGAGACCATCTACCAACGCATCTCCTACTGTATAACAGTTGTGTGCAATCATTACTGTGTCCGGATTGAAGGGAGTTCTAACTGGAGACTGCTAACGCCTCAAGGTGCCAAGCACATTGTGGTGTAGTACACCATCCTAACGAGCGCCATGCTGTTATGGGCGAGCGGTATCACTTACCATCAATATCCAGCTCATCTCGTCGCTTCCGTTATAAAATACATTGCCATGGAAAAAGTTAATTAAGTAATCTATGTTACTTCACTAAGTGCAATACTTAATCATCGTTATATTATAGTGAACAAAAGAAATCTGTAATAAGCAACAGAAAAAAGGTTTACCATTTGCTTTTACGTACTTTTATGTATAATTACCGTATACGGTAAACCGATCGCCGGCTAACGGTTGCACCGGAAGTAGCTCCACCCCATACACTTGCCCAAGTTAACTGCGAAGAGATATTGCTCTATATAAATGATATCATTATTTACGCAACATCGCTTTAAAAAAAAACAGTTCGAAATGGATAACTTATACTTTTGTTACTAAAGTTATGTGGCCCAAGGTAAGAGTTTTTAGCGGTTAATAATTTAGTATGATGTGATAATATATTAAAGCTATTTATACCGTTGCAGGCCGTTTAGTTAATTACCACCGCCTTTTCTACCGATACACAGTATTAAAATATTAGTTTTTTTTTTTTTTAATTAAGCGATGAGATGTGCGATATCATCACGTGATGGTAAGTGATACGCTTACCTATAACATGGCGGTGCTGGTTAATTTAATACATACTGCGCCGTATTAAGCTCGTCACCTTAGACATAAGACGTTCAGTCTCATTACATTAGCAATTTCGTTAGCTACAACGCCTTTTAAACCGGAACACAGTAATGTTTATCACCAGGTGTAAGAGCTGCAGTGGTACTTAAACAGTTTCCGGTAACAATGACTAACCACTCGTAGTGTTTCTTTGTTCCAGTTTGAAGAGTGCTGCAACTAGAGTAATTACAGCAGCAATGAAATATAACAATATATTTCCAAGTAATATTGATGTGGAGGGAGGGTGAGGATATCTTTGGGGGTGGCCTATGTCCAGCAGTGGACCTCTATCGGCTGGTGATGATGATGATGTATTTCCAAATCTAGAAAACAATATGGTGTAGTTTAAATCATCTTATCACTAGCCTATTGATATGGTTTAAGGTCTCACTCATTATTGGTATTGACGATGTAGTCTCGTGCAAATTAAAAAAAAAAAAACTGATTTGGGGAAATATTAGATTAAGAGCGTATAGTCATAGATGATTTCCCAAAATGAAATTATTTACATATAAATAATTTAAATACAAATACATACAAAAGAAAAAGTACATAAATACATACTTTAAAGTAATTGGATACAAATGCCTTAAACATTTCATTACTATTACTACATCCGGTAGTATTATAGTAGGTAGTCTTAACCAGCATTTTTTAAACTAAATTATTAATTTAGTATTAAATATATTAATCGTATACAAATTATGCATATATACAGATATCGTACGTTTTGTATTAAACACTTTTTCGCTTTGATCCGCTGTCGCTTGTGAATAATAAACTTCATCTAATTTACAACGAAGCACAAGAGGGAGCGAAAACGAAATTTGAACAGTTCAAGCATTAATCGGCCACGCGTGTCCTTACCGGAAGTAGTCCGGACCTTGTTACCTTTAATAATAAATATCGCCGGGGTCGGTCAAGGTCTACATTTAAGGATTTATTATATTATTGCTCCCTTAACCTATTACCGGAGTCCATCTAAGTAGATACCGCTGTAGTTCCTATTTCTGACGATAAACACTACTGTGCAAATGTTACTGTTATCCGGTGTGAAAGAGGTTGTAGCTCACTCGTTAATAGTGTCAGAACTAAACATCTTACGTCTCAAGGAGATCAGCATAGTGAAGCATCACGTTGTTGTGTGCTTATCATCAGGTCTTCGTCTCGAACGAAAAGAATTATACAAAGTGACGAGACATTGGGAGACGTTCACTTCTATTCATCATATCCTTATTCTCCAATATACTACTGCTTTCTACTCTACAGGTTATATACAAAAGAGTATATATTACATATGGTATATTACATTGGTAACAAAAAAAGTATTAATATATCAATTATAGAAATAATAGCAGCAGATATTGCAATGCTTCGTAACAAGGGGCCCCTAATAAGAGGTAGATTCTAATGAAGGTATAAATTCCCCTGCCTGGACGACTCCACCTGCCACCGAATAATATAGTAATTAGCTATAACTGCATCGCCGTTATAACTGCCCGTTAAGCGTTAATTTAATATTTTTTTTTACTTCTACACAATTTGAATATAACTTGAACCGTGACTCCGAGATAACTCCGAGTTAACTTAGTTCACGTGAGATTAATTTTTGTTTATTACTCAATTTTCCCTCACCGGAAACACAGCGGGGAACATGAGATCAGCATGCTGGATAACCTTGACTCTCACATATACTGTAAGGAGTCCAGCAGTGGGAACATAAAGTAGACCGATTGTACGTATGTATATATTTAATGGTTGGATACAGTGTTTTTATTATCATTAACTAATGATAATTGCAGTAAAAACTTTATAACTACTTCTCTTTTTTTTATAGATTATATATATTTTTATTAAAATATCTAAAAATTAGGTTACAATGGAGCGACTTAATACCTATAGATATCGTCTACCAGTCAATCTCCCTAGATTAACTGGTAGAAGATATCTATCTATCACCACTCCCTAGTGGGAAGATGCTGAGTAGACTTTTCACATTTCGGTAAAAATTTCTAATATTTTACACTTAGTAAAATATACACATATATAAGTATACAAATAATTTTTTTTATTATAATATACTTTAGATTCTAGGTAATATACTGCTTGAAAATCACCCCTTTTTATTTACAGATTATTGATAGTCAAACACTCATTAAGAGTATAGTAAGCTTTGCTAATTAAAACGTTTAAGTTCATTTTTAAAATGGTTGACAACTTTAATATAGTTTGTAGTATCTTACTATACACTTGATCTTGATATATATAATATTAAAAGATATTACATTTAAATCCCCTGCATGAGTCTTTTTTACTGCGCTCGCGCAGCGTAACAAAAGGGGTTGCATCTATCCCTTGATAATGCATCTGCAGCTATTGAAGTGCATTCAAATACAAGTTTTATATGAAAATTAATAAAGTTCCTTTTAAATAAACCTATTCTAATATTACGTTTTCTTCAAGATATATTAACATATCACATTAACGTACTAAATATATATTTATTGCTTTATAATAAAGTTTGTTTTCCTTTAGCGTTTAAAGAGAGTAGAGTTCTGCTTGGAAGATCATTGGATTGTCTAAGGGATCGTATACCGCAGGTTTATTGTTTGAAAATTTTTATTGTCCCTACACAGGATACGTAATATCAGAAGGATGTAACGTATCGTTGAGTTTACAACTGTTTTTTTTTTTATTATTGTATTTTAATGGGAAATTAAGATCGAAGGAATAGATTAAGTAAAGAAAAAGTCGAAAATTTTCTGCTAATACTTGCGAAGTTAACTGCTATTAGTATTAAAATATGGAATTAATATAATATACAATATTATGAAAGTATATTTTTTGATTCGTAAACATTTATATCCTTCGAGTTTCTCTATGAAAAGTCCTATTTTTCCTATGAAAAAAATGATCAAATAAAATTTAAATTTCATAATTAGTACAAAGTCTTAAAGACCAGAATAAAGTTCAAAAGGGTAGTAAAACGTACATCACATAATAATATTTTGATATACATTTGGGGGGTGTAAGGGGTCCCGTACAACAACTCACGAGACCCAAGTTATCCTCACATGCTAGTGATGCACCCTGCTAATTAACAAATAAGGCTTTGGCTCACACCAATCTGCATTGGACCAACGTGGAGAGGAACGGCCCCAAGTCCCCCTAATATAACCCTTACAAATATCTGCCCGTAGTGTTCTGTGGTACCGGAGGCCGGGTCTATCGATGTCGAAGTCTTTGGGGGAGACCTATATCTAGCAGTGGACATTTTTGGATGATGTTGGATGGAAGTTTGACACTGCGACATCTCGAACATTGGAAGTTGTAAAGTATGGAAAGTTACCCACATTTTAATAGTGGTCTAACTAAACTTACCCCTATCGTCATCTATTATGAAGTGCCTTCTTCAAAGCTAACTTAGGCGGATAGACTGAGAAATCTAATCCGTTTTCAGCTATTATTTTAACTGCTGGTATTTAAGCCCAGTCTCCAATTACCATCAAACCATTTCTATCCCTCTCTACCAGTAATATTTTGCCTTCAAAGATCAACCTTGGTAAGTCATAAAAGGATATACTCTACAGAGAATTACCTCTTGCATTTCAATAAACATATTGAACAGACGTAAATATTCATACATAATACTATCGCAAAAAAAAAAAAAAAGGTGTTTTTATGCAGAATAATTTATATACGATATCTGTATTTTTTATCTATTAGATCTCTTCATTTATAGCCTCGTCTTTAATATACCAAAAGATAAATTTGAGTGGTATCAATTTATAATTAAGTTTCAAACATAACCAATACATAACTGGATGGAGGCTATGTATCTTTTAATAGAATCTCTTATAATTAATATAATTCACATAATTATTTATATAAATTATGTGTATACATTGATTCGTTGACGATATGGAGCAATCAGAAGCCGCGATCGGTGTGGACAAATAAATTATGAGCGACTAAAACCGGATACCTAGACGAAATATACAAATTACCTATGAACGTAGCATTAGTAATGCCCACATCTACTACACGACAGTAATACGCAAATATTACTGTGTAACCATCAAAGATACTATTCTAAAATTCTCGCTAAAAGCTTTGTTATTTATATGCAATAAAAACATATGAATAGAGTAGAAGAAATAAGAGACGAGAAGATTAGAAAGGATTCTGGGATATTACTGTGCTTTCCTTCTGGTGGTAGATCTCTGTTGCAACTGTCTGGGTAGGTACTACCGCAGCTCCTATATCTGCTGAAAAGACTACTGTACGGTTCAAAAGGCGTTGTAGCTAACGAAATTACTGGGGTAACAAGACTTAATATCATATGTTTAAAAGCAAGGAGCACAATATGGTGTATATGTTATAATAAGAAGCTCAACGTGGGTAAGCTCCTTACCTACCATGAGATTGGTAATGGCTGGTCTATGTAATAAAGTAATATACTTTAATGAAAGTTATATAGTATATGATTTATTTTAATTACGCCAGTAACATTGTAGTTGAGGTGGGCTACAGCTTTCGCGATATCTTCAAGTTGTGTAACAATAGGAGCGGGGCAGGTGGAATGCTTGTTTATGGGCCACCGCGCGGTCACATGTTACGAAATATCACAATGGATTAGTCGATTGTAATGGATTAATTGCGCGTACAGGTTGCCCAACAAGTTGAACAGCTAGTCGCGTGTCTGTTCATAGAAAAACAAGTGTTGTTTTAGCGCAAGGATGTAATCAACGCGTCTGGCTCAATTTGATCCACCGTCACACCTTTTATATTCGGTAACGGTTGCGGTATGGGGTCTCTTGCCAGTGACCATTTAGGTAGCAGTACTGTGTAAACATTCCGGTTTGATGGATGCTGTAGCTGATGAAATTACTCGGGTAACGAGACTTTACACCTGTCTCAAGCGGACGAGCTCAATGTTATGCTGTGTATATCATCCCAACTGACCCCACGTTATTATGGGCAGGTCTATCACTCACCGTCAGGTTAAATATAAAAAAAACTGCTAACCTTAAGGAATGCCACTTAAGCTATAACCTTTATGGAATCTTCTACTTTTCAGGCATTACGACATAACCCGATCTAGTCGTAATTCCTATTTAGTTCAGTTAGTATTTATGTTATATTTTAACGTAATGGAATATAGGGTACGAAGTACTTGTAGTAATTATACGTAGACTTGACTTCAATGATACATTCCTATGGCCGGAAGATGAACAACATAACTACTATTACAGACCAAGTAGAACACATTAACATACATTTTTTTTTTTAAATAATACATATAAAACACGTAGTTTATGAAAACACTCATTAATTATTAAACATAGAGACAAGTTGATATTTTAATGTAAATGCAAAGCAAAATGAATTGCTTGTATTATGGTCATCATCATCAGCCGATAGACAGCTATGGTCTAGTACTCTATTTATTTTAGTAATTAAATGAATTTTTATATCTACTTTATCTTCATCATTATCATCATTAGGTGTCCTCTTCAAACCGAAGTTTGGCGATAAGATCTTCGTCAGTCGAATAATACGTTCATCGGTTAATAATGTAGCGCTAATTAGAATGCTATACACAAGCCCACATTACGCTCGTCCTCTTGAGACATAATGTTGAGTCTTCGATGGTACCTCGGTCGGTCTCCGACAGCAGAGACATATCACCAGTGAGATGACACTACAGCTGTTCTCTGCATACTCTACTGGCTATAACACCCGACAACTGTCTTCGGACGAATTTTGTACAATCCATTGATATCTGATAGCTCGCTGGCATAATGGTTAGAGCGTGCTGCCTTCATTCCGAAGGTCGCAGGTTCGAATCTCGGCATGTACCGATCACTTTAATATTTAAGTTATGTACATTTGTGAACTTTAGTTACAACAGCGAAGTACAAACGGGGGAAGAAAACATCGTGAGGAAACCTGCACATGACTTAGGATTTACTCTAAGGTGTGCGAAGTCGACGACGAACGTGGTGGCTATGGCCCTATTGATCATATTGAAGGTAGGCTTGTCCCCCAGCAGTGGGAACGTATATTAGCTGTTATGGAACATTCTTAGCTGAACTGTACTTGGTAGTAGGAATATTTAATGTCATTAGTATACTGCTGTTGTATTATTGTTTATTTTAGTGTTAAAATATCGATCTCTATAGTATTACAGTAACTTTATTCTATAATATAATTGTTAGAATTGAGAATTATTCCCTTTAGTATTCTCTTTAAAGAATTGAATAACCAAAAAGGCGGTTGGTCGAGTGCGCGGCGCATGCGCTCACTCTACGGAACAGCGCGCACGTCACGGTGGCGGTACAACACGGGCGACGCGTGCTCAACACTCACACACTCATACACGTATACATACACATTAATCAGTCTGCACACAGCAATAAACACCCGCACACAACGATCCATCGGCATGTAACCGAGCTGTACATATATCGCGTATGTGTGAGTCGTAACTGTCTAGTTCTTTAGGGTGACGCTCTTATAGGGAAATGACCACAAAGGTGTGCTTCATTGTTATTATTATGAACACCACATTAAATACTAATTCCAGTGCTCATGGTGTTTAAGTGCTAGATAAATTGCTGTTGTGGAATTTAATTAACACTTCTATTCGCTCTCGCAATTAATACGACAAGCGCAAGTCGCACAATAATTGTTTTTATTAGCTGTTCGTCATCGTTGAGCGAAGAAAAAATCGTCAATCTAATAACGAGTGAAGTGTTACGAGACGTTTTTTCACATTATAATCGCATTATATATTTTTGGTTGTATATGTACTATTCTATCAAGAAATATAGCTGTTCCCCGTCTGCTTTGCTAGCCGAAATATACGTGATACATAGACTTGAAATTTGTCTGAAATATTCCTTGAGAGCAAACGTAACCGCTAATAACTTCTACAACAACCGTTGCTATAGCAATCGCACAAATAATACTAAATGAACATGTTTATAAAAGTCAATTAGAAACAAAATGATGGAGGATCCATGAAATTCAAAAATAAATAGCCTACAACTCATGGTCATGTACTCCTGTCGAGAACCTCACCTGTTTTCAATTGATTGGCGCATAAATAAAACCTTTTTCATTATATATAGATAGATATTTATCTATACGTTTTTAAAATAAGGAAAAGTGTAGTTTGAGCTTAGCTAAATAAACTTGTGATATATTATATAAAAAAGATTCAAAACAATATGTTTCCATCTCACGGAATACGATATATGTTACTTAATTGTTACCTCAGCGAACAGGATCAGACCGCAACCGACCGCAAAAAAGGCGGACGTCGTTGAGCACAACCTTCGCTTCCTTTCAAATTTATGAATGAGAAGACTTAATTTAAACATTGTTATAATTCAATTACAAATTTTACTAGTGACTTCGCTGTAAATAGTGAAAAATCCAAACGAACGTATGCCAATGATAAATAATCGTTTCCTCTCTATTAATCTTCTGTCATATCATTAATAATTGATAGGTAATTTTTAACTATTGTCCAAAAAGAGGAGTATATCATATAGGTAGTTTTTAGAGGTACGTTTCATGAGTCATATGTCAGATGATTGTTTTTCATGTTCTACCATCTCTTTCCATTTTTCCGTTGACAGAAGGAACAACGACTCTATTATAGAACCAAAGTTACTGTATGAAAATAGCAGCTACTGATTCGAAGAAACCATGCCACCATATAAACATCAATGTGGCCTCGTAATTTATCTAGGGGCCTCTGTGTTACAAGGCAAACAATTGACCACACTGCCTTCCTAAGTGTTTAAAAGGCTTTGTAGAAAAACAAGTAGTTAAACAAGTATAGAAACGGTGATATAAAAACCTTAATTATTATGTAAAACATTTAAATTATTCAAAACTATATTATCAAGCGTTGAATCGCGGTACAGAGCCCAAGCAAAAAATTACACGAACACGTGGCAAAAACACGCTGTTAACATGTTCAAAGAGCACATATGTAGTCCGTCGACCCCGTTGTACATTAACTGAGTGCGTAGGTCAAGCTCACAATAAAGTAGCATCATATATCATGGTATCCCACCGGAACGGTTGGCTGCCTTACACCCAGTTTGTATTACCCGAACATCCATTAACAGCCGACCTTCCCCACACCCCCTTTCAGCCACCTAAAGTTGAGTGAGCACGGCATTAATACACAACTGTGGAGGTTATTGTTATACTGGTTCAAGACACGCGACTCGACGCAAGAAATGGGTTAGAGAGGAAGTTAAAGTAGTGGTCGGTAGATGGTGTACGGTGACATTTTGGGTAAGTTTGTATGAAAACAATAAATTAAAGTTAATTAAAAAAAAAAAAACTATAGATAATTAACAATTTTATCCAATTCTATAGTTGACTAGTCTTTATTGTAGGTAGGTCTGTTTCCATAGACAGTCTACATGTGTATTACCGCTGCTTCTATTTCTGCCGCCAAACGATAGTTTATAAACAATACTGTGTTCCAGTTTGAAGGGCGCTGTAGCAAGTGAAACTGCTGAGGTAACGAGACAACATCTTGTGTTTTAAAACGAGTGGAATGTGATGCTGTGTATACCATCTTAACTAGCGCCACGTTGTTGTGGGCGGGCGAACGTCTCGTTGCTTCGTTGAAATAAATTTGCTTTTTTTTCATAATATTCATTGTTAATGAGATTTGCAGCAATTTTATTAAAAAAAAAACTTAAACTGAAAATGCTTGTTTTAATTGAATTTTTAAGTTATTTACATTATGTAGTATAGCTTCATTACACATTGTAGTAAAATCATATTTCATATGTAACACATTATTTAAGAGGCCGTGGACTCGGCTCCACGTGACCAGTATCAGATGAGCTGTAAGAGTCAATATGACTTTCAAGCGCTTAACATCATTAGACAATAGAGGAAGCAAATCAATCTAGATATATAACCAAAATGGTTTCGTTTTGTTCAGCAATCACTCGAAAACTAATGAACGTATCGTCATGGCAACATGATTTTACGCGGACTGATTAATAGATGATTATAGGCTATTTACTTTGGAATGTCATAGTTCATCATTTTGTCCTATAATTATCTTTTATAAACATTTTCATTTCGTATTATTTATGCGGTTGCTATGGTAACGGTTTTCTCAAGTAACATTTCAGAGTAATTTCAAGTCTAAAATTATATTACGACCAGCCAAGCGAAAGCAACTAATAGTATATTTTTCAAGGAAAAAAAAATTATGTCATACTTAAAAAATTATGTTATGGATATTAAAAGTTAATACAAAAAAGATACTAAAATATAGCTTAAATAATAAAAAAAAATATTAATATTATGCTATAGTTTACTTGAAATCATTATCTGTAGTTAAAGGGTGTATATTATTTAAATAACTAATATTAGAATACTTACTACTTTGAAACAAATTTTGAAATCTCTTGTTTGTTCATATATTCTTATACATATATATATTTTCCTTAATATTTTTCGTGTATATAATCGCAGGCTTATAACGCTGAAACACAAGTATCCAAGAACAACTTTTCGACACGACTGTATCTTCTAAAAAATACCTAGAGCCTATATACGAACTAATTTGCAACTCCATCACGATCATTGTATAGCCGATTTACAAAAAAAAAAACATATTATTCAGTAAATATGCGATGCATGTTAATAGGCTACTTAAGTAATAGAGTAAACAGTGTAAATACTTCACACGATATGATAACTAATAAAAACGTTGATTTATCATGGAGTGTCAGCGATGACCTTTAAAAGGAGAATAATTTATAATTAATAAGTAGATTAGATGCGATAAGCTATTGCTTAGAGATTAGCTTTATCTCGGAACTATTTCATCATTTCGCAACCTGTCATGAAACATTGGTGCGGTGACGACCGTGGATTGGATTTGGACAAATTTCCTCCGAGAGTCCATTTTTAGTTATAAAACTCACCGATATCAGTATACAATGAGATATAGTTAAAACATATTTAAATTTTACGTATAGTATGAAAATTTAACTCTTAACTTCTATGTGAAATCTGCTGTTATTACGGAATTTTTGTTTTCCAACTCTTATGAGAACTGGAATATTCCGAGCCAACACACTTCTACTTACTTGGGTAACGATATTGGATAGTGATGCAGTATATGTCATCCTAACTACCGCCACGTTGTTATGGGCAGGTGTATCAATTTCCATCCTATCTAGCGCCACGTTGTTATAGGCAGGCGTATCACTTTCCATCCTATCTAGCGCCACGTTGTTATGGGCGAGTGTATCAATTTCCATCCTATCTAGCGCCACGTTGCTATGGGCAGGTGTATCAATTTCCATCCTATCTAGCGCCACGTTGTTATAGGCAGGCGTATCACTTTCCATCCTATCTAGCGCCACGTTATTATAGGCAGGCGTATCACTTTCCATCCTATCTAGCGCCACGTTGTTATAGGCAGGCGTATCACTTTCCATCCTGTCTAGCGCTACGTTGTTATGGGCAGGTGTATTAATTTCCATCCTGTCTAGCGCCACGTTGTTATGGGCAGGCGTATTAATTTCCATCCTGTCTAGCACCACGTTGTTATGGGCAGGCGTATTAATTTCCATCCTGTCTAGCGCTACGTTTTTATGGGCAGGCGTATCACTTTCCATTCTATCTAGCACCACGTTGTTATGGGCAGGTGTATCAATTTCCTTCCTGTCTAGCGCTACGTTGTTATGGACAGGCGTATCACTTACCATCAGATCTACGTCCCGCTCGTCTCGTCGCTTAACTATATAAAAACTAACAGCCTGAGACTTCAGGGTAAGCAGCATCAGAGATCTACCACCAGTACAATCGCATCGACTCGCTCATTGCGTTGGTGGTTGCTTTCATCGCTTGTCACTAGTGAGCGGACGCAGACATCGGCAACTGATTGCACGTTCATTGGTACCTGATGCGTTACAATTTTCTCCACAATTTGCGACAATTGTGACGCTCGCTGGCGTTCGAAAGTGCACACTAACTGTAAGCACACACATTGAACGCTAGAATGAAATAGTGCATATTATATCACATGTACAAACCACTATCACAGCAGTCTGTCGTTACCGGCTTTTACATTTTACCCTATTGACATCGAACAAAACAACTTAGTTGTGATTTTAGTAATGAAAAATCCAAATATATATACTACTACAGAAAATAATTTGATTAATATGAGCGAAACTTTCACGTGATAGTAAGTGATACGCTTGCCATTAACAATGCCGGCGCTATTTAGGCATATTATACATTGCACTACATTCATCTTGTCACCTTAAGACCTAAGATTTTTAATCTGGTTATCCCAGTAATCACATTAGCTACAGCACTCTTCAAACCGGAACAAAATGATGTTTTCACACTCCTTTTTAAGGACAGAAATAGGCGCTGCAGTGGTACCTACCTAGACGGTCTCCGCCAACAGAGAACTACCACCAATCAGCAATACAGTTCATACCATCCATTGTGTGCCGTTGTTCTTATAAAGAAAGGCTATATTTTTTGACACCTATGGAGAAGATTCCTGAAGAGAAAGAAAAGAGACAGAAGAGAGTTCCTATGGTTTGTACTGAAGAGCGCATTTACTGAAAAACTGCTTTTGATAGGAAACAGAAGAAATGATTTGTCGAGATGAAAGAGTGAACTGGACTTCCTATCAGTTAGAGAAAATAGCTAAAGACTTGAATAGTTTTCTCGAACTACCCGTCAGACTTATTTGAAGAAAAAGATTGTGATGATGATTCTCTTTAAAGTTTTTAACTTATTATTAGTAGAGTTAAGCTATTTATAATATTGAATGATAATTATCCAGAAGTACTAGATTCATAATCATTGTATTTCGAGACAATAATTTTATTATTTTCCATTAGATCTCTTAGTTTGGATCTTAGACTTGAGAAGTAATCCTCCACAAGCTTTATTACTTAGTAATCATAATTTAACATTATCCTTCACTTAAATAGACCTTTACTATCGAAAGTGTTTTTTTTAACTATAGTAAAAAAAAAATATTTTTAGTTGTAATCTTTGTATTTGTTGAGTATCTGCTTGAAAAGCTTTTAATTCTTTCGTAACTTAACTCACCAGTGATACACGAGAACATAACTTATATAAGACTTAATTAAAATGTAATTATTTAAAATTCTATCTCAAGTTATTATTCTGAAACTAAAGGTTTCACACTTACATAACTAAGAAAGAGTTTTTAATGTTATGAAGCGTCGCTTCCTGTCTTTGTAAACCTTTGTAACGGGCCAATCGACACAACTTCTTTTCATCGGTATCGTTAAAATATAATCGATTTTATAGCAGTGACGAGATGTTAAAGCTTATGAATACAGTATCAGAGAATTCAGGAATTACCAGGACATTATAAATCAATAGATTAGCTTAGATTTCTATTGTAAAAGGAACTACTTCTATAACAGTGGTTGATCTCACGGAGAACTTCGGTTCAATTTAGAAACCACGTATACTCGAGTATTATTAGATTTTTTCTTTAATGTTATCACGGATCAGTAAAGAGGTGATGTGAGAAAAAAATGTATTAAATAAATCTTTCATATATTGCAACAGTTCCTCTGGTTTTTACTATCTGAAACAGATCAATGATTTGAATATTAACTTTACTCGCCAATCGTAAATTTTCCACGCTCGATAATCAGTGCATTAATATTTTAATTAACATCTTATTTAAATAACTTAATACACTTATTTTTTTTTTTTTAAACTTAAACTGTCAAATGTATATTTTTATATTGAACGAACAAAGATAAAAAAGTATTGTAGCTTTTGTTTATATTCATGTTTGATTTAAGTATACTTCATTAGGTCTAGCTACATTTAGGTATACTTAGTAGTAGTAATAACAGCCCATTTACGTCCCCACTGCTGGGGCACAGGCCTACCCTCAATATGAGGGCGATTGGGCCATAGTCACCACGCTGGCCTAATACGGGTTGGTGACTTCACACATACCTTAGAATAAATTCTAAGTCATGTGCGGGTTTCCTCACGATGTTTTCCTTCAACGTTTGTATCTCGCTGTTGTAACTAAAGTCCACAAATGTACATAACTTAAATATTAAAGTCATCGGTACATGCCGAGATTCGAACCCGCGACCTTCGGAATGAAAGCCGCACGCTCTAACCATTAGGCCAGCGAGCTACTTGGTATACTTATATTATTAAGATTTTTTTTAATTATATAATATAGCTTCCATATATGTAGTTAGAATATGGATGACGACTTCATCCCAAGGAGGAGATAGAGATAATCATCTATATATATTGGAGATATCAAGAGAATCATTGACAAATCACAAGACCTTCCAAACTATTAGACTCAAAATTTGGTAGAAATATTGCTTCGGCAATTCAGAGGTCAGTTAAGCATAGATTTTACAAAATTCCTTCCCCAGAGGGCAAGGGTGTAACGGCCAGCAAAGCAGGCAGGGTACAGTTTGTATTTATTTAATATTTGGTTGGAATGGGATACAAATTTTCGGGACATAATAGGACAACGTCACTTATATTGTGAAACAGTACTAAGAAAAGATTACTGTGAAATCCAATATTTATTTTGTTCCTACCGTATAGTACTACTAATATATAGTATATTTTACTTTTTAAAAAAATTATTTGTTTAGTATACTTTTTAAATAATGAATTCAATGAAAACATTACTTTTTTAAAGGAAACAGGCGCCCGATTAGTTTCCGAAGGGAATCCTGCAGCAATTAAAGTCGGTAGTTAATTTGCAGCCTTTGTATCACGCAAGTCAGAAACGAAACTTATATAGTCAAAGTATTTTTTTTTTCATCGTCATTATCAGCTGATTGACGTCCACTGCTGGACGTAAGCCTCCCACAAATATCTCCACATCGATCGGTCCTGCGCTGCCTTGCCGTCACAATCAACATAGCCTCGGGTACCGCCGAACACCACGAGTCATGTGTAGGAGTCCATGCGGGGAGATTTAGGCCATTTCCCACCACGGTGGCTCAACGTGGGTAGGTTTGTCGTAATGCAGGTTTAGAACCAGAGCCTCGTTTGTTGATTAGCAGGATGCACCAGGAGCAGGTGAGGTTGGCTTAGGTGCTATGAGTTGGTCCTCTTAAAGAAAGACGGCAAGGCCTCAGAATCTCCATCTGCGTACCGTCCCATATGTCTATTCGACGAGGTCGGCAAGTTATTCGAAAGGATTCTTGCTGTCCGTCTCAATCGGCATCTGTCGCGCGTCGGTCCGGATCTCGCCGAGAGCCAATTTGGCTTCCGACGCGAGCGTTCCACCGTAGACGCCATTTTACGCGTCCGCTCCCTGTCTGAACAATCTGTAGGCAAAGGTGGTGTAGCGTTGGCGATAAGCTTGGACATCGTCAACGCCTTTAATTCTCTGCCATGGGACGCGATTAAAGAGGCACTAATCCATCATCAAGTGCCTCTCTACCTGCAAGACGTGATCGCGGACTATTTGCGTGACAGGTACATTACGTACGTGGATCAACACGGAAATAGCATCCGAAAGGAAATTCTGCGAGGGGTTCCACAAGGATCGGTCCTCGGACCACTCTTGTGGAATCTGGCGTATGACGCTGTTTTGCGAGTTAGTCTCCCCGCAGAAGTAAATGTTGTATGTTATGCAGACGACACTTTGGTGATTGCCAGTGGAGACAACTTTGAAAGGGCCAGGGAGCTCGCCGAGCTTGGAGCGGAATCTGTCGTCGCTAAAATACACGAGTTAGGATTACAAATAGCGCCCCACAAAACCGAGGCGCTATGGTTCCACAAAATGCCGAGGTCTAGGGAACCACCTAACTGGTGTGTCCAAGTAGGTGGGCACGATGTGGAAGTGGGCCGGTACATGAAGTACCTTGGCCTGACATTGGACAGTCGTTGGGGCTTCGAAGAACACTTCGAGCGTCTAGTACCCCGGATCGAGAGGATAGCCGGTGCAATGCACAGACTGCTACCCAATCTCGGGGGACCAGTAGAGGAAGTTCGCCGCCTCTATGCGGGAGTAATACGATCCGTAGCCTTATATGGCGCGCCAGTATGGGCTAAGAGGCTAGCCATCCGACGCTGTAGAACTAAAATCTATAGCGTTCAGCGAAGAATGGCCATAAGGATCGTACGAGGATACCGTACAATATCCTTCGAGGCGGCGACAGTCTTAGCTCGATTTCCACCTATGGATATTCTGGCGGATATGGATGCGAGGGTGTACGACCGCATCCGCGCCATCCGCCAGAGCGGTGGGAGTGAGCCAGACGAAGTACTCAAGACGGCTCGACGGCAGGAGCGGCGCAGGGCTCTTGCAGCGTGGCGCGATAAGCTCTCGGAAGAGAGGTATGCGCGCAAACGCGTTGTGGGGGCGATCTTGCCGGTCTTCGATGCCTGGATGCAACGACGCGGAGGAAGTCTCACCTACAGACTTACACAGATACTTACTGGGCACGGGTGTTTCGGTGATTATCTGTGCAAGATTGGACGAGAAGCGACGGCGAATTGTTTTCACTGCGGAGGAAGAGAGCTGGATTCCGCATCGCATACGCTCGCGGTTTGCCCGGCATGGGAACCGGAGCGGCGGATCCTGATAAACCAGATCGGACAGAACCTCTCCTTGCCAGTAATCGTGTCGGCGATGCTGGGAGGAGACGTTGTATGGAGGGCCGTAGCCTCCTTTTGCGAAACTGTAATGGTACAAAAGGAGGCTGCTGAGCGGGCTAGAGAGAGGACAGATCCCGCTCGGAGAAGAAACCGTCGTGGCACTACCGTGCGTCAACACGTCGCACCGGTGAATGGTGCTCCCCTACCATAATGGGGCCTTTTGGGTTGTTGGCGATCAGGATGGGGGTTCTCATCGCCTTCTAAAAGACCCTGAGGAGGACAATGGCTGGACGTGGTCGTCGGTCATTGAAATAATACACATGAGGCTGGTAGGGTCTGTATAAGCAGACCCCGGGACGAGCTATCCCAGCATAGCGTTAGCGAGGCCGCGGTTGTGTTCCGAACGGAGATCCCGTGACCTCGCCAAACGCCGAAGGTGACCACCGAGGGGGTTTTAGTGGGTAAAAATCTCCACATAACTCTGACTTCCCCCCAGGAGGCAGAGTATCTTTTCGAAGATTTCCCCCGCGAAAAAAAAAAAAAAAAAAAAAAAAAAGGTGCTATGAGTTGTTGTGCGAAACCCCTCACACCTTTCTTTTATTGTCGACATTAGAATATCCGTTCACTTATTGAACGTCAGTCTTCCAGCCATTCGCAAAAGAAATGCCTCTCGGACTCTCTCCAGTCAGAGGAAACACTTATTAACGAATTCTTTATATGTTATTTATTACACCAGCTTTAATTTTTCCTTCTCCTAGGGCTGATTTGGAAAGAATACCAAACAATCTGTATGTCCGCCCTCAGTTCCATGTATCGAAAAAAAAAAAAAACAATATACATACTTTTATAATACCAAAATGTCTTACGCTGTATTATAGTGCTTGATATTCAAAGCGTTTTATTTACACACATTACTATCATTGAAGTATCAACAATATAATATGCCTTATCCATGAAAGCAATTTGACGATGAAGAAACATGAACACTTACCATCAGGTCCTCATCGCAATCGTCGTTTTGTTGTATAAATAAAAAGGCGAATGTATATTAGTAAAGATCGTGTCTGACGCTAATGGCCGGCGCCGCGAGCGCCGCTGGTGCGGTGGAGCTGGTGCTCTAACGGCGTCTCGCTCTGCTTCCCGCGCCGCGCTTTCGTAAACCGATCCTGAAGATAAGGCTCCGTTGCCGCTTCGAGAGTTACATTAGTGATCTCTCTCCTTTATTATATTTAAACTACCTGTTCCTCCCCCGCTTCGCAGTAACACCACCGCAACTCCTTTTACGGACAATAGTTTAAAAAATCCATTCTAAGCTGACCTCTAAATGGTCGAAGCAATATCTCTACCAAACCAAGTCTTTAGATCTAATAGTTTCGGAGATCTCATATCGATGAAACTCGGGATATTTTTTTTATTTAACTAGATGACCGGGACGTTCACTTGATGTTAAGTGATACACCTACCCATAACAATGTAGTACTACCTACTACATTTCCACATTACTGTTGGGCGGCCGCAATAGTAGTATCCAGTAACAGAGACCTACCAACCCACCCTCGTTCTCAGTTAACAGAATATACAGACGCCTGCTTGAAGCGCTGGTTAGGACGTTTATACAGCAACTTTTCGCACGCATATAAGACTTGAGATATTAGGTAGACTAAAGTAATGAAACCTAGTATTTTTTTTCTTACTAAATTATTACATATGTATGAGGCTTTATCAAACAGCGATCTCGATATTTTAAGTTTATCTCATATTGTATCTGTCATTAATATTTATTAAAAATACAAGGAACTCGCAAACCCTGGGAATATATAAAGAAATGCTAAAATATTATATTATCTGTGTCTTAGAATATGTTTTTTTTTATTAAATTCAACTTATAAATATTATTCACTTAGTTTCTAGTTTCCATATTACTTTTAATATAATACTGGTTCTATTATAACACCAGTGGTAGGACTCTGGCAACCATTGGATGCGGGTGGCCCAGGACCGGTCTGAGTGGAAATCTTTGGGGGAGGCCTTTGTCCAGCAGTGGACGTCTTCCGGCTGATTGGATTGGATTGGATTGGTAGGACTCTGTTGCCAAAGACCGTGTAGGTAAGCACCACCATAAGTCCTATTTCTGGAAACATTACTATGTTGCAGTTTGAACGGCGCTGTAGTGTAATTACTGGGGTATGGAGACTGAACATATTACTCAAGGCGACGAGCGCAAAGTGGTGGTGTGTGTGCCATCGTTCACCATCAGCTACCGCACATCTTCGGCGTATAAAAAACAATACTAAAGAAAACTCTTATAATAGTGACGGCAATATTAGAGAGCATTGACGCAATGAATGAACAAAGATTATTTATCTAATCAACGAAGCGAAGAGACGAGCGAGACGTTCACCTGACTAATGATTCTGTGTCGGTTATTTCTGTGACTATTACTGTATCCCGGTTTGAAGGGCGTTCTAATTAATAAAGTTATTCAAGTAGAGATATTTAGCATCTGTGTCAAGACGTCGAGCACAATGTACTGCTGTATATATAATTGTAACACAATGTATATGCATGCGAATATTACTCGTATAATCGCTTCGTCGAATAAATAAAAATTTATCAAGGTTTATAATCTTCAGGACTCTTTGTATATAGAGTCCTTTACATATCCTTTATATATATATTATTAGTTCCCCGTGTGCTTTGCTGGTCGTAATATAAAATTAGACTTGAAATTTGTCTGAAATATTCCTTGAGAGCAAGTGCGACCGTAAATCACTTTCTATAGCAACCGCATATATTATATAATACAAATTGAAAATGCTCATAAAAGTCAATTAGAAATAAAATGATGAAGGATCTATGAAATTCAAAAAATAAATATCCTTCAATAATCTACAGATCATTCCGCGTCGAGTGGTCATATTCCCATATAGATACGTTTACTAGTTTTCACGTGATTAGCGAACAAACAAAACCCAATTTTCATTATATCTATAGATAGCAGATATCTAGAGATTCATAAACTCATCACGGGATCTCCGAAACTGTTAGACGTAAACACTCAAAATTGGGTAGAGATATCCTTCTGCCATTCAGAAGTCAGCTAAGAATGGATTTTACAAAGTTCCTTCCCGAAAAAAGATTTGGGGGGATGTTACAGCCAGCAAAGCGGGCGGAGTACAGTTAGTATAAATTTAATACTTGGTCGGAATGAGATACAAATTCTCCGGATCGATAACAGCTAGTATAGTAATAAAGTAGATAAAATTTATAATAGTCTGAAATACTATCATCTAGCGCTTGGTCTTGTTGCGTTATGTAAATGATCAAGTTAATTAAAAAAAAGTATAATATGTGATATAAACGGTAATCTAAATATTTACTATTAGTGCTATTGTATATAAAAAAGCGATATTTCATCGCATTATACATCTACCACTAAGTTATTAAAAAAACATATAAAGTCATTGTTTTTTTCTATTTTCTTTTGAGGATGAAGCGACAAGACGAACGATCTGTTCGTATGATGGTAAGTGATACAACTGCCCACAACAACGTCGCGCCAGGTAGGGAGATGTACACAGCAGAACATTGTATCGCCTTGAGATATGAGATAGTGATTTAACATACCCCAGTTATTTGACTAGCTACAACACCCTTCAAACCAGAACACAGTACAGCACGTCATATTGATGATGATAATGTATCTGTTGCTGGAAACCGTTTAGGTAGGTACCGCCGCAGCTCCTACTCCAGCCGCCAAAGAGTAACATATGAAGATATATATGACCATTACCGTATTCCGGTTTGAAGGGAGTTGTTGCTAGTTAAATCAGGAGTAAGAAGACTTCTTGGCCGGCCGTCTCGTTCGGCACCTCGCCGAGGTGGGACCGGGCCTCCATGAGGCCCAGTACGGATTTCGGGCAGGGCGATCCACGTTGGACGCCCTGCTCGACCTGAAGGGCCTCTGTCTGGAGGCCTTCGTTGACGGCGAGGTGGTCCTGGGGGTGTCCTTAGATATCGAGAACGCCTTCAACAGCCTGCCATTCGCGACGATCAGGGGGGCGCTGGAGTTTTTCCGGCTCCCCCCCTACATGGTCGGGCTGTTGGGGGCGTACCTCAAGGACAGGACGATCGTCTGGGTTGATGGCAGCGGCGAATTACATCGGCGGCGCGTGGAGAGCGGGGTTCCACAGGGGTCGGTCTTGGGCCCCTTGCTGTGGAACCTCGCGTACGACTGGCTGCTGCGGCAGCCGGTCCTCCCCGGGACGAGGGTACTATGCTACGCGGACGACACCCTCGTTTCGGCCCGGGGGAGGAGTTACGACGAGGCTGCTCGTCTGGCCGCCACTAGCACGTCGCTGGTGGTGGACCGGATCGAGCAGCTGGGTCTGAGGGTCTCCGTCACGAAGACGGAGGCCCTCCTCTTCCACGGACCCCGCAGGGGTCCACCCCGGGGCGCGATCATCCCCGTCCGGGGCGAGAGGGTCCCAGTGCGGGGAGCCCTCAAGTATTTAGGGCTCACTCTGGACGGGCGATGGAGCTTCGGGGAGCACTTCGAACGGCTTCTCCCGAAGCTCACCGCCACCGCCGCTGCGCTGGGCAGATTGCTGCCCAATGTCGGGGGGCCGGGTCATTTGTGTCGGCGCCTATACTCTGGCATCCTGCGGAGTATGGCACTGTACGGAGCGCCCGTATGGGTGGATAGGTGCGAGACCGCCAGGAACGGGCCCGTGTTGAAGAGGGCCCAACGTATCCTGGCGAACCGAGCCTGTCGGGCGTACCGTACGGTGTCCTGGACGGCGAGTACGCTTCTCGCGGGCGATGCGCCTTGGCATCTACAGGCGCAGTCGCTCGCGGAAGTGTACCTCTTCCTGCGGGATGCCGGAGAGCGTCGGCCGGACCCGGCCACGGTCCGCCGGATCAGGCGCGTTGCCCATGACGCCCTGATCCGGCGGTGGGAGACGGAGTTAGGTAACCCAGCCGCCGGCCGGGACACGGTGGAGGCCATCAGGCCCCACCTGTCCCGGTGGATGAGCCGGCGGTACGGGGCCTTGACGTTCCACCTGGTGCAGGTGCTGACAGGCCATGGATGTTTCGGCAAGTACCTGCACCAGGTGGCTCGTAGAGAGATGACGCAGGAATGCGTCGAGTGTGGTGCGCCGATTGACACGGCGCACCACACTCTGGCGGAGTGCCCGGCTTGGGGGCCGCAACGCCACGCCCTCGTCGCGCAAGTCGGCAGTGACCTCTCGCTGCCGACTGTAATCGATCGGATGTTGAGCAGCGAGAGGTCTTGGAGGGCGGTGGCCTCCTTCTGCGGCGCAGTGATGCGTCAGAAGGAGGCCGCCGAGCGCACGAGGGAGGCCGACGCCGCTGCCGCACCTTGCAGGCGGCGGCGGGCCGGCGGGAGAGCGCGGCGGCAGAACCACGCCGTCCGCTTCCTCCCGCCGTGAGCGATGGGCCCCTAGCCGGGCACGGTGTGAGGGGGCGTTCGGGCCGTTGGGCGTGGCCCTTTGGGCCTTTTGTCGTGTTTCCCCTGGGGGTGCGTCCCCCGGGGGAGTCTTGGTTTTTGTCCCCCCCTCCCACTTCGACGAGGGGGGGAGTCTGGAGGGAGGAGGCCGCCGCCCAATTCCTTCACGGGAGGGCGGCGGCCGAGCATGCGCTCCGTCGTGGGCGCGCGCGGTCGTCTGTGGGGTCGGGGGGCCCCAACGTGCCGGTCCCGCGAGGGGCCGGTACGGGACGGCAGGTGGGTGCCTTTGCTCCCCGCGGGCACCCACCAAGAGGAGTTTTATACGCGGAGGCGCCCGGAGAGTTGCTTGGCTGAAACCCGGGCGTCTCCAGTATGCGTGTGGCGGGACAAGCGGTGGTGGTTTTAGTGGGTATGGGGGTCACGCACAACATCTCAGTGGCCCCGAGCCCCACATAACCCGGCGTCCCCCCCCTTGAAAAGGACGCTGGGTATGCGTTAACAGCATTTCCACCACCGATATCAAAAAAAAAAAAAAAAAAAAAAAGGAGTAAGAAGACTTAGGTCTGAAAGCGTCTAGCGCGATGGAATGCTGTTAATATCATCTTAACTAACGCCGCATTGTAATTAACAGGCGTATTACTTCTCATAAGATCGCTTCGTCGAATAAAAAAACGTAAATATCTTCCGAGCTGGCCCAAAGCGGATTGGTGAAATCTAAAGCCTAGTTTGTTGAGTAGCAGTTTACACCACAAGCAGTTCAGGTTGGCTTGGGTTCCGTCAGTTATTGTGAGGGACCCCTTGTATCACATTAACAATGTAGCATCACGTATATCAGCAACACACACATTATATATGGATCGACTTTTAACCATAACGGTTAACTAATAATTTCTAACCTTGTATTGTTAAAGTTCATAAATAGTAAATAACGTGTATTTGCGTTTCTTGAATAAGTATAACTGAATACACAGCGCAATGTCAATCATATGAATATGAAGTTAATACATACAAGGCATTCAATGGATTAAAAATACATTTTCATGCTTGTGTATTGAAGAACTCATCATCATTTCGATATAAAAGACTTGAAAGAGTTAACACACGAGGATGTTGAAGACATCTTGAGGAGGCTGTAAAAAATTTAACAATGATATGAAGCATTAATAAAGAGCAAGTTTCTTAGTAGCTGAAAAAAGATAATCTCGAATATCGTAGTTTTATCATGAAGTACCCTAAATATGAACTACTATAATATATGACAAAAATCAAATAAAACCAAAGTTTTTACCCCAATCTTGGTTCTCCTTCTCTCAATGGTGGGAACAACTAAATTGAGCAAATGCATATCATTGTTATATATAACATATTAATAAATACTGTTGGTTTTAAATATATGTCAGTTTCCTTTACTTTTAAACGAAGCCATAATACCAGTGGGACGTTCACCTGATGGCAAATGCAAGTCCATAACGGGGCGCTAATTAGGATGATATAAATACACAGCACCACATTACGCTCGTGGACTTGAGGCATAATTTAAGTCTCATTACACCAATTTAACCACATACAATAAACCTAATTACATACAATGAACCAAATATATTATTTTTCTTAGAGTTGTCTTAAGGATAGATATTAGACGAGGAGACGTTGCATGGAGGGCCGTAGCCTCCTTTTGCGAAACTGTAATGGTACAAAAGGAGGCTGCTGAGCGAGCTAGAGAGAGGACAGATCCCGCTCGGAGAAGAAACCGTCGTGGCACTACCGTGCGTCAACACGACGCACCGATGAATGGTGCTCCCCTACCATAATGGGGCCTTTTGGGTTGTTGGCCATCAGGATGGGGGTTCTCATCGCCTTCTAAACGACCCTGAGGAGGACAATGGCTGGACGTGGTCTCCGGTCATTGAAGTAATACTCACGAGGCTGGTAGGGTCTGTATAAGCAGTCCTCGGGACGAGCTATCCCAGCATAGCGTTAGCGAGGCTGCGGTTGTGTTTCGAACGGAGATCCCGTGACCTCGCCAAACGCCGAAGGTGACCACCGAGGGGGTTTTAGTGGGTAAAAATCTCCACATAACTCTGACTTCCCCCCAGGAGGCAGAGTATCTTTTCGAAGATTACCCCCGCGAAATAAAAAAAAAAAAAAAAAGGATAGATATTAGACACTCGAGAGAGAAGCTGAGAATTGCATTTAATGGAAGACATTGGAGAAGGGCTACATCCAAAAGATAAACAAAAGTTGATAATGATGAATTATGATGACTGGACCATCAACATCGTTAATGTCGATTGGGACAGTCCACTGTTGAACATAGCCCACCCGGAAGTAAAGCCTCAGCCTGATCTTAGGTTAAAGGCATCCACTAGACTTAGGTTTAACAAATTTGTACATCGCCTAGATCATACATATTTTAAATGGATTTTCTCTGAAATATTCCTTGAGAACAAACGCAAATGACTTACTATAGAAACCGTTACTATAGCAACCGCATAAATAGTACAGAATGAAAGTGTTCATAACAGTTAATTGGAAATAAAAGGATTAATGATCTTTGATGATATAACCATCTAAAAATCATTCGGCATCGATTACTCATATTTCTACGTAGATACGTTCATAAGTCCATGCGATTGGCGAACAAACAAAAGCCATTTTCATTACATATAATATATAAATGAAAGATTACAAAATGGACATATTGAATGTATGAAGGTAATGAAATAAAATAAAAAAAAAAACACCCAAAAATACAGGAAGAAACTTTCACGTTTACGGTCTGTTTAACCTAAACGTTCGAGATAAAAGTTTCAACTTTCAAAAACGCTGAATGTTGTGTGAAGTGATATGAATTTGATTTTATTTCAACTTTCCCACACGCGGGCAAACGGCGAATAAATAATGTTTAAAACACACGCACACACACACAATTATTTTCACGTACCCACACATTTAGACAAGTGCATCGGACGTTGTGTTAATTGCCTTAGCAATGCAATAAAAACCAGAATAATTAAATATGAACGTTACAGACATTACACAAATAAAATTAACAACATAATAATACTTATAATATATTGCTGAATCGTTAAATGTTAGTTAAAACATTTACGGTCTGCTGCCTAGACTATTACTAGGTCTAAAAGGCAGCTTAGTTTACTTGATAGGTCTCTTGCCACGCCCTGTAGGGACTAGTAAGAATAGTACTATGGAAAGCCCAGCCTGTAGTAGAAGGAGGCTAAAAGGGTCTAAGAGTTTCGCGGGCCTTGAGGGTGGGGACCCTTAAAGCTCAACAAGCGAACCTGTACAGCGTATGGTTCAGCGATGTTGCCTGGGAGGGTTGATCCCTCCATAAGAGATCCCGGAGTCTCTCCTAATGCACTGATGCAGACCATCGAAGAGGTTTTAGTGAGTAAAAATCCCATATAACCCTGAATTACCCTCAAAAGCAGGGCATGTTTCGAAGGTTTCCCTCCCGGAGCCAGAAAGAAAAAACAAAGGTTCTGTTGCTGGAGACAGTCTAGATACCCCCGCAGTGCCTATTTCTACTACCAGTAGTTTTTTTTTCCAACTAATAAAATTCGCACCGCTTGTTTTTTTTACCACTGTTACTACTTCATCAGACACAAGGCTAACTCAAACAGCAGTGAACGAACATTACTCTGTTCCGGTTTGAAAGGCGCTGTTGATAGCATAACTGTTGGAGTAGCAAGACAACATTGTATATCACAGGCGGTGAGCGCTATGTGTAGTATATTACATTGTAGCGCTGTTGTTATGGCTAAGCGTGTCACTTACTATCAAGTGATACTACCCGTCTCGTCGCTTAATTGAATAAAAAAAAGTTCAAGCTTTTAATGATAGTAAGTAATTTAAAATAATACTGACACAATTAACTTCTTGATTTAAAGTTAGATGATGAAAGTTAGACACTGGTGGTAGGTCCTTTTGTCAGACACCGTCTAGATAGGTACCTCCGGACCGCCTATTTCTACCGCCAAACAGTAATGTGCTAACATTACTGTGTTCTCATTTGAAGGGCGTTGTAGCTAGTGAAATTACTGGAGTAACGAAAGTTATGTATCAAGACAACGAGCACAATATGGTCTTGTATATGTCATCTTAACGCCACGTTGTTAAACCAGACGTATCACTTAGCATCGGGTGAAGGTCCCGTTCGTCTCTTTCCTTCGGAGAATAAAAAAATTATATCAATATATATATATATATATATATATATAATGTCGTGGATCTGGATCTTCACGCCCAGTATAATATGAGCTGTAAGTCAATATAGATAGTAGATATAGAATATCAATATATGTAAAAAAAATTATAACAATCTAAGCTATGACTACTTTAAGACCTTAAACGAACATATATCGAACATATAGCAGTACTTCTCCATATATCAAGGAAGGCAAGTTGAATCACTACTTAGAACATTTACACTGCGACACACTGTTGTCTTTGTGATAATAGAAAATATGCTAAATCTAATCTAGAAGTTGCTATGTGTGTGCAGAGTGAAGTAGATAAAGAAAAGAAGTATAATGACTGATGAAGATCACAAACACCTTTCTATAAAGAAACATATATGAGTGATGTGAGTGGTGATAAGGTGATGATGAGTTAAAAAAAGAAATAGCAAAAAGCAGTATGTGAATGCATCGTCTTCTCCATCAGTCGATAGACGTCTGCTGCTGGACATAAGCATCCCCCAAATATCCCCACATCGATCAGTCCTGCGCTGCCTGCGTCCAGCTGCTGCTCGAGACCTTCAGTCGTTTGTAAGGGTTCAGGGGAGATTTGGGCCATTTCTCAAATCGCTGGCCCAATGCCTTTTGGTGAGAGCCAGAGCGTTGTTTGTTGATTAGCAGGGTGCATCGCGAGCAGGTGAGCGGACCCCTTACACCCTTAGACCTCTTACACTCTTATATGAGACTGCTTGATACCTACTTAACCTGTTAACCGGGGAATTCCCTTTTTATTTTATTTTTAATAAAAGAGAACGTACTGAACTATAGCTCCCACCAGTTCCAGAGCGCAACATATATTTCAAGGACGTAATTATATGTCCTATCTGTACTATCAATTGTTTCCGTTTGACGTATTTATACGTCTCGCTTGGTTAACAGGATAATAATATAGAAAAAAATCTTAAAATAATATATGAAATGTATGTAAATGGCAGGCTCTTGACAAGATGAACAGATGATCTGGTGATGATCGCGATAGGCTGCTGGATGCACGCAGTGCAGGGGCGATCTGTATTGAGATCTCTGTGAGGGGCCTATGTCCTGCAGTGGACAGCTATCAGCTACGATACAGACAAACTGTTTATATCTATGAACTAATTACTTCGATTAAAATTTGTTTTCTTACTCCAGCCCATCAGAAACCTCATCGAGTACCAAACAGCTGGTACTCTTCTAGAAAGAATAAGTAATTATCCAAATAACATGATGAAATGCATTAAGAGCGCATCTGCCACCTTAAACCCTTCCGTGACCGAACTTCCTGATAATAATCTTATTAAAGACATGTATTTTTTTTAATTGTATAACCGGAAAGTATAATTTCACGGTTGTATTTATAATTTCGGGTTGTTACGTACACATGGAGGAGGGAGAATCCAAAACCAACACAGTGATTACAAAGTATACTCAGTACCAACTGGTGGTAGGTCTGTTCACTGGTTCAGCCCTGTAGTCTACGTCTAGTAGGACAAAGAGTTTCGCGTGCCTTGAGGGTGGGAGCCCTTATTGCACAGCAAGCGAACCTGCGTGGAATAGCATATGGCTCAGCGCTGGTACCTATGAGGGTTAAGCTCCTCCTCAGAGACGTGTTCACACAAAGTGTAGAGGGCCACCGGTGCCTTCTAAAGGAGATTCCGGAGCTTCTCCGTCGCCATAAGACATAAGTTGAGGTTTGTTATCCCAGAAATTTCACCAGCTACAGCGCCCTTCAAATCGGACCATAGTATCTTCATTCCGAAATTTATCTCTACTATCTACATCATATCCCTCTCCTATCATTGTGTAGTTATAGCTATTAATGCATGTTTTTACTAGATTTGTTGGTACCATGATCTTGATGTAAAAAGTAATTAGTCTCTAAAACACCGCTACTATATCCTGAATGTATAACAGTGAATAAGATCTATCATAGATCATAGATCAATATTGTAAATGTATTATACAATCCAACAAGTTTCCTTTTACGCCTGGTCGGCGGACTCGTAATAGACATACAGATAATAAAAGTTAAAAATGTATTATTTATTGGAATTAATCCGACAAGGAAATTGTGCAGAAGCATTTATATATGTTTTTCATCTAAATAACAAATAGCCTAATTAATTTTAATTATAGTAATTCTAGAAATACTATAGTGTTTATAACCTGTAAATTTCTTAGCATAATGTATTATAGTATTATATGTTGAAACACTTGTATCTAGTTGCAACTTCAATTTTCTCATCTCTTTCTTTCTCAATTTAAAAAAAAAACTTCTAGATCTTAAATATATATTCTAATGTAATAAAAATAATAAATATCCATATTAGAAAAGGAAATAATCAAATATCAATACGTTATTAAACTTAATCATATAATCACGATCACCGCTATCGGAAGGGGTGTCCAGAGGAAGTGCGTGTCGGAACTGAGGGTGAAAGGGCGGTTAAGGGAAAGGGGTGCGTGGAGACACGTGCGCATTAACTTACCCTTTCAATATAAATCTGGTACCCATCGGCTATTAAAATGAGCGGCGTAGACAATGTAAAACATGTGCGAGCATGAAGCGTCTGACGGAACAAAAAATTACTTCCTGTAATTAATGGAAATTTTCATGGTACAGCCACCAGATATAGAAATGTGGTTGACTATGGACCATTAGCTAGATTTAGAAAGGATTTAAGTCTAATAATAATTTTAACTATTCAAGGACTAATCAGGTATCGGAGACTAAGCTCATTTGTAACCGTATCCACGTTTATATCATCATCAATAATGACTGCAACTAGATATAGACCTAATCCTTTCCGCTACATCACCACTCCGACAATCCATCTTATGGATGACCCACAATTATATAATATTACCTAAGTAGATACTATAACAGTTTCTATAACAACCATCAAACAGTAGTGTGCAAATACTTCCAATTTCTTGTTTGAAGGGCTCTGCAGCGAGCAAAATTACTAGGATAAACAAAGACTACAATTTAAGAAGAGAGAATTCCTTAACTACATTCATTCATTATCAGCCGATAGACGTCCACTGCTGGAAATAGGCCTATCCGAAAGATCTCCACATCGATCAATCTTACGCTGCTCGCATCCAGCTGCTTCTCGCAACCTTTACCAGATCATCAGACCACCTGGCGAGGAGCCTGCCATCACTACATCTTCCGGTACGCGGTCGCCATTCAAGCCCTGGGTGCCCAATCGACTGTCAATCCTTCATATATTATATATATATATATTTTAATTTAGTACTATTAGGAGATAAACTGGTTAGGACTTCACAGAAATCTTCTCCAGTTCCTGTTCTTCCAACGACCAGCACAAACCAAGTATCAACTGTATCTGAGATACGCATCGGCTGTAACAAAATGTTTTGTACCAACATTGCTTATCTGACATCTGCTGCACGCTCCGTTATTAATACAGGAAATTGCTAATTGTGCTAAACAATGCTCTAGTGGCGACCTGTTGGGGCAAATGTTTGCCATGGTGCTACCAATGTTGGTGTAGATTTGGTTATACCAACATTGGAAGCTCTGTGGTGAGCATGTCATAACCTAAAGGATTATTTACTATTAGTGGCTTCTATAAGAACCTGCTGCGATTTATTTAGCAGCAACCTTGGTGACTGTCTATTAAAGTTTCACTTCTTTTAAAGTGTTAAGCGTGTTTTTTTTTTCTTTTACCGTTGTACTTTCCTACTATTAATTAGTTAATTAAATCGAGACTTTTGCTTTGGCTGCTGTCCTTTGTATCATTTTAAGGTGATAGTTGTGATATTTCATGTGCTTATTATATATGAAAATATCAAATAAGTTTAAAAAATAACTAATATACAAAATCAATTATAGTGAAAAAAAAAATTGTATCTAGTATAGTAAGTATAGTGTTAAATAAATTAATTGTGACCACTATATCATATAGACAAGGAACCTATATCTAGTAGCGGACGTTAATTAGTTGATGATGACTATATTCTTTCGACTCTCGATGTATTATTATTATATATATAACACAATGAGAGCTATTACTATATATACTATATATAGTAATATATAAAATTTTAGATAATCTTCTTCTTCTTCGTTGCTCCCTCACTGCTGAGGATCGTGACCACACACAAACAGTCTCCATTGAGTAAGAGGCAGAAAGCCACTCGGAACTACTGCACTATCATCCCCAAGAGAACCACAATGAACACTAGATAATCTTAGGTTATAAAGGTTGTTTAGTATTTTCTTAACGTAATCTTAATTAACAAACAAATAATTATTTATAAACAATGTTTCGATCATATTATAAATTAATAATGTAAGGTTAAAACATTTCATTAGTTTCTTTGCTGATATCATATGCGTTATACACAAACACACAACCGCTTTTATTCAAGTACCCTCCTCGCATCCCTGTTGCACATCAGTTCGCTGTTGCACTAAATTTTCAAATATTGTAAAGACCTGCTCATCCACTAAACGTGATGGAGTGCAGATAAACCCCAGTACCACTTGACTGGGCGACAGCTCCCCCAACCCTGCAACCCCAAGTGCCGACCATGGCACGTGTGTATAACGAAAAATGAATTACTACACTACGAGTAAGAGTATATTGAATACATTAAAAAGTCACAAAACATTACGACATAAATATAAAATTGGCAGAGAAACGATCAGGACTTTGTCCTTGATATCCTTAGCATCATTAAGGCAGTAGTTTAATTTTAAAATATAAAAAAAAAATATGTATAGATATAGCAACGATCTAGAAATCTCTATCTCAAATTTCCCACACGCAGTTTGTTAATGTTATAGTTTTTGATACGAAGGTTTTACTTCTATATAGAGGATCATAAGACAATACTACAATTTTAACTACAACATATAACTAGTAATCTAACCAAGGATCTTACATCCATTCAAGAATAACCACATTAACACAGAGGCGATAAATTGAGAGCAGTTCCCGTCAGTAAAATCTTTTGCTATCGTCGTCATCTAATTCAACAGGGCAACGCTGCTGGAACTTGAAGCGTGTTATATATAAACCATACAGTTATTTATGTTTATCTAATAGATTAAATCGAAGATCTACCATCAATGATTCACATGCTCATGGAAAGCGCCAAGACGAACGCGTCAGCGTTGAGGTATGGACGCCTACCGCCGATCCCACGGTCCGCCATGTGACGCATCCAACAGCACAGATTACCAAACAGACTCGTACGTAGGTAATATACGATGCTCATGTTATTTAGTTAGCAGCATCATCGTCATTTTAACCGATGGATGACCACAACTGGACATTAATCCTTTTTAATATATTCCATAAAACACGATTTCGCTCTGTTTGAATCCAATGGTAGGGATTCTTTTAATATACCCTGTTCATCTAGTTAGGGCTATACCAACGCTGTGGCTTCTGACCTGAAGAGACTATTCCAGCACCTTAAGTTAATAACAGTTAAAGTAACCAAATAACTTTTTCACATAACAAAGCGTTGAAACATGGAAGACGTTCAACTATCAATAATAGATACGCCCGCACATAACGTACCAGCTAGGTTACCTAAGACAATATGAAGCTTAACACCTCGCTGTTGTGTTAACACCTCCTTGTGTTCGTTAAAAACAGTTTTAATGCAGTTTCTTACAATCACACTCTATTTTAAGGGGAGTACATTAAAACATAAGTGTCATATAAACATTAATTTCATAGAGTACAACACAATTTTTATATTATAAACATTCTATTCAATTTTGTTTCTCTGAACAAACTACCCCCATACCACAGACACTTATATATCAACAACTGCATATATAATAAAATTTCGAATATATGTATTATAAAGCATAGTATATTCTTTGATAGAATCTCTTGAGCTGAAAGGGATTCATTATTAAATACGTGTAGGGTGTTTTGGTAGTTTTATGTAGGCGGTAGTCACGACTTAATACTACAACTAAATTAACAGTACAACTAAACGTCCTATAACACCCAATTAGTAATAAGGTGAATAATATTAATATAAGTAGGTTGTACCAGTCGCCTTGGCAGATTATCAATTTATTAATTCCATCTCTATACATTAGTAATGGTTTCTTATATATTAACTTTAGTCATTAAATAGGCTAAACGATATACTACAATGCTACATCGAATCGAAATGATCTTCATGATAAAGTGTACACACGAGTTGATTTTTATGGTTCTCAAACTATTATTATATATGTATACTTTATGAGTAAGGCTCAAAGTCACCTAAGAGCTTCTCTGCGATCGCAACAGCAATCTGGAGATCCGCAGAAAGGTCATCGACATAACCAAAAGATTGCTAGACTTAAGTAGCAGTGGGTAAGGCATATTGCTCGAAGAATTTACAGCCGATGGGACACTAAAGTCTTCGAATGGCGCTCGTGTATCGGTAGACTAGTGTTGGAAGACCTCTCACAAGGTGGACTGAAGATCTGGTGAGAATCGCAGAAACCCACTGGATGCGAGCAACTTGGGACCGATCAATGTGGAGATCTTTGGGGGAGGCCTGTATCCAACAGTGGATGTCTATCAACTGATGATGGACGATGCTTTATGAGATTGCTTTAACCTAAATTAAGGCTGAAAATAATAATTTTTAGACTTTATTCGCTATCAGTAATGAAGAAGGTTGTGATAGTTTATGGGAAAGACATTACGAGAGTTGCTATTGATACAAAGTGTAGCGATGATCTTTCGATGTGGTGCTTCATGGTAGTGCAATTTGCTAGTACAGAGGAAGGAAGTACCTCCGATTCCCTCCCGTTAATTATTCTTCAAAAAGGGCGTGGAAAGATTTCTGCAAGGTCGGCAAAACGCAGATACCTCTGGTGTTACTTGCGGTTCTAGCTGAGGAGACCGCTCAACACCAGGCGGCTGCAAGGCTGTTGGTCACCTACGTGGTATAAAAAAATGAAGGAACATGTTATATCACTATCCAGGGTCCATGTGCTATTGAATTTAAACACAGTAACCACAAAAATTCTATGATATCATATGTATACAGTGAGGATATGATAGCATTACGAATGGCAGCAGTATTTGTTTGTTATTAGTTTACAAAGGCGTTGTTGTCATCGCATTGTCTGTTTATTTTTTTTATTGAGTCTGTCATCATAACTAACATTCCAGGTTATTTCATCCGATGACAGATGACGATGACCGTCATTACCGATTTTTAGAAATATAAGCACTTCCTAATTTTGATAGAAAAGCTATTAGATATTTACGAAATTTACTGAAAATATGTACAAGAGATTCCTTCCAAGGTAATGCAAACAAATCGATTAGGCTGCAATTATTTTTTATTCAACGGAGTGACCAGACGCGCAAGACATTCATCTGATGGTGTATACACTTGCCCATAACAACGTGCGTTAATTGAAGGATATATAATGCACCACATTGCGTTTATCGCTTGGGACATAAGATGTTGAATTGCGTTACCCCAGTATAACCCCCACAATAGCTACAGCGCCTTTTAAACCAGAACACAATAGTAATCATACACTACTGTTTGACAGCATAAAGAGCTGCGGTAGTACCTAACTAGACGGTCTCCAGCAATAGAGACCTACCATCAGTAATCTTAGTCTCATCGCGATACTACGTCCAATGATGATCTAATTTTTAATCATTGAGATTTTAAAAGGTTCTTTACTCGTTTTATTACTACGTTTTCTTACTTATGAATAACCAGTTTATCAATATGAAGAATCCAATCCTGAAAAACGAAACCATAAAACGAAGATATCAGCACTACCAAAGTTATTAGCAGTTAACCGATCAAAACACATCAAATGCGATGCTCTTAATCGATTTTCGTAATCAACGGCGAATTCTAAGATATTTAATATTATATACATAAATAAAGTACATAAAGTAGTAAATATATGTACCATTTGTACTGTATATTATGCGTTAGTTAGTGGCTTGTATTTGCAAAGCGTAAGTAAAGCGTAATGTTGTATTATTAAGTCAATTACATCTAAAGATGCCGAGGTCTGATGAAATCATTTTATTTATGCCCATAGACGTACATAATACTGTTCGGCGCCTGTAATTATTGATAATTACATCATCAGACTGTTGCATCTATACTATACCTACGCGTTTAATAACTTGAATGTTGTATCATTGTATAAAAAAATTGTAATAGATGTAGGTCTGCAGAAGACCGTCTAGGTACCACCACAGATCCTATTTCTGCCGCTAAAGAGAAATATGACTTTATTTCGGTTTGAATGGCAATGTAGCTATTAAAAGTACTTTGGTAAATAAATTTCTCATCTTATGTCTTAAGATGACAAGAACAATGTTGTGTATCATCCTAACTAGTACTACGTTGTTACGGCCATTTACCACGAGGTGAAGATCACGGATGGACAAAGTGAGGAACAGTGTGATAAATAAGCGGTGCGGCGTGGTTGAAGGTGTAGTGACAAGGATAGAGAAAGGGATGCTTAGATGGTTCGGCCATGTCGAAAGAATGGATGAAAGAAGATTAACGAAAGAATATACAAGGTAAGAATGATTGGAAAAATCGGTGCACGTCGACCTAGGCGGACATATTCCGATCAAATCGGAGATGTCCTAAAGAAAGGCCGGATCAAAAGCACACGCAACCGACGAGCGTGCATGAAGACGCTTATGAAAGTGGAGGAAGGGTGAGAGGTGTGCCAGGATCGTAGCAGTTGGAGAGAGGTAGTCTCTGCCTACCCCACTGGGAACGAGGCGTGATATATATGTATGTATGTGAAGATCTTTTTCGTCTCTCGTGGAATGAGAAAAAATATGTGCACAGTTTGTTAATATACGAATTATTATGAACCGTCGTCCCTTATTCTCAACCCTTTCGGTCTCTAAAATCAATTTCGTTTGGAAACCATACTTTATATTATTCTTTGTTTTTAAATCAGTTTTAGACCTGTTATCAATACTATATATTTTATGTAAGAAAACAATACATTATTAAGAAAACTGTGTAAAAGGTTTGTAAGTCCTTTCTTTAATAACTACTCTGTTATACATATTTATTAGTATTATCATAAAGAGATTAAGTTCAATTGTCATTTCTAATCATTTCTATCTATCATTGCACAAACACCATGAAGGATATCTTTATTACGTCTTACTCTATTTCCACCATTAAGGAATGTAGAAAAGATATATACTATTAATTTGTTAACCATTAGATGGTATACTCGCGTTGGCGGTACTTACAAGTTTATTTGCAATAGCTGCACCAAGCTTTAACGATATATAAATCAGTTAGTTTATGAGATATTTCAAATATTAAAGATATAATAATATAGCTTATAAATAACAGGATGTTTCTAATATTATTTCATATATTTTGCTATATCAATAAACTGTATAGTTAACTTTCAAAAGATCTAAAGTTAACACAGCGTTTATAATTAGTGATAGGTTAAAGAAGAACAAGATCAGAACTTGAACAGTATTGATATTCATCATCATCAGCAGATAGACGATCCATTTCTGGACATATGCCTCACTCAAAGATCTCCATGTCTATTGGTCCCACGATGCTCGCATCCAGTAGATTCCCACGATTCTCACTATTACTCATTCTCTCTCCCAACATTAAGTATGCCGGTAAGGGGACGCCACTCGAGGACCTTACTGCCCCATCAGCCGTCGGTCCTTCGAGCAATGTGCCCTGCCTACTGCCACTTAAGTCTAGCTATTTTTTGAGCTATGTCGGAGACCTTAGTATTTCGGCGGATCTCTACATTTCTGATTTGATCACACAAAGAAACTCCAAGCAAAGCTCTCTCCATTGATTGTCTTGGTATTTATCTTGCTTGCTTTTTTAGTCTTGGTCTCTTAGTTTTGCATATTCAGTCTTATAATATATTAAATATTTTGTTTCCCTAAGAAAAACACATGTTGTTACAGTTATGAGAAAATTATTAACTCATCAGTTGGACTGAATTTAGATTTTTTGGTTTTTTGCACATTTGGTCTTGGTCATAGTCTTGCTTCTTCACAAGAAGCCACACTAATTTTACTCATGTACTACTGCTATCGACTATTTGTTATATTCCGTCAATGATTTTCTTTAGTTTAATGTTTTTTTTCAAACATTAGTATGATGAATATATTTCTTGGATTCATAAGTAACACACAAAGAACGGTATCAGTTTGATAATTCGTATAATTTACATCACAATATCAAAAGATTTGTACATACAATAACGAATTCGACGCCATGGCCTCGAACTGGTCCGGACAAAGATCTCGGTTTACGTAACACTGTATAATGTATTTACTGTAAACAAAGTTCAACAAAGCGTCAACAGAACAACGTTATCGGATACCGAGACGGATCAATCTTGACATCACTCGAAATAATAACTAGACGATAAATAACCTGGTATTTGAGCCAAGGACCGTCGATGTGCCAGTCGCCGCTGTAATGGACGATTTGCATGTCTCCTCTTATATAAACGTTATAAAACCACTTCCATTACATCTGACGGTGTTCATTCATAAATAATTAATTATATTGAATAATTAATTCATTAGAATATACACTGGTGGTATACATCTCTTGCCGGGGATCGACTTAGTAAATACCACCATAGAGCCTATTCCTGCCGCCAAACAGTACTGTGCAAGTATTAGTATTCTGGTTTTCCAAGGACGCTGTAGCTAGTATTATTACTGAGATAACAAAGCTTAACTTATGCTTCAAGGCGACGAGCATTATATCCACTACCACCACATTGTTAGCAGCAGGCGTATCAATTACCATCAGGTGAACTCAATCAACAAATGTTTAATTCGACGGAATGACCAGATCACAGTCAGTTCATCTGATAGTGGTGGTAACACCCTTAGCAACATGGATCTAGTTAGGATGATATACATAGCACCAGATTGTGCTCGTTGCTTTAATTAACTAGCTATGATAATCTTCGAACTAGATCATAATTTCCACTATACTACTTGTCGGCAGAAAGATCTTTGATTGTAGATCCTAATCTACAGTCATAACTGTTTACCAGTCTAGATAGTCTCAGTGATAATAATAGAGACTGGGACCTACCCTCAATAAAAAAAATGATCACATGGTTATATCCTATGATGCGGCTGCTGTAGCTCCATCATAAAACCACAGCTTCTAACAATCAACTTATGACCTTGTCTACTAACACAGTTAACTACTATGTTAACTAACGTAACGGTGATTGGCAATATCTTTTATGGCTCAAACATCTATTAATCTGCAGAATATTTTAATGAATGTGTAGGTTCGAATCCGTTAAAGTAACCTAACAATGACGCCATGAGACGATGATTGAGCACCCGGTGTTGTAGACTACACGACAACCGACCCATCAGGTCTCATCGTGACGCCGTTCACAAAGGCAACAGCGAAAACTGTAGATTTCGGTATATTTTTAACATTATTAATTTAGCTGTTATTAAACTTATTAATTACTTAAGACTAAAGGCTTAAGTGGTGGGTAAAAGGAGTTTCGGTTGTAGAAAGAAATTATGGCTGCATAACATAAAGGTGTGGATCGGACGAAGTATAGTGATCTGACCGCCAACTTCCGCTAGTAAGAGAGGCACCTTAAAAATAAGAAGACATAGGCTTAATCTAGACTAGTGCATTTTAATAAAAATAGTATCGCCGATAACCATCATGTGGAGTCGTAGTCAAGTATCCCATCAGCCGGAAAACGTCCACTGCTGGACAAAGGCCTCCCCCAAAGATTTCCACAAAGTCAAGTATATTGATGCTGGGATCAATGGCGGATTCAAACCTGAAATTTTACTTCTGGGAGTCATACTTTACATTTATCAAAGGTTTAGTCTTAAATGTTAAAGCTTAATAAATATATTTTAACTAAGTTGTTATTTATTTTACGTCCTCTTTCTCATCCTCTTCCTCGTGACACATCCTCATCCTCAACTTCATAACAAGTATACTACTTACATCCTCATTGACTTTAGAATATATTGCTAAAGACTTTTTTCCAACAATAGACATCCATCGGATGTTGTGATGTAGTTTATGATAAAGAATTTGGCTCAAGTCCAAAGTATCGGGAGTAGCATTCGAAGAGTGACACCCTCTCGGAGGTAGATTCGCACTTCGTATGCTGTGGGCCCGCCACAATTACCATTTTAAACAATCCTGTCGGTCGGCGGAATGATATTTTTGCCCAAATACGAGCCGCGGAGCTATTTTGTTCGTTCATGTCACGTAGTCTATGGCCAGGGTACGCTCAATTGCCAAGGAAACGAGAATTCCGAGAAGTTCGCGGAATGATTTACCGAGTCGCAATGCGAGGTATATCTGTTCTAAATACCGAAACGTACGCGTAATTGATGTTGCCACTTAAAACTTTTCGTTAACCGTGGGAGGTACGAGGAGGTGGGACTCCTGCTCCTCGTAAACATAGCGTGGAGCGCCAGCCCATATACTTTAAAAGCATAATAAGTAAATAGTACAATTCTTTCACAATTTTCTTCTCTTAGCATACATACATACATAGATATATATATATCACGCCTCGTTCCCATTGGGGTAGGCAGATACCACGTCTCTTCTTCAGCTTCAGGATCTTAATCCTGGCACATCTCTCTCTTCCTCCACTTTCATGAGCGTCTTCCTCTTAGCTATCTTAGATTATTATTCCAATAATTTATGATAAGTTTCTACTTTTATTATACTACGAAGCGATAAGATGGCCGAAACGCTCACCTGATAGTTACTATGCCTACTATGTCTATAACAACGTGGCGCTGGTTAGGATGATTTACACAGCACCTTATGCTCGTCGCCTTGAGACATAAATGTTAAGTCTGGTCTCCCCAGTTATTTCACTAGCTACAGCGCCCTTCAAACCAAACACAGTTAAATTTGCACACTACTGTTTGTCGACACAGGAAGGTAATTTGTGGTTTCCGACAACAGGGACCATTCACCGTCTAGACAGTTATCACCGCAACTCTTATATTTGCCACCAAACAAACATTACTGTGTTCTGGTTTGAAAGTCGCTGTAACTAGTCAAATTACTAAGGTAACAAGATTTAATATTTACAGTCTAAAACGATGTATACCATACTTATTAAAGCCATGTTATGAGAAGGTGTATCACTTACTATTAGATGAATGTCTCGCTCATCTCAAATAAAAAGAAAATGGTAAACTTTTTGGTTCACATATACAGTTCAAGTTTTCATATATTACATTGTAGTAGCACTACTGTATCGTTCCTCAAAAATTTAAACTAAGACATGAACAGCTTACTTTACTTAAAAATAAGTTACTATGTATTAAAGCTGCCTCAAGTATATCGTTTCAACTCACAAGTTTAAAGAAAATCGTTTATAGAAATCCGCTAGATATTTTTTTATTTATCATAGACTTTCAACTGAGACCTAAACTACCTAAACAGTAAAAAATGGATCGAATAAACTTTAAATTAAAATAAGTTATAGAGGTTAACTTATGTACACCGTACACTATGAACGAGAGTTAAATATTGTGTCAATGCCATGGAGTTAAGTTGCAGTTGTTACTTGTTTTAAGTAAAAAAAAATAATATTTCTCACTTTCTAATTAATTTGAAGTAAAACGGAGTAAGATAAAAGTTAAAGTATTGTTTTGTAAGTATAGTTTATCTGTGGGAAATATGAACGATTGAATATATTGTAAGTATCTATCTCTCGTCATCATTACCACTCTGTGGAGAGTGATACCGATAAAGAAGAGTAAATTAAATTTAGTATTAATCTATTACAGAATTACAAGAATGTTTTTAAGCGAAGTATAGACTAAGTTATAAGACTGTAGTCTCTCATTAAAGATTTAGTTGTTCTCCGCCCTTTGTTGGCCGTAACATCCCCGCAACTATCTTTGGGGGAAGAATCAATATCGATCTTTAAGAGTAAATGGTAGAAGCAATATCTCAAATTTTGAATCTTTACATGTAATAGTTTCGGATATCTCGTGATGAGTCAATGAATCTTTAGTTATCTCGTATATATACAAAACTTACGGTTACATTATAACAGTTAAATGAATTGAATACAAGCGATTCATACTCCTTGAACTTTGAAACAGGCATTACATACATTGATTATACATTACTTGCGCATTGCGAAACCTAAGATGTAATGAAATGACATCACAGTTCAATCAAGCAGTTATAATATTCACGTCATGTTATAAATCATTATAGTACAATGTACCAGTTAGTAATTATGTACTTAATTAATTTCATTGTTGTAGTCGTTTTACTCTTCATCACGATTCAATCATTTAAAAGGTAAATGTTTTGTTTAGGCTTAAATAACGTTTTATCTTTGTCTCTTTCTCTTTATCTATATTTAATTCATCCCTTAATTAGAAATAGTATTGACGAAGTAGCATGATATATTGTTATCATAGCCATTCGACATTCATTGCTGGACATAAACAACCCCTTAAGGTTTAACCTGCGCTGCTTGCATTTATTTCCTGTGATCTTTACCAAATCATACAGATGTCCAACAATAGACGTCTGTCGGCTGATAACGATGATAATGATGATTATCAAATCATCAAGTTAATTCACAAAATTTAAAAAAACTAACACTATTGCCAAATTGAGGGTCAAGAGGTTAGCGTGGTACGGCCATGTTATGCGGAGGGATGAAGGACTATAACAAAGAAAGTAATGAGAATGAACGTGGATGGTTATAATTGTAGAGGAAGATCGAAGAAAGTGTGGATGGATTGTGTGAAAGATGACATGTGTAAGAGGAGTGTGAATTCAGATATGACGGCTGATAGAGGGATATGGAAGAGAAGTACATACTCTGCCAACCTTACATACCTGGGAAAAGGGCAGGAGAAAGACGAAATTTATTAGAATTTATATCAAAAAATTGAAATAGGTATCATCTTTAATAGTCCTTTATAAGGATTAGAAATGTTTTGTAAAATTTTTTACGTTTCTTATACAATTGGTTACATAATTCATATATGTTTTTTCATACTATTGTTGGGGACAATTGTTATATACTTCATTAGAACAATTCAGATGAAACTACGCAAATATTGTTATAGTATAAAACTATTTATATGCTAATCAAACTGTTTGTTCTGAATTTCAATTGTATAAGATTGATCTCAACAAATTTCTATATATAATCACCTAACACTTGACTACAATAACACTTGCTAAAAAGTGACTGTGAATGAAGACGGTAAGCGTTTCTCTAGAACGTTATTCGAAGCCTACAATACACCACGACTATGATCTTTAAACAATGAAATAACAACAGAGAAATAGATCATGGTAGACGTTTTCTTAAATCTGTCATTGATACTCGAACATACACAGACCATTATCGACTCACGTAGTACTATGTTAGTAGTTTATTACCTCTTAATTATTTATACATAAAATTCCATAGAAATCAACAAAGAACAATACAGCAATAGAAACATATCGTTTAACATCGCAACTGCGATTGTCACAAGCTCCGTATATCATAAGAACAGTTATCGCCGCCGTCCTCTAGTCGAAACGACACAAGCACACATACGAGCACACATAGTGGCACAATTAATATGTCCACTTATATCTACGCTATAAAACAAAATTTTACCGCTACTTAACTCAAACGGCTCTTAAACTGAGGGCAGTGGAGTTAAAATCCTTTACCGTTGGATCTAAACTCGAGTTTCTACTTGCGGCCGGTGCGCGCGCTTCGCTCTTTCGAAATTTGGATCCAATGTTCGCTGCGTTTGAGTCGGTTTTGTCCGATGGTGATGCGATGTGTTCAAATAGATCTACAATGGAATATATACTATATTCTCTCGCATTAAAGTCGTTATCGCATCGCACGACGTTGCAGGTTTTTAATAATAACCCGTTTGTGGGCGCCGTGGGAACGGAGTCGGATACACGAGGTATAATCGGCTGTCGGAACAGAGAGACTGCAATAGTCCAATTTTGCAGCCTTTTACTTAGATTATGTTTGTGTCGGGTTCGAAACGAGAGCCCGTTTCGGGCGCATCGGTTGATTAGTGGGTTCATTCCTTTATTTTTATAACGCAACCTTCATCAATGATCTCCGTTCCGTCTGTGATGCAATATACAACTATTCGTACTGACAATGACTTACCTTAAAGATCATGAAGGTAATACAGCTTTAGTTTACTTGTTATATAAATAATAGAACATATATTTACCCTTAAATTTCTGATGAGAGCATATATTTCTTTAACTTAGTGGTAATAGTTTACAAATAAGGTATTTCATTTAACACCACCAGTAGTAAGTAATCTTGACTTGAACGTTTTCATGTATACAAAGTTTATTCAACTCAAAAAGAATCCACACAGGGTTAGTGTTAAATCCTTTCTACATTTAAGGATCAAAAAACTCCAAAAGGATATATTAACATTACACAGATGTATATATAAGGTCAGCTAGTCACAGACAGTAAAGCAATTATCTGGCTGTCGTACATGAGCAGCAGATCAAAAATGACAAATGTTAACTAGACAGGTAACAAAAAAAAGTCTCCTACAACACAAACGTAAGTTAACGTAAAAATCGCAACTGGAACTACGTTATAGCCGCGAAGCCTTTGTTCTCAAACGACTGTCTTCCGGGGTTTTAAATCAACGCGTTATTGAGAGAGCCTCTATGAAATCACTACGACTACTGTAGTAATTAAACTATTACATTGTTCCCTTCCACATGTTAGACAATGCGGTTAGATTGTACGCAACTGTTTATCATTTATTCATTTCCACGGACAAATATGGCAGCGGTAATAACTTGGCAATGCTTGCAGCCAAGGACGGTCGTTATGTATGTGGGAATTATGGAACAATATCCTCAGACGTCCAATTAGCCGGCGTCTAGATATTAATCATCTGTGCATTAAATCAGCTCACGAGCAATAAAAATGATATGACATTAACTGGATTATTTGATGCGGGATTTTGTACGTTACCTTCATGAAGGGGACAAAGTATCTGATGTGATGTCTGATGCTATTTGCACCGTCGAAGTGCTAAACGTTTTATATATCCAACAAGAGCGCTGTGTACCAATATACAAGACATAGGGATATTTTTGTCTATGATATATCATGGACTAACATATAACCTACATTTTGACATAAGTGACAATTAAACAGAAAATGGTAAAGCGTCCGAAATATTCTGAATCTCATATTATAACAGATAGAACGAAACAATACTAGTATAGTTAGATATATAGGTTCTGAAAACTCTACCAAAATCTGAACATATATGGCCTAAGAATCTAATTTATAAACATCGTAACAAACAAGCAAAAACTCTATTAAAAAAAGCATTTCCTACGCATACAGTATTCAGGAAATAACAAACATACACATATCTGAATTTATTATACTATACTATATAAGGAATATATAAAACAACAATAGAAAATAAACAAGTATAGACTGAAACATAACAAAAAATTACTCGTAAGTTTTCAATACATGTAAGTCTATTCAATTTGTTTGTATTATATGAAATAAAAAAAAAAAACACTGCTGTATATAATTAACAATTCAATTACGTTACGCTAATTAAATCTTTAAAGAGTTAAATAAACTGGTCGTTTAAATTAACGGTTACAGTTAATATATAACTAAAACGTTTCAATACCGTTATTCTCCCATACAAATCTCACTTTTCGCGTATTCAATTAGCAAACAATGCTAAACGTTTCCACGACTTAAAATTCATCGATTTGTAACCTTCGCATTTGCCTGCAAGTATAAAAAAAAAATATTCTTAACCAATAAGCTGTTTTCATGTGTATTTTATTATACATGTGTGTATGGCAGGTTCTTATAAGAAGTAATATATCTATTAACTTGTGCGACGTGCGTCAGGAAGTAACGATTCCGGCTCTCCAATAACCATGTTTTAAGATTACACAGCTCCCAACCTGTAGCTACGGCATGTTCTCATGAGAGTATGGAACTTCCCACACGGGGCGGAAACGGACAGATCGAATCTATTGCCGCCATGTTACATTTAAATGATATATTTACAACGACCACTTGATAAGTATGTGGACCACATACGACGGTGACTGTAAGACCAAGACATCTTCCTATAACAACAAAGCGCTAGATAGAATTATATACACAGCATCACAATGTGCTCTTCGCCGCGAAATAAACCGGTATAACCCCAGTAATTTCACAACCCTTCAAACCGGAACAACCTTATCTATCTAGACGATCCACGGAAACAGAAACCTAGACCTAAACCTAGAAAGGTTAGAGATGTTGAAGAATGACCGGTCAAAATACTCTTCTCTCTCTCATATGCTGATAGCCTAAAAAAAACTCAATTGCATGTGTATATATATATATGTCTTTTTTAATGTTAAGTTAAAGCTTAGTAGATACATCTAGACCTTCTCCGGTAACAGAGACCTACACAGTAAGGGTGTCCTAGTTTTAGTATTGTCACCGGAGATCATCTACATCAGCGCCCAATTCTTCATAACATGTAATGTCTAAATATTACTGTGTTACGATATTAAAGTAGTAATAGATTGAGTAATAATAAAATTACTGGGGTAATCAGCCTTAATTTTGATAGCGCTATATAATTAAGCTGTACTATGAATGATCAGGTAAACGTCCTGCGCGGTGTCATCGTACGGCGAATTCATCTCGTTTTTCTCGCATACAATAAAACTGAGACTGAGCACTGCTTACAACCTTTACCCACTTCATTAAAAACTTTATGTTACATAACAAAAACTCTCCGCAAACCGTTTAACCTTCGAAGCCTCCGCGTACACAGACACCAATAAAATCCGACGAATAAAGAAACACATTCTTATGCACAAAGTGTTTGTAGACCAACAAAAAATATATATATGTATACGTAGAATGGTGTATGTCTATTAAATCTCGCACTTAACATGATACGAGTGGAAAACATCGTTCAAATATAAACCGGCGTTTAACTGAGTTTACTGACATTTTAAACCTGAACCTTGTAGTGATTTTTACGGACGTTTCGTTTACTACTCTTTGAAGTATACTTCTCACATCTACATCAATAGATGAACGATGATTTATTGGTGCTTTCTTTAGTGAGTCTCATTCCTACCATACCCCCACCGTAACAGCCAATTTACGACCCCACTGTTAGGGCAGGTCTACCCTCAATATGAAGGCGATGAGCTACAGTCAACGCGCTGGCCCAATGCGGATTGGTGACTTTCCACATACCTTAGAATAAATTCTAATTCATGTGCAGGTTTCCTCACCATCTTTTCCTTCACCGTTTGTATTTCGCTGTTGTTACTAAAGTCCACAAATGTACATAACTTAAATATTAAAGTCATCGGTACACGCCGAGATTCGAACCCGCGACCTTCGGCATGAAGGCCGCACGCTCTAACCAGGCCAGAGAGTCTGTATCCTAATTAAATTTATTTATTTGTAGCGAACTAAACCCCTTCACCCACCGAATTGCATTGGGCCTGTGTGGTGGGAAGTGGCCCAATCTTCCCGTATATAAACAACAGTCCCTAGTAAGTGGTGTGGGGAGCATATGACTGAACGATTTGGCGATCTCTAGGGTAGTCCTATGTCCACCAGTAGATCTCTGTCTGCTGATGATGGTGGTGGTGAGGATTTGTAGCCTTCATTCAAAGCTAAAAAACAATTTATACGTGTAGATATAAACTACATATTTTTTTATATAGTTTCCTTCATATCATCTTCCCATCGTCTATTCTCAAATTTATAACGTAGACTTCTCGTTCTCGCATTTATAAATGACTACAACATCTTTACTAAAACTAGCAGGGTTGATAACTGTTGTAATTACTAATAATAAATCGTTATTTGTTATTTTTTTTAAATATAAAACAAAGAAGGCTCTGTAAATAAAAATTGTGAGAGATTACTCATAAGAGCATTTTCAATCGACAGTCTTCTCGGCGACAATATAATCGGTATGACCGCAACCCAAATATGTACAACAAAAAGTAATGTATCTCTTTGAGATATATCAGTAGAAAAAAAATCACTGTTTAAGAGTGATTTAGCTAGTAAAATTACTGCTGTAACGAGACCTAATACATTTTAAGACAAAGAGAAAAATGGGGTGAAGTTTAATACACTATGGCTACATTGTGTTAGGGCAAGCGTTATTACTAACCATCATGTAAATATGATGATCCTTAGTTAAAATAAAAATTTGTAGTTTAAAAAAATGCGTGATATTGTAAATTAATCTTAGGAGGCCTTTCTTATCCCTTAAGGGGTGTAAGCTCAACAAGCATAATCTCAACATTATATACCTGCAATATGAATAGCTGTTAGTTTGTATTGCCGACAGGTTTGTAGCTATAAAGTTTATACTTTTTGCTTTACATTGGAAGATTCCAATGTAAAAGAAGGAACAGTAGACAGGAGTAGATACTCCTGTCTACTATTTCTTCTTTCACGTTATTATAAATCAGAGAACAGAATCTAATCTAAACTAGTCGACAGTTATGCTAGTGGTAGGTATCCGGAAAACGTTTTAGTTTAGTCCTTTTTCATTGATCAAATAAATTCATTGTTTTATTAGGACGAAAACAAAGTGCTAGTAATACAGCAATTATATCCTACACAGTACAAACGTAATATTACATAATTACAATGAGTATGAAACAATTACGCAAAGGCGTGATGAATGGAGCTTTTAATTAGTATGGGCGGAAACGACACATCTCGCGAAAGCTTCAGCTGTCTCCCATTAATTTGTTTGTGCTTATCAAAATAACTATCAGTTAATTCATTCAAAGGATAACCATAATAAAGTGTTATTAAAAGCGATGCTCACAGAAGTCTAACAATTGGGTTATCATAACATTTTCTAGTTAATAAAACGTCTCTGTTATATTATTCCCATTTTGTAACTAAGCTTATAATAATATTGCTCGATAGCTAGAAACTATTCTATATATAATATTATCTACAGATATCAAATGGACATTTACTGATAACGATATAAGACTTAAGAGGTTATATCCCATATTAATCATAATATGACGAATCAAGAAGAAAAGTATTCTCATAAATACCAACTTAAAAGTTCAGATAAGATAAAAATGCAGTTATTTACCACTTAGTATATCGGCAGACGAGAAAACTTGTATCAGATCATTACCCAAATATATATTTGATCTTCTCAACTTAATACATTACGAGTACGTTAAATTAGTAAAAACACCGGAACGGATGTTGTGTAAAAAGCAATTGTAGAGGCGCTAATTGTTTCCAACGCAATTTAAACAAATAAAGCTTGAAATCAAAATGCCGAATGAACAAAAAATTACGTGTTATAATGCAACAGTATACGGTTTCGCAATGGCGAAAAAAAAAACTTCAAGTTCGATTGCGTCTAGTCGACCATTCATCTGACCATATCTGTTACCCGTGCAAACAATGAAACCCAAACTGTTTGCCCGCGCTGTTAGCACTAGCGTCATAACAACCACAAAGACAATTCTCTCGCAGTGAGATCGCCTAAAGTTTAAACAAATACGACCGGGCGTCGAGTTTCGCCCGTCAATAGTACGGATATTATTTTGACTTACTTCGGCAAGGCAACGAGGCGAAGAAACCCTTCACCTAGTAGTAAGTAATACGCTTACCCCTAAACTTAAACCCTGCACCACATTAAGCTAAAGCAGCGTAGCCTTGATATGTTTTTTTCAAACGCGTTCCCCTTAGTTTGTTTTGCCTAAAGCCCTGTCTTTCTTCAGTCTTTGGTCTCTTTATATTTATTTCCTTATTACTCATCCCTTACCTTTCTTACTTACCCTTCTTTCTTGCTTCATTCTTCCTTCCTTTTCTTCTTTCACCCTTCATTTTCCATCTCTCACTCTCCATCCTTTTATCCATCTCTCATAAATGAGGACAACTCGCTCCATTTGTTTTTACGGTTTACGGGATGATATGTTGTCTTGTTCCTCAGTAATTTCACTAGCTAAATCACTCTTCAAACTGGTATATAGTAATGTTTGTATACTACTATTCCACGGCAAATATAGGCGATGGGGTGGTAACTACCTAGTCGATCTGGGGCAACAAAGACCTACCTAGACGGTATCATTGATGTGAGGCAATGACGGTATCATTGAGACAAATTCACTGGTGGCAACTCTCTGTTGCCTAAAACCGCCTAAGTAAGTACCACCGCAGCTCCCACTTTTGCCGTCAAACAGTAGTGTATAAACATTACTGTGTTCCGCATTGAAGAGAGCTGTAGCTATTGAAATTACTAAGGTAAGGCGACGAACGCAATGTAAAGCTGTGTATCATTCTAACTGAGGCCACATTGTTATCTACAGTCGTATGACCTAGCATCAGGTGAACGTCGCGCTAGTCTCGTAGTTTAATTTAAAAAAAATGACATTTGAACAATATATGTATACCTATTAATCTAATCTTATTCTTTATTATATAATTAATAGATTTATATAACAGATAATCATCTTATATTTTGCATGGATTTTAAAAGACTTCACTCAACCACGGAGTAGATATTCAGCGTCGTAGATTATCTATCAACATAGGTGGGCGTGGGAAAAGGAAGAATTGCTTTCACAGCAATATCCGCCTTATCACATTGGAATACAGTCTATATTACCTTGCACGGGGATTGAGACATTCATGCTTGTTATGCGAATTAGATATGGATTATGTTAACAACCAAAACTGGTGTGTGCAAACTCATTACATATACTAAATGCGTCCGCGTCTTTGTCTATTGATATTATTTAATAAATTACTAAATTAATAATAATATATGTCTTTGTGTTGACATTTCTGATTACTAACGAAACGTTCACATAATATTTTTATTTAAATCTAATATTTTATCTAACAGTTTTAAATACTAGACGACAACTGGAAATACTTGGAACTCACTTCGAGCGTCTATAGTACTAGCTATTTCTCGCCTTCCTTGCCGGCCAATATAATTTGTCAGAAATATCCCCTCTCATTCGAAACCGTTATTACCTCCCTCACAACCCCTTTTTGGGGTAACATTTCATAAAATCCGTTCTTAGCTGACCTAGACTTGGCAAAAGGAATATTACTACCAAATTTCAAGTCTAGCCTTATGTTTCTCTCTAAATCGTGATGGATCTCTACATAGATGGAAATATCTCATATATTTCAATAGGATACCTTATTGTCTTCACACAAAATTCCTGTTAAAGACAGATCTAGATATAAAGTCCACAAATTCTTGAGGTTACATAAGAAATCGTTGACTATCGTGCAACTTTAGAAATCAACAATGCTAAAGGAAAAGACAATGAAATATTTCATGTCTTTCAGGAAACATGAAATCAGGAAGCATAAGGCGGCAGTTCTCACTTGCGAGAGGCATGAAAGAAGGAATTAGGATGCAGAATGAAAGTAGAAAAGAAAAGCATGAAAGAAGAACTGAGTATGATAGATAAGATGGAAGTATGATGAGTATGAGTTGGATAATGGACAACCAAAGACTGATGGTAAATGTACTAGTATTTAAATGCCCTGTCTCACCACACGCAGAGGAAATTATAGAGAAAAAAAAACTCGGGTTTTTTTCTATTATTATATAAACGTTTATTTTGCCCAACTCCTTATTATTAGTTTAAGAATCAATTGATCCATTATGTGGGTTTACGTCTGTATGTAAATTATTTAACCTTCTTATTGACCTTCACGTTTGAGGACTACTTTAACGGAAGAAGCTTTCCTGTCGGTAAGATGAATACACTTTGATGTTTCAATTTTAATATACTCCTATTGTTGTAAAGATTTATTTATTGTTAATAGGAATAGAATATCTTGGAATACTACAAATTCCAAGATACGTTTGGACGCAATACATCTACAGTATGTATCAGACATCACACGCTAACAATGGTTTAACCGTGTCGAATTATTAAGTTAATGTTAACTACGTTTTGTCTACTTCGGTCACTGATTAGGTAAAAAAAATACAATTTAGTGATAATGTATTCCGCGAGGTAACAGATGCCCAAACAATTCGTTTATAGATTTTTTTTTTTAAGTCGAAAGTCAACTTGTGCTAAATCTCTCTTTGAAACCGTCTACGGTTATATTCCGCAGTGCAATTTGATCGCCAAACATTAGTTTGCAAATATTACTGTTCAACAGTTTGATGAGCACTTTAGCTAATAAAATTACAAAGGTACGATGATGTCATATTTTACTTGTCGCTCTCATTCAACACTTGAAGATAATTATCAAAAAAAAAAAACAAGAGTTTTAGTGCCGCTTCTTAGCAACCACTGCTGTGGACAATTTTGCTTTTCATATGAAAGTTCTAGTCGTCTTTCAGTTTTGTTGTACAAAATTGAACTCTGTTTAGATAATAAACAAATGCAGCTATAAAATATAAATACATTTTTATATTTAAACATTTTAACAATAAAGTTAACAACAATGATAGTTCCTCTGACCGTTTAGACGAAAGGAACTAGTGGAGGCCGCCGTCCTCCCTCGACGGCTAGCGCTGACGATGATTCTCAGACATGAGGAGCCGGCGCTAGAAATACCACCGATTGCAGGACAAATCAATGCAGAAATCCTTGAGGAAAGCTTATGCTCAAGATGGGTCAACTTCCACCTGTTTTAAGCACATTAAACAAACTAAACAATATACACTACTATCCATAATTCCAAACATACGAGTCACCTTCAAGATCAATAGATTATTTTAATGCTCATTACACAATATATACATTTATATACAGTGTTTGATACTAATAAAAATATGCTTCAAGCACACGTACTGCTTATCAGCTTAGTTAGTATTCCATACAAGAAAGCCGCGAGCTGTGGGAAAAACGGCATGGACATGGAGGCCGATAAAAATCCAAAGCGAGCAGTGATTTACGCATCCTAACAACGGAACAATAAAGACATTTGATACAGTTAAGTAGAATTCAAATTAACCGTCTGCTGCATGTAGGATTAACATAAAAGTATACAATCTTATCTAGGTAATAGTTCAGTGTCCGTTACCAGCTTACTGTATTAGTTAAACCGTGCTAACACCGACAGGGAGAGAAGGGTGTAAGGAGTTCTGCAAAAGTAACTAGACCCTAGCCAACTTCACCTGCTCGTGGAACACTGTTAATCAACAACATGCTGGGAAATGACCCAAATCCTACCATATGAGCCTCTACAAACAACAGCTCCTAGTGCCCGGCGACACCGGAAGCCATGCTGACTATGGACCGATCGATTTGGGGATTTTTGAAGAAGCCCTACATCCAGCAGTAGATGCGTATCGGGAGATGATGATGATAAAACACAAACAATTGAACAAAATTAAAGTAAGGTACGCTGAAGACGTTAAAGGTGGTATTAATCTTGCTGTCAGCGTATTTACAAAATGTAGTAGCAAGCAAGGTTCGAAGAAACTTTCTACCATTCCAACTCCAAGATATCATCATCAGTCTCTATTGGAGCGACTCCAAGATATATAGATCCGGAACTGGAATACAAAACCGTCTAAAACTTATACTCGAATAAACTATGAGTTAGTATGAACCTATAGCTATTAGCTTCTATTAGAAATATCTTTTTCTTTTAACAGCTTAAAATAAAAAAATCTTGTCCATGAATATACATTGAAAAAGAAGTTTTTTTATAACTCAATTAAGTGACGAGACGAACGTTCACGTGATGGTAAGTGATATACCTGCCTATGACAGCACGATGATTGTTAGGAAGGAATACTCTACTCCACATTACGCTCGTCGCCTGAGACGAAATATTGAGTCTCGGTTCTCCAGTAATTACACTAGCTACGGCACCTTTCAAACCGGATAACAGTACAGATTTAACACTACTGTTTGACGGCTGTAATAAGAGCTACATTAGTACCAACATAGACGGTCTCCGGCAACAGAGACCTGCCACAAGTAAAAGAGTCCTGTCTCTATTATGTGATAGAACATTTATCAAACAAATAACTGATACATCAAAGAAATTAAATATTAAGTTATTCATGAGTTTTTAACTTAACAAAAATGGCGGAATAAAACATTTTTTTCTTTATTGATACAATCAAAATAGCTCCTAATCATTTATGTATAATTATAACAGCTTTGGATATATTCATTGGTCTATGTGTTATTATTAATGTTAACGAAAATCCTTTTAAAATTGTCAAAAAGCATTAGTTAATATTTATTAAATATTAATATGTTAATATAATCGCTCTTAAGACCAATAATATTGAAAACTTCAAGTTATTTATTCATTCAATAATGAATTTTTAATTGTGTGCGATAGCTTAATGTTCTCACGATAAACTAAACTCCAGGTATCCGCGATGGGGCAAAGGCTTTTATGTAATACTCCAATAGTTTTATATACAACCTCGTTTTATTAGTAACTATTTAAAAAAAAAAACACATAGAAAAAAGCAAGAAGTCCAGAGACTTTTCAAGGTAAGAGTGAATAAGGTTCTTCTACACTAGTGCGGTGTACCACCTCTCTTCTCTCTCCGCTTTCAATCAGATGGAATCATAGTCTAGCGATAGACTTAACAACTGAACCTATATAATCTAAGTATCATTCCTTGGTGGAGGTTTGGTAGGCACTTGCCCCACCCCCAACGATGAACATGAAACGAGTAAAGTTAACAACTGTGAACGAGTTAGCGAGCAGCAAGTAGCTAGTGTATAACTCTTACAGTTTATAGGACCTGGACTATATGCGATCTGCAAATCCTCGAGTCTCTTCGCTCTTCGTGGTGTGTGGTTCTTCTTCTTCTTAGTATTTGTCCTGTCTTATGACAAGGTCTCTTCTCTTACTCCACTTCGCTCTATTTGGAACATCGCCTTCCTTGAGATCGCAGCTCATCATATCCTTTGTCACTACACTCAGCCATCGCAGCTTCGATCTTCCCCTTGTTTGCTGAGTATGTTGAGGCTATGTTTTGTTGCCTATGTATTCAGGTGATCTCCTTTTGACATGCTTGGGTAGCATCTTGTCAATATATATAGCAGGTATGCGCAAATTTATTTATTCATCATGAGAGTAACAAACCTATCAGACGTAAATACTTAGTATTTGGTAGAGATATTGCATCTGCATTAGAAGTCGAGTAAAAGTGGAATCTTCAACATTCTTTATCCGGAGGAAGTTGTGGGGGTATTGATATAGGGAAAGGGTTTGGGAGACGACGGTTTGCTATAGGATGGAAATATTTCTGACATATTTCAAGTCTAGAGTTCAGAGCCCGTTTTATATTATGAGTATCAAAGCGAGCGAGATACAGCAAGTTTATGATATAAAGTTATAAATAAAATACTACATGTATATGCTCTATAAAACAAATAGGATAGATTACAATGACTAGGTATTAACCATTAATCAATATAACATAAAACACCAAATAACTTCTAAAATCCCCCATCGGTTATAACTAACACTTGCAAGTTAGTTTAGCATAAAATTAAAACTTTCGTATGGCCTATAGAAATCACAATACAGATTCACAATGAGGCGTAAAATTGCCATGATCAAGCACAATAGAGTCAGGTAACACAGGGACCATGTCCAGCCAAAACATTGTCCTCGTCGGACAATATCAGGTGATGAATCGACATGAAAGTTACTAAATTAATCCTCATCAACTACAATAGATACATGAATTCAAAGTAAAAGTATCCAAAGATCTATAAGACATTTTGTTATATGTATGAAGTAAGATTTGACCAGAGATAGCATCTGTCTCTCAAGAACTCGCGAAACGATCTCAGCATCAAGCAGCTGTTTGCAACATTTGGTACGTGCCGTGATGTTAAAAAAAAAAGGTTCACTTGTACGGATGCAAGAAAAAAAATATTTAAACATGTTAGAGCCTTTAAGGAGTCGCTCGAATTTCGGTGGCTTTTTCATTACCGTATCCACGACCATAAGAAGTATTGCCGTACTTTACAGTAATTGTGGATTCTACACACAACGATTAGAAATTTAATAAAAAAAGCTTATTTATATATTCATACATATGTATATTTATCTATAAGACAATTACATTTTATGTTATATTTATAAAAGACATCTAGAGATATCATTAAATGCCCTACATCCCTCTCGCATAGGTTCTCGAATGATCCCGATGATAGCAAACGATTTTTACTAGGTTTTTTTAGTACCCAGAGCAAGTAGATTAATCAGAACTTAATCAAAATGCTCTAGATATATCTTGAATAAGAAACAATCTAGATTTTTATTTAATAACATGAAAATATAGATATACCGACATAGACCGTCTAGATGGATACCATTGCAGCGCTTATTTCTACTGACGAGCAGTGGTGTTTATACATTATTGTTTTTGAATTTGAAAAGCGTTATAGCTAGTGAAATTACTGGGGTAATGAGACTTAACCATCTTGTGTCTCATGGTGACAAGCACAAAGTGTTGCAGTGTATATCATTCTTATAGATATTAGTTATAAATAGGACAACGCTTCGGAAAATAACAGAAGGCTTTTTGAAGATAATCATTGATTGAAGGCAACACCTTTTAATTCAATCATTTCTCCCCTATCCCTTTAAGTATTTACTTAAAAACATATTTCAAATTATACATAGGAGTCGATAATTTATATCGCTTTTATAACGCGCGCGGAAAGTGAATATAGTTATAAAATACTAGGTATTTCCCACACGCTTTTTTGGCCGTAACATCCTCACAAATTCATTTGGAGAACGGATTTTGTAAAATTCTTTCTAAGGTGATCTATACATACATATATATCAAGCCTCGTTCCCAGTGGAGTAGCCAAAGACCAGCTCTCTCCACTTGCTACGATCCTGGCACACCTCTCTCGCTTCCCCCACTTTCATGAACGTCTTCATGCATGCTCGTCGGTTGCGAGTACTCTTGACCCGGCCTTTCTTTAGGACATCTTCGATTTGATCGGAATATGTCCGCCTAGATCCTGCACCGATTTTTCCAATCATTCTTACCTTGTATACCTCTTTCGTTAATCTTCTTTCATCCATTATTTCAACATGGCCAAACCATCTAAGCATTCCTTTCTCTATCTTTGTCACTACATCTTCAACCACGTTGCATCTATACTACTGTATACTATATACTGATCTATACTCGGTAAAAAGAATATTCCTACGTAATTTCAAGTCTGTAGGCTTTATGGTTCCAGAGGTATCGTAAGAAAATTATTTTTATGGACAGCATAGTAATCCCACCTCAGCTCTGGATCTCCTCTTCATGCTGTTCCTATCCAAGAAAATATAGATGGAAGTCACATATCCAGAAGAGCTGTTGTTAAGTATGATACTAAATAACGTGAGACTGGATCCATCATTTGCCTATATATATTTAATAATAGTAAGGGTTCCCGCACAACTCACGGGATCCAAACCAACCTCACCTGCTCTTAGTGCACCCTGCTGATAAAGGAACGAGGCTTTGGCTCCTTCAATCCCGTATTGGGCCAGCGTGGTGGGAAAGGGTCCAAATCCTCCCATATGAATCCCTACCCGATCGATGTCGGAATCTGTGCGGGACCAGTCTCCAGCTAGAACGTCCTTCGTCTGATGATTATATATATATATATATATATATATATATATATATAATTATAATACAGATTATATATAAATGGAATAATTAACAAATAAGTCAATCATAACAGAAAATACCTAAACGACAGTTTAAATTAAACAAAATGTTTCGCTTCGCAATAATTTTTTTTCAAATGTCATATAACATACTGTTGATTAATATTAATTAACATACTAGAAGCTAATAAATTAGACTGTAATGGGCTAAAATGCTTTTCTAGCTTTCAAATTATTTAATTAGCAGAGGTATGCTTATCAATTATTTAAGTTTTTTCGATAAGAATTTACATTTTAATATTTTCGCGTTTTTAATTTAAGTTTAAACGGTTGATTACTTAAGTATGTACATTAGTTATATTTAATAACTTATACATACATATATATCACGCCTCGTTCCCAGTGGGATAGGCAGAGACCAACTCTCTCCACTTGCTACGATCCTGGCACACCTCTCTCACTTCCTCTACCTTCATGACCGTCTTCATGCTCGTCGGTTGCGAGTACTCTACCCGGCCTTTCTTTATGACATCTTCGAATTGACTGAATCTGACTGACGAACTGATACGGAGAGCTTCGTTAATCCTGTATTTGAAGTTAACATCATCATTAACAAAGCTGGGGTGTAGACCACCCTCAAAAATCTTGCCCTTTTCCAACGACCGTCAAAGTCAGCATGTCCTTCGATACTGCCGGACACCAGGACGTTTGATTTAAAGATATTCATAAGGAGGGATTTCCCCATATGATTGGAAGCTATACAGCAGGAAAACTACGGATCTACTGAAAACGGATATATATAAATATATATTTAAACCTTGTCATAACTTATATGTATCTCAACCAATAGACGATCATTGCCATTCAGTCTAAGTAATATGAATCGTGATTAAAATGAAGTAGCATCATTATTTGTCATTAAGTTATTGTCATAACTTATATTAATAAAAAATATACAAAACTTAAAACAATTATGGTAGTTTTTAACTACTTTCGTATTACTAACTTGATAGTAAACAAGTAATAAATATACACATAACTTATAAGACGACGATTGATAGTCGACTGGAGGTACTCTCATAATATAACCTTTAAATGTGTAACATATATACTATTTTATGTTTATAAATATTACCAAGTATTCGAAATTATAATTACGCCTAGATTTAAAAAAAAAACTCTGTTTGAATACTTAAAATTGAGGTTAAAACAAGCAGTAGTTAATGCCTACAGACATTCTCCTACCCTTAACTTAGAACAGAAATATTGAATGGTGGGTTAAAAAATATATGGAATGAATTGGTTTTTTTAATGTACCCTTTTTAAGTAGTCGATGTAGTTATTGTGTGTGTATGTGTGTGTGTGTGTGTGTGTGTTACTTCGCTTTAAGTATGTATCAAGTAATGCGTTTCTAAACTCCGACCGGCTCACGGATACGTTTGACATTTCACAAGTGCAGTCCCGGATGCCGGAGAGAACTTCGCTGTTTATTATTGAATAAAACAAATGTCAAAGCAAACAAGTACCGCTCTAAGCTAAACAGATCGTACCGGAACCTAATATCTACATCTTAGTGTACCTAAACACGCGATACGAGAGAGGTACTAGAGTAAATATTCTATTATATAACAAAAACTGTATATGTGTTACTGATGATAGGTCTCTGTTGCGAAAGACCGTTTGTATAGATACCACAGCAGCTCCTATTTCCGCCGAGAAACAAACGTCACTGTGTTCCGGTTTTAAGGGTGCTGTAGCTAGTGTCACTTATCATCAGGTAAACATATTGCTCGTGTCGTCGCTTTTCAAATTAAAAAACAGTTTTTTTTTTATTCTACGAAACGATGAAATGGACAAGACGGTCACTTGAAGGTAAGTGATAAGCTTGCCCATAACAGCGCTAATTAGGATCTTATATATAACACCACATTGCGCTCGTCGCCTGAGACAGATGTCGAGTCTGTTATCCCAGTAATTACACTAGCTACAGCGCCTTTTAAACAGGAACACGATATTTCCCGCCACGACTTTATTTATGCTCACCTTCTAAATAGTCGCGTTTTTCTTATTATTGATTGGACATCTATAGCGATATATAAACAAATTAATAATTATACACTTTAAACGTTAACTTGGCGAGTTCTTCGTTATGTAAATAAAAAATTACTTGAAGCCAATAAACAAAAATTACGTTGAAAACGCATCTGCTTAGCTCCGTTCTTCTACCTGGTCGTCTTTCTTCAAATTGCATATGTCTTCCTTGAGACGAGGGAAAAAAAAACCTCATAATGATACAAAACTTATTCGAAAAGTGTGTGAAAAACATCTGCTCCAATCTCACCGTGACAGAGAGCTGATACAAACAAAAATCTACCTTATATCATATATCATAAAGATCAATTTAGGCTGAAGGCAAATATACACCTACGTATAAAAAAAATCAAGACGCTATGCAAATGGCGAAATTTATTCAAATGTTTTAGTTCAGTATATCTCTGATTAGTGTTCGTGTATCTTCGTGTCAATAGTACTGAGCAAGCGTTAACATGTTACGGTTTGAAGGTAGTTGTAGCTATTAGATTGAGAGTCAACTATATGTCAAATGCTAAGTACAATTTGGTGCAGTTTATATCTAAATATATCTACATCTTTATTGGAATGGCTATTGATCACCCTTGTATGAAGAAATCTTACCAAACAAAATGGCGGATAAACAAATATATTACTGTTCCGCATTCATTAATGATACGACTCTGTTGCCGGAGACCGTCTAGATACCACCGTAGCTCCTATTTCTGCCTTCAAACAACACTGTGCGAACATTACTGTCTTCGGGTTTGAAGGGCGTTGTCACAAGTGAAATTACTAAGGTAACGAGACTCAACACTTTATGTCTCAGGCGATGAGTGTATAACACCCTAACTAGCACCACAGTTATAAGCGGGCGTAACACTTACCATCAGGTGAACATCCCTCTCGTCTCTTCACTTAACTATAATAAATATATACAATAGCAAAATTGATGCAGTATCATCATCATGTGAACACCTTGCTCGTCTCGTAGGATATAAAAAAAAAGAAAACCAGCCAAACAAAATGGCGGACGAACAAATTTATTCCTACTACTAAAGTCTTGTTATTTTTAAGTATCCGTTTGTTATAGTTATTGTCGTTCGGTTCATCGCATATTATGCCGTGTCCGCTCACCTTAACGGATGTTGCTAAGTAACGGCTGAGTCTCTTTGGCTCGTAAATATCGCGAAGATCACTATCGAGGACCTCTTAACTTTGTACTTTATTTAATCGATTTGATCATGCGAATGTCAGGTAAACAGAACGAACAAAAAAAAAACTACATACTGAACCAATCGAATCGTTTAAATGTATCAAACATGTAGATGGAATAAACACTAAAAGGGTCTGTATAACTTTTTGTTTACAACAAAATTTGTTGTTATTTGGTTAATAACAAACTGTAATTTCGATGTAAACTTTAGATAAGGTAGACTCTAAATAACTTAAGGTTAAGTTAATGTATGCTTAAGTATTTAAAATGGTCGACAACGCAGCCGCGAACCCTCTGATGTTATGACTGTCCATGGGTGTGAGTGATCATTTTCCACCAGGTGAACTGTTCGCACGTTTGTCCATGCTTCCGAAAAAAAAAAATTGTGTATTTAAACTTTTCAATACAAAAATACATCTTTGAATATTTTCTTTAAAAAAAATACTAGAGTAATTACTGGGGTAACGAGGACCAACATGATATATCTCAAACGACGAGCTCAATGTGATACAATGTATACCATCCTAATTAGTACGACATTGCTATAGGCAGAGGTATATCTTACCATCAGGTAAACGTCCGGCTCACCCTGTCGCTTAAATACATAAAAAAAAGGCTTTAGGTCATATTGAATTGTTAGTAAACCTACTACCTAACTTCCTTGATACTAGGTCTCTGTTGCCAAAGAGAGAAGGTTTATAGGCTGGTATCTCTGCCACCAAACAACAGAGTGTAAACATTACTGTGTTCTACTTTGAAAGCGGCTGTTGCTAGTGTTATTACTGGGGTAACAGTACAGTGCACTCGGGTGCAATGTATATCATCCTAACTTACCACGAGGTAAACGTCCCGCTTGTCCTGTCGCTAATTGAATAAAAAAAAGATGATATCAAAATCAATACTTAGTATATTTCTGTTGTAAAGTAAAGATAAGATTGATTACTTGCTCCTAAGATACGGCGGAGTAACACAATGAAAAAAACACTTGATGGTGTCCAAAGGAAAGGTGCTCGAAGTTTTTTTTTTTTTCGACAACACTTCCAAGGTCCTCTGCGAGCATCTGCCCCATCTCGGAAGTGTTTGTATTTTTAAAAACAAAACATCTGCATAATATACATAAGAGGCGGCAAAAAAAAATTGACCTAGAAAATTTACAACATGTCTATGCCCCGTTTCCGTTTTGTACTTTTTTTTTTTTGTTATATCACAAAAATCATTAAGTTATAGTAATGAAGAATATACGAAGGTGTACCTTAATGCGTTGTGTATAGTGACTTAGTTAGTTTTCGGTGGTTCAAATAAAAAGATTCCAATTTCCGCTCAGATGTTGCATATCCGTTCTTAAAAATCTGCTGTGAGTGATTAGTGTCGCATGTGCCCGGTTTTTGCCATATCTTAAAAAACTCACACGACCTCCACGCGATTTATTAAGATTTTCTGACAGGCAGCTGGAATTAAAACAATATGGCAACACAGTAAAAAGTGTGAGAAAGATATTTAAGAGAATACCACAAAAATATTTAAGACTCATACAAAGTAATTCTTGAAATAACGATTTACAATGAGATGTGCTAATTAACGCGGGATCGATGTGAAGATCTTTGGGCGAGGCCTATGTCAGTGGACGTCTATTGACTGGAGATGATGATGATGTACTAATTAGAATATTTACACAACATCACACAGCACTTGATTTACAGATAATACGTATAGTTATCTGTTATCACTAGCAACCAGAAGCTATCAAAGTTGACACCATTGCAGAGCTTCCTTCATCCTACCAAACAGTAGTATACAAACATTACTGTGTTCCAGTTCAAAGAGCATTGTATGAGATTTACCATCTTGTGTTTCAAAGCAGTAGAGTAGAGTATAGTAAAGAGAGTATGGTATAATATTTATCATACTAACTTCCATATTATTATTGGCAGACGTATCTCTTACCACAGGTGATCGTTTATCTTGTTCAAAGAATATACATCCATTAAAAGCGATAAATGTAACTGTACGAACACCTTGCCAATTCCCGATAACCGGATATGAGAATCCCACGCCCAAACCACTTTCCCACACTCAATGATTTCCGTATCCACCATCCCCAGCGGCCGCTAACAACTTGTCGCTAAAGAACCGCGGGAACGCACCTTGCCACCCCCGACTACATTCATCTTAGATCCTTCTTTGTGTGGTCTAAGTTATTAAGCGATAGCGATGAAATTAATATCTTTAGAAATAGTTTAGGAAAACCTATCTAGCAGTGGACGTCTATTGAATAATGATAACGATGATAATATCAATAGTTTACAATATTCAACTACAACTAAACTACTTTTTTAAAATTTCATGTAATTATATCCGATCATATTGTAGATACATAGTTTACAAGAAATACGGAACTACGAGTATATGAGGGGTAGTTCCGTATTTGCTGAACTATATGGAAGCTTTTAAAGAGGGTTATTAAAGGGTAGAAGTCCCTCATAACCCTTACTGACAGAAGATAATATTTTTAATAAATCCTTCTCAGCAGCGTTTATAAGTCAGAGATTATATAAAAGATTCTATAACATCAGTTATATTATTAACAATTATAATTAATTAAACATGTTGAAGTATGAGTTATTGAAGAAAATTACATTTTTCTTTATTATGTATATTTGTATGATGATACTTGTAAGTTTGTATACAACAGAAGAACTCTTGTGACTTATACTATTCAAAGAGTTGTAACAGCTGTCTTAAAATCGTACCCGTTAGGTGCTTTGTAAGCATGATCTGAAGCACCGTTTCTCTTCCTGCATTGTCCTGCACCGACATTCGGCTGCCACATGTATTCATCTCCAAAGTAAAATGTCCTTCTGTATATACAACAAGACGTACAATAAACAACCTCAATAGTTCAATAGTTAAGCTTTAGTTACGAACACACGAACAAACCTATCTATCTACCAAAATAACAGTTAATTACATCCTTACCTTAATTATACAGGATCAGTCATCTACATTGGTAATGAAGGTTACATAGATCGCCGGAAGCTTAACAATATAATCACTGAAATGTGATATTACAGTCAGACTTCTTTGCCAAAAGTGGGAGTTCCAGCACCAGCAGTATACACAAGCAGTGTTGTCTTCAGGAAGTCTGGCCTCAAAATGCTTGAACTTCTTTCACAACATAGTTAAAGTATACATGTACTGATGCCATGTGAAGTAAAGACAGTTGCAGACGATGAAGAATTTGAGATTGTCCTATCAGTATCTTATTATACCAATTAATCATTTAATGATGAAAATCAGTATCTCAAAAATACTATCCCCTAATACGTTATCATCTGAATATGTCGCCCTCGAGTTGTCACGTGTGTCATAATGAAATTGAATATAAAAAAAAATACGTTATCATAACTATTTTCACAGCGTTATATGGGAGAGTAATGAACGATGAATTCATCATCATGGTATGAGTATCACACCCCCACTGTACCATCAGCGTAGACAAATAGACAACTAAGAGAAGACGATAAACTTGTAAATCTACTGCTGGTGTCTGTTGCTGGTGTCTAGATAAGTACCATAGTAACTTGTGTTTCTACCTGCAGACAGTAGTGTACAAACATTACTGTGTTCTGGTTTAAAGGACGCCGTAGTTAGTGATATTACTGGGGTAACGAGTCTTAATATCTTATGTTTCAGGGCGACGAGCACTGTGGTAACTAGCGCCACGTGATTATGGGCATACTTATGACTTCTATCAGATGAACGTCTCCCTCATCTCCACGCTTCAAAGAATAAAAAAAAATGCATGAAAAGAGTAGCAATTTTCTCTATCTCTGGTACCATTACCAGCGTAGAGTGATGGTCAATTCACTAGCCAACCATGCCAGTATATCATATACACTATATGGCAAGCACGGGCTGTGTATCCGAACGAATTTTAAATGAAGCATATGAAACGCTCTCAGGCGATTGGACTTCGTACTTTTACTTTCGAAAAGTAAACTTACTAATGATACGTAAGTAAGGCAAAAAGTGAAGGTTTTCGCCACCATACCGCCACGGCCGGTGGCCAGTCCATCATGCAGTTACATCAGATCCAAAACTCATGAGCATCTTCATTTCACAACGTTCACTTCACTGTGATGCAATTGAAAAAAACTACAATCGTACGAAGTTGAAACATTCACCACATCTTCAGTTTTGTTGATGTTTTTAATTTAATAATAATATAATAAAAACTATTGTTTATTTAAACATTATTATGTTGACAAAAATCTATTTTCTTCTACATCTCATGGTCTAGGTCTCTGCTGCAGGAAACTAACTAGATAGGAACCACCGCTGCTCATATTTCTACCGCCAAACAGTAGTATGTAAACGTTACTGAGTGTGTTAAAAGGCGCTGTAATTAATGCAGTTACTGGAGTAACAAGAATACATTTTATGTCTCAAGGCGAGGAGTACAATGTGGTGTTGTGTATATTATCCTAACTAGTGCGACATTATGTGCAGGCGTATGACTTACCATCAGGTGGACGTCTCGCTCGTCTCATCGCTTCGATATTTCGAGGATTAGGGGTTAATGGGTTGATGATGATGATGAAATAATGACCTGTCATTATTTTCTTCTTCTTGACTAACACGAATTTTAATTAAAGTGTTTTAATGAAATTCGTCTGAACAGATAAACAGTTCGCAGTCCGGGCGCAGACACTTTGTTAACAATAAACATTACATGGTTCTGTTGCAGCTTACGTCTAGTTTTATTATCCTCACGATCGAATAATTACAGGCATAAAAGCCAGAAAATAGGTAATTAGGTAACGAGGTAGTAAACATTGTAGACGGTGGAACAGAAATATACGTTTACTGCCGATACCCGATCAGACACTTAGACAGCTGTGTTCGGATCCATCGTTTATGTTACATGGAATGGATGACGAAACTTTTACAAAAGAAAATTTTACTGATGTTCCTGGGTTGGCCTAGTTAGGTACCACTACACGCTTGTTCCTTACTTTAAGCATTACTATTCTAAGAGCACTATACTTAACTTATTTACTAAGAACAAGATATATTTTAAAAAGAATATCTTAGGTATCAACATGAAGACTTATTTATTAAACCATTATGTAAATCTCTTGCTCATTATTGCGTTGAATGACAAAAACTTATAAGATATATGAAAGTTCTCCTTAACGATGTATTGTGAAGATATATCATTATCATCATCAACCAATAGACGTCCATTGTTCAACATTCCTCTACCAAAGATCACCATATCAAAAGAAGTACTGATAGAAGTTTAAAGTAATAACGTAAAATATTTATAAATTTATCCTTGTATGAGAAATCATTATTTTCCCTTCGAATCCACAATATAATAAAGAAGTATACCATGGCTGAAACCATCATCAAAGTCAGGAGATAACTTTATCGCGTCAAATTAATTGTCCCGGGTGACTAAATGGTGTCCATTAACAGCACCTTGTATCTGCTTAAGTGGTCTTATGCCGGTTTCGCGATATGCTATACTGTACTTGTTATACAATAAAACAGTAACATTGTAAGGTTTTATCATTTTTGAAATTATTGCAATGATACAAAGTCTCCATTGTCGGTATTTCTGCCGCAATGCGACAACAACACGACAAGAATAATATAGGTAATAGAATATTTTAACCTGTCTTCCACACGTGGGATCACCACTTCCCAGGTAGACAAACTAGGTGGTGAAGATCACACGGAAGCGTTGGATGTAGGTGACATTAAACTGGTCGCATTGGAAATCAGGAATTTTAAACATCATCAATTAAAACAGAATAACTGAGGATCGAATCGGTTTTTTCAATCTGATCGCCAAAACTTCAGTTTGAAGAGAGCATCTAATGATGATGATGATTGGAAATCAAATGGTGCGGGATACATTCAGTAATTTAAAGCGAAATATTTAGACGTAGATTTCTTCGAGAGTTCGGTCTAGAGGCGCCGTACCTAGTAAAATTACTAGTTTATCGATACTATATAGCATTACCTTAATATAGGCAGAGTGCAAGATGTGTCACACCAATGTTTTCACTTCGCTGTACACGAGAAAATTGAACTATGAGTATCGACTATATAAAAGTATATTTTAAAGCTTCGTCGAATAAAAATCCTAGTTTGAAATTACACACTATCAGATAAATAGCAAAAGCAATAGCTATCCAATGTATAGCTCCCATTTAGGGGGACCGGAAAGTAATGTCGTTTTCTTACGCTAAATACAAACATACATTTTTAACGAGTCTTTATTTTTAATCAATGATGTATTCCCCATCATTGTCAATAACCTTTTGCCATCTAGTGAGTAAATTTTCAATCCCTGATCGATAAAAATTAATTGGTTTTTCGGCAAAATATCTAGAGATGGCATTTTGGATATCATCCAAATTTGCAAATGTTTTGCCACTTAAAAAGTGTTGCAGCGCTCGGAATAAGTGGAAATCCGATGGTGCAACATCGGGCGAATATGGTGGATGAGGCAGCACCTCCCACCCCAATTCATTAATTTTTTCTAGAGTTCGCCTTGCGCAGTGCGGTCTTGCATTGTCATGTTGGAGAATGACGCCTTCTCGGTTGACAATCGCTGGCCACTTTTCAATTAAAGATTGATTGACTCGCTGCAATTGTTCGCTGTAGAGGTCTGCAGTAACAGTTTCTCCAGGTTTCAGTAATTCAAAATGAACAATGCCGCGAATACTCCACCAAACACACAAAAGCGCTTTTTTGGGGTGTAAACCTGGCTTAGCAGTACTCCGAGGGATTTCATTTGGAGAGAGCCACTGCCTTTTGCGTTTTGGGTTATCATACAGGACCCATTTCTCATCTCCTGTGATCAAGCGATCAAAAAACGCTTCTGTGTTGTGTCGTTGAAGCAATAAGTTGCATGTGATTGATCGGTTAGCCTTATTCTGTTCGGACAGATTATGCGGGACCCAAACACCTGCTCTGCTTACTTTTCCAATCTGCTTCAAATGTTCTTGGATGGTCGACCAAGGTTTGTTGAGACTGTTTGACAATTCCTCGATCGTCTGACACGGATTTGCTTCCACTTCCGCCCTTAACACGTCGTTGTCTAACGCTGATGGTCTTCCTGATCGATACGAGTCGGAAAGATCAAAATTACCCGATTTGAACTTGGAAAACCACCTTTGGCATTTACGAATGTCCAGTGCATTTGGATAAACATCGCAAATGTTTTTGGTAGCAACTGTTGCGTTATTTCCCTTGCGAAACTCAAAGAGCATGCAATGCCGGATGTGTACCTCTTCTGGTATTTGGCTGGCCATTTTACCCAAAATTACAAAAAAAAATTGTAATTCAATTGTCTATAAGTAAAGAAATCACTATAACCTCACAATGTCTTTGGTACGCCTCTGAACAAAACAATGAGCTGACAAATGACAATCAAGTATTGGCATGCGCAGAAACGACATTACTTTCCGGTCCCCCTATTATATACATCTACGGTCCACTAGTGGTAGGTGTATATTGCCGGAGACCCTCTCATAAGAACCAACGCAACATCTATTTCTGCCGCTAAATAGTACTGTGCAAATACTACTGTTGTCTGGTTTAAAGGATGATGTAACTAGTCAAATCAACGGAGTAACGAAACTTAAGATTTCTTACCTCAAATCAACGAGCACAATGTGGTGCTATGTATCCTAAATAGCGTCACGTTATTATGGGCAGAGGTATGTCGCACCACTACGTGGACTATCGTGGTGAACGTCTCTCATAGGTTCGTTGAATAGAAGATATATCAAATCATTTATAATATACTAAAACCACGATTACTCTAGCGAGAGTCAAGTGACCAAGAAGGCAGAGACAAGACAAGGAAGACAGACACAGAGTCCAAAGAGAATTTGTTAATTTATTAGTAAGAAACTGAGATTTTAATATAAATTTAACATCAATACCCCATTTATTATTCTCTAATGAATATACCACAAAGTTTGTATTAACATAATACAAAATTAATTTTATACATAAGATATACAAATCACATAAAGTAAATAATTGATTGCGATGGCCTATTAAAAAAATTCATAATATACGAAAATTTGCCTCTTTCCGATAATATCTCTACAGTGAGATATATTTAGTTAAATGAAAAGATATACACAGCATCCACTTGAAGTTTACCTGTCGATAAATTAATTATTTAAATTCAAGTTTCCTTATCAGTTTAGGTGATGGTTTTGATGGAATCAATTTCAATAGATTAGCGAGAAGGAATGTTAATAAATTAACTATAACATAAAACAAGATCGGACAGTCCGGACGTGTTTACTACTGATCTTTTTACTTCATAGATTGCGGCCCAGAACAGATCAAAATTCTAATAAAAAATCGCTAAATTACCTTCATAGTTCTCCATTAAACTTCAAATTCGCAAGCTAAAGGATGAGGTCGTGGATGCTGAATGGAAATCATCTAGAATTTATTGGAATTAGATTTGCAATATGAAGGTTGTAGCTATCAGGCAGATCCATAAAATCCCACCAACACTGCTGCAGAATTGTTCCGGTGATCATCGTCTTACAAATATACAAGTAAGTCACTACAAATCCGAAGTAACTAAATAAAAAAAGTACTTAAAGTAAAAAAAAAATTTAAAAGTTAAAGATAGATAAATAATGTTATGTTGATTTAAATTAGTATCTTTTATATCTTAAATTCTGACAAGTACTAGGTCTGTAATCCGCTGTCCAGGTGTCACAGAAATTGTATCTTGTGATCATCTTCGTCACCAATGAACGACTGTTGAATTTAGGTCTCTTGTATTGTGTACTACAAACCTACGCTGTTTGATGTCCAGTGTAGATCCGAAATAACAGGGTTGCTGTACTAAAAACAATACCGGAATAGAAAAATTATAATTCTTCCTTGGAGCGGTGATAGAGTATTAAAATGGCAACTCTATTTACCCTATGAGAACATCACCGGTCACGCTAAATATTTATATATATATAAAGAAGTTTGATTATCAGTTCAAGATCAATACATAATATTGAATATTTATAACTATTAATTTATACTAAGTAATAATTACGTATATGTATATTTATATACTTATAAATACTAATATAATGCTACTCGTGTCAGAGTGGCGTGTAAGACAAACTAATCATAGTCGATTAAAATCCAAGATGTCCCTCTAATAAATTCGTCTGATGTACAAATGAAACTCTATACTGGTTCACTTCAAGTTATCCTTTGACGAGGTTAAGTATTAAGTAACGGTGACCAGAAGTAATTCAAATAATCTTAACAGCCCATCAGAATAGAAGCACATTAGAGCAGTGCCTGGTCCCGGAGTACTCTTTATCTGGCCGAGCAATTAAAGGAATCATGAGTTGAGAGTTAAGAGGGGGAAGAATTTAGGGTCCGGTCAATCTACACCTTTCCATCGGCAGGTGATATCTGTACGTTTATCAAGTTTTTTTTTTTTAGTTTTCTTTTTTAATTAAAAACATCAAGGCGTCATGTGTCGCGATGCAATCGGCGCGCCGTAGACCCCGTACGCTGTATACAGGTGAATCTTCTTGTGTGAAAAGGATTTTATGAAACGAAAATGTGTAACGAAAAAGAAGCACCTTTACATGAACTTACATGGTTTGAAATGTGAGAGAATGAGATGTTACGCTTTTCTATATTATTTCCTTATTCTCTGTCTCTTTGATCTATAGTCCGCAGCGTGCCCAATACTATACTACCGTTTGTAGTCCGAAACACGAATATGATAAAAAATTAATAAATAAATAATAAACAAATATATTTCTAACAAACTTCAGTTACATATAGTACTAGCTCTTGCCTGTCCGCTTTGCCAGCTATAACATAGAATGAAATTTGAAATTTAGACTTGAAATTTGTCTGAACCCGTCACCCTCTGGCCCTTTCCGATTTTTAACAACCCTTTGAGGAAGCAATTTTGTAAAATTCATAAAGAGCTAACTTCTAAATGACAGAAGCAATATCTCTACCAAATTTTGAGTGTTTACATCATAGTGTTGACGATCTCGTGACAAGTAAATAGATCTCTGGATATCTCCTATATACATAGAAGATATTGTTATATATTTTTATAGCCATACAATTCTATCTTTTCTAAACAGTTACTTGATGTGCTTCAACTTATCTCTCTTCTACTTTCATTCTCCTTGCACTTAGACTTGTGTAAAAATACCGAGAACCCACTTTTTAATGAAATATGCGTTTAATACTATTCAGCCTTTACATTGACAATACTCATATAAAGTTTCTTATAATATATATAAGTGGTCGAGGAGTTAGTTGTGTGTCCTGACAAAAAGGAGGCATTGACATTTCACAATCTATTTATCTATTAACGTCCGCCTCCCCTAACTAGTTTTCGTGTTTATCAAACGAAACGCGCTTTTTAAGTAATACGGAAAAATTAGCGATAACGCATAAGCAGTTATTTATCTCAATCCGATAATCGGAATTAATGTTGACATTTGAGTTATCTTATTGCCTCCTGCCCGCCAAATGTCATCTGTATTAAAACTCATCTCTATTACGTAATGAAACGTCTTAAGATAACTAATTATCTACAGTAGATACCGATTAACATCTTTTGTGCGTTAGGAGATCAGGCAGACCTAAAACAAGGTTTAAATGTGTAGAGTCAAGAGAAATGTGTGAGTGCTAAGTGACTGGCGATGATGTAAAGGAAAAATAAAGAAAACCCACCCCACTATTATATAGGACAAAGGCTAGAGAGAAAGAGAGAGAGAGAGAGTTATAATATCTGAGGATCTTTAAGGTCCTGCAGCAGAAAAATCTTGTTAATTCGTTGATTAAACTGATGTGAAGGACTGTTAAAAGATCTAATAACTCTTCAACGGACTAGTCTGAAGCCTTCTGAATATGGACGCGCAGTAGACGTTAAATGACATTTATTTATGTCGAAGACTTTTTAATAGTCTAGTAATAATAAATATATTTAAAAGTCGCACTATTGTCGTGCGTGTGTATAATAAATTCGTTTGCAGCAAGATTATCGGGGTCGGATGACATAAAAGTGTCTCACTGACTGCTTCCCATTATAACCCGTACGGTTTACGAGCGACTGCGGGTTCGTTTCCAATATGTGGAGGCACGTGGCATTGCCAACTCTTTATTTGTTTTTTTTTTTTTTTTTTAATTAACACTACCAGCACGGAGCATATGCCAAGCGCGAACACAGCAGTGTCAGTTGGTACCGCTTCGACATGTTTAAGTGGTCTGTTGTAAATACCTTGTTTAACTTCGTTTTTTTACAAAGTGGCGTTGGCCTAAATAACTTGCGACTGTTTCACGTTTTTGTATTGTACAATGCGATGAGACAGGCAACGCGTCCATATGATTGTAAGTGATAAGCCCGCATACAACGTGTTTTCAGTTAGGATGATATACTAGGACACTTGTCTTCGTCCCTTTGAGTCATTAGATTAGATTGGAGAGATTAGAGAAAGTCTCGTTACCCAAATAATATCACTAGCTACAAGGTCCTTCGAAAAGTTACACAAATCTTTACATACTACTGTTTACTGTAGTTGCTCGCAGGTCTCGTCGCTCTCATATTAATGGTAGGCCTGTGCCCCAACAGTGGGCAGGTAAATTCGCTGTTATGAATGGAATACTGTTTAACGGAAGAAATGGGAGCTGAGGTGATACCTACTTCCTCCTGCAATAGAGACCTTCCACTATTTAATCAAATAGAATATTTTGTCTTGTCTCTATATATGTATCTAACGAGACAGAAATATCTATATATATATTATTATGATTACTTAAGTCAGATTATATTTCATCAAAACTTTACTAATGGATGCTGCGACGGATTAGACTGGACTTTCGCATGCAGTACGTTTCAAAGAGATGCGGGTTCGTTCCCGCTAAGCTTTAGCTCCTGGTTAAACATCCTGAGGTCAAACATATTCAATGAGAGAGGGATGTATAAATAGCCTTTACTCTATCTTTCTTAGTGAGGACTGTGAATCTCAGGGAACAATGATTGACTATGTTACCGATGTTTAGAATGAAAGCATGAAGTAGTATATTTATGAAGCTCTTTCTTGGGTCGTGCCCTCATGTTTGAGTATCGTTGCTGCCTGTAGCGAATGATCTTCCTCCACCAGTTCCCGTCCAACACATCTCTTACAACCTTGTCAAAGAGATTGAATTTATGAATATTATGAATAATATAGAGACTTAGATTTAATTCCCCATTATACAATTCTCGGATAAGTTTGTGAGTTTCTTAATGGCACGATACGGGTCGCGCTTGGCTACTATCAGCGACGCTATTTAAAAAGTAATTCGATATCAGTTATCAAATTTTATGTGGTGATTAACGTATGGGAAATGATTTTATCTTTTTAATTGCTCATACAGAAGCCGTTGGGCATTCGATTGATGTTCACTATACGCTGTTAAACACTGTATTATACATGCCGCTGCTGTAAAGACGCTATAAAGTATCAATTCTAACAATAAAACTTAATTTTATGTGTATCTCAATATAGAATGTTTCAAATTAAAAATTTCATTAAGCTAGTGGTCATTTCAAATAATTAGTTTAGATAGTTGTGTTTAGTAGTCCAATCTAGTCCTTTCTGCTCCTATAATTGATAGTAATTCTTCATCAGAATCTTCTCATCATCTCTCATATATACGAATACAGAAACGCTGTAATGATATAGTAGCAAATTAATTATATAGCAGTAGTAATTAATCTGAATGATATGAAATACTATCATCTGAAATTGATCATTTTGTTTGTAATATAGTAAAGTTTGATATTTTGACCGGTGTCCGTAAGCTCTGGATGAACATTACAACGCATCTGCTAACAAAAACAAAAGCTCACAGCTTTTTCGAAGCGTCCCACAGTAAAATTAGTTAAAAAATATTAGCTTTAATAAATCAGCCGGCAATAGCCCAGCGGCACCCCATTCTCACCTCCGCAGCCAGGTACGGGACCAGATGTTGTAACTTTATAAATCTCACCGTCCATTGTCTGAGGGTATTTGGACCTTTTTTAACAATTAACTGGACACATGGTCGCCGCGAACGGCTTGCGGATGGGTCGGCAGATGCTCGGAATTATCTCAATTCACCAATAACAATACGGCAAAAATAAAGTATCCCCATTGTTTTTACAAATATTTGCTTTCATCAAAGAAATGTATTTATTCGCCGTACTCAGTGCATCGGGTGAACTCAATGTCTAGTTTGCATTCCCTTCTAATGAATCCTGAGAAACTTAAGAAATAGAAGTATATTAAAAACATTCACATAAACATATAGAAATATATAAAAAACTTGTATAAACATAAAAAACTGTTTTTACGAGAAATATGGCAGATTGTCTGTATCTTCAGATAATAGAGATGAAGCATGCTGATGTTTTTCAGCTAACATTGGAATATCTTATAACTAACAAAGATTTGTTCTAAGTGTATACATTTCATAATAATAAATAACATAACCTGTATAATTTTATTAATAACAATTGTCAGTACTTAGAAGATTAAGTTATATTAAGTACAGTGACTTCCGTCCGAAAAAGTAACTCACGCTGCAAGTTTTTAATTAGCCGACAAACCACATCCAGGGTCATTATCGAATAAGTTTATGAAAGAGTATAAGCACAAGATATATTAAAGAAAACTGGTTAAGTACAAGTTTAATCACATCGGATCTCGCGTGGTAATTATCGTAATTCCGTGTGATATTATCAAGTGAACGTTTCTATATGAAATAGGAGTAACAGCCCAAGTTGTGAGGGCGAGGTCGTAATGTATTCAGTTTATAAGATTGTTATCTGTCAGATACCTTTTGTAACTTAGATATGGTCGTGTTGTACCATCACGGCGGATATCGAAGCTGCGGCCGACCATCCCGTGTTTATATCCACAACCTCGTCATATTTCGAAAGTTTTAATCAGATGTCATCGGTGCCATGAAAATAATGTCCATTATTACTCATAACAACCAAACGAACAAACTACACTGCAGTAATATATTTGTATAGATATTAAAACGCAGTATAATTTACATTAAGAAATCTCTCAAACACGATAAGCGATATTACATAAATTGATATAAAAGTACGTGGAATGAAAGTACTTAGTGAATCTATAAACAAAATTACACATAGTATAGTAGCAGTAGTAATAGTCAATGACCTCATCACGCCTGTCATGACAATTCAGCTCTAGTTAGGATGATGTACACTACACCACATTGTACTCGTCGACTTGAGACGCAATGTTAGCTATCGTTACTCCAGTAATTTCACTGGCTACAGCGCTTCTCAAACCGGAACAAAACAATATTTAGACAGTACTAACCAGCAGAAATATTGTTGTTGGTATTGAGAAAGCGCCATTTTCTTCACTAGATATTAAAACTTAATCAAACTTATTTACTTATCTTTGACACTAAGTAATGAACAGATTGAACTTAATACAACTTTAATATTATAATTGTTACTAAACATTATTCACATTCCCATTAATTAATGTTCATTACAAATGTTCATAATCATAACTTAAAGCTATAAATCCACGTCAATGGGACCTTTAAAGTGTCTCATTGGTCTATAAGAGACGATTAAGCAATACGGATTCCGCTTAGTACTACCTGAACGTTGAGTACGGCACTATGTAAATGGACCTATGTTATACCTAAGCAAGGAGCCAGGTCGGGTGAAGGCAGTGCTTGAAGGAATTCTATATCCCCACTTACAGCGCTGGCATTCCCCCAGTTAGCGCAGACTGTTTGTCTATGATTACATTTACATTTGTACTTTATGGATTCGTAGCATAAATTTTGAAATATAAGAGAATCAAACTGAACTCATATTGGGTTGATGACATAATTTTAAAAAAGGGTTCATCACCCTATTTACCTGCTTTAGATATATTATTACTTTATACCTACACGCCCTTAACAACAACAAGCACTAATTGTTGTGTTAGAATAGATATTTCTATATCCTAAAACTAGGCGGCACACAGTATCTCTCGAACGGTAGGAGTCTTGTACTATGCTCCTAGCTTTTCTCTAACATGTTTACAAGATAGACGTGCTGATCATCTTCAGCCGATAGAAGTCTACTTCTGGATATAGGCCTTTATCAAAGATCTCCACATGGATCCGTCCTGCGTTGCCCTGGTTCCGGCGCCTTGCCAACATCCGTCACAATCAGCAGCCCGGCGGGCCTTCGGCCTACCGGTCACTAGAAATCGTCATATAGGGAATTTGGGTCATTTCTCATACTGGCGCAATGTGGGACGATGGAAGCCAGATCCTCGTTTGTTGATTAGCAGACTACACCACGAGTAGGAGAGGTTTTTTTGGATCTCTAGAGTTGTTGTTCCCTTATATATTTTATTTACATATAATAAAAAAAAAATAAACAAGAGTTTAAACCTTTTTACGTAATAATGTCATCAATAATAGCAAAACTCATATTAAGAGCGGCATATAAACAAAGTGTTTCCTAACCTAAGTCTTCAAAAGCTTTTTGTTATATAAAATTCATTTTAAACTACAAAGGCATTCAAGTAGCATATAGCGGGATCGAACCTGTAGTATTCGGGTTGCGAAACCTCGCCGACGGTGGCGGTAGCGCAGTCCGGGAGTGCCGAGCGCCGACCCGATCTCTGGGCCCCATCGGCCTTAAAGGTCGCCTCTCGCTGCCGCTGCTAGGGTTGCCAGGCTCCCTTACATTAAACAAAAATAACTACTATAATAGAACTTCTTTAACCACCGCAAGGTTAGTGCTATGATCTTAACACTGTCTTCCGTTTATTTATAGCATGGTAGTTGGTGATAGGTCTCTGCTGCCAGCGACCGTCTAGGTAGGAAGGCTGCAGCGGATATTTCTGCCGCCAAACAGTAGAGTACAAACATTACTGTGTTCAGATTTAAATGGCGCTGTAGCTAATGTACCACGGGTACATGACGCGATCGAACCCGACTTCACCTGCTCGTGGTGCATCCTGCTAATCAACAAACGAGGCTCTGGCTCCCATTCCACAATGGGCCAATGTGGTGACAAATGGTCCATATATCCCGTATGAATCCCTCCCCGATCGATGTGGAAATATTTGGGGAAGGCCCATGTCTAGCAGTATACGTCTATGGGCTGATGATGATGATGATATTATAATATAAACAATATATTACAATTATGACTGTACTTTGCCAACCCTATAAGTCTGCAGCGGAATGCCGCTTTGCTTCACAAAGGCTTTCGAAGCTGCTCTTAGATTTTGGTGACTTCAAATGTCCCAATTTCCAAATAACGTTAGTAATACCACTTCGAAGATCTCGTATAGTGCATTAACTTGAAGTAACAACTCATCTATTTGATATATCCGATAATCATTTATGAAAGAGCAAATATCATTCTCACAATCTTTCCAACGTTTCCGCAGGCAAATAAACAAACAAACAAGGAAGCAGCAATAAAACACATGGTGCAACAATGATCACAAACAAATTGCTCTCTTTAAAGATATCTTTTGTTTAACCAAAGCCAGGTAATCCGACAATAGAATGTTCAGCGCATCTGGAATAAGATAACGAGTCTCATAACCAACATCTGTCACTAATGCTCCTTCCAATTGTTCTAGAATTCACCAGGCATACCTGGCAACAGATGTTTCGGATTCATTAAATCTTAAAAATACCTTTACAAGGCTTTGTGTAATTCGAATGAAAGTACAGAACAGTGTTATTGAAGTTTAGATGAAGTTAAAACAAGACTAAAATTTTAAAACTGACGGTTAGTCTTAAAGTAAAAGAGAAGTCTAGGTATTCCGTACAGTCCGAACAGCCCTTGAAACCAAAATATATGGTAGAAATGTAGTACCCAACATCAGACACTGATAATTTTATTAAGCTTAAAGAAAAAAGGTTTATACTTATCAGAGACTACTTGGCTAACCAAAACTGCATAAAATCATCGACCTGTCAAATTAATGGCCTAATTTTCCCCTACGTAAAAAAAATATTAAAAATAGTGTCCCATTGACAAACTAAGGATTTTGGATGATGTTGCAATACCAAAGCTTATTAGGATTTCTGTTAAAAGCTACTATCTAAGAGATTTTAATGAGCAAAATACTTTACTAACCCTCTTCTCCCCTGCCTCTCTAGAAGAGGAAGTATCTTCTGATAATTATCTTCGACAGCTGATAGTTACTACTTGTTAAAGTCCTTACCATCTGCGATAATGAACTGTGGCGCCCGATAGTAGCGCTGGGCCATAGATTAATATTACTCAAGAATAGTCTAGGCGATCTGTACTTATTATTTCGATATACTACATCTGTCACAAAGCTTTATAAGCTGAAGTGGCAGTAGGTCGTAGTAGAAACATTTGGAGTAAGAAAGGTTTAGAAGATTTCTAGTAGAAGCTTTGTACGCATTTCATTGAAGAACTGCCGGAAGAGTTGATGTGAATATCAAACCGAATTTAGTTCAAGGGTTTGGATAAGATTTACCATTCACATAGTTGATTGATTTCTAAAAGGATAACGTGCTTCTGGAGGAAAGACAAGGTTATGTAGGATTTTAACCCACAAAAACCACCACGATGGTCATCTTCAGTGCGTTGCGGGAGGCTCCGGGATCGCCTAAGGAATACACCGGGACCTCCCGGCATTACGCCTAAACGACGTCCCATAATGGGCTGTAGCCCTCCTCGACTTCTTCGTTTAGGTACGATAAGAACTAGACCACATCGTACTTGTCATTCATGTCTTCTTCCACTGTCTGACAAGTAGGGCTTACCTTAGTCCTATTCTTGATGACCCATTGGTTGGGCAAATTGATTGATAGAACCCGATGATCCTTTATCAATCGACACAGTAGATCAAAGATAGCTTATCACGCTATTTATTATATAGCAGTCGCTACGTTAAATTTTATAATCGAATCGTCCATTCGTTATTATTCCGTTTTACATAAAGTTCGTAACATAAACCATTCAAAAGCGACGATAATCATCTTTATGTTATCGCGAACATGAATGACTTAATCATCGAATAATTTTTTTTTTGTCATAAAAACGGGTTATTGTCACACTCTCGTAATTTTTTATCTCTTTGTTATTGTTATTATCCTTTAAATTGTTATTAAATAATTAATGTTACTGTTATAGATTTCGTGTTAACTTTTATGAGATGACATTTAAATATAAAGTAGCCGACTAAAGTGTAATCTATGGTCAAGATATTTTAATGTTCTGTATTGTTTCCTTTATCACCAATAACCGCTTAAGCCTCTATGGCACGGCGGCTAAATAACCTTCTAACGTGAATGTTTCAAGTTCGATTTGGGAATCGTATAACTGGAGTTAGGATATGATTACAACAGCCACCGTTAGCTCACATGATTATATCTGTGGTCATAACAATATTGATATATTCCGGAAGTCAATATATGAGAGTCAAGCTATTTAAAGAGAAATACTCTTTGCTATATTCGACCCTATCGTCTCTTAACATTGAAATTATACAAACGTTTGCGAAACTCTAACTACTTAATCCCTGGCACTTTAAACTTGAAATATGCTTTAATTTTTGACACATGGTATATATGTGTTAGGTATCATACTAACAGTTAACAGGCAACATACATACGATCACGGAATCACGATCTTAAGAATTACAACTTCAGTGCTGAGTCACTCATCTCACGGCACCTGTAGCGTCGTCGGATTCGCCATACATATCCGACATTATCGCAATGTTTTCTACATATTGCTCGCCATATGTTAACTTATAAGTATTATAAACTATTACTTAGTATCCAATGATCTGAATGAAGCCATTAATGTATATTATAATATATTTATTTGTATATCAAATGACAAAAACATAAAATATACCTTGAGCGGTCTTATTGCTCTTGGAGGCAATTTCATCCAAACAAGAAAACAAAAAATATTTGATAAGGAAAGAAAAGGTAACAATAGCACAATTAAAAAGGAAGCCAGGATAAACTTTATATGTATACTATATAATGTAATAGGGGGACCGGAAAGTAATGTCGTTTCTGCGCATGCCAATACTTGATTGTCATTTGTCAGCTCATTGTTTTGTTCAGAGGCGTACCAAAGACATTGTGAGGTTATAGTGATTTCTTTACTTATAGACAATTGAATTACAATTTTTTTTTGTAATTTTGGGTAAAATGGCCAGCCAAATACCAGAAGAGGTACACATCCGGCATTGCATGCTCTTTGAGTTTCGCAAGGGAAATAACGCAACAGTTGCTACCAAAAACATTTGCGATGTTTATCCAAATGCACTGGACATTCGTAAATGCCAAAGGTGGTTTTCCAAGTTCAAATCGGGTAATTTTGATCTTTCCGACTCGTATCGATCAGGAAGACCATCAGCGTTAGACAACGACGTGTTAAGGGCGGAAGTGGAAGCAAATCCGTGTCAGACGATCGAGGAATTGTCAAACAGTCTCAACAAACCTTGGTCGACCATCCAAGAACATTTGAAGCAGATTGGAAAAGTAAGCAGAGCAGGTGTTTGGGTCCCGCATAATCTGTCCGAACAGAATAAGGCTAACCGATCAATCACATGCAACTTATTGCTTCAACGACACAACACAGAAGCGTTTTTTGATCGCTTGATCACAGGAGATGAGAAATGGGTCCTGTATGATAACCCAAAACGCAAAAGGCAGTGGCTCTCTCCAAATGAAATCCCTCGGAGTACTGCTAAGCCAGGTTTACACCCCAAAAAAGCGCTTTTGTGTGTTTGGTGGAGTATTCGCGGCATTGTTCATTTTGAATTACTGAAACCTGGAGAAACTGTTACTGCAGACCTCTACAGCGAACAATTGCAGCGAGTCAATCAATCTTTAATTGAAAAGTGGCCAGCGATTGTCAACCGAAAAGGCGTCATTCTCCAACATGACAATGCAAGACCGCACTGCGCAAGGCGAACTCTAGAAAAAATTAATGAATTGGGGTGGGAGGTGCTGCCTCATCCACCATATTCGCCCGATGTTGCACCATCGGATTTCCACTTATTCCGAGCGCTGCAACACTTTTTAAGTGGCAAAACATTTGCAAATTTGGATGATATCCAAAATGCCATCTCTAGATATTTTGCCGAAAGACCAATTAATTTTTATCGATCAGGGATTGAAAATTTACTCACTAGATGGCAAAAGGTTATTGACAATGATGGGGAATACATCATTGATTAAAAATAAAGACTCGTTAAAAATGTATGTGTTTGTATTTAGCGTAAGAAAACGACATTACTTTCCGGTCCCCCTAATAGTTGTAATACCTGTTAATAAAAACTGTTTTTTACTAATACTGTTTAGTACAGTCTTAACTTGTTTGTTTATCTTTGAAGTCAATGAAAGTAATAAACTTCTTTAAGCGAATTTGTTATGACTACCTTCTGCTATAATATCTGTGTAATATGTTATATTTAGACTGTAAACAACATGTGGGAACAGGCAATGTATAGTTAACAAATGATTACAGTCAGCGACAAACGTGAAAAGCTTGTGGAAGTGAATCACCAAGTCTAAACGTGTCAGTACTTTTTGTACGTAAAGCCTTTCTTCGGGTTCATTACTCATGTGCCGTCTGCGGCATTCGACCCTCAATGACGAGTTGTTCACACGGAAACCTGTTCCGAGGCCATTATTTTTACTAATCAAATATAAGACTTGTTGTATTACTCTGACACTGCGGAGTGAGCAATCAGTGAACTTGTCTACTGAGCAATTGTGTTGCTCCATTGGCCAGTTGTTGGAAACCATTTGTTACATTCTTTAGAGTCATATACCATATCTTATTTCTTCTTTAGACTACTGAATATAAATGTACTGAAATATAAAAAAAGCTTAACAAACTCTTTTAGTAGTCATATGTATCTATTGCTGGAGATGGTTTAGATAGTAAAAACCGCAGCTCCTCTTCCTGCCGCCAAATATTACTGCCCAAACTTTACTGTGTTCCGGTTTGAGCGACGTTGTAGCTAGTGAAATATGGAATAAGGATACCTCCCATGATTTAAGACAATACAAACATTGTGGTGTACTGTGTATCATCTTAACTAGCGCCAAATTGTTATACGCAAGCTTTAGTGTAAACTCCTATTGCTGTTTTTGAACTATTGAATATTGTCTTTTATTCATAAAAGATTAAGTTTTATACTTAACCGAGATCGAGACACTTTGAATTACTATACTAATTTATACAGAAATAAACTATTCTATATCTTTGTTTTGTATAACCGTTGTTATAATAAAGTAGTTCAGTAAAGTTCAGCATGAAACAGAGATGAGTTAAATATGTTAATGTTGCTCTCATCTCCGCATAAAACAATGAATTGCCGATGATTTCCTAACTACATTATAGTTAGATGCGGCGTACTGTGGCCAATTGTCAAGCTTAGTACATAATATGCTTTCCAAAGAAGAAGATTCTCAACTTTCTGTTACCAGTTAATGCGGCATCCGCGGCCCAAGCGCTGTACGTCAGCGAGAACTTCGAGGTTTAGATTTATGGATACGGCATCACATGCAAACCTTTTTATTGAACGAAGCGATGAGATGAATAAAACATCCACCTGATGGTAAATGAGATGCTAACCCTAACAGTAAAGGCTTGATAACATTTACCATCAAACATTATAAACATAATTTTTTAATCTATGAAGCGAAGAGAGAAACAAGGCTTGTCCATAATAATAACGCGTTAGGATGAAATACAATGCACCTAGATGTGGTGCTTTGAGACATGACTCAAGTCTCATATCCCAGTAATTTCACCAGCTATAACGCCCTTCAAACCAGGGCATAGTAATGTTTCCACAGTACGATTTGGCGGCAGCAATAAGAGCGACGATAGTACCTACCTAGTCGGTCTTCAGTAACAGAGAACTATGACCTAATACTTAAATTTAATAATAACAGCCTTAATTTTACTATTGCTGGGATTCAAAGCCTTCTCTCACAAGGCTGGTGGACATATCCACGATTATTGGTAGTTCAATAGGCCGTGGATCTAGGTCCAAGGGTCCAGTATCAAAAGAGCAGTAAGAATCAATATGACTTTCATGCGCTCGACGTCTACAGAAAACAGGATTTTTGGTAGGTCTTAACAGATAAATATATAGATAACTAATGTTTCGTTTAATTGTAAAATTGCGTAAAACTATCGAAATTATTAAAAAAAAACCATTAATCTACTTAAAAACATCGTATAAGTGTGTCGCGATGCAAAAAAAATACTTCATATTTTTGACAAATGGAGATGACGGGATTCAACCTACGCCTTTTCTAGGTTAATAGAACAGGATCTTCAAAAATAGGCAAAATTGTATTGAAATGAGATATTTAACCGATAAGACATCGATTGAGATACTATACTTAATAATGTACATTAACTTTAAGTGAGATCGTAAGAGAAATCTAATATATTATCATTATCACTTGCGTGGGATAGCAAGGATACAACGCGATGTCACAAACCAAATACCTAACATTTAAGGATTTTTATTAATAAGTAATTAACTTAATCCTAACTTGGCAACTCGCATAATATCAAAGGATTTAAACACATAAAGATACAACTTAATTATACCACTTAATTAACTAAATACGAAACGCTTAACAAACTTTGATGTATTTACATTTCAAGTTATATATGAAACATAAATGATTAATATATCCTGTTACCGTTATTTAATGATCAAGTTGACTTTAAAGTTATCAACTAATTTGCAGTAATGTTCACGGTAGTAACAAAAGAAAGAATAAAAAAAAATATTTTTTAGCACGTGGTGTGGTCTCGAATTGAAGGTCCATAGAGTCAACTAAATTAGACCATATTTTCTTGATACCATATATCTCCATTAGTCACCACCATATAACCATATCAACTATTGTTAAGTAAAAATTTTTTTTTTGTTTAATATATATTTTTTTTATTATATAGACTGTTTGACTAGTAAACAGAGATGTAATCTTTTATGGTAAACTATTCTAGAAGCTAGCCTATTCCCATCATTATTATCATCAGTTCATAGACGTCCATCACTGGACATAGGTTTCCCTTTAACATCTCGCCGTTGAGTCCACCGGACCACAGGACTTCATCATCATCAGAAAATAGACTTCCACTGCTGGACATAGGCTTACCCCAAGGATCATAGGACTTATGGTAGACTAAATAGTTATTAAATTGTATAAGGGATCATAGTGCCTATAAGAGGTATATAATACGTTGCCTTCTCCATAAAATGGTGGTGCTGCTGAATGTTTGTAAGTGAATAGCTATAATGATACGTCCCAACCGAGAGCTGGGTCGCAGGGCTTGCGCCCAAAGGTCACACACGCAGACAGATGCACCGGTATGTATGTACACCGGCATGAAACCATCGAAGACGCTGTTAATGCATCACTCCATTCCATGCTTTCACAGTATAGAAACTTAACTGACCCACAAATGTTTTTAAAGTTAACGAATTGAAATATAAATCGTTAACTCATTGAAGTTTGTATACCAATAACTTAACATTAGTTCAGTTAAACTATCACAACCGATGTTAATGCATCACTCTACCATTGAATGCTTTCTTAGCATATAAATTTAAGTGACCCACAGATGATTTTAGAGTAAGTAAGATGGAAAGATTATTTGTTAAATTATTGAAGTTTGTATAACAATAACTTAACATTAAGTTATTTAAACTAGTAGTTATTAAACTATCACAACCGATGTTAATGCATCACTCTACCATTGGATGCTTTCTTAGCATAGAAATTAAAGTGACCCACAGATGATTTTAGAGTAATACAGATAGAAAGATTATTTGTTAAATTATTGAAGTTTGTATAACAATAACTTAACATTAAGTAATTTAAACTAGTAGTTATTAAACTATCACAACCGCTGTTAATGCATCACTCTACCATTGGATGCTTTCTTAGCATAGAAATTAAACTGACCCACAGATGATTTTAGAGTAATACAGATAGAAAGATTATTTGTTAAATTATTGAAGTTTGTATAACAAATAACTAAGATTAATTCAGTTAAACAATTTTACAGTTAACAAAGATCTCTTCAAATGTGTAGTAAAGTAAAACAAACAGAATTCAATTCAGCTATAGTCACTTTCAGGTGCAAGGTCTCTGTTGGCGGAGAACGTCTGGATAGGTACAACAGCAGCTCATATTTCTACTGCCAAACAGTTATTTGCAAACTTTACTGTGTTCCGGTTTAAAGTGGTAACTAATAAAGTTACTATAATAAGATAACTTACTTCTTATGTCTCCAAGGTACGATCTTAACGTGGTCTAGGGTATTTCATCCTAACTAGCGCGACGTTGTTATAGATAAGCTTATCGGTTATCATCAGTTGAAAATCTAGCTTGTATATTAGCTTCGTAAAGTAAAAATAATATTGCTGTTTCATTCTTTTAGCTTATATTTAATACTAGTTTCAAGAATAGTTTCAAGAATAAGTTCATAGTATATCTTAGTTCAATTGTACTCGTATATTATTTTTCTAATTAAGTAATCTACTATTTACTAGCTAAAATTAAATATGACTTTTAGTGACAATGAGACCGGAAATGTATGTTTCTAGAATATACTGTTCATAAAGTGATCAGTTACAACAACAGTGCTGTTATAACGATAGACTAAGGACATGGCCATTGAGTATATAGCCGCGTTTGCTAAACTCTATCATTAAAGCTCCTGATTCAATCAAGGCAGGACTAAAAGCTGCTGCTTTAAATAAATAATCTAGTAGTAGTAGAAGTTCGTATTTTATCATAAGTATTATATATTAAAGCAAATGAAAGACGTTTAATATTAACTTAACCATGTTTGTTTCCCTTTCAAATATTTAAAAGTTTTTTACATTAACGCCATGTCCGCCTAATCAAGTAACAAATCACACTATATGTAGATAATATATTACATCAGTGGATTATTAAATATTTATTAAAGCGAGATCATCGCCAATTCATACAATCCATTAACCTAAAATGTTAATGGAGGTAGAAGCACCCGCCCGTCACACCTGGCCGTTAACTCTTCGGCATAACAAACGGTTTGAAGTAACGATCAAGTTTAAATAAGTTGAATAATATTAAACTATCATATATTCAATCGGATAATATAAAATTCCAAGTTGAAGTTACGAGTTTCTAATATTTATTATACAAAAGAAGCTGCTTTGTCGGTAGGATATGTAAGTCTTTGAAGGCTACATCTCATCGCAATGCGGATGCGGTCAAATCGTAGTGTGCAAACATTACTGTGTAACGATCCGAACAAAGTTATAACAAGTGATTTTAAGTGACGAGACGAACGAGAGATTTATCTCTCATAAGCCTATCTATAAAAATGTGGCGCTATTTACAAAGATACACACTGCAGTAAACCATACTCACCATTTTAGACATACGATCATCATCATTATCAGCCTTTGTTTATCCACTGCTGGGTATAGGCCTTCCCCAAGTTCAAGTTCATGTCTCAATAACCCCAGCAATTATAATAACTACAGCGCCTTTTAAACCGGAACATAGTAATATTTAACATTACTGTTGGTTAACAGAAATAGGAGCTGCGGAGATACCAATCTAGACAGTTTCCGGCAAATCTCTTCATCAATAAAAGTAACCAAACATATATATTAATAATCAAATAATTTCTCGAAAGTTTATTTAAAAACTTCATCATTATCACTAACCGGAAGCCATTCAACACCTAAAGATATATATGTACACGTATTTCTAAATCATCAGTAATCAATCGATACATGTTGATAGTCGTCAAGTGTATTTTTTGTCGGAATATTTTGATTAGGCAGCATAACACCGCTATGTAATTATATGATCGGGTTTACTCGAACCCAATAAATAGACCATTTCGCGTACAAGTTTCTTCCTCTGACGTCAATAAATCGTATTAACTGTGTACTGGTTTCGAGCTTTACAAGTTTGTTACATTTTAAGGTTCCTCAAATGAATGGTAACTTGTATTTATTTAAAGTTTATACAAACAAAAACAATGTCCGACAGATCCAAGAGCATTCTCGTGCATGCCTCCTTAGCAGGAAGAAATACTTGCATATAAATAACAACAAATAATGTACATACGTATATAATTTTTACATATACTATATAATCAGCTGATATATAATAATGTAAGCACAAAACTAAAATTAAGAGGTGAAGAGATGTTTTATAGTGACGTGTAATGTTCCTACAACATCCGCTTAAACAAAGCCTAAGATCCTAATGATAATAACATTGTTAGTATCTACATATATATAATAGTATCTAGAATAATAAAAAATAACATTTATGATCATAGTAGAAGTAATGGTAGCTGTAGATCAGAAGTTAAATATGTAAATTGTTATGTTTGTTTAAACTTAGCGAAGTTAAACTATGAAATGGTATCTAATATAAAAGCCTAATTAAAGCTTAAAGCACAATTATGAATCGTACTAACATTCGTTTGAGAAAACATCGTTTTTTTTTAATGTACAGAAGCAATAGAATCCTTGACAGTCGGTTTAACCGTATGAATATTTAAAACACTTATATAAATACTAGCTTTCGTCGGTGGTAAGAACTTCCAAACCCGCTTATATAGCTACCCTTCTCGTATTGTAATTCTTCAGGTATAACAGCATTTCCTGTGGTCTCGCTGGTAATAATTAACCCTTAGAATATTAAGGGAAGAGATGAGTAGGATAAGAGTGCGCTTAGCCATCTTCAGCACCATTGCCATATGCTTTGTGAGTTTGAGGTAATGTTAGTCCACTTGCAAATATGAAGGACAAATATCACTATATACGCTACAATAGAAATAATTTAGATGCGGAACCATTGCCTCCAACATCAAATGTACTAACCAAACCTCTTCATTAAACGGGGCCGTTAAAAAGTCTAAACAGTGCATACGTCGTATATTATCCGCTTACGTGTAATATATTTTACTTATTATACAATAATATACTTTTTTATATACATCAACACGGTCTAACGAGGAAACACGCTAACTGTAAAACAAATTAAGAAGTTCAACGGCACCCTAAAGTGGAATATTCGCATCGTAACTCAGTACTGAGTGGAATTTATTAGTAATTATCATCAACCTGATCTGAAGCTTTTAACTGTTTAATAGTTTTAAACATATTTAAAATCACAAATTATACGGTATCTTTATACATAACTCTTTCATATAACATATAATTAATTAAATAAATATTAGAGCTTTGTTTTGTAATACAGATTAAAAAAGTTTATAGAAAGTAACACCCAAGTGATAAATTAATACTAAAAAGATGGAAAGCTTATGAATCGTTTTAGAATCATCTTCTATGTATTGTTACGTTATATATTTATAGTTACAATAGTTAAGTTTGAGAGGCAGTGGTATACGCTATATGTTTCTAATAGGCACTGGTTCAATTCCTATCTGTGAACGGAAATATCATCAGAAACGATTGTGTTCCAGTTTGAAAAGCGCTGAAGCTAGTGCATTATCTGGAGTGATAAGACTCAACATCTTATCTTTCAGGCGATAACAACAATGTAGTGCTGGATATATCATCCTAACTAGAGCCACATTGTTATGGTCATTTATCATTTACTACCAGGTGAAGGTCTCGCTCGACTCGTTTATTTAAATAAAAAACTAAACCATTATGTTGTGTGACACGTCTCTCTGTAAGTCAGTTCCTCAGCGCTAAAGCTCTTAACTCCTTAATGATAACGTATTTTCCATGATGATATGACAATTATAGCTCTCTGATGATTTATGTAGTGTCGTAAACAGGCTTCACCTGTTTGGTCTAACGCCTTAGGCCTAATCCACGCGGCCTCTTACCAACAAGCTTTCAAAGATTCTTTAAGTAATTTCTCTTTTTCTGGCAATATGACTGCAAAACTCAAGTGTCCGATGTATATGGAGAAAAGCACATTTTGATTTTAAGCTGTATTTAAATGGAAGCGTTAGTCTTAAGCTCTGTCCAGGATACATTAGGCATCCATCTCCAGCACCACATTACAAATGCGTCTATTTTTTTGCTGCTATCATAGTCGAAGTCTCCGATCCGATGGAAAAGATTAAGGTGCATTATTTGATATCAACAGACCGTAATTGGCCAAAGTAATAGATTAATGGTATTGACTCTCTCCTTGTGAGAGGTCTCACTTCCCAGTAATGGCAGCGTCTATTTCTACCACCGAATAGTAGTATGCTAGTAGTAGATTACTAAATATTGTAGTAATGTTAGTATAACAACCGAGGTAACAAGACTTCATATCTAATGATAAGCGACGAACAGTATGTAGCGCTGCGTATATCATCCTAATTAATGCCATGTTATTAGCAGGCGTATCACTCACCTTCAGGTGAACATCTCACCCGTTTCCTCATTTGTAGAATGATCGAAATCTCATTTAAAAATAAACTATCCGTGTATTTCTTTGTATCTAGTTGCACAACAACCTGCCGTATATAACTAGTATGCGCAGTTGTTTTGCTTTTACATAGTAGATTATGTGAAGCACTTTCGGCCTTTTAGCTAATATATTGGCGCTTACGAACTCACCTGTTGCCCAGCTCTGCACCTGTTACCCACAATCACATCTGACGTCGGCATGCACGATGAAGTGGCATCTATAGTCTTTGACGAAGAGTTGAAAACTGCATGCGTCTTTTGGCATCGCTTTTTTCCGCGATTGGAGTTAACTGGCCAAACAAGTCGAAAAAGTTTTTCGACAGCTCTTTTTTTTTTTTTCACCAAAAATAAAGATGTATGAGATAGTTTACGATGGCAGAAACTTTAATGGACAGCTGTACCATTAATGTGGATTTTTTTTTTAATTTATTAATACATCTTAAAAATATATGTTTTATTGTATAACTTATATTTTATTCAATGTAGCGACGTGACGAACAGGACGTTCACCTGCATAACAAAGTGGCATTGATTGAGATGTTATACACAGCACCACATTTTGCTCGTCGCTGTAGACATAAGACTTAAGTCTCGTTAAACTAGTAATTACATTAGTTAAATGGTAATATCCCCACACTACTGTTTGCAGGCAGAAATAGAAGCTACGGTGATATCTACTTAAACAGTCTCCGGCAACAGAGACCTACCACCATCAAAACCTCTACTAATAGTTTTACTTATGTACTTTATCTCCGCTATCGTAAAAGGTGATTACGCAGAGAATAATTCCAGGAAAAGGGTTGGAGCTTCCTTGTGACTATTACTAATATACTGAACCCGTCAAGCAACAAGAAAAATGTAACGACTTTGGTTATATCCTGTTTTAGGGAAGCTTAAGCATATCAGTGAATGTGAATAATCTAAGTTTGAAAAATAACTCTCTCTTAATATAACTAATTTTATTATCCTGACGTTTCAATGAGCTCACTGTGTCTTTTTTTTTACCACTTAGCTGGCGAACAAGCTTCCAACCCGCTTGATGTTGAGCGGTAACCACAGCCAATAACACCAGAGGTATCAATCATAGGAGGGTGTGTTGCCGCGCCTGCAGAAACCTTTTCACGCCCTTTTTGAAGAACTTCATATTGTAGCTCCTTGGGTAAATCTCGACAGGTAACTCGTTCCACAATTTGAGTGTTCTCGGGAAAAAACATCTCTGGATCCGGACTGTACGTGACCAGAGCGGTTCAAGAGTATGAGGATGAATTCCCTGCCGATGGCGAGTATCTTAGTCTTCTAGTTGTATCGTTAATGTTGGAATTAATTTTATTAATCATAAGATCCTAAGCATATGACATAGCCATGCTATATTCCATACTGAAAGTAGGATGTATTTAATTTCAATAGCCTTAAGAATTATTTGAGTAGTAATCGGTGTTCTTTTGCAAGGATTTCTGATTCTTCAAACCTGATGTAAAGGTTGGGATAAATCAAAACATTGTAGCAGACTTCCCAGAGTATGGATGTTTCAAGTCAGCTGTATAGTCCTTAACGCGGGTCCTCACTAATATCTTCGTTCAGAATGACCACATCCACATAACCTAGCAGCAAGTATTCCCCTTGTCTCCTTTTTATAGTACATTTCTAACAGACAATCGTTATAGTAAAAGACGTGCAGTTTCTTCGCGCGGATCGTAAATCAATGCCGTAAGACACTTTCTTGTCCTTATTCGGCAGCGATAATCACTTGTTCAATCGAAGAAAGCTGTGACCGAGGCAGCAACAATAGATCCGGCACTCATCCCGTACCGCAACTAAAGTGCAAATTTAAATCTACCCCATCACTGGTAACAAGGTTTTAATACTACTCTTCAAGGGTTACAACGCTTCCAAATGTTTAAACAAAAACTTGGTATTTTACCGTCTTTTGTCGCTGTATCTATTTCTGTCGCTAAACAGTAACGTGCAAACATTACTATGTTCCGGTTTTATGTGTATTGTAGCTAGTAAAATTACTGAGTTAACGAGAGATATCATTTTACATCTAAAATAACGATGGTGTATATTTGATGTATGGTCTTAATTCAGGTCTCCTTATAGGTAGTCGTATCACAGAGAAATGAAGAAACGGAGAAATAAACATATAAACAAATATGTTAATAATAAAATAAATAAATCATTTGCCTCGTAGCTTCGCCGAAAAGCAAAAAAAAAATACAATTTTCTTCTTATTGCCTATATAAATCATTTAGATAGATATCTATGACTATTTGTCTGTATGAAATGTTACTGACTTATTACATCAGTTAACTCTATAACTCTTGAAACTAAACAAAATAGTAACCGTCGTTTATAATTGCGGTGTTGGTGTACTTTTGAAGTAAGCATCATGTTTTCTAACAGATTTCCGGTGCACACAACATTACTGGTTCATTCACAATTATAATTCTTAACCCGTTCAGTGAGCGCGGCCGCTGCGGCCGGTTTGCTCATCCTGACGACAGCGACACCCATACTGCTTGCCTTTCACTTAACCAATCTAACTATAACATTATATGAATCTAACCGCAGTTTCTAACTTAATACATCGGCATTCCAATACTTGTAACTATCAGCACAACATTTCCCGTATACATTAACTGTTTGCTGATAAGGCCTCTGTTGCCGGAGACCGACCAGTACCACCGCAGCCCCTGTTTCTACCGCCAAATAGTACTATGCAAACACTACTCTGGTTCGATTTGAAAGGCGTTGTAACTACTGAAATTACTGAGGTAACGAAACTTGACATCTTTTGTCGAAATAGGCACAATGTGGTGTTACCATTTCCATTATCTACTAATATTTCTTCTAACGTATATCTAAATTCCATTATTTGCCAATCTTATTTAACTTCTTTTTCCTTCTTATTTGTCTACTCTTTCTGTAATTGTCTTTTCAACTATAACCTGTTTCTTCCTAAAAGTTAGATACGTTTATTAGTTACATCTATTTATCTTTACCAATAACATATGCTATCGTTTGATCTTCCATTACGTAAAGTAATAATTACTTGTCCTTATTTCTTCATCTCGAAATATCAAGGATTATAATTCAAAATTACTTTTATCGTAAACTGTAGGCACAGTTACTATTCTGTACCGTAGCTCCTCCCGCGCTTCACTTTCATCTTTATGATACTCACCGACACCGCGGTATCAGGTGTTAATACCACGACCCGAGGCTGTAAAGCCACTGCCATTCAAATTTGATAAAACATGGATAAAGTAAACGATCGATAATGAATTTTATTCATAAACTTCAATGAAGCAATAAGCTTTTATTATTTATATTTGATTTCACAACTATTCTTATGCAAAGACCTATTATTATCAGTGATAAGTTTCTTAGCGGAAACCGTTCAGAATAAATACTTCCTCGACGTAGTAGTAGTAGTGAACTGTGTTAAATAAAAAAAATACTTTGTCCTCGACTTTCATAGCCGAGGATTTCTCAAGGAGCTACAGAAGGAGCGTATTCAATAAGTATATGATAGGATCCTCCGAGGTCAGAGATGCGCTTGTGATCTCTAGTAATACAGACGTCCATTAGTTACTTTTATTATCTTCAGGCGTTTCGTATACCTGGTTGTTACCTTAATGGTTTAAAGAATGTAATACATAATAAAACTAGGCATTATTTGCTATTGGAACTTTCAATAATCTATAGTTCTGTTACACAATAAGGTGGCATTAAAAAGAGCTAATCATTCTCTGTGAGCTGATTCGCACAGCAGTCGGACATTTGCATTAACGATTTCGTAAAATATCGTGCACGTTAAGGGGCGGTTCGAAGCCTTACCTGCTCTGATCCGATTAGGTCAAATAAACCGTATCACGATACAAAAGTACAGGCGAAAATCTATAGACATTTTGATTTAGTGCTTTTATCAATTAGTGTCTAGGTACTACGGTGTACGTTTCTTGCGAATTGATAATGATCTAGGAAATGTAAAAACTATTAAATGTGTTATTTATTAGTAGTTCTCCTACATCACAATATCTTAGAACACAGTTTCAGTATAACTCGATAAGAAAACAGCAAATCAGGTGTAATTAGATCAAATATGCTTTTAAAGGGTTTTCGGGACATAACCTATAGTTTTAAGCTGTAAGTCTCACACAACAAAACATTTTCTATAAACCTATATACTAAATTATAAAGGTTTTGTCTATATTTATATTTAGTACATCTTTCAAATCTCTGGACCGAATGTATCATTCGACTTTAAAGCGAATAGTTCAGTTGATATTGTTAATAAGAAAAAAATTATGTTATCTATGTTACGATAAAGATCCGGTAGTCTAAAATCTGAGTCTTCTTCGCGACACATATATAACGTCTTAAAAAAAAATATTCAACGCTTTAGCTATATTACTATAACATGTATAATATATGCTAATGTTTAAAATTGAAAATATTGATGTAATATTGAAGCTGTAAGTATGCATCTTATCAAGTTTTATCGATCAGATCGAGCAATAACGTATAAAACGTGTGAGATGTTTCCAATGATGTTCAATGTTAATAATAATCGATTTATACATTATACGTGTTAATTATTAATATATTCTTCTATAGCACAAAATTGAAAGGACTTATGTACAGTTCTTTAGGTATACATAGATTCAGTACCGAAGATCCAAATAGAAGTCCGTCTAATCGTTGATTTTGTTGCTGAGGATTTAGTTCGTGTTTTCATTACTGCTATCTAGAAAAGAGAAGATTTTCTACCTTTTAATGATTTAGAAGGAAAGAAGGAATTTCAACTATCCACATAAAGCCATCATAGCATCATCAAAAAAGATAATTTCAATACAAGAAGTATTTAGTTTTATATATCGATACCTTTAAACCTGTAAAGTCCTTGTGATGGGGACTGCCTCAAAGGCGTGGTGGCTAACTATCAGCTATCTTGTAACATTATAGTCCATGATTCGATTCTAGGTCATATGATATATACTTGTGTGGTTGCTACCTTCATATCGGTAATCTTTTTTTACTTCAACGAAACGATCAATCGTTCACCTGACGGAAAGCTATAAGCTTGCCTATAAGAACATAGCGCTAGTTAAGATAGTGTACACATCAACTTTTCTAATCACTTTCAGATATAAGATTTTAAATCTCGTTTCATCAGTAATTTCACTAGCTATGTCGCCCTACAAACCGGAACATATTAATGTTTGCACACTAATATTTAGCGGGAGGAATTTGGGCTGCGATGTACTAGACATAGGCGGTCTCCAGCAATAAAGACCAGTGGAATCTGTCTCTATAAGAGTGTCACCTAAAATCATGTGAAACTGAAGGCAAGTTTTAACCAGTCACAGATAAAAAAAAAGTGAATTAATATTTGATACATTGCAGTGAAGTTAAAACTAAAAACAAGTGATATTTGTACAAACAGCGCACTAAACACGACATTTTCCCGCGCCTATTAGTAACATATGTTTTTCTCTATTAATCGTTGTAAATATGTTTTCTATTCAACGATACCATAAATTAACTAGACTCAAGTGAACTGTGGTTTATGACCTGTTTTTTTTTTTTTAATATAATAAATTTTCTTAAATTAAGGCACGAGTAAAGCACTTTTTTACGTTTCTGTTGCCGGACACTAAGTGGGTACTACCGCAGCGCATATTTCTACCGAAACACAGTACTGTGCAAACATTACAGTGTTCCGGTTTGAAGGTGTTATGACTAGTGTAACTGAGTAACGAGATTCAACATCTTATGTAATTTTTTTTATACAATTAAGCGACGGGACGAGGGACGTTCACCTGACGTTAGAATATTACACTAATTACACTGCACCACATTGAGCTGGTCGCCTGAGACTTAAGATGTTGAGTCATTACACAAGCTACAACACCCTTCAAACCGGAATACCGTATAGTTTGTACACTACTGTTTAACGGCAGAAACAAGCGCTGCGAAGGAACTCACCTAGATGGTCTCCGGCATCGGAAATCTACCACCACTATGTTTCAAGCGACGAGCGCAAAGTGATGCAGTGTATAGCATCCTATTTAGCACCACGCTGTTATGGCGCATCGCTAACCATCAGGTGAATGTCTCGCTAGTACCGTCGCTTAATCGTATAAAAAAAACGACCCACCCGCCGGGATCGACCGGTTCGGATCGATAAATGATCTCACACGCCGAAAGATCTATAGTTCAGTATGTGGCGCACGTTCCAATTAAGCGTTATATTGCTATGTAATATTTAATACGCGTGTCTTTATGTCTGTCTGTGAGATAGCACGCGAACCGAGCTGGCTCGTAAACGGAATTATGCCGTGACCGACGGCTCGTGGTGCGGGCACACTGGTGGTGGTTGCGTCCACTTGCGTAAGCCTCACTTGTAATAGGAAACCAACATAGATAACAGAAACGAGAAAGGTGCATGAAGATACTTGCGATGTTACACCTCATGTTTCGTCATCATCATCAGACGATAGACGTCCACTGCTGGAATGCCTCTTCTAAAGACTCCCCACTTCGACAGGGTAGGGATTTGGGCCATTTCTCATCCGGTTAGAAAAATACGGGTTGATGGGAGCCAGCGCCTCGTTTGTTGATTAGTACCATACACCACGAGCAAGTGAAGTTGGCTTGGGTTAAGTTGTTGTGCGGGAACCATTACATCCCCAGCACCTAATGCTTAATGGTGATCAATTATCAATATCACCATTTAACTGCTCGCAGACCTCAGTTAATAGAGACCGTTCAAATAGGTACCAGCGCAGCTCCAATTTCTGCTTTCAACCCTGTGTGCTCATATTGCTATGTTTCGGTTTGATATGGCAGCTGGTGAAATTACTGATGTAACAACACTTAACATTCTATATGTAAATGCGATTATGGTGTAGTGGACATCATCCTAACTACCATATCTTTATGAACAAACGTATCGTTTACAATCAGTTAAACGTCTCACTGGGCGAGGACAACAACTCATGGGAACTGATCAAACGTCATTTGCTCGCGGTGTATCCTGTTCATAAACAAACTAGGCTCTGGCTCCTGCTAGGTTCATGATTGGGCTAGTGTGACGAGAAATGGCCCAAATCCTTCCATATGAACCCTTATAAACAGTTCTTGGTACCCGGCATTGCGAGCGACACAGGAACGATCGACAGGGATATTTCGGGAAGCCTATGTCAAGCAATGGACGTCTATCGTCTGATGATGATGATGATGAAACGTCTCGCTTGCCTTGTTTCTTTGTTAAAATAAAAAAAAATCACAATATCACCCTTAACCACTTTTGGTATATTATTTACTACCCTTAGTACAGAACAACTGTGTGATTTTTTATCTCTTTCTATTTTTTTTATTTTTAGACGTGTGTCAACACCATCGTGGTGCCACCACGGCGGATGTTGTAAAGCTAACATTATATGTTACACAGTGGTCATTATATCTATTGAAGTTTTTATTGTTTAGTTGTAGCAACCTAACTTCCGGTTCATACAAGTAAAGTTACAAAAACTGTAGATGTTATTTGCATGTTGGCGATTATGTAGAAACCTTTTGGTAGCCTTCATTTATAATTTTTCATATCCTCCGTTTCATTCATATGTAGGAATAAGATAACTCACAACATCATTGTGTAGTATTAAGTAGATTTTTTAGTAGTTGTAGAGAATTTATAATTAAGCTAATGTTTTATTGCACAAAAAATAACACACACTTTAATAACACGTTGTTATTCCCAATTAAAATTCTCAAGGTAATGTTACATCGTAATCTTTATAGTAAGATAGAGGACGCAAAGTTGCTGCTTTGTTAGCCTGAACACTCTAGATTAATGTTAATTTATAACAATTACGAAATTAATTAAGATGTATATAGTATCCATAATTAGTAGAGCCAGAAAACAAGAGTTATACGCTTTCTTATTAAAACTACTCATAGCATTAAAAGACCTTGTAACGTAAACATTTCTCATTACTGTTTTACTTTCTAATATCTCTGAGGAGTCACTATCGATTTTAGTGGATTTTCGACAATTGATTTATATTAAACACAACTTATTATTGGGGTGTAAGGGGTCCCGTATAACAACTCACGGGATCTAACCTCAACTGCTCCTGTGGTATCTTGAACCAGCGTGGTGGAAAATAGCACAAATCCCCCGTAGAGGAAGGTCGTGGGAAGCCGCTAGAAACAGGCAGCGCAGGACCTACTTTTTATATTCGACGAAACGAGCGAGACTTTGACCTGATGATGGAAATAATACGCCTGCTATAAACGTGGTGCCATTTAAGATAAGTTATACATTTAAGATGAGAGTATTTATATATTTAAGAAGAGAATTACCACAGTAATTTCACTAGGTATAACGCCCTTCAATACGGAACTATTCTGTAGCATAAATAGGAGCTTTGGTACCTACCTAAACAGTGTAAGAGTCCTAGACAGCAGAAGAGACCTTATAATACTGTATATTGTCACGTTATAGGTCAAATCTTATATCCGGTTAAATCGGACAGTGTGCTCGCGTCCCAACGGCGTTGCTCTTACCGCACCGGACCGTGTTGATTGCTAACGATCCATCGATTCGTCACAAAGCCTAAAAACTATTCCATATAACAACAAAATTTAATTCATTCGTTCTACATACACCAACGGCATCGCCCCCCGGCCGGGTACATCTCCACACTATCCGGGTTTCACGTTTTATTGATTCCCGTGATGATTACTTTAACGACTCGACGAAATTCTTCGGGGCGGACGGGTCCCGACAAGATTTTTATTGGGAAAAACGGAATCGATACAGCTCGCACCATTTCTAACTATATCGTTCGTGCTGTATTAAATAAGCTATAAATACTGCTACACATTACAATAAATAGCTTATCAATGTAGTCGGAGATAAGCTGTGTAACATTCTTCGATATTAAAGCGGTATAAAGTTTATACACGTACCTAAACTTTTTATTTAACGAGCTGAACGTTTACTTAATGATAAGTCCTACATCTGCTTATAACAATATACTTGTTAGAATCATATGCGGAGTACCACATTGTACTCATCAGGATACCTAAGATATTAAAAGGATACCTCAGTAATTTCACTAGTTATAATCTCATTCAAACCGGAACATCCTAATGTTTGTACACTACTGTTTATCGGTAGAAATACACGCTATGATAAATAACAAGTTGGTAGACCAGTAAAAAAAAATCAACAATTTTGCACCCTGATTTCTACGAGGGCAAGGAAATGATTACATACTAACTTAACGTAACTTACCCCTTAAGACTTTGTATGTCTCTTAATGTAAGTCGGAACTGAAGGAACACTTTCACACTTTACTCAAGTAATAAACAATGCAGAGGACTTTAAAAACAAAAGCTTACTTGTACAAATAGTCTCTTTAGACCAGTAATTTCACTAGCTACAACGCTCTTCAAACCGGAACACCGCAATATTTGGACACTACTCTTTGGGTGCAGAAATAGAAGCAGCGATAGTAGCTAGACAGTCTCTAGCAACCGAGACCTTCCACCGGAACTAAATCCAGAGACCGTCTAGGTAGCCACTGCATCACCTATTTCTGCTGCCAAACAGTACTGTGTACCGGTTTAAAGGGCGCTGTAGCTAGTAAAATTACTGAGGTAACGACGCTCTACTGCTATGTCCTGAGACGGCGAGCGCAATGTGGTGCAGGCGGATCGCTTCCCACCAGGGGAACATCCAGCTCGTCTCGTCGCTTCATTGAATAAAAAAAAAAATAACGACTACATTACATTTATTTATTTGAATGGACTTCCAGTTGTTGCTAAACAACTTAGGCACTGAATTATAACTAGGTTTAACTAGGTGAGACTATCTTTAGATAATGTCATAATTAATGGACAACAATTTAATCATATAAAGGTTTAGGTTTAGGTTAGTTTAGGTTTTAAACACTATAATAAATGCTTATTACTTAACCAACACACAATGAAATAATTTATTTACAAACTCATAACTTCATATCGTACTATAATACTTGTTTTTAGTATCGCCTTCACTAAAGACTCATACTTGGAAGTATCCATGCGTCAGAGCATGAAATTTCCAAGTTCTAACCTGTTGTACTATTTTAAGCTTTATTCTAATGCAAATAGGACTCACTGAAGCTGTTCAAGTAATGCTGTAAAAGTCTGTGACGTACGTAAGGCTGCAATGCAATGAAATAATTCATGTTACTGTCTTTCAAACTCTACGTATCGAGGTTTCCTTGAAACGGTCTGCTTCTGTAGTTATGTGTGTGTAGGTATAAGCTAGACCTATATTGTCTATTTTATTTCCATATTGAATTGTCCTATGATGATATAACCGGTTTCTCTTTTCACCTGACAATAAACGGTATCGGGTTATATATAATCTTTGAAGTATTACAGTAATAGTGAAGTATAGTATTATGTAGATTAACTACCTAATGAGAATTGTAGGTTATAGCAGTCTTAAGGGAAATCGATTGGAGTAGCCATCAAACTTCAGTTGAAGAAGATATCTCATGATGGTTATGTTCAGCAGCTACCAACTCTAAACTATGTGATGTAAACTAAACGCAATTTTAGTAGAGGGCAAAGGAAGGGAGAAAGGTGTATTAGTTATCAATAAAGGCTAAGGATATTTTATAAAATAGTCCTACTGATGTCTGATGATTTCAGTCTAAAGTTTCGCTTTATGCAGCGCAATCAAAAGTCGTTACAATTATTTACTTACCAAGCGGCATCCAATTCAGAGCTGATTACCAAATACGCTGTCGTCCCTGCGTGTCCTAAAACTAGACGCTCTCTGCAGGAATGGACACAAGGTGTTACCCAACAAAATTAATGTAAAACAAGATTTCGCCGGTCGCTGGCCCGCTGTTTGCACACAAAAATTCCACACGGACATTCCACTTGATTTTAATGTAATCACAACGCGAAGTACAAGAGACAGAGATAATGTAGCTACAATAAACTACTTAACAGAGAAATTACTTCACTTTCTCATAGTTTTTGATATATTTCGTAACAGATATATAGCAAACACTTAGAACAAAATCTTTTTATTTCGCCACAAACATATGTTAAACATTGTAGATGATGGTACTCGTAGGTCTCTGTTGCCGCAGACCGTCTAGGTAATTACCACCACAGCTTTCTGCCGCTAAACAGTACTGTGCTAACATTACTATATTCCAGTCGGAAGGGCGTTGTAGCTAGTGTCTCAAGGAGAATTACACATCCTAACTAGCGCCACGTTGTTATGGGCAGACACTTACCATCAGGTGAACGTTCCGCTCGTATCGCCGCTTTAAAAAACTCACAATTACAGATATTACCCTCAATTATTCAGTTTGATACATTAACATTGATATTTCGGTTTTGAAAGCATTCAAGAAACTATCGTAAAGATCATATTATCTGTATTCTATTAACATTATGTGTAAAGTAGTCTTTCCACGTGTAAATAATCAATTATTCTCTTTAAATGGTTCATAGTCTTTTATTATATCCAACTGTTTCAAGACTCTCTTTAGGATTCTGCGCCAACGGAGTAAACTTTATTATATTATATAACAGGAACTAGTTCGATAAAATATTAGGGTATAACAAGGTTTCCTGTCAGTGCAAATCCAAGTTTTTACCACCATAACATCATAGCTGTTCAGGATGTAAATATAACAGCCAGAGTATTCTGGTTCAGCTCGCCTCACTATATCCGTCCTCATTGTTACTTAACTTTATTTCCTACTAAAATCAAGATTTATCTCATTGTAAACAAAAAAGTACTTTGCGAAGTAATTTCTAAGATCATGTAATTTTGTAATTAAGAAATTTTGGGTTTGAATACCAACTATTAATTTCGTAAAGTCATTTTAACATACAACAGTATTGATGTATACTTTCTCCCACAAATTCCTCGTGAAACCATTAACAAATGAGATCGCACGCCTTCATCATCCAGTGTTGTTTCATCCGACATGATCCTGGAGGATATGAGACATTAGACCTTCGTCAATAAAAGAATAATAAACTAACTTATCAATTAATAAGTGTAATTAAATTAATATGAATTCACGCAAAACGTTAATTTTAACATACTTATGCAAACTTAGAACGTAATTAAGCAATACTAGATGTTTTTTAGTGATCCTAACCGTAATTATACACATTTCAATATGAAAACTAACATTTCGTATTATATATGTAACATTGAATAGATATAATAGGTATTTTCTTTTATTTTAAGTATAAATATTAATATATTAACGACATATACCACTAATTAAAACGTAATTATGATATGACGGCGGCACAACATGAAGATAAATTATTATATTATATATATATGACTTCAGAATGCATATAGTTCATTACTTATAAATAGTAGTATATATAATAAATACTAATAATATAAAAATAAGTACAGAAGCGGACATAAATATATGTTTATTGAAATGATTTGATTGTGTTATATATGAAGTGTATAAGAATTATTTCTGCTTCTACTACTTCAATAATTTGAATGACTGAAGCGTTTAATAATCCATACATAAATGAGATATGTATGAATGTATGAAATAATGATGCTATTAAATCATTATTTACATCATGGTTATATTATTTCAATACATTTAAGTGTGTATCAAGAATGCGGTGTTTCGTCATACAGCTCCGCCGATTATCGCCGTCGTTAAAATTCACTATCTAACCGTTCAAGTTAAGTGTTCTGCTGTAACTTAGCCTGTAACTTTATAACATCTTGTTCAGAATGGACCAACGGTTAAAGCACTAGATCGAGTACTTGAGTGAAATTAACAAGGCATTGTTTTATATATATAGTGTTTAGATTCAATATAAGCTTTAAAAATAAAAATGATCTACAAAGTTTCAGTCGATGTAATGACTGGTTCCGTGGTGTAGTGGTTATCACATCCGCTTTACACGCGGAAGGCCGCCAGTTCGATCCTGGCCGGAATCAATAGAGCTTTTTTGGTTCTTAAAATTATCGTAACTTTCTTTAGAAAAGTATTAGTATGAAAGTAATTTATTTCAAGACTAAAACTAATTACACTCGTTTTTGGTAATGGCAAATAAGGTGAAGCCTTTTCAAAGTTCTTCGTTATGACATTAGATCACAAATGATGTATTTATATTACATAAGACCTAGGGTTTAATTTTGGTGAAATTACTGAAGTAACGAGATTAAACGTTTTATGCCATCGTGAGCACAAAGTGGTGCAGTGTATATCGTCCTAATTGGCGCCACGTTGTCATGAGCAAGTTTATTACCAGGTGAACATCCGGCTCGTCTCATTGCTTCGTCCGATAAAAACTAAATTGTTATAAGAGGCTGCGTAGATAAGTAGTGAAGAAGCGCCTATTTATGCTAACAATCAATAGTATTTAACCGTTACCGTGTTCCGGTTTTATGGGCGATAACGACTTTATCTATTGTCTTGAAGCAACAAGTCAGTTTTTTCTTTGGTCTCTGTTGCCGGAGACTGTCAAAGTCGCAGCGATTATTGCAGCCGACAAACAGTACAGTGCAAATATTACTGTCTTCCGGTTTGAAGGGCGTTGTAGCTAGTGTTCTTTCTGGGGTAACGAGAGTCAACATAGTGTTTCAAGCGACAAGCGCAATATGGCGCTGAATATACCATCCTAATCAACGCCATTTTGTTATAAGCGTGTCTATCGCTTACCATCAGGTGAGTTACCTAATCGTCTAGCCGCTTAATTAATAAAAAAAAAAGAGCGTAATGTGGTGATGTTGAAACTTCTCCAGCATCACTATTACAGCTATATACTTTTTTTTTTATTTATTTCCAATTATCCCCGATAACATTATTGAGGGCTTTTACAGATGTATACTATTGGCTGGATGTCATCTTTGTATATTTCTTCAAGAAGTAATATATACTTCATCAATAAGAAAATAATATATGAGCGTGAGAAGAAAATAAAAATTGTTTTTTTTTTCGTTTCGTAATTAATAATGAACGCGAAAACATTTTAATAACTCACACAGCATTGGAGACAAATAAAATGGCGGCACAATAAATATACGAAACTTATATCTGATTGTTTCAATTTAACAGGGTCAAGAGCATTATTACGAACCACTTTAGGAATTTTTTTTACAGTAAAAGAAATCTGTTACTTACTCGCAATTAGTAATGAACGCATGCGCTTTACTAGCCGTAACATAGAATTAGAGTTAAAATTAAACCCGAAATTTATCAGAAATATTTCGGGCTACAACCGCCGCCCTTCGTTAAATATCACCCCCACAACTAACTTTGGGAGGGAATTATATAAAATCCATTCTAAACTGACCTCTAAATGGCAAAACCAATATCTTTACTGTGTAATAGTTTTCTAGGTCTCATGATAATAATCTAACTATTAACCTTAATTTCATATGGTGTTAACTGTAAACTACGGCTCTCATATTCTGAATGCTGAACTGTGTATCATATTTACTGACTGGAAAGGCTTTGATAAACACTACCGCAAAACAAACCCTAAAATGTGCTTCCAGATTCGAACTTTGGACTAACGTATTATTAAACGAGCCGTTAACCACAGCGATACATAGGCATTTAAAGAGGTTACTTCTTAAGCTTTAGTTAGATGAATAAGTAAAATTTAACACCAACTTTAACCTAATGTGGAACCAAGAGCTTCCGTGTTATAAGACGGTTAACTACTACAATACAAAAGCTATCAAAATAGCAGTATAACTATTTGTAGTTGAACTGTAGTTTATAATGCAGTTAAATGAAACAGGCTCTGAAAAACAAACAGATAATAATATTTCATACATCGCACTGTTATTATCGCAAGTTACGACCCGAAGCTGCCGGTACAACATGTTTGCTTAATAAACACCTAAATAAAACCTATTCGGTATCACGCAAGGGTCTGAACTAAGCACAGCCGTCGCACGTAACTTGGGACAGTTTATTGGCAAGTAACGATCGGGCGTATTACCTTCGGCATTTTAATTAACAGCACAAAGGAATACCTTCATCTGAATACTTCATGAAAGTATAGGATATGGATCTTATAAGCTTGGCGTCATGCAAATACTATGCTACTTTCAAGACCTTCAATCGAAATTTAGCATTACGATAAATATTTAAGCTATATCCAGCATATTAATGTATTTAATTTATTTAAATTCTTAGAATAAACAGCTTTCTTACTACCTAGACCTTGTCTTACAAGGATTAGTCAAGGCCATTGATCCATAATGATAAGTTCGCTTTGGTGGATATAACATATACAGAGAAGCTGTTCTTGAAACATTCTTTATACTTGTTATGTTTTAAAACATCTTGTATAGCAATTAAAATTTTTGCATTTTCCTCTAAGTTATTAGTAATAAATTAATTATCATTATAACAAACATTAATTAAGATATTTACTATCGCTTATAAGTGAGCTTAACTTAACTTCAACGGGTATTCGTTTTGAAACTTTAATTTGATAGGGTTGATACTGTATTAAAATAGTATTCCAAATAAGTTTTCTTAACTTAAAGTTTTCTTTTTATGTTATACTTTTTTTAAACTTTATGCTTTTAAAACTGTAAAGGCTTAGAAACAGCCAAAAATCTACTACTTTCTTGAAGCAAGGCAACTCATCTGCTACTTACCAATTATTGCAAATATAGTAACTTACCCTTAAAGTGATTTTTCTATATCCTTAATTAATATTCGTTCAAATACATTGATTAAATTAGTTACAAAAGATTTTTGAAGGGTTAGAATTAAGGCTCAATGTGACTACACTCTATTACTGATTTTTTCGTCTAGCAACCGATGGAGAAATCGATAAGATTTGTAGAGATTTCTTATCGTATTACTAATAACTAGTTTCTGATAGAAATCAGATTTTAATAGCTGATGGCTTAGTATGAAAGTTTACGTCGCTTTATATATATTGGTAATATCGTAGCATCATGTCATAGGTCGTAGCTGGTAACATGAAATTAATTGCGTAGGCATGTCTACGTAATGTCGGCCTCTTGTCGTTACCGGCTAAATGTCAATACGGACCGATGTAATACTAATAGAATGATTTATTACTTAATAACTTATCACTTCAAACAGAAGCAAGAAGACCCCATTTATGTAATAACATTAGATTATTACTAAATTTTAATATGATATCATCCATTCGTACATGTTCATAGAGATATATAAACAATTGTAATATACTACTGCAATTAGTAAGTAGTACTGAAGTGAGTTCATTAAATAACTCCTAAAATTTTAGAAATGTATTAACTTATATAATTAATAACTTCATCGCCATTTTAATATGAAATTTATTATCTGACTTTACTGTACCGGATACTATCTTATAATAAAGATCACTAAAGCAAGAAAAGTAAAAAAGAATAGGCTAATTCTAATCAAGAATGTTAAAAGTAATCTTTATCAGGCACAAGGAACTGTACACGTCGGTTATAAAGGAAGTGATTAGCCGCTGTACCATAGAGGCAATACAGACCTCAACCGTTCAGTACTTAATTACATTTAATACTTGATTATGATAATGAATATTCTAACTACGAAACCTGTTTAATAGTAAAGGATACACGACCATCTTCGGCCAATTATGGCGCGCAATAAAATAGTTGTTAGACGGTCGGACTCGACCGGAGTCAGATGCGGAGCCCACTTTCTTGGGGTCCCGTCTGCCATTAATTACCGGTTGACGCGTCGCATGATGCCGTAGAAAGCTCGACCCCGGGTCAGGCTGGATGGGAGCCGCACTGAGCGAGACGGAGTTTTTCACGTCTCTTTCAAATACTTTCGATTTTTGATAACATAAGCTCTTATTGTTCAAAATATTCCACTTATCATCTAGTATTTATCTATATTTTTGCATAGCATAATGAAAAAGGTAGACTTAATACCGCAAGGCATTCTCTTCTATTGATCGTTTTGGATTGTTATGAGATCAAAAAGATAAACGATTGCGAAAAATACAAAATTAGTAACAGTACAAGTGTAAATATTACTTATATACAAAATGCATATACCTCCAAATATATATGTAATTATATATATACATTCATATACTTGTAAAAACACATGCATACATAAAGGTATTATTCGTAGTTGACTCTTGTTCCTTGGTGTTAGCTTTAGTAACTATTTTTTAAATGAAGATAGATATACTAAATAAAATTATATTATGTTACAAAAGACAACATAATGTAACAAATTTATGTAGTAATTTAAAGAAAATAACGCAATTTAGATATAATCATACTTCGTTTAAACTAGCCTTAAAATTATACTTTGTTACAAAGGAATGAAATGAGGAACATTTGCTTGACACGACTGCGGTTTAAGGCATGTCTTGTTTGATCGAGTTTGGATTAAATAACAAAAAAAAAAAAATCTATTCTGATACGATACCGTGACAGACGATTATCCCTGCTTAAACGAGAAATAATTATATACACAAATAAACGAACCCGTCGGTCATATATTCGTAGGGATTAATCTAAACGAACTCCAAACATTCAGAGTTCAAAGTGATTCGGGATCGATTAAGAACGATAGATTCTTAAAAGGCTCCGCCTTATGGCCCTCATTAAGAAGATGCAGTAAAGCACGAGGCAACAGATACAATTCCAACATCCCGGTACAACACAAACAAGTGAACACTGATTCTGTTAATTTGTATTTGGATGACGTTATTACAGTACACCCTAAAAACGGAGAAACATTTCGTTAACCAATTTGTTCTCTTGTTAAATTTTCAGATTATTTTCGATTTGGTATTAGTGTGACCACATTCGTATTCATGATAAATATCTATTATAATGATAAATCATGATGATCATGATAAATGTGTTATTACACAAAGACGATCTCATGCATATTTCCTGGTGGTAACTCTTTGAGTCTTGGAGTCTAAACTAACTTAATTCTTTAAGAACAAAGTCAAGTGTGAAGGTCAAATTTAGTCTTGACTCTAGGCCTGACTCTCAAGGCCATGCATGTTTTTCCTTTCCATATAATTTTGGAGATTAATTAGTAATACAGATGTTACCTTATTTACCCAGAAACTAATACGGTTTACCTGAGTAATGGTCTACGTGATCACATTTTAACTAAAATTACATCCCAGTTGATTTTTAGTAAATTATATGATTATATTAGTATCCCTTTGGCTTCTTATCCATAAATCCTATCTAGAAAACATAAAAATTCGTAAAAAGATGTTTTAATTCAAAGTTCATATTTTAATCGTCGTTTACTTGAGAAAGAAGATGGTACTTTAAAAAAGTGAAATCAGCATTGAATTCAATCTTGTCTCAAGGATAGACTAGTCCAGAATAAATTATCAGTAACACTGCATTTTAATGTGCAAGTTCTGGTTATTAAAATATATAATTAGATATATACCTTTCTTCCTATTTTTAAGGATTGTCCACCAATAATTTGTGACGTGTGGTTAACTCTGGATGTACAGTTCAATCCTCGGGGCCGCACAACATAAATGTTTACTTTTAATTAATGAAAAGGAAATCTGTCCGATGAAACGGCGGTGCGTTAAAGAAAAATTTACATAATGCTATAGAAGACATCGTCGAGATCAGACCGGCTTGGAATCTGAGACGTTAAGACCACAACATTCGTGAGCAAGGAATTCGAAACATTCAATTAATCACTAACAAAGCTATACTTTTAAATTCCATATAAATTGGTTTCATAGCAAATATTCTATATAAAAGAGACAACAAAAAATTAAACAACGTACGATCGAGGATAGATACTTTTAGCCGGATGCTATCTAGACAGATATTGCAGCACCTACTTCTACCGCCTAACAATAATATATAAACATTACTGAGGTAAGGATATTTAACACTGGTTGTCAAGGCAACGAGAACAATGTGGTGCCTTGTATCCCATCCTAGCTAGCTGCACATTATTATAGGCCGGCGTTTCACTTACCATCACATTACGTCCTGCTCGTCTGGACGAATAAAATAAGGCTTTCTTTGTTAGGTGATACTTAAAAATAAATCTCAAAGATAGTTAATGCTTTTATTGCATGAATGCAATGAAATGTATGTAACGCATCCGAAATCTCAGTGCTTATCTCTACTTCAATATAAACTTAGAAATTTAGCAATTTAGTCAATTAAACATTGTCTTAGCAATATTCAGAGCTTAGTTAGGTACCTTCTTAGTAACTTGAGAGATTAGTATTTAGACGGAGCCATGGTATGCAGTGCTGTTTGACATAGGCATCCCCCAAAGATCTCCACATAGATCGGTCCCACATTCCCAACGGCTACAGTTAAAAATAGGAATATTTTTATTTACTTTCTTCCCCACCATATAGATTTAAGCAGTCTTTTAAATTTATCCTCTATAAGGATGTAATTAAGTTTTAATACCAATCTTTGGGGTGGTACTCACCAACCAACTCGCAATGGGCCAGCGCGGAGGGCAATAGCCCAAATGCAACCATATAAATCTCTATAAATATTGAAATCTTTGGGGAATGCCTATGTTTGTGTGGATGACTATCGGCTGATGATGATACCAGTTGTTTAAATTGGGTTAAAATTGACGAAGAGGTGATAGTAATTTATTAATGCGATACAAGGGAGCACCGTTTCGATGGCTACAGCTTCAGCACTGATGAAAGACGAAAATGTAAGGAAACACATAAGTCCCAACAGCAACAGTTACCATGTACACCCGCCAACCCGCACTTAACCAGCGTAATAAATAAATAGCCTAGGTAGAGTCTTCATAAGAGAAAGACCTAGTCGAACCAGTGGGAACATTAAGCGAGCTGTTTATTATTTTATAATTAACTGACTGTTCCCCATCCGCATTGCTAGCTTTAAAACCCGTCAACTCACTTTGGAGAAGGAATTTTCTAAATTCCATTAGTAGCTGACCTTCAAATGGCTGAAGCAATATGTCTACTAAACTTTGAGGGCTCATGAGTCAATGAATATCTGGATGGCACCTATGAATCCTGTACAGATTTTCTTTTTTTATATGAAAAATGCTAAAATATATAATAAATAATTAATTGGGGCAATGGGCAGGTGTTTGACGCAATTTGTGGGCATGAAATCTTACGAAGTATCTGATGAAAAAACCTGAGGCAGCTGTATGAGGAATATGCTAATAATATTGACGTGCGAGCAAAGCGTGAATGCAAAATGACTGTTATCAGTTCCGTTGCGCTTAATCTAAACAATGCGCATCCGTCTTATGAGCGTTATCATACGGAAATAATGATTTTATAATTATACTTCATTATTTCCGTTTATTAAGTAGCCAACTCGAAGCCTCTACTCACAAGGAGAGAGTCAGGGCCAATTAACCACCACGCTGCTAAAACATATCAATGTCCTGACGACACTCTTTTACCGGAAGCTCAACCTTTGTAGTGTTTGAATCCATACCATATAGCATACAACATACCGTACAAACTGAGCCATCACAGTAAAAAGTATTTTTTTTTTATTCTAGGAAACAACGAGACGAGCTGGACATTCACATAATGGTAAGTAATACGCACGCCAATGACAACATGGCGCTAGTCAGGATGATATACACAACGCCTCCTTATAGTCATCGCCTTGGAACAGAAGATATAATATCTTGTTACCCCAGTAATTTCATTAGCTACAGCACTGTACAAACCGGAATACAGTAATGTTTACACACTACAGTTTACAGAAAGAGGCACTGCAGTGTACCTTCCTAGACAGTCTCTGGCTACCACCGAAAGTATTATACCAATTCTTGTCCATGTTACCACTCCAAATAATTTCATATAATAAAACTATCAACACTACAAAGTTCAGAAAATTTTCTGGATATCTATAACTATTATATATTGTAATTTATAACCAATTTACGTCCGTGTTGGGGCACAGGCTTACCCCCAATATGAGGGCTATGAGGCCATAGTCTTTGATGACTTCACACACACCTTAGAATAAATTGTAATTCATGTGTTCAGGTTTCCCCATGATGTTAACCTTCACCGTTTTATTTCGATGTTGAACTAAAATTCACAAATGTACTTAACTTAAATATTAAAGTCATCGGTACACGCCGAGATTCGAACCCGCGACCTTCGGATTGAAGGCCGCACGCTCTATTAGGCCAGCGAACTACTATGACTCGCTCGCTACAGGCTCGCTCATCGCTTAATAGAAATAAAAAAAAAAACTTATACTTATTAATACATTGGAAAAGTTTAACAATCACGCGAATTCACGTGTTGCGTTAAATATAATGAATTCAAATAAAAGTTTCTGTTTTAACATGGATCTTGTATTTTCTGGGTCAATATGTTGCGATATTGCGAAAATCGTATGATACTGCCATTGAACACTAACTCCATCCAAAAATGTATTTACAGATAACTTTTTTATTCGAAGCAACGAGCCAAGCAAAGGCACTCACCATCAGTCGAATCCTGATGGTAAGTGATACTCTTGCCCATAACAATGTGACATACACGGCAACACATTGCTTTGAGACATTAAATGTTAAGTCAAGGTATCCCAACAATTTCATTAGTTACAGCGCTCTTCAAACCGGAACACTAATGTTTGCACACTGGTTTGTCAGCAGAAATAGGCACTGTGGTATTACCTACCCAGTATCTTTCAGTTCAGTTTTTTTTATTCAAGCCCTGACCGTTTCCGTTTCAGTACGTAACAGTTATGTAAGTAAACGGCGAGCTGCTAACACTGTAGGGTTATCGCTGGAGTTGCAGCTCATAGAATACTTCCCAACGAGCGTCACAGTGTAGCCAGCTGAATAATGAAATCCCGCAGCACTGCTACAGTGACAATGACGTGAAACAATGGAGTCTCATTAAAAAAAATTGTTTGCCCGTGCAATGTTATAACGAGCAGCGCGGAGCCGGTAACCTGAAGTGGTAGTGTGTCAGGGGCATGAGCAAGGAAGCGACGGACTGGGTGTGGCCGAGGGTGTGGTGAGGCTTTGTTCATTGTAATTGATTCCATTGTTGCGAGCCACGCGATGCGAAATATCGTGTTTTTTTTTTCCCTACAGATTATATATCTGTTTGTTTAATAGTCTGTAAAAACTGCACCTATTGAGGTTAATTACAACGCATCGTTTTAGGAAATTATAAGAGATTAACTCGTTTTTGAACCGTTTAGTATAACTAGATTAAATATCTGTAGTTTTTCTTTATATATGTTATTAGTATATCTATTTGTCTTCGTAACAGCTAACTCCTTTCTCTAACAGATTTCTTAATCCACTTAATTTTAGGTGTTTTTATTAACAACTTAACTAACTATGACACTGACACCTGCCCCCATCCATGAGAGTCAGAGAATACTAAACGAGCACACTACTATTTTGACATAATATAATGACTGTAGTCAAATGCAGACAAAAAGGAGAGTATAATTTAATCTCTCCGTAACAAAAACCTAACTAAATCGTCCATATTAACTTGGTGCTGGTTAAGATGATATACTCATCACCGCATTGGGCTCCTCGCCTATAAAAAGTTACATAAAAGTTGCCACATAAGATAATTTACTGGTGGTAGATTGCTGTTGCTGAAGACCGTCTAGGTAAGTACCACCGCAACTCCTTATTTGTGCCGCCAAACAGTACTGTGCAAACATTACTATTTTCCAGTTAGAAGGACGCTATAGCTACTATAATTAAAGGGGGTAACGAAAGACAACATCAAATCTCACGCGACAAGCGGAATTATATACACCATTGTAAATAGCGCTACTTTGTTATAGGCAAGAGTATCACTTTCCATCCGGCGAAAGTCCCGCTCGTCTCGTGGCTTGAGTAAAGAAAAAAAGAAGTCTAGTTAAAAGTCAAAAACAGATCCGGTGTGTTCCGTAGGAGATCCGGGAGCCCTTCCTAATGCATTGAGGAAGACCAACGAGAGGGTTTTAGTGGGAAGAACCCTCACGTATCCTTGTCTTTCCTCTGGGAAGCAAGGTATCTTTTAAAAAGATTTTCACCGCTAAAAAAAAAATAAAAGGGTTACCAGTCAAATAAGAAGCAACATCTAATACCTTATATTAGGTTATGTCTTAGGTATTTAATAAGTTTGACTATTAGTCTTACATTAATCTATACACCAGCTAAATGATATACTTGAATCTTTGACCAGTTATTATATCAGGTGCTCATATATGAAACTTTCTTCATTTTCCAATGGATCTCTGACCGTACGTGCCTTAAAATATTAAAATGACCACAATGAAAACCTTGGAAGCAAAAACTTTACATGATTTCAATTGCAGTAGCCTCTCCATACACACCATTAAGCCTTCAAGCTTTTTCTGCAACTTTACCACAGCGGAGATCATATTCGTAAATAACGCGATAATTCAAGTTTCGCGATTTTTGTGAACAGACTAATGAGCGCAATGTGGTGCAGTGTATAACATCCTAACTACCGCAATTTTGTTATGTAAGGCGTATCACTATCAGGTGAACGTCCTGCAAAACGGCAAGTTAAACAAAATGCCACCATTGTATCTACTGACCTAATATGCTTACAATTACTGTTCTTACAGTAAGTACATTTAATAATTGTTAATAAACGTTGTAACAATTAAAAAAAAATTCCTCTGCTATCAGAAACCGGTAGGAAATTGTTAAATGCAATAACGTAACAATTTTTAATGTTTAACTTTATTGATATAATTAAAACGGACAATGCGATTGCCGAAAACTGTATCCTTAACCGATATAAGCGAGGCCGAGTGAAACTCATTACATTATCGACGTAAATAACCGACATTCCACTTGTCTGTCCATTACCAGTTGCCAAGCGATCAGAGCACAAAACTAACAAGAATCACAATTAATCCAATTCAAGGTTCGATTCTTAGTAGAAATTAACTTAAGTTACACGAACACTACATGCGTTCTCTATCAAGCTAAAATTGAAAGCGCTTACCGAAAACGTTTCATAGATATGTTTAATATTAAACTTAATATTATATTTTATATGTTGATTAATAGTATTTTTCATATAAGTTCAAATTTCATAATATATATGTATTATATATAATAAGTCTTATTTGTTGTACATGGGAACATGAGCATCATTGATCAAGAACATTATTTTATTTCTAGTTAACTGTCATAAATATTGAGATTACGTATTATTCGTGCGATTGCTATAGCAAATACTATAGTAAATGATCCTTTTAACCTACCATATCATTTCCCTAGTTCTTGGTTGACTGGTAAAGAACACCCATAGGCATTAAGTCCGCTTATTGTTACTTTGTTTTAGGTGTCGCAATACTCTATATAATACCTCAAATGTTACTGATAGATTTTTGTCATATTCGTCTATCACTATTATTTCTCCGGTACTGCTACTATGAGCTGATAGTATATAATATTCAATATATATATAGATATAGTTTAAATATTTTTATTTATTTTTTAATATAAAATTTTCAATGTTGAAAATATCAAGGTTTTTGGTATGCGTTTACTTTTGTAGAACCCGCTTATAAAATAAAGTTGTTCTTAGAAAACAATTATCGAGCATAAATTCATTCGCGTGTGATTACTTATCGGTATGAGGCGATTGAACTGTATATAGTTAATTCAAGAACATGCTAGAAACTAAACAATTCGATAATCATTAACAGACCTGACCAGTACCGAAATAAATCCATACTTGGAAATTCAGAAACTTTTGTTTTAAAACTTAAACCAAACATCTGTTTTGACTTTCAACGGTTAAATTGGATGCTTTAACATCGATGTCTTTAAATTAACAATAACATAACTGCTTACTAGTAATAAAATTTTATATACTCTAACCAATTCCGATGTTTTTTTATTCAATTAAGCGACTAGACGAGCGGGACACACCTGATGGTAAGTAAAGGTATGATAAAATTATATACAGCACCACATTGCGCTCGTCGCCTGGGACATTAAATGTTGAGTCTCGTTACGCCAGTAATTTCACTAGCTACAACTCCATTGAAACCGGAACAACAGTAGTTTTTGCAAACTACTGTTTAGCAAAAATAGTAGCTGCTGTCCTATCTAGATGGTCTCCAGCAACAGACACTTACCACTAGTACAAGTACCACCAAACAAAGACTAATTGTCAAATCATTTTTTTTAAATGTAGAAAAGAACAAACTTGTAATACTGAAAGATCTCGTGAATAAGAAGATTTGTCTTAATTATAATATTAAAGAAAGACAATACTGAAGAGAGTGAGTGATAAATGAGAAACTCATATGCGTTTCTCTTTCATCTACTTCTTTTAAGTTAAAGGTCTGATCTACAAGACAACATAGACGAATGGCATTTTCCACGAAGCCTCTCCTTCTTCCTCTTACTGCATAAGTTTAATTACAAATAATAATTTTTATCAAAAATCTTAAGAGTCCTTTATCATTAATAATACTTTATACAATTATATCGCAATAGGAAAGTAGCTATAGGCGAGCGCAGAAGGTGCCTTAACAACTTTATCGCGTTTTAATTAACTAATTACAACGATGCTGACTCGTTAACGTCTATAACCTAATAACGATGCGCGTTTCTTCACATTATTAAAATATTAATAATATTATTGCATCCTGTCTTAATTATCCCTTGAATCAAACAATATTTACTAGTCACGCCATCTTGCGACGGGTGCAACCAATGTGTTATATATACACAACACGTATATATATATACTATTCAAACTTAAGTAATTGAATTAATGATAAGATGATAAAGAAATTTTTAAGGCACAGTGATAAATAAAAGACATAATGAAGCTATAACAATTAAAATGTAATACAACAGATCTCTTTCTGTACTGTTCAAAATAACTCAAATTCGTTTTCTTATAAAATAATTAAAAATGATACTGTATGATGTAATAACCTATCACAATATTATAACACATAAAGTAATACAATTAATATACATAATTTGTTTATATACAAATAATGGTAGTAAAACATTTATTTTACTTAATCTTGGACAATATCTCTGGTAGTAGGTGTCTGCTGGCGGAGACCGTATAGGTCGGTATCGCCGCAACGCCTATTTCTGCCGCTAAACAGTACTGTGCAAACATTACTATGTTCCGGTTTGATGGGCGCTGTAGCTAGTGTAATATGGATAACGAGAGACTCGACATCTTATGTCAGACAACAAGCGCAATGTGGTGCAGTATACACCATTCTAGATTGCGCCACTTTGTTGCCAGGCGTATCACTTTCCGTCCGGTGATGGTCCCACTCGTCTTGTGGCTTGAGTAAAGAAAAAAATATATATTATCGAAGCCAATTTAGAAACATACCGTTAACTATAATTTTGTCAATCGCGCCGCTTGTCTAAATAGTCACCTCCTAGTAAACAATAACTATAACAGTTAAATTGCAAATAAACCTATAACCAAAACCAATTTTGTCTATTTGGTTCGTCTCCTCAATGATGGTCTTGATTTCTTAGTGATAACCTAGTTCTGATAATATGATGCCAGCTCTTCACCTCTCATCTAGTCGCGCTTTTAGCAGTTTAAACGATCAATGTAATAAATAACAATCTTCTCTAAACAAACATAATAGCAGAAGAGACCTTTTTTGCCATTTTCTACAGTTATACTTATTTTTATTACATTTCAATAACTAATATATACTAAAGAGAGATTTGCAATTTAACAAACAATTAACCCTGTTCTCTGTAACTGGTTAGGTATAACAAGTGGAATGAAAACGACGGGCAGATCGCGTCATACCTACACAATAGGCGTGGTCCATAACGACCAATAAAACTATGCTCGCTGTTAGGTACAGCACACATGAGCGTACTGACCCGGTGACACGCAAAAAAAACTATTCATCGTATTATTAGGTGGAAAACGACGGTAGTTTAACACAAATCTAGATCTAGTCAACGTAGACTTAGAATACCTTGAAAATCACTTCAAAGAGCTTAATCATTAAATTGCGCTCATTCTTGTTTTAAACTTTGGACTTCAAAATATAATTTGTCTGTCACAGATCATTAATAAACAAAACAAAGTTTATAAATATCTTCTTCAATAAAAGATAGAAGAGAAGATAGCAATAAAAGAGTATTACATAGTTATTAGTTATAAGCAATAATTACGTCAAACAATATTGAATTGCTTTAAAAATTATATTAATTACCACCGTTTGCTACCTCAGTTTATTTAACCTAAGGGTAAGTAATTAAAATAATTTGAGAACATCCAGGGCCCTAAGCTCCGGAAGCTAACTCATGAATATGTTTATCACTTGCCAACGCTTATCGAAATGCGAGCAGCTGCCGGTAATCATTGTGCAGATTTAAATTTGCATACGTGAATGGACCCTTATCACGCGATACTCAAAATATTACTCAAAACTTATTCCAGTTCACATTCAAAATTAAACATTACCACTTTACAATATTAAATACTACTCATGATGATATAAGTAAATTAAAATATTGAAATAATGCTTTATTTAGGATATATTAAAGTTGTTGGATAAATAATGCAGCAGTAGGTAGTTACAACATTTGTTGTGAGCGGACAATATGTTGTGTTGTACGCGCGCTTGATAAGAAACCGCACAGCGCTTGGATGTTGGAAGTTTTTGCGTGAGCGTTATGCTACGGGCACGTGTTCGCGACATTCAGCAGGAGACGGGACGGGACGGCTGTTTTCCGTGTATTTTCTGCTTGGCTGGAGCGGCGCGGGTCGGCGCGGGTGGTGCGCGGGCGGTGCGCAGGCACACGGGCGCGCGGCAGGCGGCGCGCGGCGGGCGGCGGGCCGCCGGGGGCCGACAGATGCGCCGCGCAGCGCCATCTCTCGGCCTCCGCGCCTCCGCCAGGTGCGCCGTCCGCGCCGCGGCCGCCACCCGCCCTCAGTTCGCCGTCACGCACCGCCGCGACCACACGTCATCACGGCTGCGACAACAAGCCGGCCGCACGCGACGCGCGCGTTTCGAACATAGTGCACGATAGCCCGCGACCGGTTCCCGTGGCCGATGAGCGCAACCAGTGACATCTCGATATTTGTGCTGTGTGACTTGCGGTGAAACGCTCAGTGCATACATGTGCGAGTGATGGATTACTGCGGATTCCTCTCCGTCGAGTGCTGACGGGATACGGTCCCGACGTATATGCTCCGGCGCCGCTAGCCCGGACGCGCCAGTATGCGCGCCCCCGCGGTGCTCATCGCCCTGCTAGGGTTTCTGCCCCAGGTACTGATACCGACACCGAAAACCGCGAATCCCTGTTTGTTTACGTTCTGCACTGAAATGGGCTTCGTTCGGGTCGCGATTCGAACGCGTCGAGTCGGTGGCCGCGGGCTCGAGGCCATTCCGTCGGCACGACCGTCACTTTCCCACGAGTGTGCCGGCTCCGCCGAACGAGCACCTAGATCGTCCTGGATAGTCGGGAGCGAGGGTTCAGGTTAGAGCCGCGAGTCGTGACCGGGCCCGGCCCCGAGCGCCGGCGTGTGCTCGATACGTTTGCCGAGCAAACAAACATAGTGAACTGCATAGTTATAAAGAAAGTTCAGGTTTTAATACGAGCCGCGCGCGGGGTCAGCTAGGTCGCGAGGCTCTTAGTACAAAATTAGATGCATTCCGAGGCTTCGCGATGAAGTCGCTGCCCAAAAGGAGTAATCCGCATACACAGACAGGAATAACTTTCAGACGAGTCGAGTCCATCCCGACGCGTTATATTTCGGGCAGGGTTAGTAGTTCGGTCTAGTTTATGTCTACTTACGTGCGTTTGTATAGCATCGCTAATCACTATTACTCGAGTTAAATTTTGACTATTTTTAATTAAACATTTTATTACCAAAACTTATACAGGTATAAACAAATGTAAAAGGTTTCCAGAAATAAAACCTATTTCATAATTAGAGTTCATCGCTCCTCGACGCAGTCAAGGTTGAATCGTTTATTAAAGGGATGATTTTCCTTACAGTTCTAGTTTCGAAATTTTACTTATTTTCCGCATAAAGAAAGCCATAAAAAACATTGTATCTATGACAAATAAAGAATATAAATATTTACAAGTGTTTATTGTAAAATAATGACTTAAACGGTAAATTAACGCGACCATCTCACCGATATACGGAAACGTTATTTGTTTATTTATATACGAGTCTCGAAACGAGTGAGAACGCCGAGTGATTCATCTTAATTCCGTTTGATACAATCTCGCTGTATCTTATTTAAAATAACATTTCACTGTTAATTTTATCGCATAGTCCTAACGAAGTGCAGGACCCCTATGAGAATCGATTACCAGTAGTTACCATTAGTCTTCCATTCTCCCGCATAGTTTACCAGCCTCCACTAGCAATTTGCGACGATGGACCGAAACTACTCCATACGCTTTCTGTAACCGCTTATATTACGAAGCGTAGTACCGTTATTATTAAACACAATTATAGTTTGTTACTTATATGTTATTAACTATATACGTGTGTGAGTGGGGCAACCGGTTGGAAGCGATCTTGGATAGATCCATGTGATTTTTTAATGCACTTTTCATTGTAATGCCCAACGTTTATCATTTTTTTTAATCTTAGTTCTCTGCCGACATATTGAGATACAGCTTAATGTGTGTATCGATTTATGATCGTATTATCGTATCCGTGGGATATTTGCTTAATCTATAATTTACAGAAATTCCATAAACGATTTGATGATTGCTATATCATATATGTATAAGGATCTTTATTTTAAATTAAGCTTTGTATAGATAAAGAATGAAGGTTTCTCAATAATTTCGTTTTGCATGAAAGAATCGCCTTCACTTGGTATGTTGTCGTGTGTGGGTGTAATAAGTTGCGTGGATAGAATAATTTTATTTGTAGAACGCGATGTTTGTGTGCGTGGTTTCAAGGTGCTGTAGTACAATGTGAATGAAGACTTGTTTCATATGAAAAATAAATAAAAAAACAATAAAGATGCTTCCAGCGCATCGGGTTAGTCTCGCCCCCGGCCGTGGTGCGCGCTTTGATGTAATTGTCCGTCTATTTATGAAGAACACATCCGCAGGAATTAGTTAGCGCTTTTGTTTTTGCCCCGCAGTCTCAGGTTATCGCGTGATCGCCCTTAATCGGAAGCGGCGTCGGAAACACGTCAGCTCGCAACCGCAGAGGAATAATATCCAATTTATTTATAATAAAACTTGAGGGTTCGTCGACGTTCTCAGGTACTGCATCATACCACTAGCCGTTCTCAAGAACTACGCCTATACTTAAATGGACGTGCAGTATTTTTATTGGTTTGCGACAGTACTGTATATGATATCGAGATTGTTCTTACGGCGCCTGCCGCTGGCGCATATCTGGGACAAGCAGTCGCAGGAGCAGATACTTTGAAAACTTGCAAACCTTATTACTACCGCAGAAGGCTCATATCTCCGCTAACTTCCTAACAAGTGTGTTTGTTGTAAAATCACACACTGCGTTACATTTCATGATATAATCGAATAGATTTATATACAAGATACGCAGGAGTCCACATGAGCTTTTTCATATTTACGATGAAATATAATGTACTTAACAATTTTTAACTGACAGATTATAGAAAGATTATATTTACAGATACATTAAATTAACACTCATGCATAAATACGTTTTTTTTATATTATGTTTTATCTCGTTGGCCGGCGCATGCTTGGCTCACACCGGCTCTTCGCGGCGGCAGGTGTATCTTTAATGGCAATTCTTAAAACCCCTCAACATCTGCTTTTTTCGTAATTTACTCGCGTACACAAATTCTAATTGGCTTCAAGATGATTTAATATTAAAATCGAATTTTCACAGAATCATTAATAAAGTTAACTGTATAGTTTTAATCAAAAAGTTAATGCCCTGGTCGATATAAACATGCATGTAAGAATGACGTAAATCTTATGTAAAAGTGGACGTTGTTCATTTCTATTCCCTCATAGTAAATAAAGCAGTTAGTATTTTTTTAGGAATTAGGCACTACAACTACCACCAATTTCTGTCGACCAATTTCAAACTATTTTCACAACGGGACAATAATAATTAATTGTCACATGTCGTGTCCGTTGCAATAATTTAAGTATGTGAAACGTTTTAACTCTGTTATAATTTCGTCCATTGTCCGTCCTATGAGAACATTCTCAATTATGTGAACGCTGTACGAAATCTTTATAATCGTCAGGTTTTTAACTGCTTAACTATGTGAAACTAAGGTTTTCGACTCATTGTCCCAGTGTGTGTAATGGTTGCTTTGTGGATCCGTGGACACGTAAAATAGCTTGTGCTTCTGAAATATTAACGCATACACATTATGGAAATATTCCCCCGCCCCCATCCTTCACCGTTAAATTATAACAGTAAGCAGTACCGTAAATAAAAGTAATAATTATCGTATAGAAAATCTTTTCAGAAGTACTTATAATTTAATGAGACGTCGCCGAATAACCAACAAGTCTTTTCATCTCAATTGACAAATGATGAATGAATATATAGAGACGGCTGCCTCACGGTATTGTACTTGTGGTATCTCCATTTAGTTTAATCGCGGGCCATTACAATTCATATTTGCTTCTTTTCAAATGGTTACGATCAATTAATTGATTCCCAGTAACTGGTGAGAGCATGAACAAAAAAACCCGGCCGCCTGGATCATTGATCAGATTACGCAATGTCGCCAAACTGGATCTCTGAAGTCAGTGTCATGCATTATTTATAAACATTGATTATACATTTGTTGTATTCAATTGATTGGAAATCAACACAAAGTATCATAATTAAAACAAGCTATTTGATTTGTTTGGTAATAGACAATTATTAACGATATTTTTTTCTATCTAAATTAGGTGAATGTGTCAGTATCACAAGTTATGGTGTAGGTTGCACAATAGTTGAGGCATAGCGTAAAGATGAGTCTTTAAATGTGGGTTGAAAGTTAAGGCCATCCATCGACAGATATGAATGCGTAAATCCTTTACTATAAAGACTAATTATACCGTGTAGGAGTAAGTTAAACAAGTAAAAATAATTAATAGCTTCGCAGCGATTGTATGTTAACTGTTGCACAAGCTGTTTCAGAGACGAAATTACAAATCTATATGAGCTTATTTATACAAAAGAATCAATACATTTGCATTGGTTTTAACCTAATCATTATGTACAAAAAGCTGTTTTCGATCAGTTAAATTATCATTCATAGTTAACTTAACTTTAATTTATTTTTTCATATGTTATAAGAAAAATCAAGCTTGATTTTAAATGATTCTGACGGCATAATTTTAACTATGCAAATAGGTTCGATAGGTTTAAATTATGTACATAATTATATGCTGCATATAACAGATAAACTGGAGACGGTATATACCCAGTTATCTAACTTTGGTGTAATGGTGTAACAAGTACACGGTTCCCATCCCATCGTAAAGCAGCGAACACCAACGCGCGGGAACCCAATTCGCTTGTGCAACGCTTAAATGGCCGCAAAACGCCTCGCAACGCACTTTCCTTATACGTTCCTGCCTACGTGGCCTATTACCAGGCTCCATTCTCCGTTATTTCGGATTCCTGAGACAGATCGTATGTTACTCTTACACGATAGCAGCTGCCAACTGAAATAACCGCACACAAAAGGGATTGCGACAAAAGTAGCGAGAGTTCAATTTTATAAAGCGTTTTGTTCCCTTTTAAGACTCGTGTCCTTTCATTCGATCGCCGTCTAGAATTCTTCGAAACGGTACCCCATTGTTGTTAACGTCTCCCTATGTGTTACATTCCCTCAAAACTCTAAAGTCAACGGCCATCAATTACAGCATATAATATAACAGCTAAAGCTCAGTTAGTTTTTTTTATTTATATTTCTATTTTCGTATTAATCACTTCGCTCTCCAGACAACTGTGTCTATTTATAAATCAGATGTTTTCATAACATGTGTATGAAGTATTTACATATATATGTTATTAACGTTAATGTTTATTCCATTTATAGTAGTCTTTATTATTGTATGTGTAGTCTGCGATCATTAATACCCTATTTATATATTTTTTATATTGGGATACCATTCTGTATTTAATCACCGAAGTTTGACTGAAAATAATACCTGTTACATTGTGGTCTCCTTTTTCGAACTTTGAAGTTAAAAAAAACGGCGAAAAATTACGAAAAAAGACTATATCGATTGGTAGTTATAAAATTATATTACCAATTGCCAATTTTATGCACTGACCACAACGTCGCGCTATTAAAAGAGCTGTGTGTGTTTGAATGTTTATTTTAACACATTTCGCGTGTGTATAACAGCCGAGATGAAAAACATTCCCCTGTGTTTCATTATTTTAAGCTATTTTTAGACAGCGCTTAACCTGACTCGAACAGAGTGTTTACTGTGTTGCCACACTTGTACAATGGTCTTTATATACACGTTAACTAGGTGTTATATACTTTGTCTACTCGACAACTTCACGTGCAATAATCGATTAATTAATTTATCAACAGTTATGTATTGTTTAATGTGAGCGTGTTCGTTTACATATTAACATATATTAATTATCAAACAACATCAGTCTAACAAGTGCATCATATTCCGTAGTATTACGAGGGCAATAACATTGCGTGTTTTTATGATAAATCACTTTGACACGGCAATTTTGTTTAAAATATCGTATGCAAGATGCTGGGCATATTGCTCGGCAATTATAACCATAGAAATTGATGTAAAACGATACATCAGAGATGTTATTACGAGACCGTCGATTATGTACTTGAAATCAATTAAAATTGTTACGGTGATGATGCACCGACTGCTAAATATCATTATAACTTTTGAATGCATAAGTTATTCGTGTGTATGAATATCAAATATGTTTTATTATATTAGATCATCGTATTCATTATATTCAACAATTAATAAACGCATGCCAATCCATTGAAATTCAAACAAGAGAATATATAAAATATCGGTCATCTCAAATAGGTATTGAATACTAGAAATAGTCTAACCATGTGATACGTTAAATTATATTAATGACTGCTATTCAGGTTAGTCACAATCAATATTACTAAACATTTAACTATAAGAGAATTGAATTTTCATACATTTGAAAAAAAAAAAACAACATTTTTGGTACAACTTCTTTAAATCCCGTTAACAAATATTTGAGGTCGGGGGGTACTTTGACAAGTGGCAAATTATCATTAATAGCAACCTAATTTTATTTATGACTATAAACCATTGGCAAACATGAGCATTAATAGTGTCATTCCTCACCAATACAGTGTTCTTCCTCGTCAATCAAACAGTGGTCGTGTTAAAACGCCCGAAGACACTATAATACACCTCGTACGGTAGTTCCTAAGTATTATTTAATTGTTAACTTGTGGCCGGCCCGGGGCGAGGTCTTCCATCGCGTACGGCCTTTACCTTTTTTTTTTATATTCCCAACAGCTTTATAACAGACTCGGTGACCCCAATTTGAATTCAAGACATAAAAATTTTAAAAGCAATACTATTAGTAACTATTTACCATACTCTGAGCTACTACTGCTGCTATTATAAACAATCCATCAGCTTGTTGAGAGAAAAAAAGGGGATATGTTTAGAGTGTCCCTATGTTTTCGAAGGCATTTTTTTTTTTCGGTTCCGCTCCTACCTGACGTTCCACCACGTGGATGTGTGAAAATATCGTCCTGTTCTGTACAACGTCATTAGATAAGGACGGTGGAACGTTTTGCGTTTTCAGATGTGAAAAGCACGGATCGTGCCCTCCGTCAAGCCGTGGCAGGAAGTCGGCCAGAATCTGGTGTCTTTCTCATACCCCAGTCTTTGTTTAAACGGTGGTTATATATCGGGCACCGCAGACTCAACCGACTGTTTACTAGATAAGATATTTTTGAATGGTTCATTGTTCATTATATTTCTTTAAGTTTTTGTTGCTCGTGGAAAACTAATATCTTTATTGTCGCCCATGAGAACTAGCATTCTTCGCGAGGTGTGTATGCTTTAAATATGTGATTTTTACTAATGCGTATATACAGTGTATAATATAGATTGTATGCAATATTTAATGTGCGTTAATCTAACAGCTCATAACCGGTACATAAACAATCATTTGGATAGAAAGCGCACAGGAAACTACACAGTTTTTTTTACACTTTTATTGACCGACACACGTGAGTTAAGCGACCGGTAATGATTCGCTAAGACACGATAGCTATAACTTAATACCTACCACTTCCTTCCGATGCCTTATAATACCTCCGGCGGAGACCTTTGTTTCATAAAACGCGCTACACAAATAGTTAATTAATACTTTAGAAATGAATGTAAATTGAATTATTAAAATATTTCATCCCACATGCAACGCAAACAACTGCGCATTCCTTATTATTAAAAAGGGTTGTACCTACCCTAAAGGGCGGCTAGTAAGCTATTATTATTCATACAATACAAAAAAATAAAAGCAACGGCATTAAGCTACTGTGTTGTCATCTACTTATCTTTCAACGTAATATTTTTTAATGCGTTTCAGACAACGTAAAAATCGTTTAAAACAACGCTGGGGGTTACAGATAATATTTAAAAAAAAACTTGTGACTCCAAACTTTTCGCCTAATTTATGTACAGTTATTTCTAAACTAAAAAATATGTACGTTACAAAATAATTATTATAATGTATAAGCTAAGCGAACTGTATTCATAGCTTTGTTACTGCTGCGTTCGTTAAACGCTAATATTATGTCACCCCTGCACGTTGCAAAGCACTGGTCCGTTTGAAATGAAACTGGTGGCAGGGGTGTTGTGTAAAATTACCCCACGTGGACTACTACCCCACATTCGTGCACCATATTATCACGAGCCGAATGGAACCGTTAACGTCTAGCTGGGATCGATCGTATGGACAGTTGTGCAAATAATTTTCATTCGTCCATAACGTACCAGGAGCGTTGAAAGCTGTGTTGCCAGATAACTGTTTGCTTTGCGCTGTTGATGAATCGGCTTAAGATTGATTTATACACTCACGTCTATCCATGATGCTTTCATTTTGTACAAGCTTAAAGTCTAAAGCATTTTTTTTTTCCTTTCAGGTGCTGTCATCCGGCTCATTTGAACTTAGGATAAAAAGTTTCACGAACTCATTGGGTAGGTTAAGTAGTGGACAGTGCTGTGATGGTTCCTCAAATAGTGACGCGCCGTGTTTGGCGCCGTGCAGGACTAAATTCCGAGTGTGCCTCAAAATATACCAAGCGAATATCGATACGACGTCGCCGTGCACCTTCGGCGACATCACCACACCAGTTCTGGGTGGTAACTCCCTGGATGTTCCTAACCTCAATGTCGAAGGCTTCAGTAATCCCATCGTGTTCCCGTTCGACTTCACCTGGCCGGTAAGTTTAATGTTTATATTAATTTTATTATATAAAGCTTTGTAATGATTTATAAACAAAACCCGCCCATTCGATGGCTGCAGTGAAATCAATACGTCGTAAAAGAAGCATTAAGTGGCAACCCCATATACATAAATCAACGCCGCGATGTTACCGACATTCAAATTCCGATAATCTACGTACACTGGGGTCATCACGAGCATCATAAATAATAACAGCGAACAGCTCCAACAAATTTTCTATTTTGATCATTTGAATAACAAATCTATATCAGAAATTGGCAAAGGAAAAGGATATTTAATAACATCAACACCACAAATATAACGGACATCCGGTTGCGGATATTGGATGAATCCTTTTTTTATTGATTATACTTTTAATCATCGTAACGGTTCAATCACTTATTCATAAGCATTTTATTTGAAAGTAGTTATTTCGATTTTTTTTATTGTAGATATGTTTTAAAAGCGACGGTTTCGTTAAAAGTACACTTAACCTTCGTTGCAATGGCTTTCTCATCTTCGCCGACAATTACGGCGAGGTCACGCGGGATCGTGATCCGATATTGTAATTACGTTATTTATTTACCTATCTCGCCTCCAAGGATAACGGACATCTTAATTGGATCTCGGTAAAATCTCTCACACGGAGCGCTCGCTCCGCGCCGTTTCTAAAACTGTTTGTATTTTGTTTAGCGGCTCACTTCAAATGTCGTACCGTCTTGTAATATTTGAGCAAACAACTAAGGCCCGGGCTTGCACAACCGACCATCTGGAGAAGCGTGACATTTGGTGAGACCAGGTAGGGAACAGGCCGAAATAAAAACTTTTTTTTTCTTCACAAATTTAGATGCCCGTCCGGCTTCCACAGTATCATTACAGATGAATTGACGCTAAATTGAAACTTCCTGTTTAAAATTCACATACGGTTTGTCTATCGCCGGGGCGACATGCGATCGGTTCAGCGAAAGCGACGCGAAACAATACCGATCTATCGAATTTCAGATGTGACAAGATAAGCTCCGTAAGTCTGCCGTCGAATTCACGCCAGATGCGCTATATTCCACTCAATTGGAAAACTTCCATGGTTTAATGCCCTTTGGCAGTTTCATTCCTATGGATACGCAACATACGTCGACCTTTATTCAAACAGGGTTCAACGTCAACCAGTCTGTTGTTTTTTTTTTTTTCGTAATGAGGTCTTAGCTGGTACGTTTCACGGAGCAAATTGTTAAGACAAACAAGAGCCGCGTAATGTATCGATACAAGAAAACACGAACGTTACCTTCGTGACTCGAGCGGCAGGTGAACGGAGATTTGCTTAAAAAGACGCGCGTTCCATTTTCGAAATTCAAAACGTCGAACGTTTAAATTGTAAAACCGCTCATAGCACTTTTTTTGTCTATTCCGATTTGAATTTCAATGTGCTATTGCTATTTTATATGCGACCAGTATCACAATATTAGTTATCTGTTTACCAAAATTCACGATGATAATATTTTTCATCGATCCGCTACCAGTTTCAAAGCTATTAAATAGATCCAAAAACTTGACTACAGATCTGTAAAGGCTTATCGCAAATTTTATAATCGATTTTGACATCGAAATAGAACCAATCGATAATAGGTCATTCGATTATTAATATTACTGACAACATCTAACAGTGAAATTACAAGTAAAGCGGCGCGGAGCTAACGACGCATAAAAACAATTTATCATACAGTCTTTAAAGAAAGAGATGGCTCACTCCGAAAAGAAATCTCATTTGTATTCAAGTGTTCGGGCCGCAACGTGTGTTCATTTATTTTACTTTTTAAACAATTTGTGTTTGTAAATCACGAGTTTATATTATATAATGTGTTCGGCATCTTATGACCGTTATGCCGTCCGGATGTCACACCGCCGTGGACCGGATTACGGCTGCATCGCCGTGTAACGTAGCTGGTACAAATTTGTTTGTAAGCACGGAGTCGCGCAAAGGGTTATTAAATGCATAACAAAGAGGGAAGTCGTCACCCCACTAACACGAACCGGAGGCTCATTCAGTATTCCATAGCGGGACCGTTAAGTTGTTTTAATGTGAAAAAATGTGACCGCACATAATTCTACATTTTTAAGATGGAAACACCTGCTGCCTCACATGTAGGAGAGTCGAGGCTGAAATGTCAAGTATACATACAATTATCCGCGCAGGTCCTGCGCCCGGCGACGCGCATTCCAACAATAAAGTACTATTTTATAGGTAAAACGTTTACGTGAAGACTCCTCGACAATGGTGTTACGGTGCTACCAAAATAGATTGTTTATAATATAGCGTACGTTACGTATATATTATAACGTAAACAAAAAAAAATATTAACCTAAACTCGCAACGGTGTAAAACACCTAACTAAAATACTCTCATAGACGTACAGTAAAAAGAGCCTTTGTACTTTTAGCTGGTTTAATTGTGAGGTGTCCCGATCATTGTCGATGGTATTATGTGTTTTGGCAAGTCACTTTCCCACAATGATTAAGGTTAAGGTTGGGACACCGGGCTCACAAAAACATGATAACGCTCACAAAGCGGGCGGCGTTAATTAACTATCCTTTTCACATTTAACTTACGATTGTCGTTAACTGAAAGTTATAATGCATTCGAAACGATAATAACTTCAACCAACTTGTATTTGTTTTAACACATCAGACATAAATTAAATATTCATATATTAAAAAAAACAGTTTAATGTTTACTTAATTCTAATTCCTATATAGTTTTAAATAACTTGTTAACATATATAAAATAAAGTAATACGAATGTGTCCTTTTTATGCGTCCGATAAAGTCGAATGGGTCGAAGAAGTATAAATTACCATCGACTTTCAGTACATTGCTATTTGACTTTAAACACTAAGTTAAATGCGAAATCTTCACTGTCGATATATATATATGTATTTTCAACTTAACTATATTTCGGAAGATACAACTGTTAGAATAGAAACATTAATATTTCTTTAAGCGTGAGACAACAACTGGCGTGCTTGTGCTTAATTAAGGTTAATTACTTATATCAAAAGATCACTGCCGTTATAAATCTACTTGCTTACGACGAAAAAAAAAGGAGATTAACAATAGTGCGTTATATTAAAAATAAAAAATAATGATATGCTCCAAAATCATCATATTCATACTACATCAGCATCAAAGTTGAAATTATATCAATGCTTAATCATTATCAGACATCTTAATGATCATAGAATCACGTTTATTTATACTTATTTGTAAATACATCTTTACAAATAACTTAAGCGTTTAATAACCGATTAATATTATTTTTCCTTATTTATATCAATGTTTATACAACAGTTTAAGAAGAAATCTTTAAAAGATCTGTTTGCTCCGGGTTATCGTCGAGTCACCAGATAACTGGATATAAAAACATAACATGGCTACTTATGTTCTACGTATAAAAAGAAATTGATAATCAGCGAAAATACATGATTTTGTAACAGCAATTTTCTTTAGGACAAATAGTATATTTTTTATGTAGAATAAAACTATGAATAAAAATTATGAAACATTAAGAAACACAATGGTTTAATATATGTATGTCTTGGCAGTGAAGAAACGCGCGTCTTCGTAAGTAGACTAAGCAACGGCGTAACTAATTCTAGAGATTGTTAGTTATTTTGCATGTTTCGTCAGTGCTTCACGGTCCAAATGTAGCCACATATTCGGCGTGAAAGTTGTGCATCCTTGGCGCAATCGTGGTTGTAAAAGGACCATTTAGATTTAATGAAAGATGTTACACGTCCCTTACGCCTGCGCTCTTTATAATCTCTCGATTTGTACGACATTGTTACAGTAAAGTGTATAACGTAGCGTTATTTTCGAGGAAGTTAACGTTCCAGTGACGTCAGGTTCGATTGGTTTCAAAACAATAGTACGGTAAAGCACGCGGCGACTGCCGTTTTCGATCCATTGTCGCGTGAGAACGCTCTTCTTGCGCCCTCAAACGGCTTCTCCAATAGAAAGTAACTGAGCCTGTATACATTCATAATAAATTTCTTCTTGTTTAATCTACAATGTTTAATATTGTTACTATTACTTAATGTAACAAATTGATAATAAAACAAATAATGTTACACGTTTACGTACGATTAAATTGTGTCCGCGCTCTGTATCAAAACAAAGTAACGTTGCATCATCAGGATTGTTACATAAAAGCTCAAAAAACCAAAAACCGCGCCTTCGCACGGATCATCGGCTTATTACTTCACACCGTAACGCGATATCCGTCGCTTATGAACTATAGTCTCGGAAACTTCCGTCTACGTTGTCTTTTTATCTGTATAGAGAGCTCTTAATAATTTCCTTTATCTCAATCCACTCGCTTCGGGATCCTCTTAAAATACTTACCCCCACATCCGCTTCTTTTAATATCCAACGGAGCTGCGGAATGCTCTTTCGATCCTGTTCCCTCGACACAGTCTTTTATCTCTCTCCTTTCCGACGAACAGCAATTAAAGGCGGACAAAAAGGGCGAAATGAAATTCCACGTAAAAGTAGTTCGAAGTGCATGCTTTAGACATTCGCCATTGCGAATTTAATGTTTCAAATTAAAACAATTATAAGGCAATTTCTGCTCGCATTTAGCGATGTTTATTTTTAGAGCGGCACCCATTTCTACCTACACAATCGCACACAAAAAAATTATTCCAATTATTTCGAGTGTACTCCAGGCGCTAAAATAACAACCCGTTCCAATGCGAGCGCGGCTCGTAAATAACGATTAGTCATAGTGCGGTGATAAAGAAAATAAGCTCACCACGAGGATGTCAGTGGAGATGAATAGACAGTAAAGCTCTTGCCGGTGCTTCGGCGGGCGTTGAAAAAACACTCCTCTTCTCAAATGCCCACTCGTTTACGGTCTCATACTGACGTTTTAACTGCGTCTCAAACTTTAACGAGCACTAATAAACCGATCAAAGACGCCGAATAATTACAGAGGAAGCGAAAATTCGCGCTAAACAGTGAGCTTTGCAGCGCAAAGTTAAAGTTGAATTGAAATAATTAACTTACAGTCAATCACAGTTCAAATTAGGTTGACGCCGCTGACGTAGTCCAGTTTTAGAATTAAATCAGTCTCCCCCAATTTAGGTCATCGCTTATCTTTAGGGTTACTATACTATATCAGATTCCATTCATTTTTATTAGGCAACATCGCCAACTTTTTAATGTTTATAAATACTTAAGTATATACGGACATACTTTTGTGTTTTATATTTAGATATGAATTTGCTTGTAGATTGATACAATTAAAATTAATGTTTGTAGTCCTCTAACTATGATTTCGTTTAAGAAATAAACTATATCAATCTAGTTTCGATTAGATTTTCTATTCAAAGCGTTGCTTTGTGTTCTCACGTATCGCGATGGAGGGTGGTACCCTTTACATCTGCAATGATGAAATTCCTCGCGTTTCCCGACTTTATTCATGACACGCGTTCAGCTTCTAGGAAATGTGTGTAGCCTGGAAGCGTCCCACAGAGCTCGTATCCGCGCTGTGCGAATAATTCCTCGTCATTATTTAGTATGTGTGGTGGTGTACTTACTTGCGTCGAACGTACTTCACTGAATTTATCAACGTGTCAAAGGCCGAACGGCCTGGGAACCTCAACAAGCCGTTGATCTCTTATTGTTTAACTATGAGGATTCAATCTCTAGTTTATTTTTGTTCCCACAACAAATTTGTTAACAATTATTATGTATTATTACAATATTACTTTTCTGATCGTTATTAAATGTGAATATTTTAAAATACTTTTGATGAAATACAAATTTCAAAGTGCATTACCTAAACTATCATGTAAGCAAGTATGCAAGGAGGTTAGTGAGAAAACCGTATTAGATAAAAATCTTGAACAAATCAAATCTGAAGTTGTATAAGGATTCTCAATTCCGTACGAACAGATCACAAGGTCTCGGTATTCGAGGCCTGTCAGGGTTACCAGCGAGAGCGAAACGTTAACAAAAACTTAAACTTTAAAATAAAACCTGAGATTAATTTTGAACTTCTTATCATCATAAATCGCAGTTATTTCCCGTGAGCTTTGAATGGTCGAGTATACAACAGTTAAATGTTTGCGTATGTTATTACAGCTAATGTCGGGAAAGTTGATTTGACCTGACAACCCTGTCGCTAACCCTTCTCAGGGCGTTATCACCTGATCTACCGTAGCGAGGTCGGTCTTAAGAAATTTGTTAGGTCCGCTTTTATTTTATTTTGTTTGCCTCATTGAAATCATTCCGTTGTTTATTGCCGACATTTTCATTTTTTGAATTCCTCTCAGCCGGTGAGACGGTGCGGGTTCAGACTGCCGCGAATCCCACCTATGCCATGTGAAATTAACGTTGTCCTTTACCTTTTTTTTTTCTTTAAAATTTACCCCCAGATTCTTTCCCGAATTGCACTCGATTATTGTAATTCTCTCTGTCTTCCCAGCTATATATCCCATAAATTTACGGGGTCAGCGTTCTTTATTTTTCTCTTCCACTTCGCTCTGATCTCGATTACATGACATCCTCTCATCTTTTCTTAGATCTAACCCTGATAGTTCGTCGGGACAGATACCACTACTGTACCAAAGTGGACACGTTGGATATTTGGGTTTTTTTACGTCACTGTACCGTCGCAGCGATACTTTTCTATTTCGTGTTAGCAATTATTGAACTTGATAGCAATATAATTAATATTTCTAATTGACAAGTATAAGATAACGTTAGGTTACGTAAAATCGTCACATATAAATTGTAACAATTTCCTCTTGAATTACGACCGGCTTTTTAACACTTTAATGCTTCTCGGTATTCCCGCCTGGAGTAATTAATCCTTTTATAATGAGCCCGAGTTTCTCCAATGTGGCGACCTCTGTTTATTCTGACTTTCGACTATGGCAACACGGCCGTTTAAGTTTTATGATTGCCGTGAGAAATTTTTAACAGTTTAATTTAATTGGAGGATATTAATTGCTGCGCTCGCAGATAACATTTAAAGTTTTGTTTTGTCTATATATTTTTACAGGTGCTTTAAAATCTTAAACTACCTACATTTTCAACTAACTTCATAAATAATCTTGGAAGGAATAGTTTAACTTATTATTGAATTTTTGATATGATAGTACCATTAAATAATATTAATACTTGTCCCGTCGTAATAATATAAAAAGAAATTAATATAGTTTTAAAAATTGTCTTTTGTCTTTACACAGTGTAGTGTTGGTGTACCAACAGTTATAACCCGTATAACTTACAAGGCGCACGCTAGATACTCACGCACGATAGTACAAGCAGCATCCTAAATTCTGACGCGTTGTAGAGTTGAACTCGTCATACTTACCCGTGTTTACCACGAAACTGTTTAGCATTCTAACCGTAACCGTGCACTGTCGCCAATAAAGCGTCGACCTGGATATTTTTTTATATAGAATATTCGTACATAAAAATCTTACATTCACACGGTACTGGCAACATTGCTACTAATTTATTCAATCAACGTTAACATTACCGAGCTGTTTTCGTACTTGAAAACATCAGCTGCAACGTTATGAAATAATTAAATGTTAAGGCATCTTTTATTCATATACTCTTTAAAGGCACTTAAAAAGGGTCACAGATACATACTTAAATGAAGATTAGATCTGTACTCGCATAAGGTCAGTGAATCACAGCATCTTCGTTCTTCGTGTTCTGAGCAAGAAATAGAATACGATAATGTTAATTAAAACCATTAATAATTTGGATTAGACTTGTCTGAAACACTTTAACGTCGAAACGTTACGGGTCCTTCATTACCGTGCATTTCGCATATCTTTTAATTTGATGGACGGTACACGACGCTCCCTCGGCCCGTCTACGTGAACCGGTCCCGCGTACGAACCAGCACCTCGATGCACATTAAACCTTATGACCATGCTTCTACGCACCAAATTCCACTTCCTACCCCATTGGGATATAGTTAAATGAAAAAAAACCTGTTCAAACTACGTTACCACACCAGCAAAGTGTGAAATATGAAATCACGATCTTCACCATTTGCCACGCTGTTTGTGTTCCCAATAACTACATATTTTCTCGTTTCAATAACTATTTACAATAACACTAAAAGTGACATATTTTAAAGACACTAATCCTCGTTCTTTCAAACTGTTGGTTGTCGTAAAAGATAATGAGGAAACATCTGTCGCTTTCATTTCACTAAACCAACAAACAATAAATGTAAACAATAGATTGTAGTGTAACGTAAACACGTGGCCGAAACTTGTGGGAAAGGTAAGTCTTCGGATAATTCCTTTTGTTCATCTAACGATCCCAAACGGATGGACACAGACAAAAGCTAAAACGAGCCGGTTCCCACGTATCCCCAAACGTCCTTAATTAATAAACAAAGTACGCAGGCTCCGATATCGAAGTAGCCTTTGGGCTCTCATAAAACGATTATCAAATAACTTCCCCCATCATTGAACTCCCGACATGTATACATCTTTCTCATTCTCGTCTTAAACTCAATTTGACGCGTCCTATTCAAGGGATACTATTTAATGGCTTCACATTTAAAGCTGCCCTTAACCAAAACTTAATAGGATCAGTTCATGCGGTCTTTTTAGATATATAATTTATAAAAGCTGTCCATAAAATATTTTGTTGCATAGTTTGTAAGAAAATCTATTAGGTTTATATTTCTAATAAGTAACCCTAATCCAGGCATCCGTAATCTACAGCAACGAAAAAAAAAGGTGTAACACTTCAAATGGAGATATGTGTTCAGAAATGGAACAGACCGAAACTGTTATCGACGTGTCGTATACCATTTAATGAATAAAGCGAGTTTACACCGACAAGTTTGTTTCCTTAATTGCCGGCTGGCTGGTCGGCGCGAGCATTGTAAGTATACGGTATCGCGGGGCCCGGCACGTTTGTAAAGGCTACCTGCACCACGTACGCTTACGTCGTCGGCCGCTTTTTATGGGCTGGCTCGAGAGTCACTGTCGTGGGAACCGGCATACACTTACAGCCGGCTACAGCTGACCGAAATGCGCTCTCCATACCCGATTAACAAATCAATACATCGTGTACTACGGCGTGTATCGCGCGAATCGCGCCGCCGCTCCCCGACGATCTGCTCCTTCACCTCCCACCAATAAAGTCCACGTTCGGCACCACTCGCAGCGCACAGTATAAAGCTGAACTTTGTTTATTCAGATCGGTAGCCTGTTTGGTATTCAGAGTGGTACGATAACACGTCCGCTCGGCTCGCTAGTGAGCGGCTTTATTAAAAATTCGTCAAAACCGGCGACATTGTCGTTTGAAAAGTAAACTTTCCTATCAAAGCTAAGCAGCGAGACGCTGAGAAAATCTGATTTCTAGTTACAGTTTTCCATCCACAATGATGGATTGTTAGCGGGTTCCTATGCTAAATAGTTCATTGTTAACTTGTCGCGATGCATATTATGTTTTCATTCGCCGCTAATTGACTAAAGGGAGGGGGGACATCTGCCGGTGAAAAATTGAATCATGCGGTAAGGCAGCGTGTCATATCATGTGAAGGAATTAAGTTGACCTTTCATATCCGCCGGTCACAGCTGCCGCCCCGTTGATTGCCTTTATAATGTTACGTCGCTTCGCGTCTTAAGATTTTAAAAGCCGTTAGTTCTATGTTCCGATTGGATTATTGATTATATCCGATTGAATTTTCGTATATATACAAACTTCGTTATATGTTTTTTAAAGCTCTTCTCTTATACTTCATAATTTCCGTCATTAAACGCAGGTATAAGAAGCGCACAACGATCGTAGTCGACAAAACAACCGCAGCGCTTTACTTCGCACTTGAACAAGCATTTAATCTTTAAGTTCATTTGCAAGAATACGTAATTAATGTATGTACCTATTGTCTTCGCTAATTGAAGGTTAACGAACTGGACGGTAGGGAACTGCGCCATTTTTATATACATTTTCGCATAGCCGGGAGTGTCCGAGCAGTAAAACCCATTGATAAATCATGCGCAGGCGCCGGTTAGCTGCCGGCCGGGCGTTATCGTATTTAATCGTATTTTCGACAACCGTTTTGCCTCCTTAAGCAAACATCCACAAATGTCAACAGCGCGCTATCTGATAGCAGCACATTTCAGTAAGAAAAAAAATTCTACGTACACGTACGGAAACGATGACTGCCATATTGGGCGAGTTATGTACGAACGTCGGAGTATTTTTAGCCCGTATTAATACAATTCAGTTTGCATCTGCCCACCGCTTCACCTGTCTATCATGCTGTTAATTTACACTCATCCGCCATACCGAAACGAGTCGTAAAGTAAAGGAAATATTTGAAATGCCCGCTCCGCCGCGCCCATTCTAAAGGTCTCCGGCTGAGAGATGCTATATCTTGGTTTATCTCACTAGACGAATGTGAAAACACTTGCTTAATACTTGTTATAGACGTTCACTGTGCGGTCACTCGAGTTGCTCTTTATGTTGTTAAGTTTATGTTAAATACTTCATCTGTATTGATGTTCTCTTTGTTTTCAGGGCACTTTCTCGCTTATAGTGGAAGCGTGGCACGATACGAACGAGACGTCGAGATCTGATGGTGAGTAAATTACACTTTGTTAAGTAACATCGTGAAAAACGATGATATTTTTTTTCACGTTGTTTTTGTAAAATTCTAATCACGTATACCACGACTCGCTCACATTCAGGTTTCACTGTAATTCTGGGTGTTTATCGTGCATTTAACGGACAGTATGTATATTTGAATGCTTATATTATCACACCGTGGAAGACAAAAATGTTCCCATGGTGAGGACACTTGGTGTTCCGAGCACGACGTCGTGCGTGATTCGCGTGCCAATGCGCTCCGTATTCTAATAAACTCAGCCTTCTGTAGGACGAAAATTTAGTAGAAATGTACTAATGTATTCCGATGGCCGTTGACCGATGCTTTTTTTCATTTTTTATAACGGGAGGGGATGGAGGGATTTCAATAAATACCCTATTTTCGGAGGGAAGGTTACGGTACGTGTGGGGGCTTTCGAGATCGGCACTACGCCTATGCACGTCTCTGGGAAGATCATTGTTCTTTCTATCACGATCAGTGAACTCCCGTCTTTTTCTCACATCACAAATAAAAGCATATCGCTTGTTATCCTGTTCGTTTTAAATTTAGGCAGTTTTTAGGCCAATTTTGTTGTTAGTTGGAAGTCTATATCACTCAACCAAAAGCCCTGTAGACTATCGACAAGTTAACGGCGCACATGCGACATGGCGTGACCGAGAAGTCAATTCCAAATGAAATGTAACCGTACAGACTTAAATATATCATAAAGATGATTCGTTCGTGTATCGATACTCCAATTTTATTGAGCACAAATAAAACTTCAGAGACTCGCATGCCAAGATGTTTTTATTTGGTAGAATAAAAGTAATTTATAAACCGTTTCATTTTATCGAATAGATTTGCGACACGCCCGTTTTGGTTTTTAATATTCGCGAGCGCGCATACTAAACGACTATACACCGCCCATTTCATGATTAGATTCCGATCCCACTGCACTCTGACCGTCATAATTACGACTCGAGGTCCATAAAAAAAAACCTGGCGTGATTTACTTAAGAAGAGATTCGAAGATACGGTGCTCTACGGAGCCGGTTACCGAAAATCATTAGCGTCCCGACTGGGACAGCTTAAGATTAGGGCAGCCATTGAATCAATAATAAAATAGGACATTGTTTACATTTACACTGACGCAGCGGTTTTAGTTTATTCTCATATAAAAATAGTTTATATCTATTAAACTTAAACTCTCCAGAACGTAAAACTGTGTGAAATAAACAGGTACTAATTCCGTCCAATGTGTGATAAATCCGGTATTATATGCTCATATGGCAATACTAACAAGAGGACGGGTGTATTTTTAATACGGCGCGGGAGCGATGGGCGGCGCCGCATCACTACCGAGAAACGTAACCAACAGAAATCTAATCAACCATAATAACAGGTTAGAAGCACCGCAGTTTGTGTGCACTCACTATCTCGCCGCACGACGCTTAATTAAATCACATTCGATGGCTTTTTTATACTATTACTAATACTAGTAATCGGCAGCGACTATTCGAGTAACGTAAACCGGAGAATTTAATATAACTCTGCCAGTACCGCATTCAAGTTCAAAGTGGATTTTTTCGTCGACCATTGCGTAAAGCGTTCACCGATTTACCGCCACAGGGGCAAAGAATCAAATGCATGATAGATTTACACCATTGTTCCCAACATAATAAGATTCAGCGACTTAACAAATTTGCGCGACAATGGTTCACAATCCTGCCGGGCTTCAACGAAATCTTTTATGCTGCGCCCGGGGCGACGCTCGACGCACCTGGCCCACTAATGGGCCCCTGTATATTGTTCAAAAAAAAATATACCTCCGAGGAAGTGAAACTTGGAATTTACATCGTCCATCGTCGTACGGTATGCTGGTAAAAAATGGTAGTGGAAACTCCGGAAGATTCAATTTATGATGTAACCAGAAAGTGTTGACAGATGTTGAGCACATGCCGTGGGCATCATGAGTCGCTTTGTTTACCGGCGCTCTAACAGCGCTCACGATATCGCACTGTCTCGATTTACACCTCCACTCCACACGGCCGCGCCGAGAGCGTGTGAAATAAAGCATTAAGCGATCAGTGGATAGTTATGCCAGATATCCGGTATTGTACCGAACCAGTTGTCGTCTGCACCGCTTCTAAAAGTCACAATTCCTGTTTTATTAACAGTACATCATTAATATTGTACATATAGATATAATTAATTTTATAAAATTATCGTTACAAATCGCTGTAATAAAAAGCTTAATAAACCTGCCGGATCCGTGGCGAGTTGCCGTGAACACTAAGACTAAGATGGTGTTATGGACAGCAATGCTGTGACGTCCGCTTATCTTGCCTGTGCGTTATTAGTCAATTCATTACGCATTCCCTGCTCTTAGTTCCCAGAGCTTTCTCGTCATGATATAGCGTCGTGTTAATTGCTCCTCTCGCTAAGGTTTTGAATTGCGCAATGCGCGATTCCGAAATTTCGCCGCGCCGAACGCAATTACCGTTTCCACTAAAACAATGGATAATTAAACTGTGGGGAACGACGCACGAATTCTTATATTTTATATATAGAAATTTTTAAATCTAGCTCAAATCTGAAGTCGTATTCGAAAAGCGACGGCACTCGGCAGCGAGATTGTTTACCAGTCGCGTCGTGAAGCGCCGCTCAAATTGAAAACTCGTCGAGCATTAGAAGTGGACAGTTTTATAAACAAAAGGAGTGAGCCGTTTGTGTACACAGTCCATTGATGAAATTCCGTTTCCCACAGCGGCGACGGGCCGGTCGGACCAGTGCCGGAGCCGAGACGCTCAATTGTAGTTGGGCGACTCGGGCGGCGAGACTCCGCGTTCGCACGCCGTCGCTGCTTTACTTATTACGTCGATATCGATGTATATTATTGTCCATATTGGTCTCTCACTAATTAGAGTATAGGCTTCGGTTCGCGTCGCTGGGTTGTCAATTTGAGGATAATGAAAGCCCGCTTCCGGTCGGTACATCGATACGTCCATCGGAAGCTGCATCGCGTGATCGCATCCCGGCGATACTCTTCAAAATCGCATTTAATGCATTCAAAATCGTCCGCATCCGATGCCTCGGCCAATCCGTATTATCGATTTAATCGCTCTCTTTTATTTTGTGTAACGCTACCTCGGCACCGAGTTCTGTTTGACCTCTGCCCGTAATAACACGTTGCCTAAACAACATCCTCCTTTAAATGGGTTATTTATTTATATATTAAAAGATGAAACGTATGCCTCCATTTTGTGTCCGCAGCGCCGGTTTACGATGATTAGAGTAATTTGTTGTGCTCGGGGTTTCGAGTGAGAGTCATAGTAAACAAAAAGCGGCAATTTCCTCACAAATTACCTACTGCATCTGACAGGGTTAGCAAATGTAATAAAAATTACTCAATATCACCACAGCATGGCATTGTTTATCAGATTGAATCTATATTTCATTTATCTGTTTCAACTGTTAATACGTATAAAAAAAACTGATGAAAGATTGACTTTAATAAGTAATGTAACATCCCTAGAATACCTGAACATGCTGACGGTTGCCATAATTCTCCCGCACACATTCAAGCAAAATTGTGCTCGAACCAAACGGTTCCCACACTTCATTTTTTTTATATCCTCTTCCCTCCATAACTGAACAATCTTCTAAATGATTCCTTTAACTGAGCTAGCCGTATTAATTCATATTGATTTAAAATTTTAAATACTGCTTCAATAAAGTAAACTAACTTATGACATCGACTCGAATCTAGATTTTTCAATTGCGGAAGTTATGAAACTTAGTCGCCTTATTCTAGACCGCATACTTAACTTTTTACGCAATGATATATCACCGCGGTGTATTCTCCGCTCCTATAAGATTGATTTACGCTTTCTATTCGTAATCGGTATAAATCTATATTTATTATGTTTTCGTTTGGTAAGCAGCGTGGTGTATCTATGCGTTTTATCTCACAGATTTATTGCTTCGATACTATCACTGGTAGGCTTAAACAGTCGGATCCGATTCTGTTTCAAACTGAATCATCCGTCGTTTGCACAGATCAAACCGCTGCGGGCCGCGCCAATACTGTAATAAATTACTAACCGTTTGAAAATGAAAAGCCATTGAATATTAATAAAACTAACAAAATTAATTCGGACTTAAACATTAAAAATTACATCAGAATTCATTATAAAGTAAAGTAAACAACAATAAGTAAAAACTATCACTTTCTGCGTTAATAATGATTAATGTTATCGAAACAACATATACTAGACCAAAATATTTGATTACCTAGCATACAAATATAATGCGATCGATCAATTGTCTAACAATAGAGATTAATTACACTATGATGACTAGGTTAACATGATAACTAAGAAACATCCTTTACAAGACTATATTTAAAAAATAAAACTGCATTTTACATTAAGGTAGTTAAGATATTCAATAGTTTTTTCTCCTAATTAACAACCAAGAAGATTAGTTTGGTATAGTGTACTTATACTTACGATAAAGCTAGATTTGTGTATCGTGTGGAAATCTATTAAGGTTCACGTTAAGTAATAAACATGGTGAGGTTGTGAGGAATGTCCGATGGTAGATACAGCATCTCATTACCCGATAGCCGGTGTCGCTGACGCCCCGCGCCGCACGAAGAACAATCCGTCCGTATAGGGCACCGTGCGCCACGAAATTAGTCGGCTTTCGATCGTTTTTATGTACCTTTTAATTTTGTTTCGCGTCTGGTTTAATTTTATCTGCCGTCGGGATTACCGGCTTAGGAATGTAGCGTCGGGATGGGCAAAAAGACGACCGAGGAGGCACGAGTGGAAATAAATAAATGTAGGAACTCGGAGATACCGAGGTTTCTCAGCGTGCCTCCCGACTCGACGACCGCTCTTTTGATGAATGGATCCATAATTCCTCTTTTTATTTTCAACTTCAACCCGCGATAGTTAATACAGATAACGCGATTTTTTTTTACATAATCGCGATCGGTTTCCCCGTAAATCCCGTAGCTGGTTGCATCGGAATGTGTTTAGTAACTCTTAATCAATCAAAACGGGCGCCAACGAAGCAAAGCAGTGAATCACGCTTGGGAACAATGAATTCCCGTTCCCGCGTTCGAATGCGGGCGTCAAATAGACACTAACAGGTCAATTTACTCGTATAACCCTTTCCCACGGCGATAAACAAACGCAGATAATACTTTTTTCGACTTAATCAAATTAAGCGTGTCGTTATCCTACCGAGATGTTGATCTCTAACGACCGCACGAACCTCGTCTTTATGGACTTGGCTTTATGTAATGGCTTTTCTATGAACATAAATTACTGATGCTTTCTAAAACAAAATAATCATTATTGTTGCCTCCGCTTATAATTGTTAATATTTTGATTTCACAGACAACCTGATTGCCCGTATGACGAAGCAGAGTATAGCGGACGTCGGCGGCCCATGGGTGGAAGAGGAACAGCGGTGGGGCGGACCCGGCGGCGCTCATTTGAGGCTATCGTATCGCGTGACCTGCGCCGCTCACTACTACGGACCTGGATGTGAGGTCCTGTGCAGGCCGAGGAACGACTCCTTCGGGCATTACACCTGCTCGCCCGCCGGAGAGATCGTCTGCCGCCCAGGCTGGACCGGCGACTACTGCTCTAAACGTAAGTTAAATTAAACTTTAAAAGTATCCGCCTATTTATACAAACTTATAACGGTTTAAATGATACAATTCCAAACATTTCGTAAAGTTCTGTTTGTGCCACGGGTATGATAAATCGGCGAAGCAGTCTCACGGTGCTTGTGTTACACTACGGCGGCCGTTTCTAATTACAACGAACTATTGAAATTTCGACGCGAAAATTATTACGTGTCGCTGCAATTAAAAATGTGGGACGTCCTCTAATTCAGTCCTTCCTCATTAAAAGCAGGTTACGGACACAAATTTCAGTCGAACATCCTCCCATAAATGTATCTAATTGAAACAACGCGACCTTTCCACCGGCAACACCAGCGGAACGTTTTCTCTTCGCGTCCTGGTTTTTGCGGTGCGAGCAAACGCCGCACCTAACTGACTCATCGCGAGCGGGGGTCAAGGGGTTCACTGTCTTTTATTTATATTATATTAACTATAATAACACTGACCGCAGACAGAGTTTTTTTTTTCCTACATTCTTGTTTACTAACTACATTGAACAATGCGCTAGTTTCCCACCGGAATATGTCTCATAAATTAATCTCTATAAATATCGGCACACGTAACGTAAGCGTTGTAAAACGTTCAATAAACTATTTTCAGGATATATCGGCATCAGCATTATCAAGCAAGCGTAATACACGGGATCGGATACCGTTTACGTAACGACGCTCGTAAAATACTTTTACGAGCTCACCTCTTTCACTGGTCCGTCATGGCGGACACTAAATACACGGGATATATACTATTCGACAATTGTATTTAAAACTATATATTAATATGTTCATACTAAACAAATACAAGAGTAACGAAGAAAATTAACGGTTGCATATCGTTAAGCTTCGTAATTCTAATTTAATAGTTTCATTCTTACTCATAATGAAGTTAATAACCTCGAAATAGTTTAACATTTTTTAACATCGCATCGGTGGATTAATGATATGAATTTTTATTACTAATTGTTTCGAATGCAACTTTTCCACATAGACTAATTATTAAGTTAAAAAAAAAAATAGTTTTTATGAGAGGCCGCAACGGGTTACCAGTTGCAAACACCGTGCATCATTTATAACTTGTTGATGCTTATCATACAATTAAAATTTATTACATAGAATAACACACTGAATAGTACCATAAAAAAGCTATTTAAACTAAAATTCTTCATGTTAAAATTTAAATAACTTATTAATATATTAAACATAAGTTTTTTTTGAAGCTATGTAATAAAGGTGCGTTGTAGTTATCAAGATCTTCTCCTACATCTCTTTTTGTTAAAAGACTAATAATTAATCGCATCGATTCATATCAGAGTACATTAGTGGGACTGTCTATTTGTACATCGCACTGTTGGAAATGCGTGTGGTCTTTGTCAACTTGTCTCCGTCTCTATGGATGTATGCGTAAACAAAGGCATCCGACAGATAGTCTTGTATCAACACAACATTAATCAATGTCTACCGCTAGATTTTTATTAGCATATTTAGAATACTTAATTATATCCTTCGAGATTATAAATGAAAATGTTTTTAGTGAGCGTTTTGGTCATGAAATTTGTGTATTGTCAAGTTTTTAGGTTATATTCGTTAATTAGAATTTATCAATGCTTTTTGGTTTTCAGTTGCAAATTAGGTTGATACTTCACTTACGTTTAATATCAAAATTCGACCAGAACGCTCCAGCTCTCTAATGTTTTGATAGCTGGAACACAGCAATGTTGTTCTGGAAGATGATTTGCAAAATCTATGGTATATATATCCAAGCGGTGTAAGTTTTATATCCAAACAAACTACAACATTTGCTCCAGGATTTGAACATGCTACGCCTGAAAGGCAGTTATTTCCTAACATTCGAGGCATTTGAGGCGTGCGATTAAAACAATATGTGGGTATATAATTTGTAATTGTGTCGGGCGGACGCGCACATGTACCGCCCGTCTAAACCTTTCAAACGCTGGCGTATGTTGAACGCATCGTGGAACAGCTCAGCGTTCAAGATGCATTGTGGCGGGGCGGATGTCATCGCAATCTCGGCAGCCCCACCTGCCGCCGGGTTCCCACACTCCGGCGCCGCAAAAAAACCCGCCAGACGGAGACGGCGAGCGCGGCCGACACGCCGTCCCTCTCCCGCGCCAGGGCTGATACCTCGCCGCCTCGAAACCGTATTAACGTCCACTTACAGATTTTTTAACCGCGCGGCTAGTAAACGTTTTGTAACTGCCGGCATGCGCGTTGAAATGTATCTACGAATGCCATTACAATATGCTGTTTAACGTTCACATAGACACAGTAGCGCGACACGATCCACACAGCGAATGTAATAAATGTAGACATAAATAATCCATTACAAAAATGATCGTTTTTACTGTGTGAAATACTAAAGTTTATAATATAACTCGCTTGTTTAACTCATTTAATTTGGAGATGTGAAAAAATATAAATTGAAGATGATAATAATGCAGCATAACACACACAACCCTAACTCGGATTTTGTATCGACGATTACGAAAATGTAAAAGCGAGAGAAGCGGCCATAATGAAATGAAAACAAGGCTCCGCGCCCGCGCTCCCGCACGCATACACGCGGCCGCCGTCGACCGGGTCAAAACACCTTTAAACGTGAAATGAAACGCCAATCGAAATAAACTCCTCACATGACTGTGTCACGAAACACACAGCATCTGCCGAACTGTATCCGACCTTCTGGGAAAGCTTAACGATCCCCGAAAGAAATGATTTGCATGCGCCGAAAACATTATCCGGCAACACCGCTCGCTAATGACGGGGTTAACAGTGCAATTTCGACTAATTGTGGAGCCGGTCGCGGTTCTCACGAACCTACTCCCGAATCGCGAATCCCACGCGACCCGCGTTTCCCGTGTGGAACAGATGGGACGGCCAAATATTTGCCGAGGACCCGGAACACGTGTGAGAAGTCTAGGGTAAGTTTTTTCGTCGGCTTACCTGGCCTCGAGCAGACCTCGGCCGCATTGCGCCCACTAGATCGATACTTCTTCGTTCCCATTGATAATTAAAAACACAGCAGGGGGCCCGCCACCCGCGCCACTTGTTCACTAACCCTACTGACACTTTCGTGTAACTTTTACGACTCCCGTTTTACCAACCGTTCAAGGATCCGGATAAGATTGTATTCGAGTGGCATCGCTCTAGAGTGGATAGTGCAATGAGTAATAAATTCGACTACTTCAAACTCTTTGATCTGCGCTTTGATGCACCGATGCCTGGCGCCTACACATTCAAAATAAACTTTTTCTTAATTAAGTTTTAATACAAAAGTATTTACGTTACGTCGGAAGTGTAGCCTCGTATTAATTCTATCTCGAAACTAACCTCTCCAATTTGTTAGAGCGAGTCGTAAGCCGCTTAGATCAGTGCGCTTTCGGGGGCTTTGATCAGCTTAGGCAAAGTTTAAACCTACGTAACGGTGTAGGGGGCGTGGGGGAGACTAATCTTCTATATCCCACCGCGTCGAGCCGGGCAAGTTGCATCGTTTCAGTAAAGTACACAGAGCACTTCCTCGTTCAATTTAAACTGGTATAAAGCTGGATTACATGTGCAATAGAAATGCGAGTTCGAAGCAAAATGGCGCCTTTAGTATTTTTCTAGTTAGGGGACTAGTAACGGTCGGGCGTCGGTTAGGCTCCCCGCGCTATCTGCCCCCTTTGTATTCGCTCCGATAAGTTGCCCATGCGCACCCGACCGATACGACTGCGCGCCGCACTTCTTTATTTATAAACACGATTTTTTCCGTCGACTTACATTACCACCATTACCTTTGTTGTTGGCGCCTTCTCGGGTTCACAAACCGCAATGCACTCGACGCTGGCCGTGCGCTCCGCCGCCGCTCGCCCGCGAGCTGGAGCCGGCGCAGGAGCGGGTTCGCGGCGTTCAAAACGTAAATCACACAGTTAACGACACGCACCATCCATTCTCATACTTCACATCCGTTGGAAATAAGAATTTTGGTGTCATATAATATACCGGTATCCATAGCGACGAATTCGTATCACAAATAGGAAACGCACACCTGCTCCTCGTGTGAAGGTAAAATTTATTTAATGCGGGTTGTAAAGTTTATGGAGGACGTTGTAGTTGCCGAGAGATACACCGGCGCTGCGTGACCTCGCCCCCGGTCGGGATCACTAACGAACCTCTCTCTTTGTTGCTCGCGTCCTCTGCGAATCGAGATTCCGAAGTTAACTCATACAAACCTTCGACCATGCATGGATCTTTCGTTTTCGTTGTGTTTCGTCACATTTATTTTAAACGCTTACATTCGTATATTTTTAACGAGAGTTTCTTTTGTTCCAGCGCGCTGCTTGCCCGGCTGCGACGCGGAGCACGGCCACTGCCTCAAGCCCGACCAGTGCATGTGAGTATCCACTTCGCACCAACCCGCTAAACGTCCGTCTGCCTCCCTCCGTGCCTAAATCATTCATGCACCACATTGTTGCGTGAACAGTGAAAGACATGCTTTTTAGATGCTTGTTATCACTTTGTATTTTTACTGACCGATGTTTTCTCTTCATTTCAGTTGTCATTCGGGCTGGGTGGGCGAACTCTGCGATCAATGCGAGCGGCATCCGGGATGCGTTCATGGCACCTGCTCCAAGCCGTGGGATTGCATTTGCGAGGAGGGTTGGGGCGGATTGTTTTGCAACCAAGATCTTAACTACTGCACGAATCATCGACCGTGCAGGAATGGAGGTACCTGTCACAACACAGGACAGGGTAGTTACACCTGCGTCTGCCCTGCAGAGTACACGGGTCCCGATTGCGAAAAATCCCTGCATTCTTGCGCAGTTCGCCCTTGCCGGAACGGAGGAGCATGTGTGCCCGATGAAGGAGGAGAACTGTCCTGTGCTTGCCCTTCGGGCTATGAAGGTGCACGCTGCGAGACTAGGAGACTGACTTGTGCCGATCAACCTTGCCGAAATGGTGGTACATGCGAACCACGATCTACTGGATACGTTTGTGTTTGTCCAGCGGGATATGCGGGAGTAGATTGTGCTTTGGAAGCCGATCCATGCGCGGCCAACCCTTGCCGAAACGGTGCTACCTGCTCCCGCGCCGGTGACGGCTTCCGTTGTAACTGCAAACCCGGCTTCCGCGGAAACCGTTGTGAGATCGATATAGATGATTGCACGGGTATTCTTTGCGAACACGGTGGTACCTGCGTGGACTTAGTCAATGGCCAGCGCTGTCAGTGTGCTCCCGGATTCCTGGGACCGAGATGCGAGACTAGAGTCGACTTGTGCCTCGCGAAGCCCTGCGCAAACGGTGGAGAGTGCTTCGTCCTCGACAACGATTACGAATGCCGTTGTCGCGCGGGCTTCGCCGGAAAGGACTGCAGCATAGACGTAGACGAATGCTCCTCATCGCCTTGTCGAAACGGAGGCACATGCAAAGACCGCGTCGATGGCTACAACTGCATATGTCCGAGGGGATGGAGCGGGAAGTTATGTACGGTGTCACTAGCGGATTTAGCGGCGGTAAAGCCGGCCGGGGGTCACTTGCGGCGGGTGGGCGACGAGACGGAAGAAGTGGACGATGGGAAACTGTCACGGGGGCACGTGGCACTGATCGCGGCTGCCTCTGCCGTCGTGCCTCTACTGGCACTGGCGGCGGGCGTCGCGCTCTGCATGCGGAGACGGCGGGCGGCGCGCGCCGCGGACGCGGAAGCACGCGCTCAGAATGCGGCGAACGCGGGCGGCCGCGTGATTCGCAACACGTGGGGCAAGTGCGATGCACCGGTCGAATGCCAGAACGCGCACAACGCAGCAGCTGAAGAGTGCAAGCGCAAGACGCTGAACACGGAGAGCGCTGCACGCCTGCTCGCCGCACTAGACCCGAGGTTGTCTCGGCTCTCGGCGGACTCCGCTTATTGCGCTAATAGGTCAGTATATATATACAATCATTCAAACAACATATATTCTAAACCTCTAGTATTTTATGAATAACCTTAAGATTATTTTGAAAATATGTCCTAAACGCATTTGCTGTTATTGCGCATCATGTTATTATTACCAAGTTAATTTATTTAATTTTCCCTCTACTATTGCCCCAACGTTGCTAAAACGTAATTGGATAATATAAAGCAAAATACAAAGAAATCATTGCATAGTGACTGATTAAACTTTCTCAGTATATCTAACCGACGTTCATTTTGTTGCAGCGATACATCGTTGGTGAAGCGGGCGTTAGAAGGCGGAGGGGTGTACGTACTTGACGACCACTGCCTGCCGCCGACGTTCGCCACGCAAGTGTAGTGCATACGAACGCGCCAATGGACACAATAACTTATTTATTCACAATGGACGCTCGTGCGAACCAGGCTGTGCGCCGCTTGTATATATAGCGTTAATTGTAAAGTGACACCTTGTATAGACGGCTAGTTGTAAGCATTCGGATGTATTTATTTGTGAGTGCGATTCGTACGCCCCTGTAAATAGTACCGGCGGAACGGATCGCGTTTCCCGCCCCTGATCGGCGAGCGTCGCCCGCGGCTCCGCACGGCGGCGGCTCGGAGCGCGCGAAATTCTTAACGTGAACAACGTGAACATTTCGAATAGTGATGTGAAGTAATCCGATTCAGTTCCCGGGCGAGGACCGCGCTCGTCGAGGGGCCCAGTGGACCCCGTCCACGTCTGCGATCTCTAATAGGTAACGGTGCGAACTGTTCGCGCGCTCGGTCCGTCGCGCGAGCGCCCCACGCACGGGACCGGGGTCTCGCTACCGATCAATTCCTCGGAATCAGATTGTGTATGGACAGCGACACACCGGCCCCGCGCCCCCGTCACGCCACACGGCACACGCCACACGGCACACGCCACACGGCACACGACACACGCCACACGACACACGCCGCACGCCGCACGCTGTCCCCTCCTAGACTCGCACCAGTATAGAAGCCAAACCGTGCGTAAAATAAGATTTTTTAGACTAATTTATAAAAAACGCGATGTTGCGTTCATCAGTTTTACATTGATTATATTTTATATATTTTTTGTGATTGACTAATTATTGTCATTTGTTCCTATGATTATAATTGATAGTGATTGCAATCGGAAATCTTGATCAGGTTTTGTTGAAAATCGACATAGATTTTTTCCTATTATTTTCACTTTTCGCTTCCCGTAACTTCTGAAATGGTTGATAGCACAAATTCCCGCTGCGCGAGCGCCGCCCACACCACCCTCTATTCCGTTGCGGCACCTAGGGGCGGTGGGGTCGCGCTCGCCGCACATCGACGCGCACCTTTTTAATCTGTAGGGTAAAATATTATGTGTACTTATAAGAAAACAAAATGTCGAAACCTAAGTCATTGTGTATAAAAACTATTAAGTTGTAGTGATGTAAGTATATTCTCCATTACTTCCGTAGGAGTACCACGACAATATTGTTTTGTTAGGCAACATGGGACACTCCGTTACTTTGTTTTTTACTTATTTATTATAAATAGGTGCAACTATTCTTCCGTATAATACGTTCCCCACGACCCCACACGGGTCCCCCGTCGGACCCGCGTCGGGTCGTCGCCGGATCGTAACTTGTAATTTATGTTCCGATTGCCTCCGTAGACGACTTCGTGTGTGTGGATATTGTAACGGCGTTGCGTCCTGTGTTGTCTATTGTACTCTAACGTAGATTAAAGAAGGTTGAATCGACAATTTTGAGAAATTGTAAAATTTATATTATACTATGAATAGACTGATGATCAATAATAATGTTCTTGTATTTAATTTTTTAAGATGACAAAATGTAAGATTAAATTATGTGAAGAAATAAATAAACATTACCAGAGGTTACTAATAACAAATAATGTACTTAAAGTTGATCACTGCGAACGACCAAACTTTCATTTTTCTTCTTGATATGTTTGTTAAAATATCTTCTGCGTATTACTCATAGAATTATTTTTTTTTTTTTCGCACCAATAAAATGACAGTATTTTTAATCTATTTATTGCAATTTGAATTTGTATGTTTTAAATGAAAAGATCGATGTTATACATATCTTTAAATTTTGTTTACAATTGAAGCAAAACTGACTTCTGGGTTTTATTGTTATTTTACTTAGTAGCTTTGAAAATTTCAATGCATTTAAAGTTGTGTGAGTATACTGAAAGATAAACTTTTAAATCATTCCATTTTTCATGTCTATCTTTTTTTTTATTACTATATTTTATTGTGCTATTTTTCTATGTTTATTTTGCATGCGAACCAATTGATTTATTGTCTTTAGTATATATTTACGACGAATTTTGTTAAAGTACAATTACAATTGTTCTTTTCTTTCTATGTTACCTTTTAGTATATTCACATTGTTTGAATTTCAAAAGAAAAATGAAAGAGCTTTGTATAGAAAATGTAACGTATAATTCCATAAATAGATCCTATCGAATAAAAGTCATACTGTGTGATGTTGCCACTGTGACTGTGGTGATTATGGCAGCGAGTGTTTGCGACGAATGTGTATTATTACGTGCAGAAATGCAACGAGATAAAATGTTAATAAACAATTGTTTACAAAAGATTAACAAAGTATTTTATTTTCATCATCTAAAGTATCTGATAGATACCCAACGTCTTTGTACTTTGCAACAAATTAAGAAGTTCATGTCATCTATTAAGTAGTAAGACGATGGATTGTAATAAATCTTTTGTTTTAAAAGTGATTCAATCTCAAGTTTTCAGTCATAATTACAAAATCTTTTAGATTTTCCACATATACATAATAATAATATATATACAATCAATTAATCACACAATCAATTAATTTCTACTGTGATCGCCTTTGGCTATTACATGATTGTAAACTCCCCACTAGAAGGCGCTGGAACACAATGTTTACTACTAAACAGTTAAATAAATCTGAAAAATAATGGTGGGTCTCTGTTGTCGGAGACCGTCTACATAGGTACAAACTCAGCACTTATTTCTGCCGCCCAACAGTACAAACAGTACTATATTCCAGGTGAAAGGGGTAACTGTAGGTCTACTAGTTCCTGATGGCAAAAAAAAAGTTTAAAAATAGCGATTTTCATATGGCAACAAAAATAATGTTATCTGTCAAGTGAAATTTCGAGGAATTGTTTCTGATTTGGCTTCAAATTTCATTTAAAAAGTGGTGAAAATGTCGAGTAACCCTCTTCGATCGCAAGCAAGAAATATTGTTTTCAATGTTTATCAAAGAATACTTGATGAACAAGGTGCAGAACAAACACAATCATCGATATTGAGCCATGTGCAAGCGTTGACTGGTTAGTAGGAATGACACGTCTTGATACTTTGGTTTATTGACGTTAAGAAAACGTTTGGTTGATTAAAAACGTCAATAGACCTGCAAGTGATATTAAATCTTTAACATAAGAAACTTTCTCTCAGATAGGGATTGATGAATGGCGAAAATCTTGTGAACATGTAATAAAAATTGGAAATCAGTTCATAGAATAAGATCGATTAATTGAGATGCAGGAGGAAAAGTTTATCATAAATACTGCGTCTTCCTGGTCTTCTTCTTCCGATGAAGACATTTTTATTGATGTGCAGTATTTGGAACCATTTTCAAGTACTGAAATCCTATAATTAATTAATAAACTCATGAACAGAGTAATTAAAGTTTTCATCTAAATTTCGAACCCCACATTCGCCACAGTACGATTTTCAAAAATTACTCTTGATCATTGGATATAACTTTTATATCTGCATGTATCACACACAGAATCAGCCGCCATAAGGAAAAAAAAGTATCAAAACGTTTTACTCCAATTTCGCCAGTATTGCTAGCGTCAATTTCTTTTTTCCCTTTTTGCCATCAGATCCTGGTAGACCTATAGCGAAATTACTGGAGTAACGAGTATTTACATCTTGTTTTATGGAGACCAGCGCAATTTAGTGCTATGAATACTATCTTAACTAGCGTCACGTTATGAGCGGGTGTATCGCTATTCGTCCCATTGCTTAGTTAAATAAAAAGAAATTTCTACATTTCCACAGAAAAAAGTAATTGCTTCTTCGTTGCTTGATCGCACTAAAACATTTTATTAACAAATTATTCAACTGAAAGGCGTAAAAACTTGTATTAGGTATGTATAGTAAACATAAAGCACTCGTTACAGTGCAGGCGAGAAAATGACAAAAAATTATTAACGAACCTATTTGTTCGCTCAAGGAATGTAAATTTTTTTTAATTCAATGAAGGGACGGGACGAGCGGGACGTTCAACTGGTGTTAAGAAATACGCCTGCCCGTTGTTACAGGGCGCTAGTTAGGATCTGAAACACTGCACAACTTTACGCTCGTCCGCAGAGATATAAGACGTTGAGTCTCGTTATCACAGTAATTACACTAGCTACAGCGTCCTTCAAAGTACACCACAGTAATGTTTGCACACTGCCGTTTGTTGGCTGCAATAGGTACTGCGGTGATACCTTCTTAGACGTTCGCTGACATCGCAATCGCGTGAGAATGAGAGAATCTCCCTTTATTTTACTCTGGTGCGAGCGACTATAATACAATGTATGCGGCATCCGGTAATATAACATAAAAGTCGTAAAAGTTTAGCGTTTGTGTTTGTCGAGGATTTGCGTTGTTTGTTGACGAGCAATTAAAGAGCAAATATGTTTCACTGACTTGTTTAATTATCGTAAAGGTTAGTAACATTTATACTAATGTTAGTTATTACAATAATAAATTTTCTATATTCCGCTTGTGCGACTACACGTGAGAATTGAGTGGAGAGTTTGTCTAGCGTCAACCGAGAGTTGTCTATGCGTAGAGCATGATGGCAAAAGGTTGCCATCCTAAAAATGCATAGATTACAAAATGTATAAATTACTATAATATTACAATATGGTTGTAGATAGGTTGAAACTTAAAGTGTAAAGAGCAATGCACAGTTAATTAAAATAGGCGGAACGCCACACACACCTCCCCCCCCCCCCCCCCCCATGGAGAAGAATAAATAATTAAAAATAGAAATAATCGTCGGCCGCTCGAAGTTTCACACGACGATCGGATCGTGTTGTTCTATATCGTGTGTTAAGAGCGATAGTATCTGCGGTTGAAGGTACAGGGTCTTGAGATAGGATTAAAGGAGAGAGTTCAGCTGTAGGCGTGTGTTCTGTCGAAGGACATTTTGATTGTCAAACTCAAAAAAGTTTGCCCTTGATATCCAAAGTCAGGATCTTTCCATCGGTAGAATGCTCCAACATAGCGAAGGGACTAGTGTAAAGCGGTTGTAGTGGGCGTCATACTGTGTCGTCTTGTAGAAATGTGTGGGGGGCCGAAGACAATGACTTAAATAATAGGTTGTCAAATATCTCCTCTTCCGCCTTTTTGTCTTTTGAATTTCGCGGCTATGTACAAAGCGCTACAGAGCTCGTATCTGGCAATACTATACATAATTTGAAAGGTCTTGACATAACCTACAAAACGACGCTATGCATAATTAGTTTGGATATTGCGTTCAACAGTTATAGACGTGTAAACATATAGTTCACTAACGCCGAAATTCGCGCTATTTTAAAGTTTTCCTTCGTTAAAGGCAAATCCGCTAGAGAAACGTTCCGTGAGATTAATGGTGTTTTGGGGGATGGTACTCTATCACTTCGAACCGCGGAGGAATGGTTTCGACGATTCAGAGCCGGTGAAAACGACACCATGGATAAGCCAGCCGGCGGAAGACCTGTGACGACAAATACCGATCAAATCATGGACTACATCGAGTTAGACCGGCATGTGGCATCTCGTGACATCGCCCAGGAGATGGGAGTTAGTCACCAAACCATTTTAAACCATCTGCAGAAGGCTGGATACAAAAAAAAGCTTGATGTTTGGGTGCCGCATGATTTGACGCAAAAAAACCTTCTGGACCGAATCAACGCCTGCGATATGCTGCTGAAACGGAACGAACTCGACCCATTCTTGAAGCGGATGGTGACTGGCGACGAAAAATGGATCACATACGACAATATCAAGCGAAAACGGTCGTGGTCGAAGGCCGGTGAATCGTCCCAAACAGTGGCCAAGCCGGGATTGACGGCCAGGAAGGTTTTGCTGTGTGTTTGGTGGGATTGGAAGGGAATCATCCACTATGAGCTGCTCCCATATGGCCAGACGCTTAATTCTACCATCTACTGCGAACAACTGGACCGCTTGAAGCAGGCGATCGACCAGAAGCGTTCAGAATTGGCCAACAGGAAGGGTGTAGTGTTCCACCAGGACAACGCCAGACCACACACTTCCTTGATGACTCGTCAGAAGCTACGGGAGCTCGGATGGGAGGTTTTATCGCATCCACCATATAGCCCGGACATAGCGCCAAGTGATTACCACCTGTTCCTGTCCATGGTGAACGCCCTTGGTGGTGTAAAGTTGAACTCAAAAGAGGCTTGTGAAAAGTGGCTGTCCGAGTTCTTCGCAAATAAGGAGGGGGGCTTCTACGAGGGAGGTATTATGAAGTTGCCGTCTAGATGGAAACAGATTATCGAACAAAACGGCGCATATTTGAACTAAATCCGATCACTGTAACACTTTTTATAAAGCATTGAATAAAGAGCAAAAAAGCGGAAGGGAGATATTTGACAACCTTATAATAATAGCTGGATTTGCATAGCGTGAGGCTGGTATTGGTCGTAAGGCGGACATCTTTTGTCGCAGCAGAACTACCAAGTCAGCAGGATCACTGAGACGATCTGCACCTAGAGCGAGAGCCAACATTTCTCCTGGCAGGCGTAGCGTTTCGCCATACAGCATTTCCGCTGCTGTGGATTTAAGGTCTTCTTTGTATGTTGTTTGCATTCCGAACAAGACGAGAGTAACAGCACATACCCACGATTCTACGTGGCTCATGGGAACTGCCTTCATTTGACGATGCACTCACTCAATCATCCCGTTTGCACAGGGGTGATATGCAGTAGTCCTACTGCTTTTTGTGGCGAACATTGCCATAAGTCGCCGAAACAGATCAGACTCAAATTGAGTGCCTTGATCTATCATAATGACTGAAGGCACGCCAAAACCGCGAATTCCACTCTCGAACGAGAGTGTCGGCTACTTCTTCGGCAGTGATAGACCGCATGGGCCACGCTTCAGGCCATCGTGAAACTCTGCCCACAGCTGTAAGACAGTAAATATATTCCTCACAGACGCGCTGTGCATGCCTGCGCCACTGTCTAGAGTCCTTCCTGATTGAGGGCCAAACATATCGTTCGACCAGAAGGCGAGTGGTTGTTCTTACGCCGGGGTGACTCAAGTTATTAATCTTGTCAAACACCGCACGGCGAAATGGAGGGGTCAAGTAAGGACGAGGCTTGCCCGTGGACACGTCGCAGAGAATGAAAATTTGCCAGAGTTCCTTTGACGTAGGCTCGCGAGTTATTGACCCTCCTTTTGTGAATTGGAAAGGGCCTCGTAATCTTCTTCTAACGAGACGGCTTCTATCCGTGACATTGCTTCGGGAGCGACGTTGTATATACCCTGGATGTACTGAATGTCTGTGGTGAACTGACTGATGATGCGTCCGTGTACAAGGCAAGAGGTACGCCGTTGACTGGATGCTGTAACAGAGTTGCGTTAAAAAGGCTCGATTTGCAAGCTTCGAACTGTACCAGGAGCTCAGGTGACCACACAAATGGCATTGCGCCTATGCCGTTGGTAGCGACAACAGCTTCGATTAGAGGAGCGTGAAATTAAGCGGCGCAGGGCACGAAACGACGATAATTTAACATGCTGAGAAAAGTACGCATGTCATAAACAGTCTTAGGAGGTGGGAAGTCCAGGTGAGCTTGAATGCGGTCTTGAGGAGGGCGAATGCCTTCCGAGATAATATTAATATCTAGGAACAAAATCTCCCTGGCACCAAAAACACATTTTGATGGATTAATTACAACTCCGTAATCCTACAAGCGCTTAAAAAGAATTCTCAAATGTTCCTTGTGAAGAGCCTTATCTGCTGAATAGATGAGGATGTCATCTATATAAGGAAAAACAAAATCAAGACCCCGTGTGACCTCATCGATGAACCTTTGAAAAGTTTGCTCTGCGTTTCTTAACCCAAAAGTAATATAAAGGAAATTTGAAAAGGCCAAACGGGGTAATGATGGCGATTTTGAGGATATCCTTTTCAGCAACTGGTATCTGATAATAGGCTTTCACAAGGTCAATAGTGCTGAATACCTTGGCTCCAGAAATATTACAAACAAAGTCAATAATATGCCGTTCCGCACCATATCTTCGAATTCATTTCTGGCTGCAATCAGTTTGTGAGGCGCCAAACGTCGAGGACGGCAAGAAGTTGGAGGTGCTTTATTTCCCACGGTAGTCTGGGAGGTTTAGTGACATCAGGGAACTCGGCTAGCACTTGTGCAAAAACAGAGTCCTGTATACTGATGCTCTTGACGCTAGATTGTTCGCTGGTAGCATCAGAAGCATAAGTGGTTAAACCAATGGTACCGTCAATAAATTTCTTAGTACGGCAATCTGGCAGGAGGCGTTAGTAAGCTAGGAAATCTGATCCTATAATGGCATTGCTGACATCAGCAACCACAAACTGCCTAATGAATCTACGGCGCAGTCCCAGGTCGAGTTTGAAATTTACAGTTCCGAAGGTCTTGATAGTGCTGCCATTAGCCGCACTGAGTACCCAGTCAGAAAATTTCCTCTGATTTCGAAACGAGCAATAAGAGTAGCAGCATAGGTCAGACCCAGTGTCGATTAGGAACTGGTGTTTGGTCTTCTTATCAGTGACAAATGGACGGCAGCTGTGGTCCACTGAACATTAATCAGTTTCCGCTCTTACTGATTGCTGGTTTAGTTTTCCGACTTCCAATTGCAGTGGTTAGTGCAATTGGTAGAGTGGAACCATTTTTTATGGTACCAGCAATGTTTGGTGATTGGAGTGCCATTTTTACTCTTGGTCCGAGAGGCTGGTCGACTTTTGGATCTCGCACGTGGCATGATCCAAAAGGTATTTGTTCGTTTGGATCGGGAGGTGTTTGATTGAGAGGTCTTCGTTGTTTCCGCTGAAGACAGCATATATCTTTGCAGGACCAGGTGTTACCTTAATGATTTGTCCGCCAGTTCCGCTAATTTTTGCAGACTGAGATCCTCCTGTGCAGCCAAAAATGCTTGCACCTGTGTGGGCAAACGACGCATCCACAGCTATCTGATGATAGTATCATCCTTGGATTTGCCAGCGAGCGATTGTAGGTGCCTTAAAAAAGCTGTTGGCTTACGGTCACCTAATTCTTCGTCGCTGAGCGCCGGCGTTCAACATGCTGTTGCTCAGTGGTGGATAGCCTACAAATAAGTTCCCGTTTCAAGGTCTCGTACTTACTTTCTAGCGGAGGATATAGATCCTCCGTTATGTTATTGTTATAGAACAATGTCCTCAACTTCGCCAATGACTGCTGGTCTATAGTGCTGATTACTTAGCTGAGTTTGGTCATATAATTTTTAATTCCTGTAAGATGAAATTGGGCCTCCGCCTGAGCAAACCAGATTGCAGGTCTGTCTGCCCAGAACGGGGGCAGCTTCATCGATATTGCCTAAACATGATATGACTTCCCAAGGAGTTGTGTTGGCTGTGCCTAAAGGCGTGTCTGAAGTGGACCATTCTGTGTCCGCAAGCTTTCAAGCTCAGCACGCAGGCCTTCGTTCATCATGCTTGGCAAACAACTAGGAAATGAGAAGATGAAATGTGCAGAAGTTGTTAGAAGTCTTCTCTATTCTGTGAGTTGGAAACAATTACACAAAAGAATAATTAGACATGCACATAAAAACAATAAATTGTAACACAATTTGCAAATAATACAGGAAAAATAACAGGACACATTCACCAATGCTGTTAATGTTTGCAATTAAAAGGGTAAAACACGCATGCAACCAAACATTGAATATGAAATATAGTGTAAATCACGTAGTTAAAAATAGTTAAATGGTGTACAAATTTAGTCAAATAAAATTTGAAAAAAACGAAGACAATTTAGATTAACAGGTATGTAAAAATTAATTAACTTTAGTAGATCTCGAATCACAACTACAATCCAACAAATGGACTTGTGTCAGCCGTCAGAGTCACGTTTTTGTTAAAGACAGGTTGTCAAACCGAGATTTTGACGGATGGTCGATGGATGACGTTTCCGCTTCCGGAAAAAAAACCTAACCTAAAAGTGCAATGATGTATGATGACAAAGCAATGAATGTGTTATTGTCGCATTTAAAACGGAAACACACGTACAAATTCGATATGAAATCGCACTTTTTACACGACAGGTTTTTATTCGTGCAATAACTCGACTCGTAATGCCGGTCGAACAAAATGGCGGCTTCATGGTATATATAGTCCGCTAGCTGCTGATGCAGCAACCGGAGGTGCGTATGCACGTCGCGCTACTGCAGGAAAAGAGCTATCCAGGTGCAGTGCGGTTCACCATGCAGCCTCCGACGTGTTGTTGACTTAGGTGCACATCGGGTATCACCATTTTAGCGTTTGTAATCGACGAATATTTGCGTTGTTCGTTGACGAGCAATGAAAGAGCAAATGTTTCACGGACTCGTTTAATTATCGTAAAGGTTAATAACACTATTATACTAAACTTAGTAAAAATGTAAAAAATACTTTACTATTACAATTTGTTTGTAGACAGGTTGAAACTTCTAGTCTGTCCGTTAATTTCGAATAGTTCCTAAAAGGACAATCGTAAAAAAATTAACATTATGCATAATTTCCTATCGACTTTGATATTTTAATTTTCTGCTCGCATAATAGATAAGGGTCATGAAATAAAACAATTGTTACACATATTCATTTAATCTCTGTTAAAATATATCAAGCGCATTCAGCTCGTCCATTTAATGGTAAAGTGAGAAAAACAAGCTTTTTTACATTTTATTTAATTATCAGTAAATAATAATGAATACATAATGAATTTTATTTTACAACAGCAGAATGTTTTATACAATCATAACATACCACCACATTACACTCGTCACAATAAAAAAATGTTGTATCTGAGAGTGGAGATCTTTTCATTAGGCCTATGTCCAATAATGGACGTCTATCGCCTGATAATCCTCCCTTTACTCCCCTTACTCCTACATAATTTATTTACATCAATTTATTCTTCTACCATCAATGACAACCATCGTTTGATACCAAGCGTCTAGCATATAACTGTTGTAGTCGACCGTTAGTTTATATATTTATAAAAAAAAGTATCAATTCTTGTTTTTCTCACTTCGTCAAATAATTCATTAATTGTCACATTATATAAATGAATATAATAACTTCATACAACATTATCAATTGACTACAATTACATTTCAATAACTTAAAAAAAAATAATAAAACAAAGTTTTTGAAACTTTGCTCAAATTTTATATTACAAGAATTCATAAACATAATCATTTTGTACATTAGTATAGCATTAGTGTAGGGCACAGCGGGGATTGCACTAATGGTGGGTTACATTCGAACCTCTGTGTTCATGGTGTCCGTGTCCATCGCGGACCGATGATCTGTAATCTGTAATACGAGATGAAAATGTTTATAAAAGTTAATTAGAAACAAAATGATGAAGAATATATGAAATTCAAACAATAAATAGCCCTCATGTTCACCAGTTTTCACGTGATTGGCGAATAAACAAGACCCATTTTCATCATAGAACAATTTAGAAGTATTAACTGGATCCTATCTACCATTACACAATTTACAGGTATCGTGGATAAGAGTTCTTTCCCAAAAAAATTATATTAACACAAGTTCCTGCAAGACATTGTGCAATAAACTATACAAACCGCAATCAAACGATTTAGAGACGAGAAAACTTTCTTTTTGCCAGGAGCGAAGGTAAATTTTTACCAACACGTGAACCATTTCATCTTTTAACTGTTTTTCTCAGAAACAATTCTGTATACCTGTGAATACTATGGCGGCGGCGCTAGAGGCACCAGCAGGGGCTCGCGGGGACGTCGCGGACGGCGCACGGGCGGCTTCGCCACCGTCGTGCGTAGGCGCGGCCGGCCCGGGCCCCGCCGCCCGCGCCCCTCCATAGGGCTGCGTTTCTCCAGCGCTTCTAACGGCGCATCGGATTGTAGTAGCGCCGCACCTAAGGAGAATTATAAATAAATTAGTGCGTATTAATTACATTTAAACTACCAGTAATATTTCAAAACTGTATACATTTTCTTCGGAATATGTGCATTCCCGAGAAATTTTGATAAGATATTTTTTTTAGGTTATACGGCATTTCCTTTAACATAAGCCAATATTTTTAAAAAATTGTTTATAAGATAGACAATACTTTACATAATTTACTTTAAAATTTTCATTTTAATTTATTTAAAAAATTGTGTCCCAGAATCGAACTAGGTATTTACGTGTTAAAAAGCGAGCTTCATGACACTATAACGAATATAATTGTTACGATCAGTTATAACAACGGTAATGAAATATAATGTTACCTGCAGCCAGTGCGGCGGTGTCCACGGGCGACGCCGGCGGCCCGGGGGAGGCTGGACCCGCGACTGGTAGTGTGGCGGCGGGCGGTGGCCGCCGGGACAGCGCGTGCCGCGAGCCGCGCGGACGGCCGCGACGCGCGCCCCTCCCACTGCGCGAGCCGCACCAACCCGTGCGCACGTGCGTGTACGCTGCTATGACGAATAAATCGCTCGCGCATTACTTTGATCAACTCAACTCAACAGCCAATTTACGTCCCCACTGTTGGGTCACAGGTCTACCCTCAATATGAAGGCGATGGGCCTTAGTCACCGCGCGAACCCAATGCGGATTGATGACTTCACCTAAGAATAAATTCTAATTCATTTCCTCGCGATGTTTTAATATCCGTTTGTATTTCGCTGTTGTAACCAAAGTTCACAAATGTACATAACTTAAATATTAAAGTCATTGATACACGCCAAGATTCGACCCCGCGACCTTCGGAATGAAGGCCGCACGCTCTAACTATTAGGCCAGCGAGCTACACTTTATTACTTTGATACTCAATCACTGCTCGTTTAATAACAGACCACAGCATAGTTTGTGCAGTGCTATATTATTTTCATTATCAACGAAGCAACAATGTAAGCAAGATGTTTACCTCGTGGTAACTTCTACGCCTGCCAATAACAGTATAACACTGTATAATTTTGAACTAATCACATACGAACATACGAAGTTAATTTCATTACTCCTGTAATTACACCAACTACAACACTCTTCAAACCGGAACAAAGTAATGTTCACATGTTATTGTTTGGCGCCAGAATCAGATGTCACACTGGTACTTATCTAAACTGTCCACTACCAGTGAAGCTATATGACTTTACCAAGCGCAATGAGACGCTCATGCATCTGAGATGAGGAGATGGAGTAATACAAATTTTAACTTCTATGTTAACTTACGTAACGGCGAAGGCTGCGGAGCGGTGTCAGCGGACAGAGCGTCGCCGTCATCATCGACCTGCAGCGGGCTACCAGGCTCGGAGGACTCGCGCGAGCGTTTCGCCTCCACCGGCGCCGGTTGCTGTTGCTGCTGCTGCTGCTGTTTACATCAAACAATACATTAATTAATAAACATGTAATAACACAAAGAAAATTTAAAAAAAGATTTATTTAATAACAAAAAAGTAACCTAAGATTGTATGATTATAGAAATAAAAGAGCCTATAGAAAAAAAAACATCTTTTTTTAAGTGTAATGAACTAAATTCCATAATTCTATATGGTTTTAAATGACAATGAGGTCATGGATATTAAGCGTGCTTGTCCAGAAAATTTGACCTTTTTATATTGACAGTGGGAAAACGGGATTGAGGGTAGTTAGCCAGACAAGTTCTCAAAAACCCCACCATCATCCGAAGTCCGTACGTCGCTCTGGATCATAGTGGAGACCACGAGATAGTTAACCGCTGAACCACCAGAGGCAATTTACGTCATATCAATATCAGTTTGTAATAAGGAGTATACAGACTTTTACTTACAGGCGAAAGGATTCCTAACTTTCTCTTCCTTTCTCTTTCCTCTAACACTTTTTTCTCTTCCGATTTTTGGCGATCTGTGAAGTATGAAAAGGTCAAGTATTAATCTGCTTTTTTTGTCTACCATGGGTTATTTTTTGGTCTCAATTTTCTCCGTATCACGACTGCAGCACTTTCAACTTTTAGATATCATTTTCTTTAATTATTTAGGGTAAGAGCATTCACCCCGCTTAGCATTGTCCAGTTCAATATGTTGGTACAGACCAAAGGACAATCCACTGCAATTTGTTTATAGCTTAAAAAACTTACTTTTAATTACTAATTAATAATAGTTTAATCTTAAATAAAATATAATAAAGCATAATTTTGATTATACAGACTTATATATTTCGAAATTCTATGAACATATAAATATACTTACACTTGAGCTCAATCTCCTCGTCATCAAGTAGCAGGGACACAACCTCCTTTGGTTTTAGCGTATCCGGTTTGAAGTTACCGCCACTTATAACCATTCTTTGTATCTGAAAAATTAATATTAATAAACTACATCCAATATTTAAGGATTTCTTATGTTTGTGGGTATTTTACTTGTACATATTATTGTAAAATAATATGAACTAAGTGGGTACTCGATAAATATATACATTGTGTGAGTTCAGGAAACAGTTACGCAGCTGCTTACAAAGCATAGTACGTACTCATGTATTGTATCATATAATCAGTATATAAAAGTGGCGACGAGGTCAAGAAGTGAACAAAATGGACGAATAAACGTGAAACATAATCTACAAACGGACAATAGGGATCATTATATAGATCAGTTAAAATATCGTTTTAAATCTCATGGCGTTGTGTTAGATCCAACTAAAAGAGCTAATGTTTTCAGTGTGTGTGTCGCGAGTGTGTCAGATTTCAGGACATTAATTAATCCTAGAAATACGATTGGTGTTACATCTAGTGAAAGACGAACCGTTTAGAAATTTTGACTTCGTTTAAATTTTACAAGTGCAATCAGAAACGAGGTGAAGCAACTAGGGAATATATTATACGATTAGGTAAACTTAGTAGCAGATGTGACTTTATGGACCTGAAACAAATGTTATGCGATAGACTGGTGTGCATGGATGATGAGAAATTATATAACGAACTTTTAAAGAAATTATTTATGTTATCAGCACGCGGTAGACTATAGTGTCATGTGAATGTGCAGTGCAAGACATCCGTATTATATGGGACAACGTGCATGGTGTTGCGGAGTAAGGTTGCCGCTTCACTTTTTTTTATTGTGGAATGATAGGTCTATCAATAACGATATAGCACTACGTAGGTTGGTAAGATCATATACAGCACCACATTGTGATGTTCACATTCAGACATAAGATATGTGTAAAATTGTGTGAATGAATCGATGGTTATAAATGCTCAACACAACAAGATCCAATGTATCGCTGCGGTGAATACCATGTTGGGGAGCGTCGATTTATCAACGTGGCCTGTCGAATATTCTTAAGTAAGATAACTGCTTTAAAATACATAACTAATGTTAAACATAATGATACTACTATACCTATCATCGGTTGATTTGTTCTACTTGAAATATCATTTTGTAAGAGAAAAATATGGTACACTACACATACCTCACTCTTCTCTTTAGCGCGCTGCACTATCCTTTCTTCGATGGTCCCCCTACAGATGAGACGGTACACTGTCACCTGCTTGGTTTGACCCAATCTGTGTGCGCGGTCCATTGCTTGTTGGTCCACTGTGGGGTTCCAATCTGAGTCGTAGAATATCACCTGCAAATATCATTCCTACAATTATTCTGCTTCATCATCATCATTTCTATTTATTGTTGAACATAGACCTCCCCAAGAGACTTCCAGCGCGATGGATTCTATGTACCTTGAATACAACCATTCTTTGCAATTTTCACCAGGTTTTCGCTCCATCTGGCCAGGCGGTCTTACACTTCGCTTGCTAATAAGTAGTCTTCAATCAAGCTTTTATTTACCCCGTCAACAAACTAATCTATGCGCTATATAGCCCAGCCTTCCCAATGCAATTGTGCTTAAGTTATTAGCGATCTTCGATCATGCCTTTGTACAAATGGTGTTTGTGTGTATGTGCTTTACCATCTAAGACTACGTTGCTGCTTACGATTAGGTGGGATCATAGTGGAATGCTTATCAACGCAAGAATAAAAACCTATACAAAAAATATACGAAAACTCACAGTATCGGCAGCAGTAAGGTTTATACCGAGACCTCCGGCTCGCGTTGAGAGCAGGAACACAAAAATGTCCGTGCGGGCCTGAATAACAAAAAAAAGTTAAAATCAACACTTTACTTTTAGAAGAAGAAAAAAAGTATTTCTATAAGTATAAACGGTGTTGACTACAATTAAATAATACATCAAATTGTTGTTGTCAGCGAGGATTTACAATATGTGAGTTTAGTATACATTTCGTAAAACATTGCACGTATTTTTATAATGGATTAATAATTATTAATTTCATAGTTTTTAAATGAGAATCAACATGTGAATGTTTAAAGCGAGCTCGTCCAGAATGTTCTGGCTCTCAAACATTGACAGCCGGAAAAAGAAAATGCTTTTATAATGGCAAAATTACGATACAAACATGTTTGCTAACCAATTCGATTGACTCCATGGTATAAATTACAATCAAATAATACCATTAAGTAATCTTTAGTCCTGGGGGGCGGGATTTTATTGATAATTTTCACCCAGAGAGAAAATTCCGAATTTTGTTTTGCTGTAATGAACACCTTGCGGTTTGATTTTTTTGTCAAATACCCTATGATTATATATTATACCTGAAAATCGGCCACCATATCTCGCCGAGCAGAAATCTTACTGGATCCATCTAATCGCATGTATTTGTGTTTCCTGTGCCACATGTACTCCTGAAAGTTTATGGCATAAAGTGCTTAACAGCAAATCATTGTTAGTAAATTACTAAAAAGTTGCGGTACTATCCTGATCTAGTCCTTAAATAATAACTATAATATGTTATTTAAGTTTCTGCACTTAAATATCAAAATAAATTTTGATCTTTCTTAAAAAAAAAAGAAAATAAATACCTGATAAATTCACAATAAAAGATGTAAACTTACCTCGAGCAGATCTATCATTTTGGTCATTTGGCTATATATTAGCACTCTGTGACCTCGCTCCTTCAACCTTTTTAACAGTGAGTCTAGGACCGTTAGTTTACCCGCGTCGCTAACGAGTTGATTTTTGTCTAAAAATTTGGATAAACCTTTACACTTATTATCACTAACACAATTTTTTTTTCAACGAAACATGATCATCATGTTTACCTGATGAAAGGCGATTGGCGCCTTTCTTTTCTTGCACTACCATTTAGAAACTAGAGGCTACTGCCACAACCTCTTTATTTCATCTCAAGAAAGATTTTTGGAGTACATATAAATCTTTCAAATTTCATATATTCTAATTTCATTTATGAAAATCACTTGTTTATTTAGTTCTTTCTGTTTTATGTGTCAGTTGTGAATATAGAAATGTTACCTGGCACTTGTAGTGAGGCCCAGCCGGTGGGCGGACGCGCTCTATCCACTAGTAAGTCGAGAGCCGCGCCGCCGCGCCGATGTTCCGCCTCGCGGTGCGCGTGCGCACGTGACGTTGCGAACGATATGCGCGTGTGCGCGCACACCTATATATAACGACAGCATTAAAAAGAGGTATTCGAGAATAAGCTCCTAGTACCTTTTAGCTGTATCCGTGTTGCAGTGGCTAAACACCTTGTAACACAGCTTCTTGATTAAATTCTGAGACTAATTACTGTTGAGTTTAGTTAAAGTTAGAGTTTTCGACCCCGCGCACCTACCTGATACCCTCATATTGTAAATCTGTCGCTAATACAGCATTGCCATGTTCTGGTTTTTATCATATGAAAGTCAGTTTTCATGATGAGCATACTTCACCATCTGCAGCCTTTTTATCACTTAACATCATGTGAAATTTAAGTCAAACGTTAGCCAATTGTAAATATTATACATTTTAATTATTCAACAAAGGACAAGATGAGCAGGATGATCACCAAATGGCAAACGACAGACGGGCGTCGTTGTGCTCATTCATTGAAACCTAAGATGGTTTAACGGTAAATTGTTTCAGTAATTTCATTAACTACAACGCCGTTCAAACCCTAACAAGATAATATTTTTGCACACTACTATTTGGCGGCAGGAACAGGAGTTGCGGTAATACCGACCTAGACTATCTCCATCAACAAATACTTTTACATCTAGTAAAATACAACGAATACTCCAAAAATATCAATCTTTTTCTGCTGTAATTCTTATTAATTTTGATTTACAATAAAGTAATAAAATAAGTTTTTTGAAAGTGATGTACATCTATTAGTTACACATGAGTGTTTCACCTTTTCTTGAACAGTATACAGGAAGGCAGGTAGCGGTGTTGGCATGTCAGGATAAGTGATAGGCAGACGCTCTATATGCGGCATTTCCGGAACTTCCATAAGTTGTGGTTCCACTGCTATAACTCCACCTTCTTCAGTCTTGATTTCACTCAGTATTTCCGCCTAAGCAGAAAAAAAAGGAATTCAGTTTTTCAGACTACTAACAACCTTACATTCCACCATTTCAAGAATGATGTCAAAGAAATGTTTACAATCTTCAACAGCCAAAGGCGTCCATAATTACACAGAATATAGACATAATGAGCACAGAGCGGAAATGTTACTTTTATAAAAAAAAGCATTTTTAAGGATCATTTTATTAAGAAAGACAACATCAATCAAACTTTTATGTAAATTCGATATGAATGTTATTATGTACAAAAGGCCTTAGTCCATATTCTTTGGGTTGTTTAATTGCGACGCATTGTGTATTTGTCGTCATAACCGCATTTCTGTGTTCAGGCTGTCCACATACGAGAGCCTAATTTTCTGGGACTATGATTATTTTATGAGTATCTTTGACTTAGTTATCAATTGTTATATACATTAGCGATCGAATATAGGCAATTGACAAAAAAAAAGTTTAGTACTATGCGACCCTAAACTTACCTGTCCTTCAAGGGACTTGAGATTCCTTGATCGCAATGCTCGATGTTCAACCGTTTCGGCCATATAATGTATTAAGTGATCCGTGTGCGCGTAGAATGGACCACCTATACAAAATGAAAATTAAACATTTCACCATCATAATCTGATAGACATTGTCTGATGGACACATTTCCTCCAAATTTTTAAATTGTATTAATTCACAATATTAATAATAATTTAGAATCTGTATTAGTTACTGAGGTGAGGCGAATTAATATCTTACATCTTTACAACCTGACCACTCATGGCTTCTCCATAAACAGACATAAAGTTGATAGTAATTTTTTTACTTATTCACAGTAACTTTATTTCTTACTTTTGATCAGTAGTGGACATCTATTATCTAATGATGATGATCTTACCTTCAACCCACCGTGGGTCAGTGAACAGTAACTCTCTCCACATCATACTGTCAAGTTTTCTTTGCTTCAAAATATCAGCATCAGGGCATATCAGTAACAGGTTCTTACTATCTACAGCATCATAGTAACCAGATGGTATGTCTAAAGTTTCCTCTTCCTCTTGCTTGATTACACAATCAGTGTTTTGCCTCCACCATAATCTTCGATTACGAAGCTTCTCGAATTTCTCATTACTATTTTCTAAATGCTGTATTCTGAAAATAAACATATATTAATTTTAGCATAGTTTTTTTCTGCCTCCAAGACATAAGCAAATATTACTTACGTATATGATAAAATAACAATAAAACTTACGCAAATAACCATCCACACAATATAACTCTGTACAATTCCATTGGTGAAAGATCAATGAACCTCATAAAGCTAAAGAACCCTTGCCCATTACCCATACTCTTGTGCACATATTCAGGCATCAAGATGGATAGCATATTATATAAGATGTGGCGCTTGGAGGGTATACAATGCAACAATATTCCATCCTCCGCTATTATCTTTGGCATGTGATAATCATCCACTTGCATCGCGAAAGGTGACTTAACGTCTCGCCTTTCAAATAGCTCTGGATGATTGCAAACCTGTACCAAATTGCAAGAACTTTAAATATGTTATAGATTTGAGCTAACAGAGAAAAATTTATAAGAATCAATATTTTGCCTGTTTAAGATAAAAAACATTACCTTTCTAAATTGCATAACTAAATTCATAAGATTTGAAGTAAAATTCTTATCAACATTGTGACCAGTTTCAGCGCCGACTGAGTAATGAAGTAATTCTTCGATTTTTATTTTCTTTTTTAAAGCTGGAAGATCAAATTATTTTAAAAGTAAATCAAATATAGAAATTAGCTTTTGATTTAAAACACACATTTATAAACATTGTTATTTTGAGCACTACAAAAAGAATGTAATGGCACACCGAAATATATTCACACGGCACTATTCAATATAAGTGATCTTTAAATTAAATAACTATCTAGAACTGACGACAACGAACACTGTGCCTACTCTCATTACAATATTTTTACCAATAGGTACTTTATGAGGAAATAAACTTTTAACGTCATCTACTATAAAATTAACTCGTATGGCATACTGGCATATGGCATACTTCATATAAATAAATAAGCACTGCATATCACAGGTCTTACCTATACAATAATCTCTCAAATCATTTGGAAAGATAAAAACAGATTTCGGATATGGTATACCACCTGAAATCTCTCATCCCTGACATTATATCCTATCATTTAAAATTGTACTATATAATACTATTTTAGAAAAATGTAAAAGTAGTAACACATGCTAATAATAAAAAAAAAAACTCACCTATATATAAAAGTTTCTGTCTTATAGTAAGAGGGCAATGAACCATAATCTCAATTTTATCGGACAGCTCATTCTCCACATCCTTTTTTATACGTCGAAGCATGAAAGGCTTCAAAATCATGTGCAGTCGTGATAAGTGCTCTAAAAACATAGTTTTAATAGATTTCACATTTAAAAAAAAATGTGCAAAAAGTTTTTAAGAAAATTCTTAGTATGTATGATTACAAAATACTTATTAGGATAATTTCATTACCTATCTATAAAATAAATAATGATGAAAAGTTTAATAAGAAAACATGTTACCTAATGTGAGATAATTAGGACATGCTATCAATACATATACTTACTCTCATCAATAGTGCTTTTATTCTCAGCATGACTCTCAATGTCTTTGGAGAACCATTCATTAAATTCCTCATGTGAATCAAAAAGTGTGGGCATTATGAAATGTAGAAGTGCCCATAACTCTGCCATGCTGTTTTGTATGGGTGTACCTGTTCAATAATTACAATTGTTTAAAACATTTTACTGGAGGTAGATGTCTGATGCCGAAGAACGTGTCGGTTTAGATACCACCGCAGCATTTAATTTTGGCGCTAAAGATTAACGTGCAAATATAACTGTGTTTCAATTTGAATAGCGTTGTAGTTACTGAGGTAATGAAACATAACATCTAATTTCTCAAGGTATCGAGCATAGTCTGGTGCTGTGTTTATTATCCTTACTAATATCACATTGTCGTGTAGTGTCATCATCTTAACTGTCTTTACTTTGTGAAATGTAATCATTAGAATTCAGAATCGATTTCTGGGATTGGACAGTGGACTTATAATTTACTTCAGTTTCAATAAAGGCATGTGAATTAACAATATGCTTAAAAATTATTTATTCTGATAAAATAAGCTAAAAACAGCGGACTGAAATTGGGATAGAAAGATCTTAAGAGTCAGTGAAAGCGTCAACCTTATACCATACACAAAAATAATATTAACCTTATATATATCAAAGTACACTTTTTGTTAGTATAAAAAAAGTTATATTTATTTGTCTTCCATTGTGCGAAGAGGTATATACATAAAAAAATAAGTAATTGAGACCACTAACCAGACAATAAAAGTCGATTCCTACAACTGAACCCTAAGAGCAACTTCCATCGCATACTAGCTGAACTCTTTATTGCTTGTGCTTCATCCAGTATCATATATTGCCAAGAGACTCTATTGAGGTATTTGAGATCGGAGACGACAATTTGGTATGACGTTACCACTACGTGGAATGCCGCCTGACGCGTGTGCAAGTCTTTACGCTCCCAGAATTGACGTAAGATCTTCCGTTCGCTGGGACTTCCCCAATATGGCACCTGAAAATTATTTTTCAATGATGGCTTATTACAAGTACTAGTAATTAACTAGCTATAGATATAGTGAGAAAAGATTTTCCTTCGAAATTTTTCGAAAGAGTCCGTATTTATCGTGTTCTCTCATTATTCATTTTGACACTTGATATTAAACAATAAAGTTCATATTAATGAATGTGAAAATGTCACTCAAATAATTTCATTCATTGCCAGTTCGGTTGTCATCGTATTCCGATAAAGATCCGAGTTTTCCCGAAGGAAAATAATTTCTCACTACTAGATCTATACAAACGTGGAAACTAAAAGACTTAGCGGTTAACCGATATGTTATAGAGGCAGATGTAAATATATACATCGTCTTAAAAATCCTAATTGAAGATGTGTACATACGACTTTGAAATCAGGTACAAATCTCTGCATCTCCTGCTGCCAATTGTGAAGTGTGGAGGCGGGCGAAACCACCAGGAAGGGCCCCCACACGCCGAGCCGTTCTGCCACATGACAAAGAAACGCGATGCACTGAACTGTTTTGCCCAAGCCCATTTCGTCCGCTAAGATTCCGCTGATTCCCTGTATACAAATTTTAACAAATATATAATCTCTATCTTATTATTAGTGTAGAACATCTTAAAAATATTGCCTGTTTTATTTATGATTTTTTTGGAAATGAATCATGTTGATTAAATGGCGAAAATACTTGTTATTGATATAGGTAATTACATGTAATTAACAACAAAACTAACATTATATTTACTATTTTAGCCCAATATAAGTGATTTTTTATTCAATAAGAAAGCTGAAAGTTCACCAGATGTCAACACAACATGCCCCACTGAATGTTACAAAAAGAATAACTCCACCTATCTATATCCTTTAAAGCAGAACATAGTGATGTTTGTATGCTACAACAAGGCTGCAATAAAGGCAAGGCAAGAAATAGGTGCCGCATTTGTATTTACTTAGGCACTCCGGTAATAGACACCAATCATGAGTAAATTATAATGAAATGAAAAATTAAATATAACAATAAATATTTCTTTTAATAAATCAAATGTAATAAATAGTATTTCGAAGCAGGTTACATTAAGTATACATCAGTTATAATAAGTTTACAGACAATTTCATTGCATATTATTCTCTGGACTCTTTACTTAACAGTGCCTGTAATAAGGATACCTGGTGTGCACAAAATTAAATAAATAGTTCTCTTTAAAAATAATACCTGATCATAAAGATTGGCGAGCCAATTCATCCCCTTAAGCTGGTAGCCTTTCAGCGTGCCGCGGAATATGTTTGGTTGTGCGTGGTCGCCGGCTGGTATGACACCCGGATCCCCGCCAGCTCCAAATTGGCGGGTGCGCGCGCGCTCGGCGCGGAAAGCTTCGCGGGCGTTACGGGAAGCGCGAGCCTTCATTGCTTCACTACAAACAAAATACAGTGTAATACGAAAAAAATTAAACACAACTTATTAAAAATATTTATTTCTATGTAAGTTATTTAAATACAGTACTATTTGGCGGCAAAGATAAATAGTTTTGAAACGCATTCTAGCTAGTGAAATTACTGAGGTAAAAAGGCAACGTCTTATGTATCAAAGCGACGAGCTCAATGTGGTACTATGTATATCGTGCTGATTAGTGCCACATTGTTATAGGCAGGTGTATCACTTACCATTAAGTGAACATCACGATCATCTCGTAAATTAGACGGAAAAAAATTAAATAAATTAGAACTTCGAGATAGAAATAAAAGCAGAAAAAGGAGAAATGGTGTCCACAACTATTCGCTCTGCGCTATCCACTTAAGAATATGACAAAAAAAATGGAAGATATTTCTTAGTTTTAGCATCTGTTCACCTCTTACCTGTCATAATTATCTATAGAGGCGAGACGGGGATCCCTGTCCTCGTCGAGCTGCCGCAATATGCGATCTGTGCCACTGTCACCCTCATCGCCGGTGTTTAATTTCCTTTGCATGAAATGAGCGTATAATTCCGTTTGGGTGATCAGGAAATTCAATTTTCGCCGTTGCCTTTTTGCTTCCATTAACTCTACGTCCATCTGTAAAAGAACACATATTTCACTGTTTTCTTAATCTTTGTTAATGTGACATCCGTTTTACACAATAATTATTTGTTTCCAAGATATGTGTGTATATAATATACGTTATACATGTAAAAACATCCTTAGTAACTATAATAGTACATTGTAGGTATGGTATATAAGCAAGGTGAATAATTTAAAGCAAAATATATAGATATAAAATTATTAACAAAGATTATAATATTAAAGAAAGTATATAGACAAGCTAAGCCCAGTAAAAACCAGTAATTGAATTAAAACTAAAAAAAAAAACAGGTAAGTTCTAGTCATACAACAGTAAAATCATAATTAAAAATAGATGAGTAATGACAAACAATAACTAAAATATTTAATATCTTACAAAGTAACTAAAACACATTACATAAAACTTTTTGAAAATGTTTCAAAATGTAAATATACAAACATTAATATAAAATAAAAGAAACAAGGTCATTCATTATTTAAACATAGTATTTATTATTACTCGCTTTCTCTTTAACATGGATAAGTATTTGTAAGTTACTTATTTAGCCACAAAATATATCCACATCTCAGATTTTTGGGTTGTTCCCGGAAATCAACATGATGCAAAACATAACGTAGTGAATACCTTCCTTTGTTCTTCCGCCTCACGCTCCATACGTCTCCGCGTCTCCCTCTCGGCGCGGTCGTACCGCCGCCAGTACGCCTGCATTTCTCGGCTGAGCCGTTTACATCGCCAAACTGTTTCTTTCATATTCTTTTGTGACTGTAAACAAATCTTAATTCTCAAAGATCTAAAATTTTCAATATAAATCCAATAATGAGTTAATAATTCTTTAACATACGGAACAAATTATAAACAACTACAATTATTTAATAAATAATAAATGCAAAGAACACCTAAAAGCTGTGTTTGTACTGAGTTATAAAAAAAATATTTTCATGCACAGAACTATTAAGTATAACTATATAATGCTATCTACTGTGAAAGCTATAAAATTACTTTGTAGATAATAAACATCGGGAATCTTATTATATTCACTTTGCAACACTAACCTGCATAGCAACATGCCTCCAATGTTTGCAACAGAGAGTGGCAAGGCGTTTGCTGTGCAACACCATTTCCCTATGTGCAGCACTCCTGGCTCTCTGTACTTTTCCCAGTTCCTTTTTCACCAACAGCTGCCAATGTCGACGTCGGCGCGCTGTTAACGCCTCTGGACTCTTCAATGATGAAAGTTTTTTTCGACCTCTGAAGAAATATTTGGTTCATATACATATCCACCCTGAAGTTTATATTGTTTTTCCACAATATAATAAAGAAATTTAAAAATATATACAAAATTATGTATAGTTTTAGCTCTAAGTGATATATATAAATATGGATAACTCCTTATTAATATTCTTATGAAAAATCCAATGTTAAAAAATTACCTGACTCCTGGTTTTTCCACAACAGAGAATTCATCTGTATCATTTTCTTCTTTCAAATTGCGCAACTGTTCCTCCCAATCAACACCATCAGGCTGGAATAGAATTAACAGAGTATAAAACTTACTAAGTATTTCATAAATATTTACATCATTCATTTATTTGAATTTTAATTTTTTTTAAGAAATATGCTTTTAAATTGTAACTAACCAAATCACTGCCTTCATTCAAACCACTTCTATTCTCTCTAACTCTACCTCTTCTAGCTTTTTGTAAACCTCTTATTGCACCTCTATCTGCTGGTCGCCCTCTACGACCTCGTGCTGCTGATGGTGGTGGCAAGGGACGACTGATTCTCCTTTCTGGATATCTATCAATTGTAGATAGAAGCCCAGCACCATAATACATGTAGCGAGAATTCTGCAAAAGAAAATGATAACTTAATATAATAAACATTAGTTATGACTTATAACATGATCACAGAAACAACTGTTATTAATGTTATAAAATGTTTTTTTTTTGCTGAAGTTTAGATGTGTTATGGGATAGCATTTTCCATGGAGTTCATTAAACTGAGAATTATGTAAGCATAATGCTTCTACACTATAAAATTTATTTAGTACTAACCCCAGGATCTTTGTAATATTTTTTGGAATATTTCTTGTGGTAATATCGCTCTTTGAGAAGTCTTTTTATCCTAATTTCTTTGCCAGCTGGTGTTTCATCATCACTACTTGTTTCATTACTAGAAGATAATAAAACATCCCGAAGCCATGCCCGTTCTTCACTTACTGATGTTAAATTGTATAGACGTAAACGGTCACTTTGGCGTTCTGAAAACCATAAATACCAATTTTAAAAAATGCAATAATGTTACAAAATAAATAAAATAATGATGGCTAATTTCCGTACATTAAATAGTTTCTGTAATATTTTTACAAACCAGTTTTCTGTGCCTGGATTTGCCTAGTTGAAACTATTAAACTTTTTGAGAAACCTACTAGATGAAAAAAATGTAATAGGTGTATGTATAAAAGCTTTGCTTCATGGAATCACCATCTAACCATAATCTTTTTGGACTTACCATTAGCATAACACATAGTAGTGACACATAGGAGACATGACTTTATAAATAAAAGCCAATAGCACTTAATCCTCAACAATTTTACAATCATACATTAAGATGAACACATACCCTGCTTTGTAGTAAGAATTCCATGCATTAATTTGTCACCTCTAGTCATCTCATTTTCAATAACTTTACAGTCTGAATCCTCATCACTCCCACTATCCCCATCAGAGTTCAATATATTTTCCACCTGGTTGACAAAAGGCCTGATATCTAAGGCGGCTTCCAGCCTTTGAATATGTATCGGTCTAGCAACTTCATACGGCTGTAGTACTGTCTTCCCAGGAACCGATTTTTCAGACATAGTTCCCAATCCTAGAAATAAGATAAAGCGTACCGGATGTCAACTGAGCTTGAAAATATTTGCCAAGTAAATAAAAAAAGAAACAAAATACTAGCGAAAGAGACAATAACCATAACCACAACGCGACTACCACTCACAAATTAAGATAATTTCCAATAGCACTCTCGGTCAGTTTGGCCCTAAGTACAAAGTTGTACTTACAGAATTTAGCATCCACTGAGATGACCTCACGGTGATTACTTAACACAAAACTCCATAACATTCACAAAATGGCGAACGAGAATATTCGACAAATCGCTGTCAATGTCGCCGCCCGGGCGGCGCACATAACTACTCATTTCGTATTTGAGCTTGAAAAAACATGAACCCGCCATAATAACTACAGAAGTTTGACAACTGCAAGAGTTACAAAACAGCACTACGATTGGAGAAGCATATGTCCTTTCGTTTATCCACCAATAACAGTCTTAGATGTCAAAATTATCACAAATCATTATAAAATACTATTGCAGAAGAAGAAGCAGTAATAGAAAACTGCATTATTATTTCATTAGAGTTTTGTAAAATAATAAACAAATCATTGTAGTCCAACAATGTCTTTTAATGAATTGAGTATTATGTAACGCTAATAAAATATAAAAATATGTACATAAATACTTTAAATAATATGTTATTTATTGCATATAAAATTGCAGTAATACTGTAGAATAATTTATTGAACCAGAAATATTCAAATTCCATTTTGAATATAGAATTTATGTTAGCAGAACTAAACATTTAGTGATATTTTATTATTTTATTTTATATTTTTATTTTATCTTTTGTCGATGTAGTTTAATTTTTTCGTAGTTTTACTTCTATATTCAATAAATATTATTTGAAACCAATCCTAGTTCTTGTACCAAAGAATTTTTTATTATGAAGTAAGTCTTTATAAAAAACTAATATTATTTCAAATTCATCATCATTTTTCTTCTTAATGTTGTCACTTTTAAAATTGTGCAAATAAGTGAATACATTTGATATTGTGGTACAATAATATTTTACAATAATTTCATAAAAGTGTACGCACTTGCGTTTCATATTAGAAATTACATGTTTAATAATTTTATTACAATTTTTTACAGTTTATATACACACACCCTTAATAAATGTGCAAAGCGAAAGCGTCGTGTTGTACCAACATTGACAATAAATTTTGACTACATGATCATTTTATAATCTATTATATATAAAAACCACAAAAGTATCCTTGGTAATTCAACTCAAGGTGTTTATTTAATTTTTTCAAGAAAGAGAAAATGATTCCTTTTCTATTATGAATACTTATTGCTTTACAATTTATAAGATGGTATTTTGTTACTAACATTAACATCCGCAACAATTTGCAGAGATAGGTTTGTTCCAAAATGGTGGACGTTTGTTGTGCTTTCGAGTGATCTGTTATAATTTCTCATTTACGTGAGTAACATTCAATTTTAATCATAAACATTGCCGGTTAACGCCTTTGAAAATGTTTGCGTTAAGTTCAAAGTTATCTTTTCACTCTTTCATGTATTTGATTTTTTTGCTTGTAATATTTACAAAGAAACTTTGTCAAGTAGTCGAGTGTTATAACGATAAATAAAGTATTAAATTCTGAAATATAACCAATCTTTAAATGTCTAATAGATGTATGGAAAGCAATAACATTGTTCTTAATGTTTTTTAATTCAAATAAGAAGAAAAAAATAACATGAATAAGCGCGGGATTATATTAGTTTGCGTCTAGCGTCGTTTGCAATTATTTTCCGCTTATTACATTATATCAATATATTCTTTATTTATTAGTGACAAATCCATGTTTATGCTTTTCTCTTTTCGTTATTTCAGAATATTTAAAGAAAATATTTCAAATATTTGGTATGTTATAACCTTAAAACTATCGCCGGTGCAATGATTTTCTTTAGATAAAGTAGTTTGTAAACAGTTATTTGTATCTATATTTCAGATATATGTAGAAGACTAGCCACTTATTCCAATAAGATTGGAAATATGGATGAGAAAGACGTGTTGGATAATTGTATGACGCCTGAATGTCACATTAAAGAAGACAGGACTTGTGCCCTTGAAAGTGATCCAAAAGAAACAGGGCAAGTGGACATTGTCTCGGAAGTAAAAATAATTAGTGAAAATATTGAAAGTGAAGTGAAACACCAACAAAGTGAAACTAACAATGTGAATGATACAGAAAAGGAAACTAAAGTTCTAAATCATGTAGACCACTTGCTCAGTGCAACTAAAAGTGATGTACTGGAAAATGTATATACTAAAGACAACAAAATAAATTTAGATAATTTAGAAAAAAGCAGCACAACAGAGCAAGGTATAATGTTTTATTGTATTAGTTATATGTCCACTTAAAGAAAGAAAAAATAAGTAAATCTTTTATATACCTTATAGCATTGAACATATGTATGCTCTACTTAGATAGGTTATTTGATAGTTTTATAGCATCTCATCATTACAAAAAAGAATATTTTGGCTTGATTCACTTTACAATGCTATATTCATAATTTTAACTTGTAGACATCCACTGCTTGATGTCTCTTGTAATGTATTTCACAAAACATTGTCTTGCACTGTTCAAGCCCAGTGATACAAATTTTCTTTCATAATAATTTATTAAGTAGCTCGCTGGCCTAATGGTTAGAATGAGCAGCTTTCGTTCCGAAAGTTGCGGGTTCGAATCTCTGCACATAACAATGACTTAATGTTTAAGTTATGTAAATTTGTGAACTTTAGTTAAGACAGCGAATTACAAACAGTGAAGGAGAACATAGTGAGGAAACCTGCACACTGAAATCATCTTTGTGTGTGTGGTGGCCTAAATAAAGTGGCAACAGCCTCTCCCAATGTTACATGGGACTTAATCTGACCACATCTGGTGAAAAGTGGATGTTTATTCGCCTCTGCCTATCCCTACTGGGTAAAAGGCATGATAATATAAAAATAATAATTTATTATATTTACCTCAATACAAAATTTTTAATAAAAGAATAATACATTTTTGTAAAATAAAGAAATAGCAGTTTTTATTTAAATATTTTATTGTACCATTTCAAAAGCTTTGTAGCAGTAGTGGTTGCATGAAATAAGCACTAAAATCCATATATTTTAGTTTTAGTAACCAAAATTTATAACATAATCCATCCATTGTTTACACTGTATTGTTTGTTATTAGTAATATGACACTAGATTTTGAATAGTTATTAATTTTGAATTCAAGATTCATTATCAAATTTAACTTAAATATTAGCTGCATAAAATCTCAGTCATAATATATGAAAATATAGTATATATTTAAATTATATATCAACATTAATCTTCATGTTGTTTCAGTTGTTAAAGAAGAATCTGATACAGAAATAGAGAAAGAGATTAAGGATGTAAATACTGTAGAAGAAAGCACATCTACTAAAGATGAGAGCATACAAGAATCAACTTCAGAGAGCACTTTTCAAAACAGAAAAAACGATGCAAATGATAGTATTGAGAATGAAGAAAGGGATGAAAAAAAAGATGAGGTGGGAAAACCTGAATTTGAAACTGCTCCCAATGTTTCAATAGATGAGCCTCAAGAAGATCATACACAGGTACTGCAAGTGACCTCTATACTAAAATAGATCAGTAAATGATGGTAAAACAAAGAATTATAATTAAATTTATACTCTGGCAACATTACTTATTTACCAGTAGTAAGTTGTGTTAATATTTAACCTGTTTTTCATGTACTACACTGCATTAAATCTTAGACACTGCAATTTCTTACTACATAACTAGCCTTTTAAAAATGTATTTATCTTCAGGTAGATAATTTGCTTTTACACCAACCTTTTATTAAAAAAAAAATAGAATGTAAAATGTAGAAATTACATGATAAAATTGTTACAAATAATATGATGTGTAACTATATAGAAAGATTTTTTTTTTTGTTACATTTATTTGTTAACTTTAAGTAAAAATGATAATCATTTATCTTGACCTTTTATTCATTATTCTGCTCATTTTTGCAGGCTCTAGATCCTTTTGATGCACTTTTAAGAGATCGCAGTGATTCTGCAAATGATATGATAGAAACAGCGTCACAAGCTACTGTAAATGTAGTGGATGAAGATGATGATCATGATACATATAATGCTGATGACTTAACTGAAGATTTAGTTCGTGACAATAATGAAGAACCTCAAGCAGGTAACATTTAGAAGCGTCATTAAAAATCATTTGATTCTAAAAAAATTATGCCAGACATTTGTCGAAGTTATAAAGCTCTTCAGACAGGGTTTGGCAAACTGGGACCTACTATTCAAATATATTAAGTTTTTTTTTCATTTAGCGTTTGATATCTACACAGATTTACGAGTACTAAATTTATGTTTATTAACACATCAAAAATACGTTTTATTTTAAAGATGCATCATTAGAAGACAACATAGTTCCAGAACTAGATGAAGAGCCTGGAGCTGATGAGGAGGTGTGCCTTCTACCTGACACTGAACGAGAGATCTCTGAAGCCGACAAGGCAGAAGCCGAAAAGGCACTTGCTGAAAAACGAAAACTAGCTGAAAAAGGTTAAGCTTTTAATGCATATTCCATAAATATTTTAACAGTTTGATCTGATTTTATAGATTTTTTTAAAAGAATGAATACATGAGGTGGTAAGAACTTAAAAGTATATTTAATATTTTTAGAGAGTTATTTATTGTTACTTTTTCACATTAAAAATATTAAACAATTGTATTTTCAGCGGCCATTTCGGCAATTGCTGAGGAAGTCCCTAAAGAAGAGAGTAAACCTTCAAATGTGGGAGAAAGAAGAGATAGTACTGAAAGAGACAGTTCAGAAGAGCCTGTACATAGTGATGGAGAAGAGCATGTTGTAGATGGCGAACAGGATGATATTATTACCCAAGAAAACGGTGGTAGGTTATAATTATATAGAAAAAGGGTAGATTATTATAAAATTATGAATTATGTCAAGGTTATTTAAAATAAATTTTAATAGCATGATAGCTACTTATTTCATTTTTATCACTTGCATATAATTATACTAATTTATTACTAGTTAAAAAAATGGGTTTAGCAAAATATATGTTGCACTCTAATTTAATATAGCCGACCTATATTCTGCACTGGATGATAATAGGTTATATTCCTAAAAATATGTTTGAAGTATATTGAAATTTTGTTTTGCAGACAAAGAAAATGATAATGATGAATCAAAAGAAGCTGAAGAAAGCTTTGTGTCCAACACAATACAAGAAATCAGCCCCACCCCTGGCACTTGTTTCCAGTGTAATACAGAAACTTCATGCACTTACCGTTTTGCTGTTAAAGAAAGAGGCGAAAATTATCTTTGCAGCGAGAATTGTGTAAATACATTTAAATCAAATCACCCGAATCAATACACTGTGACCTCCAAAAAGTATATTGTAGAGGAAATTATGCCACGGACACTTACTTGTTCAGAATGTGAAGAAAAAAAAGCCTGCTACTTCTATTACAATTATGATGGAGAAGACACAAATTATTGTTCAATGGAATGTTTGCACAGCATGATGGCAGATGAGAGAGAAAAGTATGTATTTAAAAGGAGAAGGATAATGTTAGTTGAGAAGAAAACACGAAAAACTGCAGAGTGTGTGGTCTGTAACATGCCAAAAAATTGTCAATACTCAATGATGCGATATGGAAAGTTACATTCAATATGTGATCATAACTGTGTAAAAAATTTGAATGAATCTGAAAACGGTAGGTATACGGTAAGGAGGAGGCAGGCTTCGCGCCGTCCAACACAGACAAATACATCAACAAATCCACCTTTGTTAAAACTTAAAGTTATAAGTAATGCTACAGACAAATATTTAGATGAAGCATATAAAATACAAGCAAAAACACCACAAATGATTCAAGCCGCAAGAGAAGAAAGGGAACGTACTTTCGCCAGGACATGTTCACATTGTCACTTATTACTGAATTCTGAAGAAAAAATGTTGACATGGGAAACAATGGATTTTTGTAATGAATTTTGTTTAGGGCGCTACCAGCACAAAATCGGTTCCCGATGCGCGAACTGTTCCAATGTCGTTCAACATACTAGTTTAGGAAAGTACTGTGTAAGATTTGGTTACGATATTCGTCAGTTTTGTAATTCCAGTTGTTTAGAAGAGTTCAAGAAAGGCCTTAAAATTTGTTGTTATTGTCAAAGAGACATATCAACTGGTCACGAGGGATTCCTAGCGCCTGTTGGCGATAAAGGCCAGTTCAAAGACTTCTGTTCTCAGATTTGCGTTGAAAAGTTTGATCAGATGAGCAAAAACCCAGTACCCCAACCGATATGGGCTAAGTGTGCTGTGTGTTCACTTCAGAAGGCGACAACTATAGAAGTGGAAGTTAGTGATAATGTTACCCAGAGGCTGTGTTCAGATCCTTGTTTTGCTGCTTTCAAATTTGTAAATAATATTTTCCCAGGTATGTATTTTTTATTTATAAATTATTTTAAATTTACTCTTCAATTACTGAAATAAAAAATATTAAAAATGGGAATTTGTTATGGTCAAATGATGCCACCACAAGATGTTAATCATGATACCTCAGTAATTTCACTAGCTACACCTTTCAAACTGACAGTTATGCTTGCACAATACTGGTCAGCGGCAAAAATAAGATCTGCGGTGATACCTAAATAGACGGCACATGTAACTGAAACCTACTGTAAAGTTATATTAAAGTGGTAGTTATATTACTCCTATGTATTATTTATTAGAGTAATTTGGGGGCGGCCTATGTCCAGCCGTGGGCGTTTATCGGCTGATGATGATGGATTATTTATATTTACTTCGATAACTTCACGTCAATGTGTCGTTTTTTCAGATCAATGTCGATGGTGTAAAAAATATTTTGAAAGGAAAATGTCAAAATGCTTCACTATCTATGAGAATTCCAGTCCCCTTTGTTTCTGCACAAAGTCCTGTATGAATGTGTACATAAGCAACTCTCGGCACATAGTGCCGTGTAATTGGTGTAAAGTAAAAAAGTACAATTTTGACATGATAAAACGCTTCCAGAATAATGGACAGATGGTTTTAATGTGCTCACTCAATTGTCTAAATCTTTATCAAGTGTCTGTTAATGCAGTATCATCAAGAAGGTATGTGTAATGGATGTGTTTACTTAAATAGTAGTTATACTTATGAGTTCTGTATAGGTTTGCAATTTCCCTGTATGTTCTAAATATTCATACTTCTAAAATATTATTTCAGAACAAAATGTGACATGTGCAAACGTACATCACTAGCCCAATACCACCTGACGATGTCCGACGCCACTGTAAGAAACTTCTGTACATATCAATGTGTCATGTCATTCCAGGTATGATATTTTTTGTCTACTTATACACTAATGCTGTAAATGGTTAGAAATTTATAGCTAATAAATTCAGTATTACCTATTTTTTAGGGTCAGTACTCAAAACACGCTCCATTAGTATCCGGCGATTCTGTAGAACAATCCAAGGCGGTGCCGACCGGTGCACCTAGACGAACTTATTCATCAGGCACAAAAAACAATGGTATGTTATTGAATTGAATGCTTTATGGCTATCTGTTTGGTTATATTAAATTTTTTTGCACATACTTGCGAAGTAAACAAATAGCACAATGTATAAAAACTTAAATTAAAAAAGGGATCAAACTTAGGGCATAAGTTCTTTTTCTCTATTATGGATCCATACTTGAACTAAATTTTGCATGGTGTTAAGAGACTATGAGACCCTAGTTTCTCTCTCATGTTGGCAGCCACGACACAGCAATGCTGTTATGACGATAGATTTACAGAATGAGAGTGATTACTATCTAGGGTTTTTTAAAAAAAAACATACCATCCAAACCCTTTAAAATGTACCCTCGAAATCAAATTGGCGACTATTATGTTACAAGGCGAGAGTCTTTGATAGTCAAAACAGTCCAAAACTATTAATGAAATAAATACACATATCTTTATAAAGTTTTCAGTGTCATGCTTTCGAATTGATTTTTCCAAATATAATTAGAAAAAAATTATTTGCAGCCTCTGCAAAAGGTCAACAGCGAGGTTCCTCTGGTCTACCAGTTATATCAAAAGTGCAATCGTTAGCGCCTCCACCTTCAACAACACCTTCGGTGACACGAGCGAAGTCGAAACGTATCGCGGCACAGTCTGTGTCCACAGAACCAGAACTACCTAAAGCCCCCACAACCCCTCCTCCACCTCCCAAACCTATCACACCTCCTCCCCCTCCTCCACCTAAAGTTTATAATCATGTGATTGTCAAAACTCTACCACCACACGAAGTTGCAAATAAAGCAACGATGTCCAAACCTATGATGGTTTCAAAAGGCGTCTCTTGCCGTCCACACCCGTGCACAAAAGAATGTCAGACAGACTCCAGTCTAGAAAGGAGAGTGCTAATACCGGTTCCAGTACCTATCTACGTCCCTGTGCCGTGTGCTATGTGGTCAGTGCCTTTTCCGGTACCGGTGCCAATTCCACTTCCGATTCCGACTCCAGTTTTTATTCCTACCACGAGAAATTCCGCCAAAGGCATTATGAAGGAAATCAACAAAATTCATGATAAAATGCCAACAGATCCTTTCGAAGCGGAGTTGCTTATGATGGCTGAGATGGTTGCTGGTGATAAGAAGAAGGATCAGAGTGATTCAGATACAGAGGATGAGAATGGTAGGTCTTTTCTTTGCACTGAAATTACTGATGTTACGAAATTTATCATATCATTTCTTAAGTGGCAAGAATAATGTAGTATATTGTCGTAACTAGACCTGCATTGTTATGGGGCGGCTTATTCACTTGCCATCTAGTAAACGTGTTGTTCGTATCGCCGCGTCATCATATAAAAGACTATTAATGGCAAGGAGTCGCGCTTAAGATAGTTACGAATATTTCAGCAACAGCCTATATCCATCTTCAGACATTGAGTAAACCGTATGTAAAATTGATGAATTTTTACAGAGGAAAGTTTCAGTCCAGTGGGCGGCATGGATGGTAATAATGCGTTTGGTGAAGATATGCTGCAGATGGCGCTTAAGATGGCTACAGAGTATGAAGATCAGCCAGTCGACCTCGAATCTGCTATGACCGCCAACACCATCACACCAAGTTCTCATCCGGGTATGCCAGGTATGTATATTTATCATTGTAATTTAATAAGACAACTTCCTTTGTTATAAAACAAAAATTCTTTAGCTTCTCTTTTTTGAAAAATGTTTAATCATCCTATAGTGTAAAATCATAAAGGTATAATTTTAAGATTATTTGTGTAATCAGGTCTAGAGGGTGAAGGTATGCACGCGCACCAGATGATGGTGCTGGAGCAGCAGCGCGCAGTTGCGGCGTTACGAGCGGCTGCGCCAAGAAAACGTGCGCCTGCGCCGACGCCGGATGCAGCACCCGCACGTCCGGCTCGATCAAAGCGACGCCGCGCCGAGCCCGCGCCACCACCACCTGAGCCACCACGGGAACCACAAGAGAAGCCTGATGCCAACATGTGCCTTAAGGTATTTTATGTGCTTTAATTTTAAAGTTACAATAAATACAGTTAAATATTATTATACACGTATTTATCATACAGGCTTACACTTTAAAAGTCCTTGGGAAAGATTTTGTTTTATTCCTATGGCCTAACCTAACTTGTTTACTCCTAACATAGTAAGAAATATCAGAGATTATAATCTCACCCGTCTCTTATATCCCAACAAAAGAGGTCCATGAATCTGAAAATTCTATTTACAATAGGTGTTTTTTAATCTTTATTGTATGTAATTTTTAGTACACATTCGGCGTGAACGCTTGGAAGCAGTGGGTGATGACGAAGAACGCAGAGATAGAGAAGAGCTCTGTCAGGCGGAAACCGTTCAAATCGGAGATCCTGCAGTTAACAGCTGATGAGCTTAACTACTCTCTCTGTCTCTTTGTCAAGGAGGTGCGCAAGCCCAACGGCAGCGAGTACGCACCAGACACTATTTACTATTTGGTTTTAGGTTAGTCGATGTTTTTCGTTTTTACATAATTTTAAAATCATCACAAAGTTAACATCAAAAACCTTTGCAATAATGGAAATATGCATTTGCTTGAAATATAATATTTTTTTAATAATAATTTTTCTTCTTCATCAGTATTATCATGTAAAGCATATTTTTTATTATTATACACATTAAATGAATAACAATGTAATATACATATCTTACTAAAAGACAAATTATTATTAAAAGTAAATTATTTTAATCATACATTCTTTCAGTATAATGGTTAAAATATAATATTTAATGTATAAACAAATACATTTAATTATATAACTTACACATGTCAGTTAATTTTTGTTTTATTAGCAAAATTTGTATAACTTTATATCCCTTATAAATGAATAAAAAAAAAAAAAACAATATATTAAATGTACATACATACACAACGATATATAACATGTTTCCAAATTTTATATTTTTCATGGTCCTGATTCATCATTATTTTTAATATTATCAAATCAATGCTTTATACTTAACGTTTTTTCAACATTTAACATTTTTTTTTTTACAGTTTTTGTGTATTTTAATTTTAATATTCCAATATTATAGTGATGAAACAAAATATTTGCTTTACTGCTTGCAAAAAAAAAAATATTTCTCAATGCTTTATTTCAGGGATACAACAATACCTGTTTGAAAATGGGAGAATAGATAACATATTTACGGATCCATATTACGAGAAGTTTACAGATTGTTTGGACGAAGTGGCGAGGAAATTCTCAGTTTTATATAATGATTCCCGTAAGAAAAATACTTTATATGTTTAATTGATTTTTAGAATTTTTATTTACGATCTACGATAACATAAAATTAATTAGATTATTTTTTTTACATACAATTTTATTTTCATAATTTTCTCTGTTCTCAAAAGGAAGTTGAATAGTGACATTATGTCCACCTTTTCGTTTTTTTTTTCTAGTGTAATTAATTTCTCGGTTTATTTTGCAAAGATTTAAAAAAAATATGTAATAACGATAATACATTGTTATTTTTTACAGAATACATAGTAACAAGAGTAGAAGAGGAACACCTTTGGGAGAGCAAACAGTTAGGAGCACATTCCCCACACGTCCTCTTATCTACGCTAATGTTTTTTAATACAAAACATTTTAATTTAGTAGTGAGTATCGCTGTCTTATTTGAACTGGATTTCAAGATATGTCATAAATACAAAAATAAAACTGATATAAAATTATCAAGAGTTTGCTTCCGGGGCCACATGTTGTCGATTTCGGATGGTCGTAGGGTTTCTTTGAAACTGCCTTCTTAGCTGCAATCTTGATATTATAAATCTTTCGCCATAACATCCTTTTCGTATTCCGGCTATCAAATTACTAGTATCGGAATATTTAGGGCGTGCACTTTTCAATATTCGTAGCCGTAAATGTCGCATTAACACCATGTGAAAAGAAGTAAAGTGTTAATTCATAATAAATATATTTGAAATCTTTTTGACTTGACTTTTTGAAATCTGGATACAAAAATAAAAATGTAATTGCTGTGAAAAAAAATATTGATCGGAAACTACACTCAAAAAGTTTTCGACAAATTTTCAAATTTTTAGAATATTTTCTGTGAGATTCTATAAATTTTCTTTAAGTAAGTAACATGGAAGGATTGTCGCCTTTGGGAAGCTCAAACTATATTCTATAACATTAACCTAGCTCTCTAGTGTTTTAGTAAATTTGCAGATGTAACCTTCATAGTTTGTGATGCTGGTAATACTTATATCATGTATATCAAATTGATCAAATAAAAACTTATAATGTTGAACTATTATCTGAGAATTTAACATCCTAAATCTTCATCAAAAATCAACAAAGATATTTTTGAGATTATTAAAAGTAATTGAAATAATAACAATTTATTTGTTGGTAGACTGTAGAAGAACATATGCAGTTATCATTCTCCCACATAATGAAGCATTGGAAACGGAACCCTAATCAACCAGGACAAGCTAAGATGCCGGGTTCAAGAAACGTGTTGTTGCGCTTCTATCCACCACAATCTGCACTGGGTCTGTAACTTATAAGTAAATTTTTAAGTTTTACATTGTAAATTAGCAATCATAACCGCGTTATCCTGTTTCACCTATTACATTTGTTTACTAGTCAAGCACACTTCACCTTTATACAACTGTGAGTGTAAATCATACATAGTTAATTGAAGATCTGTTCGTTATGACGCAGATTTTATGTCCAATAAAAATATAGTATAAAAACAAAATTGGGTTTAATAATGATTATTGTATTTGTATATTACGAACGTGTGAAATTGACAAGCTAAATAGAGAAGCGACATCACTGTACTGTAAGGTAAATATTTTTTTAGGAACAATAGACAAATGTAGTCAATTTCAAACGTTCGTAATATATTTATATATATAAATGAGGCATAAACTAAAAAATAGGTAATGCATTATTATACTCCTACACGGTCTCCTGTTAAAAAACAATTTTAGAATATTCCAAAGTTAAGAACAATATTCGCTTTCCATATCAATAACGTCTAAAGTAATTGTATAAGTTATGTAATATATGAGAATCCTCAGAGAGGCACTTTAGAAGAAGATGAGAATCCTGCCTGTTATTTTTAAACGATATGTGTGTGTTTTGTCATTATTTATTACAATTTCTTATTGCTATGGTACATTGTTCAATGTACAAAGAAATAAAATAATAATAAGTGCATCTTGCCGCAAATAATTTCTATACGAACATAGCTAATAATAAACAAAATGATCGATATCTATTTGCAGAAGCAAACTCAAGAAAGAAAAAGGTATATGAACAACAAGAAAATGAAGAGAACCCACTACGCTGCCCTGTTAAATTATACGAATTTTATATTTCAAAATGGTGCGTTTTTATATACATTTGAATTGATTTCCATATTGAGCCTTGGGGAGTTTTTTATATTTAGAGAATCAATGCCATTTATCCACCAAGCTGGCTAAGTGCGGGTTGGCAGATATCCATATGTCCACAATAGTTGTTATTTTTGGAATATTTTAGTCTTTTTAAGTCTTTTTTCTTTTCCCTGTACTGAAACCTCAAGCATTGAGGATGGCATCTGCGACTCTTTGAGACTCATTGTGTACGAGCGTTTAAACAACTTATCTATCACGGCTTTATTCTCACGTAATCAATTTATAATTCGACCATTTTCATAATCATAAATTTTTGCCTTAGTCCAGAGTCTGTGCGCACTCGCAATGACGTGTTCTATTTACAACCGGAGAGGTCTTGTGTTCCCGACTCGCCCGTGTGGTATTCCACGCAGCCGCTCAGTCGCGCCGCTTTAGCAAAGATGTTGCATCGAGTGAAGATGGTCAAAGAGATAAACATAGCTCTACTCACCAGCTAAGGTACTTTGATTGTTATCATTATTGAATACAGTTATTAACACTCACACCGCGAAATACTATTTGACCCGCAGGAAGATTCTATTCTCTATACTAATATGCTAGTTGTATAAATGTGAAAATGTATATCAATGTTTCCATGAAGGTGATAATATTCAAATACTTGAACATTCTGTTGTGTATGACTCAGACTGCAACAATTCAGTTTAAAGAACTACTGGTGATTGGTCTCCATCTTAACAAACAGGTATCACCGCACCGCCTATTGTATCCGTTAGAAACTAGTATGTAAACATTACTGTGTTCCATGGTGAAGGGTGCTATAATTAGTTAAATAGCTGAGGTAGCAAAAGACTCATAATCTCAAGTCGAAGGGGACAAGCATAATGTGGTTCTGGTCAAAGTGTGGTCTTGCCCAATTCATCATTTCGTCTAATAAAAAAAAGGTAAAGCTATAATATCTCCACCTGGAATGTAGATAAAAAAAGAAGCGGTCTCTAGCACACTTGTTTATGCATTGAAGGTTTAAATTGTCATTTAACTGTAAATTTTTATTAAAAATACATGGAAAATTAATGCATAATATATATTTTAAAGTCATTTTCATTTCAGAATTCTCAATAAAGTCATTCGCTGACTTGGATTTCACTTCAGTTTTCACTGCGAATCTGAAGGGCCTTTAGCCGAGAAATTACTACCTAGAACCATGTGGCCTGTAGCAAGGATGCAACTTAATGTTATATCAATAATAATGTATATTTTTTCTACTTGTATATCAGCCTGCGAGATGGAGTTTCAAATGTTACTTTATTGCATATAGATGATAATGATTGTTTATTTTTTTTTATCATGTTGCGATAAACTTAGATCTAAGTGCTCTGTGCGGGACTGTTTTTGTATGTACAGATAATATAATGGTTATTATTGTATCAAGTTTATATATCATATGTCGAATTTCTAATTTATGGACCTTTCATGATTTGGTGATTAATGAATTAAGACCATATAGAGGTTATAGGTCTATTATGTTTATGAAGAAGGGGCAGGGGTTTATATGTATATACTAATGCCATGCAATCCACAAATCAATCACTCAAGTATTTTTTTTTCCAATAAGCAATGGAAATTGTCTCATTGAAATAGTGTTACAATTATTGTAAAATTTTATTTTACTGGATATTATATTTAAATATGAAAAAATTCAAATTATTTTCTCATGAAAACGCACTTATGTTTATTTGTAATTTTCGTATTATAAATTGATTGTATTATTATATTATTCACACATAGAAATTTTTAAAGAAATGACATAGTTGAATTAAAAGATTCGTATTATATGTTAAGAATAATGGCATCAGTTGTAAGGTCTAAGTAGATACTGCTGTAAAAAAAATACTGATTTCACAAAATTGACTTTAATTTTATATCCACCCATATTTCTATTTTTTTATTGTTCGACAGCGGTGAGAAGAAATTGTTCACTTAATGGTAAGTAATATATCCGCTCATAGCGATGTGGCGAAAGTCTCTTAATCACGTGAAATTCATTAGCTACATCGCCTTTCAAAACGGGATATAGTAATATTTGCACGATATATGACCATATATATAGGCGCTGGTACTGTACTTACCCAGACTGTTCAGCAAGTAAGACTTGCCAGTATTACAGGAATTTATCATATTCATTCCTGTTTCGCGGTTTCTCTACCTTCTATGATCGCTTTACAGTTTTCAATAATGAATCGTTAAAGTAAGTTTGTTTTCCTCAATGCATTTCAATTGAAACAGCTTCCTAAATTCTATTAATACGCCAATGAACTTCGTTATTAAACATGTATGAAGTATAGCATACGTACAAGGTTAAAATAACAATACAAAATTGAAAAAAATTGCTGTCATTCCTCGCCTATTTTTATGGGGCCCATTTAGTTATATATTAGTTCCAACTCCGAGAAATAATCATGAATAATTTAAATTATACTGTGTAAAAACTTGTGCAGTCATAAATAAGAAAAAAATTGTGTAAGTTGAGGACCTCATTGTCGTGAGTCAATAAAACGGTAAAAATACAAAACTTAACATCTATACGTTCATTCAATGACAGATTTTTTATATATATTAATTTAATTTTTTACTAATAAAAAAGAACAAAACTTCCATTCAATTATCATCGAACAGTGCAGAGTACAAAGTGTTTGCTGTCAGCGCTTACCGCTTAACGTTCAACTTGGTTAGTGAGCTGGTGCTGCCCTCGGATATAAACGTAATAAAAATAGACAAATGGTAATGTCATTGTAAATTGGTTCTCTTCTCCAACAACTCACAATACATTTTAACATCCTACCTGGAATTGAAAAGAATCAGTAGCCAGTTTATTAATATTTCACTTAAAAGATCGAACTTTCTAATATCGGTACACTTGTATTATAATTTAATTATAATAAAATCAATGATTTATTTATAGTTGGACAAACAGAAATAAAAAATATTTACAAAATATCAGTACTGATCGCCATTACTATGTATTGTAACAATGCATGCAGTATTAACGGTGCGACAGTGTGTGGTCGAGTGCGTTTAGGCCGTTAAGTTTCTATTCATGAAGCAGTACTTGGTATTATTTATAAAAAGAACGTATTTTTCTTTCAATTTTGGCGGGAGAACTGGCATGTTGGTTCGTAAACGTTGAATGGTGTTCTGTCAGCTGTCGTCCCCTGGCCTCGACGCCGTTTGGAGCTTCATCGCTTGTGAGCAATAAAATTACCAGTGCAACAGTGAAATTCGTGGTGCGTTTAGTGATCAATGTGGACATTGGATCATGTTTCGTGGGTAGGCGCGTCAGATATGGATAACAGACGGGCGTCTCCTAGCTACGAGGCAGGTTTTGACGCGTGCGATCCCCTCGGATCTGTATTAGAGTGGTCAGGTCGGGGGCCGGCCCGCGTGCTTCGGCGTCGTTGCCGGAGCGAGGGAGTTGACCGGTCGCCATATGAGGATGTGACACGCGACATTAACCGGTCAGCAGATTATCACAATCGTCACCAACGCACCGTGCCTAACAAAAGCCATTTCACCCTTAACGCAGTTCAAGAGGCGCGCTACGATCGTTTCCACTACGAGTGTTCATTTGCAGCTGCTGAAAACGGTGACTACGCTATGTCTCATGGGCAGAGACATAATGGGTATGTTATCAGTTACTAATATAACCTAGAATTTTAAATGTCAAATAACTTTGATCTCTTCAGTAACAATGTGGCTTAATTAAGATGTCATATTGTTTTGGTTGAAATATTGAATTTGGTTGATAAGATAAAATTAAAATCATCAGTCTTGTGTTTATTATTTACAAAAAAATTATTATTGCTGATATATGTTATTATTTTTTTTATAGTTATCAAGCATCAAAGGCAAAATTGCCACGATCAAGTCCTACCAGACCACTTCAAATGAGCCCTAAACTAAATTCGAAAATAGATGACAGTCGTTTACCAAAAGTTGAGGAACTTTTAGAAAGAGTTGATCATGAAACAATGGAATTATCTGTAATGAAGCAACCATTGAAGCCAATACTTAATAATCCTGTATTAAAGTCTCCACCTCAAGGAATTCTTAAGAAACCTAAAGGTAGACTACACCAAGAACCAAAATGCAACATAGAGGGAAGAAGACGACAGAGGGCTTCTAGTGAATCAGATAACTTACATTGTAGCTTTCATATAGGTTCCCCTATACCTGGTTATGACAGGTAAGAATTATTTTCTTTTATTATTAAAATAGCTATCATAGCTTTAAGTTTTTTTTTTGTGAAAATTGCATGAAGGCATTGGTAATTTTTCAAAGAAATTATACAATAGCAAAATTTAAATACAAAGAAAGGTATACTGATAATAATATACAGGACAGGATTAATATATTGTATGGTTGCATATTAATTAACATGATCTAATTTTCAATAAATTTTAGACATTTAAAGATAATTTCTGTTATGTTTGCTAGTATATTTTATTTATTAAATTAAAATATTGCTTTTTTCTTAGAAAAATCAATATTTTTTTTAAAGTCCACTTACAGAGCTGCAGCTTATACAAGTTCAAAAATCATTCCTCACTTTATTCCGAGTTCTTCTATACATATTTAATTAAATGCAGGTCAAAATGGTGTATTAAATATTGGGGAATATAATGTACTTCACCTAGTGTACTATTTTTAAGTGCTGATTGTCATGATTCTCTAGATGGAATTGAATTACCAATAAAATGGGTTATACACAAAAATTACTTAACAAATTGCATGTAGGATATTGGACATGAAAAAACTTACATATTTATCATTTGAATATACTATAAATAAAGATGAATTATTTATGTAACACATCAAAGTCTAAATCCTTGTGATCTGAATCCTTTAGATCAGTGATTCCCGAAGTGGTCTATATCGACCACTAGGGGTCTATGACAACCTGCAAGGAGTCTACGTCAGTGAAAAAAAATTTGGGGGACCATGAAATGAAAATGGGTGTCCACGATAGTGGATCTCAACACATACACTGATAGTACCTATTTACTTACATCATACTATCTTATAATATCAAAACATATACATTATTTATAAAAGTACCTATGAAGTAAAAAATTTATTATATATGTTTATAAAATTGTGTAAGTTGTAGGATGTTGGTATTCGCTTTGTGTGTATGTCTCAATACATTTTGAACTTGTAAAAACCTGAGAGTCACAATCTCAGAGCTTCGCTACCTTGCACTGACTTGTTCAATTCGTCACTCTATAAATATGAATGTTGGACAAATATGTTAATTCGTTTCCTTAATCTTTGAAAGAAAAGTGCTAAGAAAATATTTTAAAAAATATAAACACAGTATATCACACAAATTATAGTGAGTCAGTGTTATTTTGTACAAATTTTATTTTGAGTAGTTTTAATTTAAATTCAATTAATAAATGTATAAATTAACATGTGTTTTTACTTTAAGTTTTTAACATTAAACTTCACTACAGTTAGAAATTTACAGGGAATCAATATCAGGTAAGTAAGGGGTCTACCCAATACGGAAAAACATGGCAAGGGGTCTACGACACAAAAAAGTTAGGGAACTCTGCTTTAGATTATAAAAGAAACATTTTAAATTTTTTGTTTTGTATGTTTTTTTAATATTATATTGATTGTATTTTTATCTTGTCTTTCAGTCATCTAAACTTTCTTTCAAGCAACATGAAGAGAGCAAAAGACAATTCTGGAACAGGTTATTCATATGGCACTGCTGTTGCTGTAATATCGGGACCAAAAAATCCTACTTCATATCAACAAGCTCTCCATTGTTCTTGTAAAGATCCAGTAAAACCAAAAGATGACATGTATGGAATGCACATATTAAGGACCACAGCAATTAATAGTGATACTGTTGAACATCCACAAGTGGAATTGGTAAGTGTAAATTTTATTTATAATTTCTGACATTCTTCATTGTTACCTCCTTGCTCTGTTTCCCCACTTCATGTGGGATCAGCACATAATAATAATGTCCTCTATTCCATTTCATCAAATGTCAACTCACAATCTCTTCTTTGATCTTCCTCTACTTATTTCCTTAAGTGTGTATACTAATACTCATAACCTAATTTTAATCATAGAAAAATTAACAGTACCATCTATGTATGTCTTTAGTTTTATAATCCTTAAACATTTACTTTTGATTGGCAGTTTTTTTTATCAATGGTACCTTTTTTTTTTTTTGATGGTGATGTTTTCGTCGCAGTTTTATTGACAACTATAGCGGCTTCATCGGACTCAGGGCTCACGGATCCGGTATCCGCGAGCTAAAACGATAGAAATTACATATATACATATATATGTAGATAAAGTAGTATGTATGAGGGGGAGGAGAAAGATGAGAAGATATTGGATGTGGAAAGGTTGAAGAGTAGGATAGTACTATGAGGGAAGAGAAAGGGGTCAAATCTACCTTTCAACATTTTCTTACTATACAACAATAATTGAAAGGTGTCACTCATTAAATATAGTAATAAATTTTTAGTTCTTATTAATTATGTGAAAAATGTTTGTATTGACGATATAAACATTTTGATTAAAAAAGATATGTTTTATCTTACAAGTCTGCATGGATTTACATGCAGTGCAATAATTATGTTTACTGCAGACATGTACACTGAAGCACTTATGTGAGGATTACTGTTATAAACAATAGATATCATTCAAGAATGTTATCTCTGTGTAAAGCAGGGGAGAGTCTGCAGCATATTAAACTGCATGTGTTATATAATATCTATATTCTTTTATATACAACAAAAAGAGAGCTAAAAGCTGTTCACTTGTTGGTATGTGATAAAATTGAGGCACTAGAAAGAGAACACAGCACTATGTTGCACTTGTCAGCATTAAGACAAAGGATAAAATCTCATTACTAACAGTAGGGTAACATTTGTATTATGATTCCTAGTCTTTGTAACACCACAGCTTTTATTTTTTTTGTCAAACAGTAGTGTGCACATATTATTGAAGTTAAATTATTGAGGTAACATAACTTACATCTTGTGTCTCAAAGCAGTGCCATAATGTGATGCCATGTACAGTTGCCAAGGCTTTCACAGATTAGAAATGACAGTTAAAATATAATATTAAGAGTTAACATAATCTTTATACATGTTTCCACTAGACCTCTACCATTATATCTGTTTTACATGATAATATTGTCTAGACAATTGCACTTCAAGGTAGTAACAAAGCGATAATGTGGTGTAGACAATACAGCAGATTAATCTAGAAAAATCCTGTTAATTATTCTCTTTAACTCCCATATTTCGGAGAGAAACGGTGATGCCGGTAGGCTGGTCCTTCAGCACTCTCATTATGAAGGACCGATCTGAATTAAATTAGTCTAAACTCTCTTAATGTTAAATTAAGTTTTTATTAATGAACTATAACAATTGTATCACGGTAACGGCTGTAAAATTTAAGTGTGTATAGTCTTATGCAATTATATTATCAAAGTCAAGTCGAATAGTTTATGATGTTTATATACACAAGGTATTATAGATCTTATCTGGATCGCTAGAAGATCTATAACGGCTCGAACGGCAACGGGGACGACGTCGCGATCTATTCTACAGTTCGAAACGTTTTCGCGAAAAGCAAATTGTTTGCATAATCGTGTAGGAGTAGCCGCATCTAGCGGAAGGTTTTTCCGAACTATTTTCGATCATTTTTACGAGCAGCCGTGACGACAGGCGCTTTGTATCTTCTGCTCTTATTCGAGTATACCACCACTCCAGTGTGACGCGGTCAACTTTTAACTGAGCACGTGGTTCATACTCTACACTGATGAAATCAATAAAAAAGTTTTTACGTAAATTCTGTCACTGTGTAAGTGTTAATTGTTGTATTATTTATAACTTTTGGGGATATGGGAGCAATTTAATGTAACAATTACAGGTAATTTATCAATTTATTTGTTGTGTCAACACATGTCTCATTTTACTAGTTACATCTCGTTAAATCTTGTCTTATTGTCTTTTAAATTCGGTTGCTTTCGGATGTGGATACACTGAGCGGAATTGATCATACTATAATTTCTCTTGAAGATTTCTATGTTGTTAATAGTTTTATATCAGAAACTCTTTCTCCTGATTATGAGCTTTCGTTAATAGGTTTAAGAATTTCTATTACCCATAAAAATATTAACAAATCACTTAAGCGAGAAATACTATAAATACTAAAGGCAACAAAAATATTTTTTCTTACAGATTCGATGGTTGAGTTTGCAGGGGTAATGTTATTTATATTTTTGGATGATGCTATATATAACTTCCTTTTCTGTATGATTTTAATGCGAAGGTTTTATTAACTGAATATAAATTTACTTTTATCTTTGCTATCTCTTTCTGAATCAAATATACGTGAGATAGGTATTACATCCATTCGCTTTGAGATTTTGAACGATGTGGTATTACCTCCGTTATTTCTGAAACAATTACAAAACAAAGTAATAACATCCCGGCGTCATATAAATATTTAGGATGCAGTGTCCGTTATCTTTACGGTTTAGTTAAAATGATGTGACTTTCGTATTACAGGTACTAATTTAGTACCGCTAATATTTTACACTCTCATTAACAGCCGATAGACGTCCACTGCTGGACATAGGCCTCCCTCAAAGAACTTCACGTTTGTAGGGTTTCACGTAGGAGGATTAGGGCATTTACCACCACGCTGACCCAATGCGGGTTGGTGGGAGCCAGAGCCTGGTTTGTGGATTAGCAGGGTGCACCACGGACAGGTCAGGTTGTCTTGGGTTCCGTAAGTTGTGCGGGACCATTTGCACCCCTTTTTACACTTTAGAACAACTGAATGAATATCGAGTATTTTATACCTAACTTTAAAGATAAATTTACAGGCAAGAGATGTTTTATATTTATACAAAACACTATACGAGACCGGGATTAGTTAGGAGGTAATGATTTTAATCTGTTTCAGACAAAACTTTACATCATTTACCTTAATGTATAATATAAAAAAAGTAGTAATTTGTTCGTAAAGGTACAGTGGTAAGCATAGGAAATCGGTGAGGAGGTTGGTGAAGTGCATTTAATTAACAAACAGAATACAAGTCAATAATTATCCAACTAAATGGCAGTCATTAAGAACGAACTAGTAAGTTGTATACACATCAAGATACTCAGAAATTTCTGTGTATTTACGTTAGATATTCTTATTTATTTTTAATGTAAGAAAACAATGAGACGTTGTCAATGGTAGGTAGGTGACGATGATATACACAACAACACATTGCGCTTGTTGCCTTGAGACATGGATGTTAATTCTCGTTACTTCAGTAATTTCAACTCCCTTCAATCGGGAATACAGTAATGTTTGCACGCTACTGTTTTAGCGGTACAAATAGGAGCTGTAGAAGTATACATTCTCCGGCGAAAAAGACCTATCACCAGTAAACATTTATATTTAAGACATTCATAAAGCACATGGAAAAAGGTATAGTCCTTCACTTTCTTCGAAGTTTAGTCCTATTTAAAAAAAATGTCTATTATTCTTGAGACTGTATACAACAACAACACCGCGAAGTTCAAAAAATCAAAATCAAAAATCATTTATTTGATAACATACATTACATAGTGATAGTAGTTATTGGTATCTCCTCTCTCCTCCTAGGAAGTTAATATGTATTTTGCGAACTATAATGAAAATATTACGTATCATTGATAATTGAGCAATAGCAAGTAGTTTTTCCGCTAGTGTCAGGGAAAAGAGTATTTTGTAATAAGCAAGCTTAATCAATATAATACGAACTTTGTTTTACATAGTTAACGTTTAAGTCAATCAACACCAATTATTTTGTTATTTATGCTATTACTAGTTTATCACGAAAGATCTGCCGAAGGTTCATTTATTCACCTAAAAACAGACGGAGTAACTACCACTGCTAATAATTGAAGCAGGAATCTATTTCAAATTATTACAATAAGTAGAAGAATAAATGAAGTTCTACCTTTAACGTGTAAAATACAAAAAATAGATCACATGATGTTTCCACTTCTGGGATTTCGAGCTTCCCTTAATAAGGAACTAGTCAAGGTTATTAATTTATCCATCATACTGGCCAAAAGGAGGTTAGTGTTTTGTCATATGCCAAAGAAAGCTGTTGCCGGTTTCCTCACCGTATTTTTTTAAATCTACTAAGCGACGAAACGAGCGAGACCTTCGCCTGATGATGATATGCCTGCCATAACAACTTGGCGCTAGTTAGGATGGCATACACAGCCCGATATAGTGGTTTTCTCCTTGAGACAGTATAGTCTCATTAGTCCTAGTAATTTCTCTAACTACAGCCTTCTTCAAACCGGAATACAGTAAGGTCAGGACACCACTATTTGGCGACAGAAATACGTGTTGCGTTGGTTTCTACCCGTATGGTATCTGGGAACAGAGCTTTTCTTTCGGGGAGAAATATTCGAAATATAATAGGTGGACCGGAAAGTAATGTCGTTTCTGCGCATGCCAATACTTGATTGTCATTTGTCAGCTCATTGTTTTGTTCAGAGGCGTACCAAAGACATTGTGAGGTTATAGTGATTTCTTTACTTATAGACAATTGAATTACAATTTTTTTTTGTAATTTTGGGTAAAATGGCCAGCCAAATACCAGAAGAGGTACACATCCGGCATTGCATGCTCTTTGAGTTTCGCAAGGGAAATAACGCAACAGTTGCTACCAAAAACATTTGCGATGTTTATCCAAATGCACTGGACATTCGTAAATGCCAAAGGTGGTTTTCCAAGTTCAAATCGGGTAATTTTGATCTTTCCGACTCGTATCGATCAGGAAGACCATCAGCGTTAGACAACGACGTGTTAAGGGCGGAAGTGGAAGCAAATCCGTGTCAGACGATCGAGGAATTGTCAAACAGTCTCAACAAACCTTGGTCGACCATCCAAGAACATTTGAAGCAGATTGGAAAAGTAAGCAGAGCAGGTGTTTGGGTCCCGCATAATCTGTCCGAACAGAATAAGGCTAACCGATCAATCACATGCAACTTATTGCTTCAACGACACAACACAGAAGCGTTTTTTGATCGCTTGATCACAGGAGATGAGAAATGGGTCCTGTATGATAACCCAAAACGCAAAAGGCAGTGGCTCTCTCCAAATGAAATCCCTCGGAGTACTGCTAAGCCAGGTTTACACCCCAAAAAAGCGCTTTTGTGTGTTTGGTGGAGTATTCGCGGCATTGTTCATTTTGAATTACTGAAACCTGGAGAAACTGTTACTGCAGACCTCTACAGCGAACAATTGCAGCGAGTCAATCAATCTTTAATTGAAAAGTGGCCAGCGATTGTCAACCGAAAAGGCGTCATTCTCCAACATGACAATGCAAGACCGCACTGCGCAAGGCGAACTCTAGAAAAAATTAATGAATTGGGGTGGGAGGTGCTGCCTCATCCACCATATTCGCCCGATGTTGCACCATCGGATTTCCACTTATTCCGAGCGCTGCAACACTTTTTAAGTGGCAAAACATTTGCAAATTTGGATGATATCCAAAATGCCATCTCTAGATATTTTGCCGAAAAACCAATTAATTTTTATCGATCAGGGATTGAAAATTTACTCACTAGATGGCAAAAGGTTATTGACAATGATGGGGAATACATCATTGATTAAAAATAAAGACTCGTTAAAAATGTATGTTTGTATTTAGCGTAAGAAAACGACATTACTTTCCGGTCCACCTAATACTTTGCTTCTGGGGGAAGTCAGAGTTAGATGAGATTTTTACTCACTAAAACCCCCTCGGTGCTCTGCCTCTGTGAACGCACCGGTGCCTCTCTACACTTTATTTGAACACCTCTCTGGTTTAACTCTTCTAGGCTGTCACACACAGGTTCGCTTGTTGAGCGATAAAGGCTCCTAGATTCTTTTCAGAAGGTAAGCCCTGCCTGTCGCATTCTACGATAGGCAGGGCTTACCTTAGTCTTATTCTTACTAGCCCGAGACTACAGGGCTGAAAATGTGGTCAAATCATGCCTTAACCAATTTATGTCTTCCATCCTTGTTAAGGAGAGTGTTAACCATCTCTCCTTTCAATAGACACATCTGGGAACAGAGCTATCACCAAGAAAAAAACCCTTTACCGGAGATCGAATTTGTCTCTTCAAGACGCATAGCTTTAACATGTGGGTTATTAAAAATAACTTTATTTCCCCACTCCTGCCACATTACTGTTTAAAGTGGTGGGCGCTGCGCACTCGTTGCATGCGGACCCTAATACGTAACACCGCTTCATCAATTCAGGCGTGGCATTAAGCCAAACACGCGAAATGTCAATACGATGCATTAATACCGGTACTACAGCCCGGGCTCGTCCCCACCTACAAACGGACATCACAATTTTTTTATATTAAAAAAAAAAATGTTAAATAAATTTGTAACTGTACTAAGTGAATATTTGACCTCAATAGTGCTTTGTTAATAGTGAAGAAGTCTAGTAATTTATTAAAAAAAAAGTGCCTCAAAAATCTGTATTGCATGTGTTGATTGAAATCCTGTGTTCAAGCTCTATATTTATTTTGCCTCGTAAGTTTTTTTTTTTAATTTCACTGTATATTCGGAGACCTATTCTTCTTCCTATTTTTTTAATAGGTTGTAATAGTTTTTATATACTGCAATCGCATCCTCAAATTGATAATCAGTGAAGAGTTGTACAGTTATATATAATTATGGAAAAGATAAATACGTAGTGGTGTCGTAGTGTTATTGTGATTACTATTTCCTTAACAAATTTTACATGAGAAAGTTAACTGCTGAAGTGCTACCTAGTGAAGGTTGGCGAACAGCGTGGTACAGTCCTTTCTGTCTCTGGTTCGGGGGAACAAGTCGGATGTCCCCAAAATTGCTAGGGGTTGAAATCACTAGGGTAAGAAGACATAATATAATATGCGATATGAACTAAATAGGGTAGTTCACTTGCTTAAAAGTAGTATTTCTTCCATGGTTGTGTGCGAAAGCGTTCCTGTGGCTCCAACCCAAAGCTTTGAGTGAGAAGCTGTGGGGCTTTAGCCAGTAAGAGCAAGACTCTTTTGTTGGCTCCGCTGCAGAAGGGTTTCCACTGAAGGATTTCCCCACAAAAAATAAAAGGAGTAGGGTTTCTTATTACCAACCCCGCAATTGACCAGCATGGTGGATAAATGGCCTAGACTGCTTATCATTATTATTATATATTGTTTACCACGAGATGAATCTCTTGCTAACATGCTTTTGCTTTAATAAATAATTGGGGGACCGGAAAGTAATGTCGTTTCTGCGCATGCCAATACTTGATTGTCATTTGTCAGCTCATTGTTTTGTTCAGAGGCGTACCAAAGACATTGTGAGGTTATAGTGATTTCTTTACTTATAGACAATTGAATTACAATTTTTTTTTGTAATTTTGGGTAAAATGGCCAGCCAAATACCAGAAGAGGTACACATCCGGCATTGCATGCTCTTTGAGTTTCGCAAGGGAAATAACGCAACAGTTGCTACCAAAAACATTTGCGATGTTTATCCAAATGCACTGGACATTCGTAAATGCCAAAGGTGGTTTTCCAAGTTCAAATCGGGTAATTTTGATCTTTCCGACTCGTATCGATCAGGAAGACCATCAGCGTTAGACAACGACGTGTTAAGGGCGGAAGTGGAAGCAAATCCGTGTCAGACGATCGAGGAATTGTCAAACAGTCTCAACAAACCTTGGTCGACCATCCAAGAACATTTGAAGCAGATTGGAAAAGTAAGCAGAGCAGGTGTTTGGGTCCCGCATAATCTGTCCGAACAGAATAAGGCTAACCGATCAATCACATGCAACTTATTGCTTCAACGACACAACACAGAAGCGTTTTTTGATCGCTTGATCACAGGAGATGAGAAATGGGTCCTGTATGATAACCCAAAACGCAAAAGGCAGTGGCTCTCTCCAAATGAAATCCCTCGGAGTACTGCTAAGCCAGGTTTACACCCCAAAAAAGCGCTTTTGTGTGTTTGGTGGAGTATTCGCGGCATTGTTCATTTTGAATTACTGAAACCTGGAGAAACTGTTACTGCAGACCTCTACAGCGAACAATTGCAGCGAGTCAATCAATCTTTAATTGAAAAGTGGCCAGCGATTGTCAACCGAAAAGGCGTCATTCTCCAACATGACAATGCAAGACCGCACTGCGCAAGGCGAACTCTAGAAAAAATTAATGAATTGGGGTGGGAGGTGCTGCCTCATCCACCATATTCGCCCGATGTTGCACCATCGGATTTCCACTTATTCCGAGCGCTGCAACACTTTTTAAGTGGCAAAACATTTGCAAATTTGGATGATATCCAAAATGCCATCTCTAGATATTTTGCCGAAAAACCAATTAATTTTTATCGATCAGGGATTGAAAATTTACTCACTAGATGGCAAAAGGTTATTGACAATGATGGGGAATACATCATTGATTAAAAATAAAGACTCGTTAAAAATGTATGTGTTTGTATTTAGCGTAAGAAAACGACATTACTTTCCGGTCCCCCTAATATATTGTAACAAATTCCTTTAAATATGTTAATGAAAAAGGTCCTTTATAATCCTAGGTGTGTAAACCGTTTTTAACCGATCTTTTTTTTTTATTTAATTACGGCACTGACAATACTGATGGTAGGTCTCTATTGCTGGAGACCGTCTAGGAAGGTACCACCGCAGCTTCTATTTCATCCGCCAAACAGTAGTGCGCTATCGTTATTATTCCGGTTTGAAAGGCGTTGTAGCTAGTAAAATTACTGGAGTAACGGGACTTACTATTTATGTCGAGGCGATTAATACAACGTGCTGCTGTGTATATGCTGTGTATGTGTTTCTTACTATCAGGTGAAAGTATCTCGTAAAAAAAAAAATTGTGATATGAACAATGAAAACGCGTGAATTAAATGAATTATAAATAGTTTAGCACTATGTAAAATATTGGTTTAAGACAGTTATAATACAATGTGGGAGTACTATCGATATTGAAAATATAAAAAAAAAACAATAGCTCGGCGATTAATCGCTTCCGTGTGAGTATTTTTCCGGAAAACTCAATACGCAATTAGAGGTGCGTTCGCGCCGGTATACTTTCCGAATTCCTCACACTAATGCTCTATTCCTGTCTGTCCTAATTTCGGATGAGTGTTTGTGAAGTGTTTTGTATAGATGTTTTGTATTACATTTTTTTTTTTAATTTTGTATCGAACGATCAGGTAAACGGCGATTTATGACCCCTCAGGTCGTGATTCGTTTGATAATTTCAAGTCACATATGTGTTAATACCAAACGGCACTGTATATTTATGAGTAAATTGTAACTAAAGTATCTCTGATCTGCTTTATATTTTTTTTATTTCGTTACCAAAAAAGGAGGGATGAATGCTTTAGTACACGAATCATGTGTAATATTAAAAAAAAAATTGTAGTAAATTATTTCGTACTTTTTATTCGGCGCCGCGATGGGAGTCATTCGCTTGATGGTAAGTGATACGCCTGCCCATAACAACGTGGCGCTAGTTAGGATAGTATACACAGCACCACATTGTGCTCGTGGCCTTGAGACTAGAGATGTTAAGTCTCTTTACCCCAGTGATTACACTATCTACATCGTCCTTCAAACTGGAAACGCTATATTTGCACACTGATCTATGTAGACGGTCACCGGCAACAGAGACCTACCACCAGCATAGTTTTATAGCAAATATTTTTTTTTTATATTTGTAGAAGACATCTCATGATGATGATGATATTTTTATTGATCGAACCACTTCGTTGGTGGCCTCTGTCTCTTACCCACAGCACGTAACCTGTAATAATCAGGAAAAGAAGAAATACAGTAATGATCTAATCATCTCTAGAAATCCGTCTATTCATCATGCCGTGAATCAACAGTGACGAAATTTATCTTACTTCGTGATAAATAGCTCCTAGAAGACTATTTACGCTATAATTAAGATATATTTAGCTGACCACATCATTTGAACCGGTATTACGATGTTTTGATGATTAATTGATAAGTGCGGAGGTGGGCTGTGTCATGTTATAACGCAACGGCTACATTACAAAACTGCTAAGCTATTTTTATTTAGCTACTGCTATTGTTAACCTTCGTGACTATTATTATCAACGCTTTTAACATGACGTAGATAATGTGTTATATAAAATTATTGCTAGTGCAGTAGAAAGTGCATACGAGATATTTAAGCGATGTGACGAGCAAGAGCTTCACCTGATGGTAAGTGATACGCCTGCCTATAACAATGTGCCACTAGGTACTGAGGCAGCAAGACTTAATTGACAAGGGACTTTATTGCTGGAGACCGTCTAGGTAGGTATCACCGCAACTCCTACTCTTGCCGCCAAACATTACTTTGCTCCAGTTTGAAGGGCGTTGTAGTTAGTGAAATAACTGTGGTAACGAGAATTAATATCTCATGTCTCAAGGTGAACAGCACAATGGTATGCTGTGTATAAAAACCTAACTTGCACCACATTATGGGCAAGCATACCTGTTCCCTGGTGAACATCGAGCTGGTGACATTAATGTTTTAGGAAAGAGAATGATGAATATATTGCTTACCTCTCAAGATCGAACCTATCGTTTGTAGTATAGCTCACATACGTTGGTTAACTTAATTAGTTAATTTCTGATATTAGGACAATAGTATCGATTTGTGATTAGTTCGTGATACGTCGCAATGTTTTATCACTTAACTAGTGACTGATATGTAGTTATTTCGCTTGGAGGCTTTATCAAATTAGTATGGATCATATTCACCTACTTATTTATAACTTAATTTCGAATACGTCAGTAAATAAATCTTCTGTGGACTTAAGTCGACAAAATTTAATATACTGCTTACAACGAACTTAGAGGAAGTAAACATGTATATATTATAACATATAATGAACTGTTGCTGCGGTTAAGTATATAATAATAACTTGAGCTTTGCTTATAAGTTGCAAACGTAGAAAAATACGCAATATAATATGTAACTAAAGAAAAATTTTTTTTATACAAAAAACTAATTTATGTTAATCACTTTATTATTAATTTCTAATTGAATAGAACGGTAAATTAATAACAAGTATCTCTCCTTCTCCTCCTCCATAGCTCTTCGAACAGCTTCATCATATCCCTTTTTTCCCCAATGCTAAAGCACTAAGGGCGAGTACTTCCTAGGCACCATTGTCATTCATTTATTATTTTCATGTCTTTAATTCTTCTATTATCTGCCTTTCAGCAGTAGTGTCAACAGACTGAAAATGTGAACATGACTGCCATTTTTGTACTGTGTTGATACTTACTGCAATGTTTCGTTTTATAAATAGTATTTCATTGGATATATTCGTTTTTTGTTATAGTCACGTCAAGAGACACCCACGCCCACTTGCCCATTGGTGAGCCCGTCACTCCCAGTGAGTTCGGTCACCGCCATCCCAGTTGTTAAGAAGTCAGCGAAGACAGTGAAAAAGAAACCTAAGGCGAAAGCCAAAGCCTCAAAGATGAAGTCCCACTCTAAAGTCGACTGTGCTGTTGGGGACGACATTGAACAGTAAGTAAATTAAAGCTAATTTCTAATTGGTTATTATAATAAATTAAAATGATGTCCTTGAGATCATTAGCTGATCCACTATTTAATATATACGGCTGTGTACTGTACATATTTTAATTGTCTCTGTGGGGGAGTGGGCTAACAGCCTAGTAACGAAGGTCCATGGTTTCTTTTCGGGCCAGCTGTCCCTTTCGTAAATCTGGTGCCCAAAACACTATCGCAATGGGTTCGTCTGTCGTTAAAACATGAAAGTCAGTGTAGCAAGACTTCACGATTCATTATCCACACGTTTATTTGTTACTTAACACAAATTGTAATTAATGTCAAATAGACAAAAACCATATTCATTTCTGTAACGTAGTTTTATCTATATTTAATTGTGATCTTTAAACTTGCGAGTAATATTCCGTGCAACGCGACATTAGCAAAGTTTGAACGTTAGCATGGCAAAAGATAATAAATAAAAATTCACAGAAGTTGAAATAAACGTATTTTTATTTAATTTGTTGTACCAATCATGAATATTTTCCGTTTATTGCAAGGGAATTGTAATGAGATTTACTGGCGATAGATTTCTGTTGCCAGGCCCCGAGGTATCATCGCAGAGCCGTCTGCCGCTAGATAACTAGCCTGCAAACCTTACAGTATCGGTTTAAAAGGCGTCATTGTCGGTAAATTTACTGGGGTCATAATCATCATTAGCCGATAGAAATCCACTGCTGGATAGACCTCCTCCAAAGACCGCCACATCGATCGGTCACGCGTTGTGTACTGGAGTAACAGTTTGACAGCCTGTTCCAAAACTTGTTCCACGTGCCTGGGAAAACGGCAGATTCTTTTTCGCCGATTTCTAAAACTACGCTGGCTGGGCTTACTTTAGTCATTCTAATTAGCCCTAGATTACAGGAGTTGTACCTATATAGGGTCTTTCACTTCTTTCTCAACAATGTGTATCATATGTATAGTGTTATAAAACTAGTTATAAATGGTTTTTATTATAATTTATCTTGTTCATGAATCATATTAATCAAACTTATACTTACACATTTTCAGGCAGGCTAGCAGAACACCATCACCAGAAATAATAGCAGAGCCGGAATGGCCTATGGAAACAGACACAGTGGTACCCGACGTTGAGAAGTTAGACAAACCTCCGCCGGTACAAAACACCAAAAAAGATGAAAATTTAGAAAAGAATTCTGTAACAAAATTATCCACTAAGCTTAATGGAACTGTTGTATCACCGAAAAAAAAAGGTGATATTTTTATACACTATAAAACATAAATACCATATTAGGTACACATAAATTATGTATACACGTAAAACTATTGATTTTGTATATGCAACTATAAAATAACATCTTATGTCATCATCTCTATGACTTATTGTTAAATTGTATAGGTTCACCACATAATGTGTCTTCTTCTGTTTTCTTATATTAATATACTGCGGGTAAGTCTTTGTTTTCGGAGAAGGTCTAGGTAAGTAACATAGCGGCTCCTGTTTCTTTAGTCAAACAGCAGTGTGTTCCGATTCTAAGGACGCTGTAAAGTAAAATTACTGGAGTAACGAGACTTAACATCTTATGTCTAAAGGCGATGAGCACAGCATGCTGTGTTTCATGATGGGTAACTATCGCAACGTTATTATCGACAGGCGGAACGTTTACCATCAGCTTGTCATCTAACAAGACTCGTCGCTGAGACGAATAAAAAAAAGGATTCATAATCCATTACTTTTATACGCATATCCTCTTTCACACAATTCATCGATCTCTTCTTTCTCTACTCTGCCGCACATCCATATGCATATCTATCATTCTAAGAACATGATTTTCTTCCTTCCACATTAAGTGCCTATAACATGCATTTTTTATTAACTATAATGTCCAAAAACTTGTCCTCAATTTCACAAGATATTAAGAGACAAAGAGGCTTTGGGTATTGAAGTGAACATACCTTGTAATGTGGAGGTTCCTGATTGATTTCCGAAGCCACGTGTCAAGTTTGGTCGGTGGCGGGGTTTTTTCTAAAGTTTTATCGTTTAATAAAATCAAGGTTACCTTTTCACGACAACGTTCATATATTTACAGAGAAAAATAACGCGGAACATCAGCAATTCTTGACCGCATTACACACAATAAATCCATTCAAAACTCTTCCATCGCGCAAAGGTCAAAATTTGTCTATTTTTTTTTTATATAATTCGTCGTTACATTCTATTTGTACTTATATTGCAGCATCAAATGTAGCTTTTGTTGTACTGAAGCATTTGTATTCGTTATATTTATATCTTGTTGCTTGTATATATTGTATGTTCTGTTACTGTAATTGTGTTATTGTTTCATTCATTCTATTTCTCTATTCACCTTTTACAGTAACTGTTTTTTTTTTTTTTATGTTTTTCAAAATGTTATACTCTTCATAAAATAATTACTTTTTTTTTTGCATGGTGTAAAATGCTAAGTTTAATTATTCATTTCTATTGCTAATATATATTTACATGTCACTACCAGATGTTTAACAAGTATAATAATATCTTGAATTCATATTTTTGATCCTTAATGCATTCTTGACAATGAAATATTGTTTTAATGTAATTTATATGACATTTTGTAGTAATGCAGTCTCAGTTACATTTTAGATAATTAAATAGCTAGATTTTTAATACTAGTTATTAATGATTTTTTTATTTCTCAACACTACGATTAAGACGTTAATCTTGAAGGTCACTGACACATCTCAATAAAAATGTGATGCTGTTTAGAATGATATAAGCTGCATTATATTGCGATCGTTGCTTTGAGATGTTTAGTCTTGTTATCTCACTATAATAATAAGTCTAAATTATAAATATTTTTTTTAGTAGAAAGTTAAATACGAGTAAAATATATACTTAGTTACTTCCTTAGAATGTAACAAATTATATCAAAAGGAATCTACGTACAAAATTTATGTGATTTATTCAAACGATGTATTAATTACAGACTCTCCGGTATCCTTACCAGACGCAATAACGAGTTGTCTCCGACTATCACTTTTCCCAAGAGTGCCGCCGTATTTGAAGTTTGTTGGTCATGAAGAAATGGCTCCAGCGAAAATCCCCGCACCTATACAAAAACACCTCAAATGGAAATTAACAACCATAACACCTATAGTTGTTAAGAAAACCCTGACTAATTCAGGGTTCAGATTGGTTAAAAGTGAATGTGATACTTCCGAGTGTCCACAAGAAGGTAAGAAGCTAGTATTTTCCATCATCTTGTTTGTAAATATTGAATATCTTTATTTTATCAACATAGGTCTAAAATACCTTTTTAATAGTTTTAACACTGATGACAGGTAGAATAGCAAGCAGCTCAGAATACTTTGACATATATATTGATAGGCTTAACACAACAATGCTGTTATGGTTGTAATTTTTTTATATGTTAGTAATAGCTCGCCCAGAGGGTTTGTAAGCTTATTATCAATTAAACTCAACAACATGTAACTAGACAAATGGTTGACTTGCCTTTACTACCTTGTGGGTGTGGGTACTATAAAGGGGCTCTTCATTATTTTTATTGAATCGTTATTGACATTGTAATACATTGTTTTATGTACAGAAAGTGTGTGTGATGGTTAATTAAAAACTGAAAATTACAGAAACAGTAGATTGGATTGGTATATGGGGTAAACACATGAAATCGCTAATGTTTAGAGCAATAAAGGACGGTCAGAAAATGAATCATTTCCCGGGCACGTTTCACATAGGAAGGAAAGATCGGTTATGGAGGAATCTTCAGAAGTTGGTATCTAAGTATGGCACTAATGAGTTTGGTATTATGCCAAAAACTTATGTACTACCACATGATATGAAGTTATTGAAGCATGATTGGGAGAAACACGCTGCCAACAACGAGAGATGGATTATAAAGCCTGTAAGTTTTAATTAATCTGATTGTGTATTGGTATAGTAAATAAGTGTACTTAGAACTAGTCTCCTGGTTTTTTCGAAGTGAAACGTTTTTGAGGTGCTGTGAATTGGGTTTTAATGAAATGAGAAAGTGTAACATAGAACAGCAACAATAAATTTATTTATATAATTTAAGTTGTGAGAACAGGAGATAAAACGCGTTTCTATACAGTTTATACTTTGTCTCCTCTTAGTGCTTTGGTTTGTAGCGTGGTCGTCTACCGTCGTGTATGCGCCTGCATGGATACACCGGACGATATAAATTATATTGAATCGAACAATTTATTTGCCACTACGTTAATAATTTATTTCTATTTCATAAACTATAACGCCAAAAGGTTGTAAAAACCGAACTTAATACCAAGAGTCAGAACTCTATCGGTCAACTTTGGGAGAATATTGATAATTTATTTCGCTAGGAATTCCAAGTTGTCGTATCTTAGGTACATACATGAAAGAATTTCTAATGTACCTATTCAATCTGAAGTTGATAATATTTCGATGGTTTTTTTTCATTTATAATTCCTACTGCGTGTGGCGGGTCAGGGCTTTTATTTGCCATACATTTAACATCAGTCTTTGGTTTTCCATTGTTCAACTTATACTCATCATTCTTTCCTCTTATCTATCATACACAGTTCTGCTTTCACTCTTCTTTTCTACTTTCATTGTGCATCCTAAGTCCTTCTTTCATACCTCTCGCAAATAAATGGAGCCACTTTATATTTATTTTTGTCATGTCTGCTGAAAATTAACCTGAAAATCATGAAAATTAATTTCATATTAACTTCATTCACATCTATGTTTTTTGTTTTGGTTTCCAGTCACAGTTTTTGCAATCTATTTATGCACTGTTTAATTCCTTTTTATTTTTGTATAATTACATTTATCATAGCTTATTCTAATAACATATTTATTTTACTTCCTTATTTCTAATTTATTTTTTTTAATTAATTTTTTTGTACTTAGCAAAATCTTAAGAATATTTGGCGACGTTCATCGTCACTCATTAGAGAAATATTTCAATGGTGACTAGTAATTAATTGTTTTAAGTATTGCATAATATAGTTCTTTAATTTGTAGTGTATAAATTATAAGGTAAAATATATACCATTGGTATTTTCATTTTTTTAATAAATACTAATAACTATTTCAGCCAGCATCAGCGCGAGGTACAGGCATCAAGGTGGTGTCTCGATGGACGCAGATACCAAAAAAGCGGCCTGTAGTTGTACAACGATATGTCACCAAACCATACCTGATCAACGGGAACAAATTTGACATGCGTTTGTATGTTCTAGTCACCTCTATACATCCATTGAGGATTTACTTATACAAGGACGGCTTGGCAAGGTTTGCTTCCGGTTAGTACCAGATCATTACTGTAGTCACTATAGTAATTATCAGAATGTATTTTTCAATTATTATCAAATAAAGAAACTTGATAAGCAAGATAGTCATTTGAGTAAAGAAATGCTCCTTAACATAACAATGAAACATTAGTCAGAAAACTTACAACTACATGATACAAAATAGATTGTTTCTCTATCTCAATGTTAACACTTCACTTCAATTTCTTGTAAATATAAAAAAAAAACATTGTGAATAACAAATACATTATTTTTTTTTCAGTGAAGTACAATGATGAATTAGCGTTTTTAAACGATAGATACATGCATTTAACAAATTACTCCATCAATAGACTGTCAAAGAACTACACACCAAATGAAGACTTCGCAGCCTGCGAAGGGCATAAATGGTACATATAATTCTTTGAAATTTAAATTTTTAAATATCATTATGGATATCAATCATATCCCAATACCTTCCCTCGAATGAAGTCCTCTGCTTTACACAGACACCCATATCCGTTATTTTAAAGTCGTCTATGTTTATAATGATATCTCATTAAATCCATTTCAGGACCCTCCAAACACTGTTCCACTATCTGAAGACTGAAAGGAATGTGGATACGGATGCACTCTGGGAATCGCTTAAGGATCTGGTTATAAAGACCATAATATCCGGCGAAGCGAGCATCAGTTCCCTCACCAAGGCCAATATTACATCGCGGTACAACTGTTACGAATTGTTTGGCATTGATGTGCTATTGGATGAGGAACTAAAACCCTGGCTTCTGGAAGTGAGATTTTTTTCTGTTGTGTTTTTTAACCGGATGATAGTAATCTTTGCACACCGCTGTGTATGTTACTCTATGTAGACGGAGTGAAAAATAATATTTTTTTATGTATTGAATTCCAGGTAAACATATCGCCCAGCTTACACAGTGCATCACCACTCGATATCCACGTGAAGGGTCCCCTTGTTACTACCGTACTAAATATAGCACAGTTCCAAGTACCGCCTAAGACGAATCTAGACATTTTATCTAATAATAAACCTGGTAAATTGGTAAGTTTACCTTATATTATTAGATTATATCATAGTATTACAATCTTTTGAAGTCCATTGCTAAATTTATATGTGTTATTATTTCGAGTCTTTATTTAATGAATTATTATTATTATTATTACCTACTAGCTGTTTCGCTAATCTTTGATGGCTATAAAATCCCTGCAAACCCATTTGGGAAAGCAATTTTGTAAAGTCTATTCTTATCTGATCTTTAAATGATTTTCCTTCAGAGTAAGAGTTAGTTTACTAATTTTATTATAAAACTACATTTACAGAAATAAACGTTTTTTACTGCTAATTTATTTCAGGCAGGATTACCATATGACAGTAGATTGTACACAATATATCTATCCAAAGAAGAAAGAGACAAGCATATTATATACACAAATATGGAAGACAGAGACTTGGTTCGTTATAATGTTTATAAACTTATATAATAAATTAAATAAAAATAAAATAAATATACAGCCCTCTTTTGGTGAGTGACCACTACTGAAGTGTTACAATTAGAGACAAAGTCATTCATCTATCAAATATATCATTTATTCCAATAACATTAATGAAAAACAAATTCATAAACTAAGTCGTACCTACAAGATGAGCAATATCATAGCCTCATACCTGATAATATTTAGAACTATTTAATATTCAATTGCTTTTTATAAACTAAAGAAAAGCTTGGTGAACAACATTTCTTTTCAAAGAAGCTTCTATTTTTTCTCGTAGCTTTCACTCGATGTTAAATATTTATTACAGTGAAAGAACGACATAAAAGAAATTTAAACTATTTTCGACAGTACCTTCGCGACATCTTGTCGACCTTGACGCCGGACGACGTGCGGCATCTGATCCAGGCGGAGGACGAGCTGACGCAGGCCGGGGAGATGGAACGCGTGTTCCCTACACACGAGACTCACAAATACCTGGAGTACCTCGCCGGCCCGCGCTACTACAACCGACTGTTCGACGCCTGGGAGGTTCGGTACGCGGGTCACCGTGAACCTGGTAAGTGTTTGTAGATGTAACGCAATGGTTACTAGTGGTAGGTCTCCTTTATCGAAGACTGTCTAGGTGTGTACCACTGCAGCCCATTTTTCTACAGCTTAACAGTAGTGTATATAAACGTTACTACTTTCTGGTCTGAAATTAAGATTATTTGATTTTATTGTTGTTATTGTATTTTGTTTGGAGGGCGTTGTAGTTAGTGTAATTACTGGGGCAACGAGACTTAACATTTTTATCTCAAGACTTCAGGACAATGTAGTGGTGTGTACATTATCTAATTAGCGCTTATTTTCTTATCTCTGCTGATTTCCAGGTATCGAGTTGCTGCGGAAATTGTGTGGAATCGGGTACCATTTGGAGGCGCCGGCAGTACCACTGCAGGTAACTGTCGCAGGAAGCTGCAGTCCATGGCTGTTGCAGCTGCCACTAATGTTACATTTGCCACAGCTGCCATATTTGAAACCACTGCAGTTGCTGCAGCTGCTGTTCGCACTGCTCTCCCTCTGCCTCGCCCGCCTCTGGTGACGTCATTCCTGCTTACTTCCTTTTTATACTTATTTGCAAGTTTCACACAGTATTTTAAATCACCACACGGTATTTTAAATATCTCATTGAAACTACACAATTTTTATTTTTTAACAATACATCTTGAACTTCATTGCGTCAATAATTTCAGGGACCTGGTTTTATTTGTGTTTTGGACCTGGTTTTATTTAATGTAATAAACATTACAAACTGAAAAATAGAGCACCAGAGAAATAAGAGAAATCTGATGTCATAATGTCTGATGAATCATTTATAAAAGTTACCAAAAGATATAAAAACTAAATATATATTGTATTAGGATTAAACAATAATTATATATATTTAATACATTCTTTTTCGAATTCGTGATAGCTCAGTTTGTAAAGCAGAAATACGTACCGAAGAGGTGCGGGTTCGATCCGCACTGACTTTGAGCTCCGGTTGAAAGAAAATATTGTGAGAAAACTGATATATTCCATCACTAATAACTTTCCTGGATATGTGACATCCACCAATCTGCACTTGCTAACGTTATGGATAAAAAGCTTTAACTATTCTTGCGAGAGAAGGCTAGAAGTCTCAGTGGTGGGAATATCAAGAAGGGTATTTAGTCTTTCTTTAACATTTTTTTCCCAATATTATTCAAACATATACTTTTTCTGATTATAAAAGCTATGAGTTGTCTGCAAGGTAATGATACGAGATTTGATGATATTGCTTCAAAATATTGTACTCTAACACTCCACAAACGTAAATATATAAATGTTAATTAGAAAAAAATTAACAAAATTAGAATTTTTTTAATGATCTAGTACATAACACAAATATTGTTTCCTAAATTTCTATAATTATCAATATATTCCAATAGTTTTTACTTAAATAATTAAAATTTATTTTCGAAAGTAATCAGATGTTACTTAACTTGCTATGAAGTCAACTTTGAAAGTTATTTAGATGCCTTACCGCCAAGAAACATATTTATTATAGTATTTGTCATAACACCTTACCCATATGTCGTCACCAAAGATAATTCCTTTGCCTTTTATATATATAAATTAAAAATCATATATTTATGTATATGCATTGTAAGTACTTGTCATTGGTTAGCAATTTTCATAAAATCATTTGCATTTGTTGATCGTTGTCAAATGTTTTAATATTTGTTTTTTTTTAAAATAGTTTTGAAGTAACTATAATCAATTTTAATTTGATTAACTTTATACATTTGTATTTTCTACATCATAATAAAGTTTTTAGTTTAGTATTTTTAGTAAAACTAAATTAAACGGATTTTATGGCGTTCATTTATTTCTAAAGTAAAGTAGCTCGCTGGCCTAATGGTTACAGCGTGCGGCTTTCATTCCGAAGGTCGCGGGTTCAAACCTCGGCATGTAACAATGACTTAATATTTAAGTTATGTACATTTGTGAACTTTAGTTATAACAGCGAAATACAAACGGTGAAGGAAAACATCGTGAGGAAACCCGCACACTGATATCATCTTTGTGTGTGTGTGTGTCGTGGTTCCAATAAAGTGGCAACAGGCTCGCCCCCTGTTACATAGGACCTAATCTGACCACATCTGGCGAAACGTGGGTGGTTTATTCACCTCTGCCTACCCCTACTGGGAAAAAGGCGTGACAATATATAAAAAAAAAAAAAAAATCTATTTTATAACCCGTTTTTACAAAGTTTTACATCGCCTATAAACATTGGTGACGTATTTATTTATCTCGCAGTTATCAGTGAAACCTACAGCTTTAAGTTATTGTTTATAGTCCGTTCTACTCACAATACTAATGGTGCTTGATTTTTTTTTATATAAGTACAAAGCATTGGCAATCAGTTGTAAGTACCAACTCAGTCATTCCGTGTCACTATTGGAGCTCTATTGGAGAAACGAACGCTATAAAATCTATATATTTAGTTTTTATTAAATGTGTAATATATGCGTAAATATAAGAAATGGATATTTAATATTTTTTATTAAAATTGCAAACCAAGATAATATTCGTTATCTACTGTGTGTATATGTTGGTTGATGGTCTTTAGTGTACATTTTGTATTTATGTGTATAAAGTTATTTAAAACTACATATAAAAGAACGCAAATAAATCAAAATCCAGTCAAAGTATTACAAATTGCAGGGCAAGTCGGGAGTAAGTCTGGTGAGATTTTCTATATAAACAGCATGATTTTTTTCCACTACAAATACACTAGTATGCAAAAATTTTTCTTATGTCGATCGATACTGGAAATAGTTATTAGTATTGAAATAATCTAATATACCTAATTGATCAAATACTTTATTCTATTTCTAATCTATTTCTCAGTTCATTAATTTTTTTGATAATAATATCATTATAAAATGGTTAAGTAGTTAAATTTTTTATTACTTATTTATATAACACAATATAGTTATATCTGACCCGGTACAGTAAAACACAGGAAATCAATATGGTCCAAGAACATCATTTATTGGAGTATAGATATCCACACTTGACCTAAATGATGGATAAAACATTGACTGTAAAAGGAGGCCCTTCGCAGTTGTGGTTATTTATTTTACACATACAAAATCCTCATTTTTATTATTTAAAAAAAAATATTTGCATATTAGTTGCATTCTTTATACATATATATATATATCTATTGACAATAATTGTATTAAATTTATGAAGTAAATATTTTGTATATAGAGTATATTGAGAAAAAAAAACTGTATTTGTACATATATCTACCTCAGTATGATTTGTATGATAACTTGAGATTATAAAATATCTAGTCAAATTTATCACAAAGTATATTTCGAATGATTTTTCTTTAATAAGATATACTTTATAAGCCACAATTTCTATTTGTGCACTAAGAATATTTGGTTACATATCTTACGAATTATTTTTTCTAGTTTCACAAAATAACAAAGATTTTCTCTCTTCCGTCCAATAGGTTGTCGCAGTCATATATTTAGGTTTTATTTTGTCTAGATTTAATTTGACTGTACCCGCAAACGTTACTTATACTACTATGAACACTTTGTGTAAAATATCTTCGATCTCGTTTGACATGAACGAAGAATGGAGTTTGTGTTTTATTTGTTTTTATATTAAAATTGTTTTTCTTGTGACTGATTTCATCAGGGCAAAGTGACAGGTGCCCTCAGGCGGGTGTACTTTGGTTGTAAGCACATAGCTCACAGTAAGTGCGTAGTGATGAATGGACAAACAGACGAATGGGCCAGCGCTGAGTTTAATAAGAGTATAGCTTTTTATATGTATACAGCTCGGTGCCCCATCGGACATTAGAATGGTCGATATATTGTTGATAGTGTGGTGAATTAGCACATTATGGTGATACGGAGGCTATAGACGGTTATATGCTATGTTAGTTGCTAGTTTAAAACGAATATAGTTAAGTTTTCTAAAAATGGATTTGTTTTTAGTGCTGCTATTTTATCTTCACATTGAACATGCGTTGTAAAATTTACTAACGAATATCGAAACCAAACGGACGACAAAACGTTTTGTTATAAACATTACAAAGAAATCTTTTTTTAAAGATTACGTTTTACAACTTCAGCATTACGTACAGCTTCCATCTTCATATAAATCTATCTACAGCTTGTGTGCAGCTATCAGTTATGTGAGCAAAGTTACTTCGGGCTACCGTGCTACCCCTTAAGTCTCCTTTTTTTTGTTTCGGGGAAAATCTTCGAAAAGGTACCTTGCTTTTGGTGGGAAGTTAGGGTTATGTGAGATTCTTACTCACTAAAACCCTTCGGTGGTCTGCATCAGTGTATTTGGAGAGGCTCCGGAATCTCTTATAGAACGCATCGGAGCCCCTGAACACTCTGTTACACGTCTTTGAGGAGGAGCCTAAACTTCCTAGACACTATCGATGGGTCATATTCTGTCGCATTCAGCTTCGCTTGTTGAGCGATAAGAGCCACCTACCTCAAAGTCTTTTATTGGCCTTCTGCGACAGGCAGGGCTTACTTTAATCCTATTCTTACTAGCCCGAGATTATAGGGGTGACACTTTAGGTCACCTAAGTGTGAAGTAAATTTACCATAAGATGAATGGTACGCCATTAACTTTACCTCAACTGTTTCACAGTAATGTTCATATCAAACGTTAAATTTACAAAATCGAATGTTAAAATGAATCTTGAGCATGTTCATTGTGATGTTAAGTAAAGTTTTCATAAGTATGAGACATAGGAACTTTAATTATATTATTTTTATATATTTATATTACTATTTTATATCTAACACCTAGGTACTATGAACAGTAGAATAAAAAAGTTATTGAAATGTGTTTGTGTAGAAGTTTAAATATTTTCTTTTTATTTATAAAGTACATTACAGAGTTATATTATGATAATATGTAGCTACTTTTGTATGTTTGTGTATTGTTTCTAGTCAGCGTCGTATTGGGAGATAGAAAATGATTATGAAATAACGATTTTATTGTCCGCCTCCACGTTGTAACAGGTAAAATGTCATGCCTATATGTATGTATGTACGTATGTATGTATGTGTATGTGACTTGTACGGTATATTTGTACAGATTTGTAGACTCTGTATGTCTCTACTTATTTTTCATACCCTCTTAATGTCACTAATAATATCCGATGAATGTTAGGTAGTTTTGTTTTTTTTTTTTTTATATAGGTATTACAATAGTTTTACAACAATAATCTTTATATGTTTATAATTTCCTTATGCAATTTATATTTTTGTGGTTTTATATATTTATAATGTTCTATATATGAAATAGAGTTTTTTATGTTATATGTGAAATTTATGCAAATATATATGTATAGAAATCTTCTCACATTGATGAATGATCACCAAACACAACTCCGCTGAATTTTTTTTTTGCTTTGCTATTCATTTATTCAACTTCTTCATTCGACGTATTATAGACACATTTTTTTTATCCATCTAGCTCTATATGAAAGTAAGGCATCATAAAAAAACTTATTTGGTATTTATATTTATGTAAATTATTTTTGGAGGCTTTTATCATTTCGGGAGATGTTTTGCACTTTGACTCAAAAGTACATATATTAAAGCTCGATAAAAAATATTTAGAGAACTTGAGAAAGAAGAGTCCTACATGCATTTAAAGCATAGTATATTACAACAATACATACAGGCAGTGTCAGTCATACATTTTCAATACCTTTAAGGATATGGAAAATCTTTTGAATAATAAATATCAAGCATGCTTTCTTTTATATATAATCATAATCTCTACTAACCTACACTTGGCCAGTATGGTAGTAAACGGCCCTGACAGTCCCCTTACTTGACAAGGCCTAAGTACCAACAGTAGGAACAGATTTATAAGGAAGTTAAAAAAAACATTTATTAACTTACACATGTTTTATATTTAATCTAATAGAGGGAATGCCATAATCGCATATTAACTACAATATATGTTTTTACTTAGAACATAACAAGTTTTCAATCAAACACTTCAGCCATGCTTTTCCCTTTGCAATTCCCTTCCATTCACCCATGCTTGCGCACCTATTGTCTAATTTTAAGTATGTTTAGACTAGAAAATTCTATAACATAGATGTCAGTTAAAAGCTTCTGAAATATATTTTTTTGAGATCGATTTTTTTTTAATTTCGAAATATAGAGAGAATTGATTTCAGTACGTAAACTTAGATGAAACATGTCGCTTTACTTTATTTCAGTTTCCTGTTGTGTCATTAAATATTATTAAAAATTTAAATAGATTGTGTTCTCACATTCAGTCGAGTAATGAAGTAATTTAGATATAAATTATAATATTTTAAAGTCCTCAGAAACAGATGTAGTGTAGCATTAAGTTGCAGAAATCCGATGTAGATCTCTTAATATTTTCCGTTAATTTCGGAGATGATATGTTGATAAATTAAAGTACAAGTTTGAAGAAAGTAAAGCGACTCAATCGGCGAGTGAGTAACGGTGCCCCCCTCTCACCTCCCCGCCCCCCTCGCCCCTCCCTCTCTTTCTCTCTCTCCCCCGTGTCCCGGTGTTGTAGCGGTTGGCGCCTCAGCTGAGCGCGTTGGATCGTTGCAGAATGATGTGGATGCACCGACGCCACCCGAGGAGGCCGCTTCACTACACTCCGGCAGCTTCGCGCTCCTCACGGCCTGCGACTGCCGCACGCCCCGGGACATCTCACCCGGCGGGAACAGCGCCTCGCCCACACGGCACCTCGGTATCATTGGCACGATCCCGGCGACCTGCGCCAACTACGCCGCCCACGGGATCCCGTGCACGGACTTCGCCAGGCGGCTCGCCCAGCTCGAGCCGAGGGCGTAGCCCCCGCCTCGACCTCAACAGCAACAAATGCTCCGCGAACTCTTCGTGCTGATGGTCGGCGCGATCCGATCCGGCGCCCCGTTCAACGACGTGAACGTATCAGTGAACTGTGAAAATTCCAGTGTTGAAACTTTGTTTAGGTTTAAGTTTCTATCTATAGGTTAAACATACAATCATGCTGAATGTCATCAGGTTAAAAATTACCTTGTGAACTTAAATCGAGAGCTTACTTTATGTATCATGACCGATAAATTTTCTACATTTTTTCATGTTGTTAACATTCCCCGGCATTAAGTTTTGGAAACATGAAGAAAATATAACTAAATCAACCGTTAAACGTTTACCGTTGTTTCAAATTAACTTTAAAGTTAAATTCACATATTATGCCTTAAAATTGAAAATAAGAATATGGTATTTCCAAATTACAATGTGTTCATTGTAAATTTAGTGTTGCTAGTGTAGAAACTCTAAGCTCGTGATGTTTCCATAGTGTTCAAAGCTTATAACTATAGCCCGTTAAGAGTTGTATATTTAACTATGAAATATATGTATGCATTGTCTCTGTTAAATTGATAGTAATGGTTAATTTAGTATATTTATGAGATTCATTCCTTTTATGCTAAATTAAATGATTTTTAATTCTTAATTTATTTTTGGATGTAGTCGGAAGGTTAATAATATAATGCAGTTAACATAAATTGGTAGCGATATTTTGTTAACTTCTATAAACAATGAAATACAATGAAGTATTAAAAAAAAAGTTCTAATAAAGTTATTGAACAAAAACTTTTTAATAAACAATGTGAATACTGAAACAAACTACGTAACCGTTCGACCAATCGGAACAAACATTAATTTTTGATAATCTGTGCCTTTGACAGATCGATCTTCTAAAGATATCTTGTTACAAGAGGAGAGTCCACTGAAATCCTCTCGGTTGACATCCTCAAAGTATTGAGGGGACCCCCGGATTTACGGAATTGTTCGTTGTCACCCTGCCCCCTAGAATAAACAAATATATACCATGTGTTGCCAATAAAAATATACTCATTAGATTCTCACACAGGAATTACTCTCTCTTTTATTTCTTTGATGTATTTTATTGAAACTTGTTTATATTTACATATTATATTTATGTACGTCTATTGTATAACTACTGTCTGTTTGCTTTATAGACAGCAAAAAAAAAGATCAATTCTAGTAAAATGGCGGAAATCGCTTGTTACATCTATTCAATTTATTATCGGGTTTATGTATCGTAATTTAATTTTAGTGTTATTGTAAACCTGTTGAGAGAATCATCTGACCGACTCTAAGACCTTTTTTTATTAAAAAAAGAAAAAGTACTTGTGTTTATTTTGTGATACAATCGAGCTCTCTCTCTCTCTCCCTCTCTCATACAGAGTACACATACCATCACTTCATTCTACATGTGATTGGTGTTGTTACTTATGTAGTTATATTATTTGACTTGTTTCTTAATATCGCTCGGAACAGTAACTTAAAGATGTCTTAGTATACCATAAAACGAATATGTTATATGAAAAAAAATGCAATTTAATGCTGAAATAAACAAAAACAAAAAAAACTTAAAAAACACAATTGGAGATGCCGGGGATCGAACCCGGGGCCTTTCACATGCAAAGCGAACGCTCTACCACTGAGCTACATCCCCTGTGATAATACTGACGAAATTAAAGTTTATTTTCAAACGACTAAAATATGACTACTTTGTAATAATTATAATTTACTATATTGTAATTAAAAAAGAAAAAAAAATAGAAAACTCGAAACCTGTAATCAGTTAAACTGCGTTTCAATATTAATTTGTAGTCACCATGTTATATATACTTTATTTACTGGGGGTAGGTCTCTGTTGCTGGAGACCATCTAGGTAGGTAACACCGCTGCTCCTACTTCGGCCGCCAAACTGTAGTGTCCAAACATTGCTGTGTTCCAGTTTGAAGGGCGCTGTAACTAGTGTAATTACTGGTGTAACGAAACTCGATAGCCTGTCTCAGGCGACGAGCGCAATGTGGTGCAGTATACATTATCCTAACTAAGATCACGTTATTAACAGGCGTTTCACATACCATTAGGCGAACGTCGCGCACGTCTCGTCTCCTAATTATACAAAAAAAAAAGATGTATAAACATTATTTTCCGCGAATATATTATCGAGTCTCATTTTGGATTGAACATGGATATGCCCATTGAACAGCACATCCAGGTCGTAGCTTATTAAGTGCAACGTGTAAATGTTAGTAGTAGCTTTTCTATTTACTTATTAAAATAAAAACAAAAATTTAGTAGTTAGTAGTATAGTCTTAATATACTAGTAGCATCAAATTTCATTTATATTCTCAGTACAACGTGGTGATGAAGATAAACCATAATCGATTAAACAAAATGATGGGAGCCTGTGGTTTTGAAATGAAAAATATTTACGGCTGCTTGTTGGCATGACGTTGTTAATAAGATAACAGTGTGAATACTGAAGAGTAACTAGGTAATATGTTATATTACCTAATTTACTCTTCTAGATATATTACTATAGTCATCAGGAACGTTCACCGGATGGTAAATGATACGCCTGTTCATAATAATGTAGCGATAGTTAAGATGACATACACTGCACCACATTGCGTTCGTCGCCTTAGAGAAATGACGTTAAGTTTCGACACTGCAGTAATTTTACTAGCTACAAATTCCTTGATAACCAATACACAGTAAAGTCTGCACAGTACTATTTGACGGCAGAAATAGGAGCTGCAGTGATACTTAAACTGTCTCCAGCAATAGAGACTTACTATCAATTAACAATTATTCTAACTAGTTTTAGTTTAATTTTTATTTTTACTCAAGACATGATGCTAATTACCAGGTCATAAGGATGCTCTCATTTATACAAGGAATATTAAGATAATATTTTTTGTGTTATTTTTCACGGAAGTTTGTTATATAACAGTATGTACCTACGTTTTTGCGCAACGGGAGTTTATCTTTAATCTAGATTTAAGCCCGGTTGCGTAGAGCCGACAGCACGTGCCCGCTTTAGTCTACGGACTTAATCTCCGTCCGAGATCGTATTGACGAGAGAATCATACTGGTTGTGCGGGCTGCTGAATATTACATGCGCTTCCGCAAAAAGCCTTCGAGATCCTCGACGTAGATATTGCCATTTTAAGTGTTGCACTCATTAAAAATTCAAAATGTTTTTCATACTTGTATTTTATTCATCGTATTACAATTTTTAATTTATATCATGCCAACACCAGTTACGACGACTCGAGTTATTTATTCTGTAACCATACCATCTGTTCTGCTTATCTTTGACCGGCTCGCACGGCTTTTTCATACATTTTATCTTTCGCACTACGAGTATATTAAAGATCCTGTTTCTTATGCCTGTCGTGTACGGATTTTGATCTTGTTATTTAATAACGAACCATACAAAACAACAATCAAATATTTAAAAAGCACTTTATTGTTTTAAGACATAACTCATTATAAAATATCCTATATATAATAAATAAGACATTTCAACATTCGAATATAATTTGTCAATAAATTAATTTTATTAGTACACAATTATGTTTTGCGTACATTTGACTAGGAAAATACATTTTGACGCTTTAACAATATATAAACCAAAGAAGAAATCTTGATGTCTACAATTAGAGTTACAAATTCAGAAGTCTGCCTGCGTCTATAGTGTAATTACTACCGGTTATACTCTTTGCCTTATCACTTGCAAGAAAAGCAATTAATACTGCTACTTCCTCTCCTTCTATTACTTTTTTCATAGGATTTTTTCCCATCATATTCTGTGCCAGCAAGTTCAATTGATCTTCTGTGAGACCTTCGTTTTTGAATAGATTCGTCTTCACGAAACCTGGGTTGACGGAATTGACTCTAACACCGTCGGATGCTAGTTCCAAGGCTGCACATTTCGTGAAATGGTCGAGAGCCGCTTTCGATATATGGTATGCCGTAGCAATTGAACTAGGTATATCGCTGGCTACACTAGAAACGTTTACTATGCAACCTTTACTTGCTATTAAATGAGGAGTAGCAAGCATTGTTAAATGGTAAACGGCTCTCATGTTAGTAGACATTACTTTATCATATATATCCATACTGGAATTTTTTAATCCACCCATTACAATGATACCAGCATTGTTTATTAAAACGTCGATTTTTCCAAAATGATCTACAGTTTCTTTCACAATTCTTTCTACATCCGAGTCTTCAGTGAGATCGGCAACGATGTTCAGTGGCTGAATTCCTGTTGCTTTCTGACAATACAAACCAATTGCTTTTAAATTATTCGCTTTTCGTCCGACCAGAGCCAGCTTTGCAAATTGCTTCGACAAGTAGATTGCTGTAGCGGCGCCTATGCCTGAACTAGCGCCGGTTATTAATATTACTTTGTCTTGAAATTCCATTATTATATTTTTGATTCCTAATACTTGTTAATTTGAAGGTTAAGGTTAAACTAAACTAAACAATAACACATTGACATAACACACAAGCACAGACTGTTAAAGTAAACCTCATTCTGTCTTAGTCAATAACCGGTGTTGCCAAATATAGAATCGTAAAATACTACTTCAGTAAGTAAAAATTCTTTAACTTATATTTAAAAAAGGGAATTATAATAAAATAGACTAATTTTACAAGTTTTTTTTTATGTATAAAAATAAAAATGTGTATTTAAATTATTTTTATCAAATGTTTTGTAATAAACGAAAAATTCTTTTTTTATTATTTAGTATTTAATGTGCGTATTAATAATCTAAACTGCTATTAGCGTTTTTGATAAGACTGAGTCTGCGTACATATTAGTTCGTAGTAAAAAATTACTTTTTGTTAGCTATATCAAGATATGGCGACATATGGTTAAAGTTTGTCGAGTATAAAGCACGTGATTTAATAATGAGATCACTAAGCACCTTGAAATAAGTTACTTATTTTATATTATTTCAGTAACATATGTTTTCACATACTTTATTTATTTAAATAGGGAAATATTATTAAGTTCAGTTCTCGCATCAATGATCATATGTATATAAAACGGTGATTATAAATATATGTAATTTTTATATACAAATTATTGAAAATGTACAAGATGATGAAGATATTGACAATATGTATAATCGTTTTTAAATAACATATAAACAATATTTTTTGCTTGTAGTAGTTGATGGATAGATATTTGTATTTACACTAAAAAATAATCCCTAGAGGGGATTAGAGAGATTCACATAAATTTTTTGATCACTATCGACTGAAATGATTTTTTGGCTTTGTTTTTGGTAAGGATAATGTTTCGCAAAAGGTCGTTTACTTATTAAACAAAGTAGTTCATATAGAAATATATCTAAAACATAATTGAAACAATAAACTCCCGTGGTCATTCACGTTTGGAATATAAATCAAATGTTCCCAGTAAATCATCGGCGTTTGTTCCGGCTTTCAGCAGTCCCGGGGTCGAAACGCGGTGTACAACACGACTCGCCGTTATTCACGACTATTCAAGTAAACTATTTCACAATAATATTATTTTCACAACAGTCACATAACCGTAGTTAGTTGCCAAATGGATCTGATTTGCTTGGTTATGTTTTATCTGTTAAATTCAGATAACATTTTACGGAATGCTATCGTCTTACTTTATGGAACAAACTTACTTTCCACTTTACTCCGCAATTTATATTCCTAAAATTTGGAGTAAAACTTAATTCTGTTTTTTAAAATTTTATCAAGTTAATGTGATAAAATTCGTTACTTTAGTTTACACTCTAAAGGGTTAATTATTTATTTATTTTAAAAATATAACGAGTTACATTACAACAGGTTTTATTTGGTTAAAATTTGACCTTGATATTAAACAATGTTAAGTGACAATGGGGCCGTAAATGAAGAAACGTGTTTACCTATTACGTACATATGTATGTATATATTATGTTCTCATAGCTCAAATGCATAAACTAAGCCACGCTTTAGGCTATCTATTACGTTAATTTGATTAAAATGTAGCATTATTACTAAGAAAGTATATTTTTTTTAAATATCATATTTAAACTAATACATAACAGAGGTTTCGAACCTTAACAATCGAAAATCCGTTTCTGGGACAAAAACGCGTACTAAATCCACATTTACATATAAAACATGCCAATATATCAATTCGACCACGAATGCAATTTGTGAATGGAGACCATAAATAACTATTTCCCGTTTGACGTACGGCGACCCTCGCTTAAGGGCGTTGGTACACCGAGCACCATAGAGCAATCGCTCACTATGTTCTATTATCAAAGCAAACGTTTTTTTTTTTTTTTTTTTTTTTTTTTTTTTTTTTTTTTTTTTTTTTTTTTTTTTTTTTTGTTTTATAATTCCCCTGCGTATGGCGGGTCAGGGCCTTTATTTGCACTTTTAAGCATAATTTTATCACTTATCATTCTATTCCTTATTTCTAGTTTCTACGTTCTCTCCTTTCGTCCATCTTCTCTGTCATACCTATTCTTATCTTTCTTTCTTTTTATTCTCCTCCTCTTTTCTCTCATACTCCATTCCATTTCCTTCTTTCATACCTCTCGCTAAGTGAAGACTTCGTCGCCTCGTCCGTTTTTATGGGCATTCTCGCTCCTGAAATTAATCATCCTTTCTAATTTTACATCTTTTGATGACATTTTGTTTTTACAGTTTTAAAATTTTTATTTATTTTTAATTTGTTTCTTCAATTTCTTACTTTTATTTATTACAATTGCGATTTATTTTTCTTTAGCGTCTCTTCTACAACTTTTCTACAAAATGTAAGGAAAATATGGCGACTTTCGTCCTCACTCATCAGAGAGGCAACCGCTCCTGTGTCTAATCTTCTTCCTATTTGAATTTCTAGATCCACCCTCTCCCGCCCGAATAAGGGACAGGAGAGCAGGATGTGCGCCACGGTCTGGTCCACCTCCGGGTCACAGGGGCACGCGGGACTCTCCTTGAGTTTGAACCTGTGGAGGTACTCGGAGAATCCCCAAAGCAAACGTTTAAAATGCGACTCTGTCTGTAACGATTTCACTAATTGATGAATACTCATAAATTTTGTGCTATAGCTAGTATACTTACTGCGGTAACGTGAATCATCTTAAGTCTCAGGCGAGGAGCACAGTGTGGTGCAGTATATATTATCCTAACTAGCACAACGTTGTTAAGGGCAGGCGTATCAATTATCATCAGGTGAACGCTCTGCTCGTCCCGTCAGTTAACTGAATTAAAAAACATTTTTCACAGGTATATGGAATTATAAATCTTAATTGTTATCTTCATCATAATCAGTAGATAGACGTTCACTAGTGGACCTAAGACTTAAATATTTATGTATGATTGCGCCTACGTTGCCCGCATCTAGATCATTGGCCTACATTGTAGACCTTACGACTTTGCAGGTATATAACTACCAATCAAAGACCTTATTGTCCAAACAATCAAAGACTCTACGACTCTATAGACCACAGAGAAAGAAATTGCCTATTTTTTTTGTCAAATATTAAACTAAAAGCGGTTATAATAAGGGAACTAACAATCATTCTTTATCAAGTTTATATAAATATTCCAGATTCGTGGTAATGTCAGCATCGGATGCCATTGTGACTCTTATAGCTCATCTGACACTGGGCTTGTGGACCCGGATCCACGGTCTGTGATATAAATATTGCTTAAATCTATGAAGAAATGTGAACAAAAGAAATACATAATTTACTTATTTTTAACTTGTTTATTATCTTATTTCAAACTCATAAATTGAAATTATAGAAAAAATATTGAAAAAATAGTAAAAAAACCTACACGTCTACTTACCTTATTATAACCTCGCCTTAAAGGGCAACATTGCTCTATGTTTTCCCGCTATCGTTTGACAGATGCGTTCGGAATTTGAAAACCGGAAGGATTTTTCAAGCGTCCGCTCAAATCAAGTGTGAAATTCAATTGAGCAGCTATAAATTTTGTCGCCTTGAAATATGGCCGCTATTCCTTTTCAGTTACAAATGAAAGGATAAATATTCGGTCATTTATTCATAGTATTGTTTCTACTGGTGGTAAGTCTCTGTTACCGGAAATGATTTGTTAGATACCACTGCAGCGCCCATCGCACGCAATAGGCCTACGTACTACCTGCCACTGAAACTGATACAAAGCTTTGAGACAGTAATGGTAGTAACTAATACTAATTGGTAACTCCTTTGGGACTAAAAAGTTTATATTTCTACTCATATATATAATTATTAATCTAAAAACGAACTAATATACACAGGCCGATTGAACATGATTACCTATATAAGCCTCACCTTCATAAGGGGATGTAGCTCAGTGGTAGAGCGTTCGCTTTGCATGTGAAAGGCCCCGGGTTCGATCCCCGGCATCTCCAATGTTTTTTATTGTTTCATCAACTCTATTCTCTTTTGTCTATTTAATTTGTAATAGTAGACAATTTTTTTCTATTTTTATTATGAATATTTTAGCATTAAGTTTTTGTATAATACCAAATCATTACCACCTACAAAAAAAAAAAAAAAAAATGTTATAGAAATAGGAAAAGTATTATTAATTTAGTAGTTTAGTAGTAAATGCTGTTTTCCATTTGAAAACAAATTTGATTATATTAAACTTTAACATGATGTTAAATAATAATTCAGAAATGCACAGAGCCGTGTACGTTTAGACTTAACTGGAAGTTTTTTTTTATTCGTCGAAGCCATGAAACGAGCGAGATATTAACCTGATGGTAAGTAATACGCATGTCCATAACAATGCCAGGTTAGTTAAGATGGTGTACACAGCACCAAATTGTGTTCGTCGCCTTTAGAGGTATGATGTTGAGTGTCGTTACCACTGGCATTCAAACCGGAACACAGTATAGTCTTCACACTATTGTACGGCGGCAGAAATTAGCACTGTGATGGTACCTAGACTGTCTCCAGCAATAGATACTTACCACTAGTCAATAAACGAATAAAGATCAATGGAAAATACATAAGTAAAAGGTAACTGCCGAACGTTTGACGTAAACCTCAACTATTACCAGGTCTCCAACCTTAAACAACACTTCTGTCACATTATTTACCTGATACACCGTGTAGAGGTGCAATCACCAGATTACCCGATACATCAGCACCAATGCACCATCAATCACCGTAATGGTGCCGCCGTACCTCGCGGACGGCCGTTAAACTAAATGTTTAATGTATACAGTACATGCGAAACTACGATCCGGCAACCGCAGGTATTGTATAATATATAGTGTTATATATCATAGAGACTATATATATATTATATTGAAGCCTAAACACTAGAACGAAGCTAATAGTCTAGCTCAACAAACTCACTATTCAATGAACACTAACCTAATTTTTTTTAACTTAAGGTAAATGATTCTCCTGCCCATAAGCTGCTAGTTAGGATGGTACAGACGGTAACAAAAAGCGTTTGTGACATAACATATTGAGCGTCGTTATGTTAGTAATTATATTAACCACAACGTCCTTCAAACCGGAACACAGTAATGTTGGCGTTTGACGGCAGAAATAGGTGTTGCGGTGGTACCTACCTACCATCATTAATTAAAGTGGCGCTGCTATGATACATATAGCATATTGTCTTAGAAGTAAGTTATTAAATCTAATTACCATGGTAATTAAAAAAGATATATGGCAGTTTAGCCGTTTGCTAATTATGAAGCCAGAATGGATATACTAATCTTAGTATTAAACTGATATTAATTTAGTTTATGTGATGAGATCAGCGAGTAGTTTATGTGATGGTAAGAACCTGTACAAAATGTATTTAGGATGATATGCTCTGCACCAGATTGTGCTCGTTGACTTGAGAAGGAAATTTGTCTCACTACATAGTTACACTAGTTCCTTCAAACCGGAACACAGTAATATCTGCACAGTACTGTTTGTTGGCAGCAATACGAGTTGCTGTGGTGCCAACCTTGACGGTCTCCCGCGACAGAGACTAGTAAAAAAGTTTACTTTGTAATAGTAGTATATTTACTACACTTACTGCTTAAATAACTTAAGTATACATTAATATGAGTTACAAATCATTAATTAAAGAATAATACCTGATAATTAGTGAAATGTTTTTATTTGTACATATGTTATCATTATCATCATCATCCTACGAACCGACGACACGAACGTGACGTTCACCTGATGGTAAGTAGTACACCTGCCTATTACAAAACGTTGCTAGTTAGGATGTACACAGCACTACACTGGGCTCGTCGCATTGTGAAGTTAAGTCTCACTACGTCAGCGATTTCACTAGCTGCAACTCCCTTCGAGCCGGAACACAGTAGTGTTGGCAAATCGCTGTTTGGCAGCAGAAATAGGCTCTGCGGTGGTACCTACATAGACTCTGACAATAGTGACCTTTTGTGCCCAGTGTTTCTGGAGGGAAGTCAGGGTTATGTGAGATTCTTACTCACTAAAACCCCCTCGGTGGTCTGCATTAGTGCGTTCAGACAGGCTCCGGATTCTCTTACAGAACGCACCGGTGTCTCTTTACTCTTTGTGTTACACGTCTTTGAGGAGGGGCTTAACCCTCCTAGGCATTATCGTTGAGCCATACGGTGTCTCACGCAGGTTTGCTTGTTGAGCGATGATGCCCTCACCCTCAAGGCCCGCGAAAGTCCTAGACGCTTTTAGTTGCCATCTACCATAGACAAGGCTTACTTTAGTCCACTTACTAGCCAGAGACTGCAGGGCTGCCGGCAACAGACCTACTACCAGTAAATATGAACCGGAAAATTTTATTCATCGGCATTAGTATTTATCGATATTAGTACTAAAAGTGATAGATTTACTTTCCTATTGGTTTTGTGTCTGTTTCATTATTATTTATAGTTAAAATGTACGGAATGAATATTGTTTATCCAAATGAGTTGATGAGGTATTGCTGGTACTTTGTATGTAGTTGGATTTGTTGATGATTTCGAAACTAATAATATTATTAAGGGTTGTGTCCTGCACAACAACTCACAGGACCCAAGTCAACCTCGCCTGCTCGTGGTGCACCTTGCTAATCAACAAACAAGGCTTCGGCTCCCAACCACCTGTAATGGGCCAGCGTGGTAGGAAATGGTCTAAATCTCCCATCTGATTTCCTACCCGAACGTTACGGGAATCTTTGTGGGAGGTGGCTGGTGGTGGTGATAACGATATTAGCAGTAGCAGCAGCAGCGGAAACAGTAGCAGCGTCAGCAGCAGAGGTGGTATTAAGAAGATCTGGCATGGGTGATAGTTCACAGCCTCCCCGTACATCAGCATCTTCGATCCGCAGTACCGTTGTCGATAAGATATAGCGTTGAAAATACAAGTGTCCAAAAAGTAACATAGTAGTTTCATATTATCATATAACAGGGGATGTAGCTCAGTGGTAGAGCGTTCGCTTTGCATGTGAAAGGCCCCGGGTTCGATCCCCGGCATCTCCAAGTTCGTATAGAGGTATTACTTTTTTAATTAATACAAAAATTCTAACTCAATATTCTTACGACACAATTTACATATTTATTGCTTGGTAATAAGTTTCTTCGGGTCGGCGGTCGGAAACGGTTCAATACGAGAAGCTGAGGATCGCATTGGGGAAGGCCTATATCCAGCAGTGGATAAAAAAAGGCTGTAGGCAAGTATTTATAATATGGGCAACATATCATCATCATATCAATTGGTCCAGTCAGCGTGGCCTCTAGTACCGCCGGGCATCAGATGCCGTCGTTTGTACGGGTTCACAACAGGAGTTTTGGGCCATTTCCCACCACACTGGCCTAAAGCGGATTGGTAGGAGTCAGAGCTATATTTGTTGATTAGCAGGGTGCATAACGAGCAGGTGAGGTTGGCTTGGGCCCCGCGAATTATTGTGCGGGACATCTTACATTTTTATCGTATGAAGAAAATATTGTATTAACAGCCTTAATTACAAACATATGCGAAGAAAATGAAGACTGAATACTAGATACTAATGTATATTCTATTGTATAGGTAGTATGCGACCCCTCTTCTTCTGAAGAATCGTTTAAAGCTTGGCATCAAACAGGATTCCCGGAGATCAAACGCCTAATTGTAATGCAAATAATAAACAACTTGTAATTAAAACAGAGTGCGTGAATTTTTCTCAATTTCCCCGCGATCCAATAAAGAAATGCAAATGAGGTGCGGCCAAGAATTATTGCTCAGTAATTTGGTGATGGGGCTGAAGAAAAGGCTAGTGTAGTCGATGTTTAAGAAGATTTCTTATCCTTTTAGATGGTCTTTATTTCCTGGTCTTCTTAGACTGTCTCCGCCAAACGTACAACAGTTAGTAACGTGTCCTTCTGCTACCGAACTATAGCTCCATCTTAAACGATGTTGTAGATAGTATATTAAGTCTCCGTTTCCGGAGACCGTTTAGATGAGTGGCTCCTATTTCTGCCAGCTAGAGTACTCTCCAAACGTTACTGTATTCTGGTTTATAGTTAGTCTAATTATTGGAGTAACGAGACTAAACACCTTGTTTCAAGGCGTCGAGTACAATGTGCTGTGTATATCATACTAACTCCACGTTGTTATGGGCTGGCGTATTTTTTACCACCAGGTGAACCTCACGCTCCTCTCGTTCTTTCCTTGAATAACAAAAAATTAATAACGGAACCTAACGGTTAAGCTTCTTTCTACAATTTTATATCTTTATATCATCATCACCAGCTGATAGATGTCCACTGCTTGACATAGGCCTCGCCCAAAGATCTCCACATCGATCGGTATATACAATCATTTACTTTTAGACAGTATGAAATGGTTATAATGCTTTATAGACCTACGAAATTTTTCTTTATTGTAGTTGTTGAAGAGATTGATGCCCTTATCAGGTGTTCATAGGTTCATCACCAGCCTACCTATATTTAATCATCATCAGCCGATAGACGTGCTGAACTTAGGACTCCCCAAAGATCACACCGATCGATTCTTAGATCGTTAAGTATGTAAATATAAAAAAAATTATTGGTTATGTAATTCAGATAAAATACTTCGATACATTTAGTATACGCCAGCTCCCCAACTCTATCTCAGAGGCCCCTCGGGTTGTCGATTGTAAAAAAGTTTTTATAGCTAATTCTCTCTAGCTCCGTACTCTTATTCCTGCGTTTACAGCCCCATCGTCAATCTGCCGCCAGATGAACTTCGGCATTTGTTTTACTGACAATTGCACCTTTACGTCCTCGTGGTTGTGTTTTCATTACTGTGTTTCTAAATTCATTGCTCGTGGAATTACTTTCGTATGTAATTACTTTTTTTTTTGTTTTTTTTTGTATAATATTTAAAGTGCCAAATGAACGTATAAAAACCCGTCTTCCGAACGATCATACTTTACCGTTCACAAAATTTAAAGCTAAATGTTTGTCCATATTAAAGCGCTGTTATAGCTACTATAGGTATAGATAGTTTCCTACAGCAAAGTAAATAATAATCATCATCATCATTATCAGTCTTTGTTTATCCCCTGCTGGATATGGGCCTTCCCCAATGTCTTCCATCAAATGCGATCCTCAGCCTCTCGTATCCATCCACTGTTGACCGCCGACCGACCGAAAAATTAAAAAAATACCTCTAACAACTTGGAGATGCCGGGGATCGAACCCGGGGCCTTTCACATGCAAAGCGAACGCTCTACCACTGAGCTACATCCCCTGTTATATGATAATATGAAACTATACCTTTTTTTTCCAAATTCGTTTTACAGCGCCTTAACTTGTCAATACAACCTTTGATATATTTAAAGGAGACTACTACTTTCCCAAAGTTTACCAAAGGAGCTGTTACTCGCTTATACTGCTGTCCAGGGAGGCTGTGATGATTTATCAACACCAGAGTTTATTCGTTGGACAATCTTTTCTATGTAAAACATTAAGAAAAGTAGAAAATGAGTGTTTTTGGAAAATTGTAACAAACTTGAGTGACTACTTACTCCTGTCATCGACGGAAGTAACTTTACATTAACTTTACTTTTAGCGGCAATATTGGGGTGAAAGAAGTAAGAAAGCAGACCCTGTCATAAGACGAGACAAATGTTAAGAAGAAAAAGAAGATTTAGCGGCAACATAAGATCTACTTACCAGACTGTGGATCCAGGTCCACGAGCCCAGTATCAGATGAGCTGTAAAAGTCAATACGACTTTCAAGCGTTCAACTTCTCCAGAATACAGCGATCAACTTATATTTGGACTTCAATTAGTCATTAGCCTATTACATTCTTACCCGATATTACATTGACATATATATCTATATATATATAACAAACTGACGAAAGGACGTTCAACTAAATGATTCATATAGTTAATGATGTGGTGATTAAAAAGATATGAAATTAAAAAGATTGGAGATGCCGGGGATCGAACCCGGGGCCTTTCACATGCAAAGCGAACGCTCTACCACTGAGCTACATCCCCTGTTGTTGTAACAAAGTGTAACTAGTAGTACTAGTAGTAACTAGTATCGTACACGCTCCGAATATTTGTATGTATAATGAAAGTAACACACGAGGTGAGCGTCAATGACAACCTCCGCAACCAGTTTAAGTTTAATTTAACTGGTTTTCTTATATAATTTGATTAAATCGGTTAACTTAATAAAAATAGCATTATCTGCGTTATCGTTTTTATTATTCACATTCACTTAGTCGAATCTGATTTAGTTATCTTTCGTGCACTAAACGATAGAGCGTTATAAAGTTAGTTGTAACTTGATTTGGTTCAAGGTTTATACAGTGTTTAAGTTTTCTATGAGAGATCCTTTATCAATTAAAACTATTCACTTGTGGCTTTAAAAAAGGTTTAAATATTGATGCAGAATACCTCAGTATCTTAGATTTGCGCTTTATATAACAGCATGATGTAAGTTGTAGAAAATTTTAAGATAGAAAGCTTTAGAATATCAAAAATTGGTTTGTTACTAAATAAATAGAAGAAATACTATCAAACCTGAAAACATATATCAGTAATAGGAAAAATTAGTTTATTAAATACCACAAAATCTTTATATATGTCAATCTGTCTCCTTAATTACTGTACTCTACCAGAGCTTTTAAGACAAATAACAAAAGCTTAGAAGAACAGGGAGAAAAAACTGGTGAAAGAACAATAAGGTTTAATATGAATAAAAAAGAAGGTATAAGTAACAGTACTTAGTACTTAACATATCCGTATTGTAAATTTGTTATTTATCTAAGAATAACTTGAAAGAAGTATTACGGCATCCTTAGTAATATATGAGGGTTTCAAATAGGTATAAAAATATCATAATGTTATTTATATTATACATTTTGGAGATGCCGGGGATCGAACCCGGGGCCTTTCACATGCAAAGCGAACGCTCTACCACTGAGCTACATCCCCTGATAATCTTTAAAGATGTATTTAGCAACAGTATTGTTTTTATAAAAAAGCCATAAGACAATCGCGACGTTCACCTGATGGTTACGCCGGACCTTAACAAGGTGGCGCTAGTTAGGATGATGTACACTAACTTATTGAGCTCGTTGCTTTCAGAATTAGGTGGTTAGTTCTCGTTACTCCAGTAATTTCACTAGCTACGACTCCTTTAAAACTTTAACACATTAATGTCTGTACACTACTGTTTGGCGGCGGAAATAGGAGCTGCGGTGGTACCTAGATGGTCTCCTGCAACAGAGACAAAAGAGCTTTAAGTGATTAAATGAAGTTACAATTTGTTGTCTGTTTTGCTCGAAAAAGCTTTACTATATAGTGATTGATTTAATGATACTAGGTCTCTGTTGCCGAGGAGCGTCTATATGGGTACCACTGCAGCTTCTATTTTTGCTGCTAAACAGTACAGGCTTGGAGGGAGTTATAGTAGTGATATTACTAAGGTAACGAAACTTAACATCCTATGTCTCAAGGTGACGAGCGCAATATGGTGCTGTGTATCATCATAACTAGAGCCACATTGTTTTGGCGAAGCGTATCACTTTACCATCAGGTGAAGTCACCATTCGTTTAGTCACTTCGTAAAACAATAAAAAATATAAAAAACGTAAACTTTTATTGAGATTAATAAAAAAGAATATTTACACTTATTGGAGATGCCGGGGATCGAACCCGGGGCCTTTCACATGCAAAGCGAACGCTCTACCACTGAGCTACATCCCCTTGTAGAAACAACTTAAAATACCTTACAAGTACTTGTTTGCGAAATGCAAAGTGAAAGTACTTTTGAGTTCACGTTGAAGGCATTACAAATCGACTCGCTCTTGACTGTTAGTACATACAAAGTCTTATTTATGTAATCAGTATTGTATATATATCAATAATACTCAGTATTAGCAGATCAGTGGTGGGTATCCCCATTAAAATTAGAAAACTATGTCTCTAGCCAAACAAAGTTGACAGATAATATAGCAGTGAATATATGTGGTGTTGTGTAAATAACTTAACCGGCGTATCATTGCCATTATTATCACAAACGTCCTACTCGTCCTAAAATATTATGAGTTGTTGATTATTCGTTCTTATGTTTCTTCTTCATAAAGTTCTTCTCCAACTAGTGAAAGTTGGCGATCAGAGCGGTACAGTCCTTCCTGTCCCTGGTTCGGCGGAACAGTTCGTACGCCTTAGATATGCCAGTCAATTCCCTGATATTATTTAACCATGATTTTCTTATGTTTCTCTTATACAGTTAAGTCTATATTATTTATTAACTAACACTGTTTCTTCCTCTTACTGATATTCTAAAAATCTTATTCTATTCTTCTTATATTTGATTTACATATATAATCACTATTTACTTCTACGTTTAGTTAAACTTCTAAATCATATCTCTATCTCCCGTATATGAGACATTCTTTTATCAGGCAAGTGTATTATGCTATCGGTTTTTTTTTAATAATAATGTTATAAGTAATTAAGACAATAACCTAAACTAGCTGTTTTCCGCTCACTATAATACCTCTTTAATTCTCTTTGGGGAAGAATTTTTTTAAAATCCGTTCTTTGCTAATCTAAACACGGTAATAAGAATATTCCTATCAAATTTCAAGTCTTTAGGTTTTATGGTTCCAAAGATATTGTGATGAGTTTCTAAGTAGTTGGAAATCACTTAGATGTGTATATTGCAAAAATGGATGCAGCAATAGTTTAAAATTAAGTGCGAGTATATTAATTTTTAAACGATTACTTAATTATATTCACAAGTACCAGTTCCTGTACTGCTTGCGATAGTTCGCGTAACGCATAGTAAGGACTTCCGCCCGAATAACTACACAGGAGGCGGGCATTAAATCATAAAGTTGTCTGGGGGCCCGCTGCATTTCGCAGACAGACGTCTTATGGCATTCCCGGACACCCATAAAAATACTTCCACGCCTCTAAGAGGGAGTTAGGACCATTAAAAGCGCCTCATATTAATAATAATGATATTTAAATTCACATAAATATGTTGTCTATACTTATATAACTAATTAATCATTATAATACTACTGAAATAGTTATATATGATATCTAATCAGCACAACATTATTTTAATTGATTGAATATAGTTCCAACGAGGGTGTAGTAGTAGAGCTTTGCATTGAACAGGCTCAGGGCTTGGACCCCCAAGGGTTGTTTATAGTTTTTAAATAGATCGCTATTTAGGAGACCTGTCGTTTAAACAACCTAGATCACCACCAACAGCGATAGTCGCTCCTTCACTATTGAGGATCGGGACTACGCATAATCAGTCGCCATCGAGTGTGGTCATATGCAGAGTGGGCCGCACAGTGTATCCTGTCACCCATCGCCATCCTAAGAGTTTCCATCCATGGGGTAGGTGGTCTACCTTGAGCACGTCTCTCACCAAGTCACAAATACAACAAGATTGTACATCAGAAAATAGGTCATCCTATTAGATATACTGTTTTCTGGAATGACCTAAAATTTTGATTTGACGATTGAGTGAGACTAAAGATAAGGAAACTTATTTTTCACCCTTTATACTATAGTAAAATTAAGAAAAAAAATACTTTTCTCGTTTACCCTTTTCTCTTTACTTTGTTTATATAGGAGTAATATTAAACGTAGTCTAAATTCCGCCAAGAGAGCGGAGCCTGTGCGCTGTACATGTATATTTCGGCAGTAATACCGAGAGGCACGCTCAGCTACGTGATCTGAATCGGCTCATCCGTAGCGGCGACACCTCTGCCTGAGCCGAGATGAAAATTTAGATAGACGGCGAGAGGATTACAGATCAGCAATAGCTACTTTGTTAGACGTAACAGCCAAAACTTCTCTAAGATTAATGGTATTATTAAAGACTGCATATATATACGCTTTCTATCAACGGGATCGTAGAAAAAGACTTAAATAATAGTCTACATCAAAAGAAATTTATTAGATTGTGATTTTTATAGGACTCTAAAAGACCTCAACAAAAGAGTCACCGTTAATCAAGCTTCTTCGAGATTTAGGACAAGGAAAGACCAAACCCATGTAACTGGGATTAAAAGTATAAGAAGAGAATCTATTACTACAGCCTTTTAGTTTTTGTATTATTTATTATAGATTAATGACAATAAGGGGGTTAGAATCATGGTAGTTTTAATTAACATTGATTCATTACAGTAAATGAATCTTATCAGCTAATACTGCTTATACTTTCTTCGCGATCTTACTATGAGATTAAGGTATCATAGTAGTGCCTGAAAAGTTCTATTTTGAAGGGCGCTGTAGTTGTAATTACTGGATCCTGTAATTACTGGATGTGATATAATGAATCATACGTTTCACGTTTATTGACAGAATTATACTGTTAACTAAAGGGAATGCTCCTGAAATTGTACTCGCAGTATGATGGAGAGACGAGGTCATAATATCTTATCAAAATCTATAGATATATAGGAGATATCCAAAGATTTATTGACTTATCACTAGAACTCTGAAACTATTAGACGTAAACACTCAAAATTTGATGGGGACATTGCTTCTGCCATTCAGAGGTCAACTAAGAATGAATTTTAAGTTGTTTCCCCAAAGGGAGTTGTGGGGAGGTTATGGGCAGCAAAGCGGGCGGGGAACAACTATTAATATAAACAAGAATCTAAGTACTCCAAAGCTGTTTTTCTTTACGTCATATTCGTTGTGTAATAAAAATATGTATTACTTCTTATTCTGATTTAATTTGTAACTTTCAATGTATTTTCTTTGTATGGTCATCATCGTCATGAGGCGCCCTTTTCAAACTGAAGTTTATTGTTTAAAACTAACTCATCCCATGGTACTATAGCAATATTTGCATGCAAACGTTATTACTGTACTTAATTCGCTATTAAACATAAATTTACAGTACGAGCCTTTTCTTATTTTAAACTTTTCCTTCGATTTTTAATTTATTGATCTAGGGAGTCTATAACTATTCTCCTACTACCTTCTTTTCCAACATTTTTCATGTGTTGTAGAACTTTATTGCACATCTCAGAATAATGTGAATATGTATTCATATCAAAAATTCAAGTTTACTTTAAGCAATATAACTTGAAAGAACTGTGTTTTTTTTATTTATCGCAATGACAAAACGAGCGGGACGAGTACCTTATGTTAAGTAATTCCCCTGCTCGTAATAGTAACGTGGTGCTAGTTAGAATCTTATACACATCAGACTGTGCTAATCGCTTTAAGACATAGGATGGTGAGTCTTGTTATCCAAGATATTACACTAGCTGCAGTGCCCTACAAACAGGAACACAGTAATGTTTGTATACTAATGTCTGTCGGTAGAAAAAAGCCCTGCTGTGGTACCTACATAGACGGTCTCCAGCTATAAAGACCTACCACCAGTAAAATGTGATGTTTTGAAGAGGGTTCTTGAAATTTTAAGATAATGAACGTTGATCAATGACCATGATTTAAAGTACATGCTTTTCAGCTAGAGCCGTACTTGGTCCAAATGCTCACGGGACACTGGGGATTCCCTGAGTACCTTCACAGGTTTAAACTCAAGGATAGTTCCTCGTGTACCTGTGATGATGATGCTGATGATGCTCGGGAGCATGGACCAGATCGTGCGGCGCCTCACTGCCTGTACTGTATATGGGGAGCAGCGAGCGAGTATGGAAATTGAAACAGGTAGAGAAATTGAAGGTACTACAATCACTTTTCTGGTGAGGGAGGCCGTCCAATCTTTTTGCAATTCTGAAAAAAGATAACTAAAAAGGTAATAAAAGAAAAAAAAATTGAAGAGTAAGAAAATAGAAATAACAAAAATGTATGATATATATTATAATAGAAAGTAAGTAAAGTAAGATTGAAAATGTAAAACAAGAGAATGTATGGAGAATAAGTAACATGAAGTGATAATAAAATAGTGTAATAAAATGCCCGGGGGTAGGCGTAAAAAAAGGCATGGCCGAAATCTCTTTTAGCTTATTGGAACCAATAAGTAGTCTCAATATTTCATTCCATGGTAGATGTTAGTTAAAAGTTTCTCCCGCGTAGTATAATTTTGCTGAAACCATTACAACCTTTTGCATAGCTATCTACCTTGCGGAATAACGTGCCGTACACCCCGTAGTATTTCTCCGGGCCACGTACAGGCTACGTGACGTGAATGAGGGATCACACCCCTGCGGCTGCCGCATCACGACGTCGCACCGGAAAGAGGGTGATTAGTTTTTTAAAAAAGTCGAAGCCGAGCGCGGACTGTTTTCTTTCGTTATCGTAAAACAATTTCGCGTCTTAATCGGCACAACGCTGGCGAAACCATCCTTATACTAAAACATTGAAACACAGTAAAGTATAGTCGAAATATATCTTAGTTAATATCAACTAATATACGATAAAACTGTCAACAAAATTTACCACCAAGTGGTTTAAAACTACTTAGTTTAGTTATATATAAGTTAATATTTGACCACAAAGGTCTTTGATGTTTACTGCCATTGAAATGGTAGATAGATAATGTTAGTCGTATTAAAAATGACTGAATCATGTCAAAGCTGTTCTGGAGGTAAAATTTAGGATCCTCAAAATAACATTGCGACCATCGAAACTTTGTCATTTGTGTTATGGACCTGTTTAAAATTGTACCTAGGATCTCCGTATTAGCTTGGCCGTTACACTATGGAGCCAACTACAAGATTAAAATAATTACCAAATAACTATTTTTAGTAAATAATCCTACCATCGGGAACCGTGCACACACTTATGATATTAAATTTATTTAGAAGTATACACAAAAAGTAAAAGGGTTACGTTCAACATCTTATGGAGCCCAAGTCAACCTCACCTGCACGCGGTGCACCCTGCTGATTAACAGACGAGGCTCTGACCACCCACCAACCCTCACTAGGCCAGCGTGGTTACAGCCCAATACCTCTCAATGAACTCCAATGAACGACGTGGAGGTCTTTGCGGGAGGCCTATGTCCAGCAGTGGACGTCTATCGGTTGATGATGAAAAGTAATTGGTAGTTTTCAAACATTCGTTTTCATACATAATTCATCTACTCTACAATTTAATGTGATCCTTTTCGATTCCTGCAAAGGCTTTACATAATATCAGTACTGTAATGGACCTTTGAGAAGCACTTTTTTTTATAATAACTCGAATAATACCAATCATTACATAGTCATATGATAAGCATTGTTAGTGATTGAAGGGTTCTAATAAATATCCTTTTTTTAGTGTTTAATGCTTAGTACTAATTTAACACATAAAATTACAGTTATTTAGAGGATTGTTGTCTTCTAAAGTAATTAGTAGTTATTATCATTCGTAAATACGAACTATTTTCAAACTAGTCTGCGGAATAACAAACTTGTGTAATAAAGCATTACGGGCGGCGTTACGTCTCCGTGCGACTCAAGTTTATGGAGCTGATGCGATATTTAGGTGCTCGTAAAGCGTATGCGGGATGGAACCGATAGGGTTGTCACTTATTTATATTAATCATTTGTATGGCTACTGGTAATAACACTGGAATCCCTGGTGACGGTACAGACATACGTTTAGAAGGTAGTTAAAAGAGATAGGTGAGTACAGTACTGATATAAGTATAACGTTGTTAGACAATAAGCGATATGTTTATATGTTTTTGGTTAATCAGAGACGTTTCTATGATTTGTTCGGATTACATAACGATTGAATCAATTTGTTATAATTTAAAAAACTATCGATTGAAAGCCCTGAAGACGATCACGTTCAGGCATCGATCCGTTGAAGTAAGAGCTCCGTCGCGTACTGACGTACCTTTACCTATGGCGCTGTTTGCTTACGCTCCGAAATTTATTGTTTATGATTAATTAGTATCACAAAACTTATGTACATAATAAAAGTATAAAAATATAAATATTGTTCTATACTTTTAATGTGTATTAATATAAAAAAAAATAACTGTTAAGAGATCGTGGTACAATCAAAATCAGAGTTGAGTGTTAAGTCATTATCACAAACAGAAGATTATAACTATTCTTGTATTTTTTAAAACAAATGAAGTTACACATTCAATATGTTTATACTAGTATGTTTTTATTATTTTATATGAGTATAGCAGTGTTTTTGTTTATATTAATATATATTGATTATTATAGTTCTCTATGTACAGGTGGAAATATATACATACTTAAGAAAATACTTCTTGGATTTGTCATTTATATATACATACAGAAAATTATAAATAAATAACATAAATAAATAAAAGTTTAATATCATATCTACATGGGAAAAACTTTAGATTTACTTTTAGCAGCGTTGTAGCTGTAATTATGATTATAATCAAAGGTTATCCGAGCCGGGTTAAAAGCTTTCTGAGCAGGCCGTTAGTATGCAGCCGGTGTTCAGGTGCGCATGGGTGGGTTATTTTTTCAGCCCTCACCCCCGTAAGTTTAAAGTGGGTGATAGTAACACATAATCGAGTAATACCGTGGCTACACAATTTTATATTTGAGAGGAATTTTACCTCCCGTAGTTTACGTAAAAGACTTGTTGGTATTGAAAAGTCAATACGTTATACAAGTATTATTAGAATTTATTAGATCTGAAATATGCATATGTAGACGTGGTAATAACATAGCCAATATGGTAGAACTACACTATACTATTTGAAAAGGCATGAGTCTGATACCCTAATGTACTTCCGTTAGAGGAAAGGAAGTTTCATCGAGATAACTGATATGTTCAAATAATAAAAGCTCTCGTGGATATGTTTAATGCAATTGAAATTGTATACTTGACAAAATACATTGAGTCTCCTATTAATAGGAGGTCCTGTAGGAAAGAACCTGAAGAAGACGTAGCAGAAGGAATATATAGTAGAATTTGAACCAGTGTTATGTACGCAGATAAGTATCTAACTGGTAAAACTGCTTTTAATTATTGCTTTGCACAGTCTATATCAATATTTGCACTATGCCATGGCCATTTTGCCTTACTGTAGTAGATCATCATCATCATCAGTTTTATCATCACCTGATAAACTTAGTATTACAGTACTTACAACAGCTCAAAAATTGTAAAATGCAAAGTACGAGTATGTTAATACATTTCTGGTGTATTGATAATATAGAATGTAGTATTTGTTTGTTCATAAGTAGTGTACTACTTGAACAAAAACAATTTTACTTGTCTATCATACATTCAATTTTGTATATTAACAGATAATCGTTATCATCAATATCAGCCTTTGTTTATCTACTGGTGCCTTCTTCAATATCTTCGGTCAAGAGCAACCACCCACTTCCGACCGCCCTGATGATGTCGTCGGTCCATCTGGAGAAAGGGCGTGCAACACTTCTGCGACCTGTACGCGGCTTCCGAGACTTTTCTCCCCTAAAACAGATCCATAACAGCTAATTTACGTCCCCACTATTGGGACACAGGCCCACCTTCAAGAGGAGAGCGATTTACAGATAATTTCATAAAAATCTTATAAAGAAATATGCAAAGAGCGTAATATGTAATATATAATATCATCTAATATGGTCATGAATTAAGAAGTTTGGAATAAATTAAAAAAAAAATTTTTTTTAGAAAACTCAGTATACCGGTTATAATCTTAGTTAAAAAGTTTTTGGTAAAGCTGTTAAAGTATATAAATGTATGTCATGACAAAAAAACTGTCCTCCCGCAGTAAGTGATTCATACAAATTGTATGGGTGCGCGCCGGGGCGAGGTTTTTGTAGGAATTAATAAAAAAATAAGGCGCGATGTAAGTACGATACGATTGCAGCGGAGTGACATGTGTGCGGACACGAGTGGGGGCCACGAAGTTGGCGGGATGGTGGCGACCATCCACCATTATCAGAAAGTACTGTTGTATACAATCTGCGAAATATCAAAGCGATAACTAATACATATACAACACATACATTCAATTTCTTGTTTTGTTCTGTGTTGTGACTTAACTAGTCACCTTGTGTTAAATAACTTAGTTTACTTTATATAGAAAAGAAATCTTTAAAGATAGAGATAATTTATTGCATTATTATATCATCGATACTTGATGCCTCTGGTTCCTGAACTAGGACTTTAACCTGTATCTCAGGAAACAGTGCCACCTCTCATACATACTCTCCTTATATATTACGAAGGTCTATATGTGATAAAGAATTTGGTGGATATTTACGACTCTACTCATACAAACATTTCGAAATTAATTGCTTTTTTTTAGTATTTCGTTAAGAATCAATTCTATGGCCCACACTAATGGCTAGCTAGCGGATAGGGAAGTAATGGTATAAGGACATTTGCCGACTTTGACTCTCCTTACCTCCGCGATCCGTGTCGTAAATCATAACTAATCCGGTGGGCAGTGGGGCTGACGACTGTCCCCGTATTGATGCTCAGCTAACGACTTACTCGCCACTAATAAATCATATATATACTGCCCCCAAACACTTCCACGAGGGACAACAGGGAGAGAAGACAACGAAGAAGTAAAATTTAGTTGCAATCACTTTTTCATACTATAAAACAGTTCATAACATTCAGTTGGTAGGTAATACGCGGTCACTAAGAATTAAGTATTAAAGTGATCTATTCTAAAGAGCATAAGAGATTGCTTTGCCAAAAAATATCATCTAAGTTAGCTAGCGTAGCATCTAAGTTAGTTAGCTATACCACTGCAGACTACATCACCATATAACATCAGTTGAGTTCGTAGTAAAGTATTAAACTTTTAATTTTAAACTATTTATATTTCACAAAAGATTTGATTTAGTTACAGTAAATTCTATAAGTACTAACATTGTTGTCAAATGTACTATACTTATATGATAATATATAACATAATAAAGTTCGGTTACCTTACAACAGTGAGCTTAACATAACTGAGAAATAGTTTATGTAATGGCTGTTCAAATGTAAAATTTTAACTGTCAGTTATTTATAGCAAATGTGGTATAGTTATAATGTTTAGTATGTACTTCAATTATTCCTTTACATAATTAATATATTAATATGTTTAATAGTAAGTTTTATTTCATTTGAAATTATATTTATTTCCTTAGTCTGTCGAGCATTAAGAGTTAACTGATACAAAATAGGAATAAGGTTTAGTTATGTCCATCGCTACCTTCTTCTTTGTACGTACAAAGATTTTATAAATATATTAATATGGTTGATAATGATTATTCTTGAAAGTCCAATCTCAACAACCTTTGTAGGTATTTCACACTTGTCCTAACAAAGGAGAGTAGTGCATATAATTCAGACTTTGAATACAAACTGCAATGCAATTAATTGTGGAAACGTTGAAGAAATCATTAGAAAAAGGAAAAAATATAATTGAAAAATACTTCGTTCACTTATGTTACCATTACATATTGAGAATTGCTGTATACTTTGATTTTAATATTTTTGTCGAAAGCTCTTTATACTCATGGATGATAACGTCAAGCACCAAATTTTTATCTCGTATTGTTTCAAACTCAAAATATTTCAACTGAACCAATTTCATCAAACAGCATAAAACCAAAATCCAAACAAAAATCGCGAAACCGTACGAGCCATAAGAAAACTATGGAGTTGGCATCTTCGTCAAAGATCCTTTAATAAGTTTCTGCTCACTTTTCCATCGTCACTCGTTTTTATCATACCTTTTATATAGTTTATTATTAAAACTTGTCCAGTGCAAAACTTACTTTAAGCTTTAAGGAGACAGTCTAATGTTTCGTGTAACACAGGATTTTATTCAGTATTACGTGTTTAAAGGATTTAGATCTTTATTACATGTCATTAAGGTTAATTTTAGCTTAGCTTAAGGGACATTTCTAAAGCTTAAAGGGCAAGTGGAAAGGAACTGTTTCTTACCTGTAGCTCCAACTTATTTTGTCCGTACTAAGACAATATATGCGATGAATTCGAGATCAGATATAAGAACTCCGGCCATCCTTCGTTGCTGCATTCAAATGTGGATATACATTCACGTATTATTTAGTGAAAAACTTCCCACGTATTAAAAAGCTAATTTTGTAATGCTCAATCAAAACCTTATTATAAAGAAATAAATTACAGCAATAAGTACTACGATATACCTGATATAAGTCTTGAGATTTATAATTTTATACAAGACTTTCGAATAAAACCAACGATTGACTGCAAACTGATTTTCCAGTACTTGTTTAAACTGGAGAGAAAACTTTATCAATGACAGAAAACTTAAACTGATCAAAAGATAATATCGATGTTCTATAGCAATATATTTGAGAATCATCATAGAACAACTGTAATCACTATATCAAGAAGTTTAAAGGACGATGATTCTTTCTATATAAATATCTCTCTCTTTAATGGAAAGTGTTTCGCCTACACATAATAATGTGGCGCTAATTATAATGATAAAGCTTGAGACATAAGGAGTGTGAAAGTATTATTACCATGATTTTAAAGGTTATGTTTATGGTAAATGACCTGCGTCATCTGTTCGCGTGAGGCACGTCGAGCAGGATTCCCGAGCCGCGCCTCTTTACAGATTCCGACGCATTCTTCACACCTATCCGTCATAATGGCCCACCATTGTTAGATAATATTTCGTTAACATTTTCACTTCATTGTTCTACTTTTTACACGAACAAAGGCAATGTTGGCCGCTGCTCGATGATGTCTTCCACATTCGACTATGTTAGGTACTTTGTAAATAATCATTAAAGTCTGTCGATGATTTAAAAAAAACCGAAACATCCTCATATGAACCTCTACTAATGTGGAAATCTTTGGGGGAGTTCTAAGTTCAGCAGTGATACTTATTTATTTAAACTTTTTATACTTATTTTCACAATAAAATAATATAATAAATAGGATACTATATCTAATTTTAATATTAAAAAAAATAAATTTTTTTTTTTTTAAGTTTTTCGATTGTTGTAAGAAACGTTATCTATTAATATGGACTACTTCCTAAAAAATTTAAAACAATAATAGTAGTTTATAGAAATATCTTTACTATTACACCCATTCTTAAGATTAATGTCAATTTCTCTTAATAGCTTGAAAAGAAGAAAAAAATTATTGATATACAATAGCAGTATGTAAATAATAATATGTTGTCACATATAAAAGGAATGAAAAAGAAATCATCAGTTATTAGGTTTTTTTTAGCTCTACTGGAGCTACTGGTGGGAGATCTCTGATGCCGGAGACCGTCTTGGTAGGTACCACCGCAGTGCTAATGTCTGCCGCCAAATAGTAGTACCAATATTGTAGAATGCACATGTAGATAGTGAAATTACTGGGGTAATGAGATTTAACATATTACCCTTAAGGCGACGAGCATAATGTGGTGTCTATCCTAACTAGCGCCACGTTGTTATGGGCGGGTGTTTCACTTACCACCAGGCGAAGGTCACGCTTGTCTCTGTTATGAGAAAAAAATACAATTTTAGATTTTATTTTAGATTATTAATGAAATGGATACATTTGTGTATAATCTAAAACTACCGCCAACTTAAAAATGTTATAGTATCCGTAGAGGGTGTATTGGGTGGGTGAGTGCGGAGTGGGTCGGCAGGCTCGCGGGGCATGCGAGCGACCCACTGCATCGGTTCTCTATCGATACAGAAGAATGGGACGCCACAATGTCGTATACACAAGTAATTGTATATAATTGCCATTTCTCGAGAACAATGACACGAAATTACCGTCGCGGTGAAATAATTGCGGTAATTTTTTTTTGCACTTGGCTCATTTCGCTTTGTCAAAAGCCGTACGTCGCCGAATCGATTTTATAGTCGATTGTATTGCACGTTATCGGTTTGGAGAAATGGCTAAATTTAACTGCACTTACATTACACGTCACATAACATTCGGTTATTTGCTAATATCTCTAATTTGTTTTTTTTTTTTAATTAAAATGTCTTTGATTTCGATGTATCGGAATGAATCGAATTAAGAGAACGTTAAAACGATTACAATGGTTTTTAACAAAATTTTAGTCTTGGATCAAATAAAAAACGATTGGAGATGCCGGGGATCGAACCCGGGGCCTTTCACATGCAAAGCGAACGCTCTACCACTGAGCTACATCCCCTGATAACTAATATCTGATAACCTTAAATATTAGTTAGAATTTTATTATAGTTCACATTAAATAACACAATTAACTTACAATTACTAAGTTTACATTGTAATAAAGTATTATGTAAGATCTTGAAAAATAGGACCTCAACCTTCATCATCATCAGCCGATAGATGTCCACTGCTAGACATAGACGTTAACCTAAGCTTAGACCTAAACTTTAACTTATCATTTTCCTTACATATTGAAGTAGTGACGTATACAATCTATTGACGAAAGACGGGTTAAGATATAGGGTTAAGAATAGACATACTATTATGTATGTTCTTTTAGTAAAATATAGGTTCCTAATAATATAGGACACATCGCTCGAAGGACAGACAGCCGATGGGGCACTAAAATCCTCGGATGACGACCGCGTGCTGGTAGACGTGTTGGTTGCGAGAGGCAGCTGGATGCGGACAGCGCACAATCGATCGATGTGGAGATCTTAGGGGAGGCCGATGTCCAGCTGTGGTCTATCGGCTGATAATGATGATGATGATGAATAATATACAAATTTCATCTCAATAAGATTTAAATTTTCTTCGTGTATGCATATCGACAAGGTTGCATAACGATTATACCCGAAACGCTCCCCTATAAGTAGATATCGCGATGAAAATCTCCACTTAATACAGTTTTTGTTCGCTTATGCTAAATGCGTTGCATTCAACTTTTTACCAGCGAACGGTTTATGTCAGACCCCCACTTGCTAAGGCTTTTTCCAATTTATTTAAAGTATTAATGAATAAGAATAGAGTTTGAAAAAGCGGCGTCCTTTGATTTAATACACCCCTTATCTTGATGCCGCGAATAAAATGACCATGCGCGGCGACGGGGCCCGCTGCCGTTGGCACACGATTTGTGATACGGGCCTACTTGAACGTTTTAACATACAGTAGCTTCATCTATTATACTTAATAAATATATAGTATTACTTAAACGGCATTGATGGGCATCACGCCCCACACACATTGGTATTTGCTTAAGCGAAATGCAGGTGGGCAACGGTGCTGTCTTTAGGAGATTTTGGGGCTCTATTATGCACAGAGGGTGACCACCGATGAGAATATGCCCTATGTTACTCTGTCTTCTTACCAAACGCAGGATACTTTTTCTACCGCATAATATTAATAGTATAGTTCGAAAGCGATAAAAACTAGATGGTTGTGTAAATATTCTAATTACCAAGGCGTCGTTGTTAGCGTCTTAACCTAGAGCAGGCGTAAAATTTGCCATCAGGGAAACGTTCTGCTTCTTTCCCTTGTAGTCTTTCCGTCGTATAGAATAATACAGTACAAAGCGTCAAGAAAGTTTCGGATCTATATTTAGATTATAATTTATATTTACTTAAATTCTAAGTACATACTAAGAAGCATATAATTTTTTATGTTATTCTATAATTCTTTAATTGATATATTAATCGTGCAGATAGAAAAAGTAACTTCGTCGTACAGGTGCAGTCCTGGTTGAATAATTATAAATTTGTTAGTAGTGTATATCATTCAAACAATCTGAGTACCATAGACAATATGTTTATAGTTTTTTACGCATGCAAACTTAGCAGGTTTAGTTTAGAAACTTTCAGTAAATCCTTATAGAGTTCGTTAAGTAAATTTTCATTAGATAATAAGTACTAACATATATAGTTAAGTTATTGTATTACAACCAAGGTGGATCAAAGTTTTCTTTGACGATATATATATATAAATATATATGTATTTATGAATATATTAGCTATTATATATTCCATTTATGTGTTTCAAAATCCACTGTTATTGTAATGTTATCTCAGTGTTTTTAATTTAGTTAATATGTAATTGGTTATCGTCAGTGGGTTACATTTGGCTGGAGTGATGATGATGATAAATGACTCCGTTAGTTTACAAATCGTCAGTACGTCATTAGTAGTTTTCGTGAATAAATGTAATAAATATTATCTTCATAACTTCGTTATTGCATTAACTATTGTATGAAGTCATGAGCTCGAAAAAGTTGAAATTATCAGCCATCGATCCGTTCCGGTCGTTTGCTTGTATGAATACTTTTGTAACAGTTAATGGATAATCATGCCCATGATGATGAATATTATATTTTCTTAATTATGCAATGTATTATAAGCCCAGTAGTTTCTTTTTAATTATCAATCAACAGGGGGCTTATGTTGAATATGGTGTTAACATACATCAAGGTGGTAGAGCGTAATTGCCTAATATTCTATCTATCATTCGTTATGATGGTAATACCTAGGATACTTATTTATAGTAAATATAATGACATCCTATTTGATGAATAAAATAAACTATTCATTAGAGCTTTATAACTGTAATATTGTTCTTAATATAATTACCACAGTAGCCTTTATTTCTGAAGCCAAATAGTAGTAAAAGTAACGAAAGATGTTTTCTCAAGGTGTTGAGCATAATGTGATACAGTGCATAATATATTCGCTAGCGCGGTTAATAGGGAGCATATCACTCACTATCAGGTGAAGGTATTGCATGTCTTATCGCTGCATCGAATAGAAAAAAAAAAAAAATTATCTTTAATAATTGCCGACAAAGAGACGGTCGCGTTACATATTTGACACAACCATTATAAGGAATCCTCGACGTACTTTTAACTCCTGCGTATCAGGACATCAGGGGAGAGGTATTTAATTATATTAATTGGTGCATCAATAAGTCAACATTGGCATTATCTGATGGCCCTCATTAACCCCCTCCCCCACATTAATTACATTATAATTACGAATGGACAATGACGCCACCTGTCCTCGGGATGCCGAACTAACGACCGATGTATCGATCGGTGATCGAACTAAACACTCGGTGCTCGGGTAGCAAGCCACATCCGGTTAAATTCTAAGTAAGAAATATGAGCAAAAACATCATTTTAGTACCTAATGACACGATTATTACAGCATTCCTTTTTAATATCTTTAAATTATACATTTAATTACGTTCTATAGATTTGTATTGCAGCAGTAGCAGTTTCTTCTATGCTTTATTCATTGATTATATTTTAGTTTAATTTCCGTCAAAAATTAACTAAAAAAGGCTTATTTGTATTAATTTACTAATTTATATAACGATTACTTGATAACACTTAAATGCATTATGTATTTCAAGAGCAGATCGTGCCCAGTGATAAATGTCGTACTGTAAAGCATTTCTTTAATACGAAATAAATCATTTGATTGACAAGTTGCTTCCAATACATACATAATAATAGCGTTCGATAAAATGCAGACATTTAGTATTGCGGGTGAATTAAAATCGGACGTTATGTCGATCAAAATCAATTCTACGAGCGGAGAGCGAGGAGGCTGCACGGATCTCTTGATAGGAGATAAACTTCGATATCTCCTGATAGCTATTTATATCGCGATCAATGTAAAGTTACGTTTACAATGAATTCAATTCAATCTCATCCAATTTTTTCGCACAAGTTGCTATTTACTAATTATTATTGACTAATGAATATCGATTATAAAGCGCAAATACTGCTTTAGTGAGTATCACACCCTTAGAATGGAAATGAATTACTAGATTCTTAATATTTCAAGCCCGGTGTACTTAATAAGTTAGAACAAAATTTATTTACGTTAATGTTCCCAATAGAAAGCTTGGCCGGTTTCAGTGATACCTTAGCGCGAAGGTCGCTGTCGATAGAGACCTACCACCAGTAGCGTGTATCGGTGTAGACGAGGCTTTAGTTGTACAGACTGGTCGGTTTGCGCGCGTCGGTACAATGGCTGAGCCATCTCGCGGCGCGTCTGTCACCAGCGCGCGACGAAAAAACTTCGTCGCCCGCTCTATTGATACGACATTGACGGATTTGGCCCGCCTCAAGGTTGCCACCGGAAACTTGTATCTATAATATTCACAAGGACTCTGGCTTAATGGTTGGACACTCTGAATAATAGTACTATATATTTGCGTGAATTTGACATTTACAAAGTTAGGTTTTATTGAACTACTAGCTTTTCTCCGCCCGTGGCAGTAACACTCCCGAAAGTCTCCTTAAAGAAGGAATTTTGTAAAATCCATTCTCAGCTTACCTCTAAATAATAAAGTAATAACTATACGAAATACTGAGTGTTATATATGTAGTTTCGTAGATCTCGTGATGAGATAACGAATCTTTGGATAACCTATACATATAGATTTATTACCATACTAGGTATCTTTAACTTTGATAACAATACAGGTCATAGTTTTGCCTATTTCGATTATATACAACCTATTATAATTCAAGAATATTAATAAAGCTTTTTTCTCTACGAAAATATATAGTTTTTCTTCTTCATTTTCTTCACTCCAAAAAAAAACCATTTACAATCGTGAATGTTGAATTTTATGTTTTAATATGGTAGTACATTTTTGAAATAGACGTTAGCTTTAGTCGGTCGGTGGGTAAATATTTTATGACGTCATAAAACTGACCAAAAATATATAAAACGCGTGCGCTAACCCTATTGAAATATACATGGTAGAGACGCCGCTCTGACATGTTTACGGGCCAATTATTTGTATGGATTCCGCCGCAATAATGATTTCTTGTGTCCGTCCGTCCGTCCGTCCGTCCGTCCGCCCCTCGCGCCGTTTCATATATTCCAGGCCTTTTTCGTTTGAATTTGTGAATTCTGTTATTACGCGGTCTATAGTGCGAGATTTATCGTTTGTTTAAGTAAATGCGCATTGCAAATGACGATTTTGTTTTTAACGTTGACTGCCCGCCAGCCGCGTGGAGCCTGCCTTATTGCGAAGTCGAATAATCGTACCTGGATTAATAATGTAAACTGAACAAAAAATTATTGCAAGTTAATTTAGCTTTACCAAGTACCATGGCGTTTACTACAAGCAAGATGGCCGCCTCGCTCAGAGGTCAACGAACTCTGATTCTGATAACAAGCTGTACTGTACTACACTGGTACCTTATGATGGTAATTTTTATTCATCATCGTTTATAATCAGCCTTTTTTTATCCACTGCTGGATACAGGTCTTCCCCGATGTCTTTCACCAAATGCGATCCTCAGCTTCTCACATCCACGCACTTCCGACTACCCTGATTATGTCATTGGTCCATTTGGAGGAAGGGAATCCTATATTTCTGCAACTTGCACGTGGTCTCCATTCCAAGACTTTCCTCCCCCAACAGACACGACAGATGTGGCCCACTACCACTTCATCTCGCAGCTTTTAAGTCTAGTACTCCGACGAAATTCTAGACATTACTTATCCAGTTTAAAATTTAAAGACTTTATAAGTAATTCATCAGATACTTTAGCTCCTCGTTCCAGAGTCAATCAGTTTACATTGTCACACAGAGATCTCTATTTTGATTACGGATCCTTAAATGGTGGAGTTAGGATTTCTCCGTATTCGCCTGCTGCCATCCATTTCATGTTACTATGTATCCTTTATAACGTTTAATACACACTGTAAATCAGCTATCATGACACCATTTATACTTTTTGATCTCGGAAAATGTTCGTGTTGTTTAATGTTAAAAGTTCTGTGACATATTATATTAAAGTTCAAAAAAATTTTTTTTTCACAATATTTTTAACGGAAAAAGGATAAAAACTTTTTAAAATCTTCACATTTATTAGGTACTTAATACATGTAACAACGTCCTTACAGCTATAGACCTACAAAATAAATAGCTACCCAGGATGGTTAAATAAAAACCAAAAATAGCCGATGACGGGGTAGATAGCCGGAGTTACCGAAGAGTCACACTAATTTGACTAGCAATAACGCCCTTCAAACTAGAACACGACAATGTTCACACGAATCACTCTTTGGCAGTTGAAATAAAAGCCGCAAGGATACTTATATAGACGGATCCTGGAAATCTATTATTAGTCGCGAAGGTTTATATTATTAGTATTTTAATGATAAGGGGTGTAAGGTGTCCGGCACAGCAACACACGGAATCCAAGAAAAGCTCACCTGCTCGTGGTGTGCCCTGCTAATCTACAAACGAAGCTCTAGCTCCCACCAACCCGCATTAGGTTAGCGTGATAGGAAATGACCCAAATCCCCCCAAATGGATTCCTACAAACGACGAACCCTAATGCGTGGTGTTGCCTAATGCCATGCCGACAGCAGCGCACGACCGATCCATATGGAGATTTTTGGGGGAGGCCTAAGTCCAGCTGTGGATGTCTATTGGCTGATGCTGATTGAAATAAACCATCTCCAGTTAATCAATAAACCCATTTTATGTTTTACTGTTATTTAATTTAAACTGTTACTATAAAAATAATATATATTGTCCTGATGGTTGGTACGGTTTATTCTTTTATCACATATCTCCCGGACTAGTTACTGTTAGTTTTTTTTTTCATTGCTCAAAGAACCCATAGTACCTATGGTTTCCATCCGAAACATAATTAACATAACGTTATTTGTTTAATTAACTTTCATGACAATAAAGTTAAACTCTTATTTTAATGTTGATGATTTATGTTTTACAGTTCAGAGTAATGTGTAAGCTGTTGAAGCGATTTCTTTCTTCAGTCAGGGCGGTAAGTCGAGGCTCGTGGCGGGTGTTAGCATTCACGTCACGTCCCACTATCGATCCACGCAGACGCCTCCGAGCCTTCGCGCCTGCAGGACCTTCGGGAAATACCAAAAGCTCGCCAACGTGCCAAAAGTTTTAGACAATAGTTCGTTTTACCATCGAAGACTATATGAGTGAGATTGCAATATATTAAAACATTCAAAAGCAACCAATTAATTGTATATCTGTTGCTGGAGATCTTGTAGGTTTTCAGGAAATTTTTAGGGTAGAGACTTAATATCTTCTTTTATGCCTTATGAGTACAACGTGGTACAGTGTATATCAGACTAACAAACGCTACGCTGTTATGGGCTGACGTATTCTTTACCATCAGGTGCATGTGAGGCTTGTTTCAAATGTGAGAATTTCAGACATATGTATAGATAATAATATCATGATAAAAAATTACCTAGGACGTCCGAATTGTTGCGCCGAACCAAAACAGAAAGGACTAAATCACACTGATCGCCAACCTTCACTAGTTGGAGAGGCACTTTAAGAAGAAGAATAAATAAAAAAAAAAATTACTAACAACATTGTTATTTTTTGATAAGCATAATGAGTACTACCGAATTACTGATAAATATAAGCAATGGTCGATGTTACTTAAGATCCTGAAACTACATAGTCTGCTAGATTGTCAAATTGGTTTCTATGGGAGTTTTAAAAAAGCAAAAGTCCTACAAATTATATAAAAAACCGTGTCATTTTAAATATGTTTATCGCATGTTATAAAATCACACTTTAAGTATTAACATTTGTATGTTAATGTTGTTGGCATTCGTATCGCTGAACACCATATTACGAGTTTGGTATCACAACAAACAGAACCAGTTCTACACTGCTTCCCGATGAAGATGACTGTCAGCTAATGGAAACAGACTTCAATCAGTTCTGATCGTACTCATCTCGACGGCAGGCTGTATCGATTGCCGCGTACGCCTTCTGAATAACTAATGTGAGCTTTTACAATGCTACCAATACTGGCGCTAAAGTGACGACGGAACAATATTGAAGATTTTTCCATTTTGTACTTAGTCACTTACAAGTTGGCGCTAATGATATTAAACGTTAACGTTAGACAATTTGATTTATTAACATCTCGTTACGATTCTCGAATTTTCCATGTATGATAATACGAATATATCATTATAAAACTACTTTACCTTATTGATCATTATCAATTTTAAGTTGATTATATTAAATAATTTAAAATAAACCTTTTAAACTATAGATATACAAGTCTTGACCCGGAAGTTGTTAATAATATTTATTGATTTCAATTGAAGAATACATATGAATACGTCAGTTGATTAGGGTTACTGGAAAAGCTGGTGATCTGTTCCTGTAGTAGTTGAAATAAATTTTATATATGAATTTATACTTTTACTAGTGGTAGGTTTCATTTGCTGACGACCGTCTTGGTAGGTACCACCGCAGGTGCTATTTCTGCCGACAAACTGTCTGTGTTCCTGGGATACACTGTGGTAACGAGAGTCATGTATGTCTCAGGCGACGACCGCAATGTCGTGCAGTGTACAAACATCCTAACTAGTCCCACGTTGTTATGGACGGCTATAATACTTACCATCAGGTGATCGTCCCTCGTCTCGACGATTAATTCTATAATAAAATTTTACTATATGAAGTTTGTAAAGTTAACAAAGAATTCTAATATTTTCAGAGAAGAATAATAATTACTATGATCCTAAATTAGATGATATTTACGTTACACTCATTATCTAATTAAAATTTCACTGCAACGTGCGTTACGTTGGTTACTGGACACGTTGAACTTTAAAGTATCAACCTAGGCAGCGTAGCGGGCTACGGCGTAGCGTCGTAGAGCTTCACGTCGCAAGCATGTTCTGTAACATTTAAGCTAATTTATTACAATCACCGAGCCAGAATTCACACTTGCTTACTTCCACGCCCATGCGCCGTGGGCACTCGCCCAACGCCTACCGAGCAGCCGCGCCGGCCAATCGCGCGCCGCGTTCGAAATTTGAATCGCAACTGTTCGCGTATCGTCGTTTCAGTCCTACCAACTGACAGCGTTATCGATATTTATTAATGTCGAAATGTTAATTAAAACATTTTCATCAGAAATAATAATTTTAAAATGACAAAAGTGTAATTTAGGTAGGTCATTAAATATTTTAATTAAAAAACAAATTTAAATCATTACTTAATATATTTAATACAAAAAAAAAACAAATCGCTTTTGTTTAATGAATAATACAGTCATCCACTGTTATATATATCTGATCAACTTCACATACATAGACATATATTCTGAACAAGTTATGAATTTCACAGAATTATTTCAATATTTGAAAAAGTCAAGTGTTTTAGGCGAAATTACTTAAGTCGTCTAATGTATGCGTGACTACGTACTAAAGGGTGTTAAGTTGATTTATAGCTTTGATTTCTCTAGACGTTTTTATTAAAGTCCTTCCAACCGGGCGGGGCTGGAGCAACCCTTCTAATACTTTTATATGATTAGATGTAAAGTACAATATATTGCGAGACATTTTTAGTAGAGCTGGTGAATACTTTTTGTATTTCGTTCCATTATGTTAGGTTTTATAATAATGGTTTCATACATTTTTCATATCTTTAGTATCACTTTAATTAAAGTACGACAACGGACTTGCTTCAATTTATGTCATAAATCAATTAGTATAAACCCCAGTAATTACTTAGTAAAATAAAATACTATTTTCTACTTCTACTTAGTATTAAAAATTATACATCATTCAATTGCTTATTCAATTTGTTAATTAGGTACAATACAAATTGTTAATTAGGTGGCGAGTGAATAAATCAATAATGCTTAAAATGATGTTTAATACATGGTGGCAGCGGTGAGATACCAACCTTTGCCTCCGAAAAAACCGGATATTTCATCATCATCATCATCAGCTTAGTGGTGATTAGTGGAAAACTATAGAGAAGACCATAAAGGATTGCAAAATGTACCTCGAGCATGGCTTGGGTCTCTAAGTTGTTGTATATAACCTCTTACTGCGACGTTTACCTGATGGTAAGTAATGTCTGCACATAACAGCATGGCGGTTTTTAGGATGATATACACTGCAACAGATTGCGCTCGTCGTCATGAGATATAAGATGATGAGTCTCGTTATCTGGAACGCAGTAATGTTTGCAAACCACTGTTTGGTGGCAGATGGTCTCTGGCAACAAAGACTTTCCACCAATGAGATATATGATATTTTTCATATTGAAATAATTGATGGAAATTAAGATGATTTCGTTTATAAATTTTCGTTTTCGCTATACAATCTTATTTCTAGGATGTTCGTCCTTTCCAGATATATCATCATCTCAGATTAATGTCCATTTCTAGAGGAAGTAATTGTGTTTTATTTAAACTCTTGCAGGATCCTGGACTATCATATCCTTGAGTATGAGTGAAGCTGTAAAAAACTAGTAAAATGAATTTAATACGAATTCCTGTTTGTTTCTCTGAAATTGTATTTATAATTTTTGTTAAATATAAAAAAAATTGTTATAACTAACTGAAACTACTGCAAAAAACTATTATTTGTATAATGTTCACTTCACGGAAGTTATTTTATTTATTAACTTAAACTTTCGGTTTGTTTGATTTAAGTTCATGTATTTTCAGTAAAAAAAGGATGACATCTTATGTAAGTATGTTATACAAATAGACTTAGTAAATAAACGATACATTTAAATTTAGTCAAGTACCGCCGAGACTTACTTAAGGAACTGCTTATCTTAGGAGACAAAGTTATGAGTATTCTCTGCTGTATCTTTTTAGAGAACTATATAAAGTAGTTAAAAAAAATGATTCTAATTGATTTGTCAAGTCACTTTTTAAGTTACCTTTCGTTAAAATTCAAAGCCTTTTTCCACTTGGTTAACTGGCATTACTTAACGTTAACTTAGAGTTACATTTGGCCTGGTGAACTAATTTCGTAAAACTGTTTCTTTCGCTTGTTAACACGGTTTTGAACCCTTAACGTGCAACACCGTTCAGATGTTTCGTTGTTATTACTCACACAACCATTATGATAAGAGCCCAAGAAGCACTTATTCTTTATGCACACATGACCAAGTTATGTAGATATTATAGGTCAAGTTATAGTGAACGCTTGTTGAACTACGCGACAATCACTGCGACGGTAACAGACCACTAAATGTTCAAGGTCAGTGGTCAAATGCCTTAAATTGCAGACGTGGGAAAACACGTTATTTTTTGTATGTTTTGGTTTATTTAATTTATAATACTTTCCTTCTTTTGGTTACAGAACTATCTGCTTATGCTACGAGATAATATTCATAGTATTTCATGAAAATCATAGTTTTTTATTGATGTAATGGATGATATGTCCAGACAAGTAAGGTCGATATTAGTGTTAAAAAATGGCTGTCGTAATAGTACTTTAGTATTACTAAAAAAACATATTATACTTATCAAAATGTTTCACGTAACATATAAACCTCGGATTGCTAATGTACTGTATGTTTAAAAAAAAATTTAACGTTTTTATGGATACCAACCAAAAATTTTTTTGTTCGTTTTCACATAGAAAAAAGGAATTTAGCGAAAGTTATAATTAGGGCGCGTCCTACGTCGGGACGTGACGTCAGCAGCCGTCACGTAAAGGTAACCCAATTACGTGCGACGTGACGCTCAGATATTCGACATCACGCCCGCCATAGGACCACCACTTCGACACTAAACACAGAACTAAGCTAAAATGATTCCAACATTCTTGTAAACGATATATCGATTAGATTATACCTGTAGGTGGAGACCTAATATCATAATAAGTATTTAAAACATATACCCTAATGAGGAAGACGGGTAATATTGCCTTACTAGCAATCTATATGCAGCAAAAAGACGACTAAGAGGTAAGAGGTCCATGAAACAGGCTGCAGCTTTTTCTTCTTACTCCTTCCATTGTACTTGTCCATATCAGCTCTTTTCTCAATTACGACAATTACTCTTGGAGAGACCTATTTTTCCTAGTGGACATCAATTAGTTAAAGTAATGAAAAAAAAATATTATCTTGGTAAAATTACTGGTGGTAGGTTTCCGTTGCCGCACACTGTCTGCTAGGTACGACCGCTGCTCCAATTGTTACTGCTAAACAGTAGTTTGCATACCTTATTGCGTTACGTATTGGAGTTGTAACTAGTGAAATTACTGAGGTAACGAGAGTTAATATCCTATGTCTTAAGACGTGTGCGATGTGGTGTATACCATCTTAACTCGAGCATATCACTTACCATCAGATGAACGTCCGGTTCCGTTCGTCGTTTCATTATATATAAAAAATCTTCGTTCGAGAAGAATAATTACTTTGATTTATCAATTGATAATGTAATAGAAAATGAAGTATACAGAAGATAAAAGCTTTATTATACATTTACAAATATGTGAATGAAAGAAAAAAAAAACATAGTCATTTGTCCGCGAAAGCGCCGAGCGCTCCCGGTGTATGGTCACCCTGTGAGTCGACTCGCACCGTATAGTTGGGAGCTTGTTTTGTATGCTCGGCGTACGCCCCGGCCGGTTCGGCGCACACATCCAAGCACGCCGTATAGTTTTGATAGCAGATCCTCAATGACCGCTGGACCGACAGACTGCGCACACGTGTCTCACAACGTTCCGCGTGTTACACTAAAATGCATGTAAATACATACCATGCGCGTTTCAGTGCGCACCGGCGCGCGGGCGGGAAATGTTTCACAGTTGACATTCTTTTTTTTTTAAAGCAGTGATAGCGGACACGAGCCCGCGTTGTGGTGACACTGAGATGTGATTTGTTTTTTTTTTGGTGAATATTACACGAGTGGCCAGTGTTGTGATTACTGAACCTTAAATTCATTTAAATATAAGGTTTTAATTTTATTAAATTATCTGTAATCGTAAAAAGCAGTTAAAAAAAATGTTTTGTCAAAAAATATTTGAATCGATTTTCATATTAAAATGAAACTAGTTTTTTCGAGTTTCGAATTTCAAAATAATGCAAACACAGCGATCGATCGTTTGTCTTCTCCGGGTTGTCTTTCAACATAGAAAGGAAAGGAAAAATCGGAACTGTTTTTTTTTTTCTTAACTGTGATTTATATGCGTTATAAACCAATAAATATTACTGCTGCTACCACTAACGTTTTAGACTAATGTTTCAGTCTAGAGAATTGATTTTTGGTAGAAAGTTAAATTATTGAGTTTTATACAGCGAAACACTCCCGCGCACATCACCGGCAGGTGTTATTGCTCAGCAAACACCGAAAACCCGTAATCCCATGAGGTTAACAAAACACCATCTCAATAAATACTTTAGCTTAGAGCAAACAGCGTATCGTCTTCACTAATAGGCGAGGGTATAACCGTCGAAAACAATCGTCTCCGCGACGCACTGTGTCAATATATCAAATGTTCGAACCTTCGTGTGTACACAAATTAATGTCGGTACGGTTATATTGGTGCTTAAGTGAACGCACTTAATGCTAAATTAATGACTCGACAAATCCCTTATCGTGTAGTGCCTTTTACCTTTGCAAATATATGCAACATCTATATTGACAATCACGAAAACTTTCGTGATCATCGTCAATCGTCTATCGCCGATGTTATATCGACAATACAAATACAAACTTAGAGGATTGATTTTTTTTTTTAATATCAAGTGTTGGATATATTTGTGTAGTATTGTATGGAAGTTATAAGTAGTAAAGCTTACTGTTGGGGCTGTTGAATATTGTGAATTCCTGAAAGCAGTTAGCAACTGATTTCATTTCGGCAAAAGGTTACGAATATGATCTGTATTTTACGAAACCGCCAATTGCTTGATATATATAGGTCGCTTAAAAAAGAGAAAGTGAGAACAGACGTTAAATAGTATTTAATATAGTATAGTTTTTAAAAGTTAGTTTAAATTTTCATTGAGTTGTTGTCTCTGCCATATGAATTCATGTGGTAGTAATTTGTGGGTTTTGATTTTAATGATCTATTTTTTGTTCGTCATAATTAGGAGTTGTATTACAAAATGAAAATAAGAGTGCTGAAGAGACAATGACATCTAAATTCATATATAAAAGAGGATAAAACATTAAAAAAATGAAGAAAAGATGAGACGGCGTTTAAAATATCGACAGTATTACGGAACATAAGTGACACAAAGTGAAATCGGGCAATTATAATGGTACATTAAGTGCTGTAGTGGTGATGGAGCATCCGGGGGGATTCGCCTCCTCACCCTGGGCCGCCATGCTGGGGCACGGCATGCACGGCATGATGCAGCACGACTACACGCATGCACATGCGCATGCGTCGATGCCGATGGACCTGCATGTTCCGCAGGCGTTTCCATACTACCGGTAAGTGTACTACCCTCGTTAAAATTAATTGTAGAAAATTCTTTATTGGAACCAATCGAAAAAGTTTCAATCGGTTTTTTTTTTTTAATTTATAAAGTACATCGATGTACATTTCATTCGGAGTAGTACCGTGATTTAATACCGGTTAATAAGGTAATTTAAGTAAGTGTTAATTAAGGCTACTTTTACATTAAAGAATATTAGGTTGTAATTAAACTGTGAAAAAGTGGTTAATTGTATTTTTAAACTTTGATCATTTTTAATTAAGTTTTTTGAAGCTTTAACAAAAACAGTCTGTCGTATCTTATATTTACATACTTATAAGAAGATAGATGAATAATCGTGGAATATCTTTACACCTTTGATATATTTTGATATAATTATTTTGATTTTGTCTAATCACCTTATATATATAGCTTTTTAACTATTTTTTTTTTCTTGTAAATTATATAATACTTAGAAACTTTAGAGAGATCTTTGGAGATTTTTAGAAACGATTGGTGGTAGGTCTCTTTTGCGCAAAATAGATTCTCGCCTTGTCGCGGCTTTGCGGCTCAGTAGCAGTGGCTTGATCACCCACGGTGAAGCTAAGAGGAACCTACCCGGTCGACCTGAACTGGCCGTTCCAGGTAAATTCCATGTGCTCGTCTCAAATGTGTGCCAGTAGGCTGCCAGAGTACGCTTGCACTGTCCTTCAGCTGTGGTGGAATCGCGGAGAGAAATTAGGAGTAGGAGTATTGAGTTTCGCCGTTTTCTCTGGTTTCTGCTGCAAGGACTCAGGAGAGTGTTCTTTCTTGGCTCATGTAGCCTCTGGGATCGGGGGATCTGTTGCTTAAGTAACAATAAGAGGCCGAGAAGAAGGCGCGGTGCAGCCGGTGTTGGCAGGGTCGTGGAGGTGTGCAAAAGTATTTCCGTGTCCCCGCCGTAACGCGACGACAGTGGAACATCGTGGGGGTTTTGTATGCAAGTCCGACATAACCTATCTTTGCCCCCGCAAGTACAAATAATTTCCCCCATAATAAATAAAATCAAAAAAGGTTTCTGTTGCCGGAGACCGTTTACGTAGGTACTACAGCAGCTCATTTTCGCTGACACAGTAGTCTGCAAACACAACTGTCTTCCGGTTTGAACGGCGCTGTAGCTAGTGAAATTATTGGGGTAATGAGAACTTAAAATCTAATGTCGCAAGGCAAAATGCATAATGTTATGTAGTACATATCATTCTAACTAGAGCTAACTTTTTATGGTCAGGCGTTTCACTTATCATCAGGTGAATGCCCCATTTGTATCGTTGCTTCCTTGAATAAAATAAAGGCTATATCAATGTGGCAGAAAATTATTTAATGAGAAATTTTATATAATTATTTTTTCTGAGTATAGATTAGCTAAGAACGGATTTTACAAAATTCATTCCTTGAAGGGAGTTGCGGGGGTGTAAAGGACAGCAAAGTCGAGGAACAACTAGTAGTATACTATTTAAAAAATCATATATTTATTATTAAGATATTTTTTTTGTGATTTTGAAAGTATCTATCGCCATTATCTCGATTAGTGTTCATTAATCGTGGTCTTTTCACTATCATTCGATATCTACTGGCGATAACTTACAAGTGACTCTTTGCTTTTGATTTGTTGATTGTATTCCCTAATAGTAGTGAGTTGTTTCTAAATAAATAAAAGATAAGTGAAAAAATAAATTTTTCAATACAAACAGATAATCTAAAGTGAAATTCTAGCAAAGTTTAATTATGTAGTTAATGATCGCGCTTGTTTAGCGATTGCCGGAGTACGAAATAAAGGCGTTAGTAAAAAGCGGACGCGTCGGATATGGTCAGTTATTAGGGTGGGATGCCTCGGTGCGGTCGGTGCAGGGTTTTTTGCTGGTGGCATAGCGCACGCCCGTGTTGCCGATGGCAGAGCGACTCGGAGGAATACGTTGGCCCCGTGGAAATTTATATGAGGCAGCGCAAACCTCCTCGTAATCTGATCCAGCGTTGTTTTTCCACTAACATACGTCGTCGGTACGTGATAATTGTTGTACTAAACAGATTGGACCGATAACAAAGTACAGAGAAATGCTTTTTGCTTATACTGGTCAACTAATTCCCGTCTTCGTCATCGTACAAAGGCCATTTCTTTTTTTTTTTGGAGGAAGGGATCTTCTAAAATAGTATCCGCTTCTTGGAGAAGACAATGGTATACGAGATGTTTACCCGCTCTGAAACTCACTGATGCCTCCCAGCACTAAGCCTAAAAGCACGTCATAGAGAGGGCCTTCCTCAAACCCTATCTTTGCTATTATAAGCACGAGACCACCTTGTACTTGTCGTCGAATTCTACAGGCAGGACTTATTTAGTCCTTTTCTTAATATCGTCTTCTCGTCGTGTCTTCTTAGTATCGTCGTATCTTTAGTGTCTTACACTGTATATCTGTCATCCATTTTTTGAACTAAAGATAAATAATATCCTCTTACAGTATATGTACTAATCACATTTGTATGTTCCATATTCTCATGTTTTGTTCTCTGCTCAAACCTTAGTACTGGGAGTGAATATCCTTTGGCTTTAAGTCTAACCTTCTATACATTTTTTATATGTGCAATAGTTTTTAAATAATTAAATTAACACTGTACCAACTTGCCGGCAAGATACATCCTTCCATTCTGGTGGATTTCTTTTATTCATTTGTTATCACACAATGATTGCAGTTCATAATTGCAACGTATATAACCTAATTCCAGAGCAGTATACACAGATTTCTAGTAGAGTATCCATACTTCTAAATTGTATCAGTTTTTGCAGACTGGTCGTGGTCGTCAGGTAGTTGCAGTGACTCGTTCCATTAGGTGCCTCCACTCCTCCCTAATTGCTGCCTAATTCGCACATTCGTACAAAAGGACATCTACTGCTGTTCATATCTAATTGGTCCACTTCATGGGTGACTTGCCTCGTATTCTAGCACCTTCTACCTTTTCTTTCATTATATAGATTATCCATTCTACACATATAACTGAAATACGTGATATTGTGAGCTCGAATGATAGAGGACAGATCCTCTTTGATGCTAAGTTCAACGAGGATTGATTTATTAGTTCGAATGTAATCCAAGGTATTCCCAAGGTATCCAAGTATGTGTACGTATCTGAAATCTGTGTACTTATTCTACAGTTAATAATATACTTGCACATATCAATTCACCATAGTTGCGTAGGTGCAGCAGTTGGCGTCTATCGGCTAATGATGATATTTGTGTACCCATTTTACTGACTTGAGAGGTAATTATTTATATAGGTTTAAGGTTTTAGGAGTTCAGTGTTTAATTGCCTAAACGAACCGCATCACGCTTCTGCCATCCCTTATTCTTTCTAAAATATTTTACCCGGTCTTGAACTTTTAAAACATGTTGGATCTACTAGTTATTTCTGCATAATCGGTATATTATCTCCACTCCTCTCCAGTCATCTTTATACTTCTCAAAGGATAAATCTATTTATTATAATGTACATCTAAGATCGTTGAACTTTAATACTATTTTATCATTCATAGTAAAAGGAGGTGCTAATTGAAATACTTTATATAAAAAAATGTTTTATGTTATACTCTATATGTTACTGTAAGACAAACACTTGAACCCGATTCTCTTGTTACTTGTTTAACTTATAAATACTAACCTGTTTCAAGTTGTAATGAAGTTTATATACGCAGATAGATAATATTCTATTATAAAATGTAATTTAAATAAAAACTGTGGATTCTTAAGTAAAATATAAGCGCATTAATGATATAAACACGGTTTTCTTTATGACTTCTATAGTATTGATTTCAAATTGTTAATATACTCTCTGTATTGGTTTCTAAATATGGATGGACTAGAAAAAAACACAAGTATTAAGACTAATAATATATAACATTGGCTAGCGACTGGTTTTTTATAACTCTAAGTGGATATTTTGCAATAAAACGATCGTTTCTACTATTTTTGTGTCGCCGCTTTTTATTGGGACTGCAATCGGCGCCCGCGCAAACCCCGAATTAGACGTATAGCGCGGCAACCTTGTCATTTCGTTCGCAGGGTCGTATGGTCACCGACCATTTCGACGGAACCTAATTATACAACTGAAATCCGGTTTCCGATTTATTCATCTTTCGGTATATTGATTTCTTTGTATGCAATCTAATACCAGTTTTGTGCTCTCCTAGATATAATTGAGGTGATATGAGTCAGGTTCGTTCTTTTGTTTCGGTTTCCGATTGGGGATGATAATTGCACGACGACATGGATATCGTAAAGATTTATATTTCGGAATGAACGATTTAAGGGGTTATAAAGGGTGTCTGGCGGCAGATTTATATTTTAAAAAACGAATATTTCAATAAGTTATAAACAGTGCGGGGGGAAGGTGGTGTCATTAGAATCACCGATCGTGCGGATTTCTTACGTCTTCAACGTACAGGGTGTCCCTGTACGTTGTTAATATATTTTTTTTAATTACTACAATTATTACAAATAATAGTTCAATTACTATAATGTTACCAAATAAGATTCATCTTTTACTGGTGGTAGTCCTTGTTGTTCTAGATTGTTTAATTAAGTACCAGTATTTATTTCTGCTATCTAACAGTATTGTGTAAGTATTACTATGTTCAGATTTAAAAGGTGCAGTAAGTAATGAAATTACTGGGATAACGAGACTTATCATTTTATATGTCAAAGCAATGAGCGCAATGTGGTGCTGTGGATATCATTTTAAATAGCGCCCTTTGTAATGCATCTTTTTATAAAGGTTTGTATGTTTTCGTTGTATTATGAGTTAAAACTGCGAAAACTTATTGTTGATTTATTTAGGTTATTGTGTTAAATCTAGACATTCATAAGATCTATTGAGATGCGATCGTAGTACCTCGCAACGCTTAGTTCGATTTTGCAGAAGTGTTCTTATAAATACATATATTATGATACTATACAGTTTTATTTTAATATTAGTTATAAGTAAATGGCTATCTTTCTCCTGTTCACCAAAGAATAAGTAAAAAGTCTGCTTAAATCCATTCCCCAAATCGAGTATTGCCGAAAAGAAACTATGACGCTCTTGGATATACGTTTATGGTGCGTACTAAAGAATTACGAGCGGGCCTCTATTTCGCGAGAAATCGATTTTTGGTATACCTTCATACGGGTTCGCTCGATATGGAATTGTGTAGGTCCCAACACTGAAGTAGAAATAATAGGTCGCTATCACAATGCTAAAATGAACAAAAAAACAATGCTAATACCCAAGAACGCTTCTATAGAAACCTAAGATAAGTTTTATAGTTAGTGATCAAAAATTTTCAACTTTTTCGTAGGAAAACTTTTGTGTACTTAAGTTATTGTGTTCAAAAACAAATACTAAGTTCATTGTTATGTATTTTAGTCTTAATAATAGTTTGGCAAATATCTCCCTTCCGCCTTTTTGTCTTTTGAATTTCGCGGCTATGTACAAAGCGCTACAGAGCTCGTATCTGGCAATACTATACATAATTTGAAAGGTCTTGACATAACCTACAAAACGACGCTATGCATAATTAGTTTGGATATTGCGTTCAACAGTTATAGACGTGTAAACATATAGTTCACTAACGCCGAAATTCGCGCTATTTTAAAGTTTTCCTTCGTTAAAGGCAAATCCGCTAGAGAAACGTTCCGTGAGATTAATGGTGTTTTGGGGGATGGTACTCTATCACTTCGAACCGCGGAGGAATGGTTTCGACGATTCAGAGCCGGTGAAAACGACACCATGGATAAGCCAGCCGGCGGAAGACCTATGACGACAAATACCGATCAAATCATGGACTACATCGAGTTAGACCGGCATGTGGCATCTCGTGACATCGCCCAGGAGATGGGAGTTAGTCACCAAACCATTTTAAACCATCCGCAGAAGTTTTGCTGTGTGTTTGGTGGGATTGGAAGGGAATCATCCACTATGAGCTGCTCCCATATGGCCAGACACTTAATTCTACCATCTACTGCGAACAACTGGACCGCTTGAAGCAGGCGATCGACCAGAAGCGTCCAGAATTGGCCAACAGGAAGGGTGTAGTGTTCCACCAGGACAACGCCAGACCACACACTTCGTTGATGACTCGTCAGAAGCTACGGGAGCTCGGATGGGAAGTTTTATCGCATCCACCATATAGCCCGGACATAGCGCCAAGTGATTACCACCTGTTCCTGTCCATGGTGAACGCCCTTGGTGGTGTAAAGTTGAACTCAAAAGAGGCTTGTGAAAAGTGGCTGTCCGAGTTCTTCGCAAATAAGGAGGGGGGCTTCTACCAGGGAGGTATTATGAAGTTGCCGTCTAGATGGAAACAGATTATCGAACAAAACGGCGCATATTTGAACTAAATCCGATCACTGTAACACTTTTTATAAAGCATTGAATAAAGAGCAAAAAAGCGGAAGGGAGATATTTGCCAAACTTATATATCAAGTAAACGCAGCTTTTGCTTGACATATTGAAACTTTAAACATTTATCAATAAAATATTTAGTTAAAACCGTTACTTATATTTGGAAAATCTTCATACAATTAAGATGATCTTGTTTATTGACCAGTGTAATGTTAAGCAGTCTCTGTAGCCTATAAATGGTATTTATATTAATTTTAGCTTTATCTAGAATCTAGAGCTTTACAGCTAAAATCCCTAAGTAATAGCGCAATATTGTGCAGTATACATCATCCTATCTACGCTGTTATGGGCAGGCGTATCACTTATTACCAGGTGAACGTCTCACTCGTTCTGTGGCTTCGTTGAATAAAAAAAACGAATTATAATGAAACTAGATGTTGGGAAAATATGGTGAGTAGAGGGGTTCATCTGATGGAAAGTGTTATCCCTTCCCATAACAACGTAGCGCTAGTTAGGATGGAATGGTTATACACAGCACCGCATTGTTCTCATCGCTTTGGGACATAAGATGTTAGGTCTCATCACTTCATTAATTACACTACGAGCATTTCAAACCGGAACACAGTAATGTGTTCACTCTACTGTTGTGCGGCAGGAACAGTTGCGATCGTACTTATCTAGACGGTCTCCGGAAACAGAGAGCTACCACCAGTAAAGAAACATAAGAGCGGCAATAGACACTTACAAATAGTGTAAGCCTCTGTTTTCAAAGACTTTCTAGATAAATATCACCGTTATGTAAATGCTAGTGTATATCATCCTAAGAATCGGCACATTGTTATTAAAAAGTGTACTGTAAGTATATTGCTAGACTTAAGTGACAGATGTCTATCTGCTGCTGATGATAATGAAGTATACTGTAATTTGACAAAAAAATGTTTCTTACAAGTACACAAGAAAATAATTTATTAAATATATTTTCCCCCTACTTAGGTGTGAAAGCTTGATAAGCTTGTAAAGTTCATGTAAAAATAACGGATTTCTTTTCTCCCCGACTAATATTTAAGGACAACGTTTGAGGAACCAGTTACATCCAGAGAAGGACCTTCAGACGTCAGAGAGATGCGTTGAATATTTTTTTGTCACTCACGTAAGTTCAATACAGTATTTTTACGAAGTATAACCGTATGAAATATGTATTAAAATGTACAGACATGTAATTTATGAGCATCTCTTGTCATGATATATCACATGGTGAAACGTTTATGAAATAATGTACCGAATACATTACGTGCGGCCTTCAACTGTGGCTTCTGTTTTTGTTTGATCCATTATAATAGTAATGTTAATTCAATTTTATAATCCAAATTAGGTAAACAAGAAAGTTATCCGAATCAGCTTATGGAAGTCTATAATGTCAACTTGGACTTTTTAATGAATTTATTGTTAAAGGAAATTTAAACGTTTCGCGGTTTTTCTTCAAACCGCTACCTTTTATAACTCTGTATTAAACATTAATCGAATTACAAAATTCGTCACGTACAAAAACCTTAAAATTTTATTACTAAAAGAAAATGAATTTTATGGTAGATTTTAATTATTTTTTCTAAAACTCGAGTATTTTATATCGATTAAAAAAAATCGATTTTGTGAACAAAGGTATGTAAAAAAAGACAAATGCCGCGATAATAAATAGATGAAAAAATTCCCGCTACAAATATACAAGCCTAAATTTTATATACTTTTAAGTCTAGAATTTGAGATCAAACGCAAGACTAATTGAATATATTTTTTTTAATTAAGCGACGAGGTGAGCGGGACGATCACCTAATGTTAAGTGCCTGCCCACAACAACGTGGCGCTGGTAAGGATGATATACACTGCACATGGCGCTCGTCGCCTAACACTTAAGATGTTGAGTTTCGTTACTCTAGTTATTTCATTAGCTACAGCGCCCTTCAAACGAGAACACAGTAATGTTTGCACACTACTGCTTTACGGCAGAAACGGCTGCGATGGTACCTATCAGTGACTAGTAATTGAGATTAGTTCAACAAAACAACAATTTCATATGTTAAGTCACAATTAACGCTTAGGTCACATTTCGTTAATGAATAATAAGACTTTATTGTTTTTTAACTTTGATTGTATTAGGTTTATACTTTCTATTCGTTTTATTTGTAACAGGTGTCCTTTTTTTTAATTTTACTCTTCCTTATCGTAAGAGATCAAGGACCATTGATTACCATTTTTGAAGTTCAAAGCACTCTTCTATGTTTCTAACGCGTCTTTATCATTGGCTGCACCTGTTACCAAATCATCCATATAGAATGAAGATGTTATTTTCCGCCGCCATCGAGTACTTCTACAGCAGCACTAACATCAGCAGCTTGTTTCAATGTTAGGACTGCTGAAATGGGTGCTGATGCAGTTCCAAACGCCACGTTAAGTAGTTTGTATGATCCACAATTTTCGTTCGGTCAACCCGATATTCTTTAACTGTCAGTGTGTTTCTCATCAACGATTGTATGTACTACATCTTCAATATATCACTTATTATAGCAATCTGATGCAGTCTCCACTTCATAATCAGCACGAGAAGATCATTCTACAAAACAGGTCCTACTAGCAATTTTTCAAGGGCGATCCTTTTGATTCCTTTGAAGAGGCATAAAACACGACTTTGACCTTTGTAGTATTTTTACCAAGCCTAACCACAGCGTGATGAAGTAAATGTATATCATCTTCCTTATTTTCTGTTGCTATCATCATATGCCCTGGTTCTAAATATTCATCATCAAGATAATACATCTTAGTATATTCTTGTTTTAATTTTATATCATTCATAAATCTTTTTTCTGCTAGTAAAAATCTACGTTTTTCCACTTTTTGTATTTACTTACTTATTTGTATATCTTTAAAAAGTTGACTTTACATTTTCCACTTTCTGTTTTGACTGTTGTGTTATATTATTAATTAAGGCTATCATACTATTAATTCTAATTTTTATTTTCTCTGTAACCTTACTTGCTAATTTTTTACTGTAATCTTGAAACTTACTCCTCACTGTCATAAGTAGACTGTCGCCGTCCATGAGTCGACACTACATACTAGAAGAGGAAGAGGGTACGTTTTCTTCCACAGAACAGGTGCCGAATATTACGTCCAGCACTGTCATAACCTCTTAGACTAATAATCGTTATATCCTTATTATAAATAAACCGTATAACACTTAAATGAAAATGGATAGCCTATACTGTGTCCTTGCAAGCATAAGGTTAATTTTTATTTAGCATTTTCAAGGCTCCTTAAGGTAACAAACTCATAAACATACATATACATACGCTTCTCTTGATAAAACATAGTTCACTCGATTTTTTGTAACTATAAATAAATATTATCGTTTTATTATTCATTGCCAGCAAATTGTAAACATCTGGTCAGCCTGATCGAGGAGTTGCTTCTGATTATATACATACATATGTACAAAAACTATTACTCAGAAATAGCATGCTTACATTCTTCTTGGTATTCTACTTGTTGCTCATAGATAAGAACGTCATAAGATTTATTCATTGGCTTAATATAGTAGACTATTTCTAAATAGTACGAAAGTCTGTAATAGACTAAATTAATATTTAATGTTTAAATGCTGTATTTAGCTTTTCAGATAGTTTTTATATTTCCGTTTATATTCAAAATTTGCATTGGTAATAAGACATTTCTTCGATCGTCAGTTATCGCCCTGCGTTTGATCCCTCTTAATTGGACATTTAGGGGCGTAGAGTAAAAAATATATACCCAACTAAAACGAGTAAGTAATCAATTCGATAAAATTACGATTCCGCATACAGTAGAAAGAAAAGGTGACATTCCACGCGGAAATCTACCGGACGAATTAATTGAAATCAAAATGGTGCGAATTTGAATTTCAAAACTGGTTCTTGCAGCCGGTGGCTGGTGCATTTGGTGCGCTGCATTTGGGACCACTTCATTAGCCTCTGGTGTCGATTGCACGACGTTCGAATTGCGTTTGTCAGCCGCTTTTCTCTTTATCATCAATAATTAATGATGGGACGCCGCCGGAATATACCCCGTGGTATAATTAAAGTGCATACTTTGTGTTGTCTCCGCTGCGAACCATTTTTTTTTTCATCCGAATGGGAAAGTTTTCTTGAAAGTGCGTGTATGTCGTTAGTGTCGGAATTAGATTACTTTATCGTCGTCCCATCGGATTTACGATTCGATACGGCAAAAAAGTATATGATGTAGAGTGAAAAAAGTATTGTTCATATAAACGATAAGCGATCTCTTTGCTTCACTTGAGCTTCTTTCTTGTATCAAACGGCGGACGATATCGTTGACATGAACGTTTTCATTACTTTCTATAATAACATTAATTAAACGTATTCCATCTAAAAAAAGGAAAGCACTATTTCAGCGATTAAAAAGTAATTAAATGTGACCTTAAGACAATGTTGCCTTTGGCAGAGGCCACGTCCAGCTGTGGACGCCTATCGAGCGATGAGGACGATAAGCAAAAGTTTATCGCTGCATTGTTCATGTTGTCAGCTACTATAACATGATGTAAATCCACATATAGCTATTACTGGTAATTCATTTCATATATACGAGCATTTTTTTATTTATGGAAATATGCTTGCGAAATATATCCTCATACGATACATTTCATAGGCGGAAGGTCGGAGCGTAGATCTACAGTATGAATTTAACATTAAAAAATTATGACAGTAAGCATAGAAAATTTGTATGTATTTCATGTATTTTTTTCTGCATATTATGCGTTAATTTTAACTATCAGAACTTACTGTCAACGTAGATTTCTACTATTTCCACGAGGGTCTTCTTCAAACTGAAGTAAACTTCAGTTAGTTTAGTTAGTCTGGTTTCATTATCTATATAAAAATAATCAAATGCTTAAGCAACGATAAAGATATAAAAAAATTTGTCCTTCACACAAAATAATGTATTAGGGGGAAAGTAATGTCGTTTTCTTACGCTAAATACAAACACATACATTTTTAACGAGTCTTTATTTTTAATCAATGATGTATTCCCCATCATTGTCAATAACCTTTTGCCATCTAGTGAGTAAATTTTCAATCCCTGATCGATAAAAATTAATTGGTTTTTCGGCAAAATATCTAGAGATGGCATTTTGGATATCATCCAAATTTGCAAATGTTTTGCCACTTAAAAAGTGTTGCAGCGCTCGGAATAAGTGGAAATCCGATGGTGCAACATCGGGCGAATATGGTGGATGAGGCAGCACCTCCCACCCCAATTCATTAATTTTTTCTAGAGTTCGCCTTGCGCAGTGCGGTCTTGTATTGTCATGTTGGAGAATGACGCCTTTTCGGTTGACAATCGCTGGCCACTTTTCAATTAAAGATTGATTGACTCGCTGCAATTGTTCGCTGTAGAGGTCTGCAGTAACAGTTTCTCCAGGTTTCAGTAATTCAAAATGAACAATGCCGCGAATACTCCACCAAACACACAAAAGCGCTTTTTTGGGGTGTAAACCTGGCTTAGCAGTACTCCGAGGACTGCCTGCCTGCCTTTTGCGTTTTGGGTTATCATACAGGACCCATTTCTCATCTCCTGTGATCAAGCGATCAAAAAACGCTTCTGTGTTGTGTCGTTGAAGCAATAAGTTGCATGTGATTGATCGGTTAGCCTTATTCTGTTCGGACAGATTATGCGGGACCCAAACACCTGCTCTGCTTACTTTTCCAATCTGCTTCAAATGTTCTTGGATGGTCGACCAAGGTTTGTTGAGACTGTTTGACAATTCCTCGATCGTCTGACACGGATTTGCTTCCACTTCCGCCCTTAACACGTCGTTGTCTAACGCTGATGGTCTTCCTGATCGATACGAGTCGGAAAGATCAAAATTACCCGATTTGAACTTGGAAAACCACCTTTGGCATTTACGAATGTCCAGTGCATTTGGATAAACATCGCAAATGTTTTTGGTAGCAACTGTTGCGTTATTTCCCTTGCGAAACTCAAAGAGCATGCAATGCCGGATGTGTACCTCTTCTGGTATTTGGCTGGCCATTTTACCCAAAATTACAAAAAAAAATTGTAATTCAATTGTCTATAAGTAAAGAAATCACTATAACCTCACAATGTCTTTGGTACGCCTCTGAACAAAACAATGAGCTGACAAATGACAATCAAGTATTGGCATGCGCAGAAACGACATTACTTTCCGGTCCCCCTATTAATTGCCTGTGAGGGTTATCTTATAAATCAAATTTTGAATTAAATGTATTGAAACGTAAATCGCTTAACACCATAAAAAGTATATATGGAGTTTTAGTTATTTCTTCTACTGCCTCTTTCTCCTGCCCTTTTCCCACTTATTTATCATTTATAAATTCCAAATATCGAATATTTGATAAGTTATGGTGTATAATAACATATTTCTTGTGACGATTAATGAGACGTTTATTAACCATACACACATTTGATGATTTTTATTCGTACCTTACAATTACGTAAAAACTGAAAGCGACATTCGTCCCGAGTACGCGCTGTGCATTGTAATGCTCAGTGTGATATTTTCAGCAATTATTAAGCTACTAGACACTTACAATGTCGATGACAAATAGAGACAATAATTCTGTTGTTGGGACAAAAACATGCGAAATTACTTAAAAGGTTCCCATTAGTATTCACAACAAGTCCTATGTACGTAACACAGCAAGGCAAATAAACATTTTAGACAATGTCGTAATTAAATATCATTGCTTTTTATTGTAAGTCTTCGCTCTATGGTTTCCTTTAATTCCGCTACGGCGACAATTCTTCCACCGCTAAAGAAATTCAGTATAGATAAACATATCCCATATAAGGCTTCGAAGATGACACTGGCGTCATAAATCGGTGGCTGAATCCAAAAAAAGTGCACTATCTTCAATTGCTCTTTAATTCCCGCGCCGTCCGTTGATCGTAAATACGCCTCAATTAGTTGAAAGCTTGCTTTATTTATAAAAAAAAAATATCAGCTGCTTTTAAAATGAGGGGTGATTTTGTTTTCAAATGTGGTTTGTCTCTCTTAGTCTTCTGAAGGTTTTCTTTGTTTCGAAAAATTCTTAAACAGGTTATTGTTGCTTTCAACTTGCAGCTTAAAACTACAGTAGTAGAAGTAATACTTAAGTAATAATACGCATATAATGAATTAAAAACCGTCTTAGTTTTGAGACACTGTATCATCATTATTAGGTGATTTCTTCAAACTGAAATTTGGCGATCAGATTGAGTGAACCAATTCGATCCTCAACTATTCTACTCCATGCATACCTCGTATTTAGAGTTGTTCAAGTTCTGCTATGTTTCTAATTCATTCCATTGCCAGATTGTTATATTATATATAGGTTTTAATGATATATTATAGGTTTATTCTAGTGTACCAAGCATTTAGATATTACTATTCAAGTCAGTTTTAAATGTGGTTTTCGTTAAATTACCATTTTTCGATATCAACTTAACTACCAGTAATGGCAGGGAATTGGATTGAAGATATTAATGCAGTCATAAAAAATAGTAGGTGTGTTGTTAATTATGTAAACCTATATAAAAATAAATATGTTAAGTTTAAGTCGTCAAAGCAATATAATTCACAACTAAGTTATATCCATGGAAGGAAAAAAAGAAAAGATGTATTTACTCCATTGTCACAAACTCATTGCGTGCTTTAATTTATTGCTGTGTCTTGTCTCTGGATAGTTACTTGACGGACTTATCACTCTATTGTTAGTGTTATTTACTGATCACTTGAGCTATTTTTTGCCGACCATACCGGGAGTGCAATTTGCGATCGGCTCTCCATAAAATTATCAATGTAACGTTTCAGTTTTTGAATGTTAACAGTATACAGTGGACAACTGAAGATATATCGGTGTTCTGCAACGTGCATAGACACGCCTATAAAAGGTTATGTCTAGCATACACAGCCTTATTCCTTATGGACTCGTCAGAAGGTGCATTTAAAAAAAAACCCTGATCTTATTCAGGGCTTTTGCTCAGCCTATTATTTTTTACATTTACTTACAACATCTACTTTTTCTTACATAATTTCTATTTATTTTCTTTACGTTATGTTTTTACTTATGATATCCAATCATCTAATATTCACAGAGGTATACAGAATATTATTGTGTCCATATGTATAATATAATAAGTACTTGTCCTTATTTCTATTCTTTACTATCTTAAATATTTTTAAGCAATAATATATGTACTTACTTTAATTTGTTTTTATATCTTGGGTAAACTGGCTGTATCTATTATTAAGCCTGCCCTCCTGTTCAAAATCACAACTCAAGCATCTATGTATAGGATACTCTGTGATGAGGAACTGTTCAAACTTTGAGAATATCATCACATTTGCCGCTCTCCCGACACTTGGAACTGTTCAAGTATTGGGAACGTCACCACATTTGGGGCTCTCCTGACATTTAGAACTGTTGAAGCAATGGGAACGTCATCACATTTGCCGCTCTCCCGACACTTGGAACTGTTCAAGTATTGGGAACGTCATCACATTTAGGGCTCTCACGACACTTGGAACTGTTCAAGTATTGGGAATGTCATCACATTTGGGGCTTTCCCGACATTTGGAACTGTTCAAGTATTGGGAACGTCATCACATTTGGGGCTCTCCTGACACTTGGAACTGTTCAAGCATTGGCAACTTCATCACATTTGGGGCTCTCCCGACACTTGAAACTGTTCAAGTATTGGGAACGTCACCACATTTGGGGCTCTCCTGACATTTGGAACTGTTGAAGCAATGGGAACGTCATCACATTTGCCGCTCTCCCGACACTTGGAACTGTTCAAGTATTGGAAACGTCATCACATTTGGGGCTCTCCCGTCACTTGAAACTGTTCAAGTATTGGGAACGTCATCACATTTAGGGCTCTCACGACACTTGGAACTGTTCAAGTATTGGAAACGTTATCACATTTGGGGCTCTCCCGACACTTGAAACTGTTCAAGTATTGGGAACGTCATCACATTAGGGGCTCTACCGTCACTTGAAACTGTTCAAGTATTGGGAACGTCATCACATTTAGGGCTCTCACGACACTTGGAACTGTTCAAGTATTGGAAACGTTATCACATTTGGGGCTCTCCCGACACTTGAAACTGTTCAAGCATTGGCAACGTCATCACATTTGGGGCTCTCCCGACATTTGGAACTGTTGAAGCATTGGGAACGTCATCACATTTTGGGGCTCTATTGACACTTGGAACTGTTCAAGCATTGGCAACGTCATCACATTTGGGGCTCTCCCGACACTTGAAACTGTTCAAGTATTGGAAACGTTATCACATTTGGGGCTCTCCCGACACTTGAAACTGTTCAAGTATTGGGAACGTCATCACATTAGGGGCTCTACCGTCACTTGAAACTGTTCAAGTATTGGGAACGTCATCACATTTAGGGCTCTCACGACACTTGGAACTGTTCAAGTATTGGAAACGTTATCACATTTGGGGCTCTCCCGACACTTGAAACTGTTCAAGTATTGAGAACGTCATCACATTAGGGGCTCTACCGTCACTTGAAACTGTTCAAGTATTGGGAACGTCATCACATTTGGGGCTCTCACGACACTTGGAACTGTTCAAGTATTGGGAACGTCATCACAATTGGGGCTCTCCCGACACTTGGAACTGTTCAAGCATTGGCAACGTCATCACATTTGGGGCTCTCCCGACATTTGGAACTGTTGAAGCATTGGGAACGTCATCACATTTTGGGGCTCTATTGACACTTGGAACTGTTCAAGCATTGGCAACGTCATCACATTTGGGGCTCTCCCGACACTTGAAACTGTTCAAGTATTGGGAACGTCATCACATTTGGGGCTCTCCCGACACTTGGAACTGTTAAAGCATTGGGAACGTCATCACATTTGGGGCTCTCCCGACATTTGGAACTGTAGAAGCATTGGGAACGTCATCACATTTGCCGCTCTCCCGACACTTGAAACTGTTGAAGTGTTGGAAACGTCATCACATTTGGGGCTTTTCCGACACTTGGCACTGTTCAAGCATTGGGAACGTCATCATATTTGGGGCTTCCCCAACATTTGAAACTGTTCAAGTATTGAAAAATCCGCTGCGGTTGAAAGAATATTATAAGGGGCATAATTTTTTTTTTTAATTCACAAAATATACGATTATTGTACATTATTTTATAAACGAAATGGCAGAGGTCTTATTAGAAGTGCGTCGATGATATTAGGGGGACCGGAAAGTAATGTCGTTTTCTTACGCTAAATACAAACACATACATTTTTAACGAGTCTTTATTTTTAATCAATGATGTATTCCCCATCATTGTCAATAACCTTTTGCCATCTAGTGAGTAAATTTTCAATCCCTGATCGATAAAAATTAATTGGTTTTTTGGCAAAATATCTAGAGATGGCATTTTGGATATCATCCAAATTTGCAAATGTTTTGCCACTTAAAAAGTGTTGCAGCGCTCGGAATAAGTGGAAATCCGATGGTGCAACATCGGGCGAATATGGTGGATGAGGCAGCACCTCCCACCCCAATTCATTAATTTTTTCTAGAGTTCGCCTTGCGCAGTGCGGTCTTGCATTGTCATGTTGGAGAATGACGCCTTTTCGGTTGACAATCGCTGGCCACTTTTCAATTAAAGATTGATTGACTCGCTGCAATTGTTCGCTGTAGAGGTCTGCAGTAACAGTTTCTCCAGGTTTCAGTAATTCAAAATGAACAATGCAGCGAATACTCCACCAAACACACAAAAGCGCTTTTTTGGGGTGTAAACCTGGCTTAGCAGTACTCCGAGGGATTTCATTTGGAGAGAGCCACTGCCTTTTGCGTTTTGGGTTATCATACAGGACCCATTTCTCATCTCCTGTGATCAAGCGATCAAAAAACGCTTCTGTGTTGTGTCGTTGAAGCAATAAGTTGCATGTGATTGATCGGTTAGCCTTATTCTGTTCGGACAGATTATGCGGGACCCAAACACCTGCTCTGCTTACTTTTCCAATCTGCTTCAAATGTTCTTGGATGGTCGACCAAGGTTTGTTGAGACTGTTTGACAATTCCTCGATCGTCTGACACGGATTTGCTTCCACTTCCGCCCTTAACACGTCGTTGTCTAACGCTGATGGTCTTCCTGATCGATACGAGTCGGAAAGATCAAAATTACCCGATTTGAACTTGGAAAACCACCTTTGGCATTTACGAATGTCCAGTGCATTTGGATAAACATCGCAAATGTTTTTGGTAGCAACTGTTGCGTTATTTCCCTTGCGAAACTCAAAGAGCATGCAATGCCGGATGTGTACCTCTTCTGGTATTTGGCTGGCCATTTTACCCAAAATTACAAAAAAAAATTGTAATTCAATTGTCTATAAGTAAAGAAATCACTATAACCTCACAATGTCTTTGGTACGCCTCTGAACAAAACAATGAGCTGACAAATGACAATCAAGTATTGGCATGCGCAGAAACGATATTACTTTCCGGTCCCCCTATTATGTATAAAGTATTATTTACAAATTCATATTATTCATATACATATTACATGAATTACGAATTATGCCCTGGTTCCCGATGCCGGCAGGGAAAAACCGATCAATGTGCGATCTTTGGGGCAGGTCTATGTCCAGCAGTGGACGTCTATCAGCTGATCATGATGAATTTATGCTAGCTACCTATATTGTAAATCTGTCACCATACATAGTAATGGATACCCCTGCTTTTATAATTCCTTAATTAATTGCTTGTAGTGTGTAGAACAGCATTACATCAAGAGTAATCAGTTTACGGATAGGTCTCTGTTGCTGGAGACCGTCTAGGTGGGTTCCATCGCAGCGCCTGTTTTGTACACCAAATAGTAGTATGCAGATATTACTGTGGTAACAAGATTTAACATCACATCACAATGTGGTGAAGTATATACCATCTTTACTAGTGCTACGTTGTCATAGGTTAACGTATCACTTACCATCAGGTGAATGTCTCGCTCGTTACATCGCTTTTCTGTATAAAAGGAATCTGTGTGAAGATGCTTTATCATCTATAGTTAGTGAAATCAGTATTATCATCATGGCATCTCATGTGTCTGTTTCAAACTGATATTTGGCGGTCTGATTGAGAACGCCAATCCGGTCTTCAGTTGAGTGAAAAGACATCAGTATGCGAAAATAAACTTACCATAACCATAATTAACATTTTTACATAAAGTTAGTTAATAGAATATTTAATCGGAAGTAAATACGATAGCTCCTGGCGTATTGTGCCATTTAATACGACCAGAGGTCTAATTGCCCCATAGAAATTAATTTCAGCAAGCTCCCCGGCTTGTCTGTTAGCGGATTGCCATTTGAATCGTTAGAGTTCCGCTCAGTGAAGGAAATAAGCTTCTAATCGATCGCTCTTGACTTAATCTAAACTAAATTGGGAGGACATTTACTTTTCTTATATGTTACACTAAATAATTCTATCACTACACTACAATTTTAAATAAATTAATATTAAAAAGTTTACTGATGGTAGGTCTTTGTTGCAGAAAGTCTAGGTAGGTACGACCGCAGTTCACACTATGCTCCCTTACTGTAGTACGTAAATATTATTGTGTTCCAGTTTGCAAGGTGTTTTAGGTAGTGAAATTACTGTGGTAACGAGACTTTCTTTCGTCAAGATGAGTACAATATGATGCTGTGTATATCATCCCAACTAGACACGTTTTTATGGGCAGGCGTATCATTTCGATCAAGTGAACGTCTTTCATCCAGGTTCGTCCAGAAAAATAAGAGACATCTTTTTTCTTGTGAATGATTCAAAATATCTGCTAATAGGAGAAAGACAAGGTTTTATGGATTTGCGTACATAAAAATTTTTTCGGGCTACCTCCAGCATGTTAACTTGGAACGAACCAGTAACTTTCCTACTATCTGTGGGCACAACCCAGTGGATCCAGGGATATGTAAAGTTTCTTACAAATCCAACTTGATACCTATAAACCTGGAGAAGCTAAACGGTGTGCAGATTTTATTTTTTTTTATACTGAAATCTAATTTATATTCATTATTAAAGTAGCTTTTTAAAGCTCTTAAGTTTAATACTACTTTTGCTGAATAAACATACAGACAAACATGGTTTTCTAAGTATCGTGTATACATTCAACAACAACAGCTAAGTAAAAAGCCGCTACATTTGTTATTACAAACAGACACTTTTTTTATTTATATTGGTTTCTTTGAAAGTTTGATTTCTATTAGTAAAAAGAGAATTTTATGTTATTATTGAAATAGATATGAAACTAGAAGCAATATAGAGCTACGGTTTTGTGGTTACGATAATATTTGCAGCAAATTGCTGCGCTCGGGTTCGTTTCCAGTGGGCTAATGTTGACATTGTGGTTAATACGTAATCAGTCTAATACTTACCTAGCGCACCTAGATTAGAAGTAGTATATATATATGTGTATCTCAACATAGTTTGTTTATTATGTAACAACTTGATGGTCTAATAACAAACGATAGTGAATGTTTTGAATAACAAAGTTGTGTCCTTATATCAATAATAGTGAAAATATACTAAAATGTTCTTCAAGTATTAAATATCAAACACAAGCAAATTCCTTATTTTTCAAGAAACAACTTTTACCACTTTTCCACCCCCTTTTCTGTTGGTGGAAAGAAATTCACAGTCATAATTACTTCAAGGCAGTAAGTAATCGTTTTCGCGACATTCCTCGAAAGGGGAAATAAAAAGTGCGAATAAAAGAAATGTGCTAAAGGGATGCAGGGCAATTGAGCACAAATGAAAGGGCGCTGGACTGAGGACAGAATTAGGAAAACATTCAGGACAAGGTATACATGGAGTATACATTGTGTTTCAAATTTTTAATAATCGTGGTTTCATATAATTACATCAACACATGAAAAAAGTCATGAAATAGAACAATCAATTGTGGTATATTGATATGTGGTTGGCAGATTGATATCGCCATTTATATTCTATCACTTAGGTGGCCTGGATAAGAGACCTGTCATCGTAAGCAATAGGACATACGTTTCTAAGGGTACATTGGACTTTGGAGATTGTCATGATGATCTTTGGTAATACCACTTTATATATATATCAGTAGTAGATTTGATATGTTTCTAAATCAGCCGATATACATCCAGAGTTGGACATAGGCTTTTCCAAAAGACCTCTACATCAATCGGTGCTGCGCTGCTGCATCCAGCGGCTTTCCGCGACCTTTATTTGTAGTGGTTCATATAGGGGGATTGGCCATTTTCCATTATTCTGGCCCAATATAGGTTGGTGGGCATATCCCATAAGCTAGGCTAGAGAGAAAAAGCAGTAGGAGACTTTTCTGTGGTAGGTGTCGGTAGCCGGAGAACGTCTGGGTTAAGTACTATTGTAGCTTCTATTTCTACCGCTAAACAGAACATTTTCGTGTGCCGATTTTAAGGGCGTTGAAACTAGTGAAATTACTGGGGTAACAAAACTTAGCATCTCAAGTGACAAAGCTACGATTACAATGAGGTAGTGTATATACTTCTAATAAGCGCCACTTCGTTATAGGCAAGTGTATTACTCACCATCAGGTGAACGTCTTGCTCCTTACGTCGCTCAGTATATAAAAAAAGAGCTGTTTAGAAATTAGACCTTATCTACTAACTTGGAATATAAATGAGTCTGATGGAAGGAACATGTCCATCTTTAAAATATAAGTTTCCGGGGCCAAGTTAGGGTAATGTAATTTTTAATTTTTACACTGCCCTTTGTAAGTGACTAGTGGGACTTACCGATAGTTTAATTTCTTTACAATGTCGACTCTATTCTTTTCTCTGTTTGTTACCGCGCGGACTGCAGTGCTCCTCGGCAAATGGGGTGTGAGAATTAAAAGGCGTTCAGAGAACTCCCCCGCTCCCGTCTGTTGTCGCCTTTATTAGCTGCTTGCAGTTTCCATTATTAGCTTACATTTTAAAACGGAATTAGGGACGCTTCATAAACGCTGTTCCGCTTCCGCTTTTTTCACATTCACTGTAAATTTTTCGTTCAGGTATACTTTTTATTTTTAAAAGAACTTACCCTCCATATTCCTGTTGTACTGATGAGGTATTAACAATTTCGAAATATACAGACACAAAGAACAACAATTGCAATCTTTTGTTTATACTACTTCCAGAATCCTTTTTCATACTCATCATCAACATCATCATCTGTTATACATACACTGCTAAACACAAGCTTCTTACAGTGATTATGATCGGCCATGTGATATTCCATTGTGAGTTTCCGGTCTTTTTCCTCCTTTTCGCTCGACCTGCACCACTTTGGCTTTCTCCCAATAATTTTTAAAACGTTTGGTAATACCACGTGGTGATGGTTTCCTCGCCACATTAGGAAATGGCTTTCAATAATGTAATATGTCTGCAATATTCCGGGAAGTCTTAAGGATTCCAAGGAATCTATTGTATTCCGCTGACGACGAGCAAATACGATTAAAGCTTTAGATTATTTTTTTGTTTACTTCTCGGTTATGTCTTAGGACTCATGTTATCAGCTCCTATAGTTATCTTGAACTGTAGAGAAGTTGAAGAGTATTTATTACCATCTGTGTGGCTGTGTAATATCAGGGAGTGGACCGGGATCGCGAGTGCCGCCTAAATCGTCCGCCTCGTAAGAGATCGGATACAATACGTTGAACTGAGCACCAACCTTCTGTAGTCGGAGAGGAACCTTAAGGAGCTGAAGACCCTACTAATAGGTCAATTTGTCCGTCAAAATCCAGTATGAACATCATTTGATGAAAGAGAAGAAGCAGTTGTCAATGTGTATGCTTTTCTGCATTAGAGATATTTTTAAACATAGCAGTTTGATTAAGTTAAGATATTAAGTAAGTTCTAAGTGTAAAGTTCTTTGATCTAGCTAAAAGAAGAATAATATATCACATATCGTATATTAGTATAGTATCTGAACTTAATGTTTGTTCATCGGTACCCATGTTAACTCTTTATTTATACTCGCTATTAACTAGAACACGGTAACAGTGACAAAAGTCACACTTTATAATCTATTTGTTATATGTATATATTTTTTTTTATCTGAACCGGCACGAGGCTTCGGGCAGATACGGCGCGTTCCTTTGACCGTTGACAAATCGCTGAGCTGTGGGGGGTTCTGTATACATTTACTGTTTACCAATATGAAGTATACTTTTTAACTTAACAGTTGGGATGTCGCGTTTTAAAACACCTGACAACGTTTCTTATTTATACTGGTTACTAAAGGACATTTTTCTGAGGGCGATACGTCTGCTCATAAGCTGCTCTGTTAGGATATTATACACTGCACTGTATTGTTTTCATGGCTTTGAAACAAACTGTTAATTCTCGTTACTTCAGTAATTTCACTAGGTACAAAGCGAAACATAGTAATGTTTACACACTTACCTAGACAGTGTCCGACAACAGAGACCTATCACCAGTTGCTATGAGTTACTTAAGATAGGTTTACAGGTCGTCGTTGTGCTTGTCGCTTTAAATACATGATATTGAGTCTCAATACTCATATAACTACTACAGTTTTTAAATCAGATAACTGTTACTTGTGTTTATATATCACTATGTGTATGTACTAGCTGTTCCCTGGACGCTTTGCTACTAGTAGCGCTCTTGTAACTCCCTTTAGGGAAGGAATTTTACAAAATCCATTCTTAACTGACCTCTAACTACTACTACTCTCACTACCCCACTGAGAACGAGACGTGATATACATGTATGCATGTGTAAATGGCAGAAGCAATTTCTCTACCAAATTTTTTGTGTTTTTAGTCTAATAGTTGCGGAGATTTATAGTGGTTTATTCAGCGATACCGCATTTATACTACTTGTCCTTTATATGGTATAACATGTCCATTTGGATCGGTATTTTTAAAGCTCTTCTACTTGGTCTTAGACCATGGACTATCCAGTTCGCAACATTGTGTTTGGCCAGGCTTCGGCTACTGTTTTTACGAAAAGGTGGAAACCAGTTACAGGATAAAAAGAGATATGAGGGGCGGAGATAAAGGATATACATCGTTGCGGTATGGTTTCATCGGCAACCTTGGCTTTATTGAAGACATGTGAACAATAACATATAAGATGGATGTGATATACGCATAAAATTACTGCAAAACCTTGGCACTATTGATTTAGTAGACATCATCATCAGCATCCCAACTGATAGACGTCCACTGTTGGATATAATTCTCTTGTAAGGTATTCCACCAAATACTGTTGTGATGCTAGTAGTGATACGTGTAATTTACTAGTTGCGGATATATGTTGTAAACCTGTAGTTAAGTGAGTTTTGTGAAAGGTATAACTTCAGTAACCTTCATACGAACTTGTCTGCGACTATAAAATTTAACTGTTATAATAAAATTGCCTCGTAAACTGTAACTTTTTACTGAATTATGAATATACAACGCGCTTGTTCGTGTCGTCGATGTTTTATTATAATATGCAATGGACGCTATGTTATCTGTACTACGAATGAGAAATTGCCGCATATTAATACCGACAAATTCCTTTTAATAAAGATCCCTTAAGCGTCCGCGACAGCTGAATTATCATTAAAAGGACATAAAACACTCTTAGCACCGCGAGCCCGTCTTTATCTACCGAGCGGAGTATGCTTTCATTAAATTCAATAAAATCGGTAACACAATGCGAGTAAAACGATTCCCGCCATTAATTAAACGTGTACAACACTTATAAATAACAAGTGCCTTGTATCGATATCTCGGCTATTCACAAATTATTCAAAATTACTCGATAAAAACAAAACGCGACTGATGATAAATCGACGCCATTGCTCTCCGTGTAAGTTGACGTACTTTTTGCGATCTATCGGATATTTCTAATATTATCGGACTTTTTTTTTTTACCAAGTAACAGTATTTATCTCTAACATCATTGCTTTAACTGCCTCCGTAGCGCAGTGGGTTACTCTGGTTCGATTCTGGGACTAAATGTTTTTTTTATTCGACGAAGGACAATATGAGGGAGACGTTTACATTATGATATTAAAACGCTTGCCTTTAACAATATAGCGGTAATTAGAAGGATATACACAGCACCATATCGTGCTTGTCGCCTTGATATTCGTTGTCGTCTCATTGGGGTCATTGGCGGTCAGGATAGAATTTCTCATCGCCTTCTAAACGAACCTTAGGAGGACTTTCGCTGGCCGTGGTCTCCGGTCATTGAAGCAGTACTCACAATGCTGGTGGGGCCTGCAATAAGCAGACCCCGCGATGGGCTATCCCAGCATAGCGTTAGCAAGACCGAGGCTGTGTTCCGAATAATCCCGTAACCTCTCCAAACGCCGAAGGTGACCACAGAAGGGATTTTAGTGTATAAAAATCTCCAGATAACTTTGAATTACCCCCAGAAGGCAGAGTATCTCTTGAAAGATTTTCAATCCGAAACAAAATAATGCTGTTTAAACTTGAACACAGTAATATTTACTGACTACAAGTTTATTATTCTTCTACGCAGTGACAAGATGATTGAGCCGTTCACCTGATAGTAAGTGATACGTCCGCCCATAACGATGTGACAGTAGTAAGAATGATATGTACAGCGCCGTATTGCGCTCGTAGCTTAGACACATAAGATGTTCAGTTTTTTACTCCAGTAATTACACTAACTACAACACCCTTCAAATCGGAACACAGTAATATTTTCAGATTACTGTTCGGCGATAGAAATAGCAGTTGCGGTGGTATCTACGTAGACGGTTTTCGACTATAGAGACCTGCAACCAGTGTTTTCTCATATGATAAGAGTTAGAGTATTTTTGGGTGCTACAACATCCACAGCTTCATTATCTATGTGAAGTTGAAAAACAAAGAGAACGAAAGCATGTTATATATATGTAGAATATATGAATATGAATCAGTAATTTTTAAGGATCCATGACGAAGTGAGAAAACGGGTTCCGTTAACTTGAGGTTAATAATGAAGTCAAGGCTGCTTATCCACGATTCCGGCTGAGTGCGGGTAAACACTTCGCTGATTGTTTGTTATATTTTAGATGTTATTCTAGAGAAAACATTTTCTCCTTAATATGTTTAATTATGTATAGATTTTAATAGTAAATTAATAATATGGAAATATGTAATAAAACCTATTTCAGTTTTGTTATACTTCATATATCCGACATATTCCTTAACAATTGCAATAGGACCGTAACTTAAAGTACTACCATTTTTCTAACTTCATATCTACTGCTACTGCATACTTTAGTTATTTATGAGATATTTTTTTCGTCGGCAATGGGATGTAAATATGATCTTCCAAACATACCTTACTTCTGAGTAGAAGTCAGAGAAATATTGAATTTTTACCCACTAAAACCGTCTCGTCTCACTCTCCTCCAGTGCGTTAGGAGAGGCTCCAGGATCTTCTACGGAAAGCACCAGTGTATAATATACATATGTTTATTGCAGTTTACTAAGCGATTTTTTTTTATTATAGATAGGTTAATTTTTTTATATAATTGTATCACTTTATAACTTCTTGAAGTAAAGATTCTTAAACCTCAAAAGAATTTACTAGAGGAAGGTTTCTATTGTCGAAGACCGTCTGGGTAAGTTCCACCGCAGTGTCTATTTCTGCCGCAAACGGTAGAATATAGATATTACTGTCTACCGGTTTGAAAGGCTTTGTATCTATTAAACTTACTGATGCCATTAACATTTTACGTGTAAAGGTAACGAGGATTATGTGGTATAATTCATGTCGGAGTTACTAAATACTTTTGTTACGGGCTTTTTACTTACCATCATTTACTTCCCATACCTTCTTTTTTCTTCTATATAGCGACGTAACAACCGGGACGTTTACCTGATGGTAAGTGATACACCCACCCGTAACAATGTGACCCTAGTTAGCTGTTATACACAGAACTGCATGGTGTCGCAGCTGTGGGATATAAGATGTTACCTTTCATTACCTCAGTAATTCCAGCTAGCTACAGTACCTAACTATACAGACCAGTACAACTACCGTATGAACTTCTCTTCTCTTGTTCGTTTACCTCACTCCGTCGTATAAATTAATGGTGATTGTGACTCGTTAGAAAATTATGTAAATAGGGCACGTTTTGCTACCGTTACTGCTAATTTACGTCCTCACTGCTGGGGCACAGGCCTACCCTCAATATGAGGGCGATAGGGCCATAGTTACCACGCTGGTCCAATGCGGATAGCTGATTTCACACACCTTAGAATAAATTCTAATTCATGTGCAGTTAGTGAGAAAACCTTCACTAACTTGAATATTAAAGTCATTTTGCTATAAGGTTCCGTATTTACGTCATTATCGTTGAGGCTGATAATACTGATCAAGAGCTGATAGTTTTTTAATGTTTCTCTGAGAAAATTGATTTATAATACATATCTGAAATAAAGAAAGGATAAGCTGATCGCATTGTAACCCTAATCATACGTCTAGATGTGTGAGAAATCGCGCGCGCCGCGTGCCGGCCGAGAACGAGGGGAAATAAGTTGTACGGAACGGAACCACGCTGCGAGCGATGCGGCCGGTTTATTTGTTTAAATTGTCCTTCCCTTACAAGGCATTTGTTTGTTAATATCACTTTCGACATCTTCCACGAGAATGAGACACACGACTCATTTCATTGTTCAAACATCAGTTACGTTGACCTCATTACTCGTGTTCGCTTCTTTCGATATTTTTAAGGAATTCTCATCGCGATAATAGCCATTTGTTTGTTGTTGCATTCAATTGGAAAAAAGTAGAATTATGCTTATAATAAATCTATACACTTAAAAGATCTGGGCAATGAAGAAACAGAGAACATATTTTGTTATCTTCCTAGTCTCTGTTATCGGAGACCGTCTAGTTAGGTACCATCGCAGCTCCTATTGCATCCGCTAAACAGGAATCTGCAAACATTACCATGTTCCGGTTTGAATAGTATTGTTGCTAGTTTAATTACTAAGGGTAATGAGACGTAATATTGTGTCTCAAGGCGACGAACATAGTGAATTGCAGTGTATAACATCCTCATTAATCCTGCTATGTTATAGGCGGGCGTATCACTTACTGACAGATGAATGTCTCGCTCGTTACGTCGCTTCGTAGAATTAAAAAAAGAAGTAAATGAAAGTAAAAGGCCTATAAGAAACGTTAAGATCCATTACATCAGTAATTTCAATGGGTACAACATCCTTCAAACCGGTAGACAGTAATATCTATACTCTACTGTTTGCGGCAGAAATAAACATTGCGGTGGGACTAACTAGACGGTGTCCGATAACAGATAGGTCTAGAAGAACTTTTGGGCACTTGTGTACTATGTTCTAGATCGAAGGGCTATATTACTATACATAAGAGAGTTTTATTTGTCTTCTTCTTCTTCTTCTTAAAGTGCCTCTCCAACTAGTGAAGGTTGGCGATCAGCGTGGTACAGTCCTTTCTCTCTCTGGTTCGGCGGAACAAATCGGACGCTCTAGATATTCCAGTCCATTCCCTGATATACCTCAACCATGACTTTTACCTTTTCTCCACCTTTCGTTTTCTATAAATTTTACCCATTATAATCAGCTGCAGAAGATCATATCGCTGAAGACGGAGTACATGACCGAGGTAGGTAGGCAGGAGTTTTATCAATGTTCATAATAACTTAATATATGTAAAGTGATACAATTTAACATAAACAATAAATATATAGTAAAACACTCATCATGCCAATTAAAAGGTGGAAAGCGAAACGCTTAGCGATATTATAAAGAGGCTTACTTTAAAGTATTTAAATGGATTTTTAATATAAATTTTGATTTATCTTATCTCAGACAAATCGACGAAAACGCCACTTAAGTGGCGAGTGAGGAGGGGAAGCGGGCCCTGATTACCATAACAATCTGTACGCATAAAGTTAAGATTGTACTAATTAACTGTATAGACCCTGTCGGTTTATCCCGGCCCGATAGCGTACATGATAAATAAGGCGAAATCTGATAAGTATGGAAATCTGTTTTAATTCCTCTCCGATCCAATTGATTTCCTATTGTTCGTACATCGGTATCTCATAGATATACATATAAACAGATCCAAGGATAAGGATAAGGATATATATGTATATTTCTGATTACAATATCCATTGGATTTTATTTTAAATTCTGTAAGGTGATGTCTCACTATCCCTGTAATTACACTAGCTACAGCGCCCTTCGAACCAGAATACAATGATGTATGTACAGTACTGTATGTCGGCTGCAATAGGCGCTGCGGTGGTACCTACCTAGGCGGTCTGAGGCATCAGAGACGTACCACAAGTGAATTCTAAAATATTAATACTTAACAATGCATGCATAAAAAGCACCATAGACATAACAATCTACGAGACAGTATGTAAACAATTAAAAGAAAAAAATAATTCTTCTATTGGTAGTAGGTCTCTGTTGCCGCAGACCGTCTAGGTAGGTATCACCGCAGCTCTTATTTCTCCCGGCAAACATTAGTGTACCGGTTTGAAGGGCGTTGTAGCTAGTGTAAGTGTTGGGTGTGTTGGTAACGAGACTCGACATCTTATATCTCAGACGACTAGTGCAATGTGGTGCAGTGTGTATCATCCTAACTAGAGCCCTTTTGTTATGGGCGGGTGTATCACTTACCATCAAGGAAACGTCTCACTCGTCTCAACCCTTAAATGAATAAAAAAAATCACAGTGTATAATTTAAAGGGTAGAAGGGGTCTCGCACGATCACTCACGGGACCCAAGCCAACCTCACTTGCTCGTGACCGCACCCTGCTAATCAACAAACGAGGATCTGGCTCCCATCAACCCTCATTGGGCCAATGTGGTGGGAAACGGCTCAAATCCTGCCATACGAATCCCTACTTTATCGATATAGGAATCTTTGTGGGAGCCCTATGTCCAGCAGTGGACATTTAATAACTGATGATGATATTGAATTTAATTCAAATACAGACTAATATATTTTTTTTTTATATTATCACGTCTTTTTCCCAGTAGGGGTAGGCAAAGGTGAACAAACACCCACTAATATTATTAGACTAATATTAGAGTCAATAACAAAATCTTCAATCAAACCTTTTTTTGTATCAAACCATTAAACGAGTTAATTAATTAACTTATTACTTATTATATAGTATAACATAATAGTTAAGCATTAACTTTGAATATAAATCACTATTCTGATGATCACGATCACTTGAATTTTGGTGTAACCTTGAAGATAAGATTGGTGAGATAAGATAATGATTTTATGAACATTGTTGAGATAAATGAAACGGCCTTAATGGCCAACGAAAATGTTTAGGTGTGATTAGAAGATACATAAAAATTCCAATAAAAAAAAAAAAAACAACTTTCAGTAAAGGTTTTAGAGAGTAGATATATAGTTAACTTTTAACCAACTTAGACTTAACTATAACACATATTTTAACTTAATACATATGAATAAAACCTATAATTAATGACCTTACTCAGAATACTGTTGTTCTTATAAGTTTATGGTACAGTCAACATCACCACCATAAACTAATAAGCGCCTACTGATCGAAGGTCTTCCCCAAATACCTCCACACCGATAGGTCCAGCGCTGCCTGTCTCCAACGGATTTCCAGCGGCCTTCACCTGCTCGATTCACCTTACCGGAAAATAATCAAGGTGTTATACAGTACAACACATTGTGGTCGTTGCCTGAGACATGTTGCGTCTCGTTACCCCAGTAATTATTATCTATAACGCCCTCCATACCGGAATGCAGTAATGTTTACACACTATCGTTTGATGGTAAAAATAGTAGCTGTTATAGTATCCACCTAGAAAGTCTCCAGCAACAGAGAGCTTTTTCTATCGCGGAGAAAATCTTCTTAAAACATACCTAGCTTCTGGGGGAAAGACAAGGTTATATAGGGCTTCTACCTACTAAAATCCCCTCGGTGGTCTCCGTCATTGCATTAGGAGGGGCTCCGAGATCTGCTCTCTGGCTAAACCATTTCACGGAAGTGGAAAGCCCTCCTTAGCACTCACACTGTGCTACGAAAAATACGAGACTACCATTCATACGCCGTCTTCTTAAGGCTCGCTTATTGAGCTCTGAGGGCCCCTACCCTCAAGGCTCACGAACCCGAAGAGCAAAGGCTCCTCGGGTAAAAGTACTCGCCTTGTACTACAGGCAGGGAATACCTCAGTTCTATTCTTAACAGCTCGAGACTACAGGGCTGAGCAACAGAGACCTATCACAAGTAAAACTGGCCCCGTAATCGAACCAGGATCTCTACGTTATTGGGAATCGTTCAGTCTCTGCAACGTCGACGCTCTTAACTTCAATCTATGACAAACTGATTTAGCTTAGATTTATGAAAATTTTAAGTGAAGCAAATGTTTACTTACTCTACAAAGTAAATAACTTACGTTAGTACATATAATGATACAAAATTTTTCGTGATTATTTTTTAGGATAAGATCCTGGCGTATTGCAACAAAGTATAGCTTCATAAACAACATTGTAAAGCTTTCATGCGATTGTAAATTAAAAAAAAAATGATCTGTCATCGAAATGAATCGAATCATCATCATCGTCGAACAATTTCGCCACCCGCATCCAATCAAGCCGTGCGATGAGATTCGATATGTGCGTGGGGTCCAAACTTAACTTCGGTTTATGGCAATGGTTTAACTCCTTTGATTTAACCATTAGAACTTAAAAGATAAACTTAAGATCAATATTTTTAACTGAATGTTTTAAAAAAATAGAATCTTATATATTTATTATTTCAAAACTTTCTTGGCAAGAGATAGTGCAGGAGAGACAAGGCTGGCGCACTCTTGTTTCGGAGGCCAAGACTCACTTTAAGTCGCTGCACCAGAGGAGAGAGAGAGAGAGATAGGGAATGGGATAGACAAGACGGCGAGACAACGGATTTGCTTTTTAGAACTTTTAGGTCATGGGGTTATAGAGTTATTAGCTATTCCCCGTCCGCTTTGCTGGTCGTAACATACCCACAACTCCCTTTGAATGATTTAGTACATTTCTTAGCTGACCTCTACATGGCAGAAATAATATTTAGCTTTTACGTCTGATAGTTTTGGAAATCTCTTGGTCAATTAGTGAATCTCGAGATATCTCCCATACATATATTACTTAGGGGGGATTACATATATAAGCATTTCTTTATTAAATATAATTTTTTCATATAACAATAAGTAAGTTCTCAAAGTCAAGGCATTCAAGGTGTTTATAAGTATTGAGTCGTCTTCGTAGACAATGTAATACTAATACAGATGAAATCATTTTACGCCTGTCTCGTGTCTAGTCATTTTACTAGATGTAGTGCTTTTTAGATTGACAGCAAAGTTCAACGATTACTGTATCATTCTGAAGATATAGTTGTGTTTACTGTTGAATATCTTCTTGCCATAAATGATAGTAATATTGTTGTAAAGTTTATTAACAGTCTCAGGTTATGTTTTCGATAGCAAACATTGGATATTTCAAAATAATAAGGTCTAATTTTTTTTCATACAGTTATGTATTAATGAAACATCTTTTTAATTTTTTTTTTTAATTAACGAAGCGGCGAAACCAGCGGGACATTTATCTGATGGTAAAAGATACGCCTGCTCATAACGGAGCTCTAGTTAAGATGGTAGTTATAGCAGTGTATTGCGCTCGTCGCCTTAAGACTAAAGAGTCTCGATACTCCAGTAATTACACCAGCTACAACACCTTTCAAACTGGAACATAGTGATGTTTTCTCGTTAATGGTTGGCGGCAGAAATAAGAGTGATGGTGGTACTTACCTAGATGGTATCCGGCAACAGAAAGCTACCATCAGTAAATCTTCTTTCACATAAGAGATTCGTAAACGCTAATCTTTCACACTTGGACCGCTCGGATGCTGTACGAGACTCCGATCGCGCCGCCCTGTAATTCCAATACTTATGAACATTACTCGCGATGGCGACTATTATAATGTATTACGGAATATTATTTTATGAATATAGCCCCGGTGCGCATTATGGACATTTTGAGCGGATCTAAAAATACCGCGTGTGCCTTTATAAAGCGGTGTGCATTAGCCTTTTAGTGCATCTCCATATCGATTTAAATTCCGCTCAAAAGTATTGTTTTTCACCTGTCAAATACTCCTCAAAGGATTCTTCACCGTATGCCCAAGGAATAAAGTAATATTTCAGTCAACGTGTACTGTTTCAATTCAGCGTGAGAATGTCGATTAATTTGCAATTATTCGGTATCCTTTGTTGAGAAAATAAATTTATTGGTAGGGGTTTCTATAAAGAAATTACTATATACGCAAAGTTTATTTCTTTAGTTAGCTTTAATAAAAACCTCAACCCGTTGGTAAAGTCTCCATGAATTTTAAAGCATTTTATAATTATATTTATACACGTACAAAACAATGTATTAAAGTGATCATCAGCATCCTAGACATCCATCAAAAGGCCGGGTCAAGAGTTCTCGCAACCGACGAGCATGATGACAGATGAAGACGCTCATGAAAGTGAGGGAAGTGAGAGAGGTGTGCCAGGGTCGAAGCAAGTGGAGAGTGGTGGTCTCTGCCTATCTAACTGGGAACGAAGCATGATATATATGTATCAGCATCTTTGATTAGAATCAGGATCATCAGCCTTTGATGTCTATTACTGTTATAGATCAAATATCTCCAAAACATTATTTCCTACATTTAGCAATTTCAAACAAATTTCACCAGATCTTCAGAACTTTTGGTCAGCTTAGCATTATTATGCGGGTACTAGCCCAAGTCCCGTCATCAATATCTTCACTTCACACTTTTATAAGACCTCTTTTATGAAACTCCTTATTTTTGATTCCGCAAAGAAATTCCGAGCAATGGTCAGAATGAACCTGGATGGTTATAAGGGTAGAGGAAGACCGAAGAAAGTGTGGATGGATTGTGTGAAAGATGACATGTGTAAGAAGAGTGTGAATTCAGATATAACGGCTGATAGAGGGATATGGAAGAGAAGTACATACTGTGCCGACCCTACATAGCTGGGACAAGAGCAGGAGGTTAAGAAAGAAATTTCGAGCAATGCCTTATTCATACCTTTGTGGGTGTCTCCGAACACTTCTATGAGAGTCTAGATTTAGATATTAGTACTAAACTAATGAATGACGTATAGAATATTAACGTTGATACAGATAATTAATTTTAGTGATGTGATTTCTGAATTACCATAATCATCGTCATCGTGATCCGATGGAAGTTCAGAGCTGTGCGGGTAGAAGTTACCATGAACAATGATGGTGATGAAATGAATATTTGGATAGGTTGCGGTGTAGATGTAATTTCTAATGCTACACTAACACACCAAAATTCACATTTAGATTATAATAACAAAAAAAAAACTGTTCTCGTGTGGAAATATCCGTTACCGTTATATGAGCTACTCGTGAGTCAGACCAGACCACTGCTCGGTCTGACTACGTGTTGTTATTAGCTCAATTATTTCTATCGATGCTTTGATTATTTGCTAGCTGCGTGAATTTATCAGCTCGTTTCCTAACTGAAGTATCTGCTTCATTTTGGTTTCCTTCATTGAAGTCCTTGTCTATATTCAATGGTACATCGTGCTCAACATTGATATATATCTTTCCTTCTTCATCTATAACAGTAATTAGTTAATGAGAGGTTAGTTCTGTTGTAACCATAAAGATCTTGTCGTCATCATCATCATTTATACTTTACCTTGGATTGTGTTTAATAATGTCTTGTTCCTAAATTACTTTGACTTCTTCAGAGTTGGTAAAGTTATGAATATGTCGAGTGTTAGTTATGATATCATAAACTAATAACTTGAGGACTTTAAACGGCCGGCTGGTATTTTTTATAGGATATGGCGAAAGACTTAGGGCGTTCTCGGGATTCCGACACCAGACTTGCTCACTTACTTACACGCTAAGAAACTGACATGCCGCTGTTTTTTTTTCAGCTATAAAATTAAACCAAACATGGCCCTGGATGTGATTTAAATCCTCGTTTGCATTTCTGGGTGTCCCACCGGATCGCACGCGCTATGTTAAAGTTTCTTTTTGTAACAGAGTGGTTACCATATAAGATCGCTATGGAGTTGTGCTGCCGTGAAGATATTCTTAAGCGAATGTTAATTTCAATGCTACGTGAATAAAGTAGCTAAGTTAGTAACGTTATACTTAAAGCCGCAGAATGAAACTTAGTACTCTTATTAGATTCCGTCTAAGTAGATACCTTTGCAGTATCTATTTGTACAGCTGAACAGTACTGTGAAAATTTTTTTTTTATTCGTCTACGAGCAGGACGTTCATATGATGGTAAGTAATATAAACTTGTAGCGTGGTGTTAGTAAGAAACCATTCTTACTAACACCTTGTTGCATATCAATACACAGCAGAACGTTGTATTCCTCGCCTTGAGATATATGATGATTAGTCCCGTTACCCTAGTAATTTCACTAGTTACTACTTCAAACCGGAACATAGTAATGTTTGCACACTACTGTTTATCAGTAGAAATTATCGCAGCAGTGGTACTTACCTAGACTGTTTCCGGCAGCACACAGTACCACCAATCTTATATTTTAAAGCGACAAGCGCTATGTATTGCAGTGTAACTATCCTAAACAGCATTTGTTTTGAAGAAAATAATTTTCTCTTTTTATAACTTTGAATTACTGTAATCAAGTTTAATTTTAACCGTATTTTGTTTTTTTTTAAAAAATTCTAACTGTATAATTTCGCTCTGCCCCGTCGTGGTAAGAGGCTAGGTGTGAAAGGTTATGACTGTCGGATTGTGAGAATTATGTATATAGTCTGTGATTTCACGCTGTAACGGGTACATGACCCGGTTGGCCATTATATGGATACGACTTGCTATTTCGTTTATAATTTACACTGTGTAAACATTAAATTGTTTACATAAAAATCATTTATGAATGACAGAAATATCATACATTGAAATAAACATTACGTTGAATGGGTAGGAGAAGGAATTGTGTATAACTTAAAGCGAAAACGTAATTTCTTCAATAATATATAAAATTTTGTTTTCTATAATAATGACCAATGTCTTGTTGATTTGTGTTAAAATTATTTATTTGCATACATATACAAAAATGGACATTAAATGGATTAATACCTAAAGATCTTTCTCAGTATACCCTAAGATTAAGCAGAGAACAGTTCGGATGTAGATATAGAGTGAGTATTTAAAGATAGATATATATTAGAAATGTATTATTACATCATAATTATGTTTACATTAAAAAAAAATCTCTAAATTTTTTAACTGTTGTACTGTATAACTTGATGTGAACTTCGCATGACGCTGTGACAATGAGGTTGGAGATGGTTAAGCGTATTCGCTTAGACTGCACTTGAGAGCTACAGCAAAGCAGTTATGGCGGTATATTTTCAATATAAGGCAAGTTACTAGCAGGTCGGGTTAAAAAAAAAGTATTATACCTCCATCACAATGTTAATATGTGCAAAAATTATTCCAAACCCACCATAACGTACGACCGCCGACATTGTGTTCAAATCTACAAACGCGTAATGAATTTCATCACAAAAACATTGCACAGCTTGAAAAAGTAAATATTTAGCTATCGGGAGCTGGTCGGCAATTCCAATTTTCCCCGAAATGCGGTCGTTTTGTAGTTAAACTTTTTTACGGTAACCCGCTTTCGGTTCTAACTGGAATTTTTGTATATAACCATTAGCTTTATGTGTTGAATTAGTTTGTGACGTAATTATGCATTATACCGGCAACGGTTATTGCGTATGGCGACTAAAAGTCACAGCATTTACAAACCAATAATATTTTACGATCTGACAGAACATAGAGAAGGCCTGTCTGTGAACAAGCTAGAGATTAGAAATAGAAAAAAGAAAACTTAGATTTACTAATTAGAAAGTGAAAACTACAGAGAAATATTTGTGTGGTCTGTGTAATAAGTAAAATTATACTTACAGGAGAAACTGTTGTTTAATTATCTTACGAAATATACTAGTTTACTAATAATTATATGTTTTAATTCATTAACAATTAGAGTTAATGTAAACCCTACTTTTTTAAGGCAAAGCCTTTATATCCACGGTTTGTACTGAGAAGCACTCTATATCTCTCATGTCATATAACTAATTGTTATTTACACATAGTATCTATTACAATTTCCTTTTTAATTATCACATATATCGAAATTTAAGTTATACTGTTTTAATTTAATATATATTTGATAGTTAAATGACTATTAGCTCTTTTATTTTCTTTATATAATAATGAATAAATATAGACATAACAGTAGATAGGGTACATTATACAAGAACTGAGGAAACGTATGCAGAATAGATAAGAACAAATGATATAAATAAAACAATAATGAAAAAAAAAGTATTAATATGAACAAACTTATATTATAATTATTAAGTTCTACAAAGACTTTTTTTTTTGTAATATTTCTTCTTAAACTTAATAAGTTGTGAAACATGTTATGGAAATATTATTGTAAGCATTGACGGAGCAAAACTACAGGTTTTGTAACTTTTTCACGTATTGGTGGTGAATTTTTCTATACAAATGCCTGCTGTATCCACACAGCATCAGCGTATAGCTGGTATAATAATCTCGCTTGCTGTTATTGTCTTTTTCGAATGCTAATAAGCGGTTGGTGTGCCTGGTCATTGATAGAAAATTATTGATTGCGGCCCGCGGTACTGATCGAGTGGTACTGACGCGATAATGGCGGCCCGGGATACCCGCTACACGAAATTGCCTTTATTTTTTACAACCTGTGGCTTATGATTTAAAAAAAAAAATTATAAGTAGTTTTACAGAATTTTGTGCTTTCACCAACATCGGTGTATATTTGTATTGGTTATTTTCAAGTGTTTAATAAAGTTATGAAAACTTGCGATGTGTTATAAAGTAGCTCTTTTAAACAATAATACCAAAAATTATTAAGTAATTTTTTTTTGTTTTCCTTTTTCTTTTTTTTTTTTTTTTTTTTTTTTTATATAGTCACGCCTTTTTCCCAGTAGGGGTAGGCAGAGGTGAATAAACCACCCACGTTTCGCCAGATGTGGTCAGATTAGGTCCCATGTAACAGGGGGCGAGCCTGTTGCCACTTTATTGGGACCACCACACACACACAAAGATGATATCAGTGTGCGGGTTTCCTCACGATGTTTTCCTTCACCGTTTTTGTATCTCGCTGTTGTAACTAAAGTTCACAAATGTACATAACTTAAATATTAAGTCATTGGTACATGCCGAGGTTTGAACCCGCGACCTTCGGAATGAAAGCCGCACGCTCTAACCATTAGGCCAGCGAGCTACTTCTTTTCTACTCTTCCTTTTTCTACTTAATGTTATAAGCTGTTTTCGTTTCTTTATTGTGAAACCGTAAAAATGAGGTTATCAATGCTTGCAAGCATTCCCTACCAGCCAACATTAGTGAAGTGAGGTGTAGTGGTAGTTGCCAAATTAAACGTAGAATAAATATTATAAATAATAACATATATACATATATTGATATGTAAGTATGTAGACATACATATTAATGTTTATTATTACACAATATATATATATGTGTCTGTGGGTTTATATCTTTTACGACTATCGCAGCAAATTACAATCAATAACACTTATCAAGAGACTAACTAAAAAGAGGCTTAATGAAACAGCAGTAAGGTATGAACAATAAAAACTTTCCTTTTCTCGTATCCCAGTAAACTATAATACTTTATCATAGAAATGTAAATGACATTTCTCAATTTACATTTAACAAGATCTGTCCAAGTTTAAAACTATTATCTTACTACTGATCTAACTACAGTGCACCGCTATCGGGCCCGCTAACAAGGTGTCAGGTAACTTTAAGAATATTTATCTTTGTCTTATCTCCAGCCACCGCGTCCAGGTAGATAATTTGCTAATTGCTTTTCCCTGTAATTATATACAGGGTAGCACTGAGCCCACTCTCCACTGTGCCAACACCAGGGTACGATGTCTGACCGCGGTTTTGTTTTATCACTCCTGTTCAGCTCGAGTTTGCTACCGTAATTGTTTAAAGTTATAATTTTTTGTTTGTTCCCATTGTTAATTAACCCTTTTCCTGCCCTTATTTCATTTTTGAGTTTAAGGAGCCATTGTTAGTTTATTTATTTAATATGGATATAGAATATTGACTATTATTAGCAGTACAAAATATTATATATCATAACCTTCATAATTCACCATCATATATCTATTGAACAGATCTGAATATATTTTTTTATTTCCCTTTTACAAGTGAATATTACTAAGTACTACATTGTTACTATATTACTGTGTATATCTACTATAGTCCTCACCACTTAATAGTAAGTAGTTAAGCACTGAGCTATTAAACTAAAAAAAACTCTCTTTCATATATCATCATGCTTTAGAATGCGAAGTTTTTTTAGTTTCGTAGGGGTTACCTTCAAAAGATACTTCTGGGGGGAAGTCAAGGATATGTGAGATTTTTACTCACTACAACTCCATCGGTGCTTTGCAACAGTGCATTCGCAGAGGCTCCAGGATCTCTTATAGAATGTACCGATGCCTGTTTACAGCCTTCTAGGCACTATCGCTGAGCCCTACGCTGTCCCACACAGGTTCGCTTGTTGAGCGATAAGAGCCCCCACCCTCCAGGCCCGTGAAACTCCTAGACCCTTTTAGTTCTTTCTACGACAGGCAGGGTTTACTTTAGTCTACTGACTAGCCCGAGACTACAGGGCTGAGTGATTTTAGACTAGACTTTTTTTATTCAAGCAACGAGAGGAGTAGTACGTTAGCTAACGATAAGCGATAGTTGAGTTCATATCATCGTGGTGCTATTTTGAATGTTATACATTGAGACACACAATCTTAAGTCTCGTTACCCAAGTAATTACATGAGCTACAGCACCTTATAAACCGGAACAAAGTAATGTTGTTCGGCGGCAGAAACAAGATACTGCGGTGGTACTTACCTAGACGGGCAACAGATACCTGCCACTGGTGAACTCTGACCATTACGTTGGGAACTTAGTCAAACACTGCTTTATGTTGTATATAAAAATAACTCGTTTTCAACAACTTACAGTTATGCTCTTATGCATGCTATCAAAAAGCTTACTTATCCAATGTATTCTGTGCTTATACTTAAAGTAATTCATACTTTTGGTATGTCATTGAACGTTAGAACTATGTTTTAGCAGCGCAAGGTCGCTAGTTAAAACGCTCAAATATTTTAGCATAATTAGTGTACACTGGGTTAAAATTTGTTGCTTAATTACTGAGATCTAGTAGAGTGGGCCCCGGTTATGTTGTCGGCTGCAAATTGCCGGGGACAAACATTTGCTTTGACCGTGTGTCTGTTTGCCGGATACCTGTTTTAAAGACTCGACGTAGACTAAGCATCTCTAGAGTGTTATACCACATTCTTGAACTAATTTTATTAAAACAAAGTATTATGATTGAATAGGAAGTTGGTAATGACAGCATCTTTTATCATATACCGTCTATGTCCACTTCAGGCATAGATTATCTTCATAAAGTGCCTATTTCTAATGGAAGACGTAATATGATGGTGTTCGTGTTTAAAGAGCATTGTTGTTAAGTCTCGTTACCTCAGTTATTTCACTATCTGCGACGCCCTTCAAGCCTTATTAGCCGAGATAGGCGCTGCGGTAGTACCTACCCAGACGGTCTCCAGTAACAGAGAATATTTTAATTTTTTTGGGTTTCAGGAGGATGGAGGGGAATCTTCGAAAGGTACTCTGCTTTTGGAGAGAAGTCAGAGTTATGTGAGATTCTTACTACAACCCCCTCGTTGTTCTACATCGGTGTATTCGGAGAGACCCCGGGATCTCTTACGGAATACTCCAGTGCCCCTTTAAACATCCTGTTTGCACGTGTCTGAGGAAGGACCAAGCCCTTCTATGCACCATAGTTAGTCACGCAGGTTCACTTGTTGAGCGGTCAGAGTCCTCTCCATCAAAGCCCGTGAAACTCCTAGACTCTCTTATTCCTTTCCTACTACAAGCAGGGCTTAACTTAGTCCTATTCTTACTAGTCTGAGACTACAGGGTTGCTAGTAACAGAGACCTATTTATACCTATGTATTTCTGCGTTAGATAATCTGTGGTTTATTTTAAAAACGTTTCTAGATGTTGGTACGCTCGTGTACACAATTGTAATGCGGACGTTTGACTGAGTTCACGTGTCCACAAGACCGACACTGATAAGCGCTACAGAGTAGTGTCCATTCCGAGTAAACATGTAGGTTTTTTCATTTAAATTAGCCGTCTCTGTGTCTTATAAAGGATAGAGTCCTGTTATTTAAATGAATGCATAGCTTACCTAATGTTTTACTGGTGGTAGGTCTCTGTTGCCGGAAACCGTCTAAGTAGGTACCACCGCAGCGCCTATTTCTGCCACCAAACAGTACTGTGCAAACATTACTGTGTTCCAGTTTGGAAGGCGTTGTAGCTAATGAAATTACTGAGGTAATGAGATAAAATTCTCATGTCTCAAGGCGATGAGCGAAACTAATCCAGTGCTTGAAAGATGTGGTTTTTGGAGTATGTTAGTTTCCCGACAGTCTTCTTTCACTGGAACCCGATTAGGGATCGAACCCGTGTCTCTTCAAAGCGTAGAGTGCGTATGATCGCTTTTAAATTAGGCTTTCTAGGTAAAGAATTGCGAAGGAAATGCCTGTGTTATGTTGTTTTTATAGTTTATACGTTTAACCTTTAAAACTTCTATATAGGTACTTAATATAACTAAAAGGCATTTAGTTTAGTAATTTATCTGTACTCGAGACCGATCTATTACTGTTTAGCATGTTTTTATTTCCCTAAATTGCTCTTGTTAAAGGATAAGTTATTACATAGTTGCTTCAGTAATTTCTAAAGCTACAACGTTCAAATTTTAACACAGTAAGGTTTGCACACCACTGTTTGCTAGTAGAAATAGGTACTGCAGTAGAATCTGTATGGCCACTGGCTGCAGCGACTTCTTCCAAATAAACTATATATATTGCTAACTATACTCCGCCCGCTTTGCTGGTTGTAATATAGAATTTGACTTAAAATTTGTTTAAAACTATTGCTTCAGAGCAACGGCAATCGGAAATGACTCTATATAGCATCCGTTACTATAGCAACTCAGCAACAACAAATAAAATCATGAATGATCTATGAAATTCAAAAAGTGAAAAGCCTATAACCATTTACAAATCGCTCCGCGTCAAATGGTCATGCTCTCATGTCTATACGTTTACTAGTTTTGACGTGATTGATGAACAAATAAAATCCATTTATACAGATAATAGCTTCATCATCAGCCGATAGATGTCCACTGCTGGGCATAGGCTTTCCCCAAAGATCTCCACGTCGATCAGTCTCGCGTTGCTCGCACCCTGACTACGTTGTGGGAGGCTTCCCAACGCTACATCTACCAGCTAATAGCTCAGTTATTCTTTTTTTTATTTTACTGAGATACTAAGATTAGAAATTGATGATCCAAAATGATTGAATAGTTGAAAATACGAGATCTCCGCTTTAAACATAAGTATCTTAATCAACTATTACTACGTATGAAGTGAGACAAGATTATGAAATAATTAAACAAGAAGAAGTATGATCATGTTAAAGGAATATTTTTCAATTTCATAGTAAAGGCTGTTCTCATTTTGGATGTAGCATTATGTTATCATATTATAATATGTTTATGGCAAGTATGTGGTAAATGGTAATTTTATGCCATCGACTACCCATACGCGTGTTGCGCGAAACGTGCGTTGAATTGGACGATTTAACATTCAAACGAGATGATTACTTTGTTTTGGACGGCACAAGTGGTGTTTATATCCCTTGTCATGTTTGTTTGTACTTACGTTACGCAATTTAAATGTTTGTTTGTTAACCGATACTACTCACGGTGTACATTCATCAAACCTATCACTGTTGAATACAGACCTTGTCAATCCCTGTCACTTGTACCGGTCGGTTTTGCTTTTACCTCATATTGAGATCTAATTGATGTACAACACTAAGCTGGGAAACGAAACATCCTAAAGGAGGGCCAAGAAGGAGGGCAGTCGTTCCTTTGTAATATCCCTTTACTACTCCCAAGTAAAATATAGCGGTGTTGGAAAGAAACATTTACTTAAGGATAATGGATACACATACTAATTATAACCGAGCGCTAGTAAGATGATGTAGGAAGCACTACATTGAGACGCCTTGAGATATAAGATGTTAAATCTCGTTATCCAAACAATTACACTAGCTACAACACCCTTCAAACCGGAACTATGTAATGTTTGTACACTATTGTTTGTCGGCAGATATAGACGCTGCGGTATTACCTACCTAGATAGTCTCCGGCAATAGAGACCTACCACTAGTAGTGGTGGGTAGTGCTGATTTTCTTACGAGTCTCCAACTAAGAATCAATACTTTACCCTCATGTTTAATTAAGATGTTATTAATTATTATAATAATTTATTCTTCTTCTTCCTGTCCTTTTTCCGGCAATATGGGGTCGGCACAGTACGTACAGCCTTTTTATCTGAATATAAATTTAGTACCATGTCAGCAGAAAAAGGACAATGTTTGCATTTGATCATAATGTTATAAGAAGATTTTTGGTTTGTTTAAAGTACTCTTTGATTCTATGAAGATAGAATTGTGTGTGTATATATAGATTAGAAGGAATGTTGGTCGTAGGAAGAATTCATGGCTGCGTAACATCAGAGAGTGGACCGGAATCGCGAATGCCGTTGAACTGTTCCGCCTCGCAAAAGACCGGACGAAATATGTAGAACTGAACGCCAATCTCTAGTCGGAGAGAAACCTTTAGAAGTAGATATATATATAGATTGGAAACTTAAAATTGATCACCATCATTACCGGCTCGGTTCAATGTTCGGAGACGCCAAATGGGATGTTATAAAATGCAAAATAGGTGCACGGGTGTCGACAATTGCCGCTCTCCGCGCTAAACTAAATTCCATTACGCTTTATGACGTTAAACTTCCGCACGCACTCGATCTTGTTCCGAACTTCGATGTTTTCGCAGCTTGACGAAACATATTGATGGCACTCGCGTTTACAAAAGCTATCGGACTGCAAATAAATAATTTCTTATATAAATAACTAATATAAATAGTACAAAACATTTATTTCTTCCTACTCCAAATACTATAGAAGTCATAAGTTGTAGTTAATCAGTTATGTCAATAATGTATGAAGAATTTTTTTTTAAGCAATAAAGTGACGAGTTGATTGGGACGTTCACTTGGTGGTATTCACTTGATGGTATCACCTGTATCCTGCGCATCGTCGGACCTGCTAATACTGCGTCTTCCGGTACGCGGGGTTGTTATTCGAGGACCTTGCTACCCCATGAGCCGTCAGTCGTTCGAGTGATGTGTCCTGCACACTGCCACTTGAGATTAACAATCTTTTGGACTATGTCGGTGACCTTAGTTCACCTGCGGATCTAGTAATTTGTATATTGCTTATCATAATTACGCCCCATTACAGTACAACAATTTCTTTACTACCCAACCAGTTCCTAAGGCGTGGTGTTATCTGTAATCTTAGTACTAGATAGAGTAGCTAATAACGTCTGAGGTACGCCTAGTTTTTAATAAAAAAAATAACAGAATATGGTAAATAACGAATGGGGTGTTATTTGCGGACGTGCAATATGAACGGAAGCCATATTTACGGTCGCATCAGCACTCATAAAGATTATTGTTCGACATATTACATCACGCGAATTTACGAACACCCTCCGCGGGAAGGTGTTTATTAAAAATTTTACGGGGTGTAAAACATCTGTTCTCACTATATTGGCATTTTGTCAGTTTATGATGAAATATTTAATTTTTTTTTTTATTCCACAATGCGACTAGAAAGGACGTTCGTTTGATGGTAAATGATACGCCCACCCATATCAATGTGGTGCTAGTTAGGTTGATATATACTATGTGGTGCAAATTACACTCGGCGTCTGAGACATAAGATGTTGAGTCTCTTTACCTCAGTAATCACACCAGGTACAGCGCACTTCAATCCGGAACACAGTAATATGTACACATTACTGTTCGGCGGCAGTAATAAATGTTGTGATACTCCCATCCCCTTTTTACCACCGGACGAACAAACGTACGGCAAGTTTCCATCCTTAAGTTGTAGACATCCCTAGTTTGCGATCAAAGAGGTGCAGCTCCTCGTTCTTCATCAGAGCAGCAGAGGAACTTACCGGCATCGGTGTTCCCGTCCAAATAAGACGAAGGTGTCTTCAAGAAAAGAGTAAATTTGATGTTACTAGGTTAGTACGCTTACCACCACAGTTCACACACAGGTTACCACAACAGATGGGATGATGGGTTAAGCTTCTTCTTCCTCCTGCCCTTTTTGCAGCTATGTGGGGTCGGCACCGTGTGTACTTCTCTTCCATATCCCTCTATCAGCCGTCGTATCTGAATTCACACTCTTCTTACACATGTCTTCCACACAATCTATCCACAGTTTCTTCGGTCTTCCTCTACCCTTATAACCATCCACATTCATTCTCATTACTTTCTTTGTTATATATCCTTCATCCCTCCGCTAAGCTTGTCGATAAAAAAAGAAAACCTTCCTAGACAATCTCCAGTAACAGAAATCTACCAACAATATATACATTGCCCATCAAAAATTTATATTTGTTTGTTCGTTGTTGCCGTTTCTATACAGTACTACGTTAATCAGCGCCATTTTGAATTAGTATTAGATATGTATAAACATTTTATGTTTAGTAAATAGCGATTGATATTTAATTTTATAGCAAATAGCAGAGAAAAACAGTACATTAGTTTATTAATGCGCCAAGTTGATCGGTTATAGAAACAATAATGATTCCTGTACGTTTTTTACGTTGTTCTTGATCATACATTTTAATTAGCACGGGTCCGCCATCTTGAAATAAATATAGCGAGATTGTTTTCGGTTTGTGAAAGAGAGTTGAAGTTGGAGAATTGCTTAATATTTGCATATTGATTCCTTTTATAGTACTTCACTGTTACTTAATGTTGGTTATCCCATTAATTATTATCTTTTTTGAACCTTATAGAATAATTTCGATCTCAATCAATTACTTCACTGGTCTTGGTAGGTCATTAGTAGGTCACTGCAGCCCTTATTCAAATAGCCCTTGTGCAAATATTACTGTCTTCCGGTTTGAAAGGAGCTGTGTAATTACTAAGGTAAAGAGAACATATTTTTCTTTATTCAATTAAATGAGGAGACGAGCGGATATTCACCTGATGATAAGTGATACGCCTGCCTATAACAACATGCCGCTAGTTAGGTTGGTATATACTATGTGGTTTACAGTACACTCGGCGTCTGAGACATAAGAAGTTGAGTCTCCTAACCCTAGTAATTACACTAGTTACACCACGCTTCAATCCGGAACACAGTAATGTTTGCACATAAGTGTTTAGCTGCAGTAATATCCACTGTGATGGTACTAACCAAGACGGTTTCTGGCAACAGAGACCAATCACCAGTGACCATCTTGTCTCATTGCGACGAGCGCAATGTGGTACAACATATATCATTGTAACGAGCTCCACATTGTTTAAGAAAGCGTATCACTTACCATCAGGTGAACGTCTTGCTTGTCTCATCGCTTCGTCGAACTAAAAAAAATGTTCTTCCTTCGTCACCTTTTTAGCGTTTTTTACTTTGACTAATATATTAACTCCCATACTTAGCAATGTATGAACAAAGTACAAAATTTTCAAAGAATATTAGTCCTTAATAATGTCCTACTTATATAAGTTAAATCTAGCATCTATAAGCGAAGTATTGCGGTATAATTTAAGCGTTTATATAGTAATCTTGTCAATTTTCCAGGTCATTATAAATTCCAATTTCCTAGATATCGACAGGGTCGCGGTAGTAATTATCCGACTTGTTCTGTATTGAGAAATTTATGTTTTGCAGTTAGCCATAATGAGATTAGTTTGTATCGGCCTTTTGCTCGGTAATTGACTTAATATATACTTAAAGAAAATTTAACATCAACAGCAACTTAACGAAATCAATAGCTTGCTCACTTATGATTGGTCTATCTTATCTGTGTATTCAAATTTACTTAGTTTTTCTAAATCTTCATTACTACTTGTTTATATGAAAGTAATGTTACTTTTGAAAAAGTGTATAATGCGAAATTTATTTTCATACCTCTCTTTGAAATGTCAGATATCTGAAGATTGTGATCAGCTTTAAAAAGAGTTTCATCTAGAACGGAAGAACTGTATGCTTCAGTGTCTAGATGTTATTTAGATAATCATATTTGATATAAGTAACAATATTTATATTATAAAGATTGATAATTAACCGAAATTACTATCATCAATACAAATTAGGATAAGTGATGAGTAAAATTGGGATAAAGCCAAATTAAGACCAAGACCGAATGAACAAGACCACGAGCAAAAACAAGAGAAACCTATTATGCTAGACCAAGACCAAATGTTCAAGACTAAACGAATAAATATAAATTCCGTTGAAATGTTGACTTCCGGAAACAAAATATTTAACATATTAAGACTGAAAATGCAAGAGAAAGACCAATAACAATATTGTCCAAGTTTTGGTCTTGTTATTACTTTGTTCATTCCTAATCGGGATCTGAGTCCGTTTGAAAAAAAACTAGTGAGTCCTAAGTAAAGGATAAGTTGATCCGTAGGTTTCGCATTTCATCATTGCGGTCTGCAAGTTGTACTTAGAGCAGCGGTAATGCGTTAGCCTGTTATTAATAATGCTGCCTGTGCTTAGCCGGCGACGCTTCTGAATTATTCATTTAACGCCTGGGAGGTCGCAGACTTTGAAAATGGTCTAGGTCACGGATGTAAAGTCTGCGGGAAGAGCTAATTAAGAGTAGGTCTAGCTTTAGTTATTCAGTGCTAGAAAGTTATGACCCTTTTCTACTTGTATTCTAAGATGGCCGTTTACTGAACTGTTATGTTAACATTTACATACATAATTTATAACAGATGATAATGGTTATATGTTTCCGGATAGTGTTTCATTGTTTTTAAAAATCTTTTAGGTTTCTCCTAGATTAGGGTTCTAGTATTATTAAATCATATTGCCATATACAACCACGTGAGATACCAAACGATGGTATATGTAATATAACAAAGTTACGTTTATGTTAAGTTACTTTAAGTCAGAAATTTAATAAGTTTCGTCAGTAATATTAAGTTTTATAGCATTACTAATAATTCAGCAGCTATTCTACTTAATACAGAATAACATCAGTCTCTTAATTTATTACAGTCTATTGTCTATCTTACCTTCTTCCTTATTAACATTGTTCCGAACTGTCTCAAAGTTTGAAGGTCTATCTGATGGGATTGCTGTTGTAATGGATAGGTTAAATCCTTCAATTTCTTAATATAATGTCATCCTGTTTATGTTATTACAATAAAAGCAATAATAATAACTTATAGTATTCAGATATAAACGTAATATAATTTCCCTATCACTCTTAAAGTCTTACCACAAAATGTTTTCTTCATACTTAGAGATAGCTACAGCATTGTTCAAATTGTTTATACAGTATAATTCCAATGTTTGTATATTCGTTGTAGATCCTGTAATCAGCTCTAACGTATACTTGATAAGTATAATATTATATATTATAAACCGCAGACTTTGACTTGCTTAATATCAACTTTAAGTCAGTCTTAAGTACTCGATAAATCTCTTTTGGAAAGTCTTCCTGCTGGTGAATAACGTGTTTGTTCTATTATTCAATGAAGAGATCTGACGAGTGAGATTTTCATCTGATGGTAAGTGATACGCCTGTTCATAACAACATGGCACTAGTTAGGATGATACGCTCGTCGCCTAAGACGTAAGATGTTGTCTCGTTACTCCAGTAATTACACTAGCTATCCCTTCAATAGCATGCAAACCGATAGCATGCAAACATTACTATGTTCCATACATAGTAATGTTTGCATGCTATCGTTTGGCTGAAGAAAGAGGAACTGCGGTGGTCTTAGACGATATCTGGCAGCAGAGACCTACTCCACCAAAGCTACTTATTTATATAGTCTATCTCCTAATTGTTATTATATAACGAAAATAATCCAAATGCACAGTTAAAACAATTATTTAACTTTATTATAGTAAGGGCAATAAAGAGCACTTCCAGTATTGAAGTTTTATTATATTGTAGTCATGAAATCTACTATAATAAGGATCATTTCACTTACGCAATAAGGACTGAATGATTACTTTTTTGAATACACAAGTATTATATATCAAGTGAAGTAATACTTTTTATCGTCGTATCGTTATGCCGTTTCCGATGTAATTCGTTGATTAACGCGTTTCCGATGTTAATCTGCTCGATGTTTACTGTGTACTTGATGTATACAATTTTTTTTTGTTATTCATGTCGGCATTGCAGTTAAAGGTTGTTTTTTCTTAATGATAAAGTTACATCAAATACAACGAAGGATAGTTGTATTATATATTTCCTTTGCCAAACACAGCACATGTATAATGTTTCATTTCTTTACTAGGTTTAGTAAGTTTGAATTTATCTTGATCATTGACAAGTCTTACATTATTTGGCTGTTAGTATATAGTTAGTTTATTAATAATATGTATATATTTATCAATATAATATACGACTATATATAAAGGAAACAGTAATCAAATTAAGGACTATCTGGTTGTATTTCATAAACCAAACAGTAGTGTAAAAATTTCACTGTATTTTAGTTGGAATGGTGCTATAACTATTGAAATTACTAAGGGTAGAAGGGGTTATGTGGTGCAGTATAAACCACTCTAAATAGCACTAAAATTTTTATATAAATGACTCTTGTAATGTTCCTCTCCTTAAAGGAAAAAAAGGACAATAATTTTATACTAGAATTGTTTTTTTTTTTAAAACAACTACTTATATTGTTTGCTTTTCTGTTTCAGGTATCGTGATGATGCGCTGTGCTGGTCAGATAGGTATGGTGACTTCTAATTATTCACTTTACCTAAGGTTTATAGTTAGCAAAACTAGAACTAGGGGTTAGAAAGTATCCGTGATATGCTATTGGATCTTTGAATACATGCGTTATCTCATGATTTTCTTTAATTACTGAAAGCTATTTCTCGGGATTAAACCTGGGCCACATCTAATCGCGTTGTGTGTTATGCACTTACAAACTGAATCATATATCTATATATGTTGGACGTAAACACTCAAAATTTGGTAAAGACATTGCTGACCTTCTGACCTTTAAGATCAGACAAAAATGGGTTTCAAAATTCTTTCCCCAAAGGGAGTTGTGGGGGTATTACGGCTAGTAAAGCAGGCGGAGGAAAACCAGTTACTTTATATCTTGCCCTTAATATAAGGTAATAAAGTTGTAATAATTTTGTACCCTCTTTTACAAAATTTACTCATGTATTTCTATATCTTCTACTCTTTCGTCTAACTTTCTTTTTACTTGAAGAAACGATGAGACAAGCGAGAGGTTGAGCCGATTGATGGTAAATAACACTCCAGACCATAATAATGATGCCAAATACGCTGCTTTATACTATACACCGTATCATATATTGTTCTTCGCTTATAGACGTAAAATGTTATGTCTTGTTACCTACATTTACATTGCCTATAGCTCTCTTCAAACCGGAACGCAGTAATGATTGAACATAACTGTTTGGAGGTAGAAATAGGAAGAATAGTACCAAGATGGCTTCCTGTAAAGAGAGACCAATCAAAGTGTCTACAGTACATATGTGAATGTAAATTAATATAGATTAATATACTTTGATGTTTACCGAAAATATTATATACCAATGTCATAACTATGGAGTTATTAAAATATGCATTATACTTATATATTGGTTTCCTGTTAAGTTTTATGCAAATCTTATGCAGAGAGTTTAAATGTAAACTATTCGGTAAATTAATGCAAACAAGCGCTGACCGCTGCGTAATGTTTTAATCTCTGTAATACAAATATTTGTTTAAGGGACCTCCATCCGCATAATCCCAAACATTTCTTGCTGGGATATTACGTACTATTTATGGGTCAAACGGACCTTGAATATATTTGTTAGTTAACTTTGGAAGTTTATCTTTTATACAAGATTTGGTCCTTGCTTGTACGACGTAACCTTTATCAATATATAAGTTTGGCAAATATCTCTCTTCCGCTTTTTTGCTCTTTATTCAATGCTTTATAAAAACTGTTACAGTGATCGGATTTAGTTCAAATATGCGCCGTTTTGTTCGATAATCTGTTTCCATCTAGACGGCAACTTCATAATACCTCCCTCGTAGAAGCCCCCTCCTTATTTGCGAAGAACTCGGACAGCCACTTTTCACAAGCCTCTTTTAAGTTCAACTTTACACCACCAAGGGCGTTCACCATGGACAGGAACAGGTGGTAATCACTTGGCGCTATGTCCGGGCTATATGGTGGATGCGATAAAACCTCCCATCCGAGCTCCCGTAGCTTCTGACGAGTCATCAACGAAGTGTGTGGTCTGACGTTGTCCTGGTGGAACACTACACCCTTCCTGTTGGCCAATTCTGCACGCTTCTGGTCGATCGCCTGCTTCAAGCGGTCCAGTTGTTCGCAGTAGATGGTAAAATTAAGCGTCTGGCCATATGGGAGCAGCTCATAGTGGATGATTCCCTTCCAATCCCACCAAACACACAGCAAAACCTTCCTGGCCGTCAATCCCGGCTTGGCCACTGTTTGGGACGATTCACCGGCCTTCGACCACGACCGTTTTCGCTTGATATTGTCGTATGTGATCCATTTTTCGTCGCCAGTCACCATCCGCTTCAAGAATGGGTCGAGTTCGTTCCGTTTCAGCAGCATATCGCAGGCGTTGATTCGGTCCAGAAGGTTTTTTTGCGTCAAATCATGCGGCACCCAAACATCAAGCTTTTTTTTGTATCCAGCCTTCTGCAGATGGTTTAAAATGGTTTGGTGACTAACTCCCATCTCCTGGGCGATGTCACGAGATGCCACATGCCGGTCTAACTCGATGTAGTCCATGATTTGATCGGTATTTGTCGTCACAGGTCTTCCGCCGGCTGGCTTATCCATGGTGTCGTTTTCACCGGCTCTGAATCGTCGAAACCATTCCTCCGCGGTTCGAAGTGATAGAGTACCATCCCCCAAAACACCATTAATCTCACGGAACGTTTCTCTAGCGGATTTGCCTTTAACGAAGGAAAACTTTAAAATAGCGCGAATTTCGGCGTTAGTGAACTATATGTTTACACGTCTATAACTGTTGAACGCAATATCCAAACTAATTATGCATAGCGTCGTTTTGTAGGTTATGTCAAGATCTTTCAAATTATGTATAGTATTGCCAGATACGAGCTCTGTAGCGCTTTGTACATAGCCGCGAAATTCAAAAGACAAAAAGGCGGAAGGGAGATATTTGCCAAACTATTATATATGTAATCAGAAGACTAGACAGTTAAGGAGTTTATTTGTTTAATCCGAATCATTGTTAATAGTTATATTAATGTTTTTAAACTGAATTATAATTAAAAAGCTTCTTGTTATATAATTATTGTAAGAACCACTGTGGCTTATTCGTACGCGACATTAGACTGTAGTTAGTATTTCTTAAAACCCTTTCCACCTTATCACTCGACATATAGACCAAAATTTTTTTTATACGTAAAATATATTATATATATTATAATATACTAATATCGGTATTTGTAGTATTAAATATATTATTTGTACGTGCATGTATTTTTTTTCTTTTCACAAACATCAATTGAAAGAGAATAAACACTATAGCATCAAGCCTGCCTTTCTGTTTATTTACTTCTATAGTGATTTTTTTAATTGGAAACAGCAAAAAGGTTTAATTACAAATAAAAAAAAATATCCGTGTTTAGACTACTGTTCTTGTATTAGATAATAAATGACTAACATTGTTAATGTACAACAAAAAAGATCTTTAATGATAATCCAGATAGGTATTAAAGGCATTGTATTATTACGCTTGTATACTAAATCGATTTGTTATAATCAGTATATTTTTCATTTAAATCTAAATATTCTCAATACAAAGACCTAACAACAGAAACCTAAAAAAAAACTCAATCGTAATAGAAGTTACTCGAAACTGTAGTTAGAAGTATTCGTATAACCAGTCTCATGGCTCTGATCGAATATTTTCAAGTTAACTCGTTACTTATTCTCTATTATACATTAAAGTATTTGTATTAAAAAGTAATTTTATTTAACCCCATTACACTGGTTGAGATTGTTAACCGGAGCGAGGTCTGAAATAAGGGCTACCACGAATTATGCGTATCTGATAGCGCGGTCAACCCTCAATTACTGGAGATTTGGGTCCGCAGGGTCGCGCTGACCGTCGCCTTGCCGGTTTCACTGTTGTTTAATTGTTTTTATGGCTCTATTGCGGACGTTTCATATTTCAAACAGGATGTATTGCGAAAATCAAAATTCATGTATACTGTACATATTTGTAATGTTATTATTATTTATTTATATATAAAACATAGTGTAGATGGATTGTGTGAAAGACGACATTTGTGAGAAGAGTGTGAATTCAGATATGACGGCTGATAGAGAGATATGGATGAGAAGTACATACTGTGCCGACTCCTCATAAATATAGATATAAAACGATCTTAAAAAAATTTATGTATCTATAAAGTATATATAACGATTTGTTATTTAATCAATTCTATTTGTACTTGTATTATTCTCTTGTTATTTCTATGAGATGAGATCAAAAGTATTTGTGTGTCGTAAGATTCTGTAGATCACCGAAATAGTTTGAGTAGAAATACACATAATCCTGACTACCCTGTAGAGAAGCAGGTAATCTTTTAATAGTCTCTTCCTCTCTATACATATAACATTAGTAAATAATAATAATTTAGATAAAATAGTTTTTTTTTATGACTGTACCTACATATCAGCACTTGACAAGTTATGTTTCATAGTTGAATATCTATTTAGAATGTATAAAAAATTTGTATCACCAATAAGATCATAGTTATAATGGAAAGTCGTTATGTTGTTGTTGTTCGACACATAATGTCCGACAAGATAGAGCCATAAAAACAATTAAACGCCAATGAGATCGGACTGGCGCGCGAAGGGAGACGGATATGTGAAGAGGGTGGAGAGAGGAGGAGGGTTCGTAATGACCGCGGTCCGCGCGAGGCTGCCTTGCGTAATTTCGGGTTAAGTTGACTCCGAGCGCGATCTTGAGAAAATGTATGCGTTTGGCAAACACGCCCGTTAAATTACAATTCATTATTAAAATTATGATTAAATAACGAAACATTCGCTACATATACCTTTTTACTTTGTTTCGGAGAGAGGAGTTATCTTTGAAAAGGTACCGTTCATTCGCGGGGAAGGTTCACCCTCAGCGTTTGTTAAAAGTATGAGATCTTTGAACAAAACCACCAGTCTTCGCTGTATAATAACATAAGCAAGCCAGAGTATTCCAAATAAGCATGTTCGTACACAGCCCCATTGTTATTTAATACACTACCTTAAAGTACGGTAAATTTTTTTTTTTAACAGATAATTTACGTCCCAACTCTTGGGGCACACGCCTACCCTCAATATGAGGGCGAAACTTTAGCGAATTGTAAATATAAAAAAAAAAATTTTTCATTGAATGAGGTTAGTAAATACCAATTACAAAGTACAATGTGAAAGTGAAGACTATAGATAACCACTGCTGGACATAGACCTCCCCTAAAGATGTCCACATCGATCGGTCCTGCTCTGTCAGCATCCAGCGGCCTCCCACTGTCTTTGGTCAAGGATTTGAGCCATTGTCCACAATACTGGTTTAATGTGGGTTGAATTGGGAAGCTTCGTTTGTTGATTAATAGGGCGCACCACCAGCAGGTGAGGTTGACTTGGTGCTAAGTGGTTTTGCGGGACTTCTTACACGCTTATAACAGCTATATGTAAACACAACACTTACTTATTAAAGCAACGAGATAATGATTCTCCCTATAACAAATTATTGATACTAACTGTCCATCAAAATCTTCATTATTTTTATGTTAAATCTATATAATAGTTTGGCAAATATCTCCCTTCCGCCTTTTTGTCTTTTGAATTTCGCGGCTATGTACAAAGCGCTACAGAGCTCGTATCTGGCAATACTATACATAATTTGAAAGGTCTTGACATAACCTACAAAACGACGCTATGCATAATTAGTTTGGATATTGCGTTCAACAGTTATAGACGTGTAAACATAGAGTTCACTAACGCCGAATTTGCGCTATTTTAAAGTTTTCCTTCGTTAAAGGCAAATCCGCTAGAGAAACGTTCCGTGAGATTAATGGTGTTTTGGGGGATGGTACTCTATCACTTCGAACCGCGGAGGAATGGTTTCGACGATTCAGAGCCGGTGAAAACGACACCATGGATAAGCCAGCCGGCGGAAGACCTGTGACGACAAATACCGATCAAATCATGGACTACATCGAGTTAGACCGGCATGTGGCATCTCGTGACATCGCCCAGGAGATGGGAGTTAGTCACCAAACCATTTTAAACCATCTGCAGAAGGCTGGATACAAAAAAAAGCTTGATGTTTGGGTACCGCATGATTTGACGCAAAAAAACCTTCTGGACCGAATCAACGCCTGCGATATGCTGCTGAAACGGAACGAACTCGACCCATTCTTGAAGCGGATGGTGACTGGCGACCAAAAATGGATCACATACGACAATATCAAGCGAAAACGGTCGTGGTCGAAGGCCGGTGAATCGTCCCAAACAGTGGCCAAGCCGGGATTGACGGCCAGGAAGGTTTTGCTGTGTGTTTGGTGGGATTGGAAGGGAAACATCCACTATGAGCTGCTCCCATATGGCCAGACGCTTAATTCTACCATCTACTGCGAACAACTGGACCGCTTGAAGCAGGCGATCGACCAGAAGCGTCCAGAATTGGCCAACAGGAAGGGTGTAGTGTTCCACCAGGACAACGCCAGACCACACACTTCGTTGATGACTCGTCAGAAGCTACGGGAGCTCGGATGGGAGGTTTTATCGCATCCACCATATAGCCCGGACATAGCGCCAAGTGATTACCACCTGTTCCTGTCCATGGTGAACGCCCGTGGTGGTGTAAAGTTGAACTCAAAAGAGGCTTGTGAAAAGTGGCTGTCCGAGTTCTTCGCAAATAAGGAGGGGGGCTTCTACGAGGGTGGTATTATGAAGTTGCCGTCTAGATGGAAACAGATTATCGAACAAAACGGCGCATATTTGAACTAAATCCGATCACTGTAACACTTTTTATAAAGCATTGAATAAAGAGCAAAAAAGCGGAAGGGAGATATTTGCCAAACTAATATAATATAAATAAAATTAAAATGGGTTTTCTTTGTTTGCCAATCACGTGAAAACTAGTGAATACATCGACATGGGAACATCGTGAGCATTCGACGCGGAGAGATTTGTAGTTGGTTTTTTGTAGATGGAACTTTTATATATATTTTTATTTCGTATTATTTATGCGGTTCCTATAGTAACGGTTGCTATAGACACACATTTGTGGTTGCGGTTGCTCTCAAAGAATATTTCATACAAACTTCAAGTCTAATTCTATATTACGGCCAACAAAGCGGCAGGAGAACAGCTAGTATATATATTCTTCATATCACTGATGATGAGATTTTACGTTCCTTAACCATAACCATAATGTTACGCTTTTGGCCGGTTCGTAGAAGAATTGACACTGGTCACTCTCTGAGTCCAGCTAATGGTAATGGTAAGTATATATATTCAGGCTGTGGATCCGGGTCCACGAGCCCAGTGTCAGATGAGCTGTAAGAGCCGCTGTGGCTTCCAGCCCGCTCAAAAAAACAAGAATATAGGAAGTATATATAAAGAGAAGAAAACATATAGACATGTATGATGTCAGTTTCAGAAAAAACAACTTTGTGTTATTTATAACCATATAATTATAACCTACTTAAAATAAATAATTATAATCATTGAGTTATAACGTACGGCATTCTGCTATAACCGTTTATTATGCAAATTTTTAAACTTTTTTAGCATTCGACGATATGGTATGGGGTCCTTCAAGAAGAGAGTATTATACCCTTAAACGTCGCCAACGCCACTACCCTTCTGGTGTTGGTCAACCCATTTCCATCAGTGATCACTTTCCATCAGGTGAACTGTTCGCACATTTGCCCATATTTACAAAAAAAAAAATATTCTGTCATTTAAACCTGTCAATTAATTATATCAATACGATCTGATTGTTGTGGGTATTTCGATAATAAATGAGTTTCACTTTTATTAATGTGATGAGGAAAAATAATTACTGATAATGTTTTTTAATATATTAGAAATGTTTTAAAAAGTACATTACTTAATTTCTCAACGTAACAAAGCTTTGAAATATTTATCAGACTTAAATATTTACTGGTGGCAGGTCTGTTGTCGGAGACCATCTAGGTAGGTACTGCAGCAGCTCTCATTTCTGCTGTCAAGCAGGAGTGTGCAAACTTTGAAGAGCACTGTAGGCAGTGAAATTGTTAGGTTATGATACTTAACATTTTATATCTCATGGCGACGAGCACATTGTGTTGCTGTGTATACTATCCTATCTAGCGCCACGTTGTTGATGCAGGCGTATTCATTTATCAGTTGAACATCTGGCTTCTCTCATTTCTTCGTTGAATAATAAAAAAAATCTAATTTAAGGTATTGAACAGTTAAAAATTTATATAAAATCTATGAAAATCGGAAAGTTATACTTGGACTTCATAAAAAATCATTAAATGACAACCTCTTCATTGTCGTCGGTTAATAATACGGAAACCGTCATTTCATACATTAGCCGATGAAATGTCCAGTTTCCGTTCCATCGTAAAGTATCAACTGTTATTTATTTGCATTTCAACCGGCGTTCAAAAAAAAAAAAAAATTATCAGGACCTCGGCGTGGTTTTGCGCGAATTTAACCCCAAATGATTTTGCGAGGTCTTTTTTAATTTTTTTCTATAAAATGTGCGCGTACGCAGCCGGTACTTAAGTTAAACGTCCCAAACTGGGCGCAATTTGCCGAGACCTGAGTAAGCTATAAATCATACTAAATTATTTTTTCATTACTCGTCCACTGAGACGTGCACAGTGTTAATATTCTATTAGTCCTGCCATCTTGCATTAATAACTGATGGTGAATTTATGGCGATTTAAGTCTTCACATCTTTGAGATCGAGTGCTGATTTTAAAAACTAGACATTTTGATATGGAGCTATATATATCATCCTAACTAACGCCACGTTATTATTGACGGGTGTATTACTTACCATCAGATGAACGTCCTGCTCGTATATTGATTGTATAAAAAAAAATAAAGTCCTCGAACCTTAGAACATACATAAATTATATCTGTTTAAAACAGCATAATTAGATCCGCCTTCGCACATAACCCTGTCCATTGCCCCATGTTCTTTGACATCCATCCTTTATCAGGTTGTCGGATGTAGCCCAAGCAAGCAACTTGTGCTGTCTACCTCGACTTCTTAATCAGAATCCTTCGAGCTCTTCATAAACCACATATTAAATGACAATAACGGCAAGGATTTTAAAGCGTGCTCTGCCAGAATACTTTTCCTCATAAGAAGTAAGAATACAATAGAAGGTACAGACCGGATATGACTTGCGTTGCAGCTAGACCATGAGGATCCAGATAAAAGCTACTGGTTTTCGGGTAATAGTTAGTGTGTTTTATGTAATTTTTTTGGTTTAAAAAAAAGAATTAAATCGTGTAGCACTATTAGTAAATATTTTTTTTAATACAAGTACAAAGGAGTTGCTATTTGGTTTAAAAAACTGTTGAAGCTATTGAAATTACTAGAATAACGAGAGTTAATATCTAACTTTTATGGTGATCAGCAGCATCTGGAGATCCGTCTATTTCATAACTATCTATATATCTCATTTATATAAGTAAATAATATGAATGGGATCAATATTGTAGACCGTCACTTCACTAACCATAAGGTCGTCCAGCGTTTGATTTGGCTCTGCATTGAATGTTTTCTTTTTAAAGAAGTTATTAAATTATTACTAATAAGAGGGTTAAAAAATCAAGAATTGGGTATTAAGAAGAAAACAAAATTATCTCAGTACATATATATTAATTTAATAACCCCTAATGATATAATTTGTCAACCCTACTAGTAAGTAAGCTACCGGAGATAATCTAGGTAGGTCTCAGCGCCTACTTCTGCCGCCAAAACATTACTGTATTCCGGTTTAAAAGGCGTTGATAAATAGTGAAATTTCTTTAGCAACAAGACAACATTATATCTCAAGATAGTAAATGCCACTTCTGAAATTGTGAAGGTCTGTATAAAGCTCTTATTACGGCAATATGTCGAGACGTTATCAGATGGTAAGAAATTAGCTCGACTCTGGGCTATTACCCCGCTCGAAGCTACTTCCATATATAATAGACGGCATTTTGGAGAATAGTGTGTCAAACTGCTCTTTTACTTAAAAAAAAAACTTCACACTGAATAAAATTATATACTACGATATTCTTGTGTAAATATCTGATATAGTGTTTCACATCTATTATACATTTTGTATTTTTTTTTAATTGAATCTCTATACTTAACTACACAATAGATCCGTCGACGATCTGGAGAAGTATCGTACCATCGAAAGGTCTGGTGATTTTTGGTGTAGGTATACGTCCAGCGGTGGACTTCTCGACTCTATCGGTTAAGATGATGATGATGTTTAAATATTGCAGAATATATTAGTTTTTTTCGCAGTATTTTATCTTACTTTTGATAAATGTAAGTACTGTATGTATAAAAACTAACGAGTCGATTATTACGTACTCAGTTCTTTAAACATCCTTACAGTGTCTCTTATAAGTTAATATTGAAATAGAAGATCAAGAAGAGAAGTCAGTTTTAGGGAGCAAATGAATAAGAATAAGTATAGAGAGAATACGGAACACAGCATGGAAAAAAATGGAAAAGGGTAGAAGAGAAGCGACAATGATAACGACGATGAAGCAACGACAATGAAGAAACGAATAACGATGACGACGATGATTCAAAAATATCTCGTTATTGTATATCCAAGTTCGGTGTTAAACAGTTACAACAAAACATATATTTTTTTAAATATTTATGTTTTAATAAGGTTTAACGAAATCGCTCGCTATTAGGAGAAGCAAGACTAATCGATAGAACAGCCTTTATAACGGGTCCTGAGTTTATTACCAGAACCCTATCTCCGGTAGGGCGAGTAATAGTTACCTGTCACAATTTATAAAGTTTTATGCATCGTAACACTAGTAATTAAATTAATTAATTGTATGGCGTGTTATTAATTAATGGTCATAGTGATATGAATCCCCAGACTGTATGACATCCACCCATTGTTCTTCTTCGTAATAGTTGTCAATAATTAAGGAAAGAAGTTCTTGCAGTTATTAAACCGTTAATTTTGTCATGTAATATTAATTAATAAGTTGGTGGATATATTACGGATAGTTCTAGACATAATAATAGATACTCTAGATATACTAGACATAAATAATCGTGGTGGTGTAACGGTGTGAAACTGTGGTACATAATCGGCAATTTTCCAGGTTATAGCAACTAAGCCATTTGTCTTGTAGCACGGATGTTTTAAATTCTATTGATCCTGTAATGTATACAACATATAGCTTACTATCGGAAGAAAATGATATTTTATTATAAAGAAGGATAATAAGACAAAAAGGCCTAACTAGAAAGGACCATAAAGTATCAGATGAATAAGAAATTGAATCATTGAGACGAATACAATGGAAACACACTTGATATCAAGATATAGTCCTTGTTATAGCACTGGTGTTCCACTACGAATATTTATAAAGGAAGAAAGATTCCAGAAAAGATAGTACCCTAGATAACCTGCAGTAAATTGACTAGCTAATTTCCTTTGTGCCTACCTTTAGATAACTACCTTCGAATCGTAACACAGTAATTGTTAACCACATACTCTCGGCCGCAGAGATAGCGGCAGCGGTTGATACTTAACGATCTTCAGAAAGCTAGATCTGAAACAAAGTACTCATCAACTAAAGAGAAAAAAATGATGATGATGAATGATGAAAAAGATTAAAATTTGGTTTAGGTGCAAATAAAATTTGATTACCAGTACATTTCTTACTTCAATGCTTACTGTGAGACGAAAATTATAGTGACAGCAGTAAGTTTTCCTTTAAAACTCAATTATGTAATTAGAATTGCTATTTTAACGTTTCTAGGTATGCATTTAAAAAACCTGATTGACTACTTGACTGGACTGATGGTCGACGATTTACTTTTAATTCCTATACAAGCAGGCTTTTCAATATATGCTTTTTTTCTTCTTAGCTAACATTACTGATATGCGTTTAGCATTGGTCTGTCGGATCTGGGTGTTTTTGTTACAAATTATGCACAATTTGTGAACTAGTTAAGTTAAACAATCTACTGAATTTGAAGATAAGAGACTGAAATGTGAATTTATATAAAAAATAATAGTTCTTGGATATGTACACGTAAACATACTGCTAGTGTGAAAATATATGTAGTCATAATAAGCGAGTATGGCGTATATTTCTGTGGTATCATCTGCCTATATTAATATGATACTAATAAGGATATCTTCACAGAACCTCATTGAGTTTGATGCTTAGAAACGTAAGATAATGCTTTGAAAAGAAATGTTCATATACAACTGTTGATTGCAGGAGTAAATGCTACAACTGCTAGGATTTGGTCGTAAATTTTATAAATTTCACTCTCAAAATCAATTCAAAACACAAATTCAAAACGTACCTTTTTTCTTACAAAGTGATCTTACTCCATTATACGATTTACCATGGATTCTATCAATAACTTCATGAATATAAAATCTATTCAATATTGCCCACGGTGACTATGTTTAACATCGTTCGTTGTACTTGAACAGATAAATCAAACAAAAATTAATGCGGGTAGCTCTTACGTTATACGTTTAACTGCAGTACAATTAAATGACAGAGATGATCATATACACAACGTAAATGTAAGAGAGAGTAAGAGCTATATTTGATTTACTGAAGCTATCGGTGAGGTGACGCCATCTATCTACTTCGAAGTCAATTTGTCGCAGCGTAAGCGATAGTTTTTTTTATGTTAACACAAATATATCTAGGACTGTTTATCAAAAGTTTTAGTACTTTAGTAATGCTAATAAAGATATGTTAATTTATCATCAAGGTAGTGCAATCATTATCATCATTCTAGCTTACTGTTATCCACTGCTAAACGTACGCTTCTTGAATCGGTTTCAAGCGCGACGACGTAATGTAATATTATTAGTATGTGTTACTGATGGAATTTATTTCCTATTTCAGCCACTAAACAGTAGTGTGCAAACATTACTGTGTTCTGGTTTCAAAGACGCTGTAGCTAGGGAAGTAACTGAAGTTACGACATCTTAGGTCTCAAGGCAACGAGCACAATGTGATATAGCATATATCTTCTTAACTAGTGCTACGTTTTCATAGGTAGACGTATCACTTGCCTTCAAGTGATTGTCCCGTTTGTCTAGTCATTTCATAAAAAAAAACCTTTTCACCTTTTTCTGTGAATCAACAGAAATAGTTTTGACTTAAAATGGACAGAGGTCAATCAACTTTTTCTTCCGCAACTTACTTGAGACAGCCTCTCAAACTAAATTATTTCCTGATCTGAAAGGTAAGAGGTTATTTATTATGCAATGTAGCTATTATCAGTGTGCCTCTAGTCAGATATAAACTGAATCGGCTAAACCACAGTTTTGTACTAGACGGGCGTATGCAAAATCAGTGGAATTATTTAATGTCTCCCATATACGTTGTATTCAAAATAGCCCCCGCAATCGCATCATTGATATTTGATTTTCTGGTATCTTGCACTGGACATTATAATAAATTGCAGGAAGTGGATCTAGAAATGTAATAACTGTAGGTTACGAATCGACGATGTTAGACTTCATACCATACATTTGGAGTTCTTGTACCTTATTCGAGTATTTCAATGAGTTCAAAGTTGTCGTATAAATTTGTATGACACATCAATGACGATATTTATATGGGTTGATGGTTACTCAGACAAATCTATATTAACTCTACCACCAACCAAACTCAGCAACACGCAATTGAGAAATTGAACCAGTGGTCTCCGTGCTAATTAAGTTCTGAGCCACAGAGCCACGAAGGCAATCAAGTGTTATATGAAAAACAAGTTCTAAGTCAACCAAAATCTTTTATGTCATCAATCGATAGAAGTCCACTGTTGGACATATTATACGTTTTCTCCAAACATTTTTTATTACGAGTAGATAGAGTTTGTGTTTGTTAAATAAACAAAAATATCATATATATCGTCCAGAACCTCTTCAGCAACTGCTGGTAGGTCTGTGATGCCAGAGATCATCTAAGCAGGTACTAATGAAGCTCCTCTTTCTACAGCCAAACAGCAATGTGCAAACATTACTATATGCTAATGAAATTACTGGGATAACGAGAATTGTTATCCTATGTCTCAAAGCTAAGAACACAATGTGGTGCTGTGTATATCATCCTAACTAGCGCCGTGTTGTTATGGGCTGTTGTATCACTTTCCATCAACTGAACGTCCCTTTCGTTGCGTTGAATAAAAAAAGCACCAGCATTGTCCTCTTTTTGAGACGAGTTGAAATAAGCTACATTTAAGCAGTAACTTATAAGTTAATTTGTTCGAATTGTTGATTGGATAGTTGTTGAAAATTTAGTATCCGGTGATGAGCAATCCTTGAAAGTGATGAGGTATCATTTAAGTAATTGTATGTTGCTTATATCTCCCAGGGATGTAAGTATCCATCGACACTAAAGCCTACTTTTTATCATTCGGATAACGCTCACTACGGCATAGACCCCTTTCATGGATCCTCATTGAAGAGTATTTAGGCCTTAGTATCACCACGCTGGCTCAATGCGGGCTGGTGGGTGGTTAAAGCCTCGACTGTTGTTTAGCAGGGTGTACCGCGTGCAGGGCTTCGTAAGACGTTCAGCGGAACCCCTTACAACCCTTGGTACTAAAGCAACTAATACTAAAGCTTATTAATAAAAAATAAAGTGCAAAACATAGGGTAGTCGCACATGCTGCGACATACCAAGAGTAATGTGGGAATGGTGTGTTTGTGTAAAGCGGTTGTACCTCAAATCGTCAATACGTCCCGATAGTGTAGAGAAATCGAAAGCAACCAGTTCGGTTGCCAAATGCGCACAAAAAGCCATCACTCTGATGGAACTGGAGGGAGCGCGAGCGATGCCGGGAATCCGAGCGAGTCAAAAACAAGGAATGTAACAATGGTCGGATAGTATCGGCCGATTTCGTTATTTGTTACCGCCCGTTCGGCTTTCGCAGCGGATGCGGAATTAGTCGCTCGTGTTCGCGCAAAACGATAAAATTTCACATTATCCAATAAGCTTTTTTAACTGTATCCTTATAAAACTACCTGCCGGATTATACCAAGCCCAAAACCCAACTTTAACTCAGTGTTCATCTTTACACACCATCGCATATACATATTTGCTCTTCATGTAAATCTACATCATCACTAAAGAAAATCGTATATGTTTTAAAATTCAAATTTATTCAATAATAATACAATAAAAAATTATGTTATTTTAGTCATAGGTATATGTTGTAAAAGAAAATAACAAAAAAAATATGTCAAAGTTGCAATGTATTGAAGAAATCGTGAATCACATATATACTAGCTGCTCCTCGTCCGCTTTGCTGGCTGTAATATAAAATTTGTCTTGAAATATTCCTCGAAAGCAACTGCAGCCGCAAATGACTTTATCGCAACCGTTACTATAGCAACCGCATAAATAACACTAATTTAAAAGGTTTATAAAAGTTACAGTGACAAGATTCTAAAAGCTATAGTCACCTACAAATAATTTCGAGCCGAAAGGTCGTGATCCCATGTTGATGGGTTCAAGGGTTTTCACGTGATTGGCGAATAAAAGGAACCCTTTTGCACTATACTTATATAAAGATCTTAACGAGGGTATGAAAGTGGAGATGTGGACTCATCTAATAATTATAATCATCATCATCAACAGGTTATATTGTTGACCTATTGGTCTCCTATGATCTTTAATTAAAGTACTTCTTCTAATGAGCTCCTCTACTATTACTCTCTTCATTCTGACCTTTCTATTTTTTTTCTTTCATTCACTTTAGATAGGTCCTAGTAGGTCCGCTACAGCTCCTATTACTGTATTCCGGTTTAAAAGGTGTCGTAGCTAATGGAATTACAAAGGTAACGAGGTAGAATCTCTTATTCCTCAACGTGACGATGATAATGTGGTGCTGTGTATCATCTTAAGTACCGCCAAGTTATTATGGGCAGGAGTATCACTTACCATCAGAGGAACGTCTCACTCGTCTGGTTGCTTAGTCGACTAAATAAAAGCGTAGTATCATAAATCGTTGTTCCTTTGCCTTTAACAAATGGATGTTGGTGCAGACGTTAGATGGATACAGTGGAGTCAGTAATGAGCCAAGCCAGAACCAGTCGTTAGTGGCCAAGCAACAATGGGGTCCGCATTTGCATGACGCGCTCTCCAAACGGCTGGCGGGACAGGTGGGGGAATTCGAGGAGCTGATGCATTGGCTCTTAATTTGTATGAAACTAATTTAAAGATTTTTTTTTAGAACAAGCAACGATACCGGCTTAACATTCACCTGATGGTGTACCCTTACCAACGTGGTAGTTAAGACGATATACACAGCTAAACATTGTGTTCGTTGCCTTGAGACATAAGATGTTAAGTCACCTCAGTAATTTCATTAAATACAACGTCCTTTAAACCTGAAGACAACAGTTTCTACACTGCTGTTTGACGGCAGAGAGAGAGAGAGAAGAAAAATAAATGTCGTACTATGATCTTATATATTATAGAAGCAGTATGTTGTGGGTTTGAATAATATTAAAGCTGCGCTATCTCAGTGTTAACTGCAGTACTGTCACGTAGTATATTAGTAGAGGTCACACAGAATCTTTTCTTGGAGCTGATCTCTCTGAGAAGGAGTTTAACTACCTTCTCATCCAGAGTAGTGATGGTACATTCCAAAGAAAAATCTCCGCAGAGTAGAGCTATATCAATAACTATACATATTTGGTATACAAGAGGTTTTAATTTCACAAGTTGTTACTACTCCAAAATATAACTATAGTCGAATAATATTATATAATTTTAAAGTTCAGAAGTAGTCGTGTTCAAAGTTTTATCTGATTTGAAGGGCGTTGTAGCTAGTAAAATGACTGGAGTAACTAACGGATATTTAAGAGGAAGAAGCGTGATTTGGCGTTGGTGTTTCGTCTCAAGTTAGGCTAACATATATAATTTTTGTTTACTGTGAACTTCTTACTGTTGTTTAGTATATATAGCCACTCTATATGATTCTTTAAAATGTTGCGCATGCGTTTTCAATCGAATATGACTTATTTAAAGTAAGTTCGTTACTTAAAATATCGAATGTCCGTCTTCAGATCGACAATGTCGTTCAAAGCAGTTGACTACTTCGACGGCCACTGTACGCTTTATTCTATAGGATTCCTTCGAAGGAATAAATCCATTTCACGATACAGCAAATAGAGAGATATCTCTACTGTTAATAAATATACACAACACCTTTTACATCCATCGTCGCAAATAAAGCAATATTCAGTCAGTCAGTTGATCTAAAATATATGTACACAATCTATAGTGAAGAATGTATAGATCGTTACCTTTAAATATAACTTGAAAAGGATAATTTGTTATGCTTAAAAATAAACACCATTACCATCATCAGCTGATAGGCGTCCCCTGCTGGACATATCCCTCCTCCAAAAACCTTTACAACGATGGAACCTGCGGGACAGTCAACTTGGCCTCCGTCAACAACGGGCACTAAGGGCCGTCGTTTTTAGGGGTTCATAAGGATTTGGGCCATTTCCCATAATGCTGGCCCAATGCCGATTCATGGAAATCAGAGCCTCGTTTGTTGACTATCAGGGTGCACCACGAGCTGGTGAGGTTGAATTGGGTCCTGTGAGTTGTTGTGAGGGTCCCTAAAAATAAACGCTAACTTGTTAATTACTTACTTTTGTTTCCTTTTGTTATATGAGAAGATTTACCTGATAGTAAGCAGTAAGTTAACTTGACTCTAGTTAGAATGATAAACACAGCATCAGATTGTGGAAGCACAGCTTGTTAAAGCAAAAAGTTGCTTTAACAAGATGCCGCGTTACTTCAGCAAGTTCATTAGCTACGTCTTTCGAACTCAACCAGTAATGTTTACATACTGCTGTGTGGCGGCAGTAGAAGCTACCTAGACAGTCTCCGTCAACTGAGACCTAACACAAGTCTTAAATTTTAAAGCGATGAGTACTATGTATTGTAATGTAACCATCCTAACTAGCACCACATCCTAAGTCTCCAGTTTTAGTGATTTTATGTCTAACTGTAGTCATCACAGTTTCCGGCAGCCTGTCTATACGGTCTCCGGTATGCTAGTTAGGATGATAAACACTGCATCACATCTTACTCGTCGCTTTGATACATTTATTTTGGTTTTCTAACCCTAAGTGAGTTATACCGGTACCTTCAGCCACCTTGGTGACATGTTAATGTGGCTTTGGTTAGGATGACGTATACTGCGCCATATTGCGTTCGCTGACTGAGACTTAAGTCTCGTTACTCTAGTAATTACACTGCCTTTAAAACCAGAACACAGTAATGTTTACATACTACTGTTTGTCGGTAGAAATAGGGCCTACAGGATCACCCATGGATGATATCCGGCAAAGGAGACTTACCGTCAGTGAAAGTTGCAGTTATCGTTTTTTTTTTTAAATGTGAAGGGTGGGCAAACGAGCGAACAGTTCACTTGGTGGTGGTCACAAGTGGTTACTGACACCCATGGACAGTCGCAACACCAGAAGAGAATAAATAATACGATTTCTTCTTGAAGGCTCTCATGTCGTATTGGATCGGAATTATCGCTGGTGACAAGTGATTCCACAAAGTGGTGGTAAGTGGTAAATAGTTGCGCTTGAACCGCCTATTCGAGGATCTCCAATCATCCAGGTGGTGAGGATGGAATTTGGTGTTGTGTCGTGTGCGTTGGTGGAAAGTAGCGGCAGAAATAATTCCGAACAACTCGTTAGAACACTCCACATGGTTTATTTTACTTGGATAATCTCGCGTAATGAGTAACTTTAAAGTTTATGTTAAATAAAAAAAAACGGTAATTAAACTGTATGTATAGTAAATATATTACATCATAGTAAGCGTACAAGGTGTCACATAATCGACACTTAACTAAACAGTTAAGAGAAATGAAGTAATGTGTGGAACTTGTAATTTGTTCGAAGTCCGTCGGAGTAATGAGTCGCTATTATTTACGATTGCTACATTTGCGATTCGTGTGCGGATTCCGAGAAGAGCATCAGGTCAGCAGTGTGAAGTTGGAGCCGTCGCGCAATATTTGTCGTTATGTGACGCAAGTGACGCCGTCGTTAGTCCGACAACGGGACGAGTGAAAGAAATGTTTTAGTTCCGCGCTTCGGCGGACGTTCGCGTTGCTGACAAGGAATTGGACGCTCAATTAATCGAACGAATTATTATATATGGCGCAGCGATGAAGAGAGCAAAGCATTCATCTGAAAGTAAGTGTTACGCTTACCCATAACGTGGCTTTAACGATGATATATACAACATCATGAGCTCGTCGCTTTGAGATATAAGATATTAAGTCTCGTTACTCTAATAATTTCACTAGCTACAACACCCTTCAACCTGGAACATAGCAATGTTTGCATACTATTGTCTGAAGACAGGAATAGGCGCTGTGGTGGTATCCACTTAGACAGACAGAAACATGGTTGTCTAGATTTCTCTTACTCTTATATGCACATCAGGAACACAGCAAGAGATGGGAGATTTACAAAGGTGGTCGATAGCTTCAAGTTCTAACCTACTGGACCAACCAACAATCTGGACCGGAACATACCCAACTTCTTGCTGCCTTGGTTGTATCTTTTTTTTTAATACGAAGCTATGACACATGTCAAACATTCACTGGTAAGTGATACGCTTGCCCATATCAACGTGGTGTTAGTTCGGATGTACACCACACCACATTACTCTCGTCGCTATGAGATATAAAATTTCATTAGCTACAGCGTACTTCAATCCTGAACATAGTCATTGCATACTGCTGTTTGAAGGTAGATATAGACGCTGGAGTCATTTTTGAACGCGGGGTATATCTTCTTAAAAGATACCTGGCTTCTGGGTGGGATGACAAAGTTATGTGGCGCTTCTACCCAATTAAACCTCCTCGGTGGTCTCCGTCAGTGCATTAGGAGGGGGCTCCGGGGACCTACTTAGACTGTCTCTGGGTATAGACCTTGTATGTGGTTAATAATGTGCTGTGTGCGGCGTCGTTACCGCGAGTGGCGGGTTGTTTAGGCCGACGACCGAGGTTTTCACACTGTCTCCGCGTCTGACTCAGTGCGGGACAAAGGGGCCTCTGTACAAATGTAAATTTCCTTTATACCCGAACACTTTACATGCAGATTGGGGACGGCGGCCCGATTGGGACTTTCAAACCGTCCAACTCACAATGTTGTGTTACGGAAACTGTTATTAATGTCGGCGATTGGTCACTCGTGGCGTTTTTTTAACACGTCTGTTTAAATACTTTGACGTTTGAAGAGGTTACTCAATGCTAGAATTGTTACAACTTAATAAGTTAAATAATTATTTGACTTACGCAGATAAGGCTTCGTTTTTTTTATTCAAGAATGCGATCCAAATCCACCCATGTTAACGCATACAAAAGAGGGCCCCTAGTGCTCGCTGGTACCAGAGGACATGCTGACTGCTGGAGAGCCACTGGATGCGGGCAGCGTAGGACCAATCGATGTGGAGATCATTGTGGGAAGCCTAGCTCCAGCAATGGACTTCTATGGGCTAACGATTGATGAGAGCGGGACGTTAGTTAAAACGTTTATAAGTTATACGCTTATCCATAACAACGTGGTAGTTAGGATGGTATACACTGCACTATATTGTGGTCGTCACCTGGAGACATAAAGCAACGATTAGTGGACTACCCCCGCCAAGTAGTACTTCACGGTAGTTTTACGGAAGTTCCAGAAGGTCCTTTGGAAAGTTTATTATCGGTATGAATATAAGTGCGAGCGTATATCGAGGTGTAAACCTTGTATTATGTATTGAATCTTATCCATCCAGTAATTTGATTAGCTACAGCACCCATCAAACCGGAAGATAGTAATGTCTGCATACTACTATTTGGCGGTAGAAATAAGAGCTGTGGCCGTACCCAGACGATATCCGGTAATAGGAAGCTACTACCAGTGAAATTATTTTCTTCTTTCAAGGATGCTGTCAACAAATCTGTTGATCTTTGATAATGAGATGAATCATCATCATAATTTGAATATTAGTCGTTAGACATTTACTACTGTATACTGAACGGTTCCGAGCGGATTTCATATAGTTCACGCTGGAGGGCCTTCTAGGTTTATGTCTACTGGTAGGGCTTCACCACTTAAGGACTTTACTGATCCATAGGTCATCAGTTTTCAATATATATATCTTTTTATTTTAGCAATTTTGTAGATTACGCTAGTGACCTTAGTTCTTTTAAGTATTTCTATTATTTTTTATTCGATCGAGTAGAGAAACTAAGTATAGCCTTCTCCATAGCTTTTTATGATGATCATGATGATAAATAATTGTAAGAATAAATCATATTTAATCAATGCACAGAATCTTGATACAGTTATGTCTTAGTAAGATCTTCCTATAATCTTTGTCCAAATCTTCTTTTGGAATATTGCGGTATATAACCCTCTTACCCTTTACACCACCGAACGACCAGACGCACGGCGAGTGTGGACACTCTCATTTGGCGACTAAAGAGGTTTAGATCCTCCTTCTTCAAAAGAACAGTAAAGGAGAGGAATAAGTTGTCGGGTTTGGCGTTCCCGTCCAAATACAACTCGGACCTCTTCAAGAAAAGAGTGAATTAGGTGTTACTAGCGGCAATGATACACACATCACATCATCACTTAACATCAGGTGGGATCGTGATTAAGCAGTGAAAGACAGACCATACACAGACCACAGAAAGACAGACATAGACAGAAAGTAAGACCTTGTGAAAAAAAAATAATGTACATTGTAAAAGTTACTTTAGATAAGTAAAGAGTGTTTGTTTTCACGTGTATCATAAATATTAATTTTGTGCTAATAAGAAAAATACTTAAAGAAACAAAATCGTATATATGTATATATGTAAATCCTTACAGATATATATTATTTACCAACCAAGCATTTGAAATCTTTAACTTAACTGTAGTTATTACTTAATATATACAAGCAGCTGGAAGTTATGATTAAGTAATGAACTAGTTAATACAACAAATGTCCAGACAGTTTCCAATCGTGCTACACTTCCTGGATTGACCATTTTTGGACTGAGACAAATCCTAAGAGGCTTTAAACAAGTCCTGTTCCGTATATGTACATTTCGAAGGGTAAATAAGCTGTCTCAGGTACGCAGCACTTGACAATAGCATATTCCCACATCCCGATGTAACGGTGGACGCTGAGTGACGGGGTCCATCCGACCTCTGAATGCTCGCCTTTGCATTTCAAATGGATCGCATTGTATGCACATTTTTACTAACTTATTGCACTGTGTGTACGATCCGCAAATTGGATACCAATTTTTTACTATTCATCAGTAAACATTACAGTATGCAGCTCTCGAATTTGAAGTATCAAAATCTTTGAAGACTGTCTGAGTAAATACATATTACTGTTGCGGTTTGAAGCAGTAGCTAATAAATTTATTAAACAGACAGACCCTTCTTTGGGAATCGGAAAACACCCTAATCTTCTGGGGTTTTGGGGTTGCTTCGGCGTTATGATTCTTACACACTATAACCGGGACCTGGTCGTTATTAGCATGGTGACGGTCATTAGGGTGTGTGAGGGATGTAAGGGTTCCCGCACAACAACTCACGAGATCCAAGCCAACCACACCTGTTCGTGTACCTTGCTAATCAACAAAGAAGGCTTTGGCTCCTATCAACCCGTATTGGGCAAGCGTGATGGGAAATGGTCTAAATCCCTCCTAATGAATTCCTATTTGACAGATATTTGAATATTTGGGCCCATGTCTAACAGTGGACGTCAATCGGCTGATGATCATGACGGTCATTGGTTTATCGTTCAAAACGCGGCATACTTTATGATGATTGAAAGTAAGTTGTGTAAAAATCTTAACTTCTTGCTCATTGCTGTGAATTTCATTCAGGTGAGGTATAAGAGGATTATTTTAAGAGCAATAATAAATTTTGTTAATGAAAGTAGTGCTCTCAACTGTTTTTGCTGACGCTACCCGTGAGTTACGAAGATGGGCCGGTATCGAATGGCTGTGAGTTTTTGTGTAAATTGTAAGTGATGGATGCACCCCGTTAACTTTAACTTTAAAGCTAGTTTAAATGGAGGACTATGCAAAGTACACTTTCATATCACTTATTTATAAGCCGTGTTATATTCATGTTAATGAATAACCCTATAACAGGATTAATTAATAACCCCCCACAATGTAGCCGACATTCTGGTGAGAGTCGCGGGAAGCCGCTGGATGCGGGCAACGCGGGAATTATAGATGTGGAGATCTTTGAGGCAAGTCTATGCCCAACAGTGGACATCTATCTGCTGATGATGATGATACTTATTTTTGAGAGCTTTATACCTCATATATTTTTTAAAAAAAAATACTATGATCTACGTATGACCTCTATTTCACAATCTAGCCCAGAATAGACTTGCTCTCATGTTAGTTGCTGAAAAAAACAATTCAGTTTTTATGGCAGGTTTGTGATATATAAAATGATACCTAATTGTGTGCTAGTTTAATGGTAGGTCTCTGTTGATGATGCTCTATGAGCTGTATCGTCATTATCAGCCCATAGACGTTTACTGCTGGACACAGGTCTCCTCCAAAGATTTCCACATCGATCAATCCTGCGCTGCTCGCATCCAGCTGCTTCCCGCAACCTTCACCAGAACGTAGGACCCATTGGTGGGAGGCCTGCCAACACTGCGTCCAGCGGTACCTGGTCGCCATTCGAGGACTTTAGTGCCCGATCGGCTGTCAGTCCTTCGAGCGATTTGCCTGTCCATTGCCAGTTGAGGATAGCAATCTTTTGGACTATGTCTAGACTATAACTATGAGCTGTACAAATCTAACAAACTTATTTTATCATAGATATTTCCACTACCTATTATTTTCTTCTATACAGATTCCATTTATTATTAGTATTCTGCAAAAAGTATTGTTTGTCACTAAAAACGTAAAGTCACGCAGGACAATAAAAAGGTACGTTACTTAATGCAAATTTCGAAGTTAAGGATGCATTGAGAGAGCCTCAATTATTCATCGCTTGACGCTTAAGGACATGTTGTGTGTTGCCCCAAACGCACTTTCCAATGTCCTTAAAACGTCACATTATAATATACCGCAAGTGTTTGCGTGATCTTAAAGTTTCCTCATTGTCCTCCTTCGCTCCCTTGAACAATAAAACGTGGAGGTAAAGAAAAAAGTAAAACAAAGTGAGGGTCGAACGTCAGGGCGTCATCGGAAGTAGAATTGTACTTAGTCTTACATTGTACGAAGCAGACAGGGGTATACCAACATTATTACTTTGTTCGGAAAATTGTCTTAAATAAAAAAAAATTACCTTTTTTAAGTATCATAAGCCAAGCTCTTTTGAAGGACTATTATAAATATATGAAAATTATCTGGTGGTAAGTATTTCTTACCATATAAATAGGTACCATATCTCTGTTAAATAGTACTGTGCAAACGTTATTCATCAAAGCGACGATACCAACGAGACGTTCCTCTGGTGGTTCCTCTTGTCTATAACAACGTGGCAATGCTTAGGGTATACACTGCACCACACTGTGCTCATCACCTTGAGATATTGGATGGTAAGGTTATTCCAGTCATTTCACTAGTTACAGCACCGTTCAAACCGCGACTCGGTGAAAGTTTGTACACTACTACTTAAATAGGCGTTGCGGTGGTATCCACCTAGAGGGTCTCTGGCGACGGAGACTTACCACCAGTGTTACGGTTTAAAAGGCGTTGAGCCTAGTGAAATTAATGGGGGTAACATCTCAAGGCGACGAGTACAACGTGGTGCTGTGTATATCATCTTAACTAGTGTCAAGTAGTTACGGACCAGGGCGTTTCTATCCACCAGGTGATTGATTTTTCCCCTCCTCTCGTTACTTCATGGAGTTATAAAAATCAAAAATATTTCCTACCCTTCACCAACTACTCAAATTTTTATGTTTTTAAGCTAAAACCTAAAAAATTACGGAGTAGTATAAGTAAGTACTAAGTGATACGCCTGTCCACAACAATGTATTGCTATATAGTGCTACAAGGATGATATATGTAGCATCATATTGCGTTCGTTTGGGACATAAGATTTTGTGTCTCATCCTAGTAATTACACTAGCTACAGGGCCCTTCAAATTGGATAACAGTAATGTTTGCCCACTACTGTTTGGCGGCTGAAATAGGCGCTGCGGTAGTACTTACCTAGACGGTCTCCTGTAATAGAGGCCTACTCCGAATCGAAATAATCTAGCGGGCCGTAGTTTAGCTGCCCTGCCGCATACGTCTCTCTTCGGCGATAAATCCTCATTAGCCGCCCCCGGGTTTACGGGCGCGCGATCCCACGGCGGCAGTAAAGCAGGCCGCGGGCGTTAGGTTGCATTACCCCTGACTTTTGTTCGGTGCTGTTCCATCTGTAAGTGATTGGAGGTGCACATCCCACTGTCCTCCTTACCCTTCAGTTTATGATTCAGTATGATATACATAAACATTACAAATCTTAGCAAATATTTACACAACTCGTGTATATTCATTAATAAGCAAATGCAAAATCTCATAGGATCGATCGGCGTGGAAATCCTTACAGGACATCCGATGATGATGAAATAAATTTCGGTTCCTACATTCTTTATATACTTACAACTTAAATACAAAAAGAAACACGGAATGCTTCTCGTTCTTAATACCAACAGCTAATCAGTAGTACATCTTACTGGCATCAGACCCTCAATTGAAAGCTGTATTGGCCATTACTAGGTCATATAGCTGTACAATAGATCTTATCACTTAACTGCAGCGAAGAAGAGCGTGGTTAAGCACTAGTGTATAAGGATAAATTTTAAACTTATGCTCACTGCATCCAACTAGTAACCAGTTAATAGACTAATATTTGGAATCTTATACTTCATTGAACTTTTGGCTCTAGTATACAGGAAGAGTTGGGAAGTGATACGCCTGTCCATAACAATGTCGTGTTAGTCAGAATGATATACTCATACCATATTGCGCTTTTTGTCTTGAGACTTGTGTTAGGTATAATTACCTCAGTAATTTCATTAACTATAAATACCTTCAATCCCGAACATGATAATGTTTGCATACTACAGTTTAGCGGCAGAAATAGAAGCTGCGGTGGTACTTACCTAGACAATCTCCGGCAGAGACTTGTGCTGGCCGAGATCAGGATCTAATTCGTTTATCGGAGTTCTAAAGGGTGTCTGGCGGCAGATTTATATTTTAAAAAACGAATATCTCAATAAGTTATAAACAGTGCGGGGGGAAGGTGGTGTCACTACAATCACCGATCGTGCGGATTTCTTAGTCACGATGTCGCAGTGGTCGGGTGAGCATCGCGCGTTCACTATTGAAGCATTTTTCAAGAGTAACGATTCTTACGTACTCGCTCGCCGACAGTTTTGTTCACATTTCAATATTCGACGGATAGGCGATATGTGTGATATGTATATAATTTTCTTATTTCTGTGCTAAATTTGTAATGAAATATCTCTGAAATATGTCTCAAAAAGATACCGTTGTGAATAAACAATATCGATTTATCAAAGATCATGAGACCCTGGGGCTCCTCAAGATATTTACTTGGATATGATTAAAAAGTATAAAACTTGTTTCATTATCGATACGACATTCGATTCTACTTAAAACATAATGATTACTATTTTATGATCACAGGGGTAGCAACCGGTTCCACTTGAGGTTGATACTGTTGTAATGTACCATCTCGGTAAGTACCACCACAGCTCCTACTTCTGTCGTGGAAGGGTACTGTATAAACATTATTCTGTTTCGGTTTAAAGAGTGTTTTACCTAGTGAAATTACTATGGTACGATACTTAATATTTTATGTGCCAAAGCGAAGAGTACAATGTGGTGTTTCATCATCATCATTTCCACATCCACAATGCATGGCCTTCTGCTGTTTGAGTCCAATGGCACCCAGCAAATATATCAATCCACCTAGTGATGGTTTGCCAACGTTGCTGTTCATCCAGCATTTCAAGATCCCACCATCCATCGGTTCTACAAACTGTTTGTTCTATGCATTACCACTTCAGCCTCGCGACTCATATGGCTATGTCGGTGACCCTGGTTCTTACACGGATCCTCATTTCTGATGTGATCGCAAAGAGTACTTTTATGTAGTACCTGTGTCATCCTAATTAAGGCGTTGTTATGATCAAGCGTATAGCTTACCATCAGTAATTTCTTACAACGATCAGACCGGAATATAATTACTACATTGCGCTCGATGCCTTGTGACATGCTATATTTCTTACTCAAGTAATTTCACTAACTATAACATCACTCAGTCCGGAACTTGGTAATCTTTGCACACCTATGTTTGGAGGCAAAAGTGACCAGGAGGGCCGACGTCAAGTAAAGATAGGACAAGGTCTAGTAAGAAAAAGTCCTATGTTTGAAGGCACAAATAAGAGCTGTGGTCGTACCTGCATAAACCTTTTCCGGCGACCACCATAACCTTTTTGTTATTTTGCTATTTTGACTGTTACTTGAAAACTAGAATCTTCTGATCGACAATTACCTTTGTTGTTATTATTTTTACTGTACGTCAAAAAAATTTTTTTTTTTTAATACAATTAACGGACGATACGAGAGAGATGTTCACCTACCTCATGGTAAGTGATAAACTCGGCCATAATAACGTAGTGCTAATTAAGATATACTGCATCATATTGCGCTCGTCGCCTGTGACTTAAGATGTTGTCTCATTCCCTAGCAACTTCACTAGTTACAGCGCCCTTCAAAGCGGAATACGGTATAGTTTGCACACTTCCGTTTAGCGGTAGTGATATATAGTACAGTACCCACCTGGCCATGACAGTAATATAAAAGCATTTTTAGATTTTCCGTCGCGTAAACAAAGCCACGTAAGTCACTTACATAATATCCCGATAAATAATTGATATAGCGCGTAGCGTGCGTCCCCGAAACATTTTATATATTATTCAACCAATGTTGCCAGTGTTCTGTCATATTACCCTAATATTGGAGAAATATTCGGTGTTTGTGAGGGGAATGCCTCGCGTACGGGAACATATTTCGTTGCCCAGAAAGCGAACATTCGCCAATATTTAGTCCGAGAACGCGAAATAAATGTACAGTTGTACGATCGGCACGTGACGACCCATTCATTGTTATTAAATATATATATATATATATATATATATATATATATACAGACTTTTTTAAACCTTTAAAAAGATAGAATATTTAGGATATGAATACAAGTAAAATATTGTTAATAATAAATAAATAAACTTGTTAGACAAAGTCCAAAACAATATTGTTGATGTACACTTATATACGTTTAATAAACAATCCATACGATCTGTTAGTAGTAAATATTCTGACTGTTACTAGTAAATATTCAAGTAAAGTTAAGATGTAGGTTAGGTTGTTTACACAACACACTATTAAGCTTTTTCAAATTTATGTTACTTCACATTACAATGGAAATTTCATTAGGTATAGCGTGTTGAAATCAAAACGCGTTTCTTTACCTATTGAGTGATATAGGAGATATAGCAACTGTAAAGGTTTTTATCTAGACATTTACAGTCAAGAAGCGAGTAAGTACTAATTAGTAATTGAGTAACAATTAAATATTTGTCGCTTTTATCAAACCTGTTGTAAATTTTCTTGAATCTTGTTGAAGAAAAATATTTTTTTTAATTACTGCTTAGTTGATATGAGCTTTGCTTTGTACATTTAATATCGTGATTGAAGTAATACTCATCTCGGGATTACAATGAAGTCATGTCAACTAAGTTATCTGTCAAGTTTGCAGATATTATGTAACGTTTACCTTCACTTGAAAACTTTTCCAAAACTCAAAAACTTAAATCAGCACCATATTTCCGTTTACGGATGTTGAAAGCGAAGTTAGATTTTGCGATAGCATCAGCAGCTTTAATGAATCATTAAGGTAGCATTCAATTACTGATTACTATTCGATTAGGGTGCCCAAACTCACACAGGCGTGTGGTGGTGTGTGTTTGTAAACATCGTTGCAAGGGGAACTAGCGAATTTTCCGGAGGGCGGATGCAGTGTCACCTCACTAACACGTGGCGCGTCGCGGCGAACGCAAGCCTAAGCGATCTCCATACAAAAGTTCGTATATTTACGCGACAAAACTTCCGTTTCTTGCAAAAGTTTTATGATAGGTTATAAGTGAGTAAAAGTGCTTTTTTTTTGTTCATCATATAACTTAGTTGATAAAGTAGTGTTATACGTTACTGAAGATTTGACTTATATCTGCTTTAACTAAGTTTTCCGTATGCGCGCGTTATTGTGACGTTTCCGGTTATATCATAAACTAAGATGTTTGTATTTGGCGATGAATTAAAGTTTTCTTTCTTTAAGAGCTAGGGAGATGAATCTTAGATAAATCTTCAGCTTTCTGAAGAGAAGATAGGGTTATTATGGATTCCTACCTTCTCTAACACTCTTCGATGTTTTCTACATAGTTATGTATAGAGTTGTGATGGTGTGAATAAACCCTAATCTCTTTATATTACCTAGAGTATCTCCTACCATTACTGCTATATTGAACCTGTCATTTCAGGTTGTTCAGCTTTACCATGAAATTTTACGCTATTGGTATAGTCTTCTTATGTAAATTAAAAATACGTAATGACCTCACCACCTATTAAGATCTATAATCTTGTCCAAAATTCTCCATACCGGATATACTACACTATATGATTAAAACAGTGAACTGTTATATGTTCGATGAACTCAAAGCTATTAGTATGTAAGTGCTTAATTTTGTTTACCCTATAATGTAGACGAAAGTTCGAAGAGGATGAAGGGTCCTCATCCCGTACTTCTATCCTTATATATTGACTGACACAGCAATGATTTTATGACAGCAGATTTAAAATATGAGGATAGTACCTATATGTGCCTTAGGTTCGAACCTGGATCTCCGTGTTGCAAAGCAAGCGTTTTCCATATAAACCGCGGACGGAAGCTTTTTTGAATACATTTTAGATATTTACTGTAAATATCAGTCGGTGTATTGGAAACTTTATATTATATATATAGGAGATATCCAAAGATTCATTGACTCATCACGAGACCTCTGAAACGCGTAAGGAATCAAAATTCGTTAGAGTTTTTCCTTCTGCCATTTAGAGGTCAGCTAAGAATGGATTTTACTAAATTCCTTCCCCAAAGAGGAGTCAAGAGGGTTTTAGGGTATGCAGAGCGTACAGGTAACAGTATTTTAAACTTACTGTGTCCGCGACTTTAATTTTTTTTTTTTAACTGCAGTGGATAACATTTAGTTAAATAATAACAGCGACACTACAAGGCAAGTTATAAAGCATATACATATATATATCATTTTATGTATAACTTTGTAGTTTAATACAAACAATAGATAATCGCCTACAAGGATTTATAATCATCAATCGATAGACGTCTACTGCTGGACATAGCCCTCCCTCAAAGATTTCCACATCGATCGGTGCCGTGATGACAACTTCCAGCGGCTTCCTGCGACTCTCAACAGATCATCGGGACCTTGTGGGGTCCTCTCAACACTATGTCGAACGGTACCTGGCCGCCACTCGAAAATCTTACTGACCCATTGGCCCTCAGTCTTTCGATCAATCGAGCAATGCCTACTGTCACTTAAATCTAGCAATCTTTAATGATTCAGTACAATAATTTTTTTATTACAAGAAAACAAAGTTATTATCGTTATATAACTAATTAATTTTTAAATACTAGACGCATAATTAAGATTTTTATTGTTTGCTTGTCTTGTAATACGGAAGTCCTTCAAATTCAAGAACACAACCGATGAATATTGAACGGTTGGTTTCTCTGAACTCATTTGGATGAATAATACCGTTGTATTACTTTAATACCTGTGTTTAGACTGTCTACATATATAACCAGAGTATTCTGGGTTAGTACGCTTCACCAGTGTCGGTTCTTTTGCCACTTATAATCACGTGAATCTAATCTATTGGATAAAAGGAATAAAGATCACATTATACTTCTTCAATTGGATGGGTAGTCTTTGAATGATGCGCCACGGTAGCGTTTACTATGACGAATGCATTGCGGTGCGAGGCTCTTTCATCTGACCGTCGCTCTGCGGTCGGGAGGCTTTCGAGGAGTCATCGGAATCGAATCGACGACAAATTGGTGGTTACGAATGCGGCGTTGCATCGATTTGTGATCTGTGTTATTGCTCACAGATCACTTGCTCGTTGATAATATCTTGATACTTTGGAAATAAGCGGCTCACTTTTTACACACTCATTTAATACAAGCAATGAGATGAGCGAGACGTTCATGGTAAATGATAGTCTCTGCCTTATAAGATCGCAACGCTAATCAGGATGATATACACTGCTTGTCGTTTTAGACATATGATAGGTTTCGTTAGCACAGTAATTTCACTAGCTACAACATTGTTGAAACCGAAGAACATAGTAAGATGAAGTAATATATTACTACTGTTTAACGGTACTGATAGGAGCTGCGATAGTATTTACTTTGACGTTATCTACTAACAGCAGTAAAGTAGAAATCAAATTTAAGTAAATGTTGGAAACAATTTATGTATACAAAGAAATCGATAAATTCTGTATTGATTTTTTATAAGAACTCAATCTCCAGTCAGTAGCTCGCTGGCCTAATGGTTAGAGCGTGCGGCTTTCATTCCGAAGGTCGCGGGTTCGAACCTCGGCATGTACTAATGACTTAATATTTAAGTTATGTACATTTGTGAACTTTAGTTACAACAGCTAGATACAAACGGTGAAGGAAAACATCGTGAGGAAACCCACACACTGACATCATCTTTGTGCGTGTGGTGGTCCCAATAAAGTGGCAACAGGCTCGCCCCCTGTTACATGGGACCTAATCTGACCACATCTGGCGAAATGTGGGTGCTTATTCACCTCTGCCTACCCCTACTGGGAAAAAGGCTTGATAATATGAAAAAAAAAACTCAATCTCCAAAAGTAGTATGTTTTCTTCTTTAACAATAAAAGTAATTAAGTAATGAATATCTGAGACCGTTAAGTTAAATTTACATTCAAATGTGATATCTGTTGCTAGTTTTGAATTAAATTAGCTAAGGATCAAGAACAGTCCGTCCAACTTAAACCATATAAAGCTTTACGCTAAATATTAGAACCAGAGGCTCACAAACCGTAAATAATCAAGTTAAATATGGACGGAAATGTAATACAAGAACATTCTAACTCGTACATTGTGATTTTGGTTAATTGTGCTGTTAGAATCGGAATTGGTTTTTTCTTGTCACCTTTTATTACTATTTGTATATTTCCTTTTTGCGGTCAAATGATCAATTTATGTATCGGTACGATTGGGTCTATTATTAACTAACATTGATTGTTAATGATGCCTAATATAAGAAGCGAATCAAATAATAAGCAACACAAGCAATTGATATCCAATCATTGTGAGGAGAAGAAGTATTTTATTTAGTAGTATGACTTTGCCACTTTCTCATATACTGTGGTTATCCAAAAGTGAAATCTACGTATACTACAATGCATCAATTCCTAAAAACTTTTTACGTCTTATATTTAAACGTTATCGCATCTTCCGGTTCTCTTTATTCCTATAAACCGTATTGCGTTACACTAACAACACGTTCACCGTTAACCTATCAGAGGTAAGTTAATCCCACATCAGTTAAAGTATCCGAACTGTTTAACGATAATTACTAGCGATAAGTTAAATTAATATATTCAAAGTTAAATCGTGAAACTAACAAACCGTTTTGATACAAGCGGCACACTCAAAGTTACGTTCGAGCAAACAAAAGGGCTCCGAAAAATCGTATTAACAATGGAAAGGAAATAAACGCTAAAAAAATTACGGAGAGTCTTATTATAGGTGCGTTTAAGAAGCTCGTTACGGATGGAGGCTTGAAAAAAAGGCTCTCCGGCTGTTCCAATTTGGTATCTCTGCATGTCGCTGCGTATGCGCAGCGGGCGCTAACGACATCTGTTGGTCGCTAAGTGGAACTTTTGTTGGATTCGATTCGGTAGCGGTCGGCCGCTGTCGGCGGACTTCTTACGCCCGTTCAGGGCTATTGTGATTTTTTGGAACTTCAATTTCTCCCTTCAACTGAACCAATTCTTTGTGACCTTCAGTTCGCCGATAAATATCTTCTTCGTATACTACGATTACCGGTTTCGACATTCGGACTTATTTCATAACTACTCCGGTCTGTGTTCAATTGTTATCGAATTCATCTTTTTCGATTATAATATTTTCTTTCTCTTCAATACTTCAATAATTATCTATAGCTCACCTAAATCTCATTTGATCTGTGATACAAACTTTTGTAACTGTACGCTTGTAATGTAAACCGTTGTTTTTATATATATTTCGCTAAGTTATTATTTATTATGAAAGTTTCCTTCTCATGAATCTTCTACCCTCTTCTATCGGAAGTTAATTTAGGTTAACAATTTTATAGATAAATGAAAACCTAAAAAAATAGGTTGTATTGAGTGACGTTTGTGAATAAATGTATTAATATGTTACTAAACATTAATTCATTAAAATGACATTCTCCTAGAGATAAATTATTTAAAAGAGTATTTATTAAAGACTTAAAATTAAGTGAAAAAAGCAATTATGTACGCAGTACCAATGGTTAACTTTTGCACCCCATATCACATCAGCGCCACCCACTACGGTCATGGGCCCGGTCTCGCAGAGCAATATTGGTTGTAAGTATAATTATGTACATGTATTAAATATAACTATTATCACTGTCATTTTTCCAACCATATTTTCTATTATCTATAGTACTTTATCTGTAAATCAATTACAGTGTCCAACATATCGGCGGGATCTAAATTTCATCGGCACTATCTGATTGATTGACAATCTTCTACACGATACAATCGTAGTTCTTCTTAACTGTTCCCGTAGCGCAGCTGCTCATCGCTTGCCTTATAATACGGAAGACCATGGTTGTATTCCGGACGTCCCTATAAACTAAGTTTAATTTTAGAATTGACTGGAGAAGTCTCAGCCGTCTTGTGAAGTGAACATTGTCTTGAAAAGAGTTGCAAATTTACTTCTACATATATGAACTAAGCTATTTCCAATGTATCAATGTTTAGGTCTTTAGTAATTTGGAATGACGGTAAAATAACCGATTTTTGTGGGTGTTAGTCTTCATGTATCATCATTTTCTTTTGTGAAAATTTCATCATCATCAGCCGATAGACGTCCACTGTTGGATTTAGGCCTCCCTCATCGATCGGTCCCGCCTTGCTTATATCCTGTGGCTTCTCGCGACTCTCACCATAACGTCTGTCCGCTTTGCAAATATATTTTAAACATATTCTTCATCTTATATAAGTTTGATTTCTTTTTTTGCAGAAAACCATCAGTAGATGGGGTTGCAAATGCGGCCTCGGTCAACAGCCGGTAAGTTATTTAAAAATATTTAAATTAAACCACTTTGAAACTTGACGTCTTGCCTTGTAGTTTAACTTCAGTGCAATTTTCTATTATAAAAATTAAGTATAGTATTAGTCTTGTTTTTATTTAAAGAAATTATCCCGTTTTTATCTCGTATATGGTGCTAAAAGTGATACGGATAGATCTTGTTTTTTCCCATAAAATTAGTTAAGCAACGTGCAAGAGTATATTGATACTAAATTGAGCCGTATTAAGTTAAAAACCACTAATGTAATAAAAACTTTGATTTTTAGATAAAATTTTTGATAAATATATATAAGTGATTTAGTTATCATAATTAAAAATTATCCAAAAATCTAATTTCAGAAGCGTACAAAATTTTGTAAACATTTCGCTACACCGCCCAAAACGTGTTATGCCATTGCAATCACAAAGATCGGTGGAGGGTCGAATCGAGCGGGTCCGTTAAGCCCCAGGTATCCAATAACCCAGTCACTAAAAATGGTAATTTCGTTTATGCAAGTTCTCACGGACAGGGTCAAGAGTGAAAAAAGGAACAGCCAAAATATCATGCGGGACCGAGAGACAATATCCAATCACAATTAGGTTGCTTAGTAATTTTCCGAATATGATTTTCATTGGATTAGGTTTGGCTAATGTTTGCTGCATTCCACTTATTTATGCATTTGATATATGCTTAATAATTCCTTTCCAATGTCACTATTACATTAGACTATACTATCAATTATAATATTAACCGTTAATTATTATATAACATTTATCAATACTACGCAAAAATCTACAGTTCTCGATATAACATTTACACTCATCTTTATCTCGATACACAGTCTCATTGTTTAGGGTACAATATATTAGATCAGTGTTCAAGTAATTTCGATTGTTAAGCTGTGATGCTTTGGAACATTCTAGAAGATCACTACCGTGTATTTCCTTATACAAAGTTAACGGATATCAACAACGCCGCTGCCATTTCTTTACATTTTATATGGGATATACGACGGCTAATGTTCCTGGAAATGTTCTAATCAGTAGTTTGTCTTCATTATCATCATTACATGCCCACATCAAACTGAAGTTTGGCGATCAGATTGAGAAAACCAATTCGATCCTCAAATATTCTTTTTAACTGATGATATTTAAACCCTGTCCTATATTAGGTCCTACCAGATGCTCGTTATCCAATTTTATCTTGTTTTTCTTATTCTACGATGTGCCGAAGTGGCTAGACAATATTCTGATGGTAAGTGTTATGCCTATTCATGACAATGTGTCGACATGACGGACACTACAATCTATTGTGCTCATCGATATCAGAAATTAGAGGTTAAGTCTCGTTACTGAAGTAATTTCACTAGCTAGAACGCCTTTCAAAATGGGACAGGGTAATATTTGCATACTACATTTTCCGGCGGAAATAGGATATCCTGTGGTACCTACTTGGACGATCTCCAGCAGCAGAGACCTATTACCAATAAATCAAAGACTTTGGTTGTGACATAAATTTAAAAATGATTCATTTCAGAGTTCTATTGTAGACGAGTACTCGAATTGACGGAACGAGACTTTAATTTAGAAGTGTATGTATGTATTTTATCTGTCTAGCTCGGGAATTATAAGGACAGACTAATTTCCTGAACAGCAATACACTTGTTATTCCCATCATGCGTCCACTAAGCTCCGGGCTTAAGACACTGGCTAAAAATAATGAAAAACCACCTCTCCCGGGATAAGCTTGAACAAATTAGATTTAGCGGGGTGTTCGTGTAGCGACACGACGGCGCGGTCAGTGAAACAATTGTCTAATGCTGCAAATGTTGTTATAAATTTCAACTTTGGAAAAGAACTTGTTATGAACAAAAATGTTATTAAAAACTTTACGGTTTATCCAAAGCTTTTAACTGGATCTTGATGTTTGCATTTCTAAAAACTAACAAGTACAATAATCTAAAGTCCGCTGGACTGGTCTTAGTGGAACATTACTTCTTCTTCTTAGGATAAGTCTCGACGAGTCCGCTTTCCAATTTCTCTACCTCTCTATCTTTTACTATAAGATAGCAGTTTTTTATATAGTTTATGACTAAACGAAATGATCGCAACTTTAGTCATTCCTTCCGCCATTCTCTAGGTATACTGGGGTTATGTATTTTATTAGGAGTGTAAGGGTTCCGCCACACAATCCACAAGATAACCAAGCTAACCTCACCTTCTCGAGGTGCAGTCTGCTAATAAACAAACGAGGCTCTGGCTCCCACCAACTCGCAATGGAAAATGGTAGAAAATGGCCCAAATCTCTTATCAGAATCTCTACCCCTTAAATGTGGAAATCTTTGAGGGAGGTCTAGGTCCACTGGTAGACATTTAATGATGAAGTGTTTTATTGCCTAGATTTTGAAGCTTATTACATTACATGTTATGCATACGTGTGTTTGATTATACAAACCTTAAATCCGGAACTTGCTATATAATGGTCGTTAAATCTCTCATGTCGAACAGGAAATTGACAAACTTCCAATGCCTATGTCTGCCACCGAAAAGTTATGTACAAATATTAGTGTTTTTATTAATGATAACATCATTGGAAGTAATAAAACATTAAACAGACAAAAGGAAGTAATTCGTTTATCGAAATAAATCCTGCTGTCGATGGAAAAGTTAAAAAGATTGATTTTGTACTACTTCTATTGTGAGAAATGATTAAATAGCTTCTTTAATCATTAACAAGTCAAAACGTTGTCAGTTGTCGAAAGTAATTAAGAGGTATGTTTGTGTTTAAAATTATGTGACAGCTTAAAACAAACAATCAATTGATTATAGTATACCATTGTATTATACTCCGAACAATATCCATTAATAACTCCGTAGATAACACATGCATTTTATCATTGATAAATATCTCATCGCACAATAGTCTTTCGCAATTACGCTTCGCCTACTAGGGGTTAGTAATCGTAACTGACCGATCGAATCTATTAATAACGTATCGATACTTTTTATGCAAAGCTTTATTGTTGTTTTTAATAAAACTTTTGCATAAGATATAGTCCTATGGTATTAATATTTAAGAATGGCTTATATTCTTCATCCTTCTTTTCCCTATTCCCATTTCCTATTATTAGGAGTCGGATCTAAACATTTTCTTCTACCGTCACAATCTATTCTAGTTTCACAATCACATACAGAAATAATACTATATTAAACTCTAAACAAAATTCTGATCTTTTGTCTGATGACTTGAATTAATCGTTTTCAATCCTTACTAATATTTTTTTAGCTTTATTGTCTATTTTTATTCGTGATAATGGAATATCTATAGTCGAAAAGTATCACAAAGATCACGAATGGCTGTGCATAGAGGTGTGTTGATCTCCACACTGAAGTATAGTAGTGAATGTTGAGTATAGCAGAAGAAATATGAAAGTAAGATTAATGCTGTGAAGATAAGACGCCTGAGAAGTATAACTGGAGTGAAGCTGATGGACAAAGTGAGGAGCAGTTTGATAAGGGAGCCGTGCGGCGTGGTTGAAGATGTAGTGACAAGGATAGAGAATGGGATGCTTAGAGGCTTCGGGTATGTTGAAAGAATGGATGAAAGAAGATTAACGAAAGAGGTATACATGGTAAGAATGATTGGAAAAATCGGTGCAGGTCGGCCTAAGCGGACATATTCCGATCAAATAGAAGATGTCCTGAAGAAGACGCTCATGAAAGTGGAGGAAGCGAGAGAGGTGTGCCAAGATCATAGCAAGTGGAGAGAGGTATTCTCTGCCTACCCCACTGGGAACGAGGCGTGATTTATATGTATGTATGTATAAATTTATTTATAGTTTATTCTCTGTGTATAGATGAAAATATTTAAAGAGAGTCTACATATAATTTTAAAAGTTAAGCGACTTAGTACTTCACCATGCCCGATACTCGTTCAGGTGATTTTTCAAAGAAGGAACCATAAAGCAGGGAAAACTTCATACAACTAGTACGCCGGTCACGTCCACCTCGCGTTAGAAAGGGACGACTGAAGCTCAATTCAATTATGTGCGAGCGTGAGTGAGATAGCATGCTTGATATATTACTGATATTACTTCAGATCTGCCCATCTAACGCTCGAATATGGTATTTCAGGAGCAACGCAAGTTATTTTTACGTGAATGCTATTTCCGTCCATGTTAAACGAATTATATACAGCATCGCGCAGTTTGAATTCGCCGTTTGGGAAATACGCGAAAGCTAAAATTCTTATTAACGATTATCGTTATATTGCTGTATATTCGAAATAATAAGTCTTAAACAACGATATTTTAATACTCTACAGAAATTTCAGTATAAAATCAATAGATTCCGCAACACTGAACATTTAATATAAAGATAACCAAACGATGCATTGTGTAATCTTCTGGATAGGTTTGGATAATTCTTATAAATTTCAGAAATAGAGTATTATGTTTATTAATACTTTAACTCCATTGTTGTTATTTAAGGACAGATCTTAATTCTTTATTTTTCTATATAATCTTACTAGAGACAATCTGGACTTAGCAGTCTTGGCTAAAGCAGTATTACAACAAAGCATGTTTCTAATTCCTGATGGAATTGTTTTATGTACTATTACAACGACAAGTACAATCTGGTTCAAAGGTCACTACAGGACCTTAACGTTAATGGCTGGTGTCTCACTTAAAGCTTGAATGTCCTACTATTTTCGTTACTTTAAATCGAAGAGTACAAACAAATGAGATCTATTAATAATATTTTTACATACATACATACATATATATCACGCCTCGTTCCCAGTGGGGTAGGCAGAGACCACCTCTCATTATTTTTACTATACCACTAATAATGTATTAGCCTCTACTTTTTTATATTTTCCTAAGCTGTGTCCGTAGTATTAAAAAATACCAGACCTCCCCGTTGTATTCGTATTTGCATACGAATACGATGCTCTCTGCGGTGGATAATCTATTCAATGCCGCTTCCTTTCATAACGCATACGCTGCCACTTCCAAAGCGTATGGAAGATTAAAATACCCTCACGACTCCTCCTTTAATGGGGTAGGTAGAGTGCATATTGCATACAGTGCGACACGTGTACTTATTATTCATATATATATAATGTAACCGACACTTGTCCTCAAATTCAGGTGACGATGAGGCCATAATGTAGATGAAGCTTCCTCGCCTGAAACACTTTGATTACTACTTTACTACTACGGTGAGCGATTAACAATAAAAGATAGTTATCTAAGCAAAAATCCTAATCTTTTTTAATGATAATATAAGAAAAGGAATAGCTGAATACTGGAAAAGTGCCTGGTTCAATTCCGAGGCATAAGTTGTGCCTGATGACATTCATTTTATGAGTGCTATAGTATTCTTACTTAATAGTGGACTGCTGTGATCGTTTTTATTCAATGTACTGACAAGAGTAGTGAGAAACATGGCGCTTGTTAGGATGTTATATCACAATATCGTGTTCGACACTATAAAACATACGATGTTAAGTTACGTTACCCTAGTAAAACACTAGCTACAGCGCCCTTCAAACTAGTACACAGTTTAACGGCAAAAAAAAAAACTACGTTGGTATCTACCTAGACGGTCTCCAGTAACAGAGACTTCCAATCAAAGGGAAGTCTTGCTTATTATAACTTGTTATAAATAATAAAGCGATTAAACTTTAAAACTTTTATCCAATCTTAACTTAAATCCAACTTATTATCGCATCAATTTGTTGTGTAGTTTGTAGTAATTACTGAAGGTTTAAATTTATCGCCCCGATTATAACGCCGTTTGACTGCCGACTGCTCCTTTTTAATTCAAGTACTAGTTAAGTTAACCGAAAGAATGTTATGGACATACCCTTCTAAATTTTTTTTAAACTTAAAACTATGGCTTATAGGAAAATCTTTTATACTTTATTATGCCATTTCAGAGGACTTTTTTTTTTTTCATTACCTTTTAAAAAACATATTCCAAACATCATTCATTAGTTAAAGATAAGATATTCTATATGTGTGGCTTAGATTTCCGTTTTGGAAACCTCCCATTAATATTAATTTTTTTCCTATTATTATATTACTTAGTAATTAATCTGAACTAGCTTATTAAAAGTGTAAATAAAAAAATCTGATATCTTTATTCAAGACGCATTAAGACCTCTAACATTATGGAGCTTTACTTGCGGCCTACTCTACCGATTGGTTATAGCAGCACATTGATAAAGGTCACGGGAAAGGCTACTGCTGTCTTTTATCTAGAATTGTTACCTCTTAGTCGACTTTTGCTACACGCCTATTGTCTATTTGTGATTAAGATATTCTAAGACTACCCGCATTTAAAGCCTCTTATGTAATTATTATTCACGTAAGTTATGAATCACTTGGAAACATTTTAAACAAGGCATGGTAATTATTTGTAAGACGTAGAGTCGCGGGTTTCATCCCGACTCAATTTGAACTTCCGGTGAAGAAAAACCTCGTGAGGAAACAGATATGTTCCAAAAACATGTATTTTATACCATCCCGGTCCCCACCATATGGGGTTACGCTCAAGGTACACTCACTTTTGGGTGATGGTGACGAGGAGCCATTGGATGCAGACAGCGTGGGACTTACAGTTGTGGAGATTTTATCAACGTCTGTCGGTCAATGATGATGATGAGGTCTTTAAATAAAAGACCTTATCGCCGTTTTTCTATCCTTGCCAGATAATTAAAACAGGATGCGTATTGGGTGCATTAATTTATACATTTTTTTTCTTCTTCTTGGGCGCTTTTAATTTGTCGGCGCCGGGTGTTTTGCATAAATTCCTTTGTTTTTTGCAAGGAGAGGAAATGTTAAAACGGCCCAATTAGTGGGGCGGAGTAATTTATTTAGTCTTAATAAGAGAATTTGGGGATTCCTTGTTCTTAATAATTTGAATACGCTTTTTACTTAAAAAAAAAAATAAAGGAAATTTTAGAATAAATCAAATTACATTGTCTACATCTATATATTATATACTGAACTTCGATCGAATGTTAAACTACCTTCGTCTAGCAGTGGCAAGGATCTTGTGACATAGTTCCCTGGATCGAATACAGTACACATGTTAAGCATGGATCACACGTATTGCAAGTCTATCATGACAATTTTTTTGTATCAACCCTTAACATATGTGAAAGCATGCAGGGAGCATGCTTCATCATCAAAAGCCTTGTTGTTACTTAACGCCTTTTGAGCTTAGAGGTGCAAGTTTAGGATATTATAAAAAATATCCTTAAGAAGTACCTATTGAAACGAAAACTGTGTACATCAGATGGTTACGACGTTCACACTGAATCACATTGTTATCATTACCTTGAGACACAAGTTGTTACGTCTAGTTACCCCAGTAATTACATAAACAGAGCCTCAGCAATGTTTACACACTACCACTAAGCGATTCACGCTGACAGAGACCCGTCACCAGTTAACTACATAAATTGTAGTCTATTAAAAGAATATTATAATGAAATGTTAACATGGCAAGGATGTGATTTATTTCCTTTGCCAGAATGAGGATATATTTTTTTTTTAATATTTTTCTTCGGTGAAAGCACTTCACGAAAACACTCAACATGTACTCCGGCTTTGACTCTAATATCCGGTCTACATTACAAACTAAATCATTTCGCAATAAAATGATCCTACACAGAAATGCTCTTACATTTCCACAGGCACCTTCGGACCCTCTAAAAATTATTTCAAAGCTACACTACATGCTACACCATTTTTAACTTTAAAGGTATGAGTTAAGGTTCAAATTTGTTCAGTTAAATATTTTCTATGTTAAATGAAGCGAGATTGTCCCTCCCGGCTATTAGTCCGGGGATTAGTGAATTGATCCCGGTATCGGATGACCAACGTCATATTGTTATGCCGGGATTTAGACACTTGTTGTTGTACTGTGACCGTCCGATGGCCCGACTTAAGTTTAACTTATGTATCTATCTATATGTTATTTTTTAGTTTATCTATAGTTTTGTGAAATTGAAACGTTTAATGAGAGTATAAACTAAAATGGTGGTCGACAGGGATATTAGGAGAAACTGGAGAAAAGTTGGCGCTGATGATTACGGAATGGTACTAAAGTGGCAACAGGCTCGCCCCGTGTTACATGGGATTTAATCTGACCACATCTGTCGAAATGTGGGTGTTTATTCACCTCTGCCTACCCCTACTGGGAAAAAGGCGTGATAATATAAAAAAAAATTAGAGAGCGAAAGAAGCAAAGGTAGACAGAGTATATGATTGGAAGATGGTATGAAGGAAGTTGTTGGTGTGGTGAAATATTTAGAGGAAGCTGTTGTCGAAAGATAAGTATCAAAACATGATTTTTAGATAAATTATTTTTGTCCAAATAAACGCTACATAAATAAAAATGTATATGTTTTTGTAGCTATCATATTATAGATATCTCCCCTCTAACTTCACCTTAAAAACCTTATGAAGATGATGATTATACCATAAGTAACCCGGAGATGTGTTTTCTTAATATGGAACGAATTGTTAGAAGCTAATATAAAATTCAGAGTTATATGGATTGTATATAGTAAAACGAAGCTTTAGTTACCCACATGGTGCAGCTGATAACCACTCGCCTTACGTGATAATCACTGGTTCAATTCTGGCGCTACTGTATATCACATACCACATATTTTGCATAAGCTCCTTTTCATGACTTTTGGTACAGTATTAAATCTACTTTTTATATAGAATTGGTTAACGCTTAACTTTGACTTCCATATGCCTTATATATATATATATATTACTGATGATAGATCTCTATTGAGGAAAACCGTCCAGAAAGATACCACCATTTCTACCGACAAACAATAGTACGGATAAATTACTGTTCCGTTTTGGAGGGCCTGTAACTAGTAAGTAGTACACTTACTGGAGCAACGAGACTTAACATCAAGTCTCAGGGCGACGAGCGCAATGTGGTGCTGTGTTATCGTATCTAACGTTACAGGCATATGTATCACTTACACTCAGGTGAACGTTCCACTTGTCTTGCCGCTTTGTAGAAAAAAAAAACAAAACGTAGATTGACAATGAAAGTAGGGGTATCAAAAAACTCTACCACCTTTAAACTTCACCGTATATATCATCTGTGGTCCGAAAATCAAATAAGGGACCACCTTATCACAAGCTTAATCGCTACGCTACTGGAGCAGTTCACATTTAGGTTACCTGCGTTACAGTAAACAGTTAAATATGATCGATAATACCATAGTATAATCTATTTATTTGAAAGTGTGTTTCATGGTTTTCTCGGTACTAAATATTCTTTTACTTTGATTATAAAAATATAGATGTCAAAGAAGCTTGGAGTCCTTGGTATGTTATACAAGTGAAAGGTCTCTCAGTGAACACCGTTAGGAGAAGATTTAGTAGCCTTTTTTTAGACTAGTTCGGTTCAACATAGACTACTTCACCGCTTACCATCGTAACCAAGCAACGTACTAATAGTAAAAAACCAGAATTAGTCAGTAACAAGTTTTAGTCTTTCAGAAGAGAGGCGATGTGGGATGTTTAAGTTTGAATATTTAATATATTATTATTGAAGTCTGTATTGTAGCTAGGCTGCTTACTATCAGCTGAGATCGTAGTGAATACTACAATATATGATTATTAAAGAAACAGTGTTAGAAGAAGAAATAGAAGAGAAATGTAAATGCATCCTCCACAGCGTCTCCAATCGGGCGTCTTGTGACGAGCGCGCCTAATTCCCTTATAAATATTCATGATCCTATTATTGTCGTCATATTGTGATACTTTGATTAAGTACCACCAGCCCTCCTGCCCCATGATTAATGGTGGTCGTCTTGATTGTTTGGTCGGCGTCTTTTAATAGTTAATATTATTTTTTATTCACCGCTTAAAGCGACGTGTTAACTGACGCTACTGTGTCATGTATCTCTTATTGGATATGATGCTTTATTCAAATGTGACAAATGAGGCTATTCATATATTTGACGAAAAGAGAAGCGATTGCTATATTTACTTATATTACTATAATAACCAGTGCTAAACTTGTTATTAACATAAAGCTATAATCGTATTTAAATGTCTTAATTAAGTTCTATAATAATAATTCCAATGTAACTTAATTGTTTTCTAAAGTTACAACTGTATTAAAAAAAGCTCATAGGAATGTCTTTTTTTTAAATTAACTATATATATATCAGATATATTCACTGCACTGAAAAACAGCTTTATAGGTGTATGCACATTGAAATATATGTATACTGGAAATAAGTTATCTTTTTATTTTAGTGTACACATAAAATTGTAACTTAAAAGACAAAGGAATAGTTTTTTTCTTTTTCATATAAACTTGTGGTAATCCCTAGAACCCAATCTTCCTATATATATATATAGATATATATTAAATACCTGTTCTCGATCCGCTTTGTTGATCGTAATATAAAATTAGACATTTGTCTGAAATATTCTTTGAGAGTAATCTCAACCGTAAATCACTTTCTTCGGCAACCGTATAATTAATACTAAATGGAAATATTTATAAAAGTTAATTAGAAATAAAATGATGAAGGATCTATGAAATTAAAAAAATAAATAGCCTATAATCATCTAGAAATCATTGCGTGTCGATTGGTCATTTTCTCATTTCGATACGTTCACTAGTTTTCAGGTGATTGGCGAACAAAAAACCCACCTTTCATTATATACCAACTAGTGTTAACTGCATCAAACCTTGTTTACAACTTTGGATATTTTGATTGATGTCCTCAATTCATATCCTTGTTGGAAGCAAATTGTCCTCATCAACTTTATAAAACTCGTTGCAACCCTTAAAAGGGGGTAACAGTATTCAAATTGTTTGATTTTAATTAACTCCATCGTTTGGATGCGGAGTGATGATATTAATAGCTCCGTTGTTTTGTCGCGCGTCAACTTTAATCGTCTTACATTAGTCATGGTGTATCGCCACCTTTATAAAATTAGCATCCCCTTCTTAAATATGATTAAAACCTTTTTTAATTTTCCTTTATTTTTTCTCACCCTTCGCGACGAGTAAGATTATCATCTGTTGATATACGAAATATCCTTTAATAACGTGGCAATAGTTATGATGATATATTTCGCACCTTGTGCTTAACTTATATGATGTAAAGTGACATTAAGCTTATTAGCTTATATATAATATATATTATTATATGACTAGATGCTGACAACTTCCGGAACACAGTAATCTTTGTACACTACTCTGGAGGTAGAAGTATGAGCTGCGATAGACGGTCATAGGCGAGACCTACCTCCGCTTAAGTTATTACATTATTATTAAGTAGATTTTAAGTAAAACATATAGTTTTAATTTTTGATTTTAACCTACGACTAATATACTCAAACTTTTTGTATATAAGATGACTCGAGGTATGATTACATATCTTTTATATATCTAATAAGAAGGAGAGGAAATGACACAATATTCTGCTCTGCTGCTCTGCTAACTGCGCTAATGTTGCTAAATTAGAAAAAGGTCATTTATAAGAATGAAAACTCTACTAAATATTACAAGCTCTTTACTATTATTTGTACTTAAATTTTATCCTTATAAGGGATTTCTATATTTGGTAGATTTTTGTTTAAGGTAGTTTTTTATTTATATCCAATTTGCTCTGATATAATTATTCAGAGCTTTACCTTGTCCTATTATTTACAACATATTTACTACTATGGGCTATATACATTTTTTCTAACATTTTACATTTTATCTATACTTATGCTATCTATTATTGTAATATTTACTTATTCTTATTTCTATCGTTTACTACCTTACATATTTTTAAGCAATAATTTATGAACTTAGTTCTAACTAATATATTTTTTACTATATCGGGTCGACTTGCTCCTGTATCTTAAGCCTGTCTCCTGCTCAAAATCTTACCTCAAGAATCTATGTATAGGACACTCAGTCAGCAAATGAGGAACCGTTTCCTCCACGACGTCATCACATTTGCACGATGGGCTCTCCCGACACCTGAAACGGTTCAAGTATTGGTAGAATCTTCCGTTCAAATTTCCATTGTATGTTAAAATCTAAAATCTATATTGATTATATGTATATCTAGATCCTCTCGCAGCGTCGGAGAGCAAATTGGATAATGCTAATTCACCGAATTTGATTCAAGGCTTCAAACTTCAATAATCAAAGTGGGTCCCAAGTGTACGCCGGCAAGGTGTCGGAAGTCTTGGCGGGTCAAAGATTAAACATGAAACAGATGCGTTGTTACATTAATATTTAATGCAGCGTTTCCTTTTGAAGATTAGAATTAACTTGTTTTTGATAACAATATAATAATAAATAAACAATAAATATGAAAAAAAAGGAATAAAGCAAGAAAGAAAGTAATGGATAACACCGGAGTCAGTAGAGAATTAAACTTACTATGACTGAATAGATCATAGATAATTTAAGATTGTTATATTTTTTATATTGTCACGCCTTTTTCCCAGTAGGGGTAGGCAGAGGTGAATAAACACCCACATTTCGCCAGATGTGGTCAGATTAGGTCCAGTGTAACAGGGGGCGAGCCTGTTGCCACTTTATTGGGACCACCACACACACACACACAAAGATGATATCAGTGTGCGGGTTTCCTCACGATGTTTTCCTTCACCGTTTTGTATCTCGCTGCTGTAACTAAAGTTCACAAACGTACATAACTTAAATATTAAGTCATTGGTACATGCCGAGGTTTGAACCCGCGACCTTCAGAATGAAAGCCGCACGCTCTAACCATTAGGCCAGCGAGCTAGCTTGTTATATATTAGCAAAATAATAGAAAATAATGAATAGATTGAAAATTAATGAAAATTTATAATAGTTTTTAATAATAGTCTTACTTGTTAATGTACATAACTTACTCATGATATTTCATCATGATCAGTCCACAGATATCCACTCTATTGATGAACTCCTTAGATCGCATACGCATCGCATCAAGCAACTTCTTGCTTCTCCTTACCGTCCATCGGTCCAACTTGTAGAACTAAGGCAGTAAATACTGAAAAAAAAATTCAATATAACCTAATGAATACTGTACATACATATTAGAATTTCAATTAACTCAAATTGAGAGCCAGAGTATTCAAGACGAGATCGCTTTATGATGAACAGCTCCGTTGTTCCATACCAAACGCAAAATTGAGATTAAATTGTCTCTCTTTAATATTAAAAAAAAAATATTATAAGGGAGGAATAATTTTACAGTCCAAAACAGAACTAAGACTCGTCAGTGGATAATCTATGACGAGATTTCTCCGACGGTACCGGATTTAGCTAACATATGTAGTGCAAGGGCTGGGGTGAAGTTGGACCATAAATAATAATTCCAGCCCCGGCCGCGAGATAAATCGACATATGCTAATACGATGCCAAATTATTTATCGGGGGGTAAACCTTATCGTGACCGGTGCGAGGGAGACGGAGGCATTTGTATAGAGATGGAACAAAATGTGTCTCTGAATATTTCGATCATTTTAAACATACAAATATTTATCTGTAATTGTATAATATAATAAACAAGATTTTTTTTTAATCAACGAAGTGCTAGTTAGGATGGTATACCCTACACCAGATTTTGTTCGACGCTTTGAGCCAACATGTTAAGTCTTACCTGCCATAGCGCCTTTCAAATCAGAACACAGTAATATCAGCGCACTACTGTTTGGCAGTAGAATAAGGAGCTGTGGTGTTAGGTTGCCCTAGACAGCGTCCAGCAAAAGAGAACTACCACCAATAGACACTCTAGTTCTCATGTGTATGCGCTAGAATACAGAAAATTTACGTATAACTAGAAAAGCCAGATCGAAATTATCCATCTACTCAAAAAATTCTATAGTATTGTTCTCGGCATCGAACTGGGGATCTCCAGGTAAGTAAAAGGTTAGGAGCTTAAAGTCAGTTTAAGTAACTTCCTCTACAATACGAGAGAAGTGTGCTCTAGTTGGTTATCAAGACGTCCACCTGATAGTTAATGATACGCTTGCTAAGATGGCATACACTGCACCACTTTGCTCTCGTCGCCTTGAGACATGAGATCCCAATAATTTCTATAGCTGCAACGTCTCTCGAAGAGGAATACGGTAATGTGCGCACAATTCTGTTTAGCTGCAGAATCAGGAGCTGCGGTGGTATCTACCTAGACGGTCTGCATCAGAGATATCCCTATATACATATATAGACTATAATGGAATTGACAGACTTAAAATCCTTTTTTAATATATTGTTGTACTTTATAAATTGAAAGATTTATTACATTATAATACATATTTATATTTGCTAAATATATGGAGGTTGTTTCAGTGATATATATATTTTTTTATTTATTTTTTTTATATTAAAAAAATACAGTTACATCCGTTTAGGTGTGGACCGTTGCAGTAACATGTCCCGCGCTCCCGGCAGCTGATAAAGCGACTTTTCTTAAGCCAATACTCTGTTGTTTTATTGAAGTTATTTGTCATGCACTCCCTTTTCTTATAAGTTCGCCCTTTAACATGTAATTGATGACTGCAAACGATTGATAAAATCTTTAATTCTGTATTTGTTGTGTGTAACATTAATATTAACACTGTTGGGTATCGGGATATCGCATACCTGCAAAAGTAGTTCGTGAAACATTTCAATTGCTAACACAAATATTTGGAAGGTATTAGTCAGTAGCTATTAAAGTTAGTAAGCTACGTATAGAGGATATTATAAAGAATATAATAACTACTGTCTTCCGGAAGTTGAACAATTTATAAGACTCTTATAACGCTGTCAGATAATAACCCTTTGACTCCTATTCCGATTCTGTTTCCTGTTAATTTCCCGTATGCAAATATTTGAATTGTAACCGTTCAAACAGATTACTATGTTACTTATATTAAAAATATGTTATCTTTGTTAGGTTTATAATAAACCTAATTGACAAATCTAGTGTTACAAGAATTTAAACATCTGAATCTCTTTTATGAAGTAAAAATTAAGAGAAATTTATACATGAGATCGATGAGACAGATTCGATTTCCATTTATCGTGATATTCTGGCGAAGAAAACATCTTTCGTGGTAATGTGAGATTTTGGTGCCCTCCTTCAGAAAAAGTACTGAATCCCAATAGTGGGGGTCATTGAGAGCTCTATTAAGTATGTAAAATTAATCATATGTTAGAATATATTTTTAAGTAAAACGTAACACACGATCTCCTTCAGGACATTACAAAAGTTCGAGAGCATTAAGTCAATTACCTTCATAACTCTTAACTTAACTAATGTTTAACCGAGCGTCGTATCTCGGCCCATTACAGTTATGATCCGCAGTTTTAATCAGAACGGTTCAACTTAACTGCCGCATTTGCATGCGGATAAGTTATTCCGTTACATTAAACTGCGAATTTTAACTTATTGTTTGTATTCGCTCGTACTTCCCATATTTCGTTCGTGTATACTTTTAACAAGTTTTGTTATTTCTATCTATCTTATGCAGAACTTGTGCACAGTCAATACATTTGAACTTTACTAATAAGTTTTACTTAACGAATAAATATTGTTTATTTGTTATATGTAAATTATACTAAGAAATATGTGTATTTTTAGTTATATTTATTAAGTGTGATTTCGTTATTAGAACGGAGGTAAACATCTTTATGAAACAAAAATATGTGTTCACTAGCTGTTCTCCGTCTGCTTTGTTGGCTGACTCCCGCGCAACCCCTTTCGGGGGTAATTTTGTAAAACCTGTTATTAGCTGACCTATACTGGGAAATAGGAATCTTCCTACAAAATTTCAAGTCTCTAATTCTTGTGGTTCTAGAGATATGACGACGAGTAACTGCATAGGTGGATATCTCTTACATATAATATATATAGATAAAGATATGGATGGGTATAAATCATTGATGCTGGCTTTTTGAATTTAATCGATCATGATAATAATGATAATGGAGGTTTTTGAACATCATTATCATTACGAATAAAAATTAACCTCATTTATAATGCATATATAGTACATAACCCATTACTTTGCTAGCCAATGTAAATAATAGAAATTTTGATCTTCTTTGATAATCTAAAAACATCTGTAAGAAACTATGGGTTATCTTTTATAATACAAAAAACAAACGTATAGATATATTCTCTTTTTTGTCGATGGTTAAGAACTGAAATATAATCCTAGGCACTCTTCTAATTGTCTAGATAGGTAGACTTAGTAATTAGGAATATTGATGCGGGCGTATGGAAAACATACGGAGCGATATTTATTGTACGAGCGGCATAGGTTATAACATTAATTCATAGAAAGCAACTTAAGTGCTGTGCTTAATTCACGTGAACTGATTTAAGGGGAAGTTAGAGGTAATATTTCAAAGCTTTAAGACAGTAGTAGTATAAACTAAATGGCGTTGTTTGGCGGTCGTATGTGCGCTTCGAGGAGGCGCGGGTTCGATCCCTATTGAGCTTGAGCTTCTCGTGAAGGAAATCATTTTAAGGCGTGGTAAAAGAATAAGAGTATCATGAACATCTTACATCTTCCATCCGCATTTAGCCAGCTCAGTGGATAAATGAGGGTCACACTGTGGAAGAACACCATAAATGTTTACATATTAAGACTCTGCTGTCAAAGACTACCAAGTCTTGTCTTAGTTATGTTATAGGAAAAATAGATAGCTACTACTAATTAAGCATGGCATGGGCATAAGTATGGCGACGAGGACAATGTGATGCTGTATATATCCTCCCAACTAGCGTCGCGTTGTTATGTGTAGGTGTATAACTTACCATCAGGTGAACGTCTTCCTCGACTCGTCGCTTAGTTAAATTAATATCTAAGTGGGCTATTACTTCAAAAGCTTCGCAATATGAACAGAACCATCATCGCCTTTAAACATCGCCTACTTAATAGGTTCCATGATTGAGGATCTAAAGGAGTGACGTTATAATGAATGAATGTGGACTACTGCGATTTTTACACTTTTTTTATGAGTAACTTTTTGCCTAGGTCGACTCTATCACACGATCATGATCTATACAGTTCATTGGCAGGAGTTATTTATATATAAAACTCATGCCAAATCATCAAGTAAAGGTAAAGGCAGTACACATTAAAAGCTTGCTAACAAGTTTTAAACTTAAACCTTATTACAACCATAACTAAAAGACTTTAATAACTTATAATCCTCTTCGTAGAGTTAATGCTTTGAATTGCCGATTAATGAACTAAATGACTAGGAGCCTCTTCAAAGACTTTGTATTTTTTTTTCAAACGAAGCGATGAGACGACGGTATGATCTATCACGTGAACACTTGATAGTAAGGGATGCGTCTGGTCATAACAACGCGCAGACAACACAGTACCATATTGTCTTTGTCGCTTCGAGACATGAGATGTTAAGTCTCATTGTCCTGTTAATTACTCTACCACTTTGTTATGGGCAGGCGTATCACTTAACATCAGGTGACCGTCTTTATTATCTCCTCAGTTTGTAGAACAAAAAAAAATGTGTGTAACAAGATGATAACTTTATAGTTGTCATCTTGTTACGTTTGAACTGACTGATTATTATGTAAGGCAGTATATTTTAAAACTTAATGATTGTTATAAACAAGTTTTCTTTATTATTGATATTGTATTAACAAAAGATCGTAAATATGTCAAAGTTTATTCTCCTATAAGCATTAATGTTGATATGAAAGATCTCCCCCTTAAAATAGCGGAAGGCTAATCTGTGCAGAGTTCGCTTCGTAAGGACCTGTACGTGGATGTGGGTTAAAGTTCGCGGGTCTCTGTTACTTAATAAACTTATTTGTGTCATTCGCAATACATTTCCGACATATTGTTGTACGTTTACGTTCCATCTACAATTATAGATGGATATAGGACTCGTATTCTTTGTGGGTTAGTGGAAGTTACATGTTTAAATAAGCTGCTGCTCAAAGAACATGTCGATTTCCTCATAGTGTTTACCTTCCCCGAAAGCGTAAGCTTTATAAACTGAGTTATCATTTCTTCCTTTATTTTATATAGTAACTTATACTTATCATTGTCGTTAAACTATTATTTTAGATCTACTGTTATCTTCTTTTAACTAATAAAATTTATTTCCGAATAAAGACGAAAACAAAGGATTTTAATACAAGGCATAAGATAATTGGACTATTACAACACCATCGTTTGACTCGTATCGATATCGAATAAACTTCAAGTAATGCAAGTGTCGTCAGCATTAACACAAAAACCCCGATGGCTTGGCGAGCAATAAAACAATAATTAAATCCGCCCCTGGACAAAGGGTCTTGGGAACAATCCAATTTCCTTTAACGAGGCTGTGGCGTTCAGTGAGTATAGTACCATTTTTATTTACCTTTACTTCTTTCTTTATTAATTATGCTTTAAGAAAAACCTATATAGCTCAATAATAAATGGGTTAGTGTCATCAGGGAATAGACCGGGATCGCAAGTGCCACCTAATTGTTTTGCTGTGCAAGATGCCAGATGAAATATGGTGAACTGACCGCCAACCTCCGCCAGTCGGAGAAGCAATATAAAAAGAAATCCCTGTTCTCTTTCTTCTCCACCACCACTACTACTGCTACTACTACTGTTGCTATATCCAGTGGTTTCACGTGACTTTCACTAGATTGGAAAAATATATTATCTAGTGATTAATTCATTGGCATTAATACAGCAACCGTAGTGTGAATTCAGATACGATGGCTAAGAGAGGGATATGGAAGAGAAGTACGTACTGTGCCGACCTCACATAGCTGGGTAAAGAGCAGGAGGAAGAAGAAGAATACAGAAACCGTAGTAAGTCAGAAAGACAAAGAAATAAGAAAATATAATACGTTAATAAGCAAAATTGATAGGAAAAAGTTTAAATATATAATTGTTGTATATATAAAATATACTCGACATATAGCAACTATTTCTGAACCTGAGAATCGTATATTAACTATCATGCTTATAGTTTTGCTAATTGGAAGCAAATGTACGTATGGGAGACAAAAACGTAAAGCATAAAGTTAAAATTAACAAGATAATTAATCCTTTCCAGTTCCGCCCGGCGAATGACATCCGCTGGCGAAGAAGTGGCAAGTTGTAAAGACTCGGAAAACCTTTGGCACTCATTAACAGGCATTAAAACGTCCCCCAGCAGCATTACGAGCGAAGTTCCTGCCGCTATGAGGCACTGGGGATTTTTCTGGAATCTTCTGAAGCCGCGAAGAAAGGATTACACTGTACCGTTGTATGTTTCGCACTTAACCGTTGGATAATGACTTGTTAGGATTACACAGGATTATGATGTCTCGTTTAACTAAAATTTTCTTAATGCATCGACACAAGTACTGCTATTGTCTATACCATTGAGCTAGTTAAGATTACATACACTACACTTGTTTTGTAGAATCTGTATAAACGTAGACAACTGACAGGAGTAATGTAATTATGTATCATGAAACATACTCTATAGAATAATCAATAAAGATAAAAACTAACAATAAGTGCTTAAGTTATGAAAGCATAAATTACTTTAAGCTGCAATGTTGGATCACTCTGCCTCACTTATTCACCTCTGCCTACCCCTACTGGGAAAAAGGCGAGATAATATAAAAAAAAGTAGTAGCAGTGGTGTTTAGCAATATACAGGCTCCGACGAAATTATTATATTGTTTTCACTCTTTGATATATGAATATGCTTATGTTTAATTTTTTCTATACAAACTCCAAGGTCAGCTTAAAGTTCATCAAAGGCAGATAGAGTGGAAAAGCAGAGAATTTCTTAACTGTAGCTGCAATCAATAATATGATTGCTACATCAGTGACATTATTCCGATAAATATTTGCAGGATATCTCATGAAAAAGGGGAGCACTCGTTATATTAATAAAGTGTCATAAAAGATTTCGATCGTTTAATGAGACACATGAAAGGCGCCCCGAATACTCGGAAAACATTCGCCGGATAATAAATGCATCACAAAAGGTCCTCGACAATGATCGGAACTCATAGAAAGACGTCGAGCGGAATGAAAATCCGTGTGCTTCTTTCTACGAAAAGGCATTTTCTGATAACAGCTAGCGTTCAATACAGGCATTCCTAACAAAGCAATCGGCCCATTATAAGAAACTCAATCTCTTGTATGAGGAAGATCGTATTTTTTCTAACGCTACGTATGCAACTTTGATCTTCAAAAAACTTCTCTAAACTCATAGTACTAAAGACGAATTTCTATTGACTCTGACTAACAGGTTCGTAATTGAAGCGAAAGCAAATTTTGTCTACTTATTCTAAGACTCATATTCCAATGATCGTTTCAGAATTAAAGATGTCGGAATGTCATCCGGAGTCGGTGACGGGCTGGTGTTGTTTAGTGAAATGTGCAATCATATAGAAAAAAGGATCATCGATGTACGAATACGAGTTGTATTATCCTGTATTGTTATGCGTCGAGCGATTGTTGGTGCGATTCCGTGCGAAAAAATATCGCATGCGAAGGCGTTATGGGATTCGGTGATTTCGCGTGCGCACTGTACGATTCTTCGAAATGATTTCAGCGAGCGATTATTAATGTGACTTTTTATAAGTATACCCGTGGTGTCATGTGCGCATAGTAATGAAATTAAGCTTATTGATTTACTGTCAATCGTATATAACAAAATTCAATGTGGATATCTTGTTAAATAAGATCCAATAAGACATGACAATAGTAAAATTATTTAGAGGACTACAGAGGTCGTTGTTGTTAAAACGGGTCTAAAATCCACTGTAATAATGATACATACAATAGATCTTCTTATTCTCTCAGAGAATAGTATAGATTATAATAATAAAGATTCATAGAGATGTATTGATAGAAATATAATAATCAATGACATTGTAGTAGTAGTAAGTAAAAACAAAAAAAAACGATTCGTCTAAAAACAACTGTACACAGGAAGTCCGTTTATTTATTATTCATCAAATATATAAATTATTGAAAAGGAATATGCTGCGAGCGGACGGCGTGACCCCTGCGGCCGTTCCGAGACCAAGGGTCACTTTACGACCAGCTCTCGATATCTCGATTTGCCGAGATGAACCCATAAATAGGTGAGCCTGGATCGTTTATTCTATTCATACAATATATCATCGGAAATAGATGATATATTTGATCAAACAATAACTATATCGAAACTCTTTTTCTATTTGTTGTCTTATTGTATTTCCTAAATTAGATATAAAGGAGCGTGATATAACCTTAAGGCAACATTTTATGCCTGATCTTAGGAGATGTAGAAGATATTATTGTATAAGTAGACGTAAGTAAAAGAAAGTTTTTTATTATCCAACTAACCATCGACTCGAGCAGGACATTCATCTATTGATAAACGATAAGCTTGTTCACAACAATGTAACATTGACTCAGATATTTAAACAGCACTATGTTGTGATCAGAGACAGATCTTATATCTCGTTACTCAATAATTATTAAATTATAGCTTTCAAACTATCCATCAATATAAAACTGTTAATAATTAACATTAATCAATGATTACACATAGATCTTTAGTGGCAGAATTAGGCGCGGGGGTGAATCTTCAAAAACATACTCCTACCAAAGAAACTTCATTTAATAATGTTACGATATATGATTAATATTAGTGAATAATGCCAGGGTTATGAATAGGATGTCTATGGGCTGATGATGATGATTTATAAATGAAACAAGAATAAGGTAGTGTAAAATATTCATGAATTATACGGACTTATTCAAAACTTCTGGATACTACGATAAAATTTGTAAGTTGAAAGCGAAAGGTTAAACTAAGACAATTGAAATCGAAGAATTCTTTCGGAAGCCAATGCGATAATCCAAAACCATCTTCTTCGTACCAAGTGCTCAGTTGGAAACCCGCAATGTCCTTAAATTGCGGGGAAAAAAGGAGGATAACGTTTATCCTAATCCTTTAAACTGCATGTCCCGGGTAGATTGCTTTTCTTGTTGTAGTGCGAGTCTCAAACATTTGGAAAAGAAACGAAAAAAAAACTACTGGAATAAACTTTAACTTTGTTCTGCAAATATTATTTATAACCGTTATCATTAGAGAGGATCATTGAAGAGGCCTTTATCCAGAAGTAGGAGGCTATCAGCTGATGATGGTGATGATGAACCGTTAATAGAATCTTGAAAAACCAGTCAAAAACCGCGTTAACGTCAGCAAGGTGTTATAAATTTAAAATTCTCTCTAAAAAATGAGAAATCATATACATACATATAATCGATGGATCCAAAGAGTCAGGAAGGTTCGAGATGTGATGGATGAAAAAGAGAGGAAGAAGTGGTAGAGGGCTGGATACATTACTATCATGTATTATAAGTTCTTAGATGACACTTGTTTTAGACTGGAGATCCCGCGAAAAGAGAAGATCACCCAAAAAGTGAACAGACAAAAACTGCTGAGAAACGGTTGGAGATGGATGAAGACGGCAAAGGATCCACTGGATCACAAGCATAAAAATACGGAGAGGTGACTGTCTGAACAAGGATATCGCAGAGCATATATAGATATAAAGGATATCACAGAGCATCATGTTGATAAAATTTTATAATGATAAATAACTAAATCGTTTATTTTTAAATCGCTTCAGCGTTAACCTTGGGGCGTGTCTCTAATACGATTGTCTTAACCGAAAATCGAATCATCTAAAAATGCATCAGATAGCCCAGCAGTGGACGGTTATGTCTCATAAAACTCCCCGGCACCGCACCGCCGTACCGTTCCTTGGGTAAGGAACAGCGCCCATAAAAGGCAATAAAATGCTGTTAGCCCATCGTTAGATCGACTTCCCACAGTGTTGTGGACCAACATACTGTTTTATTTCTATATTTATAATCGTATAAATGTCCTTTTAATGGATATAAACCAACATTTCTAGTTTTTACAATTTGCATCATTGTAAACCTAGACCTAAGTGTAAGACTGGATGGAGAACATTCAACAGAGAGCATTATTAAAATGATGGTTTCATCGATAGCTTTCATTATGTGGTGGTAGGTTCCTGTTGCTGGAGACAGTCTAGGTACCACCACTGCTACTAAACAATAGAGTGCAAACACTACTATGTTCGGTTTTGAAGGGTGCTGTACCTCGTGTAATTACTGGGGTAAATAGACTCAACGTATGCCTCAGGCGACGAGCCCAATGCGGCGCGGTGTATATCATCATGATTCCCGCCGCTTTGTAGGCAGACGTCACTTACTATCAGGTGAACGTTCCTAATTGAATAAAAAAAAATCTTTATGGATACCGTATGAAGTATTATACATAATGACCTTATAGTATATTTACAAAGGAGGGCTTATTTCTAACAGAGTTCTCAGTGTTTTTGAGTTCCTTTGCGTCTTCAAAAGCTACTGCTCTTGGAACTTTCTGGTTTCTTCGAGATGTATCCATTCGTTCGTTACTATCTTACGAGACTACTTACAAGATCACCAGTGTCATGTTATGGTATTGAATATATTTTTTTATTTATTCAACCAAGCGAGGAAACGTGTAGAACGATCACCTGTTGGTGAGGGATACGCCTGAGCATATCACTGTAGCGCTAGTTAAGATGGTATACATTGCACCACATTACGTCTTGAGAGAGTCGGCTTGACACGTCATATAGTACGTCACGTTACCTCAGTAATTTCATTAGCTACAACTCCCTTAAATCAGGAACCCAGTAATATTTGTACAGTACCGTTTGACGGCAGAAATAGGAGCTGCGATAGTACTTAGACAGTCTCCGGCATCAAAGACCTATATCTAGTGTATATTTTGAAAGTAAAACTCATGAGCTATTTTGTTAGGTCAAAATGACGTTGATACGTCGGTACCATACATAACTATCAGGTTAACAGTAACGTTACATAGTGGTATAGAACATTATAACCGGATACCGAGATGCTTTTGAAATTGTAATATCTCTCATATTTATATTATAAAGTATACGGACATAGCCGCCTCCAAACTTGGTAAAACAAGTTTATTAAGCGACGTGTCCCCTGTGATGTTCTATAGGAACAGTAATAAGACTAGTTCCGAGCTGGGGTCTACAAATAAATAAGTTTTTTTTAAAGGAACCCGAGTCAGAGGAGCAGCATTTTATTATACGTGTTTGTGACGCTGATTGACGGCCCCCGTCGCGCTCACGCTGGCGTTACGCCGTTTTTACTTTTGCCTCATCCATTGCGATTTTTTTTATACTTTATTAAATAATAAAAAGGGATAAATAAAAAATTAATAAAAAAAATTATTGATCATGTCACATACATTTAAGACACATTACTGCAGCTGCCATTTCCTTTTGAGCAAAACTTTTATATGTGGCAGAAGATGTCGCTCCTTAAATACTCTCATACGCATAAATACATATCAGATATTGAGAGATTCATTGAGAGAGAGATCTCGGAAACTGTAAGACGAAACCACTCAAAATTTGGTAGAGATGATGCTTCTGCCATAAAGAGGTCAGATGAGAATGGATTTTACGAAATTCCTTCCCTAAATTGAGTTTTGAGGGTGTTATCGTCAGCAAAGCGGGTAGGTCTCTGTTGCCGGGTACCACCACAGCGCCTATTTCTGTTACCAAACAGTAGTTGACAAATATTACTGCATTCCGATTTGAAGGGCGCTGTAGTTAGTGTGATTACTTGGGTAACGAGACTCAACATCTTACATATCAGGCGACCAGCGAATATTGTGGAATATATATCATCCTAACTAGCGTTATGTTGTTATGGTAGGCACTTACCCTTAAGGTGAACCTTCCGCTTATCCTGTCGCTTGATTAAAAAAAAAGTTAGTATATGTATATATTGCACTTGCAATTTGTCTCAAATGTTCCTAGAGAGCGACCTCAACCGCAAATGACTTTTTATATCAACTGTTACTATGGCAACCACATATAAAAGTAAATTTGAAATAAAATGATTAAGTATCCAGTATAACCATTTACAGATCATTCCTCGTCGAATGCTCATATTCCCATATCAATACTTTCACTAGTATTTACGTGATTGGAGAACAAACTCAACCATTTTTTTTATTTTTATCATTTATCGTGTCTATCTAGATACTTTTACAAGTACTAAAAGAGATAGCATTTCGATGCTTTTTAATAAAATATGTTATTACTGTGTGAGGTACCTCGGAGGGACGGGGCGAGTGAGGTGAGCGCAATGTTTGGGATAAAGCCGACTCGGGCTGGGGTCAGCCGATCGGCAAATTATGTAAAGTGTCCGGTCATTACGGACCTTCGCTACTGACTGCTCCATCTTCTCCTGTAACCTGACTAAATCTTCTTGATCCTGCGATGTAAAGAATCCATCAAAGCACTCATCGTTTACAGTGCCGCTTACAGTGGGCCGCATGAAAAGGCATCAAGTCGGATACAGAGCAATGGAAATGGCTATGCTCGGGGTTTCCCTGCGTGATCGAATCAGAAATGAGGAGATCCGCAGGAGAAATAAGGTCACCGATATAGTCCAAAAGATTGCTATCCCCAAGTAGCAATGGGCAGGACACATCGCTCGAAGGACTGTCAGACGATAGGGCACTAAGGTCCTCGAAGTCCTCTGGAGGAGTCTTATGTCCAGCAGTGGACGTCTGTCAACTGATAATGATGACTCATCATTTAGGGGTCATAATAGGAGTGTAAGGGGACTCGGACATAAACTCACGACATTCAAGCCAACCTCATCTGATCGTGGTGCACCCTTCTAATCAACAAACGAGGCTCTAGCTCTCACCAAACGGCGTTGGACCAGCATGGTAGGAAATGGCCCACATTCTCCCATTTGAACCCTTACAAACGACATTCCCTATTGCTCGGCGATGCGGACAGCGCAGGACCGATCGGTATGGAGATCTTCGGGAGAGGCCTATGTCCAACAGTGGACGTATATCGGCTGATGAGGATGATGTCTCATAGTTTATAGTATTAAATAATATTTATACTGTTTCATAATAAATCTCGAATCTACTAACTACTTGATCCTTGATAAGTACCAAGATCTTACAATCCGACAACAGTGACACTAGCCCACCGCGTGCCATTTATTGCGACCGTATCGGGGGTAGTTTTATTAAGAATTACAATTATTTATTTACATTGGCCACCGGCCGATCGAAACGCATATATATCTGTTATATATGTTTACATATATTAATATCTATCTATTTGTTACGGTATATGTTAGTACTGTTTCTTTTAATACTGAACGAGTACTACAATCTGTCTGCAACAATCCTCTACAAATACCATATTTATGAAACATAATATTTATACTAGATTATATACTTATAGTATCTATAGTACTAGTTATTTGCAGAAGTACACATAATGGTCTGTTGAGCCTGGACACCATTATCACTTAAAACCGTGTGAAATGAAAGTGTTAGTCTACTACAGATAAAAGAAATTACTTGTGTAGTCTCGTGTGTTTATTATTCGTATTATATTATTAGTAGTACTAAAAAAAAAGTTAAATTTATCACACATTTCAATACTAGCAAGTAAAATTAGAAATCGATAGGAAGTAGTTCATTACTTTAAGTGTTACTTTTTTTACACAGATCTCTAATAAATTTCTTGAAAAGAAATTTTTTGTTAGGGTTCGTATCTTCGTTTGAATGATAAAAAAAAATTAACGTAGTACAGCTGTTCCGCAGATTATTCAGAACAAAAAGACAAGAGACAAACATTTATTTTGTACTCTAAACAACATTTGTTATGTTTTGTCAAAATGTATGTGAATTATATAAGAAACTTTTACTATTACTATACAAACATACTGTAATTGTTCTTCTGTTTTAAATTAAGGATGATCAGACAAGTAGTAGTGTGCAAATACTAGCTTTGATTAGCGAGCATGGAGAATGCTGTATACTCGTGACGGTCACAAAGATAGCTTTTGCCTTTTACTTAGAATTATATCTTTCTTCCTTTCGAATATGAAAAGGAAGGAATGATATGGCGTACAGTAATTCGGTTCAGGTGCTTCATTAAAAATGTATCTGTAGTTTGTTTAAAATTAAAATCTCTATAATAGTAATTTCCTTTATGTTCGCCAAATTCCCGAAGCCCTTATCAAAGTAAATATACTTGTTAGATCGGCCTCCGATATTATGCAAATCACATTATTATTCATACTGTTTTTGCAAAGGGAAGGGAGCGGAGAGGAGCCCTCTAATCATACGCTCTCAACCCGGCTAAAGTTAAATATCTTTATGAAACAACATTTTCAACCCAATTCCTTAGATTTTAAGGATTGCAATATCCTTACATATTAGCAGTCCACGATCTTACAATGTGTTCTCAATGGTTTTTAGAATGTCTTTAAGAAAATTAACCAATACGCAGTTTCCAACCTTAAAGCCGTGTAGTAAGAATGATTTTAATAGAAATAATAAATTCATGTAGTAACGCTACCGCCGCATAGATGGCGCCAGCGGCTATGCAAATTTTCGATAATGTAATTTCCTGTGATGAAAAATTGGGGATTTCGACAGGAGATCTGATTGGCAAAACATCTGTAAGTTATTCTAAGTTATTATAAAATAATGAGATTAAGATGCTCCCTCTTTATTATTTCATAATGTTTGTTTGATCCGATATCGGATTTGCGTTGAAATATAACGGTAGGAAATGATGCTTGGAAATTAAATTTGCCGCCTGAACGGCGTACATTAAGTTTTGTAGATAACTTGACTTTGTGAAAAAAATATTTTAGTGAAATTGGAGAATGAAATTTGTGATATAATTAGTTCTAGTCTAAATTATGTAGAGATCTTTAGGGGAAGCCTATGTCCAGCAGTGGACAACTATCGGGTGATGATGATGATGATGATGATGATTAGTTCTAGCTTATATTTAGACAATTTTATGCTTAGTCATAGTTGATTTTTAAAATCTGTTTCCAAAGTTATTAACACAAGCCGGTTTCTAAGTCGCAGATAGAAGCGGATATTATGTAAAAATTAAAATTAAAATTATATATACCAATATATATTTATATATCTTATATTATGCGTATATTTATGTATTTAATGAATTAGGTGTCTTAATTTTAATTACTTGGATTTATAAAAGTAAATTAAATAAAAAAAAATTATAATGTACTAAATACAAAAAAAGTAATATTAATTGTTACAGAAATGCTTATAATATGAATAAATATAAACACATTATATTGGTACTTAGCAGCGCCATCTAGTATTATAAAGTTAAACTAAAAGTTTATAATTATGGTTTCCTACTTACTTTGTAGATGGCGCTAATAGTACATTTTTAAAGAAAAACATATTTTGTTATTTCTCTATTACTGTATTTATGTACTGAAAAACGTGTATTAATATAAAAATGTACTTGTTTCAGATATTATGCCCAAGAGAACTGGTTAAGTAAAATTTTTTTTATTAACTTTATTAATATTAGAATAATCAATGATATACATCAATGGTAGCATATTGAATATAGATTTGGAAAAAAATAATGATTTCGAAATTACAATGATAATTATAATGTAGTAATGTAGTTAGAGGTGCAAGACTGACTCTTTACAAAGCAACAACAATAAAAAGTAACCCTTTAATTACTACAAATTAGACTTTCAATTCTTTAAGGGCGGTGACTATTAGCCACGGTAGGGTAACCGCTTAACGGACCTTGAAATACATTTCTTTGCTTAAGATAAACTTGAAAGACAAGACTTGTGTATATACTATTTTATATTCATATTATATACTGTTTATAAATGTAAGATTTCCATGGTCTTTATATAGTGTATAATGTGGTAAAGGCTGTGGTAGTGTGTGAAAGAATTCTCCTAAACTATCCTCACCTCATGGGAGTGACATTGAGGTATTGGAGTTGGCAAGAGTCTGTCTCACTGATGATAGGTCTCTATTGCTGAAGACGGACTAGGTACTAACGGCTTAGTGATTAAAGCCTCGGTACCGTTCCTTGATAAGATTTATATACATAACTAAATTCTAAATAGTAGTAGTTATTGTGTGATGATCAATGTTCCGGATTGAATGGAGTTGTAGCTAGTGAGATTACTGAGGTAGGTCTCGACATTCTATTTCTCAAGGCGACGAGTGCAATATGGTGCAGTGTATAACATCCTAACTAGCGCCACGCTGTTAAGGGCGGGCGTGTCACTTATCTTCGAGTGAACGTACCGCTCGTCTTGTTGCTACATAAAAAAAAAAATAGTAATTAAAAATTTATCGTCCAAGCAATTAAGATAAGATGTGTATTGTGCAGACGTTACTATGTTCCGATTTGAAGGACGTTATAATTAAAAAGCTGGGGTAATAACACAATAATTTAATACTTAGACGAGTATAGTGTGATGTTGTGTATATGATATTAATTAGCGCCATGTTGTTATGGGTTGGAGTATATTTTACCATCAGAGGGTTTTGCATATATAAAGGATGGAGCTTGAAGATTGAACCCACGATCGCAAGACAGCGACGTCGTTTCTCTCAACGATCTACTACGACACGCGACATATTAGTTTCCCTTCACAAGCACCCCGTAAATTCCCCTTCGAACAATTCGCTTGTAGGTCTGTCTGCGTGGACGATGTTTACCCCGTCGACAGGAGCCCCCGGATCCGGAGTTAATAGACTATGAATTATAACTATGTTCTTCCTAACCGATAATCCTAAAATATGATTAAAGCTCTTTACATATATATGTAGTATATCTTTCAAACGATTGAAGTATTTTTTACTGGCGGTAGGTCTCCCTGTTGAGAATAGTACTAAAGTATTCCCTGCCTATCGTATAAGGCCACTAAAAGGATCCTCGGGTTCGTGAGCTTTGAGGGCCCTCAGAGTTTAATAAGCCAGCCTTAGGACGGCAAATGCATGGTGGTCTTTTACTTGCCGAAGCACAGTGTGGGGGCTAAGGAGGGCTTTGCCCTTCCATGCGATTTTTTAGCCAGAGTGCAGAGGAGAACCGGTGCGTTCCGTAGGAGATCTCGCCCCTCTTAATTCACTGACGAAGACCACCGAGGGGGTTTTAGTGGGTAGAAGTTCCACATAACCTTAGCTTCCCCCCGGAAGCAAAGTATATTAGTATAGAAGATTTCCTCCGCGATTAAAGAAAGTGTCTCGATACCATCGCAGCAGCTATGTCTGCCGCCAAATAGTAATGTGCCAACATTACTGTGTTCCGGTTCGAAGGGCGGTGTAGCTAGTGAAATTACTAAGGCATCGAAATTTAATACATCACGCCTTAGACGAGTACAATGTGGTGATGTGTATGTCATCCTAACTAGCGCCATGTTTTATAGGCGTATCACTTACTATCACGTGAGTGTCCATTTCATCACTTCGCATATTAAATGCATATTATGTCTACTCTAGTCATCTCTAAAACACACAACTGATGGAAGAGTTCTTTCTGCTGCTAAACTACGAGAAGGGATAGTAGTTAACGGTAGACTTGATGCTCATAGCGAGGACCATCATATGGTGCATTGTATATCGTCCTTGTTTAGCCTGGACCGGAAGCTACCACCAGTAGTATCAACAGTATTATTTTTATTCGACGAGAGACCAGGACATTGGACTGATGAACAGTAATACTGTTTCCCATCACAAAATGGTAATAGCTAGAATGGTAGCAGTATATTGCTCTCGTTGCCTAGACACATAGGATGTTGTTTTCCTACCCCTGTAATTTCACTAGCGACAACATCTTTCAAACCGGAACACGGTAGTTTTTGCATACTACTATTTGGCGATGGCAATAGGAGCTGCGGTGGTACTTAAACCGTCGCCGGCAACAGAGATCTACCACCAGTATTACGAATAATGAATACCGCTGAAACTTAGATTACTTAGAAGTATTACCTGTTACTTAACCGAGCAAAGTTGCGCATGAGCAAATGTTGCAGCCACACTTATATAGGTATATAGGTTCGATGCGGGCGAACACAGCGAGTTAAAATTCATCTCGCGTGCGCCACCGCTGCTTGAAGTTTCGCCGACACCGGATAATCCATCTGAAGGATAGTGGATTACGGTTGCCGTGGTAACGGACGCGAGTGCCTTATATCGATGACTCGGCGAACACCGGCGGCTCAGTGGTTAAAGCCTCGGTACAGTTCCGCGATAAGATTAACAGATAAATATATTCCGGATATGTTTTTGTCCATACTAGCACTCGTAGATCTTGATGTCGAGGTAGTGAAGAGCGCTGTAACTAACGAATTTATGAAGATCACAATGTAATGTAGTGTAAACATTCTAACTAACACCACATTGATAGTCTACTGGTGGTAGACCTATTAGAGATCGTCTATCTAGACCATTGAAGCTCCTATTTCTTCCGTCAAACAGTAGTGATACATCATCAGCTGATAGACGTTCACTATAGTATGCATACATTACTCTATTCCGGTTTGAATGGTGCTACTAAGGAAATTAGGTAAGGAGACTTAACATATTAAGTCTTACACGAGCGCAATGTGGTCCTGTGTATATCATTCTAACGCGTTGTTATAGGCAGGTATATTACCATCAAATGACCAATTCGCTTTAATCAAATAGAAAAAAGATTAACACTATGTTGTGTATATAATCCTAACTAGTACCACGTTGTTATGGGCAGGTGTATCACTTGCTATCGGGTGAACGTCTCGCTCGTCTCTTCGTCAAGTTAGAGTCGGAACGGATGCTACCGTAGTAGTAGCGGGAGTAAGGCGCAATCTATATGTAAATGCGGCGCGCACCGGCTTTGAATACTTGTTTAGCTAAATGAGTTCCAGTTTGATATTTAGGTTCAAAACTAACTAAAATTAATTGTTTAGTCGTTAATATAACGTATATAGAATATGAATAAATATATAAATAACTATTAAAACTATTTCAAAACTAGAAAAAACAACAACGGAACGTATGAAAGATTTATGTCTACAGTTAACTCCTAATATTAAGTTCTATTTTAACTATTTCCGTTATACAGCGGTTTAAAATAGATCCTTGTTTCAATTCTGGGGTTATACGAGAATGTTTGTGTGGTGGTGGTATGGTACTTTTAGTCACTTGTTCAGCTACCATCACCATTTAAATCTACCATCATAACAGAGCGTTCATATTCCGGCTATATATGAGAACCCGAGTACGCTTGGTCGCTTGGGGGCATATAAAACATTGTAATTTTTAAAATGTTATATTATTATATAATATTTGGCATGTGTAATTTGAAAATATATAAAATATAGGACATTTTGTAGTCATTTCCGTTTCCTGTTTTCATTCATAGTTACTCATATAAGCTTTCTGTTTTAACGTTAGAAAACTATATGCGTTAAGTTCGATTCCATCCGTGCAATCGTCGTTTCCTTTTTTTTCTTTACATATATGTTTAAAGTAATTCAAAAATAGTATTTCCTGTTTAAAAATAAGTATCTGTTTACTTTATCCGTATCGAATGGGGTCCTTACTATGCTTTAATGGTTTATCGCACTTTTTTTTCGGAGGGGACGCGCAACAACATTAGTTCGAGTTTAAAAATGACAGCTTCGTAAAATTATGTTAAACGCGTAAATGGAGGATAAGAATTCGATTTATGAGTGAATTTATTTACTCACCATAATAATGTTACCATATACAGTCGCTTTAGAACAAGAATTGTTTACTTAGAAACATATCTAAGTAATTGTTTCCTAAACCATAGATCGGTGAGAGGAGCAGTCTTCATAAAGCGTAATTATCTTATTGGCATGTCTAATCTTTACTACTTTTTATTTGTTTGATTGATACACAGTCCATCTTTAGGTGGATACACGAACTTATGTGTATATTAAACTAGTAATTTAACTAATTACAACACATTTTAAAGTAGAACTACATTGCGTATACACAACAAAGCAGAAAAAGAAGAAAGAGGCATACAGTGAAAGGTAGCCAAATATAAGCTTTTGTTTGTACAGACAAACAAAAGCTTATATTTGGTATAAATTTTTCATGTCGCTACATGACATTAAGACAGTATATGGTTCTCAAAGTTTTACTGACAAATTGATTAACAATTAGTGTGATATTTAGATACATTTTACAGTAGTAAAGAGTCTACTAGAGAAATCTAATCAGCGAGCTCAGAATCTGCTATGATATCTAGACAGTCTTTAATGACAGAGACCTACCACCAGCTATATAAATAACTCCCCCTAATAACTCTCGCTGGGGAAGGAATTTTGTAAAATCCATTCTTAGCTGACCTCTAATAGTTTCGAAGATCTCTATATGAGTCAATGAATCTCTGGATACCTCATATTATATATATATGGTAGTCTCCAAGAAAGATGATGTAGCCAATCTGGTTTCCATTGAAGCGTGAGTTAAACGATCGCCATAAATAAAGGCGCGAGCAGGCAGGTGCGTAATTCGCGAATGCTCCAGGGAACAGTGTGCACGGGCCCTTACCCAGCGAGGGAAAAGGATTGCTTTCTTTATTATTATTATTATCTGTTCCTCTCGTTGGATTCTAGTATACAGGGTGTTTATAAAATTTTATACATTGAAAAATTATAGTTTATGCTACCCTCGAAATACGATAGAAAGTCGACATTTCTAAGGGTAGTATTTCATTGAACCGGTCACGGGGTATGACCTATTGATGAGTATTGAATGATGATGATGATTATAATTATAATAAGTTTTTTTTTAATACTTTTGTAAGTTGTACGGTTTTATTGCTGTCTTTTGCTGTTGTCTTTCGAGTATAAATACCGGATATTAGAAGTAAAGGCAATTAATACAGAGCATATGCACTAAGACCAGCAAAACAGTATTTTTTCTTTTGATTGGCCTTGTTAATTGAAGGGCCTTGGTTCGATTACAGAGTCCCAAGTAAGAAGTTTAGATAGTGATAGTTTTTGAAACGCTGCTGGCTACTATCATCGACAATTTACCATTATATACAGAGCTAATGTATTCTGGCAGATATTACGGTCACGTCGTTTAACATCGTGTTAAATTGATGCAAAAATGAAAAAAACAACAACCTGTATATACTAAGTTATACCGCGGAAATATGTTAAACTAAGCACCTTGCATTTCCAGATATAAAAACGCTCTAACCCGTGTAATGACGATTTAAAGTTCCCCGTCGCGCGCCATTTGCCTCTTACAGTATTGTGTAAACCAACCCCAGTTACGATGACCTCCTAAAATATTCCCCACTTAATAAAAATGTATCAAGAAATTCTGCGACGTAGGTCTAATTATACTGGTCGAATTCTTTATAGACCCTCTCTTATTGTCTAAGGTACTAGGACTATAGACAAGCGTTTTTATTATCTGCGGGGGCGTTTTAAAGTGAACTCGCGGGCCCTTAAGGGTTGTACAGGGGTGAGTTTCTGTTTTTGGAGATGCTACAAATGTTTTTACATTCAAACTGTATTAAAATGTTTTTTGGGAAATGATATATCTTTACGACTAATGGAATCTAAGCCAACCTCACCTGCTCATGGTGCTGTTAAAACGAACGGAGCTCTGGCTTCTACCAAATGCTGCCCTGGCCCAATATGGGTTATTGGGCCAGCGTGATGGGAAATGGCCCAAATCCCTCCATATAAATACCTACCCAATTGATGTAGGAATCTTTGGGGGCCATTGTCCAGCTGTGGGCGTTTATCGGCGGATGATGAATGAGATAAAAGGAAGACGTCCAATTGCGTTGTACGTTGTGACCATCACATTATCCTATTGATAAAAAAAAACCTCTCCCAAAAAGATTGCATTTGCTGTCACACGTCGCCTTGACTTTAATGTGCAAACTTACTGTACTGTCTAGTTGAATACTGCTGTAGTTCTAGTAAAATTACTGGAGTAATGAGACTGAACATCAAGCACGACATAGTTCTGTACCCCTGCCTATCGATTAAGGTTGGGCTTAATACCATCATGTGTACTTCCCGCTCGTCTCCTTCGAAAGTCTTATAAAGGAAACAGACACGCCTTTAGTTTAAACATTTTGTTTAATACCTATTTTTTTTATAATACGAAGCTATAAGATGAACGGGATGTTCATCTGGTAGTAAGTTATCCGCCGGTTTATAACAAAGTGGTGCTTGTTAGGATGGTATACACAGCACCGCATTGTGTACATCTCCTAAGATATAAGATGTGTTGAGCTTCGTTACCCCAGTAATTTAATAGCTGCGGCGCCCTTAGAAACCATAACACAGTAATGTTTGAACCTAGACTGCCTCCGACAACAGAGACCACCAGTAAGACCGATTTAACTTAGCAGTGTAATAGTTTTGATGTAAATATTTGTAAGACTGATTACCATAAAGTAAACATGATTCTCGTCTCGTAGCCGAATTAAAAGAATTTAATATAACTGTAGTGTAGTAAAGTTTCGTAACTGGCATATTTTCCAAGTCGCATCATTATGGAAATATTTGTCCTCAGCGCTGCTTTGTATTAGTAAGAGGTGAGAGCATTCGACAAATCGGTATGCGCGAAGGATCATTCTGTTACAATTTTAGGGGTAGTTTTATAACATAGAACGTTTGTTCGTTGGTTTATTATTATATTTAATAAACATATTATATTACTAAAATTATGTAAATTAGTAATCCGTTAAAAAGAAGCTATTGATTACAGACGTTTAATGCTGTTTTTAGAATACTAGGCTCACAAACCAGAAGTTTATAGCCCAGATATCCGCTATATAGCGTTTTGTTAACATTTTAAATATTCTTGGCTATATGTTAGGCCCGTAGATTCTGGTCTTTCTACCTAGTTTCAGATGAGCTGTCTAAGTCAAAATTGACACCAAGCGATATACAGCATAGCATTGGGCAAAAGTATCCATCCCACCAACTTGTCCATGTAATGTTGCTCATTTGCCACAATTAATGTATTCGGTTAAAATTTGAGGAAATTTTTTTTTCTTCTTTATGCTTAATGATGACTGATGACGTCATGTCAGTCTTAAGTATACCAGTAGACCAATTTCAGTTTAACAGCTTCCGAATCGGTATACGGAATTGGTATACAATTTATCTATTACCTACAGAAGTACGTCGGAGCTATAGTTTAAACCTAAAAATGGTGTAGGTAAAAGTTTTATCTTTTTTTTTTAAACTATAATGTAAAATTGTAATGGATTTATAGAGTTTGTAACCATAAATTGTAAATTTTAAATAAATCTTCTAACTAAAAGAAACTCTCTGGTATCTTCCAACTTTTAACTGCATTCTGCATACATAGAAAATGTTTATATAGAAAATTAACAAAATTCATATATACCAAAACTTCAAATTTATTGAGCTCGGTGTGTGAAGCCAATAGAAAATATTTATTCTAGTTTTCACAATGATTCTTTTAAATATTCAATTAGTGAAAGCTCACCTTAAATCCAAACATAATATGAAATTTACTTACTATTCCCGGCCAAGTTTGGTAAGTAATGTACGATGACATTGAAGGCGATGGAGACATCGATCATATAATGTATTCCGATCAGGAATCGAATCGACTACCGCTTCCTGTCAATCCGACAGTCGGGCAACAATTTAATGTCGCTTTAATAATTTGAACAAAATTATGATTTGATGTGCTGGAGGTAGAATTCTGTTGGTGGAGACCGTATAGGTAAGTACCTCTGCGGCTATATCTGCCATCAGTACTGTGCAAACATTACTGTGTTCCGGTTTGAAAGGCATTGTAGCTAGTGTAATTACTGGGGTAACGAAACTCAACATCTTATCTATCAGGTGACGAACGTGTGGTACAGTGTATTATAAATCATTGAAACTAGCGCCACATTGTTATGGGCGGACGTATCACTTACCATCAGGTGAACGTCGTATGCAGTACAAGTACAAAGTATTGGGTTCTATGTGATAGGTCAAAGACTTTTATAATAAGTTTATCAAAGAATCAGATCTTAAAGAAAATTTGATTCACTTATTTATGACTATTTGAAGAAGAAAACTAGTACACTAAAAATAAAGATAATTTAAGTACTAAGTCATTTTAATACTTTGTTGAATGTCGTTGCAGTTGATAATAAACTCATCGAAGATATTACACTTGCTCAAGTATTTTTAAACTAAATAAATAGTATTACTTTTGGAGAGCGAAAGTTCATAAAACGCGTTGAGACATAGGATGTTTTGTCTCTTTCTCCAGTAGTTATATTAGTTACAACTCCTTTCAAACCGGAGCACAGTAATGTTGATAGAAATAGGAGCAGCGGTAGTAACCTACTATGTAACAGAGATCTAACACCATTGAAATTATTTCTTATTTATGGAACTTTGGAATTATTTATTATTAAATATGTCATCATCATCATCATCAGACGACATATGTCCACAGCTGGACATAGGCCTTACCCAAAGATCTCCACTCCAATCGATCTTGCGCTGCCCGTAACCTTCACCAAATCCAACACACTATGTCTTCCAGTACGCGGTCGCCATTCGAGGACCTCAGTGTCCCATCGGCTGTCAGTCCTTCGAGCGATGTGTCCTGCCCATTAAATATGTTATCACATAAATAACTGACTTATTTTATTTTTCCTTAGTTTGTACTTTTACCTCTAAGATAGATCCATACCTTTAAAAATAGTTATGACTAACTACAAACTGTACTATTTAAACGAAAAAAAAAAGTATTAAATACTATTATTATCTAAATTCATCAGAACAGATCTTTAGAATTATTCTTGTACTAAGTTTATACTGTGTAATCATATTTTAGTGGTAAAAAAATAACTTGTAATCCCAAAGCGGCGGACCACCGTATCACCATACTTGTAATCTGTTGGCGCTAGACAAATAAATATGGGAATGAAATATGTAAATTTTATTCCGCCGCAAAAAGTATGAACGGATACCCTCGGAGGAGCAGCAGCTAAGTGGAAGGTGAGAAATGTTACAAAGGCAGCGGGAATCACTGCGTTGAATATTTTAAAAGGATTTCTTTTGCGGTTGCTTTTTTAATGTTTATTTATGCCTCTCAGGGGGCCTCAGTGTTAATATTAACGATACCATTTGAAGCAGAAGTAGCATTTTTGTTTTAGTTTGCAGAAATCCGTCATATTTGGATTTGGAGAAACTTGTGAACTGTATTTAGTAGATTTACTAAATCTTAAACAAAAGTAGAAAATTATTATTACAAATCTGTGGTAAATTAATATTAATGTCTCCTTTTAGTTTCTGTTTGTTTATGGTAAAGGCTTATTGATTTAAAAGTAATTAATATGAACCGACATTACTGTCATTAGGCATTATTCAACACAATAGCAATACTTTAGACAATTGTTTTTTTTTTTTTTTGTATAAGGATGTAAAGGCTCCTGCACTACTCACAGGATCCAAGTCATCCTCATCTGCTCGTGGTGCACCACGCTAATGCTAAAACGAGTCTCTGGTTCACACCAACCCGCAATGGGGCAGCGTGGTGGTAATTGGCTCAAATCCCTGATCAATGTGGAATTCTTTGAGGAGGCCTATATCCAGCTGCGGACGTCTGTCGGATGAGGATCATAATAAATTTTTGTATTGCCATATTAAATTTACTTTTCACAATATTTTTACTTCAATAAAAGTAACATAAGTTTGCGGAGTAAGTAAGCCGGGTTCAACTTAATCGGGGATACATAATAAAAATTATTCATAGGCAGCATTACACAAATCTGCCCATCACGCTGGCGATGGCGATATCACCAGATCTGACATGACAAATGATGCCTTCTCCCCGCCACCGGTATTCTTTGACCCCTACAGCGCGCAATTCACCCACTGCAGTAGCAGACGAGGGATGTGACTTAGAGTTCTATGTAGGATGGTCAGCGCGTTTCCATCTTGAAGCAGGGACGGTTATAAACATTTGCTTTGTGATTTTTCAAAAAGTATAAAGAATATTTCGTTTGGTTTTAGGTTTTGTTGTACATAAGGCCCTATTAAAAGCGGAAATGATTTTCTAGAAGATATATATTTTACTTAATAAAGAATAAGTATAATATTATTAGTATAGTCTATAACATTTTTAAATACTGTTATTACTTGTCATCAATTATAGGAAATAAGATCTATGATAATAAATTATTTTTATATGGTATCATCAGCAGCCATATATCAGCATCAGCATAAGCATCTCTCAAAGATTCCTATATTGATCTATTATTTAATCTTACGAGAAAATTTGGGTTATTCCCACGCTGGCGGGCCAAAGCCTTGTTCTTTCATTAGCAAGGTGCACTATGAGAACCAAGCCAGCCTCATCTGGGTTAACTTGGAACCCGTAGATTCTTGTACTGGAACCCTTAGCCCCTAATAAAGCATCAAAGCTTTTAATTTTCATATCCAGATATTATTATAATTAATTAGAATGTTTACACTGCACGATATTGCATCCATCGCTCTGAGAGATAGCTGATCATATGATGTTATGATACCATGATGGTATAAAGTTGCATTAACAATTTCATTCCGCTATAAGACTAACGGTTCGGAGTTGCTCCAGATTCATGTAGTGTATATCTCCGTGGACTGCTAACTCGGCATTATGCCAACAGCGTTATCTGGGTACGTAAACAGCGCCCAGATGTTTTTTTTTTTTTTTTTTTTTTTTTTTTATTTACGTGTGTAACAAAATGCTAACGGAAATGCACACCCCGTCGCCAAATTGGGCCGGCGACGGTGGTAGTGTCGGACTCCAACCGACTAAAAAGCTTCACACGGTATTCCACTCTCATCCACGTGTTCGTGGGGTCGCGGGATAAAGTATTGCAGTTCATCCACGACCCCCCGAACGGCGCCCGAATGACCGGGCCCGCCTCGAGGAGGGGTGTGAAGCACCCCTCCTGTTAAAAAATCCCTACGTGGCGACGCGTCGGAATACGAGACGCATCACCATATCCACCCCAGGAACCCTCTCCAAGGGGGGCACCGGCCCGACGGCCCTTGTCGGTCGCGGCGCCAGGTTCCTGCCGAGGAGCCATTCGGCGGTCGTGCGCTCGGTCCCGCCTTGCGGCGGTGAGCTGTCATCGCGCTCCGACCGCGTCCTGTCCCCTCGGCGCCCGCTCTCGGATACGTTCGGTCTCCCGCTTCTGCGTCATAACAGAGTCGCAGAATCGGGATACCGCATTCCATGACGCCTCGCCACTGACCATGGTCCGGACCACGGACGGTAGCGAGAGGTCACTCCCTATCGCCGCTACGAGCGCGGCCCTGTCCCCCCCCCATCGCGGGCAATCGGCCAAGGTGTGGGACGATGTGTCCACCGGGTGGCCACACTCGTCGCACGCCTCATCCGTCCTACTCGTGCAGTTCCGCCGGTGCAGATAGCTCCCGAAGCAACCGTGCCCCGTGAGTACCTGCACCAGGCAGAAACTGAGGACTCCGAAGTCCCGGCCCAGCCAGTCACCGATGACCGGCCGGACGGCCTCAACGGTGAGGCGACCGTACGACGGTTCGAGGAGTCGCCGCTCCCATCCCCGAAACACCTCTCGACGCGCCTTTCGGCGCCACTTCTCCACCTCGTCGGGCGACGGAAACGAGCCCTCCCGCTCGAGGGCCCTCTTCCGCCGCCAGTAGAGGCGCGCCAGCGACTCCGCTTCGAGTTCCCACGGCGGTGTCCCGGCGAGGACGCACGCCGCCTCGAAAGAGATGGTACGGTAACCTCGTACGATCCGTATGGCCATGACGCGCTGCGGCGAGCGCAGCAGCGTCACGCCACGGGTCGACAGGTGTTGCGCCCATATGGGCGCACCGTATAGCGCCATAGAGCGCACCACCCCCGTGTAGAGTCGCCGGCATCCGACGCTCGGCCCGCCCAGATTGGGCAGTAGGCGGCTCAGGGACCCGGCCGCTCGAATGAGCTTCGGGCCCAGCTGCCGAAAGTGCTCGTCGAACCTCCATCGGCCGTCGAGGACGAGTCCCAAGTACTTCATCGAAGTACCGACGGCGATGGAAGTCCCACCGACGATCAGCTCCGCTCCCGGCGGAGGCGCATTTCGGGCGCCGTGGAAGCACAAGGCCTCGCACTTGCCCAGCGCAACCTCCAGCCCCAAGCGCCGAATGCGCGAGACGACGTGGGCCACGCCCGCAGTCGCCAACACGCGCGCCTCCCTAAAGGTGCGCGCGCGAGCCGTCACCAGGGTGTCGTCGGCGTAACAAGTCACGTCGACTCCACCGAGGTTGGCTCCGCGCAACACCGAGTCGTAGCCGATGTTCCACAGGAGCGGTCCAAGGACCGACCCCTGCGGAACACCGCACGACACACCTTGCCGACACCACTCGTCGCGCGTCGGGTACCTCACGGACCTGTCCGAGAGGTACGCCCCGATCGTACGCCTCAGGTAGACCGGGACCCCGAAGTGGACCAGCGCCGCGGTGATCGTGCTCCACGGAAGGGTGTTGAACGCGTTGGCGATGTCGAGTGACACCGCCAACACCACCTCTCCGCGAGCCACCGCCGCGTCCGCCAGGGCTCGCACCCGCGCTATCGCGTCTAGCGCCCAGATGTGCCGACCACGAGAACCGGTACTGTTAGGTAAATACATTATTTATTATATGTAAATTCAAATGATACTGCATACACATTTTTTTTTAATATTTAATCTTTATATTATAACAGTAGTGTGCATACTCTAATGTGTCCTATATTACGAGTGAGTTTTCAGCTCACATTATACCGTTTTTTTTTTACGCAATCAAGCAATGCAACGAGTGAGACCTTCATATGATGTCGTCTGCCTATAATAACGTGGCGTTAGTTAGGATGTAATACACTGCATCAAATTGTGTTCGTCGTCTTGAGACAAGATATTGAGTCTCCTTATCTCACTAATTACACTAGCTACAAGGCTCTTCAAACCGGACTACAGTAATGTTTGCACACTACTGTTTAGCCGGCGCAATAGGCGCTGCTGTGGTACCTACTTAATCTCCGGCAACAGAGACCTATCATTAATTGTGTTACTAGTTAAATAAAACAATAAAAATTGTTTATTTAATTTCTTCCACATATAAAATGTTATTTTTTTTACACGTTTTATACAAATTTACTCATTTTTTATATACATTTGCCATTTTTTTTATTACAAATACTTCTAACAACTTTTGTTTGTTTATTTTTCTTTATAAACTATTCCTAACGTTCTCATAAGTTAAGTAAAAATATATGCGTTAAGTTTGTCATTAAGTTAATATTCTATTATTCTGTGTACGATTAAATATCTTTAAACAAAAATATCAGAGAAATTTGTTTTTAAACAAACGTACTTTTAACCACAACACAGTCTTTGTATTTAAATTTTACAAGACGAAGAAACTTGCGAATTGGGACAGGTTAAAAAAAAAAAAACAGATATTTCTTTTCTCAAAACCGTCTGACAGTTATGTACGTACTGCGCATCGACAAGAGAATCCTCGTTACCACACTCGAGTTACGTGTCAAGAGTCTTTACCAGGCATGAGTCGTACATGCAAAACTGCCTACCAGTACACCCGGGTACATATCTTTAAAATAATATAGATCTTGAAACCAGGTTATAGAATACTTACTAAAACAAGTATTTTTATTTTCTAGTTTTACATTAAAATATTATTTTCCATTACAGGCTAGGCTAAGGGTAAGAAGAGAAAAGGATAGGAAAGGATTTATTGATCAATAAAAATACACTTTTACTTTTTTTTGTAAGTTTAACATTCATATAAATCGAATTGATAGATTTGAGACCATTATTTAAATAACATACAATGTGGCAAAGGACCCAGGCTGACACATGTCAACATAGACAACACTGGTTTTCAGATTTAAGGTAAAAAGATAAATTGTAATAAAAATTACGCAATGTATTAGATACATATAATTCGTTTATAATCGTGTCCTGCAAAATAGTATAAACAAAGTATTAAATACTCTAAAGTAAAGTAAGAAATACTTGAAGGTAGTAAATACCTGGTATTAAAACCTGGTCGCTTAAGTATGATGTTATGCGTTGCGGAATCATTCGAACTGTTCAGTAGTAAGGGACGGCGTCGTGATACAATCTCATTCTTAGCGTAATGGTCATTTTCACGGGAACGTATGCGTTCATTGCTCGCCTTGCGCATATTTTATTGCGCGATAATAATAAATGTACTGATTAATAAGCTGCACATGTATCGCTACCGTCCACCTATTCAATATGGCCGGCGTGTTCCATTTTTGAAATGTGCGTGTAACGGAACGCGCGCGTGATCGCGGTGCGATTCGGATTTTGACGTTCGGAGAAATTCGGACGGTGTTCTGGCCAATGGCGGCGCGCGGCGCGGTATTCGTTACGTTTCTCTATTTAAATATTCAAATTCGAATGTAATTTGGCGCAATTTCTGTTGTGAAAGGCAATGTGTTATTAAACACGGCGAGGGACGAGCTACAGGTTCACCTGTTGTTAAGTGTTACTGATTATTGGTGGCAAGTCTTTGTTGTCGGAGACTGTCTAGGTGGGTACCACCGCAGCAGCTATTTCTGCTGCCAAACAGTACTGTGCTACAGTTTAAAGGGCGTGGTAGCTAGTAAAATTATTGGCGTAATTAGACTTCACATCTTATGTCTGAGACGACGACCGCAATGTGATGTAGTGACATTGTGTGATTGCAGTATTTTATATTAGTATATAGCGACGTTCATACCGAAACACAGTAATACTTGCAAACTACTGTTCGATAGTAGAAGTAGGTGCTAGACCATCGGTATATATATACACACCGATGGTCTAAGGAGAGGAATAACTATTTATTTATTCTAAACATTATATATTTTATTAACTTTTAAATATTAATGTTTTGTTTGAATATAAAAGTTATATAAAAATTCTTATAGAATAAATACATCATCATCACAAACTGTTAAAATATTTATATTTTAAACAGTTAAGATGAAATTTGATAATAAAAATATTAGATATTCGATAACAGAATTGTTTTTTGTAAGAATCAATAAATGAAATGTTTACAATGGCCGATTACAGATGGCGCTATTATACAGTTACATCGCGGTATCGATGTGTCGCCTAGTTTGTATGAGGAAACCGTAGTGGTAGGTAGATTTTAACTTTGCGCAGAGGCAATATCGTAACTAATGAGGTTAATCCGAGGTGCGATTATTGCTAGTTGAAAACTTTACCAATACCCCGCCTTGTGGTCGTGAAATACCGACCGCTATGGCAATTTTTGAACGGGCCGCTAGGCCCATATATGTCGATAAACAAATTCCCCTTAGAGATTATAAATGCCTGTAAGTATGTATTTTGTATCAAGCGCCGAGACGTTCACTTGATGAAAGGTGGTGATATGTCTGCCCACAACAACGTGGCCCTAGTTAGGATGGTATACCCAACACCGTACTGTGTTCGCTCATCTCCTTAGACATAAGATGTGTTGAGTGTCATTCCCCCAGTAATTACACTAGTTACAGCGACCTTCAATCTGGAACACTAATGTTTGCACATTATTGCGTATCGGCTGCAGTAGGCGCTGAGGTGGTACCTAGCTATAGAGTCTTTGGCAATCTTGAGGAGAACAATGGCTGGACGTAGGAATTGTAAAGAACAGTCCTCGGAACTGGCTATTCCAGTATAGCGTTAAAGAAGCTGCAGTTGTGTTTCGAACAGTAAAAATTTGCATATAACTTGGACTTCTCCTTCAGAAGACAGAGTATCTCTTTAAATATTACCCACCCCAAAAAAAAAAAAGAAGACGATTTCAGGCAACAAACACCTACCACAAAAAACCTATAATGTACAGCCGGCTGTATTTTATGTATCCATTATTCTAAGGTCCAAGACATTTCTTTTGCGAATAGGTCATAGATTTTGACGTTAAATCGATCGAGTGTTCGTAAGTTAAATAAAAAATGTTGACTTTGAATCTTTTGATTTAGAGCATTTGCCACCATAGCGTTTATTTCCGCCAGTAAACATGTGTAAAAATTACCGTGCTTCGATTTAAACATTCTTGTATCTAATAAAACTACGCGGGAGAAGCACAAAATATCAAAGAGAGGCGACGAGCACAATGTGACGCAGTGTTTATCAATCTAACCATAGTCCTCGTGTTACGGGGAGGAGTAACACATGCCATCAAGGAAACCTTTGGATGTTTTTTAAATCGTTTTTGTTGAATTAAAATATTTTAAAAAAAAAAACCCATAACGATAAAGTGTTAATGTAAGCCAATTTTTGGCAGTTTTATTTTGAGTATTGACATTAGCCTTTTTCAAAGATCTTCACAATCAATCCTATACAGATGATCATCAGCCGATAGTCGTTTACTGCTGGACTTCGGCCTTTACCAAAGATCTTCACACCGATCGGTCCTGCGCTGCCCGCATCCACTAGCTTCCTGTGAATTTCGTTTGTTGGGGTTCATATGGGAGGATCTGGGCTATTTCTCACTTCTCTGATCCAATGCGGGTTGGTCGGAGCCAGAGCCTCGTTTGCTAATTAGCAGGGTGCACCACGACCATGTGAGGTTCGCTTGGATCCCATAGAGTTGTAGTGCGAGACTCCTCACACCCCTCATATACAGATAGCACATATTAGTAGCTGTTTTATTAATTAATGTAATAAATAACCTATTCTTACTTAACAGATATTAATTCTTGAACGTGCTTTGTATTTTTTTTTACAAAAATAGGGACCGTTCAGACATTTAAGACAGAGCATTTGTTGCAAAACAAATTGGGGACCTCAGTGATTCCAGGCACGGACACGATGGGACCTTTCCAACATCCGAATATAAACGGTATAAGTCATAGATTTAAGAACAGGGACTTTTATATAAAAAGGAAATAAATATCGGGTGAATATCATGAAAAAATAATATTATTGAACTGTTCATCATATATTTAATTGCATAAGCAGTCTCATTTTGTCATTTTTATTACTGGTGGTAGGTCTGTTACGCGAGTCCATCTAGGTATCACCGCAGCGCCTATATCTGCCGCCAAACAATAGTGTGTAAACATTACTGTTCCGATTTGACTAGTGTAATTACTAGGGTAACTAGACTCCACATTTTCAAGACGACGAGCACATTGTGGTGCTGTGTATAACATCCTAACTAGTGCCACGTTGTTATGGGCGGGCGTGTCACCATCAGGAGAACGTCCTACTCGTCTCATTTCTTTATTGAATGAAAAAATAGTATTTTAGGTTGAGGGGGTAGATAGAAATATTTAGGAGTATTGTGTCTATAATATATAAAAACCAAATGAATAAATCATAAGCATTTAAAGAGATATATTAAGTGTTATGATCAATGAACGATAGCAATGAGGTCTTCCTTCCGAGATGTGATATAATATTTTTTCTTTATACCCATCTCATAAGTTAAGAAATTTTTAATATTTTTTTTTTATAATAACATTACTTATTTTAGTGTGGAGTTAATTTTTGGTATTAGTTTATTTATAACAATGCCATAGATAACATTTTTTATCATAGATCAGTTCGCCATTTAGCCGGTGGGGGGCAGTCGATGAAAAACGATGCCATTGAAATTAAGTCTCACGGGTGAAAAATGGTTTTCCTTCGTGGACAGTCACTAAACGCCGGTCCCCTGGCTATTACTGTATGTAAAGTGACGCAGGGGTGACCTTTAACTCTGACCCTTTACGCGAAAGTTCTAAGGTTTATTTACTCCATACTCCATAGGGAAGGGTAGACAAACAGTGATTCTTATTAGCAAATTTAGTAGCGGGTTAAAGTGATTTAAGTAATTTTACTCTGTCCATATTAGTGTGTTACTATACTTTTACTTGTGTTAAGTAAATACTAACATGGACTCCGATATCGGATTCTTAATTTTCATTAAAAAGGAAATCCGGAAGTTGATGCGAAGAGCTAAGAACAGCATGCAGTGGATAGAACAAAACTTATAATGATATACTCGTAGATATGAAAACGTTTGTATGAGAAATGGAAGGAATATAATTTTATATCGCAAGTCAGAAAATTAATATGAAGTATTATCCAGCAGTGTTACCAGTTTATGAAATAGTTGTAGAGTATATCTTAGATATTTTATTTTTATGACAAGAGTTTTAAATTAATATTAGTACTTGCTGTTCTCTGCCCTCTTTGCTGTCTAATATAAATTTAGGCATGAAATGTTCCGTTACTATAGCAACTATACGAAATGAATATGTTTATAAAAGTTAATTAGAAATGTATAAATTCACTAATTGTCACGTGATTGGCGAACAATAAAAACCCATTTTCATTATATTTATATATATATAAGCTTTTCTCAATCCGATAGTCGTAAACATACTGAGGAAAATACAATATTACATCATCACAATATACATATGTACATGCAGTACCTGCTTTATAAATCTAGATTTTATTTGCACATAAAATGTCTAGATTGAAAGTGTCGTAAAGTCTCACTTCTGGCAACGTACACACATACGTTATCAAAGTTTAGTAACAATATATTATATACGTTTTCCTTTTTGCATAACCACATTGCGCTTCTAATCACCTTACAGCGACGGACAGAGCTGTCTTCTTCTTCTTCTGTATCACTCTTATCATATTGGTTGTCCCTTATCATCAAAAAACATAGTCATTATTTTTTTTTTAAATTAGCAACGCGAGCTCTGCTGTCGCCTGATGATAAATGATACGCCTGCCCTTAGTCTCCCGGCTTTAGTATGATATACACTGCACCACATTGCGCTCATCGTCTTGATACATAAGATGTTAAGCCTCGTTATCCTAGTAATATCACTAGCTCAAACTGAAGCGTATAAGAAATAGAGTTAGTCAGAAATATGAGTTGCGATCCGATTTCCGCTGCCTTCCTAAACGGTCTCTGGTAACAGAGACCTATCACCAGTAAATTAGTAATAACCTGTTATACATAAAGTAATTATTAAATCTTTATTAATATCTGTAGTATAGATTAAAAAAGAAATGGCGGGAAATAAGCAAAACCGTTTTAATATTTTTTTGTAATGTCCAAAGAACGGTATTAAAAATAAATCACTACTATTTTGGTTGGGGAAAAAAAATATTAACGATTATACAGACAAAACAGAAAGGTATCCGATATTTTGTAACTTTATACTTTCGATTGTATCTATAACAATTTGCGGATAATATATGACTTAATTCGAACCGCTGAGGGATGATGTTAAAGGACTTCTCGACATTTATCGCCATTCCACCAAAGATCTAAATCATAGGCGTTTGGTTGTTTTTTTTTCCCCCATGTTGTCGCTAATTTGTCCAACACCAGCTCGTATATCTTTATTCCGACAGTAACTAGATAAATAATAAAAAACTTTTATTACTCTTTCTTAGTAAAAGTAAACATTAATTTAGTTAGGGTACAGTTTTAGGGGTTTAGAATTTATAATATTGTATTTACATATAATTAAAGTATAAGTTTTGAAATAAACTTTGAGAAACTGTACTTGATGTTTTTCTAAAGGTGTAAAGTATCAATCGATATGTTTGTGATATTTCATATAAATTTCTTATGTAAAGTTATTGTGGCTTTTTAATAATATAAACATAAATTCTCCCTCTTGAAGAAGACGGGTAAAAAACACCCCTCCACTATAAACTTAGCGTGTGGTAAGAAGCGAATAAAATGGAAGGAGACGGCAATCTTTGTTGGACCTGTTACTAGAAACAAGTATGCCATTCGTAGCGACTACAGCAAATATATGTTTTAAGAAAGCTTTTCAGAAAAAACATTGAAAGGATAAATTGATGATGATGGTGATGAAAACAGTTTTAAACGAGTTTTCATATAAAAATGTTTTCAACAGGATAAAAAGGAAACCTTTTGACAATTGTAATTTGTTAGCAAATTTATTTAGTGTTATTTAAAAGTCAAAATTCATAGTATTGATTAAAGTTAGTAATTTCAGATAAACATCAACAAGCTTGTTTAATTCTACATTTTTCAAAGATGATATTAAAGCTTTGTTTATATGTATTGAATAAATGTGTTTTTTTTTTCATTTCTAGATAATACATAAAGGGTAAACACGCGATTAAGCTATAAAAATGCTACCGTTTTTTGACACCAGCTCTCCTTCCCGGAACGTATAAAGGCCGAAACGATTTGTTTATATCACATTAACAAGAAGAGAGGCTTAATAAAGTAATAAAGCGCCGCGGGCGGACGGCCGGGGGTATAATTTCGCTATTAATATTCAATTTTACCCCAAAACTTTGCTGCCGCTTCAAAGAAAGAAACTTAGATGTGGATCTAAAGAGAAGTATCTGCTTACGCTTTTTCCTAGTAAGCGTTTGAAGGGTTGGGAACTGCGTGTGTGCGTGACTTGTGCGCGTGTTGGCGTGTACGTATAATGATTTTAACACGTGTTCTGATACTTGTTACGATCGCTAACACTACGCTAAAGTGTTGACATATAGTCTTTATGAGTACTACAACGTATTGAATAACCAAAACGAGCACCATCGTTAGTAAGGTTTAAAACTAAACTGATAGACAATAGTTAACTGTCAGTTTGTGATATATTAATAAAAGCTTTTATATGAATTCGTATTAATGTTCACATGGTTCTTCTTTTTCGATCAATCAATCAGTTTAATGCGGTCACGTTATAGACCCTGGTAGCCATTGATTTTTTATAGTTTGTGACCCTATTGTAGATGCACTTACAGCTTCTATTTCCTCTAGAATAATCTATCTTACCCAACTGTTCTCTGGTTAATTAGTATCAATAGCAAAGAGGAAATTTAAAACAGTTTTTATATCACTATTCTTTTGAGTTATACAGAATTATTGTTTGCAAATTCATAACAATACAATAATTTATCTAATTCTGATTACAACTTGTATGATTAGTTAATAAAACCATAGATTTTTATACTTTACATATATTTTTTTTTGCATTTGTTCCATTCCATTCTCCTTGATATTACAGGTGTGATGCTACACCATGGTCTATACTAAGAAAGTTGACCCTCAAATGTTCAGGTATAGACACCTGTGCGCTGTGGCCGCTGATGGCGGACGATCTTGCCTCGTGTAGATTTACGATGTCGTAAAATACTGCGCCCGCGCACCACAATGGACCGTTGACAAAACAAGCGCCTGCTCAGAATAAGAACGTTAGTGGATACGACTAATGGTTAATACTCATAATGTAAGTGTAGTTTTTAACCAACAGAAAGACGGAGAGTTCACGATTTACTTCGTACTGATTTTTGTATCCTATCTGTCATGGTTCGATTTTGATATTAATGATACAAAGGTATATTTTCGAATCCAATAGTTTGTAAAAAAAATTATTGGAGTATTAAATGCTAATATCAATGTATGTGAAAATTTATCTTGTTATTCAGACAAATTTGAAAAAACTATGTGAAAAACTTTCCGCGTTTAATATCTACGATATACCAACTTTGGGTCTTAAGTAAATAAAGTCAATGTACAGCAGTATATAAATATATGGTAATTCAATAATGTATTGAAATTTGCGGCAACAAGAGCAACTAAAACTTTATCTAGTTTTTAGCATATTAGAAATATTTGTATTAGTTTATGAATGTTTAGAACTTAATACATTAAAAAACACCTTATCCATAATAATCGGTCCCGTTTTGGTGGAACTAACGTTGCAGATGACTACCCTGTAGTCTTCCTTTGTTTAAACCTCCTACTACTTACATCGTAAAAAAAAAACCCGCTTATTCATATCCTCACATAATTTTGACATTTTATCGCTTCAGCTTATGAGAACGGTAGCCTTGAATTGCGATAATAGCTTTTGATAGATATTTATGGAAGAAATCTATGATTCCTTCCTACACGTTTTATGTTACGATTCTTGGAATTTTTTTGGGTTATTTAGCATAACTGTTGTTATAGATGAGATTTTAAATTTCGGAAAATCTCGCATTTATATTAATATAAAAATTATAGACTGTAATCTAACATCAACAATGTCTTTAATTTGAAATAGATCTTTCACCTGAAGCAAAATGAATCGCAAAGCTACTAAGAAGACTCCGAACGAAATAGGATCTAGAAAGATGGATGAAGATATTTCATCTAAAAACTAAAAGGGTGATGAAGATTGATATACTCAGTTAAGAATTAAAACATAATTATTATGAATTGTAAGTTTCACGCATATCTATCTCAAAACAAAGTAAAACATTTAAAATATATAGACTTCAGTTATTTCACTTGCTACAATTTAGAGATAGAAATAGGTGTTGCACTGGTACCTACGTAGACAGTGTCTGGCAACGGCGACCTTGTAATCTTATAGCTGCTTAGTGAAGTACTCATACTTCGCGACATAAATAAAGCAAGAAAAAAAAAAATCAACCCTAAAACGCAGCTACAAATTAAAAAGGAGCGGGCGCGATAACAAATGGCCCCGCGACACAGCGCGGAGGCGGCCGATGATAAATGGACGGCGAAATTAAAACGAAAAGCGATAATGGCGACACTATCTCGCACCTTATTTACGAGCCTCGTATTTCCTGACCTGCTTCATGATAAGCTGCACTGCAATGGTAGCCACGATCGTCTTTAACATCGCTTGATACACTTCATCAAAACCGGAGACTCCTCTCGTGGAGACTGGGTAGTGAAATAAATATTTATATCATCAAGTATTTTTATTTTTCTGCCTTAAGGGAGCTACAGACAGTTCAAATAAAAGTGTTTACAGACTGTTAAAATAAAGAATCATACATCATACAGAATCTATAACAAGTAACACAATAGCACTAAAGTTCAACCTCTGTATAGAGGACTACTCTCTACACAGACTCCACGAAGAATAGTCAATGTTGCCAATATACAAAACTATTATTACCGTCTACATCGTGTTATTATTAAATGTTTAATAATAGAAAATAAGGTGATTATTGTTGTATTTAAGATCTTACATTTAAGGTAAATACAATACTTGTAATAACACAGAACAAAGAATGGTTCAAAAGTAGACACAGTGTTACCATAGACAATGAATAACATTCCACGTTAACTAGAAATTAAATGTCGATTAACTTGATTTTGAGACGGGATCTACTTTGAATACTAAAATAGATTAGTTGTTATATAGATATATATGCATATTTATACTAATATATAGATATTTGATATGTATTGAAGACGATAATTGAGATAAAATGGTCTCCGTAGATAATGTGGATAGAAAAAAATGTATCGTTAACAATGCAGATAGATTAAAATGAAAAAAACCCGAATACAATGTTCAGGGCTGAAGTAGCAATAAAAAACCATAAATCCATTTAACAACCCTTCACTGCAGGTGGGTAGAAATAATTTATTCAAATAAATCTCGCGAAATTTTCACTACATCGGCGTGTAGGAGGCCCCGGGGCGTCGTTCCGCAATTCTTTAAGTGCACCAAAGAGATTCTTTTAGTCGCGAACCTAATGGAAATGCTAATAAAGAGACCGTGGATTTTTAAAAGAAAACGTATTTTTGACTTATTCAATATTCATTACAAGTTATGAATATATTCAAAGTATATCTAGAACATTAGAAATTGATTGAAAAATTCAAAAAATTGAAACGTGTTAAAATTTTATTTATAATATATCATTCCTTTCGCGACTAGTTTTAAAGCAATAGACTCTGCTAGAATATCGATCGCTAGTAGCTCGCTGGCCTAATGGTTAGAGCGTGCGGCTTTCATTCCAAAGGTCGCGGGTTCGAACCTCGGCATGTACCGATGACTTTAATATTTAAGTTATGTACATTTGTGGAATTTAGTTACAACAGCGAGATACAAACGGTGAAGGAAAACATCGTGAGGAAACCTGCACATGACTTAGAATTTATTCTAAGGTATGTGTGAAGTCACCAACCCGCATTGGGCCAGCGTGGTGACTATGGCCCAATCGCCCTCATATTGAGGGTAGGCCTGTGCCCCAGCAGTGGGGACGTAAATGGGCTGTTATTAAGAATATCGATAAAGATCGTCATAGGTATGACCTTCTAGTGTTAGGTCTGGAAACAGTCGCTATCCCTGTAGCCTCTATTTCATCCACCAAACAAAAGTGTTTAAGCAGTACTTAGTGTAATTATTTTGTTATAGAAACATATTGTGTCTAAAGACGACGAGTACAATATGGTGCAGTGTTTAACATCTTAACCACCGCCAGGTTATGAGGCATATCACTTATAGAGAACGACTTGCTTATCTCTCTCCCCGTCACAGAAGAATAGTTTATTCGAAATATTATAAACATATTTGTATAACCTTACTACAGCCTGGGTCTGGCATTATTTATACATCAGTTAGATACTTGACCAATGGACATCCGTTACGTCGAAACCGCTAATAAAAAGAGCTTTTAAATACAACTATAAAGTATATTTATTATTCCGTCAAAAGCTTTATATGACATCATCGCGATTGTCACAAAGAGAAACCTAACAACAATGGGCGAACGAGACGTTTTAACAGGAAATAGTTTATATTCTCAAATCAGTTGTCATATATTTGCCGTCTACCTTCACTTTGCCATTTAATAACCAACTCAATGACGTATGAAATAAGTTCCATTTTTGTATCTGAATAACTGTATATGTTACAGGAAAAGAATGTTCGAATAAGAGCTTTATGTAACAAAGCATTTGTTTGATTTTTGAATATCCGGTGAAAGGTCGTAGTACTGTGTGGAATGGTGGTAGCGATTGGTCATTTCGAATTTGTAATTCTGCTCGCGAAACCATGATAGATCGGCGATGGCCGCGCGGTGTCGCGTTCCGTTTGACGCTCGTTTGACCAGAAAAATCGGCGGACGTGGTCTCTTACGTTTGATATTCTACTGCATCTAGAAAAGTAGAACAATCTAATTTAAAAGGATGTGTACCTAAAATCTAGAATCATATTTCTACGGAAGGTTTGATAGTTGCATTTGATAACGAAAGAAAAACCGGAGTTTAATTTTATAGGATCCATGATGCAAATCCTTTTGTACAGAACGTTGAAGGATAGTTAAAAAAAAAAAATTATAACATCTTTGCCAAACGTCTAAGAATAAACCCATTAGTGAGGAAATTTGAAGAGTAGCATATGGGAACGCAATAAATCTTCTTCTTCGTCGGTATCACTCTTGACATAGTGGTTGTGGTAATCACTTCAGGTGTTGGTGGCGAGCATCATGACACGCTGTTCCTCTTCTCTGATGACCGCCTTCCTGGTGCATTCATGTAATGACAAGGATGAATAAATCAAATAATAAATACAGTTTAATTTAATAGGATCTATTACAAACCCTAAGACTCATTTGCGTCTGTGATAAGACTAAATGCAGTAGCGTTATGACGTCATTGTTATCATAAAAAAAATCTCGAAGATATATTAAATAATAAAAACTATTTATTTATTTAAATGTTGCAAGTATATTATTAGTTTATTATCACATGAAATAAATAGTTAAAAGTTATACGTTTTTAAAAGTACCCTACGCAAACAACATTTTAGAGCAACTCAATCTATTTTAAAGGGAAGTTTGCATTTATCCGTCAAATATATATTTCAATAACAAAGTTGCATTGAAAAGAGAAGCCTTTTTTTGGATATTTTTCATGCAGTTTTCAACTATAATAGAAGGAGATGGAATATCTCGAAGAGGGAACACTGTGTGGGAGCGTTCGTGCGTATTCCGTGGTAATGGAATCGGGACTTGTAACAGACAGTGCGGTGGCAAACGTAACTCGCCCCGATACATTGCTATTCTACATCGATCGTAACTCAATACCGAGTAGCGTAACTTAAAAATATAACATGACAACAACTGTTATAAAACCCAAATTATCATTGGATTATCAATTATTCTTTATATAGAAAACAATGTCGTAAATATATGATAATGTTTCGGAAACCGATTATAATGCTTATAGGCTTTAATCTACCACCATAACATCATCATGCACTTGCTTTGCTGGTTGTAGTACTTAAATTTGAAATATTTCTGAAATATTCTTTGAGAGCAATCACAACCGGAAATGACTATCTATAGCATCCGTTACTATAGCAACCGCATAAATAACACGAATTGAATCAATTGATGAAGGATCTATGAAATTCTAAATATAAATAGCCTATAACCATCAACAAATCATCCGCTTGCAATGCTCATGTTCCTGTTGATATAATCACTTGATTTCACGTGATTGGCGGACAAACAAACCCATTTTCAAGCTGAGAGTGTTTCTCCACCTTCATCTATTATCACTTTATATTATGTAAAATTGTTTTTTTTTTTTATATAGTCACGCCTTTTTCCCAGTAAGGGGTAGGCAGAGGTGAATAAACACCCACATTTCGCCAGATGTGGTCAGATTAGATCCCATGTAACAGGGGGCGAGCCTGTTGCCACTTTATTGGGACCACCACACATACACACACAAAGATGATATCAGTGTGCGGGTTTCTTCACGATGTTTTCCTTCACCGTTTTGTATCTCGCTGTTGTAACTAAAGTTCACAAATGTACATAACTTAAATATTAAGTCATTGGTACATGCCGAGGTTTGAACCCGCGACCTTCAGAATGAAAGCCGCACGCTCTAACCATTAGGCCAGCGAGCTACGTATGTAAAATTGATGTTTAGTTATTTGCTGTTATTGTCTTAACTAGTGATGCGTTGTGTACGTGAAGTTCTTACAACCAAGTGAGTGCTTTATCTTATCACTATTACAGTATTTTCTATTCCATTGTCGTAAAACATCATCGTCATCAGACGATAGACGTACACTGCTGGACATGGGCCTTCCTCAAAGACCTCCTTGTTTATGGGGGTTCATATGAGGGGATTTGGGCTATTTCGTACCACGCTGCTTCATTGCCGGGGTTGGTGGGAGCCAGAGACTCGTTTGTTGCTTTGCAGGGTGCAGCACGAGCAGATGATATTGCCTTGGGTTCCGTGGGACCCCTACACCTCATTGTCGTACATAGTTGTTATTGATTTTATGTATTTTATTTCTAATTACTAACATAATTTCGCAATAAACTAGGCTTTGGACCCTACATTTTCCATGTGAAGTTCGCGGGACGCCCCTGGATGCAGCAGTACAGGACCGATCGATGTAGGATCTTTGCGGAAGGCCCATGTCCATCAGTGGACGTCTATCAGCTGCTGATGATGAACATACGGACTATCCACCGGCATCATATCAATCTTCAAACATCATTAGGTACGACAAAGAAAGGGAGCAGAAGAAATTCTAATCATATTTTCTGGATATCATTTACTGGTAGTAACCGCGACTCCTGTTTCTACCGCCAAACATTGCTGTGTTCCGGTTTGAAGGGAGTTGTAGCTAGAGAAATTAATCGGGTAAAGAGACTTAACTTCTCACATATCAAGGCAGCGAGTGCAGTATGGTGCAATAATTAACATTCTAACTATTGCCACGTTATCGGCAGGGGTATCACTTACCATTAGGTGATTGTTCCGCTTATTTTGAAGCTGTATAAACTAAAATCGTTAAATTTTTGATTCACCGTTACTTTAGTATACGAGGACTTCTCGACTTTAAGGTTAACAGATGCAGCCATTGATATTATTTAGTTGTTTTTTTGTACCCAATTAAGTGAGAAGACGTGCGGGGCGTTCACCTGATGGTTAGTGATACGTGCGCTCACAACAACGTGGCGCTAGTTACGATGATATATACTGCACCACATTGCGCTCATCGTCTGAGATGTAAGATTGATCGTTACCCTATTAATTACACTGGCTATATCGACCTACAAACCGGAACACAATAATGTTTGCACACTCCTGTTCAGCTGCGGAAAGAGACGCAGCGTTGGTACCTATCTAGACGGTATCCGGCAACAGAGACGTATTACCACTAAAAGTGGTTTATTCGCTACAAACTAGATTAATTTAATTAAGTAGTAGTAAGAGTGGAAGCTCACAACATATTTTACAAAGTTTTCCAGTGTATATTTCCATTATCAATATATTTACAAAGTATTGAAGTACATTCACTTCCACAGCCAACTTCGGCGCCGCCACTACGGAGGGGGATATCAAACGGAATCTGTCAACGCCTTACAAAGTAACCTCAAAGCACCTAATTCGACTGCATTGGCTTTCTATTAGGGTTACCATATTTTATTTATTACACAGAAAAAAAAATATTAAGATTTTTTGATGAATATAATAATGTATTAATATTATCTATGATTTTTTCGATAAAATGCCATGTGATGGTAAATAATATACCGCCTATAACATCATTATCATTACGTGTCTTCTTTACACTGAAGAGGGTACCAACATGAGAAGGGTTATAACTAAGTGCTTATAATAAATGTTAGGATGATAAACACTGCAACAGATTGTGGTCGTCGTCTAGAAACTGGACAATGCTTCTTTACCGCAGAAATTTCAGTAGCTACCGCGGCTTTCATACCGGAACATGTTAAATTTAGTACATCTAATACGACCTACTTATTTTTATTCAAGAAAGTGATCACAAGATCGAGAAATACACCTGATGATAAGTGATGCACCTGCTTATAATAACATGGCGTTAGTTCGGTTGATATACACAGCACCACATTGTACTGACCGCCTCGAGACATACGATATTGATTCTCTTCACCCCAGTAATTTCATTAGATACAACGCCTTTCAAACAGGAACACATGTTTTCACATTTCTGCTTACAACAGAGATCTACCACATATTATTATTAATCATCATCATCAGTCGATAGAAGTCCATTGCTGGATATAGGCCTCCCCCAAAGATATCTACATCGATCGGTCCTACACTGCCCGCATCGCCGGGTACTCGGGACCGTAGTTTGTAGGGGGTTCAAATGAAGGTTGTTTGGGTCTTATTCTACTACCCTAGCCCAACACGGGTTGGTGGGAGTTATTATTAATACTCTGTATTATTCCTTTTGAATACCTCATCAGATATTTCCATCTGGTAACACTGTATACCATCGAGATTTCCCGGCGGATACTCTTCGTCAACGAAAAAGAATATAGGTTTTTAATATGAGTGGGAGTATACCGCGTGTACCTCTACGGGCGCGATTCAGATGATTGGTGTACGTGCGGTCGACCGCGCCTCTACGTGACTTGACGGCGGCCCGTTCGCGGGACCGAGTGGTTTTGATACTTGAAAAAAAAAAGCTGCTGACCGTTCGTTAATTAACGGTGACAGTGCTTGCTATGCTTTACTTTATATTGACACTTTTTCTTCATCTAGTTTCTGATCGCTCTTACCACACTACCCAAGCACGCGTATCTTATAATTTCTTTTTTTAGTTCGCCGGGACGATTCTAAACTAGTTAACCAGTCCATTGAATACCACCGAAGTGTTATTGCTTTACAATTGCTACTTTTAAAACACAAAAACTTTAAAAATTGGACATAAATATTTTTTATCTAATTTTTGTTGTACTGTGGTAAAGAGTTTTTTAAAACAAATTGTTGGGTAGATAGAAGAGAAAAGGAACAAATCATTACTCGACCATAATATGTTTCTCACTATAAGGTCCGAAATATTATATCCTATTAGTACACTAGCTACAGAACCCTTTAAACTAGCATATAGTAACGAAAGCGAACTGTTTTTATATACAAATATGATGCGATGGTTTCTTTGACATACACTGTTAGAATAAAAAATTGTTACTTATGTAATATAACATAATGAACAGGGAAAGTAACTCGGAGAGCCTTCATTTAAAAGGTTTTCGAAAGGTATTTGGGATTATGAAGTGATGTTTCTGTTAAATGGTGGGAAAAAGTTAAATTCACTAAATAAAAAAAATGTTGATTCACTAAATAATATGCGGATAAGAATTCCTAGTTCTTATCCGAAGGCTAGAAAGAGCCATCGCTGTAACAGGAAGTTGGTGTAATGGCAACTGCAGCGTGGACCGAGATGAACCAACAAGTTAGTGATGATCTTAGGGAATACACACTTGGATACAGTTTTGTTTAGACCGTAATGGGAATTGATTGGTATAGCTCGATGTTCAGCTATGGTCAAAAGGCTTAAATGGTGATAATAATTCAAATATTAGTTTTAAACTACTTCTTTTTAGTATAATGTATTGACGATAAGAAAACAAAGCATCATTGATTTAAGTATCAAAATGCAGACGACGCCATTTTGAATCAGTAGGCGTTGTACATGAGAATGAGCGCGTACCTGGACTACCGTCCATTTGGTCCGCTGCCTCTCCATCCATTCATTGTTTTACTGCCGGTTAACTGTCTCGCCGAATGCGGCTTGATTACCGTAGTAACGAATATGATACAGTGTCAACATACTGTTGCAATGAGAAATTGAATATTTGTGCAATTACTATCATTAAAGTTGTTGTTAATGTCAGAAAATATGTACAGATAATATGATCAACACAATTGATAAATTTTACATTGTTTTTAGCGATAATTATTTTAAGTAATTTAAAATATAATATCAGTAGCTTGGTGTTACCAGTAGAATATCAAAAAAAAAAATTTTTTTTTTCATGTATGTTTTACTATTTTTAACATTATGGGGCCATGTCTATACATACTCAAATTGTTTCTAGTTTTTAACGATTTATATAATCTAAGAATTACAATAATGTAATAGATTTTCTACTTATATTATGTAAAAAGGATGACGTTAATAATTTTATAAAAAAAAACTTGTTCAACTCAATATAAAGGAAACAGAGAGCCACTGAACTTAATATTTCTTTGTAGAGTCCATTCTCTAATTTTAATGGCAATTTTTATTCAGTTGTCGTTTCCATTAAACCTAAATGTTGTCCACCATAATGCACAAGTCATGTTTTGGAGTGGAATTTTTTTTTCCACTCCTATTTTTTTTTTAACTTTCGAGTCACCCACAAGATTGCTCTCGTTACAATCAGCTGAGGGGTGGCGAGTGGGTATAGAAATATTTCAGACATGACTTCAAAAACTTGTATATGATTTAAATTGTTTAGTGATTATCTTAAATTATAGTTCTTATTTAAAATTTGTTAAAAGTAATGATTGTACTTTGTGAAAAAAAAGACGCGGTTTCAATGAAAATTTGTGTTTTGGTTAATTTGTAAGAAAATGAGGTAATTATGTAGAGGTGGCAAAACTGAGAGAGAAGAATCGGAAATTATTTTTGTTTTAATTGTTATATGAAAGAACGAAAGAGAGAGAGAGGGATCAATTTAAACACGTAAACAATCATATTAGTAAAGGCAATTTTATGTTTCAATTACTGGTACAAAAATAGTTTTCTTATATATTATAACATTTTATCTATCAGTGTTCAGATTCCATTATTGCAGTAAAGTAGTAGGAACGCTACAGACCATAGCATAAAGAAATGAAGGATAAACGTGTATATAGACATTTTATTTACATCATATAAATACATTTATAGATGTCTCGTTTCATAAAATCCAATTAAAATCGTTTAAAAAGGAGAGGCACTTCAAGAAGAGATAGTATTAAAAAAAAAATAACTGGAGGAACACCAAAAAGAGATGTGAAATTTTTAATCGATATATAATCGATTGATATCGATATTTGAATCGATATAAAATTTTCAATCGATAAATTGTGGTTTTAAATTTTTTTAATATAGTAAGTATAATTCATTGTTTTATATATTATCCAACCACCCCGAGGGTGGATGTCAGAAGCTGAAAAGGCCTATATCCAGCAGTGGATAATCAAAGGCTGATAATGATGATGACGATGATGATGATATATTATCGTCTGGTTGAGAGATGCATTATTTTAAATTGAATCCTTTTACTATTTCATCATTAATAAACAGTACCTGTCTACGTTTAAAGAGCTCTGTGTCAAAATTAGCTGAAGCGTTTGGTTGTGGGTCGGCAGAACTTTGCCGGCTGTCAACACGTCATTGACAAGCTTTTTTTTATTTGAAAAAAGGCCTACTGCTTTAAAATATTAGAAAACTTTTTATAAAAAATAATATAAAAAATACCTACATATATATATTTACCAAAGCTATTATGTTAAATAGTTAAGGTTAAAGTTTACTGCATTATTGACGGTATCATGCAAATTTGTCAAACGAGAGTTAAAAAGATAGAATTTAAAGGGAGGAGAAAAGAATATGCAAATTGTCTACTTACGTAGTATTATGCACTAACGCACAAAGGTTTTAAAATTATAATATATATATATGTACACGTTATAATTTTAATAATAGATATTTATATAGATTTTATGAATACAAATAGGACATGTAGTATAATTCTCTGTCTTAGATCCTGTGAACTGTTCATACGACGAAGGTAATATTTCGATCGTGATTTAGTTAGCAAAAGTATTTTTTCTTTAGGGTTATGTACCTTAGATTATCTTCAGATAGAATTATATACTTACCGATACTTTCTTATGGATCCAAAAAATAATTATAATGAGGTGCAAGGTAGATTCTTTAAATAACAACGTACTAAACGAATTGAAATGTGTCCTGACAGTTACTTTAGTATCTGTTATTGGTGGTAGGTCTCTGTTGCCAGAGACTGTCTAGGTAGGTGTGCAAACATTACTGTGTTTAAGTTTGATGGGCTCTGTAGCTGGGGTAATTACTAGCGTAACGAGACTTAAGTCCTGTCTCTGTGGACGACGAGGAGGATAATGTGATGCAGCTATCTAACACCACCTTATTATGAGCAGACGTATCACTTACCACCAGATGAAAATCTTGCTCGTTTCGTTGCTTTGCTGAATAAAAAAACTTATTAGTACCAGATTTCTTTAAACCGACATATGGTAGTATAGTAGATGTGTACCTAGATGATCTCTGATAAGAATGATCCACCATCAGCTAAACCGTACTGCTTTGTTGCATAACATCGACCAGAGTACACCTTGTACTGAACTCCTTGTTCCTCAATAGGGCCAATTGAAAAATTACCCACTTTATTAGGTTCCGGGGCGACTCGAAAAAATTCACTTACAGCCCTTATTATTGACAAGTCGGAGGAAAAGAAAAATGCAACGCGACTGTCGAAGCGAGAAAAATTTAGTGTACGCTTTAAAAAAAAACAGATTGTGGTCGTTTAGTGACACTATTTTGACCTTTACAGCGTTCGCAATAAACGTTACAATCGATTGCTTTTTCACATTTCTGGTGCGGCCGCTGTGCGTTGGGTTGTACCCTATTGTAGCCAGGGGGAAGTGTTAACACAATAACGCTTTTTTCTTTAAATTGTTAATAGCAATTTGTACGAGTTTATGTTCGCTTATATTAGTTTAAACTGTTCTCAAGTTAAATATAGCATTCAAGTTCTTTAAGTCTCTTTTCCAATAGGTTTTATTTGTAATAAATACCAGTTAAATATTTAAGTTGAACCAAATTATGGTACGTTCAAAATGAGTACTCTCAATAGTACGGTTAAAATCGTCGTGATAACTATTAATGTGGAAAGATTGAATTTTTTTTTTTATTCTATCAAGGGACAAAGTAAGCGTCTCACTCATGTGATGCTAAGTGATACGCCTCCCTATAACTACGTGGTGATAGTTAAAATGATACTGCACCACATTGCACTCGTAGTCTAAGTCTAAGATATTGAGTCACGTTACCATAGTAATTTCACTAGCTACAGCGTCCTTCAAATCGGAATACAGTAATGTTGGCACACATCTTCAGCAAAACATCAGTTTCCAGACATCAGATCCTTGTTTTTTTTTTAAATGTAGGTTTCTCAGACTTTAATATCAGAGTGGTTGATAATATCTTCTTATCTCTTATCTGGTCATTGTTACTAAAACTTTTGAAACCTGTTATTTCTTCACTTGATTCTTCTATCTCATTACTATTATCTGAACTCTTAAATATGCTATTTTATTCACTAACTTATTGTATTGTTTTGGAATAAGACGGATCCTGTATATTCGGTTATATATCAGCACAGCTCCATAAGACGGCGCTGGGGTTGCTCGCTCCGTGCAATGAATGCATGATCAGCTCCTCCAACCCCGAAACTCATATCCGTCGCAAGTTGCCCTGTTACTCCTGCCGGGACTGGCTCAACGCGTTAATAGCGTGTCGCTTCCTGCTAAAAATATTAAATAGCATTTCTGTTTATGGTTATTACCCGTAATAAAAATTTTATTGTATTAAAATTGACCACACCCTTTAATGGATATTGTATAATAAAATATTGGTGATGATAGTATGAGATTTGATTTTAAAACAGTTTTTTTTTTATCTGTATTAATATACATAAATTACCAACTCGCGTTCGACCAGCGTGGTGGGAAATGGCTCGAATCCCTTCATTGGCTGTGGAGATTTTTGGGGTTGGTCTACGTCCAGAGGTGGACGTGGGCTGATGATTGATTGATTAATATATAATCTGTTTTCGAAGAAGCGTCCAGAACAGTAACATTGTTGTGATAGGATTACATTCACCGCCTTGGTCTCATGGCTGTAAGGTATGTCTCGTTGCGTCAGTAATTTCACTAACTACAGCGCGATTCAAACCTGAACACACTATTCTTACTGCTGAACACTACTGTTTGATGTCAGAAATAGAAGCTGTGGTGGTACCTACTTAGACCGTCTCTGACAGTAATGATCACTTAATAATCCTGTCAGTAGTGAAGGTAGTAGGTAAGTTATATAAATTATTGTTGTATAGTAATTTAATATAAAGTTTTTTTTATTTACATGTTTGTAAAGTACCTGATAATAGTTAGCTTGGTAAATTTAATATTAACTTCCAAACACTTCAATTTCCCAATAAGTTCTCAAAGTTAACATCTAAGCAAGTTCATCTTTATTGAGTTACGTAAACTTGAATTAGGGTACTGTTTACGATTTCACAAAATCTCCACAAGTAACCCTTAATGTTTTTCGGGTTAAAAGATAGAATTTTAATACCACTGCATGTTTTAAATCGCCACCCATAACGACAAAACTTAACCGAGGGCTGTAAGATCATATCGCTCCCGTTTAAATCTTAACCCTTCACTTAGGGTTGTTTTATTAATTTATTTACTCGCATATCTACGGAATTATACAAATTCCCGTCGTAATTGGCCCCATATGCAAAGTTTAGTGTTGCGTTCTGATTTTATCTGTCTTTAATACATTTCCTTGGTTTAGGGTTGTTTCGTGGTGGTTCTGATTGGCTTACATTTTAACTTCTTGGTACGCACAAAAGTAGAACAGATAAAGAAGATGACGAAGCATCTCATTACCAAATTACTTATGTATGCTTTGTGGATGTATCTATTCTTCTAGAAGTAGGGCGTTCATAGAAAGAGATTTCCTTACTTGTTTTTATCTTTTTTATTTTCTACAAAGCGAGAGACGAACAAGATGTTCACCTGATAGTAAGTCATACGTCTGCCTATAACCACATGGTAGTAGTTAGAATGATATACAAAGGACAACATTGCGCTCATCATCGTCAGACATAAGACACAATCTTATTACCCCAGTAATTCCACTATTGAGAACGTTTGGTGGCAGAATTAGTAGCTGTGGTAGGACCTAGATAGACAGTCTCTAGCAACATATCTACCACCAGTTGAAGTCTGTACGTAATGCTTTATTTATGCTTGTCGCTATAAGATATACAATCTTTTTCTTATTCCAATAATTTCTCTAGCTACAGCATCCTTCGAACTTGAACACAGCAATGTATAAACACAGAAATAGGCGCTGTGGTGATCGTAATGAATTCTAAAAAGAAACTTACCACCACCCATACTTTTTAAAGTTAATTTAAATTATTATCTCCCACCCTCTGTTGTCTGAAGTAGTATAAAATGAAAACTCCTACCATAGATTTTGTTATATCATAAGAAAGCTACAACTATTATTAATAAAGTTTTTTTTTATACTGTAAAATACCTGCTGGTTCATAACCTGATAGTAATGTGCGATGAAAAGGGTTGAAAATAATTTAAACAAGTTAAAATAGGTTAACAAAGCAACATGTTACATTTTAATTCTGTTGTTTTGTCGTGAAAATAATCACAACAAATATAAAGTATGCGTTTTTGCTGTGGCAGCTCTGGCAGCATCCGGCGTATGGGGCAATTAGAATTAGAATATCTTAATTCATATCAAAGTATCTGGGTTGCCATCTTAATGCGTGTATCTGCTTCCCTAATTCCGGAGTGATGCCGAGATAAAGTGTCACGCTCTCGGACATGTTTATTTGTTCGTAAGTGAATATAACAATAGCAAGTTATGTTGATATTTAGGTAGGGGGTTACGTTACGTCTCTCCCTCCCACTGTTGTCATTCCGAATAATTAAATGTTGTCTTTGTTTGTAATATATCTTTAAAGTAGTTTTATTTAGGGGTGTAACGGATCCCGTATAACTCACGGTTTCCAAATCAAACTCACCTGCTGGTGGCGCACCATGCTGATCAACTATCGAGGCCTGGCCCCAACCAATCTACACTGGGCCAGCGTGGTGGGAAATGGCCCCAGATCCACCCATAGGAACCCCTATAAACATGAAGATCTTTAAGGGAGGCCTAAATTCAGTTTAAAAGCAGTCTATCAGCTGATGATGAAATAGTTTTATGGTTATATATAAGATTAATAAAGTTAGAACTTTGGCATAAAATAATTTTTTTTTTATACAATTAAGGGACGAGACGAGCAGGACGTTCACTTAAGGGTAAGTGATGCGCCTGTCAATAAAAACGTGGCGTTAGTTAGAATGATATGTACTGCACCACATGCCGCTTGTCGCCTGTCATAAGACGTTGCGTTTCTTTATCCCAGTAATTACACTAGCTATAACACCCTTTAAACCGGAATACAGTTATGTTTGCACACTATTATTGCGTGGCAGAACTATTTCTGCGGTTTCTTCTTGAGCTGTGCCTACTTAGACGGTCTCCGGCAACAGAGACCTACCACCATTATTACAAGTAACGGTGGTAGTAGACAACAGTTATAAGAGAATATGTTGTTTTTATGAAGAATTATAACAATTTTTAATAACAACGATACAATTAACTATCGTATATAACAATATTTGTTATATATTTTATTATGGAAGTCTTTTTAGTGTTCAATTAATTTTCAATCGATCCTACGAGCTGTGACTCAGGTTCTGCTCTATCAAGGAAAACATCAAGGTCTTGGATACACTGCGTCGTAAAAATATTAGCTTGCAGATATATGATCACGAAAGATTTTATTCTTGGAATATGACGGTTTCCTTCAGCCGAAACTCAAGGTCCTTGAGGATTGATTCCTCTGGTTGTATAGTACATATTCCCACCACACAAATTGAGCTCGACAGCATGACGTGTGGCGGCGATCCGCTTTACATCTACGTCATTGGAATATCCCACACGTTACAAGTTGTGCACTGTTTATTTATTTACCTTACACCAGTTCTGTATCCAGATCACATGTCCGAATATTTATGGGGCGAGGCCCTGCCAATAAACTTAAGGGCAGGTCATTGCACGGCCGCGCCGCGTTGTATGTGGGCCACGAGATGCGATCGATCCTGCTTTAAATTCAGTATCGAACGCTGCGACGGCGCGGGGATGTATTAACAGACCGCCGATGGTGATGGGGGAGTATTTATACCTAGTACTGATACTCGTTACATGTTAATAATAGATTCAGTTCGTTGTGACACTTGAAGCGGAAGGCGTTGGCGATGTACATGGTATTGTGCGTGAGAAGTGATATAGATGAGCTTACCTTGAATGATGTTTTTTACAAATAGAGACTTTTAACTATACATTAATCTTAAGTCATACATAAATAAGGTTAAGTTAATTTGTACTAGCAATTTTTTATGGTTGTGAATGTTTTTTAACATACCCACAAAGGGTGAAGTCATGGTTATATGCAAGTTTGAACTTGCCTAACGAATTTTCTAAATTTTTCTCGGTTTTTTGATAGAAAAACCTACTACAGAAGTCAGATCATTGTAACACCATAAGATATAGTTTTAATTTTTATAATATCTACTGTATCAGGACGATCATTTTGATACGGAAGTACCTGTTTTGACTTTCAGTCAAAGTAGTTTAATTAGTTGGCACTAGAAGTGTTCTTTATCAACCCTCCTGGCTAGCCAATACCCTCATTGTCAAAATGGCGCTATACCAATATTATTCTTGCAGTTATACATATGACAGCCAGAGAGTTCTGAACAAGCACGTTTCTCTGCCTGAAGTCACGCTGTCACCTAATATCTTTTTAAATTAAGGACAAGAGTTAGTTCACGGTATATAGAAAAAGGGGGTATAAGGGTTTCCGCCCTACATCTTACAGAGTTCAAGTTAACTTCACCTACACTGCTAAATAACAGACGAAGCCAAACCACAAACCTGCACTGGGCCAGCGTTGTGGGGCTAAGGCCCAAATTCCTCTCAATGAAGATCCTTGAGGGGGACCTATCCCCAGTAGTGGGCGTTATTTGACTGATAAGAATATAGAAAAGTATATATCATCTGTCAAAGTAAAGACAGCATAATACTTTTACTCTTGTCCAAACTATTAGAGATCATTTATTAGTAAAGTCCACGGTAAATCTAAACTTAAGGGATAGTTACTGCGACCTATTTAAAGGCTACTGTTGTCTGTAAAGCAGTAATAGATGATTATTACTGTAAAAATAATTAGCCATATAATTATACATAAGCATAATAGACAAGTGTGTTTCACTATGTTTTTTCCTGAATGAGTGGTTTCAGTTTTATTATATATGTAGAGAACTATACTACATGAACGTCCGTGTGCCTCTTTATGAATCATCACCAGATTTTCAGTTTAAATGCATGCTGTCGTATTTAATAATAATAAGTAAACATCACTGTGTAAACGTAAACATTAATATGTAAACAGATAGATTAAATATATTTACTTTACCTTCTTTGAAGTCAAGCTGACGTAGCTCACAGGTTTTTAATATTTCGAGAGACCACAACTTTAAAGTTATAAAGAAGTTTTTCAGTTCATAAATCGATGAAATAACAACTTAGTATAAATTTCTAAGCCAGCACTGTGTTAAACGAAACATTATTTCGATACTAGAATCGATTTTGTGCGTAACTTCGAGCCGCACTAGATTTAATCGAGTGCGTTGAACCAGTGTCCCATTGGCTTTCGATTACCATCGGAACACCAATGTCAAGATCGTGGGTAGCAGGTTCAAGCACCTGTCGCGCTGCGGTGAGAAGAAGAAAAAAAACGGAGGAAAAATCACGAATTATCCAATAAGAAGGCAGTTTTCTGGCTGACTTCAGCGATTAAGTGCACACAGTGATGAGAATGGCGGATATAATATTTGTCATAATTGTAATAAAAGTTGATGGTAAGTGATAGGTCTGATACAACGTGGTGCTGGTTCGAATTTCACTAGCTAAAGCTCTATTCAATCCGAAACAGCTGCTACAGCACATTACTGTTTGCCGACTGATATAGGAGCTGCAGTAGTACTTATCTAGACGGTCTCCTACAACAGAAACCTACGACCAGAAAGAAACTGAGATAGAAAGTACTAAGAAATACGTATTTAATGACAGCATTAAATAGAAATTAGTCCTTATAGGTTAATAAGAATCATAACGAGTCTATACTGGATATAGCTGGAGGTCTGTTGCTGGATTATGTAGGTACCACTGTAGCTCCTATTTCTGTCCCTAAATAGTAATTAATAGCAGACTAACTAAGACAAAGACTAAAAGTAACAGCAGACTATGTTGCAGTATATTATCGTAACTAGTGCGAGCTGCTCGCTCGTTTCGTCGCTTCGTTGTATTAAAAAAAAAAACAATGGTAATAAATCGCTGTTATATTAGTTCCCGCTTCAGCGTCCGCTGCCTCTCGTCACTGTGCCACAGGCTGGCGTACCTCCGCGTCCGAGCTTCTGATCGCCGTTCGCGTGACCGTGTCCACTGGAGCGATCTCTTTATTGATTATGAGCAGAGAGGAGCACTCTTTACCCAATAAGCGGTTACGAAAACAAAAACTGGAAAGATTTTAACCATTCGCCGCCTTTTATTTGTTAAAGTTAACTGTTAACAACTGTTACACGGGTAATTCTTGTAATTGTTAACGATATAGGTCTTTATTCGTATTTCTAGCAGCAGCAGATCCTGGTTCGGTTCTAAGACTGCATTCTGCATCAACAACTTTATTAGTGGTAGGTCTCTATTACCGGAGATCATTTAGGTACCACCGCAGCACCTACTTCTGCCGTTAAACAGTACTGTATTAATGTGTTCCGGTTTGAAAGGCGTTGTAGTTAATGAAATTGGAGAGGTAATGACATGAATGATGGCGCTGTGTATATCATCTTAACTAGCAACAAGTAGTTATAGGCAGGCCTGTCACTTTTCATCTCATTACAAATGCCTTGTCTTTTATATGAATAAAAAAAAAAAAACAACGTACTAGCTGCTGTGTTCCTACTATTAACATATTAGATCGACAGTATTCTGGAAAGAGACACTTCAACATTGCAGCTCCATTGTCACACAATTCAAATTGATATCAGCACTACAACTCACGGGATCCAAGTCAACCTCACCTTCTCGTGGTGCAACCTGCTAATCAACAAACGAGGTACTGGCTCCCACTAACCCGCATTGGGCCAGCGTGGTGGAAAGTGGCCCAAATACAACCATATAAATCCTTACGCGATCGATGTAGGAACCTTTGGGAAGCCTATGTCCTGTAATGGACGTCTATCGGCTGATGATGATGATATACCGTTGTAGATAAAAAAAACATTGTTTTATTAGTTTTTAAATAAATTTTAACCTTTATAATTTGTAGTTATCAGTTAAATCATTTAACAACCTGTAGGTTAAACTGAACGTTTTAACTCGGCCGGTATGAACATTAGCATACCCGATCCGGTAAGGATCATATCAATATCCACGCTCCCGACAATTGAAAATCATTAGGATAGCCGTACGGCGGCATCTAAACAGGCATGAGGCTCAATTCCAGTTAGGCGACCGCTTACCGGAAGCGGCATGCGTTTGCGGCTTCCGTCCGCCATTTGCCGGCGATTTGTGTGCTAATACTGAAGGTTCAATGGAGTTCGTGAATCTGATGAATTCGTGAAACACTTTTGTTCGGCGAAATTGAATGTTTACTATTTAAGAGAAGATCACAGTTTTTTATATTATGTATGAATAAATAAAATTTTACTTTCTTTTTGTAATATCAAAATATTAGCTTTCTATTTACTACCTAAGAATATTTGTTGTAAAACTTTGTGTTTGTTTGATAATATGCGGAACTGTCGAAACGGTTTTGATCGGACTCTTATTGATACAGCATAAGCTATATTAATTAGGAAAAAAAAGACTTAGAGTTCAACGGAAAACTATTAAAATACTTAATAGTATATATTCTTTGGAGTAAATAATAATGTAAGAAACAAATGTAGAAGTATAACAGCATCAACTCTCGTTAAGAAAAGATATGAGTTTTCAATGCTAAGAAATTTTGCGAAATTTATGGAAATTAAAAAAAAAAACAAGGGTTTAAATTTAGTATAAAATGCGTTCATTACTTCTTTGCAGAGTATAAATTCTTACAAAAGCGCTTTAAGATTTTGACCTTCGTTTTGTGAAGGTATTTCAGATCGTTACGCCTCGCGCTGCGTACCCGCTGTACATTCTTTAAGGCGACGTCTAGGAATGAGGTTATTTGTTAAATAAAGAATGCTTTCCTTTACTCTTTAATACAGTGACCTCAGTAAATTACAAATATCCTTTTTTTATTATTAAACATTCGTTGTTGTTAGTCTTTATTTATAATAAATATAAAGATATTCTTAAATTGTTTTTATACTGGATATAAGGAGGGTTTAAGGGTTCCTGCATAACAATTTACAAGATCCAAGCCAACTTCACCTACTCGTGGTGCACCCTGCTAATCAACAAACTAGGCTCTAGCTCCCACCAATCCGCATTGGGTCAAGGTGATGGAAAATTGCCCCAATCCCTATATATCGATGTCGATCTTTAGGAGAGGCCTATGTCCAGTAGAGGACGTCTATCGGTTGATGATGATACCGGATTTAAGTGATCTAGACATTAATGTTTTGTACCATAAAAGATGTTAACAATATGGATAGGTTTTGACAATGTTCAAATACGTTTAAAATAATAAATTATCGGTCAAATTAAATAATTAACAGTGCATAATAATTAAAAGGTTAAGCGCGAGCCGGGAGCGAAACTCCCGTGTCGACTCCTCAGCTGGCGCGCATCCAATCTCCAACTCACTTATTATATTCTATGAGCACAGGCTATAAACGTATTCCTGAACATATCACGTAGGCTGCTACTACCAATTTCAACCAATCAGAGCGCGACGTTTCAACTTAATAGTCAACGCCACGCCCAATCACGTAACCGCCTATTACCGACCGTGTAACGACGCAGCCTTTTAACTTTCGCGATCGATCGATCCGTCCCGCTCGGATGTAGAGCGCCGTCTCGCTCCCCGGAACCGAAGCCGGCGACAGCCGGGGTGTCTGGCCCGAGCGTGATAGAGTCGCGTTTGGCGCGTGCTCGCTTTCAGTTGCACGTCCGAAGTTGAAAGGGGGGGACGCATGCAACTGTTTTCGATAATCGCCCGCGCGTTCCGTACGTGAAAATCGGACAGTGCACGTCGAGTCACGTCCGCGTAAAAACGGATATATGCCCAGAATATTTATTAAGTGGGTGGCTGTGCGTGACTTTTCCCCAGCGACCATCTCGCCCCGTAAATGATCGGCCGCTGAAACGGGACAAACGTTTGTTTGTTAACTGAAAGCTCCGCGACTCGTGAAATTTTCAATCGAACTCAACGCCCGCGGACCGACTGTAAACAATTTCGGCGGACTGTTAAATAAGCTTTGAATTAAAAAAAAAAAAAAAAAAAAAAAACAACAGAACAGTGAACTTGTGGGTGAATCCGATATGGAACAGTTCTGAAAGCTGATCGCGCGCGAACTTTTTTAACACATCCAAAAAAAAAAAAATGTGCGAAACACGAAAACTTTTCAGTGGAACAATTTCGGTCTAAATTTCTATTGAGTGACAATGTTGCCGTACCAAGCGGTAGCCATGGACTATGCGGTGGCTTCCGCTAGTTTTCATCATCACCAACGGCCAGGCGGGCTGCCCGGAGTGATGGGCCTTTCCGGGCCCGGGCCTGGGCTAAACCCGGGCCTGAATCCGGCCTTCACCCATTCCTGGTTCGTACAGACAAGCCCGGATATCTGTCGGCAGCAACAAGCATCCAACCAATCGCATCTCGAACCTGGGCACGTTTCATTTTTTTATTTACATTTTTTTATTTTAAAGTATTTTCAACAACATGTCGATATGCTTAACTGATACTAATGATATTAACTATTAAACGGAAACTAATTTAACTTATTGGAATCAGAGAAGCAAGTCAACAAGTTGGATTGTGTGACTTAGTACTTGAATGTAGCGTTTAATTTATTTCGCGTTTTCTTTACTTCTTTGGCTTTTTAAACGTGCTTATAGTTTTAGCATAATATCAATGTGTTAGAAAGTTGCAAAATAATAGGAGTATATTTTAAATTAACTTATAACTCAAATACAACTGAATACAAGTGTTTTTTTCATAGTTGTTTGGTAATATAGAATGCTTATAGTGATAGAACTGAAAATATTTTAGACAAACGTTATTTTGACTGCGTACTATTGTGATATAGATTACTCATTTTGTTTCTCAATGGAAACTAGTATTGTCCGTTATTGTCTCACTGCGTCTACGAGAAAAGTATATATACCTTATGTACAACTTAAAAATCAGTTTTTTTTTAGGTTTACTTAAGTAAAATTTCTTAACAATTACTAAAGAATAAAACAGTTAATAAAGATACATGGGACGTAATGAAAACAAACATTTTTACAAATTATCCGAAGAAATAGATATATTTCATTCAAGATCTAGAAGACAATCAATCAATAATGAACTGATGAATCATCAAGAAGTAGTGGTGAAGTTGTAGTATATTTATTAACTAAAAATATTACCACTAGATTATATATCTATTCATCAAATATAGGGTACAATCTTTAACATCATGTATCCGCTCCCTTATTACTTGTTTTCATCTGTTACATATATATATATATTTAAAAAATAAATCTTATGTAAAATATATACATTACGATGCCTTTAATATATAGTTATATCACTTCTGCTTGGTATAAAACATACACAAATGTTATAGTGAAAGTGGTGAAGACAATTTCTATTTTACTTCTGCTCTACAAACATAAACATCAGCTCTGTCACACAAACGCCGGTTGTGCCGCAAAATTGGAGTCGAAAAGTTTCAGATTCGTATCTCGACGACATTGTTCAACTGGTTCTTAAGACATCACGAAAATAATGACTAGTCCTAAGCAGTATTACACAGAGCAGTTTGAGACGAAGTTATACATCTTGTAAAGGTTCTACTATTCTCAATTATTTACAATGCGATATTCGGAAGATGCGTATGAGTAGTTATGGACTAAGTAGAATGTAATAAACATATCAATTTATAAACAGTTCCATGAATATTATTAGTACCTTATTATCTTAGTCATTAGATACTTTTACAGGAGAACATCTGAAAAATTTAATACGTATTCATCATCATCAACGTTGACATTTTTACAAAAAAATATACGAAAAAACGGAGCAATCGTATACGACATTTCATCAATTTATCTAGATTACTATTAAATATGGTAATAGCCCAGGTATATCTTCTACTAGTAAACAATACCATCAAATTTTACATATATATTACATTGATCGGCAGCACTAAATTAATTCCTCCCCCTTCAAGTCTAAGGCACACTGGTTAATTCTTCAATAAGAATTAGTTTTTCGGAAGTCTAATCCTTCTAGAACAAAGGTTGAGATAATTTAGAAAACCTATATGAATTTATAGTGCCTAAAAGATCTCTCCGAATCAAGTATAACTAACTAAAAATAATTTCACGACACCAATCAAGAACCAACACGTTGAGAATCGTTGTTATAAAAGTCCACCCTTTATTGACTTATTTCTTTATCTATAAACTACTAAATAACAAATTTACAGTAGTATTCTTTGAATTGGTTAGTGTTAAAATATATTCCTAGTATTAAAAAGTACCAAAAAAGGCAAACTAATAGTCAGTTAATTGTTTCATTATAAGTTTTATCAGCTGACAAAACTGTTTCCTACTTATATGTAGGATGTAGAATAACTACGTCAAGTTATAATCGGAGCGGAATTGCTTAATCGGGCCCACGCGGTACTTAAAACATACTTTTTTTTTTATTATATAAAGTTAGCGATTACATTTGAAACAAGCGCGAGCCGGCGCTGGCCGTCCACACAAATTAAGATGTTATCTGTGCGCGACTGCGGTACCGAGTGCCACGCCGTCTTGTACCCAAAACTATAGAACTAAGCATATTTTCATATAAAACATACATAAATAATTAACTATGCTACAATTATTAAATTTTACATCTAATGTACATATCCTTTACCTATATATCTTTTGTTTATTCTGCAATGCGACGCGACGAGATCGACATCCGCTTAATAAAGGATACGCCTGCTTAAAACGTGGCGCTAATTAGAATGATGTACACAACACCACATTGTGCTCGTAGCATTGTAACAAGATGTTCACTCCTACCATCAGTAATTTCACTAGTTATAACTTCATACTGAAACACAGTAATATTTGCATACTAATATCTAGCGGCGGAAATAGGAGCTGCGGTCGGAACTACCTAGAGGATCTCTAGCAATAGAGATTTGATTGATTGATGATTTTCTTATCATATCTTAATTTTAGGTTAGAAAATTACTTATATTTTGAACGAGATAAAAACTAATGTGATCTCAATGAAAAACACTATTTAAATTTGTTTTTTACTGTATACCTCATCTTACAATTTTGTATGAGAATGAATTTCCTTATAAGAATATAGTCCTGTTTCCTACAACTTTCAATGTGTTAATTATTAATCCTCTGGACGATGATAATGATTATAATGAATGATGTTAAACCGGTTACAAGATGAATTATCCTTTTTCCTTTTCAATTAATTTGACTCCACAATAATTGCTTTGTATTAAAAAAACATAGAAGGGCGTAACGAAGAGGGTACTTAAACGTAAAAGGATTTATTAAGTAGCATAAAATTTTAACGAACGTGTGTACGTACTGTAAAAAACTATTTTGACACAAAGTATGCAATAAAAACAAACCAAGGTTGTCAGGAACATCAATAAAACGGACAATGAAAACGCTGTAGACTCTACAGAGACTATTTTCATTGACATTTTGACGACTGTGTAATAAGCCATTGTAATAAAATGAACATAAATGATATTTTTTTTACACTGCGAGATCTGAATCTCTTTCAACTCTATAATTTCAAGAACAACATGACCTGCGTGACGTTGTCGACCTTAGTAATTTGTCGTTCTCCCAGAAATCTGTTTTTTTTTTTTCATACAGCTCGTAATGAGGTTCACATTTGTGCTGAAATTGAAACAAACACTTGTTACAATATAATTTTACTTTAACGATAATTGGCATGGGAGCGAGCTCAATTACGCATCCACTCGAGTACAACGTCCATGACATTGCGAGGGAGTTTTTTTACTTAACCCGTAGTAATAATGTACAGATTATACTATTAGATTAGTTTCTTAAACTCATGTAAACATAATGCACAGTTTGTTAACTTTGTTTTTATTATAACCTTTAGATAATAACGTTATACAGAATAGCTGTTTTCTCAGTCCGTCAAACATCAACGTTAAAGATAGTACTACACGATTATCATATTGAATACTTTACTTATTTCATTAAGAAATATCATGATTTACGGTTTGTGTATATGCTAAATGAAACTTAAGAAACTCTTATTTTTTAAGCGATTATACTGTAGTCTTTCATTGAGATTTTCTCTAACAGAAAATAACTTTAAAATAAGCAATACATTTGATCAACTCCAAACTAAAACTTAGAATGCTGTATATGAAGTCAACTAAATCGATACTCTAAAGATATATGTACTAGTATTTTACCATCGTAATAACAGATCTTATTAGACAATGGAAAAAACCGGTAAATCGTGTAGACGAGATCATGACTAGTTAATGGACTGTGCCATCCAGTGTATGTGTAACACATTTCATTCCCTCGCCGTTGCTTAACCGTCCGCCGTATACCAGTTTCATTGACGGACTTGCGTCAACATTTTTCTGGCACAAAATTACTACCCACACGACCGGTATACGCTAAATTCTTTTACTGTATGCACTCATTTAGATAACCTTACATCCTAAAGATTATGATTAGTATACAAAATCGAAATTATTCTAAACGGCAATCAATATACATCATTAAAGACGGAAGCGATGGATATTATCAGCGAACTAGCTGTTCCACGGCTGCTTTGTTGGAAAATTCCTACCAAATTTCCAGTCTCATGGTTCCAGTTATATCAAGATATACGAACATATATTAAAAGGTAAATATAATAAATATATACATGGATAATCATGAAATTTTATAATACACTTTATTGACAAAAAAGCATGATGTACATCTGATGGTAAGCCCTAAAGTTAAAAGGTTAGCTAAGATAGTCATACAGGACATCAGGCTCGTAGTCTTAAGACACAAAATGGTGGAACACATTACTGTTATTTAAATAAGCGTTGCCTTAACTTACTTAAGGGACTATACCAGCGAGACCATCACTTGATAGTAAGTGCGTGCTCATAACAACGTGGCGCTAGTTAGAAGGATATCTACATCACAAACCGCTGACAAGACTTCTTGTGATCCAACATTTTAATTATCTGCAACGCCTTTCAAACCGGAACATGTTTGCGCACTAGTGTTTAGCGGTAGGTATATTCCTAGACAGTCTATATAGACCTGCAGCAGCAGAGACTTTCTACTAGTACTTATGCTATATAGGTTAGCTTTACTAAAATTGGACCATGGACGACCGGATTTGAACCTGCAAATTTAAAATTGCACCCTAAGCAATCGAGACTGTTTCACTTAACCAACTACTACATTCTACATCGTTACAGCTTTAACACAAGATTGTTTTTTTTTTTAACACAGCAGGGCAATCGTTCGTTTTTATTGAGCTCCTTACAAAATAAAAACCATCCTTTTGACTCAATCACGAGACAAGAACCCTTTCACACCTTATTAAAATTTCCCCATCAGAACTCCTCGGAGTCCGTTGGAGGGAAAAAATAAAAAAAAACTTTCTTACATCCGTTGTGTAAAATATTTTGATTGAAAAATAAAAGCCGTGACGAATCCGTGTAACATGAGTTTGTACGTACATGCGGACAAAGGAGGCTGCCCGGTTTACTATGATTAGATGAAAGAGGAGATTGTACTTGACTTAAGTAGAAGAGATGATTGAATACAGTATGAAAATTACTTTAGTATGATGCAACTTCGAAACACACACACACACAGTTTTATTTATAGTATGATTAAAACTGAGACCGTCTTGTTAGACCACCGCAGCTCTTACTTCTGTCGCCATATATTGTACAAGCGTTACCGTGTTCCGGTTTAAACGGCGTTGTAGCAAGTGAAATTATGGGGCAATGAGGCTGAATGTCCTATGTCTCAATGCATGAACACAATTTACTACAACGTATATCATCCTAACTAACCACGACAAGGATGTGGACGGTCAAGGATATCACTACCGTAAGTTGTTTGCCCGTCTCGTTCCTTCCCGAAAAGTTTTATTTGGGTTAGTTATCAATGCAAAGCCTATTTATTACTAGATTCCGGTTCTAAGAGAGCTATAATTAGTATAATTACTTGAGGCATTAGTCTTAACAACTTTCATCGAGATATGGCAAACGGAATGTGATGTTTTACATCTTTAAACTTGCAGAATATCACTCAGCACATTCACTGGCGACAACACATAAATGTCTAGACTTTCAATATGTTAATGAAACAAAGTAGAAAATACAACATAGACAATCTAACTGTCTAATTAGTAGGGTGTCGTGAGAATTGATCGAATGGAAATCCCACAAATGCATTTCTTGAAGCGGCTACTGTGAAGCAGCTTCTCCAACTTATCCTATCAAGTTTGTATCAGAGCCGCAACTTATTTGCAATTGATTTACATCGTATTACATATACCTACTTATTAAATACATTTACGCCATTTAGTCTCAATAATGTATATTTATAGATATATTTGTATATTATAGATATATAGAATATAGCGAAATGGAATGAAAAAAGCTAGAACGTAAACCTTGAGACAGTACTAAGAAAAAGAAGATATTCACATTCTATAGTATCGTTCATTATATTAAGTAACTTTGTTATAAGTCAACTATATCCGCAGCTAGATAAACAGTTAGTTTATTAATACAATACAGTTCTCTCAAGTAATTTCAAGTTATTACTGACTTGATAATTGTAGTAAAATAAGCGCAATGTAGTTATGTACAGACAAACTGTGAGCGGTGAAATGTTGAGAGTTGAATTGAGACATCACCGACGTAATATAAAAATCATAACCTATGTATAATACAGTTATAGCAATAATGCTCGCTGGGGCGAGGGAATAAAGAAAAAAAATATATATTAGCCTATCAAACAGTAACAAAGTGTCCGATATTTGCTCGTATAAAAGCAGAATTCAATCGCTACACCTGAGCGGACAAAAAACGACGTTGTGTAAAAAAACTAAGCTCCGATTTCGGGGAGCCTTTTGTACGACGGAACCGCAATTAGATGTTTTATTGTGAATAACATGTTATTTTTAAATGAGACCGCTCTAGATCGATCCGATGCGGATTTCATATTAAAATTTTATTTAAAACCATCGACAGACATTACAACATCAAACTATATCATTACAAATACTACACCTACAATAACAGGTAGACAGAAGCTGACGCGAGCGCTGCATATAGGCAAATAAGCACTGCAACCGTAGCTTCCTACACCTAATCTAAATAATATTCTCTCATGTTTCTCTAAAGATACTATTGCTAAATTGGTGTTAACTAAATTGCTAAAATGTTAAGTTAATTAAGTAAAGATAAGTGCAGAGATTTCGTGTATTTTGCATACCCTACCTGAAAACTTTGAGCATGTCCCTAGACCCAACACGAGTGAGTAGATATTAGGCATTAAAAAATTAAACGACATAGGCGCAGTAGAGAAAACTAACAATAGGTATGAATTTTGATAAATAAACAACAATATAACAGACGTATATTACACATCGTTTTAGAATCTCGTTATTATTGAAATTAAATCAAACATCAAGCATACTATAAGACTTGAAGACACAGTGAGCTCATTCTGCGTAGATCGGACTCTAGACAATAATTAAAGACCTGTAGGTATTCCATGATGACTGACGTCCGGACATTTGTCACATCAATCCTGCCTTAACTGTGGCTATAACTTGAAACGTTAGAGTAATAAAATTCATATATTAGAAATCGTTTGATAGATTTGTTTGTTGATTTTTTAAAGCTTTTAAAAGTCTAAATACATTGTTAAAAGCATCAAACGTTTCCAAGAAAAATTGAAGAATTGTTTGTTCTTGTGTAGCCGTTCACGGAAATTAATAATAGTTTTGTTAAGTTAGACATATATCAATCAGACTAGTCGAAATTGATATTTGAGGCTAATATCAATAACTTAGTACACAATCGCAATTACTTCTGATACTGATACATTCGGTAGAGTTCCTTCATTTTGAACGCATAGAATGAGATATACAACTAAAATCTATATTAAAATGGCAGATTAAACTATAACAAGACTTTAATTACTTAGTTTTACGTATTGTTAAGTTATAATTGAATAAACGTAAGGAACGTTACAGCAATAAAAAGCTTCACGGTTCATTATGTTAAATCAATTCTATTTTGTGCTAATCACATTTATAATTAAAATATATGTTATAGTGAATAGATGGGGATGTATAAACGTACTGAAAAACATAATTTTATTATACATAAACATTAGAAAGAGAAACCATTCGCAAGAGATCCGATTATTTTACTTAACAGCTAACCTTCCGAATTGAAGAGGAGCGACATGAAGAAACAGATTAAACGATAATGTTTAACCTCATTAAAATTTACTATGTTAATCCAAATCCTGTAATTAACCTCAATAGTACTAGTTTTTATATAAAAAGTATAAGGAAACATAAAAAAAAAACAAACTAAGTCTCTCTCAAATATCAAAGATGTCTTACTCTTGATTTGTATGTAATTCACTCTAAAGCGTATTTGAAAGTGTTAAGTTTAAATGTATACGACTTGAGACTATGAGATATATTAAGAAGATATATAAAATATACAATATTCATAACAGTAATTATATATATAAATGCAAAAGAAATGTGTATTTCATAGTAAGACAAAAAAAAGTTTACATCCAACATCCGGAACTTAGTTATGTTGCTCCAACAACTAATACCATACAACAAATGAACGGATAGAAATTATTTGGGTCTTCGATCAAATCAAAACTATATTTTCTGCGATCGATAAAATCGATTTTTATACGATTTTAAACCTTGATCCGTGGATTTAGGGATGTTTTGATCTTGATAACGCAGATCAATATTTCTTGGCCGTAGAAACGATAGGCGGCCCTTTTTTGAATATATGGATCTATTACGTTTTGCTTTGTGTTGTTTGCCACTGATAAGTTACAGGTTGCTCGATTTTTGTTATTATTAATGACATATATACACCGTTTGATTATTGAATAATCAAACGATGAATATATCAACACATTCTACAATACGATATAACTTTAACTTGCATAACTTTGTCATCAAGCTGTTAATTTACTTACTACGAATTATTCAACGACCAAATCATCAGTGCGACTTTAAGGTATGTAGCTGTTATTATACATTGTCTATAAACAAATTTATAGTTATTGTTATAGAATTATTATTACAAAGAGGGAACAGCCTGTATAAGACAGTCAGTAGTCAGCTTCAATCAGCGGCCAAACGCCTAGTCATGACGATTCGTCGCGCCTTCTATCCACTCTAGTTTTTACCAAGTTGACGATCCAACAGACAAACGGCTCGGGTGTCAAAAGATAGAAAATAACTAAGTTCAAATACACTATAAGTTTAAGATTTTATATATACTTTATAATATAATAAAACTTAAGTTATTTCCGTTATAACTGAGATAAAACATTTTAATCCACATACGTTTTATTTTGAGGTTAACTTATAGTCCCATCGTCTGCTAATGATTGCTGATGGTGAGCGATTAACAAAATTGGAAGTAGTGTCGGTTTCCTCCCATGGATGTTGTTGTTGTCGTAAAAGTTTTAATGTATAGGAAATTGAGGTTTCTGGAACGGTTACAGCGAATTACGGCCTTCAATAATGATTACGTAGAGGAATCAAATCAAAACCAAAATCGATATCCTGATAAATTTCAATCGATTATCTCTGCGGTTTCAATGCCGGTTTAATGCAGGTGTAATTTTTTTTTTTTCGTTCTCCCATTCCACGATATATCGTCTTCGTACTTAAAATCACGTGAACGTCTTACTTATAAGAGGTTCACCTGATTTTAAGTGATACGACAACCGATAATAAACTGACGCTTGTTAAGATGATATGAGCTGCTATTTATTGGGATCTTTACCTTTAGACATGTATTATCTAGTTACTTTAGTAATTTCATTAGACTAAACGTCCTTCAAACCGGAACACGGTAAACGACACAGTACTGCTTGGAGGCAGAAATAGCAGGTATAGTGGTATGTCTGATTGAGACTGTCTCCGAAGAGGACTTACCATGTGATGGAGTTGTACTACATTTTATTATAATACCCTTTAAGAAATTGCATTAAATATATGGAGTATTAAAAAAATGGCGTCAAGTAAATTAATTTTAAATTTATATATGTATTTATTATCTGTTAAAATATTTTAACGTCGCAGTTGTTTTTAATCTGTGCGTAATAAAATGACAAAAGCGAGATACTTTGCTCGTATTACAGCTGATCTCAACTAAATGCTCACGCTTTTTGTTTTTAAACCAAAATCGCTTCAACAACGACAATATCGTGGAATGCAGTTATTATCAGGTCGGCCATCAGACTTATGAGGTAAAAAAAAAAATGGCGCGGTAAGAATATTTAACCGTCGAGTTAAACGTTTAGCGTTGTATATTAAAACATGTAAGTAGACCTAATATGTTATACACACCTTTTGCTCGTTTGGTAAATAACTAATTTTAGTTTCATTAGTTTATATAGTTTTTGCAAAGTAAACACTAACTATATAGAAGTAAACAAAATATTGTGATTATTTTAGACGTCCTAACTGAAGTTATAAATCCTTTTTACGGTTCATACAAATATAGTTTAGGAGACTCTTGTTCTTGGTAATGTTAATAAAATCCTGTTCTCTGACTTTCATAATATTTGTATTGATTACAAATTATGGTAGTTATCGTGCTGATTACCAAGTGGTAGATTCCCAATGAGCATAAGCTTCCATCATCACCACTGATCAGTTCTACGGTGTTCATATATGGCGAACTCTCGCAACATTCATCAGATCATCGGTTCACATACTGTGGACTTTTTGGCGTCTTAATGTAATATATATATAAATATAAATGCTATTAATATTCCATGTATATATTAATATTCTATTCTACTATACTATAGTATATTAGATGTTCTCTAATATTGTCCTAGATATTTCTATTCTGTTCCTTTCATTCCAAGTTTAATAGACATTCCAATATAAATTGAACGATGGGGTGACATCAATCGATCAGTAGGCCGGTCAGTGCGGATTAACTGCGGGTGAAGTGTCCCGAAAATGATGCATTATTTCCCCCTTTACCTCATCAGCGTACTTTGTGCCGGACCCCTGTTGTTTTAATACCTTCTTTTAGGGTTGAATGGACGTAGATTGGGTGGGACAGTTGGCAGATTTGATTAAGAGTATACCCCGGAAAGGCATCTCGATCTTTGCTATAATTTTTATTTGAATACAATATTAGGTCTTTAGCTAAAATAGTCTTTAATAATATTTGAAAAGAAATAAAAAAAACTTGCAGAACTAAATATATCTATTAAGTAAAACAGCAAAACAGTTGATAAACTTGAAGTAGATGATATATGTTTTTTAATAATAGCTAAGAACACTAGACTTTGTTGCGGTACAAAAACTAGATCATGGTCGAAACAATTGTAAGAAAACGAGATACCACGAACAGACACACGATAAATCTAAAACAATTTTTTTTTAATGAGGGTAAAAAATTACTTTATTTAAAATAGCGATTTTACTTAGCAGAAAATTTTTAATCGCTCGCAACCAAAGTGTGATGAAAGACTATGGAAAGTAGACAATGCTTTGATGATGAAAATCACCTGCTGGAACTACTGGTGGTAACCGTGCTTGGAGAGCGTTAAGCAGAACATTATGTTTAATTCTAAAAGGCCTAGTATCTAGTGCAGTTACTTGAGTAACTAGACAATGACTGAGATCCCAAGCGATGAGCAAATAATACTGCTTTTTGTGTATTCCTAACTGGTGCCATTTTATTGAGAGCTGAAGTAGTGTTAACCATTAAATGAACACTGTACTAATCAAGTCGCGTTTTCGAATATATAGAAAGTATATTATAGATGTTATTTATAAGAAACTACCGCTGTATATAGATAAGTTAACTATAAGTTAAAGTTACAGCTGAGAAAATTACGTTAGCTCTAATGAGCTACCAAAACTGCGGGCCAGTTAGTGAGGACGGGAAAAACGGCGCCCGGAGCGCAATCATCCATCCCTCCAGTCGATTATTGCAAATAACTATTATTTCCTTCTCCATTCAATTGGCAGCGAATGCAGCCCCGATATTTCTCTTTGTATTGCTAATTCCGACGGCAGCTAGTTTTATTCATTCGGTTTGAATTCATTCCCGAAGAGACATTTTGCCAGAGCAAGACAAGTTTAAAGCTAGAGCTTCGATCAATAAGTGCAAATAGTTCTGCTTCTCTAATATAATATAAATATTTCAAACTGAATGCTATAATTGTACGAAATCGTTATAACTGATTAGTATTCAAGTTATTAGATGTTTTTAATACAGTCTATGTAAATATTACCACACCCTCTCAATCTATTGCCAAAGGGTACAAACATCACTGTGTTCCGGTTAAAAAAGCGCTATAGCTAGTGGATAAAAGAAGGTGATAACCACAATGTGGTGCAGTGTATATCATCCTAACTAGCAGCACGTTGTTATAAGCATATATGATTTACTGGAAGAATGTCTGATTCGTTTCTTTGAATAAATGATCTAAAATAATCTTACTTTCGCTTAATTTGTATAATGAAGTATACATCTAAAATAATAAACGATAACAAAATATATCGAATAATCGACATAAATCATCGTATACGATAATCCGGACAAATATTTGCGGGACCGACATTGACCCGAGCTCAGATGGGGCATTACGGGCCCCGCGCCTCTATTTTATTCATCAGAAAGCCATCGGCAAATCCCACCTATTGCATTTATGAATGAAACAATTTTCCAGGCATCGCGGCGATTTCGAAAGGCAATTTACTAACCGACAGTAGACCATTAGTCATGGGCCATGTCGCGTATATTGGTCATTTTTTGTCGGCCAAATAGGATCGCTGCCCGCTGGGGTGTGTGCCGCGCGTGTGACGTCACCACGTTTGAAGTATCACCGAGGGAATGATTTAGTATCCCAGCTGGTTACATCTCGATCGATTGTTGGAATATACTGCACCTACTCTCAAAGGTGCTATATATATCGTAGCTTCTAAACCTTTTACGAACTACTTACTAATACAGAAAAAAAAAATAACTGCTCCTTTTAGATAAGAGTTAATTAAATATATCTGTCTATTGTGGAAATCTTTGGGGGAGGCCTTTGTCCAGCAGTGGACGTCTTCCGGCTGATTGGATGGATGGATGGATGATCTGTCTATTATCAGCTAATAATCACATATTAAAAAAGTTATCCTCTCCCCCTTTAATTGTGCTAGAAATAAAGCTCCAACGCCCGCATCACCGACCCAGTAACTTATGATCTAGATGCTAATGTAGGATAGTCAAGAATCAGTCCGGGGGTCGGCAACCCATGACTTAGTTTAGTATTGAAACTAGTGTTAATATAACTCCTAGAATTAACTTACATAGTATAATTACATCACCGATGTTATAATATATGAAACTTTGTTTAATTTCTTTATTCATCTGTTATTTAACTTATTATTGTAATGTAACCTGTATATACAGGCTTATTAAAATGAATTGACTCCATAAAGCTTTATTTACATAGAATATTAAAAATCTTTAACACCTACACGTGTTACTTTATATAACTCTTTGTCTTTTAAATAAACAACGTACAGACAGACGTGATGATGGTATTAAACTTATCTAAGTTCTAAGTAATCATCTGATTATACCGAATTAAATTGATTGATGACTTTATCGTTTACTCCTTAAGTTATCGTTGTACATGATTAGGTTAATTAGATTGTAGCGTTTTGATAAGTTAGGACCTCATTCGGTTGCCTTTTTTAATTCGAGAGGGTAATATTCGAATGATACCCCTGCTTCTGGGGAAAGAGAGGGTTGGATGTGAGATTTTTACTCACTAAAACTCCCTCGGTGGTCAAGGCATTCGAAGAGGCTTCGGGATCTCTTATAGAACGCACCGGTGCCCTTCTACACTTTGTGTTAACACATCTCTGAGGAAGGGCCAAACCCTCCTAGGCACCATCGCTGAGCTCTGAGTCTTTGTCTTACGCAGGTTCGCTTGTTGAGTGACAAGGGTCACTACCACCAAGGCTCTAGACCCTACTAGTCGCCTTCTACGACAGAAAATATTTACCTTTGTCCTATTCTTACTAGCCCAAGATTACAGGGCTGTCGTTCAGTTACTTGGTGTTATTTTAACGTAATTACTCTTTAGTAACTATCATATACTCTCTTCTCTTCTCTCAGACTTTATTTATGGTCTTGTGAATAGAACATTTTTTCTTTCCCGTATCTTTTCTAAACAGATTTGCTATTTCATGTAGAAATGCGTGTTGCACACACACTCGCCGACATGTCGACACGAAAAATAAATAAATGCCGTCCTAAACTGCCCCGTCCGGCAGGGGGCCCATGGGGACTCACGATTTGTACGCTGCCAAATTGCCAGGTCTTTAGAAAAGCTTTAATAATCACGTCATATCCAATTTTCTCTTCAAACGCATACAGAATAACGAGTAGGTGTGAAGATGGACCCACTCTACTTAAAGTTAAACGCAGTGGCGATGAATTTGAATTTGGCTTATTCAATTACTGACGGGTGTTTCTAATACCTTAAATCATCTAAGTAAGAAACTATTTCTAGTTATAATGTTTTAGTTAAAACAATAAAGTCATTTCTTAACGTAAACTCAAAATAAACCAATCAGTTAATGCACTCAGGGACTCAGAAGTCTTTCTTCATATAATATTAAGGAGAGAAAATTACAGCTTGATGAAAGATACTGTCCTTATTAGTACATACTATTTACTAGCAGTAGGTCTGTTTCCAGAGACTATCTAGGTACCACGGCAGCTTTTGTTTCTGACAAACAGTAGTGTTTTTAAGTTCCTGTTTGAAGAGTGTTGTACCTAATAAAAGTACTGGAATAATAAGACTTAACACCTTATTTCTCAAGGCGATGATGACAATGTCCTGTGTATATCATCCTAACTAGTGCCACATTGTTACCAACGTATTTTTATTTATTTATTTTATTCAAACTTCTACAAACCGAACATGTGATATCTCTGGGATCCCGAACTAAGCACAGCTTGTATCTGAGGACCCTAAGACACAAGCTGTGCTTAGTTCGTTATACTATATTCACTTACTATCGAATGAACGTCACCCACGTCTCGTTGCTTTGTCATAAAAAAAAAATGTCAATCTGTAAGTAATGTAGTAAGTTATGATAAATTAAACTAGATTATGATTGTAGTCTAATTATAATATATCAGACACTACACCGCTCTTAGTGTACTGATTAGCTGTGGACACTTGCCAGCCTCCTTTGTTGACGGCGTCACGGGTCCCGTTTGGAAACTCGCCGAGCCATATTAAGCTCATCTCGGGGGTGCGGGCCAAGTAAAATGTACATCCCGTGAGACTGTACCCTCGTGATTATATCCAAACGCAGTGCCAGAGCTCATCCAACTTGATAATAGAAATCATCATCTTTTATCTCAGCTGTCGTCCACTGCAAACACGAATCATTGATGACGATTGATGATTCTAAAACTATTATTCTAAGTGCTCATAAATAGAAATCTTTTGTCTAAATCTAGTATAACAAAGAAGGAAAACGGAGGAAATTAGAAAGATATTGATGATACCAATCTACAATATTGTACTAGAAGTATATAATAATGTTTATGATTGAGTAATCTTTTAAAATATACTATAATAATTTAGAAACATATACACAGATGTATGTTTAGATATTTTATCACGTTTATGATCCAGAGATAAACAATACATGTAATCTTCAGAGCGTATTCCCGATACAGATTATTCTTATATGGAGAATTAGCATTTTATGTTTAAGAAAAAAACAAAAAACAACATTTACCTCATCATATAATTTTTTTGATTATCTCAGTTTAATTTTAACAAGTATCAAGAAGTTGTAGTCGTCGTAAACGTTTCTTACAGCCGACCTGGCAATAGGCTGCGAGTGACCGGCGTGACCTCCGCTTGGCTACGCCTGTACCTATTCAGATTTCTTGTCACCAGTCACCTTTTGATCATCTCTTTGACGTACAATGGTAGTGCAAAAAATGGTGGACTTTCTTTTAAAAACAACTAACTTTTGCCTTTTGCTTACGTGATATAAAAAAAAATTTCCTTTTTAACAATTAACCTAAAGTAACTGTATTATGCATATTTTACACCTCGGTCTGCCTTCAAGATGGTTTGTTTAGTATGGGAGTCAATAACGATGTGTTAAAGTATTTTTTTTTTTAATTAATATATATGAATAGCCTTCTTATTCTTCTTATTAGTCCACTGCCACGTGATCTTTCTCTCGCAAGGAATTTTTTTTGTTCCTATATAAGTTAATCAATGGAAAAGCAAATTTTTTAAGGTGGTCCATATAACATTGATACTCCATTAAATAGCGCCGATTGACATAAATATACTTTGTAGTACAATTTAATTATTTATGATTATAAACATTATAAATAAGTTTAATTGTGATAATTATTTATATTAATATGTATAGATAATAAATTATTCTATGCATGCAAGCTTGTAGTAAATGAAGGATCGCGTAGGTACTGCAATAAAACGTTATCACGTATGCCAATCGGCACAATTAAATGTGACGTTGGTAATATTACTTCATCAGACCTTACACAGCAATAGATTATATCAAAAATAATCGTCTGTAATATCAATAATCTCGTAGCGTAATAAGCCGACGACATTTTCATTTCCCACGTCAAATATGGCCGCACTTCCCCTCCGTACTTATTTGATTCCCTTCGTATAAATAAGACGTCGTGCCATTAGATCACTCAGTTAATATACGGCGATACGATATTTACATTGTTTACGTATTAATATGTTAAATTATGAGAAAAATCCAATACTTATGTATTAAAATCTAGATTTTTTTTTTTTTATTTAACAATGAGACTAACGAAATGTTCACCTGCTGGTAAGTGATACCCCAGCTCATTATAACGTGGCGCTAATTAGGGTGGTGTAAACCACCATTGCTCTCGTCGCTTTCAGACATAAGATGTCTTGTTACCGGAACTGGAAACTGGAACAGCACTGGAATGTTTACAAACTATTGTTTGTCGGCAGAGTTAGGCGATGAGTTGGTACCTATCTAGACAGTCTGCGGCAACAGAGACCTACCACCAATCTGTCTTAAACATATTATTTTTACTTTTCAACTTTTTGACTAAGCACCGAAATAAGCAAGTTCCTCTGATGGCGAGTTATACTACTGCTCATAACAGTGATGCTAATTAGGATGATATACACTGCACTTCATTATTCTTTTTGCTTTAAAACATGAGGTATAAAGTCTTTGCCTACTATAACCAGATCAGAACTAAGTAATGTCACAGTTTAGTGTTTGGTGCTAGTAATAGAAATTTAATAACTTTATACAGTAGGCAAAATGATTTAAGTAAAGCCCATAGTCACTTTATTATTTATATTTATTTGTATAGAAATTTAAGTAAATACTTTATGTATACTGTTAATGTAACTTTACTAAATTTGTTACTAATTTATACTATCAGGCGAATAAAGATCACTTTGAATAATTCAACTTACTAGCTCGATTTATTCGAATTTCCTTACAAGTGACCGTGGGGGTCTGGATAGGCCCTGGGGAGTGGACGGTTGACTAAATTCCAAGGGTTCAAATGCCCGTGCTTTTAAAGAAAACTAGCCGACCCTTAACGTTAGAGGGTGTGAATTTCTCTTTGAAAAGTTACTTCTTTACCCGTGCGCATCTCACTACACGTCTCATTGAAATTCTATAAAAATATATCGTTAATGTAGCTATTCAACATATACTTTTTTTTTTTTTTTTACAAAGATATTACTCGAATTATGAATAGAAACCTTATTGTATATACAAAATTATTATAGGTTATATATTGCTTTAAAGTCTAGGTTAATTATAAAGAATGTGGGCGAATTTTTAAGGTAACTACAACTTTCATATTCAAAGTTTTCGCATAAGTTATATTACAAGTAGTTAAGAAGTGAACTGGTTCACTTTGTCTTCATGAAGTAAGGGTTTTTGGTAATCTCTAAAGGTAAAGATAAAATTGTACCCAGCTTTCTGATAGATATTGTACATGAAATTTAAGATATATAATAATTTTCATAACATGTTATAGGACTAAAGTTATACTCTGTCTATTGTTGAAGGAGTTTTTACTGTTTTTAAAAGAATCACAAAATCGAAGAAAGGATAATTGTTAAAAGACTATTAAGAGATTGTTATTATCAGTAATTAAACAAACTGTGTTATTGAATTCGAATCAATTTTTCTATCAACATCATCAACCGATACGCCTCTCTCAAAAATCTCCACTTCCATAGGTCCAGCGCTGCTTCTCGTGACCTTTATAATCAGCATGGATTCCAGTACCATAAGGGATGATTTGGGCTATTTTTTACCATGCTGGTCCACAGCGTATTGGTGCAAGCTATAGTTTCGTTTTTTGATTAGCCGGGTACATTACGAGCAGTTGAAGTTGGCTTGTGCCCTCTTCCAACATATCGCGCATATAAGAAATTTTGCTGTTCTATTGAGAAGCTGTAGATTTTAGACTGCAGTGTAAATAACCTAGAAATAAACGCGTCGCATTATTCCATTTTTAATTTATTTATACCGTACAGTAGCAATGTTAATACATTGTTAAAAATGATACAGTTACCGTTACTTCGAAGACTGTCTTCATACTAAAGCACAATAGACAGTTGTGACCCCAAAGGGATAATAATTCTAGAAAAATTGCCACTAAGAAGCATATTGTTGTCGGCTATTAAATTTAATAACCCCACGGTGGTGAAGTGGGTAGTATTTTGAGTCGAGGGCCACTTCACACCGACAATACGACTTGTCATATTTGTCACTCAATGGGAATGATGGGGTCTTAAAGTGTTGAATATTGTACAGTAACCGCGCCGCGATCATTCAAGTTACGATGATGAGATATCTTTATATAGATCCCGTAATTTTGTGTTTTTGTCTATCATGTCAATTACCCGAGTCTTCGATGTGGTGGTATTTCATCTTTTAGTGCCTTTACAACTAGTGCTGATTAAACACCAGTTCTGCTAGTCACTTTCTGTTGTACGCTGTGGATCAGCTGCGGAACGCTCTTGATGTATACTGGTGGTAATGTCTAAATAAATACCACCGCAACGCCCATTGGATCAGACAAACAGTAGTGTGCAAAGATTACTGAGTTCCGGTTTGAAAGGTGTTGTAGCTTGTTGGAATTACCAAGGTTTTATCATCTTAACTAGCGCCACTTTATTATGGACGTATCTCTTATCATTAGGTGAACGACTCATTTGTTTCATCGCTTCTTGTTTTAAAAAAAAATTTGATAAACGGTCAAAAGCATACATAATAAACTCACAATCACTGTCTTATTTTATTGTCGGTTAAAATTCTTCTAAACGATTTTATTGTATAGATATTCGCTACAGTATGGTATGGTGTGATCGCGAATGAGGCATAATAATAGCAAATCGCTGTCTATCAGAGGTCTTTATATTTTCTCATGCTCCTTACAGCTTTGATCTGCAATAAACACATTGAGCCTCAACAATAGATACCGATGTTTGGACTTGCGACAATTCAAGTAGAAAATACTTAGAAATTCCCATACGTGGGCCCGTAAGACCACAACAAGGAGATTAGAGATCTCGCACGGGGGTTAATAGCGAATCCTTTAACACTAACCCCAAGGAGGTGACGGGTGACAATTTAACGAGCGGCTCCGATGTGCCATTGATCTGTTTTTTTTTTTTAAATTGCCACCAATCTCAAATCTGATAACTATAGACTACTTACACACTTCCACTTTAACTGTTTTACGTTTATTTAACCATGTTATATATCGTTGATTAAGTACTTTAGTGAAAAATGTTCAATACTTGGTCGTCTGCTTTTTTACTTATAGTGGGTGTTATAGTTCTTGATCTTATAAACTAATAATAATCTATTCGTTTTATGTTCCTAGGTAAATGTTTAATAATAACTTGTAAGGTTTACTTTGATAATGTTTTATAACATAAGTCAAATACATCAATGTGTTATCTGTATTTAAGCTTTAGATTTTTTTGTATGAAAAAATGGTCCTAGACATCTAGAAGAAGCTCGAATGAAAGTTCTGTTTAATACTTGACCTCGAATTTCGGTTTTGTTGTAACCAATACAAAATCGTTGGTTATTCCGCACCAGCCCCATTCAATAGCCCTCATTATGTAAGACAGAATGCCTGTCATATTTGCCTGATGTATACGCGTCCGGTCCCCGGGGCCGACTAATTTCGCTACCAGCTCCAACTCAATTTGTCCCGGGCACATTAAGCGTAACTATTGCGACACGGTTGCTAGATGGACGCCTTTTTACGACCTCACCATGGGCTCGATTCCGATCCTATTTTTCCTCGACTTTCTCCAATTTCAATTTGCAAGGAAAATTCTTACTACTCTCCATCACTTCTCTTTGACTGTATCGCATAGTTTTACTCTCGTAAGGTTCATTTTCTTTTAAACAGACTTCTGAGATGTGACGTTGTTCAAACGAAGGCAACCAATCATCGCTGACCAATACGAAAATAACTATGCTTAAGAAATTAAACTCTAACGCTATTGCAGTTAGGTCGAAGTTCCGGTGTGTATTTATAAGGTTAGTTTTGTAGAGGGTCAAGGCGTTAGTGGCGTATTGTGGGTTTGATTCCCAGGTGTACGGGGCGACGGGACACGTACGCGAACACTTAAAGACAGACACTTCTAAGATGAAGGGAGGTCTGTCATAAAAATTTGGACAGGACAAAAACATTAGAGTAGCTCTGTACTTATCTTAAGTTATAAAATTAGGTTTGGTTATAAACCTAAAAAAAATCGAGACTTCGAGATCGAGAATCCAGAAAGAAATAGGATGGTGAGCGAAATAAGAAATGAAGATTGTTTGAGGTAAGGTAAAAAAAAGAAAGAAGAAAGAAAGAAGAAAGTGAAGGCTAGGGAAAGAAACATGATAATTAAATAAACAAAGAGAAAGAAATAAAAGAATGGACAGGAAGACAACTGCTGGACAGCCTCATACAACTGAGAAGAACGCTGAAAAAAAATCTCTTGATTCCAATTTTATATAATGTTAAGTAACCATAGAGCAAAAAATTAAGAGGCATGGCATACCCTAGCTATCATAAGTTTATAGCAAATAAAACGGTGGATTTATAATGTAAGAAACTTAAATTAACCCAAGCTTTAGGGTTAATTTGATCACTTGGCAATAGGCCTTACAAAAAGACTCAAAAAGCAATGGAGAGGGCTATGCCCAAAGTTCGTGATCGAATTAAAAATGAAGAGATACGTTGAAGTACTGAGATCGTCGATTATACCTCAAGAATCGCTCGAAGGACTAACGACCTTTGGGGCAGTAAGGTATCGCAGCCGCAAACCTATGACCCACATGGTGAACCGACGATTTGATGAAGGTCGCGGGAAACCAGCAGCGGGCAGTGTAGGACTGATTTAATTGGAGATATTGGCAAATGATGATAATGTATTTGAAGTTAACCTCGATGATATGGAAAAAATTCCAAGAGTATGAGGAGAAACCATGGACCTCTGCGTTACGGTGAGCAACTGTACCACAGAATATCGCAAGAGCGTTCTCTAAGATAAAAAGTTAATGAATATATTGATATTTTTAATTACACGATTAAAGGAAGGATTAAACAAATAATGATCATCATCATCATGAGCCGATGGACGCCAATTTCTGGACATAGGCCTCCCTCATAGGTCTCCACATCGAAGAGTTCATTAAGGGGAATTGGGTCTAAGCCCAACATGCTGGCCCAGTACAGGTTGGTGGGTGGTTAGAGCCTCGTCTGCTAATCAGCAGCGTGCACCGATCGCAGGTGAGGTTGACTTGGGTTCCGTAAGATGTTGGACGGAACCTTACACCCCAACTGAGCAGATAGTGATAATTTAAAAAATGTAGATGTTAAAGTAACTTGGCAGACAAGTGAAGAGTTTAGGTTTTTTCTTTAAGTTATTAAAAAAAATAGTAAACAAAAACAATAACCAAATCGATTATTACAAAGGCAATATAAATCGATGTTACGTACCGAATTCAAAATGGTCAAGATTTACTTTATATTAGAAAAGGGCGTCCAACCCCCGGCCGTTGTTTAACTTATTTTAAACAATTTAATACCCTTACCCCCAAAACTGACCATACGACCCCTCGGGTGACATTAAATCAAACACAATGGTTCGCTTGTTTTATACTTTAAACGGTTTGTACGATATCGGGGTATTTGATCTCTTATCATTTAAGGGGTTTGTTTAGATTTTTTTTTACCTATAAGAGTTATTAGTCCCTTAACTGTACTTCCGCTGGCCTGATAAGACTGGCAAGTGGACTTAGGATTCTGTAACAGCCTCTGCAACAGGATTCCTTATAGGAAAATATCATAATTTATGTTAGATTATAATAGCTCTATATATTAGTAGACATATGATAATTTTTTCTGAGGTACTTTTCCCTCTTTGCAAAGTGTTTGTGGTTACTCGTCGTTTTCACTCTTAACTGCTGTTTTAAAGTCAGGGTCATTTTATTTACTATTTCTCTACTTTTTTTTTAAACTATTAAGTTCTGTTTAAATTTAATCAACGTTATAATAACCATGTCACTATTTTATTGTTAAGGCATAACAATCATTCGTTAGATGTGAATAGAAGAAAAAACATCCCCTTTTGATTTCATTCATTTGAGTAGGAAATAATACTGGATAATCAAGATTTTACTGTCACTGGAATAGTCAGCAGAAAACATCAATCCCACCTTGAAATGACCTTACTCAGGTGACAGTAAAGTAAGCACTCTTGGGGGCGAGTGATAGGGCCCGATCGTAAAGTAGACCCATCGACGGATCGCTTACTGTGCGCGGGACTAAGCACCCCCGGCCGTAAACTTTGTGCCGCGGCAAGTTAATGGTGGAAAGAGTTTTATATCTAATTTACTTTAACACAGTATTCTTAACAGTAAAAAAATAATATTGTGTTAAAAGTAAAAAAAAAAACTTATAAATTGAATACAGTATAAGCTGTATGTTCCACAAATATGCCGCGGATACAGAAACCATTTACAAAGGATATAGGGTTGGATACCTATTGGAATCCTTTTACTATATATGTACTGTACTTATTAGATTCGCGAAAAAAGAAATTTTAGCAGCGAATATAGGAATTGAGTAGTTTTTTTTTAATCAGCAAATAGTCAAAACGCAAATAAGGAGCTTTTACTGTATATCTTTTTATACGACACTACATAGCCATTCAGTCTTTATCCTGCATATGAAAAACGTACAAAATCTCTTCTCACTCTTAAAAAAAAAATACTTATATTCCTTGTTAGAGAAATCATTATTTCTTCGTCATAGTATCATTGAGAAAAACTGCGATTTTTTTTAATCAACGAAGCGGCGAGACGAGGCCCACGGTCATCTGATGGCAAATGACACGCCTGACCATAACAACGTGGCGTTATCTAGGATAGTATACACTACACCGCATTGCGCTTATCGTCTTGAGACGTAAGACATTAAGTCTCCTTACAGCAGTAATTTTACTACAGCTCTTTCAATGCGGATAGAGTAATGTTTGCACACTACTGTTTAGAAGAAATAGGCGCTGCGTTGTTCAGCAGACAGATCTTTGTTGCTGAAAGCTAGATTTTCGTACGACTAGTACAAAATAGTGATGTTTATATCATCCAATCATATCACTTATCATCAGGTGATCGGTTGAAGCTAGAGTAAATAATTTGTAGTATTATAAAAATTCTATCTAGCAGTAATTTAATGTCTTATTTATCTTTAAACAAATGTATGTAGGTGTAGATCAAGATTTCGTTCCAAGGTTAAGGCCTAAGTTTCAGCATTGAACTGCCACGTGCTGATGATGACGATGTATCAGGTAGGAGTCTAGTTATATCCAAGTTATAAAAAAAATAACGTATCTCTCTGTATAAACAGCGTATCGTGCGGAACACATAAAATGTAAATGACCAAAAGCCAGTTTTAAATAAAGCGCCGTAAGTACAGTCGATAAAACAGCGGGCTCATTAGTGACCCCGCCCGCGGGCGTGGCGTGGGTGTGGCGCCGTGGATTGGGTGTACACACCCATTTGACATGATACTTAAGGATATTTAGTTTATACGTAGGTATACGTGTGAAAACAATTCTGGATCCGATAACATGCCTTATATGTGTATACATATTTTATCTGTTCTGTAAATTATAAAAGCCAAAATGACCTTAGCTCGTCTACGTACTTAATAATTAAAAAAAAAAAACAAATATTTCGTTACACAATGATATTTTTAAATATATAAAACTCTATCTTAGTATAATTTACTGGTGATAGTTGTCAGATGCCGGAGACCGTCACAGCTCGTACCTCTACTACCAAACAGCAGTGTGCAAGTATTCCTGTGTTCCGATTTGAAGGGCGCTGTGGCTAGTGAAATTACTGGGTTAACGAGGCTTCCCATCATATGTCTCAAGGCGATGAGCACAATGTGGTGCTGTGTCACCTAAACTAGCGCCACGTTGTTAAGGACAGGCGTGTCACTTACCATCAGGTGAACACCGTGCTCGTCTCATCGCTTTGTTTAATAAAAAAAATATGTATTTGTTCTCTTCTAATATTCCTAGAATACTTGTAATATATATGTTAATGAAATGAAGGAGATGACGCATTAGTAAAACTAATATTTGACAGCAGGTACAATGTAGTTTATATCAGGAATCAGCAATTGGTTACTATAAACAAATAGATATATATAAAACAAATATATAACGAAAATCTTTTGATCCAACATCTCATTAAGTAGATACGAAGATTTTAATCTCTTGATCCAAGGCCAAAATATTCAGACACTTGATAATAGAGTAAGAACCTTAAGAAAATCAGATGACCTCAATGACTGCTATACGAATTCAAACTATTAGTCTCATTCAAGAATATTATAATGTTTACACATCAAACGAATTTTGTATTACAGTAAAATTTACAGAATAATTCATTGTGTAAATGAAAAAAAATAATGACATGAACCTGCTATTACTTAGTTTTAACTTATCACCTTTTTTAATCTAACTTGAATTATTTTTTACAGTATCCTCGAGTTGAGAAAAGAGAAGAGTCGCGACGCGGCTCGCTCGAGGCGCGGCAAGGAGAACTACGAGTTCTACGAACTGGCCAAGATGCTGCCTCTACCTGCCGCCATCACCAGCCAACTGGACAAGGCGTCCATCATCAGGCTGACCATAAGCTACCTCAAGTTAAGGGACTTCTCCGGCCATGGGGACCCGCCGTGGAGCAGAGACCCTCCTCCGTCTAGTAAAGCGCTCAAGGGTGAGTCACGTTTGTATAAAATAATTGACTTTATAAAGGTACTTTACTTCTTATGTTGAAATAAGATTTGTGCCACTTGAAGGGATGTAGGTTGGAACCCCACTAAGTTTGTACTTGGACTTCAGCTGATGGTATACACAGCGCACCATGGACCTCGCCTTGCGACTTAATATGTTACGTTTCTTTACCCCGGTACATTCAATAGCCACAACGCCTTTCAAACCGAAACACCGTAAGGTTTGCATACCGCTGTTTGAGGGTAGAAATAGAACCTACTCTGGTAACCAGCGGGTCTTCAGCAATATAGAATTACCACCTAACTTATATGTACTAAGAAAGATAGCGTCTTTCGCAAAATATCCTTGAGACTCTGAAGAAAGAACATGAGTCACAAAAATGAGAACATCAAGAGATTGTTTAATGTAATTTTTATATTATGAAATAGGCTTTTTTTTTAACGAACCGACGTGACATACCGGAAGATCACCTGGTGGTAAGAGATACGCATTCGTAAAACAACGTGGGGCTAGTTATGATGTTATACACACCACATTGCGCTCGTCGTTCTTACACAAGATGATAGTCTCGTTACTCCAGAAATGTTACTAGCTACAGCTACTTTGGGCGGTAGGAGTAGCCGCTGTTATCATTATCAGCTGACAGACGTCCAGAGCTGGACATAGGCCTCTCCCAAAGATCTCCACATCGTTTGTTGGAGTTCTTTGAGAGAAATTGGAGCGTAACCTACGTAAGAGGCTCGTCTGTTATTCAGCAGGGTGAAGGTCAGCCGCGTGCAGGTGAAGTTGACTTGCACTACTTTAGATATTTGGCGGAACCCCTTACACCCCTCGTGTGTATGTGTATAGCCGCTGTGGTGGTACCTAATTAGACTATCTCCGACAACAGAGAGTCACCACCACTTTGATCTGAAAACAGTCTAACTGGACTACCCTGGTCTACTGGGTTACTTCTCCGTGTAATTAATAAACGTTTGTGGTTTTCCAATGAGAAAATTCAATAACAATATTGCGAATGACGTTAGTTTTAGAATTACCCCCAACTGTCACACCCCTCCGAAACTATGCAAAATGACTGAGTAGGTTTAAAATAACCGGGAGGGTTCGTAAATCTGATTTGCCTTCGTCAATTCATTGTCGTCGCTAACCGAGTTACCGGGCCCCTGAACAGGCGGCAAAACAAGTTGTTACTTTGACAGAATACTATCAGTTTGAATAATTTTAATTCTACACAGACTAAGTAATTATTGTAGTATTTAATATTTAATTTAGACCATAGATTCTCAAACTCTTTTATATTACGAAGCGACTAGATGGGCAGGACGTTCACCTGATGGAAGTAATACACCTACCCATGACAACGTTTGGGTGGTTAAGTTGATACATACAGTACCAGACTGTTCGTCGCCTGACACATAAGATCTTGGGCCTTGTTACCCCAGTAATTACACTAGCTAAAGTGCCCTTCAATTACGGTAATGTATAGTGGCAGAAATAGGAGCTGAGGTTGTATCTACCTAGATGGTCTCCGGCTACAAAGATATACCACCAGTAACTGGTATTGATTTTCATATATTTTTTAATAATTTATATTTCAATTCATTATCAGCAGATAGACGTCCACTGTTGGACATAGGCCTTCCCAAAAATCCCCCAAAGGGTAGGGATTCATATGGGTGAACTTGAGCCATTTCGCACCACGCTGACCTAATGCGGGTTAGTGGTAGCCAGAGCCTCGTTTGTTGATTAGCAGGGTGCACCACCAGCTGGTGAGGTTTGCTTGGATCCCGTGAGTTGTGAGGGAACCCTTACACCCATTCATTAAATACATCTCACACACATTTTTCATTTACCTGTACTTATCCATAAATAAAAAAAAATTTACAGCTCATATGATATGACAATAAGTTTCAATTTAGTAGATATAGAGGTTTGTGATAGAAAAATTTTAAATTTCTAGTTAGTTTTTTTTTCTATTAATACTTATTAATGTTAATAAGTATTAATGTAATATTATTGTCGAAGTTGTTATATAGGATCGTTACTTGTTTTATAAAAAAAATACTCAAGCTTCGGGCTGCCTCTTTCAAACTCTAACAATGAGATCAGACACAAAATCCATGAAGTTTTGAATTCCTGTAACACTTTCATAATACTAGTAGCTCGCTGGCCTAATGGTTAGAGCGTGCGGCCTTCATTCCAAAGGTCGCTGGTTCGAATCTCGGCATGTACCAATGACTAATATTTAAGTTATGTACATTTGTGAACTTTAGTTACAGCAGCGATATACAAAGGGTGAAGGAGAACATCGTGAGGAAACCTTCATATGAATTAGAATCTATTCTAAGGTGTGTGTGACATCATCAATCCGCATTGAGCCAGCGTGGTGACTATGGCCCATCGCCCTCATATTGAGGGTAGGCCTGTGTCCCAGCTGTGGGAACATAAATTGGCTGTTAGTTTCATAACTCTTGGTATACTGTAATTACCGGAACAAAACGTTATGTAATTATAAATGATAAAGATAATTATGTTACGTATATACATTTTATATAGGGAACTGATGATAGACAATATCACAACAGGAGACTGCTGACAAATAAGTATCACCACCCCCACTCCTCTTTACTTCTTAGGTTTTTTTTGTCATTTTCTACACTATCATAAAAAAAACTATAATAATGTTTTTATTTTCTTCAACTAGAAAATCGTCTAATAAACATTTGTTGTCTCCTTTTGCTGACATCTCTCTAGCAATGGACCATTTAGTTAAATAAAAAAAGTAGCACTTACTTTTATCACGTAAGTATATATATTACATCATTTATATTCTAATAGTATGACCTTAATTTTAACTTAATTATAAAGCTTCAGAGTCTTCAATAATTTTTTAAATGATTCTGTATATAATCAAAGCTGAAACGATGGGAAGTAGGAAACTTTGTGACGAACTTCCTAAATTTCGTTATGTACTATTAAAATCAGTTTTGTTATATCGCGAAGGTAAAAAGGAGTATGTTTTCAATTTGATGTAAATCTCAGTCAATAAAAAAATTGTCCCGAGTTGGGGACAAATGGCAAACATTGACAATGGAGGCGTGCGCGCAAATAAATGCGCTCTGGGGACTCTGATTCACCGCAACGCTTCGAATAAATATATTACCTGCGGGATAGGGAAATGCGGTTTTTATAAGCCAGTCAATACGCCACCCACGTGTTTTTATAATACATATAAACATTTATATCTTACTTCTACTTTATTCTTAATGGACGTATAAAAAATGTATGTTAGTATGAGCAAAGGCGAGCTTAAGTTCACACGCAACTCTGTTTAGAGTTAACCTTACATCGAGCTTTTGTCCAACAAACCATTAATAAAGTAAAAATAATAATAACTGCATTGACAAGTGATTTTTTTTTATTTATTTCGCATCTATTTGTTTTTTTTTTATTTTCACACGTCTCAAAGTTAACTGGAAGATTATGCCTTTGTGCCATTGTATCCGCTTTTCACATTTTGTTTCTATAGTATTACTTTTAGTTAATTAATTTAGTTACTGAAAACCTTAACTGTTAAAAAAATTGTGAAACTTACTAATTAATAATCTTGTCATCATCATCATCAGCCTATAGAAGCCCACTGGTGGACATAGGCCTCCCCCAAAAACCTCCATATCGATCGCTCCCGCGTTTCTCGCATACAGTGGCCTCCCGCTACTCTCACGAACTAATTATTAGATACACACGAATTAATTATCAGATACACACGAATTAATTATCAGATACACACGAATTAATTATCAGATACACACAAATTAATTATCAGATACACACGAATTAATTATCAGATACACACGAATTAATTATGAGATACACACGAATTAATTATCAGATACACACGAATTAATTATCAGATACACACGAATTAATTATAAGATACACACGAATTAATTATCAGATACACACGAGATAATTATCAGATAACTAGTTACAATAATTTTAGTGTAAAAGCATGATATCTTATTCTTTTTATTGTTCCTTCAATAAATCTGGATTTACATATGAGTTTCGTTTGAATGAATAAAATACTACTAGTCTTGAATATTCACTACTGCGAAAAACAGATCCTTCTTTCAACAATTATTTTTTACCTTAAAGAAGTAATAATTACAATACGAAGAACGGACGTATTTTAATTATACTATAAATATACGTACAGGACTTTTTTTTATTTACTTTAAATTACACCGCCTTGTGATACGGCCTCATTTTCTCAAGGTTAACTGCTGAAGAATGCAGTACATTCGAACTTATTTGATATTGTAAAAAGTTAGTAATTAAAACAATTATTTATAATGTAACTCTACACGGAATAATTATATACCGACAAAGCTGTACTGTACGAAAAAAAATTATTCTACCATCTTCATCTCAGTGTCTCTCCATACTCACTGTTCCACTTATCTACAGTGTCATACTAAATTAATGATTGTCTGTCTGAAACTATTCTTTTTAATTATATTTTTATAAAATGATTCTCTAAGATAGGATCTTCACCAGCTCGTTGGATGTACACAGAAATCATCATTATCGTCATCATCATCATCATTATCAACCGATACCCGTCCACTGCTGGACATAGGCCTCCCCTATAGATCTCCACATCGATCGACTGTGCGCTGCCCGCATGAGAAAATGATGATGATGAATATAGTTTTCAATGAATAACTAAAGGAATTTATTACATATTAACACAGGCGACATTTTTCATCTGTCACCCTAAATAAAATGGTTCAAGTGCAAAATTTCTTCAACCCCCGAATAACTTACAGCACCTTGACAAAGAGCTTTTTTAACCCACACACTCGGGCGGTAAACGCGTAACAAGTGTACCAATATAACGTCCCGCGAACAAATCCAATTTCCAACCCCTAATGCGCTTAATGCGACCACGTGGCGAATCACTACGTACGCCACTGTCATTTTAACTCAATTTTAACATACCCACACGCCTACACATGCATTTAAAAAAAAACGTTTTTATTCACGTTTTTAACTAACGGTCACTCCATCTTGCATAAGACCATTTAGTTAGCACAGCAGAATAATAATTATTTGTTACAATAGCTTTTAACTGATTCAAAATCATCAGTCGTTAGGTTAGTAAGTTATTTGTCAAAAATATTTAACCTATCCTTTTAACTTAAAGGAAAATGTTACAGCTATCCATATAAAGGAGGGAAGGATAACATACACTATACAACGTTGTGCTAGCTTAGCTAGAACGCAATCCATGTTGGATCACAGTAATATTTCTCGCTATATTCTTTTGCCGGAAACATTCCTACTGTTACTAATCTAGACAATATAGACATACTAAATTTGAAGAAGAAGAAGATTTAGAACCTATAGATTAGAATACTTCTTAATTCATCCCGATCTTTTTAGTATATATAGAAAGAACTACTGTAGATAGTATAGTAGATAGTACAAACGTTTTCTTTTCGTAAAATATGGCAGTGTTTTTAAAAAAAAATACATTATATATGATACAGTAGACAGTTTAATTTAATAGCTGCATATGCTGCTCGAAATCAAGCTCCTTATTCATATAATTCACTATAAATAAAGTGAGACCGTCTGTAGGGGTACAAACGACAATCGCTCGCGAAATATTTTGTGAGGTAAATTTAGAAGTTACGAATGTACTCACGTACGCTATAAAGGATTTGGAGGACTCTAAAATACGTATCGATATATTGCGAGGGTCCTCGAAAGAATTTATGCGAGAGTACAACGCACACACGTTTCGAATATATTTACAAAAAGGCATTATTAAGACATGAAATGATCCCGATGAAGATCGCATTGATATCCTGGTTATACATACATAGATAAGATTGGATTAACTGTGCTGAATAACGACTGGGCAATTCTTTGTCCAGCTGTGGACTACTGTAGGCTGATATAATGACAGCGATGAAAGCCTAAAAAGTAAGCTATCATGTGGATATAAGTGTCAACAGTGAACCTAGAAAGTATCCTTACTTTCTAACTTATTCTCATTAGGTTTAAGGGAGATAGGAAATTAAGTGTAATAAAACAAAAAATCACAAATAAAGAGTTTTTATTAATATATCCACATACATATACACTTATGGCACGTATGTGTATGGTGTTACACTTATATATGTCACACTTAAAGTTGTATTTAAGTTATAATAGATTTTATATAAGTCAAACATAAAATTTACAGAGAGACAACAAATCTGAATTATATAAGACTGATCGTTTTGTACTTCGTTAGTTTTTTATTTGTAACTGATTGATATTCGACTTTACTTTCACGTGAATGTAAGTGAAAACGGATGTCGATATAATGAAGCTAACGCGATCCTCAATATTGCTGAGCATCGAAACATCAATGTTTATGATGAACGTTGATAACGAATGTAGTAACTAGTGAGGTGGATTTAAAATAGCATGACTATATCAAACTCTGGTTATATTGGTCTGAATTTGGATGCCAGACCCTCGCAGGACCAAACGATAAATCGATGTGATTTAAAGGTAGTCGAATCGACGAAACAAGCAAGACATTCCTCAAGGTTAACACACCTGATCATAACACCGTTGGATGATCTATACACAGGACTGTTCTCTTCGCTTTGAAACAAGATGTTATATCTCGTTACCATGGTAATTTCATTAGGTACAACGCTCTTCACATTGTAATACGATGATGTATACATACTGCTGTTTCCTGCAATGAAGTCTGTATACTAGTTTCCTTTCCAGTTCGAATATTATTAAGATTCATCACAGATTGCGTACAGGGATGTTTAACGGGATTATTGAAATGATAGTACACTGCCAACATCCAAATTGTAAAAGAGACTGCCATTAAAATGTTTAATTAAGTAACAGAGGTCGGGGGGCGGTCCCCGTTGTAACAATGGACCACGAATTGGGACCGAAATTTTTAATCTAATCAATTAACAATCAGTGCAAGCGATACACCGCTTGTTAGTGCTGCTTATTTGGTGAACGTGACTCGGTTTATTCAAATCGAGCTGGGACTCGTTTGACGATTCCGTCTGGATGGTTAATTGGTGGTGCCACAGCTCCCGTCCCGAGCTTCATGTCTTCCCGATTGATATTATTCAATTCGCAGCGAGCTTACACTAATACTTAAATATATATCCTGTTATATTACATACGAAAGCTTTGCATTCATTTTGTCAATGCATATGCAGGCATTGTGCTATTAGGATTGAAACTGTGATCAGTTTCGAAGCTAAAATATTACAAATACTTACACTTTAAGTTGTATTTAAGCTAGATTTAGTATAAGATCAGTAAAACGATCTTAAATTTATAGTTAGTCATCAAACCTGAGTTATATAACTAACCTTTTAAATGTTAGTTTTCTAACTTTTAATGGACCGGTCGATGTGGAGGTTTTTGGGGAGGCCTAAGTCCAGCAGTGGACTTCTATCCACTGACGATGATACGTATTTAATATACTGTAAGCCAGTTATTACTTCACAACATACCTTCATACATTCGTATACGTATCGCACTATTGTATATATTATAAGCTTTACATGAAACTTTTCTAAGTATTTTATTCTAACGTAAAGTAAACTCTTAATATATAAAACTGCAATAGTTTCTTATTGTTAGAGTAAATATTGTCATTACTTTGTATATACTTGTTGTAATCAGAAGTTGTTTAAACACTAACAACTATGTAACTAATGTTTTATGTAAATTGAATGCAATCGATTTTACTTCATTATGTCAGATTAGCTGACAACGAGGTGAATAACGTTGACACAATTGAATGATTGGCTCTTATTAAAGCGGAAGGTATTGGAAATTGGTATTTAACATATGATTATGTGTGGATCATACGTTATTATATATATGTTGTATTTATACATTCAGTCTCTGCTGATGGAAGGTCAATTTAGATTGTGCGGTTGATGCGCGTGATAAAGATTGACTTTCGGAAAAACAGGTTATGTTATCATTTAAGAAGAACACTTTCAAAAATAAATTAAAATAATATTAACAGTAATCAACGTTTCTGCAGCACCGGAAACTGTGTTTTTATTAATTAAATCGGTGTTACCAGCTACATTAGTTTTCACTTTAAGAAATGAAGTCATCATCTTGCTATGAATCATACGTCGCGGTATTATTCTTACATATAAACATCAATGTTATAAATAGCTAATAGTTATATTATACATAGGTTAAACATCCACTAAAAACCTTCTAATATAATGTTTATTATGTATATATAAATATTTATAAGTTATTTGTAAAGATAAACTTAAATAGAAGTACTACTTCAATAATCTAGATAGACAGATGACATGAAAAGAATTGCTGGAGCTCAAACAACTCAAGATCATGGTTTAGGAAATAGGTTCCAAGAGACTAATGTTCAATAATTTGTCCTTTCAACCATCATATATCGCGCAGGGACATGGATCTAACTTTCGAGCTGGTCCACCGATTCAAAGTAGCACAGCGAGCGAAGGAGAGAGCTAGGCTTGGTGTTTTTCTGAGGAAGAAGATCCAGAATGAAGAAATTCTACTGGGAATTAAAGTTGTCGGTATACATCTCAAAATGTGCAAGCTGAAGCGGTAGTGAGGGCTGATGGGGGAGGAAAATGGAGTGAAGGTACAGGACGTGGAAGTGTAGGTTGCCAGATGGACAGCCAACATCGTAAAGGTTGGCAGGAGCTAGTGTATACGAAAGTATGGACCGCGTTAAGTGGATGAGTTTGGGTAAAGCCTATATACAGTGGTGGATTAACTAAGGCTGATGATGATGTCCAGCAGTAGACGTTATTCGATTTACATAGCTACAATATAACATATTCCCAATACGGACCTGTCGAGTATCTTTAATTTAGATTTGTATGAAAGCAATCTTAATCTATATTTGCAGAAGTTGTACTGGTAGTCTCTGTTGTTGGAGCCCCTCCAGATACGTACCACTGCAACTAAAAAACATTGTCGTGATCTGGTTTGAAGGACAACTTTTTATGTCCTATGTATACCATCATAACTAGCCTCACGTTGTAATGGGTAAGGGTTTCATTAACTATTAAGTAGATGTATCGCTCGTGTCGTCAAATAAAAAGAAACAGTAAATTAGTTTCGCAAAAGTTTGAGTATTTTTCATGCGTTGGAAGGAGACCACATAAGTCAGCGGAAGGCAATATTTCTCAATACAATAACAGGAGACAAGGAGATAAATTCGACAAATTAACTCCGGCGTAAACACATGTTCCGTTCCCCATATTGCCGTTTGGTGGCAGCGCGGCTGATTTATAGCGCGAGGGCGCCGGCGCTCGCACAGTCAACACACCTTCAATTTTTGCGATTTTTTTTTAAACATATACAAGTAAACTATATATGTATATTATATGACGTATAAAGTAATCGAAAACTTACTTTTTATTATAAAAAACTTAAGACGAAAGAAATCAACTTAAACTTTCCGTAAATTCAATCGACAGTCTGATAATGAACTGCCGATAACAATGTAGGACTTGTTAATATGTTTACACAGCAACCAGCTCGGCGTTTTGAGGTTGTGGTTGTATCGTTACATTCATTAGTTACAGTGCTCTTTAAACGTTTAAGACAGGTATATTTGAGCTGTATTGCAACAGAAGTAGAAGCAGTAATAGGCAGTGCATGTACTCAGTAGTGTACTCATACCGACATAAGAAACTATATATTAGTATATTTGGTAAAACAAACCTGTTTAAACCTACGGAATTTTAAATCTATGAACTATCAAGTTCAAAATGTTAAGTTCTTTAAACTTAGATATATAAGAAGTTACTTAGTAATAAGTTAACATGACGTGGTATAACCAGTTTTCGATTGATCAAAAGATTCTACAAGAACATAAATGTAAACAGAATTATCCCTTGACCAAACGGAAGTGAAGTTGTAATTCTCGTACCTTCCTTAATACTGGGCACCGTAAATCATACGGCGGCACATCTGCCGGCAAAATAGAAAAATAACAATAAATAAAGGGAAAATGCGACCGGAAGCCAGCGACACGGGTTAAGGCGAAATATCGGAAATGTGCTCGGTTCTTATTCTTACTTTATTCTTGTCAATTCTGTTAACGGTAATGTATCGATACAAATGGATCTTACTTTACTTAGATTTTGGAAAATAGTTATAATAGAAACATAAAAAAAAATTAAATAAGTTGCTTTTGAAAATATTGCTTATAGACAATCATCACAATTAACTTACTACTTACTATTACTTACTAAACATTAGACAGTTTTTTTTTATACCAAAAAAAAAGGTCTCATCTCTTCATTGGTTTATTACTTTTCCTAGTTTGTTTATAACACTTTATGAAAATCCCTTCTCAATAGTATAATATTATCTTATTTTTTTTTTAATTATCAAAATGGTATATAACAGAATCAACATCATTATTCTGGTCTATTACAGCCCGTTTAGGTTACTCCACTGTGGGTCCTAGGTCTCTGATGAAGGCCGTCTAAGTACGTTACCAGCTCTACTACTAACCGCCTAACAGTAGTCTGCAAACATTAACATCTACAGGTTTGAAAGGCGTTGTAGCTAGTGAAATTACTGGGGTAACGAGACATGGCGTGAAGAAGTACTTGCGCCATTTTATTATGGCGTATTACCAAGTGAACATCTCGCTCTTTTCCATGATTAAGGTCGAAGATGTATATTAAGTAAAATTCTAAGTATTCTCTTACTTTAGGAACCTTCTCTACTTATCCAAGTTTTATTATTAAGATTGTATGGCTTTTTTGGTTTTTTCCTCAGGTTTTCTGATAGAGTGTGACAGAACTATTATATGTAGACTATCTCTTCTTGCAGCAGTTGCACTCATCATAAGTTCCACATCTTCATATATGATGAATGGAGTATTGCAAGTCAACCTCACCAGCTCGTGCACCCTGCTAATCAACAAACGAGGCTCTGGGCCAGCGTGGTGGGCCATATATGAACCCCTATACAGGACAGCCTCTAGTGCCCGGCTGTACCGGATACCATGTTGACTGTTTGTGCAGATTTGGATCGGCTGATGATGATGATGAAAGAAACATGTAAAACTTTTTATCTTGACAATCTTTAAAAGATTTCTATACTTTTTTTCGTATTGAATTTTGAATGATACTAAAAGATTTGTAATAAAAACGCAGTCCCATGTAGTGGACGTTTTATTATCAATGTGGCCGGTGGTGGCGGCGGCATTTCAGTGCGTGCTCCCTTCCGTCGGTGCATCACAATCATCACCCCGCGCCTTTCTGTATTGACAGTACGTGTTCCGCATGCAGCCGTCGTTTCCGGGGTTCCGTAGCTATTTTTATTCGCAATCGATCGGCGGCGGGCCCCGCCGGCTGAAGGGTTGCCGGTCCGTGTAATTGGTTACTCACAATTCATTACCGTTCAGTTCCTGTGATTTTTTCATACTCTCAACACTAATACAGATGTTAATAAAATAATAAATCAATAGCTTTCTTTATATTACCTGTACTGGGACTCCGATATTAGCCGTGGTTATATTCCGAATGGATATCCCGTGATCTCTCCAAACGCGGAGGTCGATCACCGTTGGGGTTTTAATGGGTAAAACTTTCCATGTATCTTTTCGGCGATTTCCTTCCGAAAGAAAAAAGGACCTCCAAAGGAGAATAAGAAGGCCATTTGTCATCCTCGCCCGACAAGCTTATTCCATATATCCATGAAAGCTGTTCTTGAAGCATATAAATTTCACACTTTCCTTAACCGGAGCCCCACAAACAAGTCTTCAATATCATCTTGGCTATCATCATACAAAGACAACTTTAATAATTAAAAATATGTTGAACATACAGTGGGTAGACGCGAAATTCTGAGGACTGCTTTTGGTACAAGATATAAGCATATTTCCAGTATAGCTGATGATGATAGTAATATACAATATCTATATATAAAAACGTTTAAACATTTCTTTCATATTAAATATTATTTCTAATACCCCAATGTTTAAAGATTGATTCAAAATAAAAACACTTCTTTCTAAGATATAGATCTAAGTTGAAAATATTCGGTCAATCGATGGCTCTCAAGTGAAGAGGTCCGACCACAAAGGGCGGTAATTCTTCATTAGTGATGGCGGGTTCCGGTCAAGTGAGGCCCCGAGGGGTTGGTAATCAACGCTTGCAACTGGTATTATTTTTGAGGGAAAGGATGCCGTTTGCAAAAGAAAATCTACTATAACTTAACTTCTTTCAAACAAAGCAATAAAAATATTAAAAAAAAAAATCTGTTGAAAAGACAAAAATAATATCAGGATATCCGCTTTTAAAGTTATTCAACATTTATTTATTCTAAGTTTATTTTTTAATAGGACAATACAAGAGGAGAAGGATGTTTACCTGGCGCTGGTTAGGGTGATAAATACTGCACCACAATTTCCAAGACCGATTGATGGCGATCTTAGTAGGAGGTCTATTTCCAGCTGTGGACATTAATCGGGGGATGATAATGATTAAGACATAAGATGTTAAACCTCATTACCACAGTAACTTCACCAGCTACAGCGCCATTCGAACCGGTACATATTAATGTTTGGCAGAAAAATTAGAGCTGCTTCCTACCTAGGTCCTCGGCACTTAAACTCTTTTATTTGCTATAGTGAACTTGGATGGATGGTTATAAGGGTAGAGGAAGACTGTAGAAAGTGTGGATGGATTGTGAGAAAGATGGCATGTGTAAGAAGAGTATGATATGAGGGCTGATTGAGGGATATGGAAGAGAAGTACATTCTGTGCCGATCCCATACAGATGGGAAAAGGGCAGGAGGATGAATTTACAATAGTGAACTTCCGATATATTTTTATAGTAATTTTCGCTGATCTAAGTAAATATAAAAAAGTGAGTAAATGTGTATATAGATATTACGAAACGTTCACCAAGAGCGGAGTAGATCGAGTTTCTGCCAACCCTCCGATATTAAGAGTGAGTTTTATTTAATTTCGCCTTGTGAAAATAGCGAGCCCCCCCATGTCCGTGTTAGCACTGTCCGCACATGGCCATTGGCAAATACCCTCAAATTATTGCTTTTTCTGCAAAAATACGAGGTTAGCCGAAGATGTTTGATTAGTAAACATTTACACCCGTGGTTTCAAAATAAATTGCGATGGGGGAAATAGCCGAGCGAAAGCTTTACCAACACTTGCGATATAAACGCTTGTTTTAATACTTGTTCACATTCATCTCACATTTGCATCTCGCTTATCTTATTTATTGCATGAGAGTAACTTAAACAACTGAACAACAAAGATTTTATATTATCAATGAACAGTTTATTTCAAAAGAGACGAGATGAAAGTGTAACTTATGTGTAAACGTATCTCGCAATAGATTTAGATACTTGTCTACTTTACGGAAGCTTTGCGTTTTCGAACAAAACTAAACATCCGAATACACCAAATGTACCACAAAGAACCTTCATGATACAAGGCATCCATAACAGCCATTTTACGTCCCTTCTGCTGGGGCACAGGCCTACCCTGAACATGAGAGCGATGGGCCAAAGTCACCACACACAGAATAAATTCTAATTCATGTGCAGGTTTCCTCGCGATGTTTTCCTTCACCGTTTGTATCCCACTGTTGTTACTAAAGTTCACAAATGTACATAACTTAAATATTAAAGTCATCGGTACATGCCGAGATTCGAACCAGCGACCTTCGGAATGAAGGCCTCACGCTATAAGTGATACGCCCGCCCATAACGACATGGCGCTAGTTAGGATAAAATACTCAGCACCATATTGAACTCGTCAACTACATGTTCTTGAGTCTCCTTACCTCAGTAATTACACTAGCTATAGCGCCCGTCAAACCAGAACACAGTAATGTTTGCACAGTACTGTTTGGCGGCGGAAATAGGTGCTGCGGTACCTACCTAGACGGCCTCGGCAACAGAAACCTACTTCTTCTTTCTCCAGCCCTATTCCCAGCTACGTGGGGTCGGCACAATATATACTTCTCTTCCATATCCCTCTATCAGCCGTCATATCCGAATTCACACTCTTCTTGCACATATCGCCTTTCACACAATCCATCCACACTTTCTTAGGTCTTCCTCTAGCCTTATAACCATCCAACTTACCAGTTAAAGAAAACACTGCAGGTATATAAAATGTTCTAGTGTTTGTTGATGGAAATATATATACGTATGTACCATTTGCTTTATTCTTCTTTGTCAACAAACTTCCTACTTTCTAGAAGGTAATTACTAGAACGAATTCCTCTCGAATTAGATAAAAATAAGTAACGTTTTAAAAATATCATTAACTGTCATTAATAAGTAAAATTTATCGGTATCAGCTAACGTTTCCTTAAATTCCTGTAATAATGACGACAACATCAGACTTAAGGGTAAAGCCACAGTACGAGGCCGGTAATGAGAAAATTATGCCGAGTCTTAGCGGTCCCTCATAAAAATTTGTTCATAACTTGGGGGTCCGTGGAGTAAAATAAATGGTATCATGACACCTAGACGGCCAGGGTATTCCACAGTAAATAACTTATTAACGGTTAAGCAAAGTGAGATATTGACTCGTATGAAGTTCCATTTAAGCTACCGGCATTACTCTAATCTCAAGATAAGTTACATCCGGCCGTTGTCAGAGGATTTCTTTTTAGGTTAAATTACTTTGTTTATTTAATATATAATAAACTTAATATGCTTGACATTATAACCAGGATATAACTTGAAGGATGAAGACATGAAATGAACTTTATTTCATGTGTTCGTTTCCCAAGTTACGTATTTCCTTAGTATTTACAAGCTTTAATAAATACTACAGTAGTCTCGTACTATATCTTATAAATATATGTAATGAAAGCAGATTTTGTTTGTTCGCCAATCACGTGAAAATTAGTGAACATGTCGACATGGGAACACGGATATTTTATGCAGAATGGTTTGTAGATGATTATGGACTTACTTTTTAAAGTTCATAGATCCTTCATCGTTGTATTACGAATTAACTATGACATATATTTTCATTAAGTAATATTTATGGGGTTGCTATACTAACTGACTTTCCGGTCTGCAATAAATATAATTTTTATTTGCTAAAGCTGGCGATGAAAACCTAGTATTAATATAGAATAAAAATGGTGTGAACCTAGACTTTTTTAGTACTTAAGTAATAAAAAATTTACTTGAATATAGCGGCCATATCTGTCACTAACAATCTAAACCTCTGTTACAAACATGTTGAAGCAAAACGTTATAATATTTTTTGCTTACTGTTCAATGAGTTAAATCCAACCTGTGAAACGGCAATGACCTTAAGCAGTTATAAAGTTAGTTATTTCGTTTACAGAAACAGTTTAATATGGTACAAGCGAGAATAGGCACAAAGCGTAAGCAACAATTGTCGAAACGGTGCGCGCTATTCTTATCAGATCTTCGTACACATCTGCCCTGAAATTTTACACTGATAAAAACGTTCACATGGCAGATTTAGGCTACGGACCATATTTAACCCGAGCGATGTCGCGATAGCGCCGCCGTGTTCTTTATTACGTTTTAATTCAATAAAACAGAGAGTACAATGCTTTGTAAACGCCGACACGCGGCGCGCTTGAGGCGGCCATATATGAGATTCATTCCTACGTAAATACGACAAAAACTATGCTACTAGATCCCTGATGAAATCCTCCTAATAATAAGTGGGAGTCCAGCAATGGACGCCCATCAGTTCCAATGATATTGATGGATGGAGAAATAGAAATCTCTCTCGTGATCGTCTCTACTTCTTTATAACGAACTGTTGACTCAACAGACTGTTAAAAACAGGACTAAGATAAGCTTAGCCTATCGTATAAGGCGATTAACAGGATCTTCGTGGTCGTCCTTCGTGGGCTTTTGGTGGTTGGAGTCCTCATTGTCCATTAAACGAGCCTGGGATGAACAACAAGAACGAGATGAGTGCTTGTCGTACCAAAGGAAGAGTGTCAAGTAGAGCAACAGTTCTATCTAGGACGTGCTTTAGGCGTAGAGCCTGGATACACTAATGTGTTCCGTAGGTGATCCCAAAGCTTCTATGGGTAAAAATCCCATATAAGTCTTCTCCCCAAAAGCGAGGTATATTTTTTAGATTTCCCTCCAGATAATAAAACAAAGGTCTCTGTTGTCGGAGATCGTCTAGGTAGGCATCAACGCAGCTCTTATTTCTGCCGCCACACAGTAGATTGCAAACATTTCTATGTTCCGGTTTTTAAGGCGCTGTAGTGTAATCACTGGGATAACGAGACTCAACATCTTATGTCAGGTGACAGGGTATATAACTTACCATCAGTTGAACTTCCGGCTCCTCTCATCGCTTAATTGAATTAAAAATGTGTTAACATCAAGAAGCGTGATACCGTTCGTAACACTGTATACATGGCACAATTCGTACCTATTACGTTGAACGTTCGTGAGGATACTCCGCTGTGGTACAGCGCTGGTCGTGCTTGTCCGTCTGTTTGTCCGTCAGCGCCGACGTCACGACCCGCCGGTCACGATGGTACCGCCGTGTCCTTGCCGAAATGGACAATGTGTGTAATATTGCATTCACTTTCGTTCAAAACTTGAATGAAACATCAACAGTAACTTAGTTATGAATTCATGATAAAATAACGTATGAACTCCTCAATAACGGTCTCTAGGTATCGTAGCAACAGTTACTTCTAAAAAAGTAATACACGGCTAGGTACCGGTAGACATATTGGGAGGCTTCCCACAAGGTGGAGCGAAGATCTGGTGAAAATCACGGGAATCCACTGGATGCGAGCAACGCGGGACCGATCGTCGTGGAGATTTTTGAGGGAGGTCTATGTCCAGCAGTGGAAGTCTATCGGCTGATGATGAATTCATCATGAGCTGATAGACATCCATCGCTAGATATAGGCATCCCTCACAGATCAAGATCAGTCCCGTGTTGCCCGCGTCCAGTTGCTTCCCGCGACTGTCACCAAATCGTCGGTTAACCTCCTGGGATGCCTCTCAACACCATGTCGGTACCCGGCCGTCACTAAAAAAGAACACAGAAAGAAGCATTTATTCTCATAGTACACGATATAATTCCCTCAACCCCTTTCTACCACCGGACGACCAGACCCACGGTGAATCTCCATCCAAATATTGCTGACATCATCTATTTCGGAACAAAGAGGATGAGCTCATTGTTCTTCTTGAGAACAGCAAAGGGTTCTCAGCCAAATATGATCTAGGTTTCTACAAGTAAAGAGTAATTAGGCTGTTACCAGGTTAGTGCCTGACCACCACAGATCACACACCTCTTAACTATTTACTAGTGATAGGTATCTGTTGCCGGAGACCGTTTAGGAACGAACCACCGCAGCTCCTATTTCCGCCTCCTACTTCGGTTTAGCGGCAGAAATTGGTGCAATAAATGCAAACATTGTTGTGCTCCGGTTTGAAGGATATTGTAGCTAGGAAAACTACTGGAGTAACGAGACAAGATCTTATGTCTCAAGGCGACGAGCACAATGTGATCCTGTGTTTACCTTACTTTATGCTATCTAGCGCCACGTTATGGGCAGGCGTCTCACTAATCATCAGACGAAAGTCCCGCTGATCCCTATTCCTCGAACAAAAAAAAATCCGGGTCCTTATATATATAGTGGATTTTAAGTGATGGTGCAGTATTATCTAAATCCGCTGTTTACTCTCATATTGTAAATCAGCTTCCGTTACCGCTGTGTTCCGGTTATCAACATATGGGAGCTAGGATATACTACAACTCCTTCATCACCTACAGCAAATGTTTTTTCTACGAGACGATAAGAGATATATCGCTCTATTCTCTTGGTATTAAGGCCTGTCCATAACGTCGTCAGCCGACAGGCATCCAATGGTCTTCCTCGACGACCTCCACGTCGTTACTTGGAGCTTATTGAGAGGAATAGGGCTGTACCCACCACGCTGGCTCAGTGCGGGTTAGTGGGTGATCAGAGCTTCGTCTGCTATTCAGCAGGATGTACCTCATGCAGGTGGTGTTGACTTAGGCTCCGTATGATGTTCGGCAGAACCCCTTACAAACATAACAACTTAACGGTATTTAGTATATATACAGCACCACATTGTGCTCGTCGTTTTACAACATAAGATATTTAAGTTTTATTAACCAAGTAATTTCACAAGCTACAAAGTCCTTTAAACCGGAACACAGTAATGTTTGCACACTATTGTTTGGCGGCAGAAATAGGTGCAGTATCTACCTAGACAGTCTCCGGCAACAAAGACCGAGAAGGAGTTAAAGATGCAGACATATAAAATGTTCTAGTGTTTGTTAATGAAAATACAGATATATATATACAAGTATACATATATATATATGTATATATTAATGGAGACGTCTCAATAAACCTGCTACCGTGTCAGCCGCACCAGGCCTGCGAGGAGATGCTATCGCGGGGTGTCGGGTTGCAATCCTGACTGTTTTACGACGAAACGCTTCCCTTTGTCCTTCGTAGTTACTTAGAAGGGAAGACCATTGCTTTTTTTTGTTGTTTATGAATGATATGTTAAAACACAGAGTAAACAACCTTTGTACAACAGAAAGATATATTAAAGAACATGCATAATTTTGCAAGCCAGACGTGTGATAATACTGATGCCGTAATAACGTGGTGCTAGTTCGGATGTACAGCATCACTTAACTCTTGTCGCTTTTAAATCTAAATCTCATTGTTCCAGTATTTTCACTAGCAGTCTAGTCACTGTACTGTGTTGTTTATATCCGTGCTGTGTAAACATCTTAAGTAGCATTTCATACATATGCTAATCGCATTTATGTATCATGTAGGGCTGTAGTTAAAAAACATTTACAGACATCAAATCATGTGAAAATACTTTACTTAAATATTGAAGTTTTTCTGTGTAGATAAGTAGTGTATATAGTTTATTTGAATCGTACTATTGTTTCAGGTGCTCAAAACAGACGGACGTCTGCCGGACTGGCTATGGAACTGTTCGAGCAGCACCAGGGCACACATATACTTCAGGTAAGGTTACTTGATTATGTTATGCTTGCCGACCAGTATTCAAGTTATGGTTAACGTATTAAAAGTTTAAGAATTTTATTACTCCTCCAAAGAATACATACATGAATATATATCTAGATTCTAGATTATGTCTGTAAGTAATTGTGAACACAAACCAAAGAAATTTATTTTTTATAGCCATTTGACCTTGAGTTTCATTTTGAATGATAAATGGCCGTGGATGATAGAGCACGCTCGTCCAGAATATTTTAGTTCTCATCTAAACAGGGATGTTGCTAAAACCAATGATTTACAAAAGGACCATGGTAACTAACCAGGCACAGAGAGAAAAGAAAAGATGTAATATTGTAGAAGTATTACAATAGAGTAGCTCTTAGAAATTTAACAGAAAGTGAACTGAAATGTAATAGAAAAATAGAAATGGAATAAGAAATTTGGCGAAGGATGAGACGCGACGAGTGGTAGAGAAAAAGGAGTAGACGGAAAGGTATGATAGAAAATGTGTTAGAGAAAAGAGAAAAGGAATGAAAGAAAATGTGAAGGATGCAAGCAGGTCCTTGAATGCGAATAAAACAAAAGAAGTAAATGAAAAAAACTTATTTGAAAAAGCCTTGCCCCATAAAGCAGAGGTATGCTGTTAAAAGAAAAAAAGAAACTAACCAGGGGTTCTAAAAACCCTACCAACAATCCAACCCCACACTATATAGCATCGGAATGAGTACAATTCACCACACCACAAATGTACCTCTGTTAAAACTTTGACAACTGTACGTTCCAACTACGCTTTTCGCTGGTGCTTGGAGATCGTTCATGATAATATTAGAATAGAGGATTCAAAGCTGCAACCATTATATCTACAAAATGACGAAAATCTTTTATAAGTAGTCTCTGCTTTATAGCTGCTTTTCAAGGCATACGGTCAAAGTTCGCAGATTCAAATCTGCTGGTTAACTGTTGTCGTAAACTATCTCAGCAGCAAGCAAACAGCTTGAATTTTAAAATGTTGGCCTCCTACATATTGGATAAAATACAAACATCAAGGTCTAAGTTGTGTAGATTTCGTTGTTTAAGCTCAGCATCTAAACCATCAGCATCATCAGATATTTCCTCTCCTCATAGTATCCCTCGGTCTTAACAAGATCGTCGATGGATATTCGATTAAGCTTTTCTACACTTTGTCTTCACGGCCGTAATTTGAAGACTGTACTCCTCCATTGACATTCAATGTTACAAGCACTGCACTATGCCCATTGGCATTTGCTTGCTCCACTAGTGGTGTCTCTGTTGCTGGAGATCATCTAAGTAGGTACCATTTATATGCCCTTTCTGCTGGTAAACAATACTGTGCGAACTGGGCGCTGTAGCTAGTGAAATTATTGAGAACAAAACATGAGATCTTATGTCTCGAGGCTACCAGCGCAATGTGGTACTGTGTATATCATCATTACTAGTGTCACATTGTTATGAGTAGGCGTATCACTTACCATCAGTCTCGACGCTTAATTATATAAAGAGAAAGATCTCACGGTTCCTCTCGGTTTTCAACAGATCGTCCTGATTCCTGGAAGCCTTTCTACACGGCCTCAACTTGAAATTCCTGCTCCTCCATTGAGGTTCGATGTTAGAGATTGTGTATTGATTGTGTACTTAATTTCACAGTGTTCCGTAATATAATTAAAGTTTGTTTACTTTCGTCATTAGAACCGTTGGCATGGCACAATCGAACTTGACTTTGCGTTGACCAACCGCGGGCTCGCTTCATGCTCTTTACGTCCGAATGAATAGCGGCACGCATACAATGGCCGCTCACACAATCGACGCACCGGCACCGTTGCCAAATGTCAATTTACTGATATTTCTTACGTTTCACACAAATTTCATAACGGAATGAATCGAACGAATTCGTCGACAGACATTACTGTAAAACGCTTGCCCAAACTATACGGAAGTTGTTTATTTTTTACTAAATTAATTTAGATTACACCAACATCTATTAAAGCCTTAGATTGAAATGTAAGTCTACTAAACTACAGCCAAATATCTAATCAAATGGTTGACGCGCTTTAATTCGAAATATATTCATGTTAAAGCTCTATTCTTATATTAGGGGGACCGGAAAGTAATGTCGTTTTCTTACGCTAAATACAAACACATACATTTTTAACGAGTCTTTATTTTTAATCAATGATGTATTCCCCATCATTGTCAATAACCTTTTGCCATCTAGTGAGTAAATTTTCAATCCCTGATCGATAAAAATTAATTGGTTTTTCGGCAAAATATCTAGAGATGGCATTTTGGATATCATCCAAATTTGCAAATGTTTTGCCACTTAAAAAGTGTTGCAGCGCTCGGAATAAGTGGAAATCCGATGGTGCAACATCGGGCGAATATGGTGGATGAGGCAGCACCTCCCACCCCAATTCATTAATTTTTTCTAGAGTTCGCCTTGCGCAGTGCGGTCTTGCATTGTCATGTTGGAGAATGACGCCTTTTCGGTTGACAATCGCTGGCCACTTTTCAATGAAAGATTGATTGACTCGCTGCAATTGTTCGCTGTAGAGGTCTGCAGTAACAGTTTCTCCAGGTTTCAGTAATTCAAAATGAACAATGCCGCGAATACTCCACCAAACACACAAAAGCGCTTTTTTGGGGTGTAAACCTGGCTTAGCAGTACTCCGAGGGATTTCATTTGGAGAGAGCCACTGCCTTTTGCGTTTTGGGTTATCATACAGGACCCATTTCTCATCTCCTGTGATCAAGCGATCAAAAAACGCTTCTGTGTTGTGTCGTTGAAGCAATAAGTTGCATGTGATTGATCGGTTAGCCTTATTCTGTTCGGACAGATTATGCGGGACCCAAACACCTGCTCTGCTTACTTTTCCAATCTGCTTCAAATGTTCTTGGATGGTCGACCAAGGTTTGTTGAGACTGTTTGACAATTCCTCGATCGTCTGACACGGATTTGCTTCCACTTCCGCCCTTAACACGTCGTTGTCTAACGCTGATGGTCTTCCTGATCGATACGAGTCGGAAAGATCAAAATTACCCGATTTGAACTTGGAAAACCACCTTTGGCATTTACGAATGTCCAGTGCATTTGGATAAACATCGCAAATGTTTTTGGTAGCAACTGTTGCGTTATTTCCCTTGCGAAACTCAAAGAGCATGCAATGCCGGATGTGTACCTCTTCTGGTATTTGGCTGGCCATTTTACCCAAAATTACAAAAAAAAATTGTAATTCAATTGTCTATAAGTAAAGAAATCACTATAACCTCACAATGTCTTTGGTACGCCTCTGAACAAAACAATGAGCTGACAAATGACAATCAAGTATTAGCATGCGCAGAAACGACATTACTTTCCGGTCCTCCTATTATATTAATTAAGTATTACATTGTATATCTTCATTTACATTTTAAAGTGTGGGTTCCTCCTTTCGTAGGTCGGTGACCATTAAAGCAATCTGAACTTTGGATACCGCGGCTACTACTAGCGTAGATTTTTTACGTAGAATCTTCTTCAGATATTCTAGATGTTATAAACATAATTATTCTCAAGCAAAATGAAATTTTTGAGTTTCACCTTTATATCTCCTCTGTCTTTGCTATGTTCTGTCACCCAGGATTGATTTGCCAATCAATCCTGGGTCAATTCTATATAACCTTAACGATTGTATATGCAGACTCAATTTATTTATGTCTTTACTGCTATTTATAATTCAAAGTAAAATTTGCTGTCTGATCATTCTAAATATTCTACGTACGATTTTATTGTTATTTTAGGTCTTTAAAACATTGTTTCATCATCAGCTGGACACAGGGTTCCCCTAAAGATCCCCACATCGATCAGTCCTGTGCTGCACGCTGATAGGTACTAGAAGCTATCGTTTTTATATAAGAGGATTTGGGCCATTTCCCACCACGCTGGCCCAATGCGGGTTTAGTTTAGTTTTAAGGAATCTATTGTAGAATTTAATATGACAAAATAAAGAAACTCGGTAACGTATTGATACATTTTTTTTTCATATTTCCTCAAATTACAATTTGAATGCGCAACAAAGAGTTAAAAGGCATTGTTGACTCAAATCAAGTTAAATTAGATTTTCATTGTAAAACTTCGTGTAAGGACAAATCGACTTCGCAAGCTTTACGTTTTACCCTAAATAGCGGTTGAATACTAAAAAATCGATTATACTGTCATTCGATCACGTAAATTATCGTTTTGCGAAATAGATTCTGTGTCGTTGTATTGCTGTGGGCGCTGCGGTTTTCTATTATGCGGCATGAAAATAGCCCGATACGTGATCCCTGGCCCGACGGCTGCTCGCTTTTTTTTTGGATTTGAAGACCTTAAGCAAACACAACGTTTGCGGGACAAGTTGTAAGTATTGTACTGAAAAAAATAATAAGGACGTGCATGAAGGAACGCGGCGTAAGGTCGCACGGTGCAGACTGATGTACTGTAACAGCTGATAAAAACGGCCAGACCGATGCCAAACGCGATAGCTGTGCGAACGTACTTCGATATTACGTATTTAGCTATTGTCACCTTTTAAACTACAAGTTAGTACTGAATTCGTAACTTAAGTTGTTTTAAGAGACGAGCGCGACGTTCATTCGATGGTAAGTAAGATCTGCCTATAACAACGTAGTGCTAGTTAGGATGTTATACATTGCACTTATAGACATAGATGTCAACTGTCTACCCAAGTAATTTAACAAGCTAAAGCGCCCTTAAAACCAGAACACACTAATGATTATACACTACTTTGGTGGTCGGAATAAGAGCTACAATCCTACCTAGACGATTTCCGGAAACAGGCCTAACATCAATAATGAGTCAATACTTATATTTCTTTTTGGGTAGGAATTAAATGAGTTTACTTCAATTGTCATTAATATGAGATAATGAGTATTGAATGTAATTTCTTTGGTTTTTTTTTTAAATCATTGTCTATAAAAATATCGGTACATATGTAAGGGAACCCGCACAACAACTCATGGGACCCAAACCAACTTCAACTGCTCGTAGTGCGACCTACTAATCAACGAACGAGGCTCTAGTCACCAATCCGCATTGCGCCAGCGTGGTGGGGAATGGCTCAAATCCCCCCATATAAACTTCTACAAATATGGAGATCTTTAGGGGGAGGATTATGTGCAGTAGTGGACGTATATCGGTTGATGGTGTGGCATGTGGTGTAAAAAAATTAGGGTAGAAACAAAGAGAGAGTAGTCCTAGGACAAGTGGAGTCAGTTCATCCAAAACTTGAAGCTTTAAGTGTAACATGTCTTCATCACTGTTAATATCAATAAACAAAAAACTTAAAATTACTTGAGAATAATGCGGGTATGATGATGATGATGAATAGGAATAGAATTAAATAACCTATCAACATTTTATCTAGATTATCACTGGCAAACCTAGTGCAGTATATCTTTAATGGTAACTTGTCAACGTTAAAAAACTCTGTTACAATATATAATGAAAGTTACTTTTTGCTTATAACTAACTTAGCGAAAGTTTACTTTCAGTTTACCGTTAATTCGTCTGTAAAGATAAAACTATGTGATAGAAACTTAGAATATACTGTATGCTAGTAATAGGGTTGACATAATCTGAAATTTTTTATTAGTATACATAATACATTAATAGAAATATTTAGATATAATATTATAACATAACGTATCCCTAAAGTTATTAATTCTATTAATTAAGTTAATTTCCTAAGGAGAATAAATATCATCGGATTCAAATTAGATGCGATGTATGTTTCTGAATATGTTATATATTTCTCTATAATGATCAAGTAATATCTAAAAATTCTAATATTATTGTTCCTGTATCAATAGTCATAGTATCTATATCTATATATATCATTTATAGTAATTCTCATTAATTAATATTTTTTCATTTAATATTTTCTATGAATCTGGCAACCCTACGATACTTTAAAAGAAGCAAGCCGAACGTAAGCGCAGTTTTTGCTCAGCGGATTATTCTCTTTTTACTAATTTCACGACTATTACCTCCTGCCTGAATGATCTTGAACTCTAGACATCTTTGTCTGGTTTAAATTCCTCTAAAGAACTTCCTTTATACTATTTTAATCCGTAAATAATAGTATAAACACAATAATAACTACCTATAGTTTATTTTGTATATATTTCTACTGTTAGTCTTTAGGTTAACTTCCTGATCAGAGCTTATACGTTTATTAACAATAAAGATCTTTAACCTTGAACTAGGTATTATAAACTATATATATGATAAATCGATTCTATGTACTAATATTTCAATTTCTGCATTGTTCACAGTCTCTCGATGGCTTCGCACTGTCTGTAGCGGCCGACGGGAGGTTCCTGTACATATCTGAAACTGTCTCAATATATTTAGGATTATCACAAGTAAGTAATAAACCTTAAAACAGTTGCCAACTTATTGAAAGAAATTTTCTATTAACCCTTTGCACTCGAGCGGTGACTCTCACTCACCATAGGGTATGCTACCTCAAAGGTCCCCGAGTGCAAAGGGTTAAGTCTGTGTTATCCCAAAAAACAAACCAAAATAGATTAAGGATGTTTGGGAATACAAAGGTTTTGCATAATACACATAACTTAAAAAGAAAGTAACGATAGATGAGCTTAATATCAGAGTCAACATATGAGATCCAGATCCACCCCTTCAAGGTATACGGTCTTTTTGACATTTAACACCACGTAAAGTTGAGATTGAGTATCAACCCCATTGTTAATAATGACAATTTTAATCAATAATAGGTTAACTATTCGTTATTGGCTGAAGCAGTGGATATAGCTTTGACTCTTTCCTTTTAAAAAAGGTTCAGACAACCTATTGATAATAGTTTATTAAGACAGGAGACATTAATTAACAACAAACACAGGAAACCTTCAACCTATCCTAACTTCCGTTTTAATCGTGTAACTAAAGGGTACTATAGTTGTAAGCGTAGATTCGTCTACAGCATCCACTCGATCCCATTCAGACACGCTCCAAGTTTCACATGGCAGTACGATTTAATCAGAAATTTTCGGCGCTGGATAGACATCCGGTGTAATGGCGGCCGATCTGTGATAAAGCTACACGTGTCGCATTATGCCCGCTACGTGGGCAGACGCTTATAAAATGTTGGGCTTGAAAGGGACTCGGGCTCGGTGTAAAATCACGTGTCGACGCATGTCTTGCGTTGTCATCTCGGCTACAGATTGTATTTTATTTAACCGACTACAAAATAGAAGTCCTCAATTCGATCCATGTTTAAACATGCTAGCACATAAAGGAATTAGTTTGTAAACTTGTTACAACTCCCTGTATAATTAAAGTAACCTTTTTATAGTAAAGAAGTAACTGTAGGTTTAACAGACAAATATAATTTTAAGTTACAGTGGTGGTTGAATAAACCCTAACCTAACCTAAAGATGAATACACAAAAAACATAAATCTGAGCTTGTTGAAATACTTATTGCGTCTAAGTATTTATTTTTTTTTGTTGAAAAGAGTATAACTAAAAGTGCATTAGACAAAGGTTTGAAATTCATCTGAAGTCGTTGGAAAATTTTATTGAAACTAACGAAAGAGCATAAATTTGAGTTATATTCTTTAATGTGCTAAGAAAACTAGATCGAAGTCAACTTGTACAAAACACAGAGTACTGTTCAAGTTAGATACATAAACTACAGTGCAAACCTTTAATCCAATTTCATTATAGTAATAACTTACTGTACAATTTACTAGTGTTAAAATAATTCGAATTTATTGTAGACATTCAATACATTATAAACTTATATACAAATCATGTTATATACGGACTCCTTCGGTCAGATAAAATTCTAGAGTACTTACAGTAATGATCTAGATTACAACATGATTACTATCGCATTTATTGCTATATGAATCTTCAGCAGTTTCAATCAAAAGAATATATTAAAGGAAAACCCTTCTAAGTCTTGTTTCAAATGACTGAATAATTAATTATACTTCAAGTTGTAAATGCTCAGCTGTTTTCAGATATTCCTACGATACTTTAGATACTTAAGTACATAACTTTACGTACGTTGCTTTATACGCGAGCTACCATTTTGCCAGATTGAAACAATCACATTGCGAGTTCATTTGAATTTAATAGCGTTTTCATATCGCGACTTTTGTTTCAAATCAGTTATTGTTCATTGTACGAATCTATTTTTAATTTATTATTGTTACCTACTTCAGTTTCAATTTTTTTTTATTCAATAACCGTTCAGAACTTGGTTGTTCTATCATATCTGAATGAATTTAATATGTATTACACCCATAACAATAAAATACCAATCTCTATTTAATGGTAGCTGTACCCACAAGGAGTCCTTACACTAGATTAACCCATAAATCAAAAACTTGTACATATTCTTAATATCTCTATTCCAAGAAATTATAATATCCATTATGGTCATTTCAACCATTTTCATCATTGTCTTCAACTTAACATAAGTCTCTATTAAACCTGCTTTAAAGTTCTTTCAAGGTAAAGTTAAAAGTTCACAATTTTCTCTCTTATCTTCCAGCAAAGATTTTCTAAAATAGGTTCTGCGTTTTAGGAATGAAAATTCAGGACATAGACCTATTTTTCCATTAATAATATTAGCATAACTTAGAATGAATGACATAGTTCTATAACGTATTATTAAAAAAGATGAAGGGGAAGATGAATATGAACGATGTGCAAAAGTGGAGCGACATTGATATTGGACTATTCCTTTATCTTCTGTATCTTCAGCTAGTACGTATTACGTTTAGCAAATAATTTCTGTTTTGCACTGTTATATAGATATAGAAATTTGTTTATTATTTACTTGATTGAATTTGTAATGATGCTTTCATCTTTTATAGAGGTTCTTCTTTTAGATGTGAAATGTTCTAACTTAATAAAATCGGTATTGTGTTATGATTTTCCCTAAATATATAGTTTCTACTTTTGGTAAAGTAATTTCAAAATATAATAAAGCTCAGTCATATAGCAAGAGATATAAAAGCGAAGTTCAGAATTTCAATGCTACTAAAAGAAAAAGAAGGGAATCCGAAGAAGAGCCAAAGTTACCAACATAGTCTTATGAACCAGGACACACACCTTGTAGAGTCGTTCGACATTGGAAGCTTAATTAATCTATGATCTAGCATCAGAACACGCAGCGTTGACAGACAGCCCAATAGATGGACAGGCGATATTATAAGTGCTTGGGAACCACTGGAGTCAGAAAGCAAGAGACCTATATCGAGTAGATGAAGTCCATCACTTGAGATTTTAATGATGACAAAATTAATTAAAACAGTTATGTACGTTCTAATGTATCATGTCCTCGTTAAGTAGGTACACCAGCAATTATATTAAAGCAACGAGAACAGAAATAAAAAAAAAAAACATATGGAAACAAAATTAAACATTACGAAATTAAAGGGAACCGGGAAAAGATCCGAAAACTGGGAAACTCAAATCCAACATGGCTGGAGGGTGGTGCGAGCGAGACGGGGAATGGGGGGAAAGGGACGATGCGATATGCCAGTCACGTCCCGGGCGAGGCGCGCGCGTGATCCTCATCCTAATATGGACATAACCACTCACACACCCCCAAACACCCACACAAAGCCGAATAACATCTCAACACCTAACACATGAAGCTTCATAAGTCTTCGACGTTGCTACTTCGGTGTGAGTGAGCATAAAATACATAAACTTCCTGGTAAATAACCTTAGATACAACTTTCTTATAAGCGAGCCTCGAAACGCTCCTATATTAAATTCTGTTACTGGCATTTTTTCGGGCCCAGACTGACGATGGCGTCGACAAAAGGAAATCCTATTTTCTCCATTTAAGGTAAGGAGGAAAATGGATACTTTGTTTCTTGTATAGGCATGTTCCGATCCTTTGAACTAAATTTGTGTGTGATATTGTCTGGTGTGAGCGATTTTAAATGTTCTTTAAACTCAGTCTAAATTTTTACTTATGTCAAAAATCCCTACATTTTAAATACTGTAAATATGAAAACATATACAACAATTTTTAATATACTTATAGTACGATACATACGATAAATATTAATCAAAACCATGAATATCAATTAGTGTTGTATGTTTTTGCTAAGGAAATATCAGCAACGAAATAAAAACGTTCAAGGATGCTGCTGACGTGATTAGTCATTTAATACCTAACTTCAAATCACCTGCCAACATCTTTAGATTTGTGGCCCATCAATCCGGCGAATCAGTAAACACCATAAAATCCATAGGATCTTTCCCAGAAGCGACCACCGTAACGTCACCATTGTTTGCGGCATTCACATGCGGCGCGACACTGCGGATACACGCGCATCGAATGCTTAATAGGGTCCCACAATTATATTTGATAAATTTATTTAAAGACACATTTGCATACGCCGCAAAAGGCTCATCGTGAAAGTTGCATAGCAACAGCCTGAAAACTTATTTTTCAAATTAACGTGATGACGATACGAGTACAACATTCAGCTACAAACAATGAACTTGTCCTCAACATCGCCCTCGTCGATCTGGAACGCCACATACTAATTCTCTCTATTAGTAATTTCACTAAATATGCCCTAGCCTAAGTCTATTAAGATATTCACAGTGTCATTTTGGAATTTGCAATTTCTCAGTTTGGTTTTGCATTTACTTCTTACTACAGATTCATCAAGAATTTGTAGAAATTCAGTTATTTAATCAAAAATCTTATGAATTTGTCAGGAACTAATTCAGGCTTTTTAAGAATGGAAACTTAGTAATATGTGTGTTTTCTATAAATAAGAATTACTTGTGTCAAGACTTATTTATATCTAAATCTTCACAAACATTATGGATGACAATATTATTGAAAATGTCTTATAACGCGTGGTTACATTTAAAATTCTTAGAGTTGTTTTCATAAACAACTTCAGGAAAATTTGTGATGGAAGCGTCAGCAGGCTTTAAATCCTCACCGATTGTTCCGTGGACAGTTTCCTCGTTGGAAGCGAGTTTTATTGGTGTTTCTATGAAGCCACCTGCTATGCGATGCCTGATAACAGCCCGTTCATTCATAACGATGACTGAGTACGTGACGGCTCCGTTTAATTACGGTAGGCCTCTCAACAGCATTGACCGTCCGAGATACCAAGCGGTTCTGATCATTGTTGCTTTAACAGTAACGATGAGAATCGCATGCAAGTTCTTTATATTGTGTGATTTATTGTTGTGTATAGTGTACCTAACGTTTACAATGTTGAAAGTTTATGTTTGGTAAAAGCATATAGAATCATCACCAAAATTTCATTCATAAACCATCTGATAGGTTAAGGTAGGAAATTTTTTTATACACAATATTAAAAGCTTTTTATAAATACTTGTCGACCCATACAGGCTTACTACTCTTACACTAAGATTACCTGGCAAACACAATGCAAGTTAGACTCGTCTGTAATATTTCTTTTTCATATAATTATTGTTTTTCTTTGTTTTATATGTACGCACAGTGGGTAAAATGAAATAAATTAAAAATACCTCAGCGTTGCGATCCAGTTACATTTCATAGACCAATATTGTAGTACAGATATCGTTTAACCAATGTCTATGTAATACCTACACATTAATGTTTCATAAAAAGCCCTTGTTTAATATTTTTATTTAAAGTATTGCTTATTTAAACGATTATCTATCTCAGGTAGAGATGACGGGTAGCAGCATTTTCGACTACGTACACCAAAACGACCATGCGGAGATCGCGGAACAACTTGGATTGTCGCTGGCTGGAAGAGGTGGCGGTACCGGTCTCAACAGTCCAGCGTCGGGCAGCGAAGAAGGCAGTCAACATGGCACCAATAATCCAGATGGTAAGTAATGTTTAACATAGATAACAACAGAGAAGACTACCATTATCTAATTTACACACGCCCCTAGAGTAGGGATCTAAAGTAAGTCTTGATCTCCGATAATAAATAACTAAAAATTAAATACTTCAATGTCATCAGTTGATGAATGTCCTGAATAAACAGTCTGCTAAACATCTTCCCCAAATAAACCAAATCGATTGATTACCCCTTAGGATTAGACAAATTTCAACTAAGGAATGTTTATGGGGATATTACAACACCTCATAGACTTAACTTGCGCCCGTGTATATATATGTAATACGTAGGTTTTAGTTATAAAAAATAAACTATAAGACAAATTAGTGTTTCTAAACCACATTGATAGAGGGTTGAGAGAAAGGGATGGAAGACGTGAGAAGTACGCCCTGTATAGACTTAAGAGTATATTTGTTAAACAATATTATAAAGCTAAGTTTCATAACAATTATTTCATTAAGGAGTCCCCCACCTATATATATCATGTACCTAGATAAATCAGATATCTTAAACATTTTACAAAAGCCAGGTGTTTAGGAAGTATACATATTAAAAATCAGTACATATACACTACAGAGAAACTACTTCATTCTTTTATCTAAGAGGTAGGAACAGGAATTTTATTACACACGGTATTCTATATGAAGGTTCTGTCGGCCATACCAAAAATGTTAATTATATTATAATATTCGAAAATAAAAAAATACATACTGTAACAAGTTGCCAAACAACTCAACAGATGGCGCCCCCATGAACAAAGTATCACGCTATCGTTTACCATAGCGCAAATCCTTTTAAGGATCGTACATTATTGTGGACATTGCCTTTGGTCAACGATTCATTACGGAGTATACAATTGATTCCATCAACTGGATCTCTCAGGAGCTCTGTAATGACAAGACATGGACCAGTAAGTCCTTACGGAGTATACAATTGATTCCATCAACTGGATATCTCAGGAGCTCTGTAATGAGAAGACATAAAGCAGTAAGTCGTTACGGAGTATACAATTGATTCCATCAACTGGATATCTCAGGAGCTCTGTAATGACAAGACATGGACCAGTAAGTCGTTACGGAGTATACAATTGATTCCATCAACTGGATCTCTCAGGAGCTCTGTAATGACAAGACATAAAGCAGTAAGTCGTTACAGAGTATACAATTGATTCCAACAACTGGATCTCTCAGGAGTTCTGTAATGACAAAACATGGAGCAGTAAGTCGTTACGGAGTATACAATTGATTCCATCAGCTGGATCTCTCAGTAGCTCTGTAATGACAAAACATGGAGTAGTAAGTCGTTACGGAGTATACAATTGATTCCATCAGATGGATGTCTCAGTAGCTCAATAATGACAAGACATGGAGCAGTAAGTCGTTACGGAGTATACAATTGATTCCATCAGCTGGATCTCTCAGTAGCTCTGTAATGACAAAACATGGAGTAGTAAGTCGTTACAGAGTATACAATTGATTCCATCAGATGGATGTCTCAGTAGCTCAATAATGACAAGACATGGAGCAGTAAGTCGTTACGGAGTATACAATTGATTCCATCAACTGGATCTCTCAGGAGCTCTGTAATGACAAAACATGGAGCAGTAAGTCGTTACGGAGTATACAATTGATTCCATCAACTGGATCTCTCAGGAGCTCTGTAATGACAAAACATGGAGCAGTAAGTCGTTACGGAGTATACAATTGATTCCATCAGCTGGATCTCTCAGTAGCTCTGTAATGACAAAACATGGAGTAGTAAGTCGTTACGGAGTATACAATTGATTCCATCAGATGGATGTCTCAGTAGCTCAATAATGACAAGACATGGAGCAGTAAGTCGTTACGGAGTATACAATTGATTCCATCAACTGGATCTCTCAGGAGCTCTGTAATGACAAAACATGGAGCAGTAAGTCGTTACGGAGTATACAATTGATTCCATCAGCTGGATCTCTCAGGAGTTCTGTAATGACAAAACATGGAGTAATAAGTCGTTACGGAGTATACAATTGATTCCATCAGATGGATGTCTCAGTAGCTCAATAATGACAAGACATGGAGCAGTAAGTCGTTACGGAGTATACAATTGATTCCATCAACTGGATCTCTCAGGAGCTCTGTAATGACAAAACATGGAGCAGTAAGTCGTTACGGAGTATACAATTGATTCCATCAGCTGGATCTCTCAGGAGTTCTGTAATGACAAAACATGGAGTAATAAGTCGTTACGGAGTATACAATTGATTCCATCAGATGGATGTCTCAGTAGCTCAATAATGACAAGACATGGAGCAGTAAGTCGTTACGGAGTATACAATTGATTCCATCAACTGGATCTCTCAGGAGCTCTGTAATGACAAAACATGGAGCAGTAAGTCGTTACGGAGTATACAATTGATTCCATCAGCTGGATCTCTCAGTAGCTCTGTAATGACAAAACATGGACCAGTAAGTCGTTATGGAGTATACAATTGATTCCATCAACTGGACCTCACAGGAGCTCTGTAATGAGAAGACATAAAGCAGTAAGTCGTTACGGAGTATACAATTGATTCCATCAACTGGATCTCTCAGGAGTTCTGTAATGACAAGACATGGAGCAGTAAGTCGTTACGGAGTATACAACTGGATCTTCGTAATACTGTTGTACTTAGTAATTTGCTCTGTACTTCAAACTGCTCTCCGCATTATCAATGTAATGCTGATATTGCTGCTTATGTTGTCATTTACTAAAGACCCTGCACCGAACTTCAATACCCCTATAATATGTAGTTTGTAATATGAAAAGAAGCATACAAAATAAGATTTTTTTTATTTATTTATCTTCTTATTGTGGTTGCACCAAGTATCATCACTGTGATATCATTATAAGACGAAGCGACGAGATTAGCAGGACGTTTGACTTGACACTAAATTATTTCTCAGCCCATAATAATGTAGGATATAAAAATTAAAAAATGGAGCAAAAATACCGTGACCGATAAAATGGTTTTAGAAATAAAATAAATAATTATTTTGACCACAAAGATATATCCTTTCTACTCAATATGCAAATAAGTTTAAACCTATGAAAAGTTTATTGACCCGTTGTTAATAACATTTTCCCTGTATTGTTTGAAGTAAACAACTCTTTTATACAAAATGCAAATGAGTCTTATTCATATGTTTGTGATATATCTTCGTAAAGGTATTCATAGAATAATTAAATAAACATAAATAAACTGACATATATTTAAAACACTCTAAAAGGGGAATTTAATAATATCATTAGCCGTTTCCTCTTCGTATACTATTTCGTTTAAAAAATTGAAAGGCCTCGATTCACCTCCAATGAAAAGAAAGGAAAAAGGTGCACAAAATTCAATTAAAGTTCCCTGGTTTCGAACTCAGATAAATCTATTTTAATCAATGACAATACTGATCCCAAAAATTTCACTTGGTACAACGAATCGCTGAATGCGGACTGTAATAAGTACTATACCGAATTTAAATTAGATTATGGACTCTTCACAGCGCATTTCTCCTCATGAAACGGTCAATGGGGAGTCACTACGAACTTTTATCTCATTGATTAATATTTCTCATCGCTATGGGAATGCATTTAAGGTTATCGAATCATGGGCGCCGTACTGTGGCCAATTGTCAACAGATACATTTAAAGGGATACAATTAAATCGTGATATTGCTTATGAAGTGAATGCTGGTTCCATTGCGCAATGAAGTCTACGGAAATCAATTCAGAAATATACTAGATCTATTGATACGTAGCATACCCATCAACAGAACTTATGTAATAGAGTAACAACATTAGTGTGGTAATACAAGGAATCAACAAGAAGAAAAAGTAAAAGACGAAAGATGTTATATTAATAATAATATTGTTAGAACAATCGACACAGATTAACAAAAACAGGAATATGTGGAATATCTATGAATGCTCTATTACGTTCAAATTGTCCATCCCTTATAATACGTATTTTTTTTTATTTTATTTTGATTACGAATAGTCTTTATTATAGCAAACATATGTAAGAATAGAAGATGATAATGGGAGAATAAGTAGCGCCAAAAAGTTTATTATATAACACATATACTTAGAAAATAATAGTAATTATAAGTAACAATTTTAGAAACGATACTATTATGAAGTAACTTAAAAAGTATTCAAGAATCAGTAGTACCCTATGTATATATTCTAACTCGTATATCTGTCACAGACGAATACTTGATGTTGTGCTCCAATGGATCCGAAGTTTTTATTATAGCAGTGTCTGTAATCGAAGCTAGTCCATAAAAAAGGTCCGAATTATATTCGCCATTTAAATGCGGTCGTATGACCGACTTGTTTAATATGTTTCTTTAGCCTCCAACCGGAACTGTTTGATAATGCATTAAGAAAACACGACTGCATAACCTTTTTATTGGTAGTTTCTAATACATTTACTATTCTAATCAAATAGATAATGATATTACAATTTAATATTACACTATATCTGAGTACCGTACAGTATTTTACTAATGCTAATGTTGCATATTTGACCATATATAATTTAAACTTGTTGACTACAAAGAGGCAATTATTAATTATCTGTACAATATGCTTCAATAAGAGATTTTATTTATCTGTATCGGAAAGATAAAGAAGTATCATCATCATCAACAGACCGTAGTAGTTCACAAGGAAGTATAGTAACGTCAAAACTGTAAACATAGTTAAATACATATATTTGAAAAAATTTATGATAGTCAAATCAATGTAGTAGTTACTTTATTATTATCATGACATTTAACGCTTCTTTTACTACTTTAAGCATTTGACAATAACAAACATGTCTGTGTCCTTTTTTCATTGTAATAGTGGACAGAATCTTGAGTCTTATCGGAGCCTTGAATTCAATTTAAGACCATGATGTGTTGGAAAAAGAGGGGATGGAGTAAAAAATCAATCAGGAATCTATGTGACAGCAGGTTATTGTGGTCTGACTGGCGTAGTTAAAGGGACTACAGAACAGTGAAGCGCAGAGAACCGTACATTATAGCTTGATGACCATAAAATGATTGAGACCCGTGTGATGGTGTCAGTAGATTTTAAGGAGGCCTTGGTTCTCAAAGTACATGAAACTAAAATGGATTAATCATAATTCTCTTCTTAATAAATAAATTTCATGCTTCTCTTGATACTTCCAATGACAGAATTTTTCATTGGTATTTTTTACCTAATATCAAACAGGCATTCCATCAAAAACAGTCATAATATTTGCGAATATCCCAATGATTGTGTCCAACAAATAATATTTATGGTTCAAAATATGCAAACATTTGCAAAAAGCTTTTGATAAACTTCGTTAGCAGTTAATAAAATCCATAATTTAGACATTAAATTATTCAACAGCAAACGACAAGATACAAGACAGTAGCTATAAACATGTCTAGAACGATTGACAGTTGTTCTTGGTTATAAACTTCGATTTTAGATTGTGCTCTTAAAAATTCAATGTCACCCATACCAAAAAAAAAAACAAAAGGTCAGACGTATGACAATATTGTAATTGATTAAGAGACTATTGTATATTTCAAAGCTTAATTCAAGTCCAAAAACTAATTTACACTTTATAATTTATACACGTCATAAAAATAAAGATCCTGATGTAATTGTAAGGAAACAATCTTGATAGTTACAACCGCAGCGATCATTTCTGCCGCTAAACTATAGAATGAAAACATTACTGTGTTCCAGTTTGTTGTAGCTGGTGAAATTACTGGGATAACGAGACCTCTCATTTCATGTATGAAGGTGACAAGCATAATCTGATGCAATGTATATAATCCTATGGAAAAATTGTTATCTACAGGCATGTACTAAAGTTGGTGAACTCTCAGTTTCACGCGGATGAAGGATAATAGAATTGTTCCCATTTTTTATACAAACTATCGTTTTTACGTACAGTGGATTTTTTCTCAAGTTATATGTTAATTTAAATCAATAATAAAGTTTAAATTTCTCTGATGACTTTCCCAAGAATTACGCAGCTAAGTTGAATCAATTAGCGCGTGATGTTGAACTGTAGGAACCCAACGCTGGGCCCCATGAATCTTTTAATTAGCTGCCCACTCGACCAATCAATCACTCCTTCATAGTTTAATTTGAAATGATTAACCGCTTTTTTATCGCTAAGGTATTTGCTGCAAGTTTTGAACACCAATTTCTTTTGCCTGTCATTTAAGACTTTTTATATTACACCATTAGAAAATAAAATCTATAAGGTAGAATACTTTAAGTAAAATAAAATACTTAGAATCTTTAATAATTATTATTTACTTTTACAACAGTATCGTCACAAATGAGTCTAGCAGCTAGCGGAGTGTTGTTCAGAGGCATGGATCGAGCTTTCTGCGTCAGGATGAAGAGTACCCTCACAAAGCGTGGCTGCCATTTCAAATCCTCAGGATACAGGGTAAGAAAAGTTCTAATTGATATCAATACAACAAACAGACCGAGATTTAAGATCAGTGTTTTTATACAAATCTTCGCTTGATTCTTACGCTGTGTTATTTCTTATTCTTGTCAAAAGTTTGAATTTTTCAACGTTCTTTCAAAAAACTTTAAAATAACAACGGATAACTAAGGTTAGGTTAATAATATGTGCTCATGACAATAATAAATATAAATTGTAAGTTGAAACGTTATCTGCGTAAGAAGAATTTATAACTTCCGTGTAATTAGAGACTGGAAATTTGTGGACATTTTATTTCTTATCTAGTTTGTAGAATGAGAATTAAATGGACCTTGAATTTTCATTTTCGATATAGGTTGCAAGAAGCAAGGAGGGAGAAACGACCAGATACGGAGAGAGTGGTAATTGGCGGGTGGGTATCTAAAGGAGGTGACAATTGACATGAAGATGTTACAACAAAGCATTGGATAAATTTATGTCACAATCGAATTTTTACCAATATTATGTCATAGCAGTAACAATTTTTATAATTAGAATAGAGAGTAGTAAAATTTAGGTCCAAAGGCTAGTAATGATAAAATCTAGGAATGGTGTGTGTGTGTTTTTTGTTTGATTCATAGTGTATTCTTACATTAAATATGAAGTGTCGTATAAAGAACACGCGTTAATTCATTATTTCATACCGCAATAGAGCTATCGGGATAAGTAACTTCTAGATAAATGATTGCGGCGCTTTTATCCAGCAAGGTTCACAAATATCATTGCCAAGAGTAATGGCGGCGCGTGGGGTGCCTCAAGGCAAACTCTATGGCCCATAATTTTTGTCTTAACTCGGTGTTAGAGCATAAAATGTGATTATATCTCAACATGAAAATATCTCAGTAGGTGCGTAAAATTGCCCCTAATAGATTGTTTCCGGGGTGAAAATTTCGTTTTTATTTCATAAACATTTATGTGGACATTCTTTATGTCTGTGATATTTATTTGCACGTTCGTAATAAACAGATGTTTCTATTTTTGTTGGTGTATATATTTTAATGTATAGCGATAGTATATTATCTTTCTCTATCAACAAAGCTAGTTAATGTTAATAGATTTTTGTAAAGGATTCACGTAATATTAGAAAATTAGATAGAAGCAGTGTTAAAACCTATGTTATACAAGTTGAGAACTGAACTGTTAAAATTATAAACAATGTATACGTTGTTAGATTTTATAAAACATTATATAATGATAATATTACTAATAACTTAAACCGGAGTTAGGAAGCGGATTTGAAATAACTTGTATTAATTACGGGTTCATACCCATAATTCGTATTTATCTACATCTTAACTGCCCGCATTTGCCATAATATCGACAAAGACAATTAGTACAGACATTCATTATATCCCAGACCCAAGGAACACCCCGGGCAAGTATTTATTGCCCAAATTCGGTGTATATTCCTCATTCAGTTTGTTACCTGAAAATTTGCCGTGTACGTGAGTTCCCGTAACTGTATGAAACACGTTTTGCATCAAAGGAATTTATTCAGAAACTTTTGATTACGTTTTAATATTCTGAAAAGTTCTGTGAAATTTCGTGCTTTCTAACTTAATACAATCTAAAATTGTATTTTTGCAGCTTCATAACAAAACTAATAAAGGTAATATGAAGTATTATTGTTAAAGAAGATAACACTAAACACCTAAAGAACATGATGTACCGTTTTTAAACCAGAATTTGGTTTAGATGGGTACCCATGATATTTAAATGAGTAAAATTTCTATGAAGTTTTGTCTTATTTATATATGTATAATACGTAAATGTCATTAAGTAGATGGGATCCTTTTCTTTATAGACTAGTGACAAAACCATTATTTTTTTTTAACACTTAGCCGTTAATACGAACGGCTTAATGAAGAAGCTATCTTTCTAGATTTTTCTCTTATCTACGATTTCCCACATTACAAAATCGTGTCGATTATAAAATGATATGATCTTGCGATAAAGAAAAGAAAATAACTTGTAATGATGCAACCATTACAAAGCCGCATACGTTCAGAAGCCGCAACATAAACTTTTTGATCATTGACGTTTTATATAGCAACTGAAAGTCAAATTCTGTTCGTTTCAGGTGGTTCTGATGCTGTGCCGTCTTCGGCCACAGTATACTTTCTCGCACAGCCGCAAGTCACCGCCTGCGTTGCTGGGGATGGTCGCCCTGGCCATCGCCCTCCCACCGCCGTCAGTTCACGAGATCCGGTTGGAGTCGGACATGTTTGTAACGAGGATAAACTTCGACTTCCGAATAGCACACTGCGAGCCCAGGTATTACAGATATATTACTTGGTGTCAGAGAACATAATAGCATCATTTAAAGGTTTCTGTATGAATAATATCTGTATAAACTAATGCACATCTCCAACTCACTGATTATTTTACATTTGCCGGTCGATCGCTGATAATCGTAATGTAGACAAAAATTAACTATAGTTAAATTAAGGTAACAATTATAAGGCTGTACATAAATCTAGTAAATGTTTACATATTTATGTGTATATTTACATCAGCAGGGTATCGGAGCTCCTTGGATACACCGCGGAAGAACTTACGGGGAAAAACCTTTACGCGCTCTGCCACGGAGAAGACGCGAATAAATTAAGAAAATGCCATGTAGACTGTGAGTAATTTTACAAACAAATCTATTTACGTTTTAATAGTTTTAAATAAAATCAAAGTATTACTATGGTCGCTTCAATACATACAATTAATAAATAAGAGACTGAAAGGATTAACAGAAACTTTGTGTTATATTTCAAACACGTAACCGTTAACCCTGTTGAAATCCTTTCAACGATTCTATAACCTTAGAGCATAATATATGCTAAATGGAATTCGATCGTATAACAGGATTAATCATCGATTGTTCTTATTAACGATCAATGCTATATCGATCGTACATCCATGACCCAATACGCGTGGTGAAATCCTTTGCCAGTAAATGTCGCAATATACGATTTGTATTCAGCGTGAGACATAGAAATCCATGTCAAGACGACTGGCGGTTGAGGTGCGTTAGGAGGAAAATTTACGACTGTGTCGAGTTTTGAGGGTAACTTTTGGTTGTACGAAGCGTTCTCTAACATCACGGTAGACACTAATTTCCGTATCCGCGTTCTTTGTAGTATAAGTGTGTAACTTATACTCTACTTTTCCCTTTACCATCTTTATATTCAATAGTAAGTTTGCTTTTCTGAAACATATTAATTTCTCCAGTAGGACTAGTAATATATGATTAGGATTATGTCACAGCTTTTAATAATTTACAGTGAAATAAACTATAGTGCAATTCTCTTGTAATCCTTTAATATACACCACCCTTGCTTTTCTGTAGCTTTTTCTAACGTTTTTTCAGTATTGTTATATTCGAAATATTACCAATTTATAATTAACGAAGGCATTATTACCAACATATAATACAATATATATTCTATTAAACGGCTATTTCTTTAAACCTCTTTACATTATTTGATCGTAATCCAAGCTCCGCATACTTCCTGATAACATTACTTCTTACGTATTCGTCAAAGGAATACAATTTAGGCTGACGCCATACGCCGTCTCGTCTTTATATGAATTGTGATTTGAATAATAATTCTTCGTATGTCATTTCGGCTTCCTTTCCCTCGGCTAAGACGTGGGAAAAGTCATTCCCTAATGTCCACCACCGTTGTCAGTTGGTCAATATTTTATCTTTGACTAAGATTTATTACATAGGTACTGAAATCTTTAAACAAGGTGGTCAATAGTATCATTATACAAATGAATAGAATACTTATTATTATGCTGTTTTTTTTTTATTACACGCAACGATTAAACTTTAAAAATGTCTTGTAATATGTATCGCACCTAATAAAATAAGAAAATGTATAAAAGCAAAAGAATTAGTAAACAAAGACAATAGGTATGCGTCAGCAAGGATTAACTTGCAAAATAACTCATGAAACAGTATGAATCGAAGGACAACGCATTATGCAACTGTTTTGTCACCGTTCGCGCCAAACCGAAACAAGATGGCCGCCGTTTATACACACGAATCACGAGCGCGTTAACGTCATAGTTTTTCTCTAGCACCAAAACCGTTGATAGTTTTACGAGACGATTAATTTGAATTTAAAATGCACAATGCCTCTGCAGATGCCGGTCAAATGTGGACATTCCGGGTGTGGAATACCAATTGTGGGTATTAGCATAAAAGTCCAGGCGTTTGTTAGAAAGCGGGTAATTTGGTTACAACTATATACGCGGACGGGATTTCTGATGTTGCCAGCGGCGATAACTGACCGCCTAATATTCAAACTTTGTACATAGAGCAATAAAACTTAATACTTATGTTTGGGACTTCCGACAATATAAAACATGCCGCTGAATGTAGAATTTTTAAATTATAAGTACGTTCCTGAGAAATGAGATGTTCTCTTCGTTCAGCAGCTGCCACATAAACTGCACTGTTAGTTTTACGTTAACCTCATCCGACTTCAGTTAGCTCCATCAGAATTACGCGGGTAAAGTGATTAATAAGAGTATAAGGGTAAAAAAAGCAGATAGACGCACTATGGCGTTATTAGTACATACCAATAAGAAAGGCATAATGTACAGTATCCGTTATATATTAGTACCTTTTTATACAATCCTTCGTATTCGTGGAATACAAACTGATGAATACTAAATATTTGCTGACGTATAGGTATCTATTGTATTTATATTAGACTTAACGGTACTCACTTTTTCTCATTAAAAGCATTTCGTAAAGCATTTTGCATAACAATAATTCTAATCTCAATTTTATGTATATCTTTTATGTTTAATATTATAGTACTGTGTAATAAAAGTTATTTTACCTATGAAAATTATATGTTCCTTTGTTAAAAACTGATAATCAGTTTTATAATAATTTACAGATTTGAAAATCAAAAATCGGTTGTTGTTGTTGTTACTTGGCAAAAAAACTTGTAATGCGGCGCGATGTAATCACACTTTTGTGTCACGAATACGGCAATATCATTTTAGTATGCATAACGTAACTACAAATCTATGCAAGCAATTGTCTTTATTAACATAAATATAAAACAATTACGCACTCGCTTCAAGCAGACAACATAGTGGACCACAACAATGACTACCAACAATCGGCAAATGGCGCCTTTAAAGTTTCACCCGTTGGAGCCGCTCCAAGCGAATCAGTTGAAAATCCGAGTCGACAATAAACAATGCGACAACAAAACCAAAAACCTCCTCATCGCTAATGATTCACGTAGCACAATACACGTGTCGTTCACATTGTCACAGACCGGCATTAATTGTAAATGTGCTGAACGATTTGCTTGTAGACTAGCTGACCAGCCTGCCAACCTCCGCAATGAGTTAACGGTTCTAAAATGGTACAAGATTATCTTCTATAAATATTATTTTTTTACTTTAAACAAGAAAAAAATTCGATGGGGAACTGCCTTTATCTGTACATAATGATAGGAATTCATTTAAACAAATCTACTCATATAAGAGTTATGCGTGTTTTGGAATGTTTAAAGTTCATACAGGAATGGCACAAATTTACACAACAAAATTAACATATATATTAAAAAAAAAATTTTTATTCATTACTAAAAAAAAATTATAAAGATGTTTTAATTTGTAAATCTGAATGCACTGTCGACAGCTTTCAATATCAAATACAGATAATAAACAGATTGTACTACACAAATACAGATTATCAATAAGAAATTATAATTATAAAATATGTAAAAACAAAATCAATATTTGGCAGTAATTAAATAAAGATAAAGATATATTATAACAAAAAGTTTTTGAAAAAAATTCCCTTCATAGCAAAATATTAATATAACTTTTTGTTCGTCGTTTTTAAACAAAAATTGTTAAATCCAGCAACCTTTTCTTCCTCCTGCCCTTTTGCAAGCTATGTGAGTTCGGCCCAGTATTCTCTGCCATATGCATCTATCAGCTGTAATATCTGAATTCACACTCTTCTTACACATAGCATCTTTCACACAATCCATACTTTCTTCGGTCTTCCTCTACTCTTATAACCATGTTAAATCCAGTAACTAAATTAGCTAAAACTTTAAACTCAGTATGGTGTTACTGTTTGACTGCAGAAATAAGTTCTGTAACCGATCTAGACGGTCTTCGGTAAATAATCTAACATTATATTCCAACAGTTGTCTTCATATCCAAACGGTGTGACACAAGATTGAAAACGTTTAAGGCTTACTGAGTTCATTGTATAGAACAATATGAATAATATCGTCATCAAGCATCAATTTAGGGTACTAATTCAAGGTCACGTTTAGCTGGCTTTAGGTCACTGCGGCTAATAGTACCCTTATAAGACTTGCGGTAAATTTTCGGCTGATGACGTAGCTCGAATATTTGTCAACCAAAAAGTCAGTATTGGATTATTTAGTGATTATATCAGCAAATTTCATAAGGCTTTGTAAATAAATTATGCTGTTACTGTGTTCATATGATAAGTTGTGTGTCAAACGATAACAAGCAAATTTGTTAAATAACATCATACATATACATTAAAGCGATAACTAAATATTGAAAAAATTAAAACTAAATTTTTAAACCTTTTTTTAAATCGCACTGAATCCATATATGCTTTAAGTTTCATAATTTCAGCCAATTATGACAACTGCTGGACATAGACCTCTCCAATCAATTCCAAACACTACCAGTCCAAATTTCTTAAGTCGTTATTAATAGTAAATTTTTTACAGTAATGAACAAGGGGCAAGTATTGACGCACTACTACCGCCTGATGAACAAACTCGGGGGGTACACTTGGATGCAGACCTGTGCCACCGTCGTCTGCTCTTCCAAGAACGCAGAAGAGCAAAACATTATATGTGTTAACTATGTGATCAGGTGATGAATCTAACTCGCTATGTTTAACCGTAACGCAAGAATTAAGTTAAAACGAATCGGATGTCATGATTTTATTAAATTTTTTTTTATTCAGAAGAATGAAGATATCTTTCAGACATTTCTAAATTTTTAAATGATTCTTCGTCATCATTTCAGCCAATGGACGTCCACAGGTGGACATAGGTCTTTTGTAATATGGAATGTTTGTACAATAAAAGGATTTTTTTTAGATTAATATTACTAATAAAAATTTACGGGTGTTAGATCTCTGTTGCCGAAAACCTTCTAAGTAGGTATCACTGCAACTCCTATTTCTCTCGCGAAACATTACTGTCCAAATATTATTATGTTCCTGTTAGAAAGGTGCTGTAGCTAGGCTAATTACTTTGGTAACGATACTCGACGTAAGATACTCGAAGTAGCTCGCTGGCCTAATGGTTAGAGCGTGCGGCTTTCATTCTGAAGGTCGCGGGTTCAAACCTCGGCATGTACCAATGACTTAATATTTAAGTTATGTACATTTGTGAACTTTAGTTACAACAGCGAGATACAAAACGGTGAAGGAAAACATCGTGAGGAAACCCGCACACTGATATCATCTTTGTGTGTGTGTGTGGGGTGGTCCCAATAAAGTGGCAACAGGCTCGCCCCCTGTTACACTGGACCTAATCTGACCACATCTGGCGAAATGTGGGTGTTTATTCACCTCTGCCTACCCCTACTGGGAAAAAGGCGTGACTATATAAAAAAAAAAAAAAAAAAAAAAAAAAAAAAAAAAAAAAAAAAAAAAAATACGATACTCGACATCGTATGTCTCAGGCGATGAGCGCAATGTTGTGCCGCGTAAATAATCCAAATTAGCGCTATGATTTTATAGGCAGGCGTATACTTTTTACCATCAAGTGAACGTCTCTTAGCTGAATAGAAAAAATAATTCCAAATACTTTAATAACAAATAAAAATAGAAAACCTACATGCTCTCTGTTACAAATACAACTAAACTTTATTTGTTACAGTGGACGCGAATACCCGAACACGGTAATGGATTGTTGCCAACTGGAGGAAAGTGTACAAGGAGTTAAACGGGAAGAAACAACAGGTGATCCCGATAACGGACCTCCAGATGCCGACACCACAGGAGCCCCTCCACCACCGCCGCGCCACACAACCGAACGGACCGAGGCACCGGCAAACTCAGAATCCGCTTCATCAGTGCCTCCGACATCAGATGTAACACACCTGACAAGACTAAACGACACACAACCATTACCTCTTCACAATACCACTGAAAGAACATCGCCAATGCCAACTAGAAGACTGAAAAAACGAAAACATACCACGGATTGCGAAGAAGACGCAGAAAGAGACGAAGACAGACGGAAGAGTAACTCGAACCCGGGCGCAGCAATATCACCAGCCGAGCGGGATATTAGCAAGACCAACCTAACAATGCCGGAAGGAGCTGGTGATGCGACTTCAGTAAGAGACTTGGAGAATGCAATGTCCAAACATTTGCCGTCCGTCGCGTTGGACGGAAAGGAAATTTCGCACCGGCCAACCGACTTCTCTACAGATGCTTTATTAAAACAGCAGCAACAGAAATCTACAATACAGTGGATAGGCACACAGAATCATCACTTAAACCACCTGAACAGGCAGATACCTGGCAACCATACCCCAAACCCGGCATCGGCACTCTTAAGACAACTCTATGCAAACAGGGAAAGTGTTATCCGCAGTAACTTCTTGGGTGACGGCAGAGGGGGTGGTTATTACTCCAGTGATGGTCAATCTGGTCCGTTACCTACACCACCAGGCAGCGAAGGATCAGGTTACGGTGAGCAGCTAGGTCACAAAGGTACCGAAATTGGGTCATTAGCGTACACAAGTTATGGAGATTACCATTCAGCGATGACCCCGCCTGGATCAGTGTCTCCTAGAGATAAGCAGCAGTATGCTATATCATACGACAATAGTGCTTATTCCGATGCATTAAGGCACTCGTATTTAGGTGAGGCTCCTTTGCCCTTAAAACCACAAGCATATTCAGCAGTGCCCGGAGCGTTAGACTATGCGTCTCCATTAGATCAATCTCAGTTCTTCCACCCACCCTCATCTTTCCATCTGTATCATCCCCAAGCGCATTCAGCGCATCCGACTCATTCGCACCAAACAGTAGATAAAACAGCACCACCGAATACAAATTGGTACTCTTCAGGTTCATAGCCATATTCGCATCAGTAGATACTGAGATTCCAAATGTTTGCCAAATATTTGGCTCTGGTTCAATTGTTTGTTTCAAATTTGTTGTTACGAATGGTTCTTTTGTTATCGTTTATGTTATATGAGAGGTGGTCATGATTTTTTTTATGATTAAAAAATCATAATGTGCAATTTTTGAGTTGCGATATGTGGCCAGAGGTAAAATACATTGTATGCAGAACCCGCAAAAACTTTGGAAATTTGTGCCAAAAAACCGGTGATTGTTGTATACCACTTGGCTTAATTGCAATAAGTGCAATTACTACTTCAAAATATTGCACATGTATATATAATAAAAAGGCTAAAAAATTATGTATTCAGGTGAATGTAGATAACAATAGGCAATAGCATTTACATAGAATATGCGACGGCCGAATTACTGAAGTCATTCTATAGTAATAATTAAATATAATATTAAAAAAATATGTAACAACTGAGGGATTCTCTAGTGTTTAAAAATGTTTTTTACACAATTATAATGTTTTTATATTTGAATAAACACAACAAGGAATGATAACTTGGAAGAATGGGCTGATGAATTAATAGTTGCAAAATGGAATCGTTAACTCTAGAAAATTCTGAAATTTGGCGGGAAATGAAATTTGTTGTTTTTATCTTTTGCAATGACGCGAGGTATCAAGCAGGATTATTCATCTGGTGATAAGTTACACTGCTGACCATAACAATCTGCAGAACATTAAGCTCGTAATTTTAAGACATGTCTCGGTACCCCATCCACTCCATTTCCTACAACGCTCACGAAACTGGAACTGACAAATATCTTATATGTTAGTAAAGTTCAAACCTGATTTATTTTTGTTCGGTCTGTGCATAACATATATATCATCAGCCGTTAGTATCCACTGCTGGACATAGGCCTCCACTAAAGATTCCCACATCGATCGGATATTCATAGGATTTGGGCCGTTTCCAACCACGCTGGCCCAATGCGGGTTGGAGGGAGCTAGGAGCCTCGTTTGATTAATAGTAGGGTTCACCACGAGCAGGTGACGTTTGTTTGGATCCCGTGAGTTGTTGTGCGGAACCATTACACTCCCTATATATATATATATAACTACAAATATTATGTATTGTATAACAAAAGCTATGTTATATAGCTTGTTGCATATCAATTCACGTTTAAACCTAAGCTTTCCTGTAAATTATTGTACAATAGTATTCATGACTGTTTGTTAGGATATGTGCGACTTGAATTTTGTAAATTTCTAGATTTTAAGGTGTTGTATATTATTTCTTATTAGTCAATATAAGAATTCACTGTACATAATATTTGTTTACTTTAGTGTAATGCGGCCAATTTTTTAGTTGTCAAGGCTCAAAGACTTTTGTTACATTTGTTTTTTTTTTAAGACGTTTTAAATATAACCCGAAATGAAATAAGACTTGTAAATTATTATTAATAAAAAATTACATCGAAACCACTCAATGGTGGATAGGATTAAATATTTTTTGTTGATTACAAAATACAACTAAATCATTATTTTTTTTTCAGTCTGATCGATATTGTATATTTGTTAATTTCTTCATGACAACTAAATTATTTTATTTAATTAATTAAAAATACTCAGATCATTCCGTTTTTGTGACATAAAATTTTGTTTAAAGATTAAAATGTATATTTTTTTTTTATTAAAAATTTAGATATACCAATTATTATTAAATTGATAATGTATTAATAACACTGTGCAATACAAGTGAAAGTTTGTTTTGTTGTCTACGGGCTTCGTTAATGTATCGTAAATATAAGCAATTATCATTAAAAAAAATTGTAATAAAGCTGTAATTAATATAATTGGGAGTAGGCTTGTATCGCGATTATCCGATTATTATTTCTCTTTCGAAGTGAAAATGTTTTCAATTCAAATGTTTTTTTTTTTTTTTTTACTTTAATCGATGAAACGAAAATTAAAGAAATTTTATTTCTCCAAATAAAATAATTATTAAGAATTTTTAAGATAACGCTTATTATTTAATAACAACCCCCTTCAAGTAACTTTCTGCTGTTCATTTTTTTTTTTATTCGACGAAGCAACGTCAGTTATCTATTAGGGGGACCGGAAAGTAATGTCGTTTTCTTACGCTAAATACAAACACATACATTTTTAACGAGTCTTTATTTTTAATCAATGATGTATTCCCCATCATTGTCAATAACCTTTTGCCATCTAGTGAGTAAATTTTCAATCCCTGATCGATAAAAATTAATTGGTTTTTCGGCAAAATATCTAGAGATGGCATTTTGGATATCATCCAAATTTGCAACTGTTTTGCCACTTAAAAAGTGTTGCAGCGCTCGGAATAAGTGGAAATCCGATGGTGCAACATCGGACGAATATGGTGGATGAGGCAGCACCTCCCACCCCAATTCATTAATTTTTTCTAGAGTTCGCCTTGCGCAGTGCGGTCTTGCATTGTCATGTTGGAGAATGACGCCTTTTCGGTTGACAATCGCTGGCCACTTTTCAATTAAAGATTGATTGACTCGCTGCAATTGTTCGCTGTAGAGGTCTGCAGTAACAGTTTCTCCAGGTTTCAGTAATTCAAAATGAACAATGCCGCGAATACTCCACCAAACACACAAAAGCGCTTTTTTGGGGTGTAAACCTGGCTTAGCAGTACTCCGAGGGATTTCATTTGGAGAGAGCCACTGCCTTTTGCGTTTTGGGTTATCATACAGGACCCATTTCTCATCTCCTGTGATCAAGCGATCAAAAAACGCTTCTGTGTTGTGTCGTTGAAGCAATAAGTTGCATGTGATTGATCGGTTAGCCTTATTCTGTTCGGACAGATTATGCGGGACCCAAACACCTGCTCTGCTTACTTTTCCAATCTGCTTCAAATGTTCTTGGATGGTCGACCAAGGTTTGTTGAGACTGTTTGACAATTCCTCGATCGTCTGACACGGATTTGCTTCCACTTCCGCCCTTAACACGTCGTTGTCTAACGCTGATGGTCTTCCTGATCGATACGAGTCGGAAAGATCAAAATTACCCGATTTGAACTTGGAAAACCACCTTTGGCATTTACGAATGTCCAGTGCATTTGGATAAACATCGCAAATGTTTTTGGTAGCAACTGTTGCGTTATTTCCCTTGCGAAACTCAAAGAGCATGCAATGCCGGATGTGTACCTCTTCTGGTATTTGGCTGGCCATTTTACCCAAAATTACAAAAAAAAATTGTAATTCAATTGTCTATAAGTAAAGAAATCACTATAACCTCACAATGTCTTTGGTACGCCTCTGAACAAAACAATGAGCTGACAAATGACAATCAAGTATTGGCATGCGCAGAAACGACATTACTTTCCGGTCCCCCTATTATATTTACTTGTGGTAGGTCGCTGTTGCAAAAGACTAGTAGTGTGCAAACATAACTGAGTTCCGAATTTAAGGGCGCTGTAGCTTGTGACATTACTCGGATAATGAAACAAGATCCTGTCCCAAGGCGCCCAGCGCAATGTGGTGCTGTACATATAATCCTAATTAGCGCCACGTTTTTATGGTTAAGCGGATCACTTACTATCAGTTGAACGTCCCGATTTCGTCGCTTCGTTGAATATAAAAAAAGTATGTATAAAACATACGAAAATATAAAAGAAGACTATTCTAGTGATATATGATTAAAAAAAAGATGTAATACATAAATTATAATAAACATTTATTACAGTTACAGAACACATAAAAAAAAATAACATCGTTCAAAAACAATACAATGCTATACAAAATGCTTAGTTTGAGATTCGCTTATATTTCTTATCTTTTATCAATACATTATATTTGGATTGGAATAAATCATGATCATCATCAGCCGCTAGACGTCCACTGCTGGACATAGGCCTCCCATAAATATCCCCATATCGATTGATCCTGCGCTGCACGCATAGCCGAGAACTAGGGGCAGTCGTTTATAGGGGTTCATATGGAAGGATGTGGGCCATTTCCCACCACGCGAGCCCAATGCTGGGTGGGGGGAGTTGGCATAAATATAAATAAGATATGGTAGACGTAACTCAGGTAAGCCTCCCATAAGGTGGACTAACGATCTGGTGGAGATCGCAGGTAACTAATGGATGCTGGCTACGCGAGACCGATCGGTGTGGCGATCCTAAGACCGTTAGTGAAGAGCGAAGGTATTAGAGCGGAGTTAAGAGCGAAGCTATAATCTAGCGGTAAACGTTTAAGGGACTGATGACGATGATGATAATGATGATGGTAATGATAAAAAACGTCTTGTAAAATATATTTCTAGTGGAATGTAATTAATACACTATCTTGACGTAACACCTTCCATGTCAATTTAACTTCACTACTACACACGATCCGTCTTTATTTCATCTTCAATGGTATAATATTCTACTCGGTTTCTAGTGACGTTAAGTGATGATGAAGTTGGTATGAATGATGGTAGAGGACGCTTTGCATGAATACTTTGCACTCTCATATGTGGAAATGAAACAGTGAAGTGGAAGCTGACCAATCAGGTTCAAAATCTTACCTCTAACCAATGTGATCCCCGAATGCAACCAAGGACATCTTTGTTACAAAACAAGCGATTAGCTACTGCGCCATGGAAGCAGTTAAATTTACTTTAAAAAAGATTTCTTAACTCATATTTCTATACTATATTACAAACTTCACATTAGAGTTAGCCGAAAACTTTAATCGGAATTTCTCTATTTACTTATAAGAAAAACAAAGTTATCTTTAAAAATCGATATATAAAAATCTATGATATTAAATCTATATTGAAAATATTTTATTTAATACCTAAATTAAAGAGACACTGGGTGAAGAATAAACTGGGTGTAAGAGGTGACGTAGACAGAGACATTTAACGTCCGTAGGCATTAGGTACAATATGTTACAAATAAGGTCATCATATCATTGTCTTCAGAATGGAGACTTCAGACGGAATTTACAAAAAATCAGTGTAGTCAGCTACCACGAGATGTCGCTACCAAGTTATTTAGTTTATAATCAATATAATATAATAAAATGGACAATATCCAAAGTTCAATATTAATTGTTAAAATAAGAGATGCATTTTAGTCAAAACGATAGTTAAAATATATATGAAATAAACTACACATATATATATTTATATGTTATGTATATATATATTTTATAGTACATAATATATTACATAGTACACGTAGGTATAAATACATATAATGTGTTACATGTTTGTATAAGTGACTTATGACATGACTTAACTTTATTGAAGTAATCTTCAAGTTATACGAGTGGATAGTTGTTCTTATTAGTAGTTTTTATTTTATTTTACACTTAATGTTACATAACACTTATCGATTAAGACACGTACTATTTTATACCATTGGACGGAAAAACAGACTTCAGTCAAAATAATACTTAAAAAAAATCAGACATTTTAGTATAAGATAATATAAAATGAAGTTGCTTAAATTTTATTTTACATAAAACATTAATAGAGCTTAAAATTTGATTCCTGTTTAATGTCTATATATTTAAAATATCTTATATATTCAGTATACACCATGTTGGCTTTGGTCGGTGGTGAATAAAGTCCTTGGTCCTTTCTTGTGAGGGCCACAAGTTCCAAATAATGGGAACACGAAGATGTCAATGTTACTACTATAAATTATACAGTTTAATACTCAACAAGGATCTCAATATTTGGAGACTGCATGTCCAGTATTATCTGATACTGGGAGAAGACGCATAACCAGCAGTATATCTGAAATGAGATAAGGTATAACAGAAAATTTGACTTTCACTGTATCATTGTAGCCTAGTAAAAGGTCTTTCCTTCGATACAGTATGAACATAACATGAAGTTCGATTAACTGGAATTTTTACCTACTAACCTTGTTTTATAAATCTGCTTCCATAACAATATTGGTGTTCTGGCTATCAACATATGTCAGCCAGAGAATTTCAAGTTTGTTTATTGATCCAAGTGCTTATTGTTAACATTATATATAAATGAGGTTAAGTGTTAGCCCACCATAGGTGTAAAACTGTAAGGCCAATGGTAAACCAGTGCATCATGGAGTCACCTCTACCAAGTTGCAGTAAAATATCAAAGTGGTTCAGGATTATGTCTCACTATGACAGCTACAATATTATAAACAGACATTGTGCATACCATCAGGTGATTTTCTTACTTCGTTATAATGTTAAAAAAGATTTCTGAAACACTTAAGGGTTTTCAGAACTTAAGGGTTTTTCTTCAATGCAATATTGTACTAACCACTTTTAAAACTGATTGATTTAAACCTACACTTAACAATGGTCATGAAACTGAAATGATGATGGTATAATGGAGGAATCATTTGTTTTTATGGCACATTAATTAATTAGTAACCCACATTTTTATTTGTTCATTAAACTATTTAAATACTTACATTATAAGCCATCCAAAGGAAATCTGCTAATGCGGCAAATGTTGCATCCAACTGAAAATATAAATATACAAATTTTATTACTCAAACATAAAATGAATAAGTATTTGAAAGCCTGATCTCTTGTTGATCTATTAGTTAAAAGCTAGGATACATTGTATTATTGCCCATGTATATTAAAATGGACACAGAAATTGAGACAGGGAGAACATAGTAATGCAGTTGTAGTAGCAATTTGTAAAAACCCTACTATAACCATGACAGCCAATTTACGTCCCCACTGCTAGGGCACTGGCCTACCCTCAATATGAAGGCGATTGGGCCATAGTTACCACATTGGCCCAATGCAAGTTGGTGACTTCACACATACCTTAGAATAAATTCTAATTCATGTGCAGGTTCCCTTGCGATTTTTTCCTTCACCGTTTGTATTTCGCTGTTGTAACAAAAGTTCACAAATGTACATAACTTAAATATTAAAGTCATTGGTACATGCAGAGATTTGAATCGACCTTTCGGAATGAAGGTCGCACTCTCTGACCATTAGGCCAGCTAGCTAATATAAAAAGTAAAAACCCTACTATCAACAAAACTCCACAACATGTGGACCCAAAATTTAATCAGAGACTTCATTTTATAATACAAGCAACTAATCTGTGCACTACAGAGGGACAAAAATACAAACAAATTTTGATATAAAATAATCATTTAACAAATCACTAATTTTTAGGTCCAATAAATTTATATAAACTATTTATAAAAAGCATGACTCAGCTATTCATACCACATTTTTTCTTCTTAGATAATAGTTGACAAGATATACTAATTAAAAACAATTATTCATTGGTTAATATATAGTGCTTACATAAATGTAATATCCTCCAAGAAGCCACAAGCCAAATATGAATTGAAACAATATTATAGTCCCCATTGTGATGAGCCATGGCAGGATGAATCCTCTCATCCATATTTTTATACCAATCACCTGAAAAAAAAATACAACCAGAGTAATACATATATTTTTAAAGAGCACTTTATTATATAGTAGACATCTCATATTAGGAATTTTATCATAAAAAATAATAATAATTCTGAAATTAAATAATTACAAGTGAATTGTGTAAAGAAGTAAAAATTTTAGTGTTTAAGTTGTGTTAGAAATAGAACTAGAAATAAATATATTTTTTTTAAAATGTAAAACAACAGATTCTATTTAAACTTAAAAAAAATCAAGCCTATTACCACAACTTAATTATTCTTATTATAAAATATGTTGTTATACAAACCATCAACACTGAAGAAATAATTAAGGTTACAAAAACCAAAATGAAAATTATTCCAAACACCTGAAGAGCTGTAATCAATAAAGACTTCTATTAAAGAAAAATGCAATAAATAATATATTAAAAAACATGTATTGTTTATCACTCTTCTGCCATTAGTATTTTTTCAAACTTAAAACACATCATCATATATTTCTCAAAATATTGTGAAAAGCAGGATGGTAAAATCAGACTCCGACTACAAAGATAAACCATCAGTTAATGATTATATATATCAAATTAAATAGTAGTACAACTTAAAATTCATAGTCTTGTACTTAACAACACACATAAATATTGTGATTAATACTTTGATTTAGATACAGGTTAGTTTAAAACATGATATAATACTCACATCCTCTGACATCAGCTTCAAACAAGGGGTTCCAAAGTTGTGTCGAATCTCCACCATCCATTTGATAAGCTATAAACGTTATAATAATTAAGCTCATTGCCGCTGTATACACGGCAACAGCTCTACTACCGGATTTTACAGTTGAAGACCAAATACATGGTGACCAGCAGGATTCTAACAAAGGCATTGTTTCTTCGTACAAGTGTTTCTTATGTTTCTTCCTAACCTTCAAAAAAATAAAACACATTAGTAATATTAGTATTACAAAAAAAAATTAAATAAATTCCAACTACAAAAGTGCCACACCTATAATCAACAGTTATTTCAAATATTGTTTGCTATGTATATAATGTCAAAAAAGTTTATGACAAAATTACTTCCACTACAACAGTCTCCAAAAAATGTTTGAACACAATTTTACTAATAATTTAATTCAGAATGTTTAAACATTTAGTGAAATTGTTTTAAACAACAATAGTCATTGACAACTCGAAAACAATGCACAGATAAAAACTTCTACCATTTAGTTATCTAAAGACAGGTTATAAAAAGTTTCTTAGATGTAATAAATAAAATGTTTATATTACTTTATTAAAATTTATTATCATAATAACCATCATCATTAACTTTTATTTCTTTTAATCTTAATTCTAAAATTTTTAATAAAGTTTCCTTTTTTATTTTAAACCATGTTATGACAAGGTTAATAGCTTTGATTTTAAATATTTTAACACCGGATTCATAAAAGTTAGAATATTTTAGATCTATTTTATTGACATAGACGTAAGTTAGTAGCAGCTTCATGACTAAATGTATATTAATTTTCACAATAATAAACAGAATGAGTTGTGTGGCAGTTGCTACAAAATTATTTTTAGGGAATAAATACGCATTGTATTTTAAAAAATACCTAAGATTAAGGCCTATTACAAATATAAGAAAAAACATTAAAAGATGTTTAGAATAAATTTAAATAAGCATCGAATTATGCATAAATAAAAACTACGTGAATTAAAGACACAAGTTTTTAAATAAATTTATTCACATGTACACTAAAACATACATAGAAAATTTACAAACTTTTGATTTTTAGATTAGGAGAATACAATACATCAATCATAGGCAAAGGTATACGTCATGCATCAGAGGCTCATGCGAAACATCTCGAAGTGCTTGACCGATAAACATCAAATGGATATCTCCGTAATCGGTTGAACGCTTGATAATATATTGGCGCCGAGTTACGTGTCGCGAAAATACTGCAATGTCAATAATTGATAAGGAAAGTATAAGGCAATAAAGCGTGCGAACATTCGAGGCATTATATATATTCAATAAAAAAGGCACTCTGTTTTAAACTTTCTTTCGAGGTTTTGATTCTTCGGAAGTCATAAAAACCCCATCGTATCTTCTCACAAAAAACTGCCAAATCAACCTGTAACGACAATAATAAAAAAAAATTGTATGTTTTAAATTACACATGTAAAATAACTGAATTTATTAAAAATAATTATAAAGAGTACTAAACTTGAAAACCGTATCAATGTCATTAAACTTTGATCAATTGACAAAGCCTTTTAGTCTTATTGGTCGTTAGCTCCATGAAAAGACTTCGTACATCACTTCAACCCATACACTGCCTTTCATCCATACAATGCTCTTCTTAAAGTACAAAATGCCCGAATGCATATATATTTACATATTTGTTTGTGGGTACAATTTTTAGCAGGTTGTTGGGTTCAAAGTAAACCACGTTATATCTAAGTGTGATTTTTTTACTCATTTACCATTTGATAATGAAGCTACCACGTCCCTGTATACAAAAGAAAGTAAGATTTTTACAGTAAAGATAAATTCTAAGTAAAGCAAACTGCTTAAAATATCCCCAGCACTATTCTATCCTTGATACTGTAAAAGCTTGTTAAAAAGAAACAACTCTAGACAAAAAAGAACATTATAATTTATTGTGGCCCTAACCAACTCGTATTCTAAATGATAGGTAAGATAATCGCTTTTTAAAATTTTAAAGACTCCTTTTCAGACGTTAATGGAGCGAAATAAATAAATGAAAGGCTCAAAAAATTATAGTTTTTAACTACATATTATACATATAAAAAATATAAATGTAGTTAAAAAGAAAATATCTGTCAGCGTCCGCGTCTATTCTTGTAAATGCATATAAATGGTAATGTTATGTACATTAACTATTAACATTTAAGAGCGTACTAGTTCAAACATGTCTACTAATAAGAAGATTACAATTTTAAATAAAAATCGTGACTATAAGTTGCATTAAATTTTATTTGTATAAATTTTTATAATTCAACGTGTCAAAATAGATTAAAAAGTGTTTGCAAACGTTTTGATATTGTCTACGTTTATATATCAATTAGTCTGAGATGATTGTGGAATAAAACAATATGTAAATCTGAATGAACTAAATAAATTAGCATAAACAATAAAAATGTTGCAGAAAATTTATATCTAACGATAAAATTTCGCGATTGGGTTAACTCAATCGCAGAAAGTGTCATACAAATATTCTTTTAATTATTCATGAGGACTAATATCTTTATTTTATGTATGCTATAAAATAGTAGTAGTATTTATTCGTATCTATTATACTGGTAGTATATTTCGTTTGCTCAAGGAGATTTCAGTACGATTTTTTTTTATTTTGGCCACAAAGCGTATTATGTAAATGTTTTTGTATCTGTATGTGGTTTGAAGTAATAATAACACATCTTGGGGCCGCGTAGCTCCTTTCTCCGATTTTTTTTAACAAAAACAATATTTAAAATTCATGATAATAAACCAGCATGCCGCTAAAACAACCCATATTTGGTAATATTGGTTTTTAGCATTGGTATGTATTAAATGATGAAAGCTTTTTAAAAATCTTCCGTCTTTATATAATATTCTTATATGAATAATATTTAAATTTTAAAACTTCCGTAGATAGCAACACCAAAACACTTTTTTTTTCTTTCGAACACTAACAATAAAATCACCAATGAAACGAAGAACATACAACAAATTCAATAATATTCATGTAAAGAATACATTTATATGATTTTTTATGTTTATTTGAGATTTATTACATGTTTTTTTAAATTATTAATATTTATTTTTTAATTGCGCTACTCTGCATAATATTTCGCCTGTTAATAAGGGATGACTGCAGTCAGGACATCATTTAGGATGTATAAGACAGATTTATAAAACAAATACACGTGTATGAATAATTTTTACTGCGACACTTTGTTTAGTTGGAGAGTAAGAATAATATAACAATCAAAATTTGATAATTGAAACCACTATTAATAGTATCATGTAAACGTTAATGAGTAGAACCCTATTTTTTAATTTGATTCGTTGCCTTAACGTCTACTAGTACATAACACTAGAAACATATTAGTAAACGCCACTTCACGGCTTATTAGTAACACATTTGTTAATAATGCTTATTATCCTAACACCGCATATTTAGCATAATTGTGTGATGAAAATTCGGAGTGAAAAATAACAGAAAACAATAGCAGTAATTAAAAAATAATGAAAAAAAAACTTCGTCGTTAAGGGCGTTTAGTATCAGGTAGCTGTTCGCGTGGCTCGAGCAAGGTGTAATACGAAGCAAGCAAGATTTTAATATCACTGAATTGTATCATCTTTTGTAGCTGACTAATAAACAAATAAAAAAAAACAATGAAGTGGGTGTCATCTCTATGTCTCCATGTGTGTCATCCTCTTAATATAATAAATGTTTACTCCATGTGAAATATGTGTGTAATACGAATAAGTAGATTATAATTAAGTTATTACATAGATATTATATTAAAAAAACCGCTGTATTTTTAACGTTCAAGTTCCGTTTTATTGATAAAAAAAAAACTAACAAGTTTTACGACAAAGACTTTTACGTAATTAGAATATAGTACTTTTACAAGTGTACGACTTGACTCGAAATCTTTATAAGCGTACTCTTTAATTAAAAACATATAAACTTGTTAATTAAAAATGTCGAACGATAAACATTTTTATTGTGAACGATAACAATCAAAATGTTTTCAAATTTGAAGATAATGCTAATTCGATCTCGTATATACAATATATTCTTTAACGAGTTCATTTCATAAGTTTATACATTGCTTTGGAACAGAAATCATAACAAACTAATTTACATTTATGTCGTGTATCATAATAACTGTATGAAAAATGTGATTTTTTAATAAGATATATAATTTTAGAAATTCAAATGATAGGGGAGGAGTTCATATAGAATCTATCAGAAAATTACTGGTAGTAGGTCTCCATTATTATTATTCTCACCAGTTTTTCCTCTGGCGGCTGTGTCCTCCGGACACTTAAATTTTTATCCCTGACGCAGGTTTACCAATTTTTATACTAAGCTGTAATACTATTTTAATTACAATTTTATATATAATTTAAAAATAAATCTAAATATAATAAGTATATTGTACTATTGTGGCCAGCTATATCAATATACTAAAAAAAATTTTTTTTTTTTGGTAGGTCTATTGCCAGAGACTCTCTAGGTATGTACCGCAGTGCCTATTACAGCTGACAAACAGTACTATGCAAACATTACCGTATTTCAGTTTGAAGGATGCTGTAGCTAGTGTAATTACCGCGGTAACGAGACTAAACATCTTACGTCTGAGGCGACGAGGGCAATGTGGTGCTTTGTATACGATTCTAACTAGCGTCACGTTATGGGCAGACATCATTTATTAGGTAAACGTACCGCACGTCTCAGTCTCTCGTGAATAAAAAAAAAAGAAACAGTAAAGCTTCTATTAATTTGAAGTAATATGTACAGTAAGATGCTTTCGTAGTATAAATCTGCATAGTTCTCTATTACAATTAACACTAAACCGAAATGACTCTCACAGTTATTTTATATAGACGAATATTTATTTATATAATAGGGGGACCGGAAAGTAATGTCGTTTCTGCGCATGCCAATACTTGATTGTCATTTGTCAGCTCATTGTTTTGTTCAGAGGCGTACCAAAGACATTGTGAGGTTATAGTGATTTCTTTACTTATAGACAATTGAATTACAATTTTTTTTTGTAATTTTGGGTAAAATGGCCAGCCAAATACCAGAAGAGGTACACATCCGGCATTGCATGCTCTTTGAGTTTCGCAAGGGAAATAACGCAACAGTTGCTACCAAAAACATTTGCGATGTTTATCCAAATGCACTGGACATTCGTAAATGATGTGCCAAAGGTGGTTTTCCAAGTTCAAATCGGGTAATTTTGATCTTTCCGACTCGTATCGATCAGGAAGACCATCAGCGTTAGACAACGACGTGTTAAGGGCGGAAGTGGAAGCAAATCCGTGTCAGACGATCGAGGAATTGTCAAACAGTCTCAACAAACCTTGGTCGACCATCCAAGAACATTTGAAGCAGATTGGAAAAGTAAGCAGAGCAGGTGTTTGGGTCCCGCATAATCTGTCCGAACAGAATAAGGCTAACCGATCAATCACATGCAACTTATTGCTTCAACGACACAACACAGAAGCGTTTTTTGATCGCTTGATCACAGGAGATGAGAAATGGGTCCTGTATGATAACCCAAAACGCAAAAGGCAGTGGCTCTCTCCAAATGAAATCCCTCGGAGTACTGCTAAGCCAGGTTTACACCCCAAAAAAGCGCTTTTGTGTGTTTGGTGGAGTATTCGCGGCATTGTTCATTTTGAATTACTGAAACCTGGAGAAACTGTTACTGCAGACCTCTACAGCGAACAATTGCAGCGAGTCAATCAATCTTTAATTGAAAAGTGGCCAGCGATTGTCAACCGAAAAGGCGTCATTCTCCAACATGACAATGCAAGACCGCACTGCGCAAGGCGAACTCTAGAAAAAATTAATGAATTGGGGTGGGAGGTGCTGCCTCATCCACCATATTCGCCCGATGTTGCACCATCGGATTTCCACTTATTCCGAGCGCTGCAACACTTTTTAAGTGGCAAAACATTTGCAAATTTGGATGATATCCAAAATGCCATCTCTAGATATTTTGCCGAAAAACCAATTAATTTTTATCGATCAGGGATTGAAAATTTACTCACTAGATGGCAAAAGGTTATTGACAATGATGGGGAATACATCATTGATTAAAAATAAAGACTCGTTAAAAATGTGTGTTTGTATTTAGCGTAAGAAAACGACATTACTTTCCGGTCCCCCTAATACAATAACCAATATAATAAGGCCTCAAAATATACATCTGTATATATATAATTAAATGAGCTGAGTAACAATAGATTTCTTTGAGTGAACGTTAGTATAGTTAATATATGTTTTAAATATTAAATTATGTTTTTAGTATTGACGTAGCTCGTGTGTTTTCATTTTAGGTTATAAATGTGATGTTTTTGAATAGTAATGATGCTTTCTGAATATGTTGCACAAAATAATTGAATACTGTCGTGAAGTAAGAAGCGGTATCGTGCATGATCGCGCCCGGTTCGGCGACGTTCGTACACTCGGTGACTTCATACCGGTTTGATCAGTTTTAGATCGGTCTGCGCCCGCGCGACCGTTCCGTTCATTTTACGAGTCGGTGCGCGATCGATTTTATATATCCAACGTTACAAAATTCAAACACGACTCTAAGCTCAGATTTTTAACTTAAAAAACCGTGCTTAAGTGAACAACTCAGTGCTATAGTGTCTAGCTTAACCTTTATTGGGTGTCGTACGATTTTTTTTGCAGCGCAACTTTTGCATTCGGGCCTTGTGTTGTGTTGAAGTTTCGGTACGGGTGAAATTGGTACCGGTACTGGTCTGCGCTCGGTATCTGATACCAATTAGTTCAGCGAGTCAAGTTCATTGTCAGTGGTTTTATCAAGATTCAAAAGCTGCCGAGTCGATTTATGGTACGGCCACTTTCTTTATTGTCTCTGTAACGAGACTATGTTTACTCCGTTTGCATTAACTTGCGATGCGAAATGATTTTTATGTACACACTTTTTGTTTTGGTTCAACTCGAATTACTCGAAAGTTGAAACTAAAGGACGAACTCTATATTATAGCCTTTTCTTTAAAGCGTTGAGTAATTACGAGTAACGTAGACGTTTTCACTTTAAGTTTACTCAGTGATTTGCGCTGATAAATTTATTTACACAAAATTAAAGAAAAGGTTGCTGATTGATGTTCTCAAACTGATAATTACAGATAACTGGAATTAAGTAAGATAATTTAACTGCGTTTATGTTTATTATATCTGTAAGTATTCTCATTGGAATCGGTAAGAGATCAATCGATTAGTCTCCAATCTTCCATAAATTTTCATTAACCAATATTAAATAACTTTAACGTACGAAATAAATACTTTACGATGATTAAAAACAGTAAAAACATTAAAACAATGATCGAAAAACGACAAAACAAGTTGACGAATGCCGTGATTACAATGGCAGTAACATGCAAGCGGGTACAATACCTACAGAGGGTTGTCAACTTTTCTCAAGATATATATATATATATATATAATATATTTTTTTGCTAATTTTAAACCAAGTGTTAACCTGACCTCAGTTTTACAGTGTTTCAATTGATAGATCAGTTTACTAGTCCAAAATACTTTGGCCTTCATATTCATAGCCGTAATACAACAATGCTGTTATGGCGAATCAACAATATGTTGGTGGTAGCTATCTAGGCGGGTTTGAAGAAACCATAACATCTACTCTTCACACCATGTGGCCCAAAAATCGAACTATGAACTGTGACTCACGGAGATGGGTAATTGTTAAAAAAAAAACTATTGTTTCTTTGACAGATGACGATCAAAATAGATTCAGCCGTTTTTATATGATTTTCCGCAGATTTAATTTATCTTCTTAACGTGCCATCTTCTTTTGATAAAGCGGCTCTAGAAATGTTTCCAGACCTATCGGATAGGTTCTTTGACTTGAAGATATTCTTATTCGACCCACGATATATCTATGGAGAGCTCGTTGAACAGAGAATTATTATAGAAATCAGCTTTTTTGATTTCCTTTTACAAAAACACCTATTTGTTTTACCTGTCATAATAATTTCTCTGTATCGTCTTCGTCACTTGACTCTTTCCTTCTCAAACATTTACTGTTCAGAGTGATTTTTTTTAAAGTAAATTCTATTAATATATCTATCGTTGGGAGCCCTATACATAAGTGACAATGTAAAAGATTGACCGGCGCGGCGCATGCGCAGGCGTCACGTTACCATGCATCGTATGCAAGTGTGACGCGCGAGGTGCGAGGTACGAGTCCGCATTTAAGTGAACGATTTATACGAATTCAAGTACGTTGTATAAGTAGTAAGTTACTAAGTTTTTTATACGATGAGACGAAAAGTACCTTCATCTGGTCATATCAACCTGGCGCTAGTTACAATGAAATACACAGTGCCACATTGTGTTCATCGCCTTTAGACATAAGATGTTAAGTCTCACAGCCTCAGTATTCTCTCTAGCTACAACGCCTTTCAAACCTGAACACAGTAATGCTTGCACATTAAATTTGACGGCAGAAATTGGAGCTGCGGCGGTACCTTAAAGGTCTCTTTATTATAAAGTATACACTTTGATTTAAGTCTGAGCAAAGTGTTGATGAAGATGTGGTTCAAGATGAAACTTCATCTGCATCATTTACTGCTGTACTAGCGACTAGTACAGCAGTATGTCTGCTGTAATATTGACTGTAGTACTGTATTTAAATTTATTTATTTATATTATAAAAGTCTTTAGGAATAGGTACAGAGGATAGAATTAACACTATAAAGACATTCTTTGCCAACGACTTCGAGGAGTAATTTACAATAAAGTATGTATATATGTAAAATGTAAATATGTATTATAAAACATCACTGTGTATATATAAATATTGTAAATATAAAAAAAAATTAAAGTACTGGATATATGAATAAATATATCCAGTACTTACAATAACGGCTTTTTAATAATCTCTGTTGCTAGGAGACCATGTAAGATACCGCCGCAACGCCTTTTTCTGCCGGGAAGTATAACTGTGCAAATATTACAGTATTCCGGTTTGGACCACTTTGGAGCTAGTAAAATTACTGCCGTATTGATACTTAACAACTTACTTCTCAATACTAGCATGAGAAGTGATGTGCCGTGAAAACAACCCAACAGGCGTGAGAAAAACATCCTGATATACTCCTCGCATAGTGATATAAGAAATACGTTATATGGAACAATATATGTCTCTTGGTTTGAAGTATTGTTTATAAATATAAGAAAATTGCTAATTTAAAAAAAAAATAGGATGAGCGATCTCCAATGAGAACGGAGAATGGAGTAAATTTTTCGTATGAGATTCTCGGGTTCATCATTAGCCTAGAAGTAAAATCATATATCCTCTAAGTTCTAAGTTAGAACCTGTAGCGGCGAGGTGCTTTGAAGTCTTCATCGCACATAACAAATGAGACAGTTGATTGTGTGTCTGCCCACGTAGTGTCCGTGCAGTGAATGTCATGGTGCTGATGTTATAAACTGACGGACAGTAATTGTTATTCGTATATCATTACGCTGTTTAACGTTAAACGGTGCGTCAGATCAGTGTTGCATTCCTAAGTACTCTAATGCATGTCTAAAGCATGTACTAGATCAGTCGGTAAACTGCGACTCCTCGGCATTGGTTGAACTGCTAAACGTTGATGTCAGGCGCGAAAATTTACTTATTGTCTTATATTTAAAGTGTAAAAGATTAGACTAGACAAATCTAACTTATCCTATCCAAGGATCTAATGCCAAAGTTCGCATTAGTACATTACACTAAATCTAGAAATAAATTATGTTTATTTTACTGTTGTGAAGCTAAGACTTATTTGACAGAGTTTATGTACTTTAAAACTTAAGTATTTACCTTATAATGTAAGCGTACTAAAGTAAAGCTCAAATTAAAAAAAAAGCTTTTGAAATATTACACTTTTACATGAGATGTTTCCCTACCACTATATTTTGTCTATAATTGTCTCTTTTGGTTACCTACCTGTGTACTAGGTCATCTATTTGATACCTAAAAGTCTTTTGACTCCAGCTTTTTAGTCTTTATATACTAGTAGAATAAAGTAATGGGTTCCAGTAGTGAATGGCGAGTACTTTACGACTAAGCTCTTTTTGTCTACAAGCTTTGAAGGTACAGCGAGTGTATTAGGGAGAACTATGACCTACTAATAATTTGTAATAGCAACAGTATTACTAAAATTTTCGTTTTTCATCTAAACTAAACATTTTAGTAAAGACTATGATGGTATATAACAACAGTTGGACAACGTCTACTCTATGTAATAGCTAGAGTATTCATGGAGAGCATGCATCATCATCCACTGTCTGATGGATACATCCTCTGTAGTCAGGGATGAGTACAAAGATTTCGAGAGAGAGAGTGAAATAAGCAATAGTCAAAGCATAGTTGTGTATCTTTTGAGTAACTTGAGAGGTTATTATTTAGATAAGTTTGGGGAGCCAGAGTAGCCAGTGCTTATTTTCCTGTATGCCTCTGATTGTAGTGCAGGATAATAAAGAAATATACAAGCGATGTTAAAAAGCATCAGCTCAAAACATTACACTGTTTGGCTAGCTTGAAACAACAATCATAACTATCGGTATAAACCAAAAGAGCAACACTTTAAAATACTTGTTAAGCTTCTTCATACAGTTAAATTTAACTAAGAATACTTCACAATCCAAAGGCTGTTAATGGAAGTTACCTATTCACCCGTTATAAGATACGAACGCTTAACGGTCAGACGGATGTACCGACGCCGGCGACTATAAAGCTTATGTGCTTTATGTGAGCTTCTAATAATAAAGCTTCTTCCGTATACTACCACTAACATGCGAGTTTTCTAGATGTTACTTATATCTTTTATATAAATTTTAAAACTTAACAAAATCTATGTGTATCTTAATAAATATATAGTCAATTAATACAGTGGGTAATAAAACTAATAATATATATATATATATATATATATATATATATATATATATATTTATTATATACAGAAATCGCAAAGGTGCTACTTATTCTAGTATAGAATTTGTTCCACTAAGCTTTTTAATTGTGACAGAAGTTCATTGGTGGTAGGTCCCTATTTCCGGAGACCATCTAGGTAGGTACCACCGCAGCGTCTATTTCTATCGCCAAACAATACTGTGTTCCGGTTTGAAGGGCATTGTAGCTGTAGTTACAGGAGTAATAAGACTCAAGATCTTATCTCCGGCGACGAGCGCAATGTGCCGTGTATACTAATCCTTACACAAATACAAACAAGAACTGCTTATAAGATAAGAAAAAAATATTTATAGGTTACTTATGTTCGTAATAGGTTATCTGTGTTATAAATAATCAGTAACATAGTTCTCAAGATGCATATAAAAATGATATATTTCAACGGAAATGATTAGATGAGAAATCAATCATTATTATATGTAATGATTGGATTCGTTTTTACTTATTGATTTGAGATATTCTCTTTCTAATTATGAGAGTATCATCTAAACCGGATCGTTTATAGATATATTAAAAATGGCAAAGAATTGAAAAATTTTTGGGTTATTATAAGTTAGTTCATTGGTTAGTAAATAAATGCTTTTTATAATAAAGCTCTTTTCCTGTACGGGATTTCCGTGTTGGTCCATCCATCTATAAATTTATTGGGAGCCGTCCGCCCATGCGCTCAGCAATTTCAACATCGGTGCGTTGGTGTCGGCGCGACGTCCACGCTTTTTAAGGAGAGCTCAGATATAACTTTACAACGATAATCCTCAACTGATTATAATAATCGAATATCTATTTTGATAGTATTGGATGCTGTTAGGTCTTTAAACCGCATGGCTAGCGACCACCATCATATTTTAATGTCTAACCATAAAAGCATATCCAATAGTTATCGACAAGTGAATGCTGTTGCTCGAAAGGCTGACGGCGTACTGTTGGGATGTTCTCGACGTACTCGACCGACCATCGATGTGGAGATCTTTGGGGGAGGCCTATGTCCAGCAGTGGGCGTCTGTCAGCTGATGATAATGAGTGCAATTGGCTCACACTTAAGCATCTTCGAATTTGTTATTTTGCATTACATTAACTTGTGGTTAAATATTAACTGATTGTTTATAGACAGTTCAGGAGTACAGCTCCTTTACAATTTTGATCAATTGTTTTTTAATTAACTAATTAAGGACATAAAGGAACACTTAGTAGCAAGTGTTATACCAGCCCACAATATTTAGGTGCAAGTTATAGTGTTTATTCCCTCACATCAACCCCTACATATGAAGCCGCTGGATGCGGGCAGGACAGGACCGATCGTTGTGGCGAACTTTGGGAGAGGCCTAGGTCCAGCTGTGGACGTCTATCTGCTGATGATGACAGGATAATTATAAAAACATTCAATTATATGTCTCGCACTGAATCGTTTTCAATTAATGGAGTCCGACAACGTTAACTACTATACTTTACGATATCGAATCAATAAAAAATGGTGTACTGTCTCACTATTAGCAGGTCGAGTACATTCAAATTGTAAAATAATATTTTAATTTATAAAGACATCTGCAGTATAAATTCACTGCAATAATACGTTGAAAGGATAACTGTGTAGGTTTAATAAAAAAAAAAAATTATCAACAATGATTCATTGATATAAATACGCAGACGCTCTCAATAACTAGTAATGCTACATTAAATACAGCGCGATTGATAAAAATATTATCCAGTTCACTTTATTATAAGTCTGTACTATAAACCCAAATAAGGCCAATGATATGGCAACATTTGATAAGAGATACACTTCACTTCCATATTTTCTACTATAATTTTACTAGCTTTAAAACAAGAAAAAAATTCGTTCAACATCTATTATTAGTGTTTTTCATACTTCGTCATAATTTTCACAATAAGATTGATTTTGTAACATACCTACTTAAAATAAAATTCAATGTGCTATAATCATCCCATAACACGGTACTCTTATAACGCATTTTCATATTACGCGATTTCGATCCCCCGTATAACACGGGCATTCCGTCATATAACGCGGGGATTTCCCAACATTATATTTCTGTATTAATTCATAATTACTAGTTAATTGAAATTACATAAGTTTTTTAATTTAAAATGTTCTTAGTTTAGTTTGATTTTAATAAATCGTACATATTTCATACATAATATAGTTTTTTTTTCATATTCTATTAAACCTTATTTTGTGAGAATAGTTTATTGTGAATAATTTATGTCTATAACGCGGAACCAATCTACCGTGTTATAGGAGGGATTACTGCAAACAGTTTCTTTTGTACTTTCATGAAAAATAGCAAAAGGTTTTATGAAGTTCAGTAGTAAATTTGCTTCGATACAAATTAAACACATTATTAAAACAATTACCAATATAGTATTTCTTACTGCATAGCTTATTGTTTACCACATATGAGGTTAGTTGAATATTACTTGATTGATATCGAATCTTACTGTATATTTTTATATATATATATATATATATATATATATATATATATTTACACAGAGACAATGTTTTATAAGTGATGACACTTATTTTTGTCTATTTCTATTTTCTATGTTACATTATCTAAATATTATCTGTGTTTTTATTAACCCAGGATAAACGATATTGTCTCTTCTTTTGAGAGAAGATTCTAGTTCTAGCAATAGGATCATTAAGAATACTATAAACTGTTTATAGAATATATTATATATAACAATATCCATGTTTTTAGAAAGAATATATGTATGATGAGAAAACTAGTTTGTTTAGGGTTTTACATATTAATATAATTTTCTATTTCTTGCTTTGTACATCACATTGATAACTCTTATTCAAATATTGTGATCGTTGCGGTAATATTGAAGGTTTCTTAAAGTATGAATAGCGGGTAGTAGTCAAGAGAATAAGGAAAGTTATAAGATAAATATATATGTGCAAATCATGATGTACGTATTTAAAAATACATGTAATTTTTTTCTTCGTTGACAAACTACTGCGAGGGCAACGACCCCGTTGCCGAATTAGCAACACACGATACACGCAAGGTATTAACTCTTGAAAAGATTTAATACAGCTTCGTTTCGCGTTCCCGTCATGTAACACGATACGGCCTATGCTAATAAATAAAATTTGGTTGCGAGACGGTTAGGTTATGGTTCCGCAGGATATACCCGAGGTGTAGGACAGGATAAATGCTTGCATTGTAAACCAAAAATACCGGGTTCCAAAGGAGTAAATAACGAAAGAAAGAGAAAGAGAATTTCGTGATAAGAGGTTTCCGAAAATGCTCGACTAGGCATCATCCACATGTGGAACAAAGCGATGCTATTATAGCAATAATAATGTTCCAGCTACTCGCATTTGAGAGCTAGCTTATTTGCTAGCTTAGCTTCCTTATCACTTAATAGTATATGAAATTGAGATAAAATTTTATATATTTATAGACAACAGTAACTTAACTTTGCAATACACACATATTTTTATTTAATTTAAGAGAATGAAAACTTCAAATTGATATAAAACCGTTTGATGGAATCTATAATTTACATAATGTTTGATTAGCGATAGATATAGGTACAATGATTGCCCTTGCCTATATAGTAGGAGAAATCTACCGGTATTAAACTTAGATTTAGAAATAGCCTTATTGCATTATATTATAACAATTACTTACGTAATACGGAACCCTAATGAAGATACGTATCGTTCGTCGAAACTGGAGTGAGCTTTGTCGAGCCCATTGCCGGGTCGGTGCAGTTCTGTTTGTTTTTATCTTCTGCGTTTAATATTAACTCCTGTTGCTCGTTAATCAATTATTGATTATGTAAATGTTCCTTACGGATGCAGATTTTAAATGGATTTTTCTTTTGTTGACCGTATCTTAAAGATTGTATTACAGTAGGTTTTTTTTGCTGGAATATATAGACAGAAACTATTGCATTGCCTATTTCTATCGGTTGATATACTTGAAAATATAACCACACCAAAGTTTGGTTTTTAATCGCAAAACAAAGGTGGGTACTACAGTTTTTTTATGTTCCAGTTTGCAGAAGTGTTAAGTAATTTTTCAAGGGTCAAACGTAAACTCGTTGTTTGACAAGTAATAGAAAGGAGTCTAGTTACACCACGAGCGCAACATTGTGAAAAGTGAAGATATATATCACGGTAATCAGTTACGACCTGTTACACATTTTCACGATTAGGATCACTAAAACTCGTCGGTAAGGAACCAGAATATCCAGACGGTAAGGAACCAGAATATCCAGACCCCTTTATGTAATCACTTACAACAGCCACTTATTATACCATAAGCTGTCACTAACAAATTCAAACTAAAACACTTTAGTTTCGATTTGTTATATATCAAAATCAGTAGTCCACGGGTTGTACATTAAAGACATTAGACAAAGAACTCGAAGGGTATGTGTTGCCATAATTTTTAATTACTGAATATACAGTAAAAGGTGTCATTAAATTTCAAACTTTATCTATGCATATAATAAAACTTATTTAAGATTTTTTTCAGAACTTTTTACTTCAGAACCACCTTTCCTTAAAAAGTGGATGTCTTAATAATTTTGATAAACTAACTAAAGGCATTTCGATACATAATAGTTTGTTAAAATTGATACTGAAAATGATGTGATGATTAACAATATACGTGATAATATTGAAGCTTTAATCTCAAGTAAAGTTTTAAAACAAGAACGTTTGAAATAACTTCGACATCAAACAAAACTAACACTGGTAGAAATTTTAACAGGAAATTTTAACAGAAATGTTGCAAGCGTAAAGAAATCGATCTTCTCGGAATTTAATACACGTTACGTATGAGGAGGAACTGTTTAAACAAAGTCATGAGCCATAGTGTGCCCTAAGCTACAAAGCTTTAGGGTCATGGACTCGTGAGAAGAGATGGTAAGAACGGTATCGTCTGTTAAAATAATTATCTATAATAATATGATTATGTCGTTTAGATCATACATGATTAGACAAACGTTGTTACTAGTATTAATTAATGAAATATTTAGAAAAATAACTATGAAATGACAAGGTTCAACTCTTATCACCCGCTCAGACTTATATTTTAACTATTATAGTTAAATTTAGCTGATGTAGTAAGTAAAAATTACCAGTTAAATTCATTAATCCGAATCGGAATTGTCGAGAACTAACAGTTTAGTTTTCCTGAAGACAAACCTAGATTTTTTAAGCTGTTTTAAAAAAAAAATCTCCAGTTGATCTCTGTTGAAGAAAACCGTCTAGGTACCCTTGTAGCTCCTGTTTCTGACGGCAAATAGTCATCACTACTTTTCCGGTTTGAAAGGTGTTATAATTGGTAAAATTGTCAGAGTAATGACCTATCATTTTATTTTTCAAGCTGTGTATATCATCCTAACGCAACTTTATTCTGGGTAGGCTTACGACTTACCATCAGGTGATTGAATAAAAAAAACACAAGTTTGAACAAATTTGGCTTTGGCTTACTACTGCCTAGTTCATGACTCTTTACATTCACATTATCTAGTGTATATAGGTGATTAGTATACAGGGTATGTCAACAAAAAAGTTGGAAGCAGTTCTCTACACATTGCTTTAATGTTTGAGTTTCCGGCCGTCGCTAGGTAATGAAATAAAATCGTTGACCGGATGTAAAAATATTGACATTTTATGATGTCGAGTCATGTTTATAAGAGTTTTATAGTGAAAAGTACAGTGCACGAGCAAGCGCATGTGATCGATAACTACGATTAGTCAATGGACTAGTATTAGAAAATTTCATACATCTAATTAGAGAGATTTGATAATCGATATTGTTTATAATAATTATAATATTAGAAAAGAATTAATAAATTTTTATATGAAGTTAAAACACTTTAACACTTCCAAGATATTTTGCAAGTAGTTGCCTTCTTATCGAGTTCTCTTAATATCTAATTAACGAAACATACTCATAAGTTTAATACAGAGAGATTTTTTTTTTTTTATAACATCTAAGAGGCAAACGGCCCAAACGGTCACCTGATGGTAAGTGATTCACCGCCGCCCACGGTCACCAGCGATGCCAGTGCGTTGCCTACCCTTCAGGTAAAAATATGCTCTTTTCTTGAATAACCCAATGTCGCAGTTGTTGGGGAAGACCGCTGATGGCAACGAATTCCAGAGATTTACTGTGCGTGGCAGAAAACTGTTTTTAAAACGCATTGTAGTGGAACACCAACCATCCAGATGGTGCGGATGATAGTTCCGGCGAGACGATCGGTTGCGAAAATCAGCGGCATCAAATTTAATAAATTGAACAACTCCTCGGAACACTCCCCATTGTAAATTCTGTAAAGTATGCATAGGGAAGATAGATCCCTACGCAGTGCCAAAGGATCTAGCCGATCGGCAAGTTCAGGATCGTCGACAATCCGAAATGCCCTACGTTGGATTCGGTCAAATGGAGATAGCTGATAACCCGGAGCACCGGCCCAAAGGTAGCAACAATACTCCATGTGAGGCCGCACCTGCGCCTTATACAGTTTAATGCGGTGAGCCGGCTTGAAGTACTGTTTGGCCCTGTTGAGTACTCCGAGTTTTTTGGAGGCCATTTTAGCCTTGCTCTCCAAATGACCGTCAAAGATTAAGATAGAAAGACATTAAGAAGCTATAATACTAACAAACAATTTTTTTTATCCTATGAAGCGACAAGACGAGCAGGACGTTCACCTGATAGTAGGTGACTCGCCCGTCCATAACAAAGTGGCGCTAGTTGGGATAACAGACATTGCCCAACAATGTCCTCGTCTTCTTGGGACATGGGATGTTAAATCTTGCTATCCTAGTAATTTCACTAGCTACAGTCGAAACACAGATTTCGCACACTACGGTTATGTAAAAGGCGTGACCGTGGTACCTACTTAGGCGGTTTCCGTCAACAGAGACCTACCAGTAAAATAGGTAACCTTTCCAATTATACTTTAGTTCAGTCGTGCTACTTAATATCATTAAAAAGTACTTTTGTGTGTTACTTATCATAACATAAACTAAGCATTTCTTCACCAAGGAAATTATGAAAGGTGTTTGTTAACAGACTGTCAGTTTAATCAAAATATCGTCACGTTAACAAAAGTGTTGCAATGAACATGAATGAGTTTCCGGATTGTCTCGAGTTTAAGGGGCTTATCTTGTACGATGTAAAAATAATAGAAGCGAAGTGTGCCACGAGCGCGTTGCGCAAACACATCGGCCGGACTGAGCCTACTTCGACAAATCTGATCGCTCCAGGTCCGAACTAGGCATAAATTTAAATAAAATTAATTACTTTTATTTAAAGTCGAAAACATAAACTAATATGTGACAACAATTGCAACTGATTCTGTAAAGAAGTAGTCAAGATGCGGTATGTTGAAATAAGACGGAATAAGTTGTAAATGAAGCCAATAAACAAAGTGATAATAAGAAAAGCAGAGGTGATGAATATAATACGTAATGGAACATTTAGAATAATAACATGAAAGATGTAAAGAGAAAAAAAGAACTGGAATGGTTGAAGGAAATAGGAAGAAATTTAAATTCTTAAAACAACAAACTCACTCACACAACACTTAAAACACAGAACACTCAGTGTTCTGACAGAAGAGTCCTAGAGTCTGTAACAAATAGAGAATCTAGATTATTCATCCAAGAAAATTGTTAATGTCCTAAAACCATCTTGATTTCCTCCATATTTTACTTTACTTTAAACTTAGAGAGAATTCAACTGGTGTCTCTCCGAGTCATACGTAAAACCAGACTTATCCCAATAACCATCGAAGAAACCATAGAAAAACATTATTATTAAAGCTAATTGTGTTTCAATTAACATTGGTCATGTTATAAATAACTTAGATATTATATAAATACAGAAAATGTTTTCATCTTAACTATTTTATTGGTGGGTCTTTCGCAGGTTTCGCGAGCATTGACGGTGGGGACCTTTATCGCTCATCAAGGGAACCTGCGTGGGAGAGTATGGCGTAGCCATGGTGCCTAAGAGGGTTTCGCCCTTCCACAGAGACGTGTTAAGACAAAGTGTGGAGCGGCACTGATGGGTTCTGGAAAAAATCCCAGGGCCTCTCCGAATGCATTGATGCAGACCACCGAAGGGGTTTTAGTGATTGAGAATCTCATATGAACCTGACTTTCCTCTAGAAAGGGTATCATTCCAAAAATTCCCCCTCGAAACCAAAAAAGAAGGTCTCTATTGTCAGAGACTGTCTAGGTAGATATCACCGGAGCGCTTATTTTTCCCGCCAACCAGTAGTGTACAAACATTACTGTGTACTATTTGAAGGGCGCTGTAGCTAGTGTAATCACCGGGGTAGTGAGAGTCAATAATTTATGTTGATCCACGAGCGCAATGGGGTGTAGTATATACTACCTTAACTAGCGCCACGTGGTTACGAGCAGACGTATCGCTTACCATCGAATGAACATCCAGTTCGTCTCCGAATAAAAAAAAAACAAAAATTGTAACTGATCTCTTGTGTATATTAAACATTAGTTAATTTGAATTCAAACCCATGACCCTTACATCGTAAATTGTGTATATATCCTATTATCAGTTTTATTATACCATCTAATAGATAAAGTTCGAATAATATAGTCTTGGTTATAAGCTTGCAGGTGTCGCTGCGGTACTTCTAGTTTCATAATGTCTTCTGATAACCGTATACAGGTGTGGTCCGGCATCACATCTGATGAGGAACTCTGACCTTGCGCAAGAGGTCCGACTTCATTCGGGGTCAATAGCTAACCTTGAGAATGCGTGAAGATGATGATAGCTGTATTAAATTTTTTATATTCTAATGTGAGGAAGTGGTGAAACGGTGGAACTACACTGATGGTAAATTATACACCTGCCGTATCCATGAGGTACTAATTAGGACATTAACAAAGTGATTTCACTAGAGGTCATCTAGATGGTCTCCCCTAAGAGATCTGCCATCTTGACCTTTTAATTTAATTGGTACATTTCTATTGCCTGAGACTGTCTAGGCAGTTACCTCCACAGCGTCCATTTCTACCGCTAATATAGTGTGTAAAGATTACTGTGTTCAGGTTGGAAGGGTGTTGTAGCTACTTAAATTGCTGCGGTATTGAGACTCAACACCTTACGTCTCAAGCGACGAGGGCAACGTGGCGAAGTGTATATCATCCTAGCTCCACGTTGTTAGAGGCAGGTGCATCGCTTACCATCAGGTGAACGTCTCTCTAGTCTTAACACTTCGAAGAATATAAAAAGAAATACATTTTTTTTTAAATCAAACCTTTCGTAGTAAAAAAAATATACTGCCATCCGACCCTGGCTTCTTACTAACACATTACACGATACAAATTATGTAGTATGTTAAATTTTTTGATGCGTGATTGATGAGTTATGCGCCTTCTTAGAAATTATGTCTGTTTTGTTTTGAATATTATCAGCCATTGTTATATAAAGAATGTTATAAATAATGATAATACATTACTATATTTTATTAATTAATAATTGGACTCTTTAATTAATAATAACGGGATCTCAATATACTGTTAATGACTAACCATCTACTCTATTGAATTTATAAGGCCTACCAAATTCCATAGCCTCCTTACCTCTATTGTTTTTTTTCCCGACCCTACACATTCCGCTCATCGTCTTGAGGAATAAGATGTTAAATCACATTACCTTAGTAATTACACTAGCTACAGGGTCCTTCAAACCGAAATACAGTAATGTTTGCACACTATTGTTTGACGATAGAAGTAGACGCTGCAGTGATACCTACCTAGACGATCTCCGGAAACAGAGATCTACCTCCAGCATTTCGATTCGTGATAACTATGACATCAGGGTCACCTTTGTGCTCCCTTAACCATAGGTGTTTAAACATGTAAAGCACTCGAAATTACGGAGTAATAAATAATTTTTAAAGGCTATAAAATCTGAAAAATTTAGTATTGTTTGAAGTAAACGACGTTTATTGTTTCCGTATATAGATGATGAAGTCTCATTTAGACTTTAAAGTGGATATGTTTTTTTTATTTGATTTCTTGTAATATTTGTTATAGTATTGTTAAAAAGAATAGGTTTATTCTAGTATGAGATATATATCTTTATAAAAATTATTTATTTTCAACTATTATTTGGTAAAAGTTAACCTGAAGTTAACCTGAATGTGAATTTCTATTCTTTTCTTCGACGCTGTCTTAAAACATTATCAGTTATCATCATAAAAATATCAGATATTTACGATATATATATATATATAAATAGAGAAGAAGATTAATCTATATATATATAGATTTTGTTTGTTGCTAATTCACGTGAAAACTAGTGACCATATCGAGAAAATCTAATCATTCAACGCGGAATGATTTTTATATGGTTATAGGCTATTTGAATTTCATAGATCCTACATTATATTTATAATTAACTTTTCATTGCACATTATTTATGCGGTTGCTATAGTAACGGGTGCTATAAAAGCCCTCAAGAATATTTTAGACAAATTTCAAGCTAGTACTAGATATTTTTATATTTATATCTTTGTTCTCGTTAGCTTTAAATAAAACAGTGTACGTACTGTGTATTCATACACATATTTAGATAAGCGTGAAACTATGCAGAGTATGTATAGAAAAAAAAAATCTAACTATAATTATAGGTACATGGGCTACGTGGGACAGACGGCAGTTTTTTATTATCACCATACTGAATATATTACAGGCCATTACAAACGATTTGAGATTAAGATCTCGCATATTAATATACGTGGTAAAAAAACATCGCCGACATTAAGAAGGGATTTACATTGTAAGTATGAGATTTCGGCGAATTGTTTTTAACTGATTATTTCTTTTATTTTGATTGGATCGACATGTTGTGTCACCGTCAAGAATTTAGGTTGTAGTGTATTTTTTACTTACTGCTTACGTACAATGGGCAGATTCAATATGAATCAGTGCAAAGCCTATTTGAATATAATACATAGTAACGTTCGCTAGTAACTCACGGTGATACAACTGCAGCTCCTAATTGGCGATGTACTTATGTTAGATCATCATCATGAGGTGTTCTTCAAACAAGCTTGGCAATCTAATCTAGAAAACTAATCCAATCCTCAGCTATCCTTTTTATATTAGAGACTCCTCTTTAAAACGAGTTGTATAGTCAAATCACTGAATCAAATAAAAGGTACGTTATGTCTAACTTGTTAACTTTTTTCTTATCGCCAAGTGAAAATCCTGTCAGCGAGTTAGAATAACCTAGAATTTTAAAGTCTCTTGTTAACTAAACATTTGTTCTCGATCTTAGTTAAACTCAACCATGTAAGGTATTTGAAGAATTTGGCACGGTCGTAAAATATCAGCTGTTTGCGCAACCCGAACTGCACTAAGTATGGAATCTTTTGCCTTTCCTTAATGCATGAAGGCGAGATGCTATAAACATTTCATCGTTTGGACAGCTTACCAGTAGGAAGAAGGTTAATTAATGATTTTTTTTTAATCATACGTTAGCTGTGCTCAATCTCTTTTTGTAGATTTCCAAAAGCACATGTTTGTTTTCATTTTGCAATTACTTTTTTAGATAATATAATAGTTTATACTAAGTCTTTTATCTTCATCTGGCTAGTAGATGCCCTATATTGGTCACGTATGCAGTAGTTAAGAAGATAACTTCTAGCCTCCTATGACGGATCTAGTCCGAGTTGGCTCCGTCGGTTGTTGTGCGAAAGCATATCTTTCTTAAAGAAGAAGAAGAAACAAAATGAAATTAATCTTGTAAATATTCGATTTAATTTCATGTCAGGATCATCATGATGATACTCACCCAATAGATGTCCACTGCTTCATCATATACTCTAAAAATCGCTATAACGAATGATCCTACACATGAAGCTGTTGTCTTAAACTTGACTTTCTTTCTTATAAGTTTTTGTATTTATACTGTTAAAGTTTTGGTTAATTCGTTGTTTATATGATATTGACTTAGATATACTTTATTTCTATACTTTAAACGTTACTAAATATATTATATATGAGGTGTAGAAACATTTTATAAATGCAGAATGTTTTTAATCGAACAACATCTTATCTGGTCGGAATGCGGCTAAACAAAGACGGTCGCGTCATAAGGCTCGTGCAGATTTTATTAACAATAGAAATACCTTGATGCACACGTCGCCTGATAACTGGTGTAAATATCACCAGGTCGGATTACAGTGTCACTGCTACAGGTATGTCAAGGGCACTGATTAAAATTACTATTGGTTTTTACTACGAAACGACGAAACCAGCGGGAAGATCTCCTGATCGTAAGTTATACGCCTGCTCATAACAACGCTGGTTAAGATGTTATAGCATCACATTGCGCTCGTCGGCTTGAGATATGAGATGTTAGGTCTCGTTAACCCAGTCGTTTCAGTGCGCTGTTGTGGTACTTACCTAAACTAATTTCAACAACTGAGACTTACCATCAGTAATACGATGTATTTCTAGAAGCGAAAAAATTAGCAGGACTTTCACATGGTGATGTGATTATCTTCTCACTTTCACAGATTATGTTTGAACCGTTGTGATTTATGATGTTAATTGTTATTACCTCAGTAATTTCCCTAGATATGGCGACGTTTAAACAGTAACACACTAGAGTTTAACGGCATATATAGGCGCTGCAATAGTAACTTACTAGACGGCATTAGTTTTTGGCGCTATTGATCACCGATCATTTTGATTCTAGATATATTATCCTTTAATATATAGTGTGGGTTCCCGCGATTCTCACCAGATCGTCGGTCCACCCTAACTACCTTGCGGGAGGTCTCCCAGCACTACTTCTACCGGTACGCGGGCGCTACTCGAGGACTTTACTGCCCCATCGACTGTCGCGGGACTGATTGACGTGGATATCTTTGGGAGAGGCCTATCTCCAGCTGTGGATGTCTATCGGCTGATGATGATGATATAAATCTAACTTTGTTCTTCTACTAACGATACAGAATTTAATTTTTTTTTCGATAAAACAGTATTGTATATACCACTGTCAAAGTTGTGTTCACGTTGTCGTTTCTTAGAAGACGTTTAAAAAAAAAACCCGCTACAAGTTTTACGTCATACGAGTTCCGTACACTGTCGATCGATAGCGCCAACGACCAAATGAGTTACAAGACACTAATGCTCAATAATTATATGTTACATGTAACGAAACAAAATGTCCCTAAAGCAGCGAGTCACGATTTATTCGGCAAGTCAGTGTTATAATTGACGCAACGCCCGCGCAAGTTTGAATGATACTTAATTAAGCATCCACACAAATCAACGTGTTTGTCTTTTTTCTCACCGTACACAAAAGACTAATCAAAAGATTAGGATCAGAAAGTTGGCACCGACTATAAATACTTATTGCGTATGATCATCAAACTGATACGAACGGCTTCAGATGTTCAAAATCAGATGTGTAGAGTTTTGTTTGTATACAGACTAGTCGTTTACTCAGCTTACACGTTATTTTGCGTGTCTAAGCACAATATTCAGCTATACAAAATACGCCTTTTGATCGTAATTATAGGTATTTTAGTATAGAACAAAACAAACTTCATTACCTATCAACTGAAAGTTCTTATCTATATATTGTAAAGTTTAACTTTCTTATCTATATATTGTAAAGACATTCATTACAATCAAAAAGTCCATGAACTTTTTGATTGTAATGAATGTCAGGTTGTAGTTTATTATATATAAATGAAACTCCAAATAAAGTGGTATTTAATAGACGTCTAAAATATATATTCTTGAGAGGATGGTAAATACATTTTGCAATACTTCATTCCGTTACAATTGACAATAGTAGTCAACAAATGGTTTTCATACCGCGTAATAATTGAATATGATTCAGATATATTCCTATAAAGAATACGACAGACATGAACCATAATTTATAAATATGAAATCGTAAAGTAAATTATCGTCACACATTTCAGAGTGTACGCGATCTAATTTATTCAGAAATTCGAGTGGTTACAAGACGTTACAGGTTCTTGGCACCATCATCCAACCGCATTCTCGCATCCGTGAAATGTATGGAGACAGATTACATGTGATTTCTAAGTATCGGCCAGCTGTCTTGTGTGAATTGTATGAGTTATATAAATCGTTTTATTTATACTAGAAAATATTTATAAATAAACCAAGGAATTATTATTAAACTTCAACCCTGATTTTCATGAAATATCTGTTAATGAAAAAAAATCGTCAATGAATCTCCTCCCTTATAAAGATTTCATAGTTATAACCATTTTTTTAAACATACTATATTATACTTGCTTCATTATCATACCAATGATGCAAAACGAGAGGAAAAAGATTTTTGAAAATTAAAAAAAAAATATTTTAAATATTCTTTATATACTACCATAGATTATTCTATAAATATTTATTGGTGGTAGGTCTCTATATTGTTTACCCTGTAGTCTCAGGTTATTAAGAATAGGACTAAGGTAAGCTCTGCCTGTCGTAGAAGGCGACTAAACGTAAAATCCTTTCAGTCGCTTTGAAGTTGTGAGCCCTCATTGTCCACTAAGCGAGCCCAGGATGAACGAAAAGTACCAAAACGAGGATGTCGAGGAAGCTACAGACCTCCCTGGGACATGCTTTAGGCCTAGTACCGGTGGCACAGGCAGCGGTGTGTTCCGGAGGAAATCCCGGTAACTCCCGTAACACACTGAAGATGACCTCCGAGAGGGTTTTAGTGCGTAAAAATCCCTCACAACCTTGCCTTACCCTAGAAGTAGGTAATCTTTCAGAAGATTTTCCTCCCGATAACAAAAAAAGGTCTCTATATTGTACTGTCTACTACTACCAAAAGTAATATGCAAATTTTTTTGTGTCCTGGTTTAAAGGGCGTTATAGTCGTGAAATTACTGGGGTTAGGACTTAACATTTTAAGACGACGAGCTTAATATGGTGCAGGATGTGTCTTCCTAATTAGGATCACGTTGTAATGGACAAACTAATCAATTACCATCACGTGAACTTACTGCTCGTCGTGTTGTTAGGAACTGCTCATATTTTTACCTAGTACAGTGTTTTTGATCCATACCAATTACAAGTAGATTTGGGGGGTAGTATTAATTAAAATAAATGAATAAAAAAAAATATACAGTTTATTCGGCGAGAGTATCTGTAAGAAATGGATCTGACATCATCAATCTTTTTAAAAGCACCTCATTAACTTGCTTGTATCAAAATGGTTTTTTTGTTCGCTTTTAAATGACAAGCAAATTTTAATATTAAACGTCAAAGGATAACCTTAATATGACATTAATAGCTACTTAGTATATCATACTGTATGTAAGTTTTATTTTAGTTCCATAAAGGATATACCTCTTTGAGTACGTATCATTTACTTTAATATTTAAGTTATGTACATTTGGAAACCTGCACATGAGTTAGGATTTATTCTAAGGTGTGTGTGAAGTCACCAATCCGCATTGGGCCAGTGTGGTGACTATAGCCCATCGCCCTCATATTGAGGGTAGGCCTGTGCCCGAATAGTGGGGACGTAAATTGGCTGTTGATGATGACTGGTAGGAAGGTAGATCTCTGATGCCGGAGACCGTTTAAATTGATAACACAGTAGCAGTGAAGGGCGTTTGAGCTTAGTGAAATTACTACGATAACGAGACTTAACATCTTATATAGCGACGAGCACAATGTGGTGTTGTATATATCATCCTAACGTTGCATTGTTATGGATAGGCGTATAACATACTATCAGAGATATGTCTCGTCGGTCTCGTCGCTTACGCAAGTATATAGTAGAAGGCGCCACTCTACTTTGGACATTAAGCTTGTTCGACTACTGCACTGTGTTGCATAGATGTGTTAAGCTCAGTCCTGTAGTCTCTGGCTAGTATCAATAGGACTAAGTTAAGCCCTGTCCGTCGTAGAAGGCGACTAAAAGATTCTAGGAGATTCGCGGGCCTCCGCATTCGTTCATTGACTTAACTGCAAACGTATGTTGCTAATCAAATATAAAAAATTGTAACATTTTAATACAATCACTATATAGTTAAAGTAGTCTAAAACTTCGATAAACAGCTCCCGGTGAAAAAAAACCATAACGGGAAACCTATGTTCCTAGAACAGCTTTCATAGAATTGTGACGTTAGCCAACCCTCATTTAGGAAATTTAAGTTTCCCTTGAGAGAAAAAGCCTTTAGTCTCAGAAGAGGGCAGTAATTGGGCTGTTTAACAATATTTAAGTTTTCCTAATAATTACTTCAATATAGATATATTTATATACACGGCCGTAAAGCTGTGAAAAGCTCTTCTTAAATTATAAATATATTTTTTTATATTCCTATCATAAATAGAAAATAATTACATGATATACAAAACGTCTGTATAACATGATATTCCTCATACTGATATATGATTATTTGCTAGCGTAAAACAAAAAACGTCTTCTATACATAAATCAAAAAACGTCTGTAACACGTTGAGCTCTCGGATCAGCAATTACAAACAAACATAATTTACTGCTCACGTCTCTATTAGTGTACTAAATGTGTCTTGGCGGGGCTCTCGTTAAATTGGTCCCGGTAGGTGCTATCAAATTAAGTCCTAAATCAAGTCAGGTGATAAACGGCGAATTCATCAAACTGTCTAAACAGAAAGGCTGCTTCAGACTTTAATGGACTTTAAAGTTTAATGTACAGTCATTATACACTGTTTTATATATATATATATATATATATATATATATACCTACCGTCATTAATATTAAATATAAAAATTAATCGGTCTGTAAATGTTCCCACTGTTGGGACTCGGGTATATAATCACAGGCAAGTGGATGACATGTCTATGAAAGAACTCGCTCATCTCAATGTTTTCCTTCACCAGGAAGAACAAGGCCAGTGGGCATCGAACCTACGACTCTCCTAAAGGGATCCTCAATCCAAAAAGGACCTCATATATAACCGCCTCTCAAATTTAACTGAGAATTGTTTCATAAAAAAATCTGATATAGAGCTTCTTTTTTAAGGAGAAAGTTAAGCTGGTCTATTTACTCCTCCTAATATAACCTTATCATATCTTCCAGAAGGTTCTTTTAAAGAAGGTAGACGGATGAGTAAGCAGTTTATCTGATGGTAGATGATTATCCTTGCATCATCTTCGACAAGGTATTGTACCAGAAATTCCCAGTAGCGTTTCCGTTTTCAATCTTTATACGATTTATAATTATAAAGTTATAGTTAATATAATATAAACGGTGTAGGCTTTGCTTCATACCCCAGTGGTTCAGTTGTTAAGCGCTCTGAGAAAGAGTTCTTACTTCGTTTCTGGAGCAACACGTTGGGATATGCTTGAACTATCTTCATATAGCAAATCTTCCGCTATATCATCATCTGAAGCTGAAGTTAAGTATAAACTTTAGTTTAGTTTGTAGAGTGGCTATACATGCTTTGCGATTTGGGAGGTCGCGGATTCGATACCCACCGTTTGAGTTTCCAATCAATCTGCCAACATACACATGGCAATCGTTATGGTTAGCTTTAACTGTGGTCTTTATGAAATCATACTTCGATTCCCAGCTGTGGGAACATTAAGTGGACTTTTTTTTTTATTTATTAACTACCGGTTTCCAATCTCAATAGTAATGTGTGGTCGCGTTACATTATTAGTATATAATTAGTAATGTTGAATTAATTATAAATAAAAATAAACTATTGAAATAGTTCTGTAGAATGTATAGTATGATAATGCATGCGACTTCCGGCTTTATTACCTTATGTTAAGATCCATTTTTGATTACGGCCGTTGACTATACTTTCGATATACAAATTGGTATATCACGAACGCCATTTCACTGAATACCACACAATAAGACACGGTTGAACCTTGTTAATACAGTCATGAACATAAACATATATTCTTCTTAATACATTTTTTTCAACCTCAAGTTACAGCTATCGGTAAATCTGAAATGGTTGAACCGATTTTGGATGGATATACATTTATTATATATACATATGTTTTAAATGCTTGTACAGCCCAGTGGATAATAACTTGACTAGTTACACGAAGATCCCTGGTTCGGTAAGGTTATATTAAATTTGGTTGTTTTTTTCGAGATATTCTTACTACCTACCACATTTATATTACTGTAAAGTGGTTAAGTATTGTTTACTACTTTACAGTAATATAAATGTTTGTATTGCATTCATAATATATTGATAACAGATGTGATTCTAGTTAGTATGATATACACCGCACTACTTTATATTCGAAGCTGTAAGACATCAAATGATAAATTTAATTACTTCAGTAATTTCACTAACTACAGCGTCTTCTAAACCGGAACATTGTAATATTGGCATACTGCTGTTACGCGACAGAAATAGAAGCTGCGTTGGTACATACAGATTCGACGTTTCCAGATATATTCGATAGGTTTTTTTTTACACAACCATCTAACTCCTTGAATTAATTAACGATTATTTAATTAGATTAATAAGTTATTAATTAAATAACATGTACACAATAATGGATTTTGTTTATGTTAGTACAATAACGTCGACAGTACGCGATCGTGCTGTTCAATTAATCATTCGATGGTAATGTATTCGATTGGAACCAGTTCGATACGTGGAACGTCTTTTGTACGGCCGATATATATTTTTTTTTCTCTCCGACATTAAGGTCCCTCCCACACTGATTTCGTATTTTTATGGTCACATCAAAAAAACTATAACTTACGTTATGTTCCTCTAACATAATTAATACAGCGGAGCATTTGTGGGAACCACCATGGGAAGGCATTAACATAAACTCTTAATTAAACCTATACAATTATAGGTCATAATTGTTTATATTACTAAGTTAATCTAGAAGTTATTATAACACTAACACATAGACTTCTTGCATATACTTTTTAAAAAAAAATCTCTATCCACATTATTGCAGCGGTAGTCAACTAGATAGTCTCCTGTAATAGTAACCTTACTGCTTTAAGATTTGAAGGGCGCTGTAGTTAAAAAATTTAATTACTACCTTGCGAATGGCCGTTAGGTGTCCCGCACAATAATCCAAGTCAACCTCACCAGCTCGTGGTGCACCCTGCTAATCAACAAACGAAGCTCTGGCTACCACCAACCAGCATTGGGCCAGCGTGGTAGAAAATGGCTTCAATCTTCCCATATGATACTCTACAAACGACTGAAGGTCACAGGAAGCTGATGTATGTAGGCAACACAGGACTGATTTATGTGGAAATCTTCGGCGTGGGTCAATGTCCAGCTATGGACTTCTATAGGCTTATTATGATGATGATTGCGAATGGCTCGTAGGATACATAGATAGAAGGATAATCATGCAAGTAATTCAATTAGCTACAGCAGCCTTCAAATAAAACAAAATATTTGCTATTTTGAATGATCAATTTCATTCACTGTAACTTATATTATTTGTTTTTTTTTTTTTTTAAACATAAAAGTTACAGAACATCAAAGTTATAGTGTAATATTTACAATATGGGGGTAGTTGATTTAAACCTTACAATCATTTAAACTCGACGACTTACGTATATGGATCCCCCATAGGATCATGATTTAATCACTCCCACGGTAGAATTATTTTATATATTTCTACTGGAACCACTACGACAGGTATTTTAAAAAAAAACTAATGTGGAACGCGATGGATCATAAACTTTGTATTCAGGTTAATATGTAAGAGAATGAGATGATGTATATATTATAGAAGTGGTAAACAGAGAGAAGGCGAAAGAGACCTATCAAACGATAACCTTATTATTGATTATATTGATTGTAGGAGAACTGTTCGGATACGTTTGCACACTGCAGCTCATTGTGCTCACCTTCAGACTTAACATGTTAAGCGTTTTTACCTCATTAATTTCACTAGCTACAGCGCTCTTTAAACCGCAACAGAGTAATCTTTAAATAGTACTGTTTAAGGGTGGAAATAGACGCTGCTGTGGTACTTAGACGTTCTCCAACAATAGAGACCTACCACTAAAGATTTATATGCGGCATATTATTAGTAGTAGTCGGCTGTAAAGATGTTTCAACTTATAATTCATACAGTGTGATATCGCCTCAATAGTTAAACCATTACACGGACAGATTTGGTACAATAAAACGTGAAATATTGTTAAATTATTCCATTAGCGTGCTTAATAATATCATTAACATAATTATCAGTCACACGCTTCATTAGCATATCGGTACAACTGTAGCGTTACCAACAAAATGTTCCTTTTCAAGGAATCCGTCTCTTATCATGACTTAGTCTACATCTATATACCAGGATAACATTCTTTACTAACTTAGTATGAATTAGTTAAAATAGGGGTGTTAAGGATCTCACACAACATCTCACAGGATCCGATCCAGCATCACCTGCTCGTGGTGCACCCTGCTAATCAACAAACAAGGCTCTAGCTCCCACCAACGCGCATTGTTGTGGTGGGAAATATGAATGCCCACTCGATGGTGTGGGAATCTTTGGGCTCTATGTCCAACTGTGGACGTCTATCGGTTGATGATATACATATATAATAATTGGTTATAACGTCTAATTGTTATTTTTTAAGTTAAACAATTTAAATCAATATTATCTTTCTAGTTGAAGCTGATATACTACTGATGGTAGAGCTTTGCTGATAGAGACTATTTAGGTACTACCGCAGCGCCGATACCAAACAGCAATGTGCAAACATAACTATGCTCCGGTTTGAAGGGCGTTATAGCTAGTGAAAATGCTGAAGTAACGATACATCTTATACATCAAAGCGACGAGCGCAATGTGGTGCAGTGTATACCGTCTTAACTAGCGCCACGTTGTTGTAGTGATTCGTTTAAAACATGTTTTTCAACATTTTCTGTTTCCATCTTACCTGTGTAAGTTAAACATTATTTCCACTTAACCAGAGCCTTTTCTTCATCAGCTGATAGACGTCTACTGCTGGACATGCTCCAAGGATAACCACACCGATAGGTCTTGCGCTGTCCTGGTTTCAGAACCATGCTAACGTCTGTCACAGCATGGCTTCCGGTACTACCGGGCACTGGAGGCCGTCGTTTCTAAGGGTTCATATGGCAAGATTGGAGCCAGAGCCTCGTTTGTTGATTAGCAGGGTGTATCGTGAGTAGGTATGGGTGACTTGGGTTCCGTGAATAGTTGTGCGGGACCCCTTACATTCAGTCGCAAGGTAGTTAATAAAATTTTGTTACCTACAGCGCGCTTTAGCTCTTAAAACAGTAAGGTTACTATTACAGGAGCCTAGATAACTACAGATGTAGTTTTATTAATAATTCTTATTTGTACTATATTAAACTAATTAAAAGTCGAATTAACTGTAAACAAGCACGCGAAATGATGATTTACTAACGCTTAATAGTTTCTTTACGACATTAAACAATATTTATTGGCATTTTAATATTAATCTACTGATTGTCTGAGAGGAACCGCTTTAGGCGATAGCACCGTTCGCTACACTTCATTATATTTATCTCCTTTGAAATGATGTGCAAAAGAATACATAAATAAATAATCTTCATTAAATAACCTTCCGATATATGTATAGATTTTTAGCGTTTTGTTTTGTTTCTTTATATTTTACACATAATAATAACGTTCCGCCAAACTGACAGGCAGTTTGTTGCCAACATTACACGCGATCCTTTAAATAGATTGTGTAACAGTACATATAATTTTAACTGTAACCTATATGATAAACCATGTCCTTAAAGTGCCTCTTCAACTAGTGAAGGTTGGAGATCAGCGTGATACAGTCCTTTCTGTCTCTGGTTCGGCGGAACAATTCGGACGACTCAGATATGCCAGTCCTTTCCTTGATATTTCTCAACCATGTTTTCCTTCTCCCCTCCATTCGTTTTCCAGAAACTATACCCATTATAATTAGCTGTAGAAGATCATATCGCTGATGACAGACAATAAGCCTTAAGCCTTTATGTAGGTATATATATATATTATCAGCATTAAGCCTATACATAAAAACTATACACTGGTGGTAGGCCTCTGTTGCAAGAGACCGCCTGAGTAGTTGCCATCGCAACTCCTATTTCTGTCGCCAAACAGTAGTGTACAAATGTTACTATGTTCCGGTTTGAAGGCAGTTATAGCTAGTGATATTTTATTTTTCAAGGCGACGAGTGTAATGTAGTGCAGTATATACCATCCTAACTAGCAGGACGTTATAATAAGCTAGGATATCACTTACCATCAGGTGAAAGTCTCGATCGTCTCGTCGCTTCAATGTATATAAAAAACTACCTGTAGAATAAAACGAATAACTAACAGTACTAATTGTTTCTACTCATAATAAAGTTACGGTTGACGTATGAATTATAGTATCTTTTTATTAACGGAGTAGGAACAACGGCTCTTAAAATCTGTGACAAGCGATGATTCTCTTTGAGTTATTGGATGGGTGACCGCCTTTGTTTATCGCCGACTCCTACGCGTCTCGTGAAACGAGACAATCGTCGATACATTTCGTAATTATGTAAATATATATCAAATTTCCATTACACGTAATTACTTTACTTTATCCAAGTTAAGAAATCATGAACATATTTCGACTATTATCTCTTCAATGTAATGTTAGGAGGTGGTGGCAGGTCTCTGTTCCCGGAGACAGTCTAGATAGGTACCACCGCAGCACATATTCCTGCTTCTAAACAGTATGTGCATTACTACGTTTCAGTTTAGAAGGGCTTTGTAGCTAATGAAATTACTAGGATATCGAGACTCAATATCTTGTATCAGGTGAGGAGCGCAATGTGGTGCAGTAGATCCTAATTAGCGCCACGTAGAACGTCCCGCTCATCTCATCGCTTAATTGTATAAAAAAAAACTTTCATAGGAACATAAAACGGTCTTAAAAAAAATGTATGGTTTCGGGGGTGGTTCTTCGAAAGATACCCTGTTTCGAGGGAGAAGTCAGGTATATGTGGGATTATTACTCAGTAAAACGCACTTGGTGCTCTGGACTAGTGCATTGGGGGAGGCTCAGGGATCTCTTATAGAACACACCGGTGTTTCTAAACTTTTTTGATCACGTATCTGAGAAGGGCCTTAACCCTCCTAGGGGTTCGCTTGTAGAGCGATAAGGGCCCCCATCCTCAAGACCCGCAAAATTTTTAGACTCCTTTAGTCGCCTTTTACTACAGGCAAGGTTTACCTTAATCTTATTCTTACTAGCCCAAGACTACAGAGCTGACGATATGATCCTAGGATCCTAGGATGAGGGCCTAGGATTACTATGTTTATATTATCATCTGTTATACATAGCCGTTATAATTTACTTTCTATATATATAAAAAATTGAGAAATATATTTTTTTAATTGTAATATAACAGTCATCGAGTAGGAAAGAGATTTAAGTATGTAACTTTAACTGTGTACTTCGATAAGTTCGCAACAAATCTAAAGGTCAAGTTTAAGTTCGTTTAACTCTGAGGAGGTATTGCAGCTTTGTTACGGTAAGCAACTTATCCATTCGCTGCCATTGCAAATTAGACTTTATGTGGTTGTGATAAGAGATACAAGCCGTAAGTATATTTCATTTACCTGCAAATGAATTGATTGTACCATTTGATTCAATGAAATCTGATTTATTAGATACGAATTTAGTTCTTATCTTGTTGGTGATAAGAATGAAGTTTCTTTGAAACTTTGTTAGAGATGCGAGTTAGGAGGTAAAACCATTAATTACATGACAGATCTAAAATAAGCAGAGATAATATTATAAATCTTTTTTCGTCCGAACCGTGTATGTGATGGCCGATAATTAAGCTACCGGAATACGTCCGAAGATATTTATGATACTGTTGCAACAAAAAAAAAATGTTTAAGCAATATTAACGGTTGTGTATACACACTAAAGAAAAAAGGGTAGTTTTAAGAAAATATTTGAATATATATTTGCACTAAAAGTACCAAACGATTTTGTCATAATACATTTTTATATTAGACTAGGCGATAGTTAAACATTAAACTGGTGTTAAGAGTAATTTACTGATGGTAGATCTCTATTGTCGTTGATTGTCTATGAAGGTACTACCACAGCATCTATTTCAGCCGTGAACAATACTGTTCTAATATTACTGTTTCTTTGAAGGGCGCTATAGCTAGTCTAATTACTGGGGGTAATGAGAATCAACACCTTACATCAATACGTGGAGATAATTATGATGATATACACCGCACCATATTGTGTTATATCTTAAGTCCAATTACCACAGTAATTTCTCTAGCTGTAAACTATTATCTGGAGATAGAAATAGGCTATGCGGTGATACCTTTTTAGATGGTCTGACTTACCATCAGAGTAAAAATACTACTCCAGAAATTTGACAGTCGGTATGTCTTTAAATAGACTTATAGATTAAATATAGGGGTGGATATGGGGAGATTGGGATATTTCCCACCACGCCGGCGTAATGCAATTTGGTAGCCAGAAACTCGTTTGTTGAATAGCAGGGTGCACCACAAGAAGATAAGATTGGTTTGGGTCTCATCGGTTATTCTGCTGGACCCGTTACACTCCTTACACCCTAATCTCCCCGTATGAATCCCTACAAATGAAGGTAGCAGGAAGCCGCTGGATGCGGACAGAGCAGGAACGATCGATGTGGAGATCTTTGAGCGAGGCCTATGTCCAGCAGTGGACGTCTATCGGCTGATGATGATAGATTAAATATTAATGATTGAGTGAAGGTCTCGAAGCTTTAGAAAAAAAAGGGTCAGTATGAGATAGTCATACTCTATCAGTTATTATGAAACGATAGTTCCATCCAAGGTCCAAGTTATATCTTCATTACTCGGAATACGAAATATGACACCGCTACAACTGTTTTTTTTCTTCTATCATACCTTGTCAGCTACATACGGTGTTAAGTTGCAAGTTTCTCCGCACAAGTTACGAGATTCGGAACTTTTACTTTTCAATTGTTATACGAAAAAAATATTCCAACATCTTATACCTATTGTGTTTCAAAGATATCTTTAATTAACTTCCGCCTTCACAACAAGTTTGTCGCTTATATGTGTTTGACTTTATGGTTTATATATTTGTATACATAATGCGACGTAGTCATAAACTTAACGAAATGAGTATCATCATCATCAGCTGATAGACATCTGCTGGATACAGGCCTGCCGCAAAGATATCCACATCGATCGGTACCGAGTTGCTCGCATCCAGTGGATTCCCCAATTCTCACCAGATCGTCAGTTCACCTTGTGGGAAACTTCCTACTACAACTACCATAACCAAATGATCATATATATAATAAATTTAAAAAATCTATATATAATGATCGCATGCTACGATTTTGACGGCAGTAAATAGTTCCTGGTGTGGCTTTAGACTTCAGAGCGTTCACCTGATGGTAAATGATTCTAGGCGTTAGTATGATATACGCAACACTACATTGCGCTCGTCGCCTTGAGACATAGGATATTATGTCTCGTTATCCCAGTAATTTCACTAGCTACAGCACCGTTCAATTTAGACTACAGTAATGTTTGCACAGTGCTATACCTACATAGACGGTCTGCGACAACAGGGACCTACCAACAGTGAATTATGAAGACACGAGTAAGGTAAACCACCAAGTCGCTCTCGCGGTATATCTTTACCGATTTCAAATAAAAAATTAGGTAAACAGAAAATTAGAAGCGCGAAAACACTTGAGTACCGGCCGATATGGATTTGACAAATATTTGGACAAATCTCCAGTGCCTCGGTAAGCACTACAGTTGAAGAACAGAAGTCAATAGATGAAGCAAATCGCATGGATCATAGTAAAGCAAATATTTCAACACCTCTTGTATACATCCGTAGGCGTGCAGCTAGTTATATTTAAGTTACACACTTGTTCGAAACTTAATTATGTTAAAACGGCAGTGATCTTCTTTTTTAATCTGCGGACGTACCTTTGATTTTGATACTTTATATATATATCGCAACCAGTGAGTTCCCGCGATTCTCACCAGATCGTCGGTCCACCTTGTGAGAGGCTTATATCCACGGCCACGTATGTGAACGTCTTTAGGCTGATGATGATATATTTATCTGTATATATATAATGAAAATGTGTTTCTTTTATTTGTCAATCACGTGAAAACCTTGAAGGTATCAACATGGAGACGTGAGCATTCGACGCGTAATGGTCTGTAGATGGTTATAGGCTATTTGTTTTTTGAATTTTATAGTTCCTTCAGCATTTTATTTCTAGCTATAAACACTTTCATTTGGTATTGTTTATGCAGTTGCTATAGTAACAGATATAGAAAGTCATTTGTGGTATAATTTTTTATACAGCAAAGCAACCGGGGAACAGCTAGTATATATATTATCGAAGTCTACGGCGCCTTTCAAATCGAAACATGGTAATATTTTTACACAACTTCAGGACGACAATAATATCCAGTAATGAAAAATGTTAGTTGTGTATTAAAACCGATACGAATATATACAGTTATAAACTTAATTACTTTATAGTAATTAATACTAAAATACTCAAATATTACGTAAAGAGTGTCCACGTAAAAAACCACATTGAATTGTGTAAGAGTTCCACTTAAAAAGCAAGTTTAATTTTTATCAGAAGCTCTAAAGTTTATATAAATGGTCGCCATTAAAACGGCTAATAGAGCTTTTTAAGTTAAAGCTTCCTTATCATTAAAGAGGTGTGAAATATTAGCGTTTCGAAGTTGACCATCGAGAATAAGTGACAATCAAGTTATAAATTGTTAGTAGCTCAATGATTATTACTTTTACGGCACTCAGCGGGAGAGGAGTGATTATATTAATCAAAGTAGTCAAAGTAACACTTCAAAGTTTATTGGATTCGTGTCTAACGTGAAGGGAAAGCGGTGATAGATCAGTTTGTAAGTGTGCTGGAACAATGTGTTGTATCAATCGAAAATGAGAGTTCGATCCCCTCTCTTTACTTCCCATTAAAGGAAACCAACGTGAGGAAACCGTGTTACATGAACAACTATCGATAATATACAACATCCGCTAGAACCGCACAAAGCCAGCTTGGTTGGTGAATGCCTGAACTTTCTTTTTTTAGGACATCCCTCATTTTTTTACTTTACTTAGCGAAAAACTCATTGAGCTAATTTATTACTGACAGGTCTCAGTTGCCGGAGGCTGTCTAGGTACCACCGCAGCGTCTATTTCTGCCGCCAAATATTACTATGCAAACATTACTGTGTTCTGATTTGCAAGGCGCTGTAGCTACTAAAATATCCGAGGTAATAGGAGATCTTATGTCTCAAAATGACGAGTATAATGCGGTGTTGTGATTATCATTGTAACCAGCGCCGCATAAAATAAAAAAGAGCAATAAACAAAAAATAAAAGGAACAATATTTCAATAAGATTTTTCATAAGAAATAAAGGCACAGCATCCGTACAGTAGTACCGCACGATAACAGGTGAGCACACTTAAGATAAATGATCGCGATCTAATGTTATGACAGATCCGTTCGTTTGTTTCGTTTTAAAATTTGGTTGTCGACTAATTTCTACATGACCTCAGTCCATCGTCATATGTATATATATATATCTTCTTCAATATCTGCTAAACATAACATAATTCTGTATATATATATATATATATAATATGAAATAAAATTAAGAAAGATCAATGAAATTCAAATAATTGCCTATAACCATCTACAGATCATCTCGCGTGCAATGCTCATGTTCCCTTATCAACACGTTCACTAGTTTTCACGTGATTAACAGACAAAAAAAAGCCATTTTTATTATATATAAATAGATATCGACTGATTCATTGATTCGTCATTAGATTTTTGAAAGTGTCTTCTAGAAAAAAATTAATAGGATGTTACTAGGTTAGTGCGCCATACCACCATAGACTACATCACTACTATAGATCAGGTTGTAGTCAAGAGCGAACCTTGTCGATTTAAATAAGAACTATTAGAATAGGCAAATTTTTGTTTAACTTCTACTTAACCATGTTTCATAAAATGTGGGTTATGGATTTAAGTAAAACTTGAGATTATAAGACGTTCATACAAACATCCGCCACATAGCCGCTTGGTGACGCAAACCGTCACAATATATAGGTTAATGCTCGTTACCGAATTAAGCTTGGCGCGTGCTTTGTTCAGACGGCTCGTTTAGCTTTAATCAAATGTATCTTTTTTTTTTAAACAGCCAATTTACGTCCCCACTGTTGGAGCACAGGCCTACTCTCAATATAACGGCGATGGGCTATAATCACCACGCGGGCACAATGTGGGTCGGTGACTTCACACACATAGAAATAATCTCTTAACCAAATCAACTGGTGGTAGGTCTCTTATGCCGGAGACTGTCTTGGTATCACCGGAGCTGCTATTCCTGTCGCCAAACAGTAGGAAAGGGACCCAAGCTAACCTCAACTGCTCGTGTTGCACCCTGCATCAACAAACGAGGCTCTGGCTCCCACCAACGCGCATTGGGCTAGCGTTAGGGGAAATCGCCCAAAATCCCCCATATGAACCCGTAGAAATGATGGGCTCTAATGCCCGGCGGTACCAAAGGCTACTCTGTTGTGGAGATATTTGGCGGAAGCCTATGTCCAGCATCGGACGACCATAGGCTGATGATTGATTGAGCAGTAGTGTGTTAATATTACTTTAATCCCGTTTGAAGAGCGTCGTAGCTATTGAAATTACTAAGGTCAGGAAACCTAACATTTTATAAACCTACGAGTGCATTGTGGTGCTGTGTATATCATCCTAACTAGCATTGCGTTGTTATGTATAGGTAAACGTCTCTTTCCTTCGGCTCATGGTATAAAAAAAATACTAGATATTTTTAGATTACCAAAACATTGTTGGATTTTATAAGCTAATGGTGGAGTTGTTATGGATATAACCCCGTCTCACGTCCAGGATATTTATACGATCGCCATTTTATTGTTTTGTATGTAGTTAGCGATTAAGGCTATCTATGAGACCACTTAGAGAAGCTGGTTCCACCCGCCCACTTGTTGGACAACCGGCGTTTGGTAATAAATGCATTATTATGCACAACTCATTCATTTACGTCTACTTGTTACAACTAAGTTAGTCTTATTTGATAACGGTAAAAGCTTGTAAGAATTAAATATATAACTTACTGTTTCACGTCCGCCTGAAATCTGTATGAAATATTTCTTGAGAACACTCACAACCGCAGATGACTCTATGGCAACCGTTGCTATAGCAACCGCATAAATGATACGAAATGAAAATGTTTGCAGAAGGAAAATCAATAAACAGTCATGTTTCCGTGTCGACAGGTTCACTTGTTTTCACGTGATTAGTGAATGAATAAACTCATTTTCATTATATATGTCGGAGATTGGAGGACGCAATGTCACATTTTAATCGACTGCGGGTATTCGCATATAATAATGGGCAACACCAGGGTTGAATCTTAATCGATTTGCGCGTATTTGGATATAGTAGCGGGCAACACTGACGATTTGTTAAATGTAAATGTCATTTCGAGGAAGTATAAAAAGAGGAACGCGGTGCGGACCATCCAACGTTTATAGTTGTCGCTTAGTAATCCGTTGTTGTATTACAAACCTATCGAGTATTGTTTAATCGACAATGAATGGAGATCGGAGGGAAGATGAACGCCCGCATCCTATCAACCTCTCTTTGTTATATATATAATTTTATTTTGCATCCAGTGAATTTCCTAAATCTAGAAATTCCCTAACTGTCACCACTCGGTCCTTGTGGGAGGCCTCCCAACAATACGTCTATCGGTACGAGGCCTCCACTTCAGGACCATACTGCCCCAAAAAAATATAAAGAAACGTCAACGATAACGCTATATATATATATATATATATATATATATATATATATATATATATATATACATATATATATATATATATATATATATATGTATGTATATGCGAATATGATACGATCAACGCGGGACCGATCATGTGAAGATCTTTGGGAGAGGCCAGCAGTAGACGTCTCTAGGCTGTTGATGATGATAATTGTGACGAAAATGGGTTTACTACAAATCTATATATATATATATATAGAAATAGATATAGACTTATCAAATTATGTTATATAATTAATAATACTATTTCTTATTACGACAAAACCCAAGGGTTCCTCATTTCTTTTAGCACTTTCATCTTTACTGTCTATACCTAATTCTGATCTATTTCTTACACTATTATCAAAGTGGATGTGGTACTAGAGTGAATTAAGTAAGAAAGTAGTTAAGTAGTAGAGTGAAAAAATGATTACATGTATCTATCTATACAACATTTTTTATATGTTTTTTTTTCAGTAATATTTACACTAGTATTTTGCGAGTCGGTGCCACATCATCGTGTCTAAATTAAATATTGTTAATGCAAATATCTCGGGGGACTTTATTTGTGCGGGATAGAGTTTCAATTTCAGCGGAAAGTGTGACAGTGTTCAATATTTTTAAAATAGAGTATAAGAGTTAAGCATTGCATCGTCGCCCACGCTTCACAGGTTTAATTTTAGACTAGGAGCTGGGTGTACCAATAGACAAAAATACACTGCAGTGGGTGTGGTATAAAAAAAAGTTATACAGAATTATTGAAACCCGTCCCGCTCATGAATCTAATATAAGCATTATTCAGTGCGCCGATGAACAGTCAATAATTGATAACTTCTATTGGCGGTAGGTCTCTGTCGCTGGAGACCGTGAAGGTAGGTACCACTGCAGTGCCTTTTTCGACAAACAGTGGTCCATACATTACTATGTTTCGGATTGAACTGCTTTGTAGCTAGTGAAATTACGAGGGTAACGAGATATCATGTCTCAAGGCGAGAAGCGCAATTTTTACCTATGTAACTAGTGTCACGTTGTTATAGGCAAGCGTATCACTTACCATCAGATGAACGTCTCCCTCGTCTTGTCGGTTCATTGTCAAAAAATATAATGTAGTCCTACAGCTGGATATGGTTTTACCCTATCTACCCTGATGGGTTTCTAAACCTTTATTGTTATACTTGTGAATGACGTTTTAGTTTTTGTTTATTCGTCAAAGTGATGGGCGAGATGGTCGTCTGCTGTTATACACCTGCCGATATATTGCTCTAGTTAGTATGACAGACACTGCATCACATTATGCTCAACGCGTAACATAGAGTGCTAGGTATCATTACCCCTGAAAATTGACTAGCCACAACAACCTTTAAAACGGAAACAGAAATGTAGTAATGCAGCGGTGGGACCTAATCGGAGTCTGGCAATAGAGTCCTTATACTAGTAGTGTTTAAAAAATAATGTGTTTTGTATAGTTCATCATCATTATCAGCCTTTGTCTAACCACTGCTGGATACAGACCTTCCCCAATGTCTTCCACCAAATGTGATCCTCAGCTTCTCGCATCCACCCACTAGTTATAGCATAGTTCATAATATGTGATAATAAATATAGGAGACGTATGTTTATCTTTAAAATTGGTCTAAAAGAGGCGTTTACAGGTTACGTTCAGATGGCGAATCGCCAACTTTCATATGCAGACGTTCTCGCTTTTTTTTTCTGGCAACTTTTCTTACACATTGAGTGAAAAAGTAGACTAATAATATTTTGAGAGTCTTGATCTACGGCTTCATAGACTATCGCCATTTCATTTCTATACTTTATATATACAGTTTTTTTTAATATTTTTTTTAAAAAAAATTATAAGTAAAGATAAAGACGGTTTCTATACAGATTGATAAACAATACGGTTGTGTATTAATACTATACAATAACAATGTAGTTGTACAATATTTATATAAGCTGCGGTCTGCGGCGGCGGTCTCGCCGCAAGGCCATTGGTATAAACTCGTGTTAAGTTACAAACACAAATGTCGGTTAACTTGTTAACATGCTGAAATTGTTACGGCGATTTTATAAACTAAAACAGCTGAAATTAAAAAAAAAAAGATTTGTGTAATTTTAACTTACCTCCTTGTTTAGTCGGTAATACAGTTTTGATAAGATACTGTGGGAAAAACGAAGGTTATCTAATATTTATATCCAATAAATCCGCTCGGTGGTCACTCTCATTGCTTTACGGGGATTATCAGGACCTTATACGGCAAATCGTGGTATTGTGCATGTCTCTGGGAAGGTTATAATCCTCGCAACGCCTTCGCTGTGCTGCAACAAATAGAACTTTGCATTTGCTGTCCTTCCAAGGCTCTCCCATCGAGCTTTCGAGACTCCTACGCTCGGCAATCTTGTCTTTCATAGTCGCCTTTTACGACAGGCAGGGCTTATTTTAGATAGGACTAAGGTAAGCCTTGGCTACCCTTACTAGCACAAGACTGCAAGGCTATCTCGCTTTGCCTCGTTACCTCAGTAATTTCACTAGCTACAAGGCAATTCAAATTGGAACACCGTAATGTTTGCACAGTACTGTTCGACAGCAGAAATAGGCCCTGCGGTGGTACCCAACTAAACGGTCTCCGACTACAGCGACCTACCACTAGTAAAAATCCGAAATCCTCATCTTCTTCTCCTCTCCTTCGTGAATCTGTAGACCCCTTTGGTCATCTTTTACCACAAGCAGGGGTTATCTTAATAATAGACCGAGATTATAGTATAGTTTCAAATTACCATCAGAGTCTAAAACAAGTTGTGATATGGCGTGTACTAATTCCCGTTATACGTGCATCAAGATAATTATATCCAAAACAATATACTTCTTTAAGTTAGCAAATCTATGTGATAAATATCGATATGAAATATAAATAGTGAAATTAGATAAGATAGCGAATCCTCGGGAAAATATACTTCGCTGACCATGTTTTGTAGTATGATTATAAACTGTAGATACACGTACGAAGTATAAACTATGTCACCAAGGTTTAAAGCGTAAGTGATGCAATCGAATGATAAGTATTTGCATGTAATTTTATCTTTTTTCTCGCAATGTCAGACTAACCTTCGCAACGACAACAGATTCATTGGCTACTTTGTAATATACGTAAAGTTATGATTGTCAACTTATATGAAATTCGTATTTTTGTTAATGGCAAAGTCAAGATATAACTAGTGTATTGTATTATATATAACAGACATTAACAAAACTTAATTGATGAGTAAAGACGGAAGTCGAAGTATATTTTTAAAATTCGCAAGGTAATAGATGAAATGATTAGCAGGAACAAGAGCTACAGACATAAAATAGATAAAAGGTAAATATAAAATCCAGAGGAAAAAGATTGGAATTGTATAATAAAAATAGGTATAAATAATAGGAAAGGAAGGAAATGTAATAAAAACAGAAGGTATATGAATGTAGCGAAATGACAATAGATGCGGAAATTTAGTTAAGATAGAGTTAAAGAAATGTTAGTGTAGTTTACTAAAAGCCATTATAATTGTGATTATGACTTGTTCTGCACTAGTTTCTCTATCACGAAGAAATCTATACAAAAGGTCTACAATATAGTTTACTTTCTAAAAAATGTACATTAGAATTTAAGTAATAAAAGTAATTATCTATTTCTATATTATATTTACTTTTTAAATACAAGAAAATTAGCTCTCTTAATACTACTTTTAATACTCTTAGTACATACCTAAAAGCACTGAAGACTAATAATCCGCCAAAGACCTGATATTATTTTTGTTGATTTGGATGACATTTGTATTTAATTTGTAAAGTTTATGTAATTCCAGATAAGAAAAATTCGCGACATTGTTTATCTATAGGTATATATTTAAAAACTGTGAGATTTACATGGCAACCCTGCAACGAAACCGTCCACTTACGCAGTCTCCATTTTGCATAAATGATTACATTAACAATGCAAAGTAAAACATATTGAGGAAGTTTTTAAACAGTCAAACTTAAACAGAAATGTTTCCTTTAGTCCTCGTTCTTCTACCCTTGAGCTTTCAAAATGGAAATTACTTTTAAGGAATGTTGTGATAACTTTTGGCGCCATGTCATGTGTCATTACAGATTATAACATTCTGTATTTACAAAGGATATCTAGATTTACAATTTTTTTAATACTCTACAGTTAATAAAATAAGGTATATTATATAACAATATTTACACTTGTTAAAGTTATTTTAAATTTATTGTTTACGAATTACCTTTTTACTTTAAATATTAATCTTGATTTCACTGAATAATAAAGACAAGAAATTCGCATAAATATCGACGAAAAGATCTAGAAGTAGACATAATACGTACCTAAGTTTAAATAGTGTTTATTAGTTTGGTGTTTGGTAGCAAGTATATTTATTGTAGAAATAACTTTTACGTGTGTTTTTAATTTTATGTTTACATGACATCTATCGTGTAATTTTGACCAAAGTAGAGAACACCGCCCGCCCAATGCATATTGCCTGAAAATGCTGAACTATTGGGTTTTATTAGGAAGCCAGAGATGGCGCTACATAAGTTTGTAAAACCTTACTAATAAGACAAAAAAACTTTTTTTATGCACAAAATTAAATTTATAACCACAATCAGAATTATGCATAGCAATCGATTACTAGGTAGATCTCGTAAAATATAAACCAGTAACTGACATTGATGATTTTAATTATTGAAGATATGTTTTGCAGTTACTTGCCGTATCTGCGCTGACTCTAAGCTCTTCTATCCGTCAAGTTATTGGTCGTAAATATTACTAAGTACCGGCGTAAAGATGTAAACTTTTGTTCACGTTAGAGACTTGCGAATTTTTGTTATTAATGGCTTGTTTTAGTGTGGTGAGAGCAAAAGGCGAACAAGTAAATAATACCGTAATTAAGGATACTGTTAGGATTACATAGCATCGCTTCCTTTAATGTTTGTTATTTTTTTGTTTCAGATTTGCATGTAGCCGCGCGCAGCATGCGTGGCGTCACGTGACTTTAAATGGCGTCGGACGCGCGCTCCCGTTCGCCACAAGATGGCGCGCGAAGAAGGCGCGACTTCACCAGGTCCCCTGTATTAATCGATTTCGATTTTTTTATTACTTAATTGTTTAATTAGTAACTAATATATCATACCGTAAACATTAAATTCTTATTTAATCATAACAATAAGTCATATAAAAGATTTAGATGATTAAAAAAAAGTTGTAATAAAAATGAAACTTAAGATTTTGTCAATGGATTCGTTATCCCCTACCCTGCATGGGGGATCAGTGAGAATTTCCCCACACTCACACAACAAAAATGCAACATTATAACTTAACGATCTCTGTGACTTTTTCTTGCATCTTGTGCTCGCTAACCCGCATGCCAATCATGACGATTACGGTAAATAGGCTCTCCAGGAAGGCCATTGTTTAACAGTGGACACCAAAATTCTGAAGTGATTATGAATATTATCCATTGTAATTCAAAGACGAATGTGCACAATTTTATATTCAATCAATAAAAAAATACTATTGTGTGTTTCAATTTTCTGTCGTATTAATCGTTTTAATTACTGTATTTTATATAGTGCATAAAGATTTATATCATAACGTAAATCAGCTCATAGTAAATCACTGCTTAATTAAAATAAAAAGAGTTATTGTTTAATAAAATGGGTACTAAATGCTTGCTATGCCTATTTGTATCAAACAAAGTATTAGTATCGTTATCTCGAGTAGTTCATGGAACGAGTATAAATCGAGACTTTGTTCTTTGCAACGATATACCAGATGTAAACATTACAGCGAGGTCGCTGCTTCGCGAAATCGTCAACGCTTGCCTATTTATACGACGAACCAACTTCCATCTGTCTGCTTGCCACCTGTTCTTACGCAAATTGCACTAGCAAATATACCATGGCTCACGCATATTCCGGATCCCAAAATCTTAGTCAAACTCACGGTCTATCAAAGCGAGTATTCAGACGCGAATCATCTGTTCGGATATAACTCGCGGAGTGGGTCGCGGGGAATCCTCCCGGAATTCAGCGGCGAGTCGGCCGCCTCTAAATCCGTCGCACTCGCGGTCCAGCCGCTCGTTGGATCGCGCGTTCGCGTCTAATAATACCGTGCGGTTTGCAGGTCGCCATACGTGACGCTGGGAGCAGTGAGGTACACTGTGCGCCGCGTACCGCCGCCGCGGGCCTGCCCGTGCCGCTGCTGCTCCGAGGAGGCGGTGGCGGCGTGCCTCGGCCGCGCCAAGCCGGACCGCCGCACGCTGGAGCGCTTCCAGCGCCGCCTGGGCCGTGGCGCGCGCGAAGACCGGCCCTCGCGCCATCAACGCCTGCAAGACCTTACCAAACGGCTTCTACCACGCTCGCAGCCACCACCGCCACCACCGCCGCCGCCGCCGCATTCGGCACCTGTTCTACCACCCGTACCACCTCCGCGTTCCCGCCATCGGCACAGCCCTCCGCGAGGGGCATCCGTCGATCGGTATGACGAATTCGATGCTGACAATATTACCCTAGTTCGCGTCGAGCCGCGCTCGATCGTCGGGTCGTACGCGCAGAAAACTATACCGTATCGAAGCGCTTCATTTTCACAAGGAGATTTCGCGCAAGACAAATATTACAGAGGTACCGATCGACAGCATTCGATCTTTGATTTTGGAAAAAAATCGGGCAAAACTGAGTCAGGCCAAGGCGCTACAGAACGCAACAATACTGATTCAGTAAGTATAGCAACAGAAGAGAATGTAACAGAAGGTGGATCAGTAGCGTCTGTTGATTCCGCGGTGGGATCTGATGAGGGCTTATTGGCACATGCGTCACCAGCCCCTCGATCTCCGCCGCCTGATGGGCCACATAAGCAATTCGGAGGACGTTCTTTGACTCACCCCTTACCGCGACGCATTCCTCCAGTGCGGGAGGAGGGACCGTCCGAAGCAGGCGGCAGTTTACCCGCTCTCGCACCGCGTGTCTTACATGAACTCCGTGAAGAAAGTGACGGCTCTCAAGCCGATAGTGCGCAGGCACATAGTGAAGGTACCTCACCTATGGAACCCGCTCAGCCTTTTGCTTTCCCACCTCTCCCCGATCCTCCCCCGAATGCATGTGCGAATATAGACTGTGAATGTAGTAACTTTCTTGCCGCAAACGAAGAGACAGCAAGTTCGATCGCGAGTTCAATACCCGTGCCCGTGTATGAGTGTATAGTGAAACAGTGGTCAAAAGAGTTACCGCCTGAAGAGGCGCAGCGTTCCGACGCCGCGTCTGATGGTTCGTTGGACCGGGACAAAGAGGACGAAACTATTACAAGTGAACAGGTGGCGAATTTATTAGCTGCTGTACAAAATCCCTGTACGGCGGCCCCAATCGGTGGTAGGGAACGACGTCGACCATTAGACAAGACCAAAAGAAGGAAGGGAATCTATATAACTACTGCAAGTGATGATGGTGGTGATGAAGATCCACCATCTACAGTAAACGGTTGTAAACGGGAAAGTAGTGAGGCCTCACTTCAAGAAATGCGTCTTTCGGCCGAGGCGAGGACTTCGTCACTGCTTGGTGACAAATCAGATGATTCGTGTACTAACGGTCCCCCAAGTCCTGCTGAAAGTACTACTCCCGTTTGGCCTAGATCAGAAGAGCTAAGAGCTAGACGCGCTAGATTCTCTCAACAAAGCTCCGATGAGAGAGAAGAAGACACCTACAGAGTGAGGCGAAAGTATGGCGTAACGTCGCGGGGCGATTCGCCTTCGGAAGCAGAAAGTGACACTTGTTCACGGGACAGGACGGCTTCGCCATCGCCGTTTAGTCCCTCAGATACTTCCGATATTGAATCCAAAAGGCAACAGTTTACTAGAGGACCATTTGGTCGTAACTTGGAAGCTCCGTCAAATAGATCGGCGGAAGCCGGAAGAAGAAGTTTTTCTGACGCGACTGTGCCGTGTCGTAAAATCAGCGCTGGCGCCGCACCGACCTCTGGAAGTAGACCACGTGGGCCAACACACGTCAGAGCTACTTCGTCGCCTTCCAAATTGGCAGGTGTGAAGCCAGGCGCTGATTTGTTGGCGGAGCTATTACGAGGTAGCTCCGAAGCTCTGTCCAACTCTTCGACCTTTGACAACGTGATTCTGACGCTCCATCAGCACAATGTAAGTATATTATAATTTCTTCACTTTGCGTTACCGTTTGACCCTATTGCCACTGTAATGCAACAAAGTTGAGAAACTGAGGATGTTATAATGTTTATCTCGGTAGAAAATAGACTGGAAACAAAACATATTTGCGTTATTGCCAATATATTTGTTCTGATTTATTTCCTATTTTCGCGCGTCAGCATCCGTGATGGCTTGCAGTGGGTACGTTCTCAGTTTTTCTTATCCACGATCATATTCACGGTCGTGTTGTATGTTTAAATACATTATTCGTATACCCCGACGTTTCTCGGGCCAATGTCGTATGAATCACGGCACAGCTGTTCCAGAAACATTAAAAATCTTAAGGGCAATTGGGTTTATTAATACACCTCTGACACTGAACTTACCGCTCTTCATGATAAGGACAAATTAAGAAATTCATCGAAATTATATTTTCTTTGATGCTTATGTTTCATCGTGGGAAGTTATAAATTTTATTAATAACACACTTTTTGGAAGTTAGAGAATACAGTACTAGGTATTTATATTTTAAATAATAAAAAATACTCATAACAGGATATTTATATTTTAATAACAGATAACGTCGACGTATAATTTGATTATGAAAACCTTATTATATTAATATAAAGGAGATCGATACACTGTCATGTTAAGAAGTTTTGAATCGATTTTCACAGCTACTTTCTAGGTCAGATCATCTCGTTGATGTTAGAAATCCGTGACCCGTTTTTAAAATTTCACTAGATTTTATGAAATGTTTACTTAGCTCATCGGTTTAGGCTGAAAATGACTTTAAGTGATAGATTTTATACGCTCGTAAACTACTTTTCACTAGATTATAATAACATAATTTTGATGGGGCACACTCTAGTTAGGTTTAACCACGGTTCCGAAAAGGAAGTGATAAGTTTAACATATTCGTGTTTCCGGTAAGATATGATGTAATAATCTTTAAGAGAGCGTTCGTAGGCCTCTTCTATCAATGAGATTTAGTATCAAATACAACATTACCGCTTACCATCACGTAAGATTGAGTCAAGCGCTAGTATATACAATAAATAAAACCTGTAACGTTTTGTATTAATCTGTGCGCTATAAGTTCATCTAAAAAATATTGGTTTGATGATTCATTAGGTCAACAAACTATATACAGCAGTTCTTTATTTAGATTTGATGCGATAGTTCATTGTGATTATCAAAAACAAATTACTGATGCTGCAAAATTGTAAACCTGATGATGAAGGCTTTGCTATTTGTATTTAATACGAGTCGTGAAGATCTCATTCGACGACTATTACAAATAATAACAAACGGTTATTTGATATTGTAGTTTCTGGACGAACTTCTGTCTAGATTGTGTTTAGTTGACTGTCTCTTTCTGAATTTTTATAAAAGAAATGAAAATGATGAAAGAATGGATGAAAAAAGTTTAACGAAAGAGGTACACAAGGTAAGAATGATTGGACAAATCGATGCAGGTCGATATATTCCGATCAAATGGAAGATGTCCTAAAGAAAGACCGGGTCTAGAGTACTCGCAACCGACGAGCATGCATGAAGACGCTCATGAAAGTGGAGGATGGAGATAGGTGTGCCAGGATCGTAGTAAATGGAGAGAGGTGGTCACTGCCTACCCCACTGGGAACGAGGCGTGATATATATGTATGTATACATGTAAATGAAATGATGATAGATCTTTACCTGTACGTCAATATTATGTACAGTTTTAAGTAACCCTTAGATTGAAAATCCAAAGCAATATCTATGTGGGTTTATATCGACTGAACAAATTTGCATGCTGACGTAGTAAAACAATTAAAACATTTCTCACAAAGCAGGAAATGCAAATTGCGAGTGAATCGAGCAACAGAATGATATATTAGGAACCGACTTGCGGCCGGCAATAAATAATTCTGTCGCTGCTTTCAAAACAATCCTTTTACCATCGGACGATTTTTGTCGAAATTTAATCGGACACTTCGGTTTTCTTTTCAACGCGGCATTAACTTACTAAATTAACTTTTGAATATGAACATAATTCATTGTGAATTTTGACGTCAACGGAAGTTGATTGAAATTCACTGCAACGTAACCAAATCCACTCCGGTGTAATTTAATATTTGAATAAAATTCGCTTCTTTTCAAACTGAATTTGTAGTTCGGAAACAGTTTCACATATAAACTAGAACTACAAGTTAGATAATTTGTAGTTTTTTGCATACCGAAACTAAGTTGAAAATTAAGATGCAACATACAAAAAAACTTGTAAAGAAGCGAATTTATTTCATGTATTTGATAAAAATACAGTAGTAGACAAGAATTCACACTTAGTAAATTAATTACACTAATTAGTTTTAGTTTTAAAGATAATTTAAATGCGACGACATTCTTATCGCAGAAGATAAATGCGAAAATTTCGATTGGTGCGATCGAAATCATCTATTTATATGTACAACGGTATTTATATTTTTTTAATTATAAATCTATAACATACTATACAGTATTTCATCGAGTATCATGGAGCACTGACGAACGTAAAAATATTCTAATACCGAACAGATTTAAAGGAGCTGGCAACATCCATAAATAGAGGTTAAAGAATTAGACCGGGGAAGATCTATACTTAAACTGAATAAGACATGTCCGTCGAGTTTTGTTTTTTTTTTTTTTAATTGTGTGAACGAGTGTCACACAAATAGAAGGATCTATTAAAAATAAAAAAAAATCCTTTATAATATAAAGCCTCGAGAACAGAACAAACAGGCAGAGGTCAAACGAAAAGCTCTTCTCATAATATGTAGCTGCTTAACATTTGCTTCCAAAGCTTCATTTTGTTGTTTGTCACAGATAATAATTAAGCTAACTTAGGTTAATATGTCTAGTTATAGAATTAAGTGTAGTAATATTACCTTCATTGATAATTTGATTTTAATTCACATTTGACTATAATTTAAGTGACAAGACTTTGGCTTCGATGTTTGCAAAGAACTGACATTCATCGAGGCGTATTCAAAAAACTCTGCCACCAATCGAACTCCTCGTATGCCTAGGCGAGCTGGTAGTTGCTTTACTAGAAAGACATTTAGGTTGATAATTAAATAAGCAAGTGAAAAGTCTCACCATCACTATACCATATTATTCATGTTCTCCTTAAAAAAAACGGCACTAGTTCTTCGAATTCGATCCGGTCTCCTCAGCTGGCATCATGTCCTATTTTCCGATATCCGTAACCGTTACCTTGATCTACAATTTTGCTAATCTCTCCAATTTATTTTATGTCTAAATAGGATTAAAGGAAGTGTGAATTAATGGACGACATTGCGACATACTTGTAATAAATCTGCTTAAAAATTATCATCCGGATGTTTTTCTCTCAGAAAATATCACGACGCTTAAACACTGAAGGACGCGTTCCGTACGTTTCATAATAAGATTCAATTTAACAGAAACTATAGAATATATCATGAGATATAGTAAAGAGTTTATATAAATAAAAAGTTTTACCGGTCTCTGTTACACTCACCAAAAAGTAATGTGCAATCATTACTGCGTTCGGGTTTAAAGGGTGCTATAGCTAGAATAATTATTCTAACTAATGCCACGTTGTTATGAGCAGGCGTATCACTTATCATCAGGTGAACATTCCACTAGTCTCGTCGATTAAATGAATAAAAAAAAAACCTTTCATGTGATGGCAACAACACTACTACATACAATGACACTGACAGTTTACATATTTACCAGATATTAATACTAGATACCGGATTATTTCTTTTATAAATATTTTATAAGTATTCATTTAAGTTTTTCTTTTCTTTTATTTGGTTTAAAGAAATATAGTACACAATTATATATTTTTTTTTTTTTGTTAAGGTCTGGCTGATTGTTCCAAACCTTTGCTTTTTCATTATAAAAATCAATCCTGCTGTGTATCATGGCGGAATATACTCTGTCTTAAATCAATCGTTCTCATACCGATGAAATTCTAGAGAATTTTTATGTTATTTGTGTGTTATTAACTTAAAAATTGAACATAATTTTTTAAGTTAATAACTTAATCTGAAATTTATGCAAGTCTGCTTTGGTATCCGCATTTTTCGAGAATTAATAATGTTGCAAATAATTTTTATGTTTGTCTTATCTATACACACGTCGTAAATATAGCGCGGTAACGGCAATATAAAACTTAATTCAAACCATAAATAACATAATTAATTTGATAGTTTATTATGAAGTACGAATTGATGGTGTATTTGATGGAATTTATAGTTGAATTAAAATTGATAACTTGTAAACATTTCGGTACGTTAATCGGTTTTTTTTTTACTTCCCTATCCAAAGTGTATTTCAAACTGAACCCTTGGGAAAGTGACTCATCGGCGAATTAGGTCAGTGGCGCTGCGCTGGCGTCGACTGTTTGCATCTATGTTCGTTTCTAGGTTAAATCTAACTACGTCTTGCAGTACCGATGGAGTATACAGGTACTTCTGTAACAGCAATTTTTTTTATTCAATTAAGCGACAACACTAATGGGATTTTTACCCGATGGGAAGTGTTACGCCCGCCGCTAGGATGATATACTGCACCACATTGCGCTCATCGCATAAGTTGTATCGATGTCCCAGCACTAGCTACAACACCCTTTAAATCAGAACACTTTTGGCGGGTGCAATAGGATCTACGGTGGTACCTACTTAGACAGTTCCCAGCAACAGAGACCTACCAGTAAAATGTGCATGTGCAATTAAATTGCTTGAGGTAGTAATTCGTTAGAAGGTAATATCGATCGCAAATACTTTAATAAAAATTACATTAGTATGGTTCTTGACAGTTTATAAGTTTAAGATGTTAGGTCTCGATACCCCGGTAATTTCATACAGCATCGTTCAAACCGGAACATAACAATGTTTGTAAGCTACGGTTTGGCAGTGGAAGTAGGAGCTGCGGCGGCACCTACCTAGACGGTCTCCAGAAACAGAGACCAAAATCACCAAAATCTTTTAATCACTTATACTTATTACTCAACCGTACTTCAACAACCTGATAATCATCTACTTATAACAGAGTTAAGTAATTAAGAAAAAAATTATAACATCCAAAATATCCATATTCTTTAAATTACCATCTTTGTATGGATTTTTTATGTAAGAAGTAATGCTTAGTTAAGGAATAAACATACTTCCTTGTTACCAGCAGTTGTTACTACTTTAACTATACTTCGATGGAAATAATAAATCATCCTGATATCAATTTCCTGTGTTGATCCCCTGGATACAGCCGGATCGCCATTTAGTTACAAAGTAAAGAGATTTATGTTACAGCTTTATCATCATAACGATATTATTAAAGGAATCACCTCTACAAATACATCTTCTGTGACGCAAATCGGCGTGTTATAAATATTATACTCGTCTGTCATTGTGTACGATTGTAATTATTAACATTTTATACTATTGAATAATAAAAAAAATCTAAAATAATCATCATCTCAATAATTTTTGATTTGCTATAGCAACGAGACAAGCGAGATGTTCAGTTGATGATAATACGCCTGCTCACAAGAACATGGCACTATACCACATTGTGCTCGCCTTAAGACGTACAATGTTGTCTCATTACTCCAGTAATTTCAATAACTACAGCGCCCATCGAATCGGAACTGTAATGTCGGCATGCTAATGTTCGGCGGCTGTAGTAATAACTGCAGTGATACCGACCTACACGATCTTGAGCAACAGAGATCTACGATCAGATCATCATCAGTTTAATCGATGGGGTTCCACTGGTAGACATAGGTCTCTTGTAACGTTTTTCACAAAGCACGATCTTGTGGTTTCTAGCGATTTTTTTTATGTCTGCCTGAGATTTCCGGTGTGGTGTTGCCATTCCAACACTTTAAAACCAGGGTCACGAATAGCGAGGCTGTAGTGGCAATGGGTGGGGTACATAGCTCGTAGAACCGATGGACTTTGGGTCTTAAAGTGTTGGAAACTAAAATAATAGTCTCACTAAATTTAGTAACAACAGTTTTTAGAAAATCTAAGTTGTTTATGTTCCTCAATTTCAAACAATATTAATTAACAATGACACCGTGGATGGCAGAGCTCACCCAGAATCTAATTCTATATGCTGAAAGCTGGAACATAGAAATGCCATTATGGTATGGTATATACAGATGGTAGATTGATACAGATCTAGGGGGATTCAAAATATCCGACTACTAAATAAACTATACAAAATTAGCCCCGAATTTGAACTAAAGAATTGTATTATCAGTAGAGATCTAAACATACTCAGCTTCTGAAGAAATGACAAAATTACATTGGACCTGTACCCATTAAAACCTCTTCGGTACTCATGCTCAGTTTGTTGCGGAGGCCCAGGGATCTCTTTTAGAACTGCGGTGTCTACCTGCACTATGCCTACCTACGTCCTAGTGAGAGCCGTAAACCTCCTCCGCACTCTCTTTTTGATATGATAATTACGAAGCCCCATCTAGTATCTTTTATCCACCCTTGGATCGCTTAGTGGCCAATGAGATTTCCCATGTTAAAGCCCACCAATCCAAAACCTCCTTAAACTTACCTTAGTCCTAGTCTTAACCAGAGATTACAGGCCTGTTGATTTAAGATGTGTGCGTTGTTTTACTGTATCAGTATACTTTATAAATGGATGTAATAAATAGGAATTAGTCTTTTTAAATTAGTACAGAAAAATCTGACCGCAAGACAGGTTGGATTAAATTAGAACGATGCCAAGGTAGAAACAATATGTATAACACGGCCTCCTTGTATTTAGGCTAAAGAAATTTACCTTCTCTTGATGTCAAATGAGCATTGCACAGATGCACAAACAGGGATCACAAGAATTGATCGTAAAGAAATCACAACGCGAGAGTTTGTGTACAGTGTTATTATCTTTATTATTCATACTTGCTCAACGGGCTTTAATTGTCGTTAATAATCTGAAGCTGGGATAGTTCAGTTTGTAGTAATTTCGAAGAGATGCGGTTTGGATACCAACTGGGTTGAGAACATATTGTTACGAAACCGAAATGTTCTAAGAACAACTTGCACTTGATAATAGTGGATGAAATATCGTCTCTGAGAGAAAGCTATTATTCCCAATAATAAAATGACTGTTTACTTATTTATATATGTCGTTAAATAAGGTTATACAGATTTAAAAAGGTGAATGTTGTTATCGAGTTTATTTTCGATTCTTCGGTGTCTTCGGTAAATTGATATCCCGAGATTAACATCAGGGACCCTTGACCCGAAAGATATATGTCGTCATCGAAGCGAACAACTATGAAAACAGTTTAATGGCTACTTAATGTGCGGCACAACACGATGTTCATTTCCATACACGAACAGTGGAATGTAATCGATTACCTTGGTACGCCAAGCCGGTACAGCGGCGCCATACATTTTCAGTTTCAGGCGCCATTCAAATATTTACGTATCTCGTTCTGAACGTCGGAAAAATTGTCATATTCTTAGATATTTTATCGTTAATAAAACTAAGGTCGAGTAGATTTTCATATTATTTAAAACTTTAATATTTATATTATTGAGCTTATAACTTCTTTTCTTTATTCAACTAAACGATGAGATAAACGAGACGTGGGTCTGATGGTAAGTGATACACCTTCCTATAACAATATGGGGCTAGTTCATCATCAGTCAACAAACGTCCATTGTTGGACATAGACTTCCCCTAAAGATTACTATATCGGGTAGGGATTCATATGGGCCATTTCCCACCACGGTGGTCCAATTCGAGTTGATGAGAGCTAGAGCGTTTGTTGCACCAAGAGCAGATGAGGTTGGCTTTGATCCCGTTAGTGATTGTGCGGGAACTCTTACACCCCTAGCGTTAGTTAGGATGGTATACACTGCACGACATTTCGCTAGTCGCCTGAGACAACATTTTGATACTCGTTACCCCAGTAATTAGCTACAGCGCCCTTTATATCGGAATACAGTAATGTTAGCGTAGTACTATTTAGCGGCAGATATAGGCATTGCGGCGGTACGTACCTATACTGTCTCCGGAAAACTACCACCAGTAAATGCAATTTCTGCAATAAAATTTCAATGAAAGCTCAGTTAATAAGGTTATATTACTCGTTTTATATCTCGAGGAGGTGCGGGTTCAATCCCCAACGAGCTTGAACTTCCGGTAAAGAGAAATATCTTAAAGAAACCAATCCCCATTTAAAAAATAACAGCTTTCGTAGATATGTGACAGGTTGGTGGAACCGGTTCTTGGCTAGACACTCTCCTTGTCGGAGGACCTAGTCCCAACAGAGGGAAAATTTTTGGGATATTTAATAATTAATATTATACATACATATATATCACGCCTCGTTCCCAGTAGGGTAGGCAGAGACCACCTCTCTCCACCTGCTACGATCCTGGCACACCTCTCTCGCTTCCTCCACTTTCATATTATAACATTTTAATAATTGATGAATAGCTTACTTAAGAGAAGCATTTCCTTCGGGAGTGTCTTCCGGCTGATAGTGAGGAGTTGTATGAATGTGTTCATCGGCCTTATATATAACAGATTAGATTTGTTTAATGGGTAGATATAAAACTTATATAAACATAGTGTTTTTGTAGTTTTTTTCTTATTAATCGAAGTGACGAAATGAGCTAGATGTAGGACCGATGGTAAGATAAATACTACACCATATAGTACTTGTATCTTTATTCCTTAGTGCGAGTTTAAACGTTTTTAGCCTTAACTTTTAGTGTATAATACTTACTCAGGTATAGGATGAGAACTTTACCTGAGATGAGGATCTAGAAACTGCTGTTTGGTGTTCCTCCTAGTTTGTAAAGCGTTGAGATAAATACTGTAATGATACTAATTGGTAAGATTCCGATTTAAACCTTTCGATGACACGAAGAAAAGGGGATGGATGCTGATTCATTATTAGTATTTTCACTGATTACAGCTTCCGTCATGTTTATGACTGATGACGCTTTCTGGTATACTAACTTTTTCTTAAATCCTATTAAAGACTTAAAAGTTTATTACCAAACATTCAACCCTATGAAATGTGATTCCATAATATGGTAAAGTATTCGTTATGTTTTATTCGTATTGAAACGTGCACATAAACTTATACCACTTCAAGTATACTTTAAGATGAAAATAAGTTCCTTACAATGAAAGCTTCAAAAGCTTGTGAGTGCGTTTCGAGTAATAAATTATTTCTTCTTTAAGCATTAAGTCGCTTATGCTTTCATGCTATCGCTTTACGATGCATGTCCTGTTATAATCTAAATTGCTTTTTAAACAACGTGCGAAACAGCCTTCAGTTATAACGGCGTAATTCACAAGAATTAGCGATAAAATATTATATTCATATGTTATATGCTGGTTTTTCTCCGAGCGGAAGAAGACTTAGAATTTCTATATCGCCGCTCTATATTTAGGCATGCTATTAAAGGCAACTAATAAATAATAAACTACCTGTGTCCTTCTCTCACAAGGATAAGGTCATGACCATTTATTTACCAGATCCGGAAACCGTATCAATAAGTCCGGGTTGCCGCGACTAGAAGAAGAGAACAATTCTAGCGAACGCTTTCTTGCCGGATATAGTCCTGATTGGCCAATAGATATTTTATACTTACAATGGGCCAACATTTGATTTCTATCTAACATGGCGTTAATGTGACAGTAGAAATGTGAACGGTAATTTATGCTCGCCAAAATGTTCTGACCCTCATATTATACCGGAACTCTAACATAACATAAAAAAACTTCTAGAATCGAACAAGGAAACTTAGTGTTAGGAATATGGCTACCCACTGCAATAGGAAGGTATTCATATATTTTTTTCGCATTAAGTTAAATCATGAAGCTTTGAAAATTAATTTCAATATCTAGTTGGAATGTGAAGAAGTCTCCCTATCTCTATCGCTATTGTATTAGAAATGTTTGGTTGTCATTATGCTCATAATTAATTTGTTAACGAGCTAAACATTTAGACAGCTATTTAAAAATGGAACGTGATTTATTTGAATAATAAATTACAACAAAAAAAATTACAAAATCATGTTTTTTTAATAAGTACTTCTTTAGACGGATAGGGTATCCTGTAACTTGTAAAATATAATAGTTTGATAGCTCTGTATATGTACTGATAGTAGGTCTCTGTTGCCGGACATTGACTAAATTTCTGCTGCCAAACAGTACTGTGTTCCGGTTTGAAGGGCGCTGTAACTAGTGAAATTACTGAGATGACGATACTCATCATATTATGTCTCAGACGACGAGTGAAATAAGCTGCTGTTTATATTATCTTAACTAGCGCCACGTTGTTATAGGCGTATCACTTACCATCAGGTGAAAGTCATGTTTGTCTCGTCGTTTTTCAGTAAAAAAAAAAAAAATTTTTTTTCGATTATTTCAACATAACAGAGCCGGCTTAACCTAAAAGGTGTATGGCTTAAAATAGAATAAAAAAAATAATATAACATCATACTTTATAAAAGGTAACGGCCCACTCCTTGACACGTATAACGAACAATCACAGACTATCAACAATCGCATTGAGAATAAAATAAATCGATATATTAAAAACAAATATTAAATAATTTTGCAAATATTAATATATAAGAAGCCTTTTATAATTATATTAAAAAAAAAAAAAATTAGTAATTATGCAATGGAAAAAGTATCATTAAGAAAATGCTTCACTTTAATATTTTGAGCGACAAACAATCTGTTTGAAAACAGCAATAACATAAAGGCAACATAAATTACTATTTGAACACAACCATTACTTAAGTATCGATATCAAGATCTACGAATATAGTAATCGATAATCGAATACCCTCATTAACGACTACACTATATCCTTATTACTGTGAACTGATAAAATTATCAAGATATACGATACAAGGTACAGTAATTTTTACTTTAAATAAGGTAATCTTTTAATTTGCACCAGCTCCAAAGAAGAACGCTGCAACTTCTTTACGTCCATATATGGTGGGCAGTGCGGTGCTCGGACGGTGTTGCCAGCGATTTATGGGGTAATTTGTCGATCCGGTATTGGAGACTTTCTCTCTTAATTAAGTTTGAACGGCGTGAATTATAGTTTCGGACGACTATTAACATAAGCAGCTTTAACCGCTATTGTTATATGGAAATTGTTTACATAACACATTCACCTCTTGTTAAGTTATGTGTTTGACTGTTTAGTGATAAACGAAATCGGGTTTTTTTTTTGTCACTATGCATATTTGACTGTGAGACATAATATAGTATGTTAGATTAATAATTTAGTTATTTCTTCCGCTAAAATGGAGCCTACAGACGGAAGTATAGCTATAATATATCTACTCGAATGCTGCATCCTTTTTTATCTCTAATGGATTTAAACTTGACTTCATTTGCACATGATATTAAGAGAAAATAGGGACGGAGATGGTAAAACGACCTTATCCAGATTACACTGGTTTTTATATCTTAATAGCTGCAACAGCATTGCTATCTAGGTTTCTGGTAGGACATCTATTCTGAATAATTTTTAATATATGCTTAGTGCTTTTAAAATATTTCTACCTTCAACTAAGAACGTACATTATTTAGTACTTGATGTAAAGTATCTGTTACGCTCGCAGAAGTTTAGACCAATTCTAATCAAATTTTTTTAACAATTTCTTAAGATGTAATTAGAATAATGGTAAAGCAAAGTAAATATATACTACTCCTACAAAGTATCAGCAGTTCAAACTTTGATTTGATTTAATATAGTATTAAACTACTGCTCTTTACTTGTGGTGGGTCTATTGCCGGAAACCGGCTAAATAAGCACCGCCTTAGTAGTGTGCTAAACCATTTATGTTGAAATTACTGAGGTAATGAAACAAATTTTATGTTACATAGCGATGATCAGAGTCTGGTGCAGTGTATACTATCGCAATTAGTTTAACAATGATTAGTTTAGTGATACCAACATGTCATTTATCTGTAAGTGACGTCTAACCTACCAGATAAATGTCGTGTTCATCGCATAGTTGCTTGGGATTAAAAAATACGGCAGAAGATAGAAAAAAGATTTGTCTTTGAGATGAAAGATATATTCTGTAGTGTGTAAGCGTACAAAGTATCTTTATATGTTAACGTAAACTTATCCTGAATAATCGCGGGATCAACGCGGACGCGCCCGGCCTCGCGGCTTTAATTGCCACACCTCGAGAGGAATTCAAAACATAACGTGTTACATTGCTTTACCGTAAGATTTCAAGGATTATTTATAACGCGAAACAAACAAACACTCTGCTATCGTAACACCAATTTAACGACGATCGTTACTAACTTAAGGATCAACTGTAGTAGGCAACAGTTTTTAACAAATGTGAGGTCAAAACAAAATTATTGTAGGATGAACATTTCTCCAAACAACCTACATCAGCGATATGAAAGAGATCTCGAACGAAACAAATAACAACCGGCGGTTTTTAAACAAGATGTCAGCGTTGTGATCTTGAAATATCTTCATGTTTATCTCGCTTTCGAAAAATTGCAAAGTTAAAATTCTCTCGCAAATGACCTTTAAGCACCTCTTTGTTTGATGGAATATACATTTAAATTAATTTCACATCAATCGCACAGCTATCGTTCGCGTCTAGATTTAGGAAAAATAAATCTGGCAATCAAAGTCCCGGTGCCGTGCAGAGATTCGTCCATGTTTTTAAACAAAGCGGCCGGAAGACGGCGCTGGCCACTCGCCAGAGATACCAGCTCCACGCCGTTTGCTGTTATTTTAAAAGCACTAGCCTCAGTTTGTGGTTTTGCTCAATATTTACATAGAAAAATTGTTCGGATCTCTTTTAATACGAATGGAATCGATAGAGATAAATATGGCTGACATGTGACAAAAGTTTATATATGATGACTAGCTGTTCCCAGCCCGCTTTGATGGCTGCAACGCCTCCTGAACTCTTTTTGGGGTATAAATTTTGTAAAATCTGTTCTTTGCTGACCTATACTTGGCAAAAGGAATATTCCTTCCAAATTTCAAGTCTCCAGGCTTTATGGTTTCCGAGATATCGCGAGGAGTCGCTACTTAGGTAGAAATCGTTTGTATATATATTATATTACGTGACTTCATAACAAATAAATAGAAATTATTGATTTCTTACTGGTTTTTAATGGTAGATAAGTATAAAAATCATCACAGTACGTATATTACAATGATCCGCTTTGAAGGGTTTTGTAGCTATTAACATTTTATAGCATAAGAAGCGAGTATAATGTAATGCAGTGTATACTATCCCGACTAGTGCTAGTTGAATGTCGCAATAATGAAGCTAGATGAATCATGAAATGAGGTAGAGAAAAAAAGATCTTTCAATTATTGTAGTTTTACGTCCAGATAACAATTTATATTGTGTATTGGAGACACGACTGTCATAAGCTTGTCACCTGTCGCTCCACACATCATGCGTTCACGTTGCCAATTTACGTACTAGCAGAGGATGCTGCTGTGTTAATGTTATCATCAGGTTAAATAAAATCAAATATCTTTTTAGAATTTTCCGTTGGAAGAAATATGGAAAGCTTACATTGCAATAAATTTTTTTTTTCATTAACTTAACAATGACTCCAGCGGAACATTCACCTGATTGTAGTTTATACGCCTACTTGTAACAACGTGATACTAGTTTCGATGATATATACCACGTCATCTTGCACTCCTCGCCTGAGACTTAAGATGCTGAGATACCCACTGGAATATAATTACTAAATTATAATAGCTACAGCGCAATTCAAACCGGAATACAGTACTTTTTGGCGGCAGACATAGGCGCTGCCGTGGTACCTGCCTTTTTTTTTGGTTTACGTGGAGAAAATGCTTTTGTATACCTGACCACGCAGGGGAAAGACAAGTCATGTCGAACTTGCACCGACTAAAACCCCCACCATGTTCCACCTTCGGCTCTTTACGGAACGCTTTCGCACACTTCGACGATCCCACCAGCGCCGGTGTTTTCTAAAAAAACTGAATACCCGTGCTCGTGTATAGTAGAGTTTTGGTCTAAGTCTACAATAATTAGGAATTTTTCCTATTTTTTTTTTATCTGACTGAAACGACAGGACGATCACCTTGCCCATAACAACGTGGTACTAGTTACAGTGATATAGACAGCACCACATTGTGCTTGAGACATGAGATGATAAATCTCGTTACCCCAGATATTGTACTAGTTACAACACCCTTCATATTAAAGCACAGTAATGTTTGCATAGTACTGTTTGGCGGACCTACGTGGTCTCTGCCAACAGAGACCTATTACTAGTACACTTAGTAAACTCCCTTCTAAATACTGGATGAAAGTGAAGTAGTCTTTGTCTTAGGAATTCGTAGTTAGTACTGATAAATAATATTTGAATCCAATGATCAATTCGTTTTAGATGAGATGAATCCTTTGTACCTGATAGTTATACTTCTATAAAAAACGAATATGTGCAATAAGAGTTTTGTTATTGTACTGTTTGTAATGTCGCCGATCTATTTACGTCTTTGGCATCAATATTATATCTTAGTTTTATTACTATAATGTCTATTTGCGCTGTGACCTGAAGGTCGTTCGTTTGCAACAATCTCGTCTTCTCATTTTATGACTGTCATTATATATTAATTAAAATACAACGCAGCCTGTTCGTTATTAATCTTTATCAAACGTCGAGAGATCTTCAGAATATATATGTTTATGTGGCAATTAACCTGTAGAGATTAATAGAGGTATTCTGGACGTTTGTCAGCTCATAATGATGATGATGATTCTCTCTACAGCTTAAAATGCAAACTGACCGCAGTTTTATTCAATAAAATACACATACAAAAATACCAATAACATCTTCTAGCACACGTTTTACACATTTCAATTCGATCATAAAGCATATTTTTTTTTTATGATGAAGCTTGCACTGCAAGTTTTATTAAACAAAATAAAAAAAAGCATATGCATCTCCTTGTTTCATGTATATCAAAGTAGATAGAAACAAATGGAGATAGATCATCCGCTCTAGATCCAATCCCTTGATACTGACTGATCTTCAGATACGAAGAATTTAATAAATAATCATTGAATTAGAATAAAAAAGGACTATCAGTAAAGATGTTTACAATAATAACTAGAATACTCTAGATTTTTGAACTTTTGGAAGTAAATCTAGATCTGAAGCGGTCTGATGCCTTTGGACTGACTAAAGGCCGCAACAAACTTTCAAAATTATATAAAAATATGTGTCGAAACAGTTCTCTATTTAAGGGTGAGGTTAAAAAATTATATTCGTCATCCTCAGCCAATAGAAGTCCACTGCTGGACATAGGCCTCACTCAAAGTTTTGTCACGAGTTGCTCGTATCCACTGTTTTTTGAACATCCAAAAAATTGCTTTAAGCACTTTGATTCATCATCGGGCTTATGATGTACTTACTATATAAAATAACAAGTTTTTTTTTCGTTAATGTGCTTATAATTTACTACAACTTGTTCGAAGATAATGAGAGCGAAGATGCTAAATATTAATAATTATCAGTCTAGCAGTTAAAAAAAATCTTATCACAAACCGTGTCACAAGGGAAATTGTTAGATGCTGCTTTTGCATCATTTTACATGTATATTCTATAGCAACTGTTTTTTTCATTCATTGAAACTTCAGTAATATTCATTATGTAGTCGATATTAACCCGCAGTGTGAGGTTAAACAGTTGAAGTCACATATTCGTGACTACCCCACTTTGAATTGGAATTTTACGAATCGAAAGATGAAGACTAAAAGATTAAAAAATTGGAACAGATGATGATAATTATGTATGTGTACAGAAATAAAACATTTAAATTAGTGTCCGTCTCAACGTCATCACCATTATCAGCCTTTGTTTATCCACTGCTGGATATAGGCCTTGCCCCTACTCCCCCCAAATGCGATGGAGAAAACCTGTTAATACAGAAACAGCACTCCGATGAAAATAAAAATATCTGACTTTGAAGAATATACGAGAAGAAGACTCAAAACTGTGAGTGGATGATGATGAGGATGACATGAATGGAATTTTAAATTAGTATCCGTACATGAAATAATTAATTAGTATACGAAAAGTAGGGAGAGGGAAAAGGTCATGGTTGAGGAATATCAGGGAATGTACTGTCATATCTGAGGCGTACGAATTGATCCGCCGAACCAGAGACAGAAAGGACTGTTACACGCTGATCTCCAACCTTCACTAGTTGGAGAAGCACTTTAAGAAGAAGATATGAGATAAAAATATACGATTTTATATTTAAAGTGGAAAAACAGAGTTTGTATAAACTGTTAATATAGAAACATCACACCATCATGATGAAAAGAGACTTGACTTTGAAGAATACACGTGAAGATTCAAAAATGTGGCTAGATGATGATGATGTAGATATAAACGGATTATTTAAATCAGTATCCGTCTGTGATATAAAAATATACGCTTTAATATTCAAAGAGGAGAAATCCGAGTTTACACAGTCGCTTAATGTCAGCGCAAACGGATAGACGTCGCCGTTTTTAGCTATAGATGGAATTTATTGGCGTTTAATACAGTTTTAGCTCGTAGCTTAGACACCTGCTGATTTATTTATAGTTCAGAGCGTGCGACTGGCGGCCCTAAATCAAATGGGGATGTAATGGCTCATTCTGTTGCAGTGTATAACCATTGCTGTGGCCGCTGTAGCATATTTACGTTGGATCAAACGGACTTTTAGAATCCTATTGAAAGTTATATCACTTTTGATAGCTCCAAGGTATATTTCAAGTTTCTTTTCATTAGCCTAACACGAGGCGTCTTAATACTATGCGTAACTCTTTGTGTGTTTATTCTTAACTTTATTTATTAGAAAATCTATAAAAACTGTTCTGTAAGGATATGCAATCATAGCCCTGTAGTCTCAGGCTAGTAAGAATAGAACTAAGGTAAGCCCTGACTGTTGTAGAAGGCGATTAGAAGGGTCTAGGAGTTTTTCGGCCTTGGGTAAGGCAGCGCTTATCGCTTAACAAGCAAGCGTGTGTGGGATAGCATTTGGCTCAGCGATGGTGCCTAAGAGGGTTAGGCTCCTCCTCCAGAAACGTGTAACAAAGTATAGAGAGCCACCTGTGCATTCTATGAGAGATCCCGGGGCCTCTTGGAATGCACTGATGCAGTCCACCGAGGGTGTTTTATGAGTAAGAATCTCACATAACCCTGACTTCCCCCCAGAAGCAGGGTAACTTTTGTACAATAGTATATAGAGTTTGTAAGTCTTAATGTTTTGTAGAAACATTGTGTTTATATTAATTTAAAGTTTTTTATTATTCGACGAAATGTTGAGAAAACTAAGACATTTACTATTTGTAAATAATGTCTAGACATAGCAATAGGGTGCTAGTACAGATGCAACACACTGCAACTTATTTTACAATTAGCCCTACAACGTTTAGTATCATTACCGCAGTAATTTGAGTGGCTACATCGTCCTTCAATATTTGACACTACTCTTTGGCGACAGAAATAGACGCTGCGGTGGTAACCATCCAGATGGTATGTACCAACAGAGATCTACCAAGAAAGTATCACTTGTTATCTATAGCTTGATTTTTTTTTAATTCTTGCAGTCACTAATGCAAACAATCGTAAAAATTTTAGATTTACGTCTCTTTTATTTATTCACGATCCATACAGAGTTTAAAGAAAACCAATCAGAGTCAACTGTTTGAATTAAAACAGCGCCAGTTAAAAAAAAGGTGAACTTATGAAAGGGGTCAATGACTTAAATGTAATAAAAAAAAAAGTTTTCTTCTTTTGTTCTTAACGAACAAAAAACTGTCGCCAATTATATAGAATCATAGGAATCGATTTTGAAAACCTATAAAAAAACACTATAGTTTTCAATATAATTAGAGTAGATCCTAATATAAATCTAAATGTACTAGCGACAGATCCTGTCCAGAGTACCAGTGGCTTAGTGATTATCGCCTCGGTACAGTTCTTACAGTTATGATGGTTGGACTATTAAAGATCTTAAAAAACGTATCGTAGCTTATAAGATGTTGTCCATTAGCTGAACTCAGAGAGTGAACAATGTCTGGTTTCTTCAACGAATTGGCCAAAAGCGAGTAACCTTATGCTTACGGTTAAGAAACTTAAAAACTAGTACCTCAACCATGTACTCTATCATTAGCGATATGATCTTTTGCAGTTGATTATAAAGGGTCAGTTTCTTTTTTTCTAAAAGTGGGGAGAAAGGACAAGAAATGGACCACAACTGGTCACGCACAACTCAGGGGCCTTACCCAACCTTAACTGATCGTGGTTCATTCTGCTAATCAACATACCAGACCAGCGTGGTGGGTAATGCCACAATTCCCCCCCATATGAACGCCTACATACGTGGAGATCTTTGGTGGAGGCCCTTGTCCAGCAGTGGACGTCTATCGGCTGATGATGATGATGAATGGGCTGGCATATCTGGGGCGTCTGAATTATTCCGGCGAACTATAGGGCAATTTAAGAAGAAGAAAAAGACTCACAACGACAGTACCAGAGACAGAAAGGACTTTACCACTCTGATCGCCAACCTTCACTAGTTGGAGAGTCACTGTAAGAAGAAGAAGACAGTTCCTCGATAGACTAATGTATTCTTGATGTGTTTTCATTAACAGTAGTAGGTTTTCGACTACAAGCAGTGAAGAACGCTGTAGTTCATGAAATAATTACTGTAACAACTTAATATATAATTTTTTGAAGTAAAGAGCACAATGTGGTGCAGTGTAATCTTCCTAACTAGCGTCATATTGATAGGCTACTGGTAGTAAGTCTGTCAGAGATTATCAAGGTACCACCGTAGCGTCTATTACTGCCGCTGAACTGGGGGGAAACATCACTATATTCCGGATTGGAGGGAGTTCTAACTAGTAAAATTAAATGGATAATGAGACTTTACATCATGTCTTAATGTGACGAGCACAATGTGGTATATAACTATCGTAGCATTGGTATAGGTAGGTGTATCGCTACCTGAGGAGGACAATGGCTGGACGTGGTCTCCGCTTATTGAGGTAGTATTCACGAGGCTGGTAGGGTCTGCATAAATCAGACCCTGAGACGGGCTATCCTAGCATAACAGCGAGACCGCGGCTGTGTTCCGAACAGAAATCCTGTGACCTCTCCAAAGTCCGAAGGTGATCACCGAGGGGGTTTTAGTGGGTAATAATCTCCACATTACTCTGACTTCCCCCCAGAAAGCAGAGTATCTTTTTGAAGATTTCCCCTCGAACCCAAACAAAAAACGGAGGGGTATCGCTTACCTAATAAAAAATAAAATTAATGTTAATACTAGCTGTTCCTTGACCGCTTCGCTGGCTGTAACACTTCCGGAACTCCTTTTGAGGAAGAAATTTTGTAAGATCAGTTCGTAGCTGACCTAAACTCGACAAAAGGAATATTCTTTCCAAATTTCATGTCTCTAGTCCTTATAGTTTCAGAGATATCGTGATGAGTCTCTACATAGGTGGAAATCTATTACATCTATGTAGATGTCTAGATCTAGAGAAAGGTGAGATGAAATCTATTTAGATTTCATCTCACCTTTCTCAACTTCTTATTCATAACCAGTTTATCTAATAAAGTATCGCTACGTTTTCAAACAAAACCTATTTCTTATCTCTTATGAAGCAAATATTTAAGTTTATGAATAAAATCTTGGATCAATGGTTTCTATTTACACACTTTACGCGTTTCATTCATTTTTACAAAAGCTTGGAAAATATTCGCCAGGTCTGCTGAACGTCTTTTAACGTGAGAGTAAACGCTCGGTTAAAATAGATTCTCTATACAAATACAATTGTTTGTTAGGATTTACGTATTTTTTTTGTACGGCTAGTAAGTAATGCGCCTGATCATAATAACGTGGTGCTAGTTACTATAATGTACACAACACCACATTGTGCTTGATACATAAGATCTTAAGTTAAGGTTACCTCAGTAATTTCCCTATCTATAGCTCCTTTCAAACTGCAACACAATAGGACACAATAGGAGCTGTGCCGGTACTAACCCAGACAGTCTCAGGTAGAGAGAGACCTACTAAAACTAGTGAAATTATCGGAGTAACAAGATTAAACATCTTATGTCTAAAGGCGACGAGCAGAATGTGATGCTGTGTGTCTCATCCTAACTGACGTCACGTTGTTACGAGCAGGCGCGTCATTTATCATCAAATAAACGTCTACCTCATCTCGAAGCTTTGGAGAAAAAAAAATAGCTACAGTAATAGCTATTTAAATCCTATTAACATTAAATAATACTACGTTAGTAACGTAACAAAGGAGAAAAAAAAAATCACTTGCCAAATCTCAATTTAGAATAGTTGGTGACAGGTTTACATGCCGCGAAGTCCCGTCGAGGCCAATAAATCTCAAAATAAAATACTTTATCCACTTAAAATACAAAGTTGCACTTAACTATAAATATTCTTTGTATTTTTAATAACAAAGATATTTAATGAAATATTTAAAAAAAAAAGATACTTTTATTTTTAGTATATACCCGCAGAGTGATATTGTGATAGCACTGTTTGTAAGGCGGTCGCACGCTTCATATTGCACAACTCAAAGAGGGACGGGTTCCAACCCCGGTGAACTTCAATGTTTTTTTTTTATTCAAGGAAGTGAGGAGACAAGCGGTACGTTCACCTGATGGTAAGAGATACGCCTGCCTATAACAACGTGGCGCTAGATAGGATGATATATTACATACTGCACCACATTGTGTCAGTCGCTTTGAGACATAAGTCTCATTTTCCAAGTTACCTTACTAGTTTCTGAGCCTTTCAAAAAAGAACACAGTAATATTTGCACACTACTGTCTGATGATAGAAATAGTGGCTGCGGTGGTCCTAGACAGTCTCTTGCAACAGACACCAACCACTAGTGGGTTCTTGATAAGACCAGTAAATGAGTGGATTAACTTTCCAGCTTCAGTGTCCTTGTTTAAATCAATGGCGAAATAATTGACATCTTCAAAAAAAGTTAGATTAATATTATTCATTTACTTGGATTAGGCTTATTAATTCACTGGGTTAATTTGTTTTACTACCATAGATCACCACTTAACACCAGATGGGATTGTGGTGAAGCACTAACCTTTTTATTCACAAAAGAAACCTGAGATTCCAGTGGGAGAAAATACCGTAATGAAACCGGAATTTTCCAAGAAAAACTACTTTCACATACTTAAGACATCTATCAACCAATAATTGGATAGCCTTGACTCCTTATGTACTCAAGAGTCCCAGCAGTGGTAACAATAAGTGGACTGTTCACGTAAACGGCTAATTCCGATGTCAAATATTCTGTATATTTTTGTATCTATAATAATTGTTTCCTATTTACTACATGTTGTTGGAATATTTTCAATGGGAACTCAAAAATACAGGTTATTTCGGGTTAAGCGATGTCCAAGCCTGCATTATCTATTTCAGAAGTAAACCGAATGCCACTGCCAAGGAATTCTGTGCGATAATTACGCAATATGTATACGTATTATGAATGAGATACAAAATTATTTTTAGCTACATTATGCCGTGAGTCATTTGTTTAGTATAGATTCGTGCGGTTTAGTTAATTTTCTTTAATTTCCTACCCATTATTAATTATATATATGCCTTCCCATTCCACATCCATTGTTAATTGCATGCGATCATTATCATGACGTACATCATCTCACTTCGCTAAAACGTGGTCTTCACTAAAAGATCTTCCAGTCACATCTAAATTGCTTATTATTACAGTCAAACCTTCGCGCTCTTTTACTTTATTAAACCTTTAAGCTTTGTGCGAGACGGTTGTTATTCTATGGATTTTCTCATCCTAGCATAGTCAGACCTCTTCATAGCTCTCTGAGAAGTTTTGAGCTTTTCTTACAAGACCTATTGTTCTGATATGTCTACATTCTCTCTCTTATTCTTTTTTATTGAGGCACTTTGGGTATATTCTGTGATTTTTTGATGCGGAAAGAGTTTATTTGTGTGATGTGAGTTAAGTTTGAAAATTCATTTCATTAACTGTTGTTAATTTTCGGAAGGAACTGAATTCTTTGATAGTACCAGAATCGGTTTAAAGTAATCTACGGAGCCATCAATTATGAAGTAGGTGTTACTGTTATCGTAAATAAGGATCGTAGATCTGACGCGAATAAAAACATGATAGAGAACAGTTCGTTGACTGTTTGTCGCCCATGAGGTAATGATTTATAATTCCGGTATGATCTCATAGTGGAGCCCTGTCGCATCTCCGCCCAGTATTATTCTCAACGTAGTCTCTCCACAATTTGGTATCGAAGAATCAAGATAATTTAAAGATAGCCAATATTAAAAAAAAAAATGGGAGAAGACCTTGTTTTCTTTCTTTCCTTAAAGGATTTGGGCAATACATATTATTCTTTAATTTTTTATATATTCTATCCAAAATTCCTCCAGTATTGACATTACCAATATTTGTACGATTAAATAATTCTTGGCTGAAAACATTTATGTTTCAAGCGAAGGATATTGTAATCAAATTACTGGGTTAAGGATATGTTCAGATTTTATGAGAGGAACTACATTTTAAATTTTTGGACTCTTTGTACACAAACAGATGAATTGGATTCAAGTATCTTGTTATAATATAAAATTTAACTTTATTTAAGAGTAACCACATTAAGTAACCGTCGTTTCAAAGACAGTGTTTTCACTTAAAAATATGTCAAAATTCATATCGACTCTGTTGAAACATATAAAGGAGCTCTTTCATGAAAAGAGTGTCAAGATTAAACCTATGAAATTAACCTAGTATCGGCGCACGTCGCCTCCCAGTGTTTATACTCTGAAAATGTTTGACTGACTGCCAAACTTTTTGGGTCATGATCACCTAGCTACGGTTAACTATAACGAGCAGTTAAACGATGCGCAATGATTTCTTTTGACTGCCCGGTTCTGTTTACTTTGATGAACCCATTTGGAGTATTGCGTAAAGTTTAAACTAGATACAAGCAGATATTTAAATCACTTTTCAAAATTATTATGAAATTGATCCATTTAACTTAACAAGGAAAAATTTACTGAAAATTTGCTTAATCTGATATGAATTTAAAATTTCCATATCTAAAGAGTCAGAAATGGGTCTTACTTGTTGCTTAAGAGTTATATGTGTTTCTATTAATATACATACATCAAGATCGTAAAGAAAAGCTGATTTATTGGATCCACGATTTAACATTGTGATATTTGACCAAATTTGGAAAATTCTTTATTTATTTCTTTATGTACACATCTACTGAAACGTACATACAAATTAATAAAAATATATATGTGAATGTGTTAAACAAATGTGTGCTGAACCCTATAGAGTTTTCTTCTTTTTCTTTTGATATAATATAAGAATGAATAAGATCTAGAAAGAAAACGTAAATTGCCAATAAATTTGATTATTTAGAGTAATACAATGATTCGAATGCTATTATGGCGACTCACACAGCCCCTAAACTGAAACACGTGTAAGCAATTTAAGAATTTATTGCACATAACTCAAGATTCAACATTCTTTGCAGTGGGTAGTCTATGAAAAGGGTAACTAATGAAGACATGAGTTATCGCTGTTGCGTATGTCTACATGATTTTGTGAGATTGATGGGTCTATTTCTAGTTCCATTATAGACAGGATTTCCTACGTTCTCATATTCGTTTGAAATTATAGTTCCCATAATAATTTTATTTACTTAAGGTATCTATGCTTGCTGGCCTAATGGTTAGAGCGCGCGGCTTTCATTCCGAATCTCGCGGGTTCGACTCTCGGCATGTACCGATGACTTAATATTTAAGTTATGTACATTTGTGAATTTTAGTTACAACAGCGAGATACAAACGGTGAAGGAAAACATCGTGAGGAAACCCGCACACTGAAATCATCTTTGTGTGCGTATGGTGGCTCCAATAAATTGGCAACAGGCTCGCCCCCTGTTACATGGGACCTAATCTGACCACATCGGGCGAAAAGTGGGTGTTTATTCACCTCTGCCTACCCCTACTGGGAAAAAGGCGTGACAATATAAAAAAAATATATGAGAATAATGAGTAATGATACGTTTGTTTAATCAAAATAATACTGGTGGTAGGTGTCTGTTATCGGACGGACACGTCGGCCTTTATACTTTGTAGTTTCAGGCTTTTAAGACTAACTCAACCGGTCTTCCGATTCTCATCCTTTGGAGATCGGGGTTCACGGGATTCACATTGCCTATTATATGAGCCCCGGATGGATGACAAATAAGAGGCGGTCTCGTATTTGTCATAGCATAACGGGGGGTGCTGGGAAAAGGTAAGGCCCACACTTAAAGGTGATTAGGTGTAGTGCGAGAAGGCACCTCTGCGTTGCGTAGAAAATCCTGGAGCCCCCGAAAGTACTAAGGTTGATTATCGAGAGAAATTTAGTATGTATAAATTCAACACAAATCGGACTTCCTCTAGGCATAATATTAAAAGCTTTCCCGTGTACTAAAAAAAAAGTTTCTACTGTTGGAAACCGTCTATGTAGGTATTACAAAAATCCTGTTTCTGCCGGGTAATGGGACTTGATGTCCTGGAGAGTTTTGACTGTTTTGTATTTATTTTTTATAAATACAGTACAGTAAATTTATATCCCAATTTTACTTCATTTTGTACAAATCAAGGCTGGGGAAGTCAAACCCGTTCGCTCTGATTTCTCTGACTCTTATATGTTGACACCAAGAACAGATTAATGTTGATATTGCGGCACACATGTAAGAGTTCGTAAAAAGCCTTATTAATTGATTTTTTTTTTCTTTATTGCAGCAGCACTGGATTGGTTCAGTTTACGACACAATCCGCGTTATGAATGTCGAACTACACCGGAAATTGATCTCGCTACATTTTCATTGCGAATTCCCATTGTTCACAAATACAAATCCCATCGAATTGTCAACATCGTGTTAAGAATACAATATGCATGCATTCACGGACATAATTATACTTAAGCGAGAAACAATTAAATATACCGGCCGATTCCCGGTGCTAGGAGTCGACGGAAGTTAGCTTAAGTTAAAGGAAAGAAAAATATTAAGTTGAATATTACGAAGACTCATAAAACGTTTAATTGGTAAGAAACCAATCAATGTTTCCGGAGACTTTCTAGGTAGATACCGCATCGCTTATTTCTGCTGCTATATAGTAGTTTACAAACATTACTGTGTTCCGATTTGAAGGACGTAGTAGTTTGTGAAATTACTAATGTGAGGTGATTATCTTTTTATGTCCGAAGACGAGAAGAACAATTTGGTCCAGTGTTTATCATTTTAATTAGCGCCACGTTGTTAAAGGCGGACATGTATACCATGAGATATTCAGCTCGTCTCGTGACTTCTTTAAATAGAATTAAGTGATTGTATTTGCTATCACACAAATCACAGTGAGTATTTAAATTATTGTTAATCATTTGATATTATAATTTAAAACAGTCTTCATAGTAATGGCCAGCTAAGTTTCTAATATCCTTTTAGTTCTAATATTCTACTATTCCGCTACATTTAGATGCAGTGGCGAGAGAGCAGGATTAGTAACTGAATAATAAGAGAAGTAATGGTTTTGTAAATAAAGTTTTGTATAAATTGTATTCACAAATGCAAATATACATTTTGATTCAGATTTCGCAACTGTGGTTTATACAAATATTTGTCCTCTGCGTGGATCAATCACGCGGCTCTACCCGCTGACGTAAAACATTCAGCATGAGCGTATTTTGCATTCGCAATCAAATTATCAAACATTCATTTATAATTCTCATCGTTAATTAGGAATTTATTATGTCAGTACACGTATTAATTAACATAGTATTAATTAAAATTCTTCTTCTAATATCTATAATGACTTCACAAGATTCTTGAGTTAAAAGTTCCTTGAGTAAAGACGAGGGCTATGTGGGTCTATTAGATGAACCGACCATTTGATGAAGACCGGACAACGTGGCGCTAGTTAGAACAGTATACACAGCACTATATTGCGTCGAATAAGACATAAAATGTAGTCTCGTTACCTCAGTAATTACACTACTCTCAAACAGTAATATTAATGTTCGGACACTACTGTTTGACGATAGAAATAGGAGCTGCGTTGGTACCTATGCACCTAGACGGTCTCCAGCAACAAAGGCCTGTCACTTATTTAATTCTAAAGAAATCCTGAGTTTTTGAACCGTGGCATTAATGTTAATACATTTCGCATACAATTTTAAAAGTTTTATTACTGCATCCAAGTATAGACAAAATGTTTAAACTATCAGTTATTTTGAATATTAAATGGATTTTTTTTTATTCAATTAAACGACGTAACGAGTGGGATGTTCTGCTTCTAGTTCTAGTTAGGATGACCTTTGCTCCACTACGTTGCTGTCGTCGCTTGAGACGTACGAAGTAGTCTCGTTACCCTAGTAATTACCCTAATGTTTGGTGGGAGCAATAGGCGCTTCATTAGTATCTACCTAGACGGTCTTCGGCTACGGAACCCTACCACCTGTAAAGTGAACTCTTAATAAATCGATAAGTACGTGAGATATGAAAATATTTTATTTTCAGCGGTATCTTCATACGCGTGGGACGCATTCCGCTGAATTCTCTTCAACAATTAGCGCGTAATTTTTACGGTTTAGTCGGTTCGTGACGTCACCAGCGAGTCTCTACTGAAACGGGACATCTAAAAATAGTACAAGCAGATATGTAAAGCTGGACCTATTCAATACAAACATTTGCGGGAATAGACGCGGTGACGTCACGCGGTAAACAATCCCGCATCATCGGAACTAGGAGCAAGCGCGGCGGTACAGTCGATCACGACACGACACCACACGACACGACACGACAAATTCCGAGCGCACAGCGAAGCGGCCCGAACATTAGCGATGATTTATTCGTATCTGAGAATATTTGATTTTAAACTGCACTCACACATGCAAAGCATCCACACATCTCACACAAACAAACATGCACTACTCTATATTTTTGTGCGGTGCTTTTTTTAAGCGATTATTCTTGCTGCCGGGTCAAGAGTACTCGCAACCGACGAGCATGCATGGAGACGCTGACGAAAGTGGGGGAAGCGAGAGCGGTGGGCCAGGATCGTAGCAAGTGGGGAGAAGGTGGTCTCTATCTACCCCATTGGGAACGAGGCGTAATATATATCTTCGTTGCGTCATGTTCATCATCATCATTCCAACCGATGGAAGTCCACTACTGGACATAGGTTTCGGTCCGACAAACAAAGGTCTTGTTCTACTGGCTCCCAGTTATTTTTTCATGACCTCTATCCACCTAGTGGAGTGGGTCACCATTCGAGTACTTTAAGACCCCAACGTCCACCGTAGGGTTGATTGCGCTATACAAGCTGTGACTATTTTTACTTGACTCTCGCGACTGGTAGGGTTACGTCGGTGACTCTGGTTCTTCAGTGGATCTCCTCATTTGCTTGAACACGCCGAGATACTCCAAGCATCACCATCTTCATGGCTCGCTGTGTGATCCTGAACTTTCTTATGAAGTCCATAGCGACCAAGTTTCGGACTCGTAGGTCATAACTGGCAACCTTGATGACCTACGGCTGTTGGTCACCTAATGGTGCCGACAACATGGCGCTAGTTCGGATGGTGTAGTGTATACCACCCCAAAAATCCGATAATTCATTGGCGGGAGTTCTCCGTTGCTCTAGATACCACCGCAGCTGCTACTTCAACCGCCAAACAATACTTTGTTCCGGTTTGAAGTACTTCGTAGCTAGTGTAGTTACAAGCACAATCTGGATGCTGCGTATATCATGATAACAATCGCCACGTATACCTAGGTAGCTTTATTAGATATATGTCATACATGAACACTTGATCAGTTGACCTCTTTAATGTATGCAGTCAAGCACAGATTCCCACTCCCAGTAGTGAGAAGCATTTAGTGGGCTATTTATTTATTCAATAAGTTCACACGTATTTATATCGGTATACACCGGTCGGAGTATTTTTATGCGTCTTGCTCCGCCCTAGCCCTTACGCTATCGATCGTAGTTATTTAAGTGGTACGGTACCCGCGGCCGACCGGTACCGTCCGTACCACGCCGATAAGGTCACGGAACTACTTCGTAGTTACTAAACAATAGCAATCGTGAATAAATTAAATCTAGATTTAGGACGTAAGTGAATCTAGATTCAATCATCGCTGATAGTTTAATCTTTAACTGTGACGGACCGTCTCTTTATCGAAAGACCGTGTTAGGTACGACCGCAGCGATTATTACTGTCAACGATAATGCGAACTGTAGCCAGTAAAATTACTGTGACTCAGTAACATTACCGGGACTTAGTGAACTTACTGCAACGCAGTAACTTTACTGAGACTAATTAAAGTTACTGCGAGTTCGTGAAGTTTACTGTAGCTCAGTAAATTTAAAACGACCTCTTGAAATTTACTGTACCTCAGTAAAGTTACTGTGACTTAGTAAATTTTGCGATTACCAGTAAAATTGCTGCGACTCAATAAAATTATAGTGTTTCAATGAAATTACTAAAAAATTACTGTGATTAAGTAACGTTACTGTGAGTTTGCGTACTTACTGCAACGCAGTAACTTTACTGAGACTCAGTAAAATTACTGCGTCTTCGTGAAGTCATTGAGTAAATTTGCCGTAACTTAGTAAAATTTGCGATTACCAGTAAAATTGTCGCGAATCAATAAAATTATAGTGACTTCATGAAATTACAACGATGTAGTAAAATTACTGTGATAAAGTAAATTTAACGAGACTTAATATGGTACGTATCAAATTCGATAAGCGTCGTGTGGTACTGTGTAAACATCCTAACTATATATTATCATACTAACCCATTCATATTTTCTTTATATCTATGAAGCGAGGAGACGAGTGAGACTTTCTCCTGATTACTAGTGATACGCGTGCTGATAACAATATGGCGCTCGATTGTATAATAAACTGTACTCCTCACCTTGAGACAAGATTCTCGTCACCCCAGTAATTTTACTAGGTACACCGCAGTTCTAACTGGTACAGAGTAATGTGTGCGCACTACTATTTGGCGGTGAAAATAAATGCTGCCCGTCATCAAGTCACCTCGATTTAATATGAAAAATAATGGATAAGCTCCGTTTGCGTCATTGCCTATCCACTGTGTCTGTTACAACGGATAACTTACGTAACCGGATAAAATCAATAACAACCTAACTTTACAACTAGGCTAGGCTCTAAGTTTATACTTGATCCTATATTTTGATACTTGATCTACAAAACGAATAAAAAAACCGGTTATAAGTTATTGACAGGTTTTTTTGTCTTAAACTCTTTATTGAAACAGCAAAGAGAATTGGGATTGAACTACTTCTTCATTTAGGTTATCCTAATTTTTTTCTGGTACTAGGTCTCTGTAGGAGACCATCTAGCTAGGTACCCGCAGAGTATATATCTGTCGTCAAACAGTAGTATGACAACATTACTATGTTCCGGTTTGAAGGACGTTATAGCTAGTATAATTACTAAGGTAACGAGACTACAGTACTGCTGCGGTATATATCATCCTAACCAGCGCCACGTTGTTAAGGGCAGGCGTATCACTTACCATCAGGTGATCGTCCTGCACGTGTCGTCACTAAATTAATAAAAAAAAGGGACGACATATTGAATTTAATTTTTTTTAATTCTTGATCTCGCTTACCTTATAAGATGTATGATGAAATTATCATCAGCCGATAGAAGTCCACTGCTGGACATCGATCGAGTAGGGATGCACATGGGATTTGGGCCATTTCCCACCACGCTGGCCTAATGTGTGTTGGTGGGAGCCAGAGCCTTGTTCATTGATTCCCAACGTACACCACGAGCAGGTGAGGTTGGCTTGGCTTCCGTAAGTTGATGTGCAGGAACCCTTGCAACCTTGTATGACTAAATATAGAAAAAAAAAGAATCTTTCACCCGCCATATTGGAATTGATCCTTTTCTTTTCCATTCATTCCGTTTCTAACTCGCAGCAGTTCAATAACTTTAACATGCCAAATATATCTTCTTTATAATCATCAGCCATTTTATAATTGACTTAAAAAGACTAGCTGTTCCCGACCTCTTTGCTGGCCTAACACCCCCCTAACTCGTATATATACTAAATTTTGAGTGTTCATGAGCCAATAAATCTCTGGATATAAAAAGAGTTGAATAATAATATGGAGATGAAGTATTAGCAAGCGTTGTTTATAATTACTTGATGAAGATGGCAGGGTATCTCTGGATGCATTTGTCATCAGATCAATAACGCTGGAAATGGATTGGGGAGGTAAGAAGATCAGAATGAGAGAGGGATAGGATATAACGATGAAGGATACAGATAATAAATCAGATTTGTTTACCTTTAAATATATACTATAGAAATAATACACTAAAGTTAAAAGTATTTACAACGTGTGGAAATATAACATAATCTTGCTGGTGGTAAGTCTGTATCTGTGACTAAGTATCACCAAAGCCAAATAATCGTTTGCACATATTACTGTGTTCCAGTTTACTGTGGTAGTATCCCAATTACTGTGGTAACGAGATTTAACATCCTAGATCTCAAACTGACGAGCTCAATGCTGTGCTTTGTATACCATCCTAACCAACGCAGCGTTGTTATGGGCTCATCGCTTACTATCAGGTGAATTACCAGCTAGTATATTCGCTTCATCGAATAAAAAAAAAATTATCACAATCATGTACGCATATGTGGGAATAAGTTAGAACTTAAATTAACTTGCTCAGTTCATCATAGTTATAAGATGGTTGATATTCATCGGGGACAATAATTAAGCAGTTACACAGTTAAACTTCGTACTACTTCGAGATTATAAATAATATGGATTTATACTTCAGTTAGCGCTCAAAGATATATATCCGGTTTAAAGGACTAATTAACATATTTCAGAAGCTGTGGCCATCATTAGTTTGCCAAGTCTCTTAATATTTTAATCCCTTTTAAAAGTAGAGTGTATGAACATGCAGTATACAATGCGAATCAACTGTTCCCTTATTAAAATCAGACTTAATATTTTCCATATGGTAGAAATATGTACCTTTTTATATATATAAATAAAAATAGATTTTCTGTGTTTGGAGATCACGTAAAAACTAGTGAGCTTATCGACATGAGAACGTGATAATATCACGCAGTATTATTTGTAGATGGTAATTGACTGTTCATTTTTTGAATTTTATAAATCCTTTCATGATCAGACGATAAACTTCCACTGCTGGACATAGGCCTCTTCAAAGATCTCCTCATACAATCAACATGGCCTCCGGTACCTCCTGGCATTGGGGCCTATCGTTTGTAGTGGTTCATAAGAGGGATCTGGGCAATTTCCCATCACGCTGGTCCAATTCAGGTTGGTGGGAGCCAGAGCTTCATGTGTTGATTAGCAGGTTACACCAAAAGAAGATGAGGTTGGCTTGTGTCCCGTGAATTGTTGTGCGGGACTTCTTAGAGCCCTATAAATCCTATATCATTTTTGATATATGTTAAGAATACAGTGAAGGGTTTAGGACAAGAGTATAAGGGTGAAGGTTTGAGTGGTATACTGAGAACTAGTTTATATAGTGTCTGGGAAAGAGTATAAAGATTAAGTTCGAGCACCGAAGTTGTTTTAGCATAGTTGTTAAAAATTTCTATATAACTTTAACTCTTCTTAGAAGGCAGATCTTGTCGAAGATCCCTTCCTCCTCCTTGTGATCGGAAAAGGATCTAATGATCTTTTATAATTTCCCAGCCATCATTGTGTTCGACGAAGGTAAGTGCAAATAATATGGTTGTAGGAGGATTTAAGCAACATCTATTTTATGCTCGCCTTGAGATATAAGATGTTAGGTTTCCTTACCACAATAATTTCATTAGGTATAGTGCCTTTCAAACCGGAACACGGTAATGTTTGCACACTATTGTTTAGATGCAGAAATCGGCGCTGCGGTAGTACCCATCTGGACAAGCTCCGGCACTGTTGCCAGATCTCTGTAGATCTACTACCGTAATTACTATCTCATAGGAGATTACTTTGAAACAAAAATTAAGTATCATTTTATATCTTCAAATATACATATGAAGTCGTTTTTAAAACATTTCTAAACCTTTAGATATTAAAATTAATAACTTTAACCCCTTCAAGATATTCATAGGTTAGAACAGAGATGTGGAATTGATTTGTTTGCATTAGTAATTTATATATAGACTGTTTACCAACAGATAAGTCAAAAACATATTTAATCTCGTGGTTTTTCTTACTTTTAATCAACAGCTGATGTAACATACGAGTTTCGGTATTCTCTGATCATATTATTTAGAACTGTAAAACATAAAACGAAAAACCTTAATATCCTGAATTTGCCCATGTATCTGAAATTTAATTATACAATTACTGAAGTAGAGAAAACATATACGCAATAATATTAAAATATTTTTTTTTTTGTTCCGTTCCATACATTTGTGTAATAACTCCGTATAGATAATGAAATTTGTCTTAAATGAAGGGGAAAATAGTAAAGTGTGGAGGACTGCTTGAGGTGACGAGTGCAGTTTATGTAACCGTAGTGCCGCCCTAATGAAACGGAATACACTCGGAGAGCGGAACAAGCGTGTTCCGAACAAAAGGGACATCCTGATACCTATCTATAGGTAGCGGTGTGGGCGATACATCAAAGGGTCGCCACTGCGACGCAAACACAGCTCTAACACAACGCAATAAGGTCGCGGCGAGGTGCAGATCATAACTGTGTGTGTCCAATTCGAGCGTTCCTGAATCCAAAGCCCGGTAGTTTTCAGTCAGTGCCGCGTGTGGCGCCACTGTCGACGGTGGGCGTCGCGACGCTCCGAAAACGCGACCCCGCGCTTTTATCCCCTTTGCGGTCGAAAAAAAAAATGTACACCGCACAACGCAAGTGAAGTACACGCAATAACCCTAGAGGATCGGTTGATAGAGACGTGGCAGCGGCAACATGTAAAGAGTCCATCACTGCTGCGGTTTACAAATAACGATACAAAAATAGTGATTTTATATGTGTTTTACGGTACATATCGGCATGGCGGTCTCCCATGCCGAATAATTCGCCTGCTAACATATGTAGTGATTATATATCAACATGTTTATTTACCACTCGATTACCGAACGTTCCTGGAAAATTTTCCGCATTTGCACGTAGCTAAAGGGATAAATAATATCTTTTATATTTAATTGCTCCAGCATGATCTTTTTTGATATCACTTCTCCTAATCACTAAGAGTTATAATACAATCTGTAAAATGTAATATTCACAATGATCCTTAGCCGTAAAATTGTGTAACTAAATTTAAATAAAATTAAAAAAAAAATTACGTTTGTTGATTTAAATTATTGTATAACAGTACAAAAGAAAACTCAATCTGTCTATATCGTTAAATCATTGCATCAATCATTAGCAAAGTAACAATTTATAAGAAGCTATTTTGATTGTTTGAACGGGAGAGAAATCATTTCGTTACATTTTTACGTTAGACAGCTATTCGAGAATGAACGAATTATAATTTTTCACTGTCGCGAGCACTTCTCGAATGTTAATGGTGAAATTCTTTCGTTATTGTGAATCTTCAGGTTATTCTTCTTATTGTATGTTGAGTGTTTCGCCATTATATTTCGTACGTTCATAAGTACCACCTGTGGCACAATTCCATTACGCACAATTTCTACTTTGCAGTTTAATGTTTCTGTATCATAGATTTATTTACATATAAAATATTGGCGTTGTTATATAACTGATAATCGGGTTGATTTCTTCTCAATAATATTTGCTTAAAATAATCTTTATTTACATTCTCCTTTCATTTTAATAACATTAAAAAAGCCTTCAATATCATCTAATATTTATCAATGTTTGTTTAGCTACATAAAATACAGTTAATCGCGATTCGTTTGTAACAAAGCATCACATACAAGTAATATCGCATCCGGGACTGCAACTATTTGTCGATCGATTCAGGTGTACCGCAGGGCTGAAGGTCATACCAGCACCGGAACTATTCATGTAATAAACTTTCAAAAAAAAGAGGTTAAATATTTTCGTATAATACACTACAACTAACGCGATATATTATTTACTTTAAATATAATTCTACTCTAAATTCAATAGTTATCTTTCCTTTTAAAAATACAGACAGTCGTAAAAAACATAGAGATCAAAAAGTATAGTAAAGAAATATCAAAAATTTGGAAATCAGATTTTATTAGGATTTTATTACTTTTGAAGACTATTCTACTTTTAAGGGAGATGAAAATTATTTTCAACATTGATAACTAAATCACGCGGTTCCATAATATAGATGATATTGATAACTTACAGTGCGTAATACAAAATAAACCGTTGTTGTTTCAGGTACAACTGTAATTATTCATCCTCATTCAGGCTTCCTCCCCTTTGATCTTCCAATTCTGCGTGAATCATATAATTTGTTTAGAGATAATATATGTCTAGCTTAATACAAATTTTTATTTCAAAATGATACGTTGCTAATTGGTTATCACCAAAACGGACCAAAGTAGATATTATATAAGAAAGTAAGCAGGTCATTATAACACATAGATTACTACATATACTATATAACTATCAAATTCTTCATCATCTCAAATTTGCCTTGATTTTTTTCGTTTTGATGTGTTTTTAAAATTATTTAATCCAAATACATTGCCTCGAAATTAAGTAAATCTATCCATTTATCCATTCATCATCATCTTGTATGTTATATACTTCATCTATCATTGTCACTCAATCATTTAGAAGATCCTTAACATATTGAAATTGGATTTGTGCGCCACAGGAATCGGAAATGATTTTCACGAGATTTTCCTTAACAGCTGTGCTTTGACCATAAGTAAAAATTTAAATTGGTCTTTGTTTTTTCTAATAGAGAAACGTTGTAGTTCTCTGATATATTCAATAGTAGTTGTACATTTCGAATGATTTCTTCAGTGATTACTTTGAGGACTGTACGGAATATTTTATCTTTATCAGCTAGAGCTTACAACTATGGCAATAGCAAGCAAATATGATGCGATTTCTCTAGTTCAGCATTACTGCGCAGGCGGTGGTCGATACTTACTATCATGTATCGTAAATCTACATTTTCTATTCTGTTTTGGTCTCTTTTGCACCGGTGGTACTTACGCGGTATTTTTAAACCATGTAGCTTCTATCGTAGACCGTGTTTATTAAGATTCACTACAGCACCTATTAGCCAAATAGTGTAATTAGTGAAGATACTAGAATAACAAGATATAACATTTCATGTCATGTAGCTGTGATTAATGCTTATTAAGAAAGTATTCTCTTTGTACAATAATTAAAAAAAAATATCTTTTTCTTTTAATGTTTCAATTAGAATCACATCTCATTTCCTTTTGACAGTGGTTATTTTGGTCCAATCTTGCTCTTATAATATAAAAAAAAATTAAACTCTTTGTACTCACTGTTTCTTTGTATTTCCTTTTTGTACGAAAATATGTTGAATACGTAATCCAACATTATCGTAACATCTATGTTCGAAATGCTAAAGTTCACCCATTGAGAATTTCCAACAAAAACTCTTCTGAATTCTTATCTTTCCCTCTGTCGTACCTCTTTGTTCCCTTCTTTTAAAAGCAGACTGCTTTTACCGAAATGTCACTTTGATCGAAAGAACAATGGCGTTTCTTTCGCTTCCGATGTCCATTTCTGACATTTTAACATATTACTTTATAGATCATAGGTATTATTTATTGATCGCCCATTTATAGTGGAGTTTGATTAGCATGACCTGTATTTGGATGGGTGACCATTAGTGTAATTTATTACTTAACGTTTCACATTTCCGAATGAATATAGTTTAAAATGCGGTACTATGGTTTTATTATTTTATCAGTTGTTTTTTTGGTCAACGTTTGTTGAACAGTAACCTGAATTACTTTTATTTGGATTCTATGATACCTTCTTTAGATGTCGGTAGTCCAAATACCAATGTTGTGCTGCACAAAACGGACATCGCTTGAATAGTTTTTAGTAAAAAGCAAGTTATTAAGTGTTTTAAAAATGTAATTTCAGAATTAAACATCATAGTTGCGATTCCCAAGCAATAAGTGTGGAACATCGGGTCAGATTTAGTAATCCTCGATAGTCGTGAATATTGTTGTTCTCAATGTGGCCATGACTTGAACAAAGACCATAATTCGAACATCAAAACAGACGGGAATTCGAAGTGCACAGTCATGAAATTCTCGTGGAATTAATATTGTTGGCCGGCACTACTCACAAGTACGTTTTAATGGAAATCAGATTTATTCAATTCATATAATTGGCAGAAATTCAACCGATACTTTGTGATTTAAACACTACATCATAACATAAACAACTTGTTTTCAATCTATACTTTGCTTAAGGACATTAAATCCCTTTATAGAAGAAATCCGGTTTAGACAACGAATGAGTACAGTTTTTAAAAAATAATTAAGATCATGTCCTACTTAAAATTATTAGTTGATAGAAGCAGACGAACAGCAGAATTAGCTAATATTCAAATATTAAAAACCTTCACGAATTTTTAGGTAAATGAACATGAATTCATAGACAATATCATTACTTTAAAAATATAAGAAGATGGGACAAGAATAGGCCCCTTTATAAGTAGATAAAAATATTACATAAACTAAGCGAGGGAACAAAGAGGCTTTCTTTGGCTTTGAGTCAAATTGCGTGATTTTTTTTTCTAGTTTAGCCTTTGAACTTCTCTTGTGCAAACTAGCTTTTTGAATGAAAACAAATTGTCATATCTTGGATGATGATAAAATCTTTGCACTGAATCAGACATGCATAGGTAGTACGAGAAGTTAGCGTGTGAATAAACAATTTCACACGATCTCGTTAGTGAATGAAATATCATCCATCGATAAACTTTACATCTCAATAACACGCTACAACTGTACATGTTACAAGTTTACGACTGAAATTATATTTAGTATGTCCTTGTAACGGACTTTATAGTACAATCCCGCATTGCGTTGTCTTTTGTAACATTTTATAGTTCTCACCATCACTCTATCGGAATTTTTTAACATTTAACACTCCATTACGATGTTTATGGTGGCTTTGACTATTGTCTGTTTTTATTTATTGTTCGTAGAATTATCGTCAATTTAAACTCTAGAACGGAAATTTTGTTACTCATAATTTGAGTATCAGCTTACTGTTATTCTTATAGTAACTAATAACCTAGTGTTAGTCTTAAAATACTTATTCAAAATTATTGAGGTACTCTTAATACTCTTAATTACTTATAGACTAATAAGCATACAGATTGTATTTTAAGCCCCAGTGGTCAGTGGTTTAAATTAGTAACATTATCTTAACATACATATATATCTCACGCTTCGTTCCTAAAGGGGTAGGCAGAGACCTCTCTCCACTTGGTACGATCCTGGCACAACTCTCTCGCTTCCTCTACTTTCATGAGCGTCTTCATATATGCTCGTCGGTTGCGAGTACTCTTGACCCGGCCTTTCTTTAGAACAACATCGATTTGATCGGAACATGTCCGCCTAGGTCATCCTTCATCGATTTGTTCAATCATTCTTACCTTGTATACCTCTTTCGTTAATCTTGTTTCATCCATTCCATTATATTAAAGTAGTCTAAATTAAATAAAATACAGTTATAGTGTAGAGATGTATCTTGAAAAAAATGCTGGTCTTCATTATCATAAATAAGATTCTTATTCATATTGTATGATTCTTGTAATAGAAATTCTTCTATTGTTAGTAGCCTTTAGTTGACATAAATCTTATATGTATCTTAGCACTGCGTAAATTTCTTTAATCATTACCATATTTGGTATGATTTACAATACTTTTACTCATCTATCTTTATACACGAGGTGTATAGGTGGACTATAACGACTTTTATTACTAGATAAGTCTTTAATTTTTACTTATAAAGCTGCGAGTTAACTTTAGGGATCAACTTCAGAAATGACTCGAGTAATGCATCTCTCGCCTTCAATAACTTCGTCTACGCCATTCAATCTTATTTTCTCTGTGCTAACATAATCTTTCGCTTTCTCGCCGTCTCCTCAATTTAATATTCTTCTATCTCCGTACGCCGAGATTTTAAATCAAGAAATACTTCAGGAAAGAAATATTGCTTTTTAAACAGATTAATCTATCTTAAACTGGTTTAGCTCTTCTACTCTTGTAAAGTATAAGAATAGTTCTATGGGTTCAAAGAAAATGTAGACTATTATTGTTAGCTATCAATCTTATTAAGAAGATTTATTTTTTCATTAGTTAATAATATACAATGAAACTTTAGATGTATTGTATGTCTTACTATCGGAAAGGATCCAGTTGTAATCCTGAACAAACAAGTCTACTGTAACGGAACTACGAGATCTATGTATTTATATTAACAAATTTTTAAATGAAAACTATATGTATCTATTATTACTGCCATCATCATCAGCACATATTATTTAACTAAACAAGTTGTCGTATCTGAAATGTTTTAGCTTTTAGCACAAGTTTAATATGAACCTCGTCTAGTAGGTATAGAGGATTCTGGTTCATTATTCGAATTATCAAGGTTATAGTGTATTTTTAGTCTGTTAAAATCTAATTCCAAGTTATATAGAGCAGTGGTCAGTCGTCGCAAAGCCGGTTTCACGGGTATTACCGACAAAGGAAGGACGTTCGGCACAGCATGTGTGACGAGGCATTTACGTGGTGCAGTGTCAGGTTACCTTTGCGTAGGCTGGATATGGTTTGCGGTTAGATATGGCGGCTTGAATTATGTATGGCTGTGAACCTGCGCCCTGCGTAATATCTCGTTAGGGAATAATTTACTCGTTATACGATGCCCTAGTTCAGAACTGATATTAAAGTCGACAGTACATTTTATGTTACAAAATTGTAAATCTTTATTCGTCGTGCTTGAACTGTTCATATATTAAAAAATAATAATGTCTCTTTGTCTAAAAATAGATCAAAATGTAGCCGAATTTCATCAAAACGAATAACAAAGTGTAATAAGTGAAGATTATTCATGAAATCAAAGTTTATTACTAAAAATAGCAGATAACTGTAAAATGTAGTGTTAATACTTCATTCAAAACTGTAACAACATTCCCAAAGAACGTAACCAAAAAGACGATGCCAAAGACAAGTGATAAGTGAGAATAAATGATGCGGAGGGACGGTTTGAAGTTAAGGCTGAGCGATCCCAAGCCAGCTTCTATCAGTCTGTCTTTCCACGTCTCTGATGACGATGATGAGGCAACTGATAGAGGCGGTAGAAGATCTAGAAGCGCGGTCGACGATGTCAACATGTTGCCATTTAATATTTCTGCTCAGGTAAGTGAACACTTGAACATCATTTCATCAACCTTCCATTGTAACAGCTACAGAGGCTTTTAAACAGGAAAACCCTAATAAGATTTACATGTTTTGAAGGAGGAAATATGATTTGTAATTAATTTTAGTCTTCATAGATATTAATTGATGTCAAATAGAAGAACAAAGAGATACGATTCAGATTAGATGACTCGGCAATGTACTTATACTATAAATGAAAATTACTGCGCTCATTAGTTATATTAATTAATATCAGAAAATATTAATCATAACCATGACTGTACTTTCACGATAAACTCACTTCAAAGGGGTTGAAAATTATTACGAAAGCATATTTACTTTAAAAATATATTAATTAAAACAGCCCTCTCAGAGCGCCGCATTACATGAACTGGGAGGTGGGTGGGTTGCAAGGGGAGGCAGATCGATATGCAACTACGTTAGCTTAGAGAGGTTTTTTATTTTATTTCATGAGCGTTAATGGAACTGAAAAATCAGCATATCATATCACACACACGTTGTTTAAAAGGTAGGAAAAGGGGCTTAAGATTGTATATATAAGTAGGGTAAATCTTACTGTCTTCTGACTAGTATATGTCTGTCTTCGGTCTTAATGGTGGTAGGATTCTGTTGCCGGAGATCGTTTAAATAGGTTCTTCCGGAAAATAATAGCAAACATTAATGTGTTCTGGTTACGTAGACGGTCTGCAGCAACAGGGACCTACCATCAGTGAAATAAGACAGTGCATATGCATGTGTCGGTTTACAAATATTTATAAGATGCTTTTGTCATACCGTTTTTATTTCTGTCTAAAATGGGACTTCTCTGTAAGTACAGCCCGTTAAAAATAAAAACCAAAACATATATGTTGTGCAGTAAAACCTCCTCTTTTTGATGATGATAAAAATGGAAAGATATAATCGATGTATCGGTTTGATCGAGATCGGTCGTGGAAAAGTTAAAACGTTCGACTAAGCGGCGTCGATTATTGACGGAACAGTTCAACCTACTTGCTCTGAACGCCCCGCTAACACCGCGACGTAATTAGTGGTACAGGATTTCCTGCTGTACCAATTATACGTTGCAGTGGACGCAGGAAACCTTTAGAGGCACGACAAGATTATTATAGCTCTTTGAAGTCTGCGGTTGCAAGCGATAGCAGTGTAACGAGGTATTTTTGTGGGAACGCTCCGCAAAATTTAATTTCGTCTTTACGCAGCTGTTATAACGCTTATTGCATAAATGATTCAAGGCAAAAGGAATTTAATTTTCATTCCACTTAGGTAAGAGATTAATAAGTTCACCTGATGGTAGGTCATTCGCATAACAACCTAGTGCTAGTTAAGACGATAAACATTGCCCCATATTCTGCTGCTCGTTTTGAGAGACAATATGTATAGTCTCATTACCTCAATAACTTCACAAGCTTCAAACCAGTAATATATTCTACTTTTGAAGCTTATTTCATTTCTAAGTGTACAAATGACGTAGGGACTATATATAATGGAAGTCTAAAGTTTGATTCTAGGATTACGCAGAGAGGTTAAATAGCGGTAGGGTTTTTTAAACCCGCTTGGATCTGCTTTGTCAATCGCGCCGCAGCATTATGTTTTGGCTAAAGCATATATAATATATGAAAGCTTGTGTATATTCAGCGAATACAATTAATTTCATCGAACCGATTGAACATACATAGTATGACTTTATTCAGCATAGACGAAATAAAAATCTCTTCGACTATTACCTTTTCAGACAAAGAGAAGAATTTTATGCGAAGGCGGAGGCGGAAGTAAAAGTGTAAATACAACGGATTGATTTTTATTAAACGAAATCCTGAGAGGGAAACCAGATAGAGAATAAAAAAGGAAATTAAATCGATAATATAGATTTCGCGTGCCGTTAAGACGATTTACGAAGACTTCATTGATTCCAAGTTTACAATACTTGTCAAAACATTGTTATTTATGTGCCCATTTTTAACTCGTTTGCGCGCCAATCGAGCGCCATAGATATATATGTAACAATAGAACTCGCTTTCTGAAGAAAATCTTAGCGATCTCTGTAACAATAAAATGTTGCTTAAAATAACCATATATTTTAGATTAGTGGACTCGTTATGGTGTCATATAGATTAACTTTCAAATATAGTTATACATTTATGTATACACACATACATATACGCACCCGCGCGTTCACTCTTAAAACACTACCACACACGCATCACAAATATATAATACATATCATCATCGATTAATGGACGTCCACTCCTGGACATGAGTCTCCTCCCAAAGATTCCCACATTGACAGGGTAGGGATTCATGTGGGAACAGGGAGGCTATTTCCCACAACGTTAGCCAAATGCGGGTTGGTGTCGTCTGGTTTGGATCCCGTGAGTAGTTGTGTGGCGACCCTTATTCCCTATTTATATATATATCGGAATTATGTACCTTCTTAATTTAGGGTCCTGAGATATAATTTGTGCTTACTTCGGGATCCAAGAGATATCACGTGTATGAAAATATTTGTCAGTTTAAATAAATAAATATTTTATTAGTGGTAGGTCTCTATTGCAGGAGACGATCTAGGTAGATACTGATGCAGTGCCCAGTACCGTCAAACAGTAGTGTGCATATTACTGTGTTCCAGTTTAAAGGGTGCTGTAGCTAGTATAATCATTGAGGTAACGCGACACAATATCTTTTGTCTCAGCGACGAGCGTAATGTCGTGCAGTGCTTATCCTAAATAGCGCCACGTTGTAATGGACGGTAGCATCACTTACCGTTCATCTCGTCGTCGTTGAATAAAAAAAAATCTCCGAAACTATTACACGTAAACACTCAAAATTTGGTAGAGATATTAATAAGAGATCAGCTACGGAGGGATTTTACAAAATTCTTCCTCTAAAGGGGGTGGCTAGGCTTTCAAATCTAATTATATATTAGGGGGACCGGAAAGTAATGTCGTTTTCTTACGCTAAATACAAACATACATTTTTAACGAGTCTTTATTTTTAATCAATGATGTATTCCCCATCATTGTCAATAACCTTTTGCCATCTAGTGAGTAAATTTTCAATCCCTGATCGATAAAAATTAATTGGTTTTTCGGCAAAATATCTAGAGATGGCATTTTGGATATCATCCAAATTTGCAAATGTTTTGCCACTTAAAAAGTGTTGCAGCGCTCGGAATAAGTGGAAATCCGATGGTGCAACATCGGGCGAATATGGTGGATGAGGCAGCACCTCCCACCCCAATTCATTAATTTTTTCTAGAGTTCGCCTTGCGCAGTGCGGTCTTGCATTGTCATGTTGGAGAATGACGCCTTTTCGGTTGACAATCGCTGGCCACTTTTCAATTAAAGATTGATTGACTCGCTGCAATTGTTCGCTGTAGAGGTCTGCAGTAACAGTTTCTCCAGGTTTCAGTAATTCAAAATGAACAATGCCGCGAATACTCCACCAAACACACAAAAGCGCTTTTTTGGGGTGTAAACCTGGCTTAGCAGTACTCCGAGGGATTTCATTTGGAGAGAGCCACTGCCTTTTGCGTTTTGGGTTATCATACAGGACCCATTTCTCATCTCCTGTGATCAAGCGATCAAAAAACGCTTCTGTGTTGTGTCGTTGAAGCAATAAGTTGCATGTGATTGATCGGTTAGCCTTATTCTGTTCGGACAGATTATGCGGGACCCAAACACCTGCTCTGCTTACTTTTCCAATCTGCTTCAAATGTTCTTGGATGGTCGACCAAGGTTTGTTGAGACTGTTTGACAATTCCTCGATCGTCTGACACGGATTTGCTTCCACTTCCGCCCTTAACACGTCGTTGTCTAACGCTGATGGTCTTCCTGATCGATACGAGTCGGAAAGATCAAAGTTACCCGATTTGAACTTGGAAAACCACCTTTGGCATTTACGAATGTCCAGTGCATTTGGATAAACATCGCAAATGTTTTTGGTAGCAACTGTTGCGTTATTTCCCTTGCGAAACTCAAAGAGCATGCAATGCCGGATGTGTACCTCTTCTGGTATTTGGCTGGTCATTTTACCCAAAATTACAAAAAAAAAATTGTAATTCAATTGTCTATAAGTAAAGAAATCACTATAACCTCACAATGTCTTTGGTACGCCTCTGAACAAAACAATGAGCTGACAAATGACAATCAAGTATTGGCATGCGCAGAAACGACATTACTTTCCGGTCCCCCTAATAATACGATCAGCAAAGCGGGCGGGGAACAGCTAGGTGGTATTTGCATATTGAGGCAGATTTAAACGCAAGTACTATTCACTGCAAGCCTAAGGATATTAATAAATAGTAGAGAAAGAAAATAATATGAGGATCATTACTATTTTTTATTATAATATGATGCCAATCAGACGAGCGGGACGTTCACCAGGCGGTGAGATGCCCGCCCTTAACAAAGTGGCGCTAATTAGAATGGTATACACTGCACCACATTTTTTTTTCTTATCATTCCACGGGCATTCGTGAGCCTGGGCTTCGTTCTTTATTTTGTTACATTTCTTTTCTTCATTCTCTTCTTCTATTATACCGTTGTCATCTTCCATTTCTAGCCTTTTTCTCCCAAGCTCCATCATAATTTCTTCTTTCATTCCTCCCTTAAATGAGTTGAACCGCAGTCTTTTATTTATTATCAACCTTCATTTCTACTTCTAGTATAATAGTTGGTTTCCTACATGGTATACATTCTTGATTACATTTTTTTTTTTACTTAACGCTATTTTGACTGTACCACATTGGGCTCGTCGCCTCGAGACATCTTATTCAATTGCAGCTTCAGTGTATGTCAGTTTGTCAACGAAAGCTCATTGGTTTCTTTCGTATCAGGGCTAGCCAATGAAGTGAAGTTGGATCGGAATTCAATTAGTGCATATACACTGATACAATGCATGCAATTGTCATCATTAAATTAAATTCCGCAACAATTCAAATAGATAATAATTAGGTTTTAATGCAAAACAGCTGTATATATACAGATACATTTTGACTGATACACACAACAAATAATACTAGAATAGCAATCAATTCTGTTGACTTCCAGGCTTTTGATAGTACTGTATGTAAGAGAATATAATATATATGCTAAAAGGAAAGTTATTCACATTGTACATAAACTGTTCATTAATATTATAATAAAATATTAAATATAAGTAAAAGTTATAGAGGGCTGAAAGCGAGAAAAGGTCAGAGTTCAGTATTCACGTAAATACAATCCGACGAGGTCGGACGTTGGAATATCCTCCTAGATCAATAAATTCTTTCTGTCTATAAATTTTCCGAGAATTTTATTTTTATTCTACGAAGCGACGCGACCGATACCCATGACGTGGCTCTAGTTTGGATGATGTACCAACACCACATTATGCTTATCGCCTGGAGTCTAGATATTAAGTGTCGTTACCCTTACTTATTTCACTAGCTACAACGCCTCTTAAATCGGAACACAGTAATGCTTGCTTACTGTTTCTAAATTATGATTTTTGCTGATGACAGAGAGAAAAAGTCATGGTTGATGATCAGGGAATGGACTAGCCTATCTAGGGCGTCCGAATTGTTCCGCCTAACCAGAGACAGAAAGGACTGTACCACGCTGATCACTAACCTTCACTAGTTGGAGAGATACTTTAAGAAGAAGAAGCTGATGATAGTTTCACTGATCCTGATAAAAAAAATCATCTTGATGAGTCTTATTTTTATGAGATATAGGTAGAATACTTAATCTCAATTTCATATTATGTTAAATGAGGTCATGAATGGTGAAGAGTGATTGCCTGGGATAACCTGGCGCTGTTATGTTGAATCCTATTACGGCAGCAGATTTACAATATGATATAGACCGAAGCAAGTACTCCAAGGCGAGACAAAAGCTGATGCTCTATAAAGCACAAGTTAGGCCTCATATGGAGTACTCTCCGTAACTTTGGGTGGGACCTTCCAAATACTAACTTAATCATATCGTCGACGATCCTAAGCTTACAGATAGTCACAAAGATCTGTGCTTCAGACGCGATTTGCTTGATTTTGCTTGATGTGATCTGAAGAACTCTTTGATAGAGTGCCAGTGGCATCTCACCAGAGCACCATCGGTGGAGAATAAATCCCTACAATCTATAGGCAATAGTGAAGTACGGTACGTTTTCAGAGAAATTCTTCCAATAATCATCAAGGCATGGAATGATCTTCCAGACGAAGTTTACCCAAGAAGCTACAAAAAAGAGTCCTTAAAAAAAGGCGCGACAGGCTTCTTTCGGGGTGAGCATCGCTCCTGTGATTCATTTGGTGCTATATGGGTTTAAGGGCTACTATAACTGCTTATCATTGAGCAGGTTTTAAGCTTCTTGGCTACACTCGCGTTATAAAAGAAATATACGGGGATGGTAGTACGTGACTTGGGAATAGAACCAGGATTCTTTCTCCGTATTACAAGGTAATCTTTTAGCCACTGCGCTATAGTGATAATGGAAAACTAAGCCAGTTTAGTAAATTTTACTCTTTCAAATGATTATAGACCTGAATATTTTAGATCAACTTTTTTAAGTAAATTAGTGCAAGAGTATAAGTAAAATGTTATGTGAATCTTTTTTTTTATTTCGGGGGTTCGGTTTGAACTCTTCGAAGAGATACTCTGCCTTCTGGGGGGAAGTCAGAGTTATGTGGAGACTTTTACCCACTAAAACCACCTCGGTGGTCACCTTCGGCGTTTGGAAAGATGGGAACATAGCCGCGAATATTATATGAATCTATCCCCACCTCCCCCCTATGAACCTTACAAACGTGGACATCTTTGAGGGAGGCCTATATCCAGCAGTGGACTATGAACTGATGATGATGATGATGTTATGAAATATTGTGATAAATAATAACAAAGTAAAACATTTTGTAATTACCTTGCTGATAATAGAAGAGAAACTGAAAGAACTTTTAAAATTACTTAAAGAACTTAAACCCCGTTAGAACTTTTTTAAGTATTGTAACTTGCAAAGTTTTGCAAGAAAATCGGCAGAGCTTACGTTTTGAGGTAGTTTCATAAAATAACAAAGTATTATATAAATACATCTGTCTCTCTTTCATCGCTTTGAAAGCTGCTGTAGCTGATGAAATGTTCAAGCTACGAATTTAGTTACATATATCATTAGTTAAAAATAACCCTTTTTGGTTTATTATATATAGACAAAGTAAGTTAAAATTCTCATAATATATATATTTAAACTTTTTATGCCTCGGTATGAAATTTGAGCTTATTAAAGCTTATTACTAATTTTAGTGGACCGACGATCTCATGAAGCTCGCGGGAAGCCGCTGGATGCAAACAGCGTAAGATCAATCGCCGTGGGTGATTTTTAAACTAGGCCTATGCCCAGCTATGGGCATTATACGGCTGATAAGTAGTAGTAGCAGTATTAATAATTTTATTACGCGAGAGAAATAAAAAAATGATGTATAACCAAAAATCACAAAGGAACAAGCATTTGTACTAGGCATATGTATTAATGTATTGATAAGATATATTAAAATTTCTTCAGTTATATATAGAAGTAATATATTGAATTTTACACAGGTTTTATATTTACTATGTACGGTCAGTAAAAAAAATATAATATCAAAAGTGTATAATTTTCTTAACTTAACGATAAGATACGAAAGTCCGTATTAAAATCATAATCTTTGTTCGCTTCCTTAGCACCAGTACATTATTGAAGTAAAACTTTAGTTAACTTAAAAGTTAAAGTAAACTAACTAAATATAGCTTTCGTTATAACTGTTTCGCTAAAGACAGTCGAGGATAATATTATCTTTCATTATAAATTTGTGACTGAAATACTCAAGTGGGAACTTTGAAACTTCTCCGCGAGTTCAGATTTGAAGGGTTTCTATATCTTTAACTATACCAAACACGGCAGTTATACAATGTTTTGTTGTAGGCTTTGAGTTATAAATATAACCGATTAAATTTTATCGGTTTTAGGATATTGTCGGCATTAATAAGAAGATTCAAAAGGAATCAAAAACTCTAGGCAGTTGAATATCCTTCGAGCTGCCTGAAATGCTTCCTCATACAATTTAAACTTTCAAATGGTAACATAGTTTAGTTTCAGTCTTATTTAGGGTCAGATATAGACTTTTTTTTAATTTATTGAATCGACAATACAAGCGAGACATTCACCTGATGGTAAGTGATACCCCTTCCCGTAACAACGTGGCGCTGGTTAGATTGATACGCATAGTAACGTATTGTGCTGTCGCTTTGAGATATTAAACGATGAGTCTAGTTACCCCAGTAATTACACTAGCTACAGCACCCTTCAAACTGAAACACAGTAATGTTTGCTTATTACTATTTCGCTGTAGAGATAGGCTCTGCGGTGGAGACCGCCTAGATATATCTATCTAGGCGGTCTCCAGCTACAGAGACCTACCACAAATATTGGGTCTACAATGAATCATACACTATAAAATTAATTAAAATATATAAAGTATTTACAAGCGAAACTACATACATTATTGTTAAGAAATATACATAGCATTCATTAGTATTAGTAATTTTTTTTAATGATAAGAAGCGACGTTACGAGACGTTCACTTGAAGGCAAGTGATCCGCCAGACTATAACAACGACGCGCTAGTTAGGATCATACAGAGCACCACATTGTACTCGGTGCAGTGGACATAAGATGTTAAGTCTCATTACTCCAGTAATTTGCAATAATTAAACAGTACACTAATTATCACTATAACACATTACAGTAAATAGTCAATTGTTAATAAAAAATATGTAAAAACCCCATTCTGAATGTAAGTTCTATAGCTTAAAGCTTTGCCATATGGCAAAAGGTGTCGGCAGTCGATTGATGGCTGTTGACCGCTACCTTTACTAATATCATGTGTATAGTAAAATCGACTTTATTTTACAGCAATAAAGTTCAAAATTCAGTAGGAGTTTAAAATGATTACGCCGCAAATGGCGTCCTCTGTTCTTCCCTTGTTTAGAGTTGTATATACCAAGTAAACTAGGGCTGTAACTGAATTGCGATTATGGTTATACCAACTTAACTGACTTCCCCCAATATATTGTTATGTAGTTACATCATCATCATCAGTCGATAGAAGTCAACTGCTGGACATTGGTTTCCCCCAAAGATAATCGGTCGGTTTTCCGCTGTTGGCATTCAATGGCCTTTCGCGACGTTCATTTGTAGGGGTTAATTGGGAGGGGTTTTAGGCATTTGCCATCACGCTGGCGAAATGTGAGTTGGTGACGAGTAGATAAGGTTAGTTTAGGTCCTGTCAGTTGTTGTATGGCACCCCTTACACCCCAATTGAATTGAAGCCAAAGAACAGTTAAATGAAATTAAATTGATATTACAAGCAATTATAAGTAAGAGTGGAGAGAGATGTATGAATCAAGGAATATTGTATGGAATAAATGTAAAGACATATTGTGATAGATTGTGGGAAGAATAGAAGAAGATACAGAAGGTTGGTAGAAGAACAGTATTAAAGAATGAAATGAAAATGAAAAATTTCGTCATAATTTTCAAAGTTAAAAGTTTTCAGCTTTCCAAGAACGAAAGTAACATTGAACATAATTTATGATATTTCATGGTGTTCACCAAGTTATTATGCTATAATGTAAAATAAAACTGTAATCTGGTTAAAGTGTAAGAGAATGAGATGAATACACCATGGAGACTGTAAGCAACGAAAAATAAAGAGAGAGAGCGATGATCAACAATTCATTGATTCGATTAGGAAATAACGAAGGAAAAGGGAGAATAAAATTACATACTATAGATATACAGAATCCTAGTGTGAGGACTGAGATGTAGAGAGAAAGCTACGAACCATAGCATAAGGAGACAAAGGATACGGAAACTACATTGAAAAGCTTTTTATCTTTCACTCTCACAGTCCCTATGATGTATTTACATTTCTAGTTATCTTTTTTCGGTTTACTTTTTCCTTTCATAAAATATAATTCATACAGTCCCAAAAGAAACTTCAAAAAAGTTAAAATCGTCCAAAATTCAATATCCTATTTATCTAACACTGTTTAGATACAATGCGTGCTCTCAATTTTCCCACAAGTGGGACTCTGAGACTTCTCCCATAGATAGAGAGTCATAGCCATTTATCCATTACGTTGATCTAATGCGGTTTATTAGATCTATGTCCACGAAAGGCGTTCTGACTTCCGTTTAATTTTATGAAGCGATTCAAATTTTAGATCAGATGACTTATATGATTTTATCGCTTTAAATAAACTTCTGTTACTACTGCAACATGAAATTTTTTTAAAATGTCTACTAAGACGACTTTGTAAGCTATTTAAATGAACAACCAACTAGTAGTCCTAATAAATGATAAGTTAGGATTCATGTTAGTTTATAATTTTTAATATTGCCTTTGTTTCATCATAAAATATTCTTTGACGAATAGTTTTTTTTTTATTCTTTGAAACGACAATATGTGTGAGACGTTCATCTGATGGTAAGTGATACGCCTACTCATAATAACCTAGCGCTAGATAAGGTGAAATACACTGCAACACATTGCGCTCGTTGTCTTGAGACATAAGATATTAAGTTTCGTTACCCCAATCATTTTACCAGATACAGCGCCCTACAATTCGGAACAGTACTGTTTGGTGGCTACCTAGACGGTCTCCGACGACAGAGACCTATCACCAGTAAACTACAATCTGTATACTACATTTAACATTTTTCAATTAAAGAAAACACTATATCTTGCTGGCTTAATGGTTAAAGCGTACGGCCTTCATTCTAAAGGTTGAAGGGGTTCATATCTCGGCATGTACCGATGACTTTAATATTTAAGTTGTGTACATTTTTGAACTTTAGTTACAACAGCGAGATACAGACGGTGAAGGAAAACATCGCGAGGAAACCTGCACATGAATTAGAATTTATTCTAAGGTGTGTGTGAAGTCACCAACCCGCATTGGGCCAGCGTGGTGACTATGGCCCAATCGTCTTCATATTAAGGGTAGGCCTGTAACCCAACAGTGGGGCCGTAAATTGGATTTAATGAAAGAAGACACTATAGATCTTCAAATGTCAATCGCAGATTTAACTAAAGCAGAAATCGATAGTTTTGTTTTACCCCTAGGTATTCAGTTAGTAATATGAGAATGTGATCTATTATAAGGTTGGATTCAAAGGTGAACATTTTTGACCAAGGTCCGTCTGACCGAGGACAGCGTCGGTTCTGCTGACCCAATTCGCCGAGGACCGTAATTGTAGATTTATAAGTCATCAAAACGGGCGCGTCGGGCTTAATACAATTAAAGTCGTAATAGGTAAATCTCCATCGCGAAAATCGAGGGTTTCTTTAATCCAATTGGTGGCAGGTCTACCTTGTTGTATACCATTTAATCCTCGTACTTGTATTGTTCTTATTGGAAGAACTTCTTTTACAAAGAGAGTCCATCACTCACGCTTAACATTTACTAGGTAATAGACGTTACAAGTCTATAACAGCTTGTTCTTGTAATACTTTAGTTTACTCAAGATATTTCCATCACCGAAAGCTCTTCTCGAAAGTTCTTCGGTAATCGAACCTGCTCTTATTCGAAACTTACATCCCATATGATGGCTTTTCTAACATCATTTCTTTATTGCTTTTTATTAACACAATATTGTGTATCATTACAACAATAAATAAAATATGTAGCTTTATGTACTTATTGTTGTTTTGGAGTATGTGTTTGTATGCTAATTATATTAATATCAAAGGATTCCAAAATTACTTCAAACGAGAATACTGGGTCGGGCAAAGAAAAGACATTTACAAACAGCTGGACCCCAATGTATGACAAAAAAAGTCTCTGAATTTAAATGATATTATTAAGAAGGATAGAATGAATATTGTTATACTTTCGATTTTCTTTAACGTATATGAATCTATATTTATTACTATCCATCATCAAGGATATGGTTGTCTGAACTACATGAAAGCATTAGGTAAGAGTAAACAGTTTACTTATAACTTAAATTTATGCGTAAGTTGTTTGATCGATCGACGCTTATGATGGCGAGGATTTTCCTCAAAAACAATATTGTTCAGAATATAATGTTGTTATTGTTTTCCCGCTGTACATCGAGTGTGCCTCAAAACTCGATGAGGAAAATCTAAGGCTGAATCATCGATGTAACCGAAGCTCTCAGAAGTGTCTGGAAATCGGGCGCGGGCTGATTTAGTTATGTGATAATGTATTTGAACTGATTTTATAAAAGCACGGTCTATATTTTAAAGATTTTTGAAGTAAGAAAGGATTGTGGCTTTTGATATCCTGATGACAGAGTCCTCAAGGTATACATACAGGGTTTTATTTATTGCCTGCAGTCCTATATATATAGAATGAGCTCACTGTATCTTCAAATCTTCTAGAGACGTGCTAGGTACTTGAGTTCCTTTATTAATAATGAGATTAAGTAATTGTAATAAACAAATCAAAGGAGAATATGTTTGAATATCGTCATCCTCATCATCAGCAGATAGACGCCCACTGCTGGACATAGGCCACAAAGATTCTCACACGATCAGGTAGGGATTCATATGAGGGATTTAAGCCATTTACCACAACCTTAGCCCAATGCGGGTTGGTGAGAGCCAGAACCTCGTTTGTTGATTATCAGGGTGCATCACGAACAGGTGATGTTGACTTGGATCACTTGTGTTGTTCTGCGGAAATCCTTACACCTCTGTTTGAATGTTTAAACAAGTCTCCTAATATCCGTTAAATTCCTTTTGTTCATCTAGTACTACTCACAAATCGGTTGTGTCGTAAGAAAATTAAAAAACAGAATCAGTTTATCCTTGTTGTTGACCTGGAAAAAACGATTTGAATTTATTTCTGTCTCTAATAGCCATACTCTTCGTTCATCACAGCGGTTCATTTATCACTACTTCCATTCAAAAGACTCTTAAGAGAATACTATAACAAAGTTTATTGCTATTCATATTTCTTATCATCAAATGTTCTTCTAATGAAGGTGGATGGTTATTGAGAGTTGGTAGAGGAAGACGGACGAAAGTGTGGATGGAATATGTGAAAGATGACATGTACAAGAAGAGTATGAATTCAGACATGACGTCTGATAGAGGGATATGGAAGAGAAGTACACACTGTGCGATCCCACATAGCTCGGAATAGGGCAGGAGGAAGAAAAGAAAATGATCTTCTAATTATCTAGTACATAAATATCATCTCTCTTCATCCAGCTTGTTTCTTCTTTTTCAGTGGGTTGATTGGAAGGATTTGCTTTAAAGCAATAGAGAATTTCCAATTGATGTATTGTTATTTATAATTTTGTTCCTGATACAATACAGAATATTATTATTGATCATTACTAATGATGAACCGACTCCGTACTATGTCTCTCATTAGTCATGTGAAATGATACAAAGAGGAGAAAGACTTATAATATTTTATTTTCGATGTTCATAAAATAATGGACGGCGGAAACAATAATCGTTTGCTTATCAACACTACAAGTTATCAGCATGATTGGAACCAACGTCTGTATTACTGGATAATGATTTAAGAACACGGGGCCCGTTATCGGCGGCTGGCCCGCGACCTCGCTCGTCTGCCGGGCACCGATCGATAGCCCATCAATTATGTCCAAGTGTTGTTGGCTACTGTCGTCCCCCGGTCTATTGGTACGCGCAATGTTGCCATGCTATCTATGTTGGTCAAAACATTGGAGCCAATGTTTGGTCTAATGTTAAAAAGAGTTCATAATACGCCCATAACAATAACCGCTGACATGTATCATCGAATTTTAGATAGGTCTCTTCTGCTATCTAAATTGATACCGCAACTCTTGTTTCTGCTAAACAGTATTGTGCAAACATTACTGAGTTCTTGTTTGAAGGGGGTTGTCACTACTGAAATCAGTGGAGTAATGTGACTTAACATTGTCTAAGGCTAGTGAATATCATCCTAACTAGTGTCACGTCATTATGAGCAGGAATATCTCTTACTACCAGGTGTCTCATTCATCTCGTCGCTTGGATGAATATTAAAATCAATACGTTGTCTTTTGACCCCAGTAGTTTTACTATGTACTGCTGTTTAAACTGGAACACAGTAACAAACATTACTAATAGGAGCTTCGACAACTATCTCTACGGTCTCCGGCAATAAAATCATACCACTATCAGTATTTTTATCCTCTTTAAGCCATATATTTTTTAATTGAATAGTATAGACGTAAATCCCAACTAAGTGAATAGTCCTTGATATAGTTTGTCTGCTCTCAGTTCAACTTGAAAAAATATTATATGGTTTCTAAATTGGCAACCTCTTAAGTTACTTTATGACGTCACAACATTTTTGCTAATATAAGCGACCTTTGTTTCTCTGAAATACATTGAATTAACTACACCAAAAAAAAAAAAATGTAGTTACATTCAGTTTGTTTGAAACATTGTTACTCTTACATCGCTGAATCAATTTTACTATTTTTTTTTATAAAAATATACAGAAGCATGGAGAGGAATAGAGACCGTTGCGGAAACAGAACTTAAACGTGGGGTTGCTGAAGTTGAAACTTAGTACAGGGTGTCAATAATAGTAATGAGAAAAACTGGTCTTGATCTAGAAAAAATAGAAAGAAGAATATTGATTATGTACAATTTCTAGTTTATGGCTATAAAAAATGGTTATAAAGTATTTAGAAAATACGTTTAAGATACCCAATTATGAGAACAAGTGTGTGAAACCAAAACTGAATACACAAGACTAATACTAATACTAAATAAGCAAAGCCGAAACCTAACAGACAAAACCAAGACCAGTATCAAGATTGTCCAAGTTCCTAGTTCCAAAAATGCACCATAGATTGAAGACAGAAAATATTCTAGAAGCTTATTTTGATCTAGATTCTGAACAGGAAGTACATTATCAAGCTCTCTTGATATTGATATTCCTTCGCGGAGGTGTAGTATAATCCGCTAATGGAAGGTGCTCGTGTTACGAAGGCACTAATGCCTTTCTAACGAAGTCTAGATCAAGCGGAAAATATAACAAAATATACAAAAGGTTTATTAAAAAAAAAACACTCGATTTCTGGCAATCCAGTGGCGGAAGACGGAGATCCTCCATTTTGTTCTAAAGCCTCTAGAAGTAAGGAGAAATAGGATGGCGGTAGTTTTCCGAACTCAAAGTCAGATCAAAGTCAGGGTATCATTAAGAGACAAACATTACCATCTTCAGACCTTTTCTCTCTTCAGATGAAACTCCTTCAAATATTGTCCCATTGATATATAAACTCTACTTTGTTGTAGTAAATTTTTAGAGTTATTATTGATTTATTAAAAGGATACTATAAATAGTATATATAATATTAATAAACCTTTGTTTCAGGACACAAGGACACACGTCGTTGTCGAGCTGTACGAAACTGAGAAATCGTACGTGGAGGCACTGGAGATATTAGTTAAGGTAATTTGATAAAAAAAAATAAAATACAGTATTACTTTATACTCACGACTTAACTACAGTCCTGGACTTTTTGTGCTAAGTATCGCTATATATCTAAAATTAAATATCTAGATATAATATCTAGAAATAAGGCTAGGTTAATTATCTTGGATTCTTGAAGCTATCGGTCATAGTATTAGTGATATTAATGAACTGGTGCTAGGTCTCTGATGGCGGTGATAGTCTAGGTGGTTTACTGCAGACCTTTACGCAGGTTTACTGTGTTTCGGTTTGAAGGGCGCTGTAGCTAGTGTAATTACTGGACTAACGAGACGATCTTATGTCTCAGTTGATGAGAGCAATGTGGTGCAGTGCATACCATCTTAACCAGCGCCACGTTGTTATGGCCGGGCATATCACTTACCATCAGGTGATCATGCCGCTCGTCTCATCGCTTAATTATATATATAAAAATATTTACTAACACTTTGTTTACTAAATGTTTTCATCGTTATATTTATAAGATAAAATTGTTAGGAAAAAATCTAGATCAAAATTCTTTTTCAATATTTCCCTTTCGGTCAAAGATTTATTTTCAATATGCTTTACTGTAGTTTTGTTCATCATCATCATCGTCATCAGCCGACATACATCCACAAAAGTTATTATAAGTTAATATGTTATTAAGTTTAAGTTTTATGGAAGTATGCCATTCCTACAATAGGAGATAAAATTGATCTGTGCAGCAGTTTATTGTAGTATGCATTATACTTTACTTCCTACAGATAATAACAACCCTTAAAAGAAAAAATATATATATTGTCTTATATTTTAAATTTAATGGATAAATTAAGATACAGAAAATAGTTATTTTATATACTGTAATTTAATTTTAGATTCACTTTAAAGCATTAAAGTGTATGCTTAACTAAATTTACTTCATCAAAGGGTCGAGTTCACTCGAGTAATAGTTCGCCATTTTGTATGGAGAATTTAATAAAAAAAATTACGTTAATGAGTTCTTCTATTCACGTATATATTATGATGATAATTAATTTTTTTTATCGTTTTTTTTTAACTTTATACACCGCTTTGATAAGGCTAAAGTAGGGTGGTTAGTATGCTGTATCTAAGCCACAAAAGTTTCATTACTACCATACCTATAATCGTTTTATGCTATTATTTTGATTTCCAACCTAATAAATATAATATAGGAATATATTAGAACATATAAAGATAAACACTAAAAGTTATGTGACGTTGATGATATGTTGTACTTCGGTATTTCGCGATCGTTCTCCATGTGGATGAAGATCGGAATCGATGTTATTCTCCAGGAAGAAATCGCTTAATGAAATATCGACTCATGATCGAAAGGATTTATTCGATATAACGTGTCCACCTGAAAAGCTTTAATTGCATTGTACATCGCGGTAAGATGACAGGTTTTAGTTATACGACAGGTTTAGTATTTACCGGTAGCTGTTGCCGTTGCAAGGCCGTTATACGGATTAAGTGTTCACGGAAGTGACAACTGTATTTGTGTGTTAAGTACGTATTTATTTATTGTCTGACTCTCCTTTACAAAGTGATAAATGATAATGATTTCAGACATTATTAAAATCGATGATTTAATTCGGTAATGTCGCCGCCGCCAATAAAATCGTGCTAACACATACGTAAAGTGTTTATAATGAATCCTTTAAGACAGTAATTGCTTCGTAGTACAATATTGTTAAGATACTATATACCTATTGTTTATTAATGTTGTTTACTAATATTTATAAATACAATAGAACTTTTGTCAACAATGTGCTAATAATTGACGTCAACTTTAAACAATATTAAGTGACATAGACGCTTATCTTATGAGTCGGAACATAACAATGCTTTTATAAATATATCTAATATGAAGGCGAAAACTAGATCAGAAAACTGTTCTTCATATGTTTCTCCATGCCTGAAGGTGGGTTGTCAACATCACAAACAGTCAGATGTGATGCCGGAGAACTACCGCATATCTATTAACTGCGACCTTTTCCATCTAGCAGTTCATCTTTGGCCTTTTATCTTGCTCATCATTATTGGCTGCAAGAGGCTGTATAAGTCATAAAGCATAATGTGTATAAGATATATGACTTTTCCTTTTTTAAACATCTGCATGAACTGTGTGATGCCGATACGTTGGAAATGCGTTCGTTTGAAGATTTTTGGATCTGACGGTAACACTACATATCAAAAGCTTCGAGACCGTGTAGTGTCTCCTTTGCTGGTCCATACTTTACATCCATATGTGAGTTCTAAAAGAACCCTTCCAGTTTCCAAACACTACCTCTGCATCGAACCATAAATGTCCGCATTACAAGGTCCAGGCAGAAAATGCTGATCTTGTTCACATTGGTTATCAGCTGAATAAAAGCACAGTATTAGAAGCCCTACTTTTTATATAGGCAAGAGTAATTTTTTTCTTCAGTATCATCATCATTATCAGCCGATAGACGTCCAGTGATGGACATAGGCCTCTCCCAAAGATCTCCACATCGGTCGATCCCACCCTGCCCCCATCCAGCTGCTTCTCGTTTTCTTCAGTATAATACAAGGTTATAAAATTTAACTATTAATGATACTAGTATTAAATCTCTTTAAACTGATACTAATTTACGTATTTTCGTTTTCCGATTGGAAATTTCCTTCATACCACCAAAGTAGTTTTTGGCCCCTGGAATAGTCCACTTTGGGAAACCGAATTAAACTTTTAACCTTTGGATTAACTGAACTAAAAATACGAGTCGTAAATTTATCCTCAATTCGCGATGAAAGCATTCTATGCAAAATAACCAACAAACTGAACTACAGAACTTAGTATTTTGAATCATAACTCCATATTAATAAAGGTATAAATCGTTTGAAGCCGTCCGACATACTTTCCCTGTACTCGGATCCATCGCATCCGTAAATTACAAGGGCACAGTAAAATTATAATAAGTCAGTCTTTCCGTCCATCCGTTCAGAATTAACTGGCGAGTGACAAATTCATTATATTTATGGAGCTGATGAAATACCAGGGTTGCCCCGTTGGGATTTATAGCGTTTTCCTTGTTCGTTTAATCTCTCGTGCATATACGCTTCGGTGAAAGTATTGTTCAGAGAGTAATTTCTTAGTAGAACTGATCAACATTCTTTGTATAATATAGTGATGGTGGAACGACGATCTGGTGAGAATCGTGGGATCCCACTGGACGCGAGCAACGAGACCGATCAATGTGGAGATCTTTAGGGGAGGCCTATGTTCAGCAGTGGGCGTCTATCTAATGATGATGATGATCCTTTTACGGTATTTACTGTGGTAGGTCCTTGTTGTCGGAGACCGTCTACATAGGTACCACCATAGAGCCTATTTCTGCCGCTAAACAGTAGTATTAAACATTACTGTGTTCTAGTTTGAGGGGTGCTGCAGCTAGTGTAATTACTGGGGTTACGAGACTCAACTTCTTACATCTCAGGCGATATGCGTATATATAGTGCAGTACCTATCATTCTCACTAGCGTCAGGTTTTTATGAGCGAGTGTATATATACCATCGAGTGATCGTTCCGCTAGATTTGATGCTTAATTGAATATAAAAAAAAACACCTTTATATTGTTAATTTGCTGCTGTTTAGATTATCAGATTAGGGTTAAAGTATTCTGAGCGATCACGACCGCGACAAAAGAAGAATAGCACCATATCGAACAATACCACCCATAACTAAATGTTATGGGTAGCTTATTACTTACCACCTGATGGTAATATTACCAACCAGTCACCCCCCTTGTTGAAATGAAATATTTGTTAAACACGGTTTAATTAAATATGTAACTGAAGTTACTTCAAACATTCAATTAGAACCTCTAACATCGTGTTACATAACATTGCAATATAAATTTTGCCTGTGCACGTGGAAACTTCCCACCCTCCCACACCACTGGGGGTGGTAAAACGACCCTCGCTCTCACACCTCGTCTCACACCCCTTTATGAAGGACGGTCTTGGAAAATATGGTTGCTTACATTCTCTATTTTCAAAGTCGAGGGCTTTTCGTTGTTTTCGTTAGACGTAGAGTAGCAGATGTTTAAACTCCATTATGTTGAGTGTTTTATACCTTTAATAATACGATGTGATGTATTGTCGTATTTATTTTAACATGCCAATAATTTCTAGAGATGCTCCGCTTTTGATTTTTTGTAATATATTTCTCTAGATCAAAAGGAACAGTCGCTCCCGATTCTTATTACTTTCTAAGTGGTTCAACGGAATTGCAAATGGGACGCCGTTGGCATCTTCGGCTTTGTGTTGGAAGTTTAGACATGGAATCCAAATATAAAAAAAGACAATATCGTTTTAACCTCGCAAGACACCAATCTCACAGATTTATGATGTGCAATGTGATGAGCATAATTTGACAAAAATTCTATATACTTCCATTATATCATATAAATAACTTTTATGACAATAATATTACACAATCCTCTGTTATCTCCTCCCAAAGCTTATATCTCTTCAATGACATTTAAACTTTTAGATACTCCGTATCTTTTTAATAGATTTAGATATCTTCATAAAGGAATCAATAATGGTTTTATTGATACTTGAACGACTATTTTCTTTTCATATTCTTTAACATATCGCCTCGTAAAGTTGTAACCATAAAGTAATGACAAATCAGCTGTGAAATTTATGAGCGTCTTTGAAACGATCGCTTTCACAACGATCTATAAAACGGCACTATTCTATTCTTTCTATAGAATATTTGAAGTTATTAACTAGTTAAGTAATAAATTATGTAAGGATTAATGAAAAGAAAATCAAGTATAACATGTTAATTATGCTTGAAGGTTTTTCTTCTCCAGATATAGTATAGATTTATAAGTTTGCCTGTTGATATAATTTTTTTATGTATATCTAATTTTCCCTTCTTGATGAGCTTTCTCCTCGGAGTCGAGGCTTGCTTTCACAATTTTATTTATCTACTACGCTGGTCAAATATTCCTTGACAGATGTACGGCATTAAACTTCTTCTTTCGACTTCGTTGTTCTTGGTTTGTCCATGATGTTTTACTTCATCAGAAGCTCAATATCAATTAGTCCCTTTGTCTATATCATTATTAATATTTACGCTATCTATTACAGTTTATCTAAATATATTTGAATAGATTATAGCAGTGGTTAATAATACTTAAAGACCAATTATGGATACAGGAATAAAAAGAAACAAATGTTATAATGGAGAGACATAATAAAAAACATTTTTAATCTCCGCTCCTTATAATAGATTTTCTATGAATTTTTACGGTATCAAGATGGTGGTAAATGATAATTTGACACAAAAAAAAACAGGAGAATCGGACTACTCCGTGAAAAGTTATTTGTTGGTCTTACCATGTTTAAAAAAAGCAACAAAAACAAATTAAATTTACATTAAAGACCAAGGTTAAATTTGTTTTTTTTTTTTATTACAAAAGACTGTGACGATTTGAAAATACGGTTCATCAAATTTTGTAAACAAGCAATATAATAAAGTTCTAATAAAAGAGCGATATAAAAAAAACATGTTTTTGTCATAAAAATATTTTTCTCTTATCCTGAATGAAATGTTCAAAAGTGTAGTTAATAATTCATAACAGTAAATATTTTGTATTACTTTAATGTATCTAATAAAATTGCTGTAAAGCATCATCGCGAAGCGTTAATTGCGTTTATTCTTTCATATTCTAGAAATATCTTCAGCCCCTCAAAAGTCCGGAGAACGCCGGTCTCCTGGATGCTTTCTTGGTCGATGAGATATTCTATCAAGTCCCGGCTATATTGAACGTACACCAAGTGTTCCTGGAGCAACTGAGGCGGAGACTCGAACAATGGGATCTGCAGCAGAAAGTTGGAGACGTCTTCCTAGACGTGGTTAGTACATTCACAACGTATCTTGAAACGCATGTGTGTAATTGTAGATCGTTAATTATCATCGAGATGGAACATGGCCAAGCGTACTTGCCCATAATTCCTGACAATCAAATTTTTCCCAGAAAACAGCAAATCTTTGTTGTGACTAATTTTCAATATGAGGGTAGAAGACCATCCAAATTCAATAACATGTGGCCCGAGAATTGAGCTAGGAACCTCCGTGTTACTATGTAAATGGTTAGCTTGCGATGAAGGAAGTACAAGTTTTTTATAGCTGATATAAAATAAATCAGTTCCACTGTTTGGAAATATTAACTACTTCCTTAATTTCTTTTATAGATACTTCAATAGTTTTATGTTACTGCAGTTTAGTAATATATTTTAATATCTGTCTATGGTCATTGAAATTTTGATGTTTCCTATGACTACGAATTTCGTGCATTTCATATATTATTATTTCTTTAACACGGAAAAGAATTATATTTATAAGTAAATAAAACATCGCTTAGTAAAAATAATTATTTAACACACTTGCCAATTCTTGCAGTTTACAAAACCCACCGTGATGGACACTTATATGTCGTTCATAAACAATTTAAAAAAAGCAAAAGAGACCATCAAGACAGCGGCTGCTTCGAGGCCCGCCTTTGCGAAATTCCTAGACGCTATGGCAAGAGACCACAAAGGGAAGCTATCTCTGGACAATCTACTTATAAAGCCCGTGCAGAAGTTCCCCAGCTACAAACTGTTGATTCAGAGGTTAATAAAGCACACAGGTAAGTGACGATTCATAAATTCATTTATTATTATAGATTAAAAAAAAAAACAAAGAAACCTTTAATCATATGAAAAATGATATAGTAGAGAATTGTTCAAAAAGAGTTCAATAGGATTATTCTAAGGTGTGAGCGAAGTCACCAATCCGCATTAGACCTGCGCGGTGACTATGGCCCAATCGCCCTCATATTAAGGGTAGGCCTGTGCCCCAGCAGTGGGGACGTAAATTGGCTGTTAGGGTTCAAAAAGAAGATATGGAAATGACAAATATTTCGAAGAGAATTGTTATAATGAGATCAATGTAAGAATTAGCGTTTTCTAGCGACTTTTTTGATGCAGATGTTTTGACTTTGTGTTCAACAAAAGAAATTTAAATATTATCAAATGAATAATTTTTCAAAACACTGCAAATTTTTGTATCTAGAAATTTCCCAAGTTTAACTTAAGTTTAATATTTACAGTACTCATTGACACACAATGATCTTAATTCATGATTTCTAACGTAGTCTCCATTTCTAGAAAGTCCGACGGAAATATCGCATTTCTTCTTCTTACATACATACATATTATATATCACGCCTCGTTCCCAGTGGGGTAGGCAGAGACCACCTCTCTCCACCTGCTACGATCCTGGCACACCTCTCTTGCTTCCTCCACTTTCATAAGCGTCTTCATGCACGCTTGTCTGTTGCGTGTGCTTTTGATCCGGCCTTTCTTTAGGACATCTCCGATTTGATCGGAATATGTCCGCCTAGGTCGACCTGCACCTATTTTTCCAATCATTCTTACCTTGTATATTTCTTTCGTTAATTTTCTTTCATCCATTCTTTCGACATGGCCGAACCATCTAATATAATATTTAAATCTTAATATTTCTTATGTTACTTTGCTACAAACATTGTGATTGTTCTGTTTTAGATCAATTACATCCAGACCACAAGCTCCTTTTAGAAGCGCAAAAAGAAATTCACGAACTCCTTGAGCTGATCAACTGCACAGAAAGGGAGAGTCTGGAATTGGAGCAACAGCAGCAAACATTGCGGGAGTTGGAACAAATGATTGAAGGATTATCGAATCTGGTGACCGCCGATCGCATGTTCTTACGGCACGAAGTGGTCACCATGCCGTCAGCACAGGGTACAATCAAAGACAGGGCTCTATTTCTCTTCAACGATACTCTTTTGATAACAAGTGTCAAAAGGCGAACTGGCACTATAAAGAAACCAGTTCCGTAAGTATTTTAAATTGATAAAGATTTGTATAACCACTTTATCAAGATATGATAATAAACGGTATCATACGAATTTCAGAACATACCAAAGCAGCATCGCGAGTCAGATGGAGGGAAATAAGTACAAACTTTTGATGAGGATATCCTTGGCAGATTTGGAGATTGTCAAAGGTTAATTTTTTCTTTCATCATCAACATTTGTTTTATTCATTACGCTTTACTCAAGTTTCAAGACATGCTCAGTACTAGCTCAAGCAGTAGCTCGCTAGCCTAATGGTTAGAGCGTGCGGTTTTCATTCCGAAGGTCGCGTGTTCGAATCTGGGCATGTACCGATGACTTAATATTCAAGTTATATACATTTGTGAACTTTAGTTACAACAGCGAGATACAAACGGTGAAGGAAAACATCGTGAGGAAACACGCACACTGACATCAATTTTGTGTGCGTGTGGTGGCCCCAAATAAAGTGGCAACATGCTCGCCCCCTGTTACATGGAATCTAATCTGACCTCATCTGGCGAAAAGTGGGTGTTTATTCACCTCTGCCTACCCCTACTGGGAAAAAGGCGTGATAATATAAAAAAAATAAAAATAATTCAAGACAAGCGCAGCGTTTACATAATGCTAACCTTCCTGGACGACCTTCAGTAACAGATGCATACCATCCCTGATATTTAGAACGTTTTACCTGTTCAGTAAATTGTTTTTACATTGTCGTTATAAATATAATCTGTTAACAGCTAAAGACGAGAACCTGAGGCGTATAATGCACGAAGTGGAGACGTTGACCGAGGATGTGAACACGCTGACGCAGATATCTGAGCACGTGGCCGCGCTGCACACGCAGCACGCTCAGCTCGAGGAGCTGGTGAGGGAGATGCTGCACGCGTTGAACAAGCAGCTACTGGATCGGCAGAACAGCGACACCCAACTCTGTTATATGGAAATAAGCGTCAACACTTCGTGAGTAACGAAAATTCGCCATTTCTATAAACACAAAACAGTTTAGGAATAGTAATCTACTTATCCATTGGATAGAATCATCTTATTATATATATATTTATATATATATATATATATATATATATATATGCATTCATTGTTGACATCAATGAACAATATATAAATGTATAGACGGTGATTATAAAACTATTAAGCACCTTACTTGAATGTACTTAATGATTACTTAGAAAATACTATTAAGAGAATAAACGGAAAAGATAAATTCAAAGAAAATTTTACTTTCATCAGACAATTGTTTGTTCGTGTTATTTATATTTCAACTGAAGAACCTGAAAAATTATTATTGTTTTGATATAGCAGTGTACATATATTTATTTTCAGTAACGGCCCAGAGAATCTAACAATAATTTTTCCGAAAACCGAGAAACGTAGCAATTGGGAGGAATTGATCAACGAAACCAAACAAAAGTTGTGTAAGTACAATATGATTGATTAGTAAAAATAATATATCGTGGTATTGATAAACTTTACGTAGAAACTGCATCAGCTTTTATTCAGCGGCGAATTCACCTACCACCGGGTGAGCCGCTAGCTCGTTTGCCTCCGTTATAATATAAAAAAAAAAAAAAAAAAAAGCTTAAACAATCCGTGGTAGTCCACAGCTGGACATAGATCGAAAGGTCTATGAACGAAAGGGACATTATCTATACGAGTAAATGGAATTCCTTAGTTTCCTAAGAAACGCTATATACTCGTAGCTTGATCTACTAAGAAACTTCATATTAAATGTTAATTAGCTCATTAAAATAAAGAACTACATATTTGAAGCTTTACTTAATACTTCTAGTATTTACAGAATACCAACATATTTTTCAAGTAATCTCTTAACTATAGTCAAGTTGACGTCCTGTGAATTCCTGTTAGTCGTTGAATTAACATTCTTACCTAATCCAGTTAAAATTTATTATTTTTATACTAGACAAGGTTTATGTAATTTTTTCCAGGTGTTTATGGCCACGAGAGGGCAGCGCCGGAGTTCCTCTCGCCTGTTCCTATACGGAAGACAAGGGCAGGTTTGCAATTCACATGCGCCGCACCAACTTTACCACCGAAAGGCCAGTCACCGGATGTGTGGGTAAGTTGAAGAATTTTTAAATTGTGGCCCTGACTTCACATGGCGAAAAACATGGTCTTTTCAAAGCAACGGAGTGAAGTTAAAAAAAATCTATTTGATGTTTTTTGTCTTAAAAATAGTAAATACATATGTTACTATTTTGTTATATGCATGTGATAAAATATTGGACTAAGTCTTCTTCTAGGTTGATAAAGAGAAAACAGCTATTTTAGTAATTATTATAGGAATCTCTTTGTAACTGCCTCTGTCTATCTTATAGGTTGTCAAATATCTCCCTTCCGCCTTTTTGTCTTTTGAATTTCGCGGCTATGTACAAAGCGCTACAGAGCTCGTATCTGGCAATACTATACATAATTTGAAAGGTCTTGACATAACCTACAAAACGACGCTATGCATAATTAGTTTGGATATTGCGTTCAACAGTTATAGACGTGTAAACATATAGTTCACTAACGCCGAAATTCGCGCTATTTTAAAGTTTTCCTTCGTTAAAGGCAAATCCGCTAGAGAAACGTTCCGTGAGATTAATGGTGTTTTGGGGGATGGTACTCTATCACTTCGAACCGTGGAGGAATGGTTTCGACGATTCAGAGCCGGTGAAAACGACACCATGGATAAGCCAGCCGGCGGAAGACCTGTGACGACAAATACCGACCAAATCATGGACTACATCGAGTTAGACCGGCATGTGGCATCTCGTGACATCGCCCAGGAGATGGGAGTTAGTCACCAAACCATTTTAAACCATCTGCAGAAGGCTGGATACAAAAAAAAGCTTGATGTTTGGGTGCCGCATGATTTGACGCAAAAAAACCTTCTGGACCGAATCAACGCCTGCGATATGCTGCTGAAACGGAACGAACTCGACCCATTCTTGAAGCGGATGGTGACTGGCGACGAAAAATGGATCACATACGACAATATCAAGCGAAAACGGTCGTGGTCGAAGGCCGGTGAATCGTCCCAAACAGTGGCCAAGCCGGGATTGACGGCCAGGAAGGTTTTGCTGTATCTTTGGTGGGATTGGAAGGGAATCATCCACTATGAGCTGCTCCCATATGGCCAGACGCTTAATTCTACCATCTACTGCGAACAACTGGACCGCTTGAAGCAGGCGATCGACCAGAAGCGTCCAGAATTGGCCAACAGGAAGGGTGTAGTGTTCGACCAGGACAACGCCAGACCACACACTTCGTTGATGACTCGTCAGAAGCTACGGGAGCTCGGATGGGAGGTTTTATCGCATCCACCATATAGCCCGGACATAGCGCCAAGTGATTACCACCTGTTCCTGTCCATGGTGAACGCCCTTGGTGGTGTAAAGTTGAACTCAAAAGAGGCTTGTGAAAAGTGGCTGTCCGAGTTCTTCGCAAATAAGGAGGGGGGCTTCTACGAGGGAGGTATTATGAAGTTGCCGTCTAGATGGAAACAGATTATCGAACAAAACGGCGCATATTTGAACTAAATCCGATTACTGTAACACTTTTTATAAAGCATTGAATAAAGAGCAAAAAAGCGCAAGGGAGATATTTGACAACCTTATAGTTATTTGACCTCTATAACATCTACATTATTTTTTTTATTTTATAAAGCTACAAGACGTTCACATGTATTTAATACGCCTGCCTATAATAACGAGGTGTACGGTGTGCAACACACCATATTGTGGTGATTGCTTTGAGACATAAGATGTTATGTCTAGTCAGTAGTGTATTAACTACAGCATCCTTCAACATGGAACACGGTTATTTTGTGCACCGCTTGGCGGCGGAAATATGAGCTATGCTGGTACCTAGACGGTCTCCGGCAGCAGTTCTACTACCGTAGTTTTGGGATGTTTGCAGAAGATTGTCATTTTTACACAGGTATGCAACAGCGACGGGTATGTTGGTCAGGTCTGCGTGCTGACGCTGACTCCTAAGCCGCAAGTAACCTCATGTAACGGCGTTTGCAACGCGCGAATACTTTGCGTGGCGTGCGTACCTCCAGCGCCTGCTCTCACCCGCCAGCACACTTTGGATATACCGTCAGTATCTTTGTTGGATTGATGCATATACATAACTTCCGATGACGGATACCATCGTTAAAAAACGGAAATGTTCGAGGAATATAAAATTCCGTTTAAAGCCATGTCAACCAATCCGCACTTAACCAGCGTTGAAGATAAATAGCTTTGACTCTCTTCTCGTAAGAGAATGAGATAAGTCCCAGTAGTGAAAACAACAAGGACTGCTTATTAATCCTTTAGCTATTTAATTATCGATTATCTTGTACTGCTTTAATTATACTATATATGATATACATAGTACTAGGCCTTTACTTAAAAAAAGTCTATGTCTAGTAGTGAACTCGCTACTTATGATTCAAAACGAATATAATCATCATCACTCAAAAATATGAATCTCAACAATCATCATGAATAAGTGAATAATAGTCATAAACGGTTAATCACTAGAATAAAGTTTTGGTAGATCTTTTTATATTAATTAGGAATACATTATTAAACGATCTGTATTTCGCAGTATGTTTATGACACGCAATGTTTTTTTTTATATTTACTTTCACATCAATTCCAGAAGCACGAGCTCACTAAGCAGCGCCAGCTCCATGAAGCCAGGCATCAGCATATCAGATCCTGACGACAGTTGCAAAAACATTCGTCTGGATAGGTATATATGAACACAATATTAACAGTCCACTTTATGTCCTAGTACTGGGACTCAGTGCCTTCTCTTAAAAGAAGAATCCATTCCTCTAATTCACTCTAATAGTGGGTCTGCTAATATATTTTGGATCAGACCAATATATATTTAATTTGTTCTAGTTATATTCTAGGAAATGTTATATAATTTTCTGTTCTATCGTTAGCTCATCGTCCAGCGACGATGAAGACGACGGCTCTTCCAGCGAGAACCAGGACGCGCAGTCGGAACGCAGCCAGGAGTCGGGCCGCCTACATGGGCTCACCTCGGGGTTGATCAACCGCGCCACTCTCACACCCAACCACAGCAAGAGCCTCAGCACCCCTCACACAGGGCAGAATATACAGGTCCACCCAGTGATGAAGTCCAGCTCGAATCCCGCAGTTGATAAGCAAGCTATGGGGATCACTTCCGGTGAGTTTAACACCCATTTATTTACACCTGCCGTCTTCTTTTGTTTTGTGATTGTGTGATATATTTTCACCTTAAAACGACTGTCCTCCTATAAACAACAATTTAATATGATACAGCGCCATCTTGCGGCAAAGTACAATAATTTATCCACAGATAATGTAAACATTTGTATCAACTCTTTTCTTTCCAAAATTTTATATTAACTTTTGCAAATATTTTAGAGATTAGTTTTCCTAAGTAATTTACCTAAATATAAATAATTTTACTTCAAGTAAGAAAATCTATATTTTCTGTAGTGTGTTATGTTTATTTTCAAAATGGTTCCTTCATTGAATGATAATGTTTTTTGATTCATTTTGTTCCAATCAAATTGATGAATGTTTTTTCAATGATGATCTGCTTATGTTCTTATATACCTTTCATTATTACTGTTAACATTTTACTATGTAATAAGTAACTAATTTTCTTTACACTTTTACCTCTTTGTGTATCTAACCCAATTTTATTTTCCATCTCACTAAGTACCTGGACGCATTATGGCCGGTAGGTTTTATTTTGATCCAACTTATTGCATGTTTGTAGATCTTAATTTTGTATTGTGATTTTATGTAACATCATAATACACTTGTTACTCGAATCTTGATTGTGACAGCTCAATTTTGCTACATTCAATTGTAATACCGGAAATAATTTTAATGCCACTTTGCGAAATTATATCTTAATACAGATAATATGCTGTGTGCGCTCAATGACGAAAAAAATTATTGTATGCTTCTAAGCTAACATAATAATCGTTTCTATCTACCTTATCTTCAAACATATTCTGTATTTGTTATTATGCCATTAATTAATTTTACTTATCTATTATAGTTCACTTTCATTTCTTAACCTAAGATAATGCGCAACTCTTGTGTAATAAAAGATTCCGAAGAGTGATGAGTTCATAAATGGATTTAAGATACGTAAAATAAACGGAAATAAAGCTTCAACATAGGGTAACATTGTGGCAGCAAGTCAATATTTTCGACAATTTCAAATACTCCAGGTACTCTGTCTTCACCAGCAAGTAGACAGTCGTCCGAGGACAGCGGCACCACCGCCAACCAGCCGACGATGTGGCTCGGGACCGAAGACGGCTGCATACACGTTTACAACTGCCTGGACAACATCAGGATCAAGAAGAATAAGGTGAAGCTTCAACACAACTCGGGGGTTCATTCCATCGTGTAAGTATTTTATGAAGAGGATAGTATACACCTGATTAGATGTAAAACGTCGGGAAATACTACAATACCTTCGCTTAATAATAAGTGTTACAACACTTGTCACAAATTGACACTAATAGTATATTTCACATCCAGTTAAATTCTTAGAAGCTATGTTAAATATATATATCTATATTTTGATCGTATATCATAAATTAAATAAATATATTACAGGTATATGGAGGGCAAAGTGTTTGTGGCGCTTGGAAACGGTGATCTAGTTGTTTATTGCCGTGATATTGGTGAGTACTTAATAACAAATAATCTCGTAGTATTATCATTTCCAATAATATCAATCGTTATAAATTTATTTAATGTAATCTTACTAGAGGGATTGGCATTAATTATTTTCATTACTTGCGAAAGATCTTCCGCTAGGTATACAACAAGAGAGAGATAAGAACAGTTAGTGAAGTAAACGAATCAGCTACAGCGTAATTTAAAACAGTAATGTAATCATTATTTTGGCATACTTCTGTGTACCTTACTAATCGCTACGGTTGGATGGTGGTTTATCTATGAAGACCATTTGTTCATCTAGATCAGGGATTCCCAAACTGATTAGGCAAAGATAGCTTTTCCAAAAATTGACTATTTCTTCAGGCCCCATAGTAAATTGTTTGAAAGTCCTTTCTCTACCTTTTTTCTATTGATTCAAAAATTTGCATCTACTACTAATTTAAAAATTTTGCATCATCCTTGGTTTAATTGGGAGACTAATTTAGTTCCCAGTGTCGACCTAAACTGATCGTTTATTGACAACTACTACTGTAAGTTTAAATATAATACAATTGATCGGTATGTGTTCGCAGACGGCTCATGGACGGAGCGGTCTACGATCGGCGTGGGCACCGGCAGTGGGCCCGTAAGCAGTATGCTGCTTTCTGCTGGAAAACTGTGGTGCGCCACGCATTGCAACATCAAGATTATCAACCCCCACTCATTGCAGGTACGCAATTATTATCAGATTCACAGGGCTATATCATTAGGATCAGACGATTTAATAATGTCTTCTCCTTCACCGTCTTTTACAAAAAATATGTATATAAAACATTTTGGTATCGACTGTACTCGACCTTCATTTAATAGGTACATTACTCACATAAGGTTATCTTTAATGTTTGTAAAATGTATGCTCCTGTTTGTAATAAAGAGTTTGTGCAGATTTCATTAAACTGTATTAAGTTTAAGAAACTGAAGAATGATTAAATATTGTAAACATACCTTAAACAAAAAAAAAAATTGTAACAAAAACCTAAATATCTAACATTATATTTTGTATGCATAGGTTGACGAAACATTCCAAATAAGTTCCGAGACGAAACCCATCAGCCACATGGCGGTGGCCGGCGGGTCGATATGGCTCTCCCTGCACAACGCGGCGCAACTGCGCTGCTACAACGCGACCACTCGGGAGCAGCTAGCCGAAATCAACATCACACCGCAAGTCACAAAGATGTTACATGGTACGGGGCACCTCTTGTTGTACTTAAACGTCCGCCGATGTTATTCCTTCTTTTCTTTCTCCTATGTTAGTGGCAAGCCGTTTGCCTTGTAACATGGACGACTCTCGTTTCGGTACCGGGCTGCATGTGTCGGGTTTTGGTTGTTGGTTGGGTAAATCTGCAGCATTGTTAGGTTTCGTATTCTAGGCGAGAACACTTTACTATCTTTTGCCAACATTGGTCCAAAACGATATTAAATTTAGATAAAAAGAACGTAGCTTTCGAAATATCTGACGGCGGCAAACCCACACTTAGCCAGCGTAGTTCATTATGGGTTACTTGTAACAGTATCGAGTCACAGCAGTAAGGAAAGAAGTTCACCTTATGGTAGATCATAATGCAAGTGAAGACGATACACAGTACGTTGTCCTTCTCACTTTGAGATACGAGAAAATAATTCTAGCTACATATCAATACCTCCGGCTAGAAAAGGCGCCAACGCCGTTATAGTGAAAATGGCTTTAAAAGATCTTACTAAGATCGAAGAACTAAGGTTACCGACATAGTTCAAAAGATTGCTAGACTTAAGTGGCAGTAGGCAGTGCACATTGTGAAGGACCAACGGCCGATGGGGCAGTAAGATTCTCGAGTGGCGCCCACGGACCGGTAGACGTAATGGAGAGATGCCCCCACAAGGTGAATCGACAATCTGGTGAAAATCGAGGGAACTCACTGGATGGGAGCAAACAACGCAGGATCGATCAATGTGGAGATATTTGGGAGAGGCTTATGTCCAGCCGTCCATCGGCTGATAATGACTAGGATTTTCGAGGTCTACCTATGGGAATACTTAAAGTTGAGATTTTCGTAAAAACCTGGTAAATACATCTACTTTTTTATGTCGCTTGACGTGATTTTCTCTTTAATAATTTTTTTTTATTAGCAACTAACCTGAGTCTAATTGAAATAAATAAATTTATCTAATTTAATAGAAATTACATAACTAATTAACGAATTCTGACGAGTGAAATTTTTTTAAAACTATAAAAATAAAAAAACATAAGACAGGAAAATTTATTTTGTTTTCAGTTTTTTACGCTGTATGAAAAAAAGTCGATTTGGTGATTTTTTTTTAAATAATTCTCTCTCTGTAGGTCAGAGCCTTTATTTACATTAATCATTCATTTACCATCTTATATTTATCTTATCTCTAGTTTACCTCATTCTTTTCTTTCATACTTCTTATCTTTCTTACCAATACTTATCTCTCAATTTGGTGGTTACGCCTTTTGAGACTAGAGGTATTGATATATTTGTGTTTTTTGCTTTAGGTTGTGACGAGATAATCCGTCAGCACAAGGCGGCGTGCCTGCGAGTGACGGCGCTGCTCGCGCACCGCGAAACCCTGTGGGTGGGCACGAGCGCGGGCGTGCTGCTCACCGCACCGCTGCACAACTCGCCCAATTCGCGGACGGGCGCGTTCACTGTGCCACACCTCACTGGTGATTACCAATATCATGAACATCATCGTTATCGTCATCCTCATTGTCGTCATTATCGTGATTGTCGTCATTATCGTCATTATCGTCATCATCGTCATCATCGTCGTTATTGTCATCATTAATGTGCGCATCACATAACAAAACGTAAAATTTTCTCACAAGATTCTGAACAGTACGATCAACTCGCACAGTTTAACTCTAGATAAAGTAAATATGGATAAGGAAAAAGATTTTTGGACATAATGTAACTTTTGTAATTTTTTAGGTATCACATATGGTCACACTGGCCACGTACGATTCCTGACAATAGTCGAGAATCCCGCGCCGCAGAAGCAACCAGCGAAGCCGACTCAAACGCTGAAGACAAAAGCTTTGAGCCGACGCTCCACCAATGCGGAGAAATTGCAAAAGCAAGCCGAAAACACGCAGAACAATAAAGAAACGTTGATCATTTCCGGCGGCGACGGATATGAGGACTTCCGGAGTTCCACGATGTCGGAGGACGCGGGTAGAGAAGACTCCACGAACCATTTGCTTCTATGGAGAGTCTGAACGAATTTTACGGCCTACAGGGTTTGATGCTCGCCGAAACGAAACCTTTAGCGCTTCGTTTTTAAATTGATGTTAGGTGTTTCTGTGACGCTTGGAATCGAATATTTCACCATCAGCCTAATCGTTCATCTTTATTTGTTTTCACGTTGATTGTTTAAAGCTTTTTAATAAGATAATGAATGGTCGCATGGATGTGTAGCGTTTCGGAACGTATTGTCGTAACGAGATTATTAAGATAGGACATCAAATGTCATGCCATAAAGGTTATGTCGAAATTCTAACACACAGTATTAATTGTTTCACATATACAGACCATTATGGCCTGAAATGTACCTTATATAGACGTTTAATATAGATAATGTGTTTTAGAAAAACTTTACGTGTAACTATCCATATCATGAACTCTTGAATGTCCAATATATTTACTGTTGAAATAGTTGTGCCATGTGTATCGAAATTCACGAAAATTAGGTTATCTAAACTGTTTAAAACCTAGATAGCTTGAATCGTTAATTTTGATCTATTGACATATTCAAAATGTACAGATGTTTATTGATAAAAAAAAAATAGTTTTTAGCAACGGATATAGATGTAATGAACGAATAAATATATTTTTTCCTATGTAATCATTTGAGGAGCCGTGATGGCATACGCGTAATAGTGCTTTCTAGAAACATCTTTTTTGCGCTTCTACGACAATGTTATTTAATAAGTTTACCATTTTTTGAGGCTTGTCTAATTGATATGACTGCTTAAACCGTATTAAGAATTAAGGGTTACTCGGTGATGTTGCACGTGGGTGGTAGTGCGAGATTCGATCTGATAGTAATATATTAATGAGCAAACAGTACTTTATAATGATATCATAATTCATGTCTATAACTTTCAGATTTGTGTATTTATGTGTAGTGAAGATTACTTGAAGAATGACTTTAAAATTATTTGCTCAAAAGTATTCTTTTCAAATGTTACCTATCCCATTAACGACAGTAAATCGTTATACGCTTGGAAAAAGTAGGTATCCTGTACTTATATTGCAGAATAATTAAATGAAGTCGCACTAACTGAATTTTTATTTCACTTATACCAATTTACCCATAGATACTTTGTGATGGATACAGTTAATTTGCATCTATTATTATCCATTGGGTACATTGCTCGAAGTACTGACGAGCGTGTATTGAGATTCTCAATTGGTGGCGGACTACAAATTAATACAATGCTTGATGGGCCTCCTCAAGGAGTACCGACAATCTAGTAAGGGTAGTGGGAAATCGCAGAATGCGGACAGTGCGGGAACAATCGACATATCCAGCGTTAGTAATTTATCGGTTAATGATGATAATAATGACCTAATGTTAATTTTTGTTTTAAAATATAATGATAATAATGCATAAAAATGTCAAACGAGCATTTTCATACACAAAATCTGGATCAGAGAATGAAGCGACTTGATGCAATTGATACGCCTACCCATAGTAATGTAAATTTAACAAGAAATAAAGAACAGCTGGTGTAGGTCTTCTTCACTCGGCGAGAAGCATGAGAGAAGAAATGGAATGTAATAATTGAGAAAGATGAATTCAAGGTGGTACGAAATAAATTAATGAAAAAGAGGAATGGAACAAAAGAATGATAAAAGAGAAAATAAAAAGACAGATGACAGAAAAATGTAATCCTTGCCGCACTTCACCAAGGGGAAGGAAAATGAATAAAAGAGATAGGTGTGGCGTCTAGATAGGTACATCAAGACTGTCTCCGGCAACAGGGATAAGTAAAATTTTTACTACAAAAGTAAACCTGTCGTTAATATTAAAAGGTAAATGAAGATAGTCTGTAAGACAAGTTTTATTGATAATTGCTCCTAGTTACATATAATTGATAATAAACAGCCAAATTAATCTAAAATTTATTAATTCCAGCCAAAGTAGATTCTTCTGTACGTACTAGATATATCATTTCAATTATAAACATCGATTTATTATGACATGTATTGTTTTAGTTTAATCACACATCGCAGCAATTTGATTTATAAATTCTTCTATATTTTCGCTATTGGTTCCCGATGGTCCGTTTTTTTTACCTCGACTTACAAAATATGGATCATCTTGAAGTTGAGCGGCGAGTTTTTTCAAGGTATTTCTTCTGTCTCGTTCATTGTCCTTTATTTCTTTTTTCTCTTTATGATTTGATTCTTCTTTCACTGGTAACAAGGCAACTGTTGAACAGATCAGTTCAACTGCATTTACAGATTTATCTTTCGAGGGTAATGAGTTATAATTTTTAATATCTGCAAATTTTTTGCCTCTAGCAATATAGTACGGATCGTTTCTGACTGATTTTACTAACTCTTCTATTGCTCCTCGCCTATCTCTGATTTTGGCATAATTATCAATGCTAAATTTTTTCCCGCGAGAGATGAAAAATGGATCTTCCTCTGCAGAAGAGCGACTGCTTCTCTCTACCAAAATGTAATGTGGTTGTTCTGCAAAAATTCTGTCATCAAGCACTGTTCTCGGTTCTGATGGCTTAAAATTTAAATTAAAGTTTTCCGTTGTGCCCATAGAGCTTAATTTATTCGGTAGTCTGTTGCCAAAAACACCTTTAAATAAATTTTGTAATTTATTTTCTCGTCCCCTGTTTAGCCAAAAAGGTATTTTTATGTTTTCGCTACGTTGCAAGCGTGAAAATTTATCGATATTATCTTCTATTTTATTCATAGCATCGATGTTATATTCCTTAAGTATTTCTTTACGTCTTTCAATGTTTTCTCTAAACTGGTCGGATTGCTTCTCTATGATTCCATTTGTGTTGTAATCTTTTCTTTTGCCCCGATTTCCCCAAAATGGTTCCTTATTTTCTCGTCTGCCCCTACTACCCCAAAAAGGTTCTATTTCCTCTCGTAAAAGATGATGTATTTCACGCTCCATTCCAACTTTTCTGCGACCTCGATTTCCCCAAAAAGGTTCCGTATCATCACGATTTTTAAACATTTTCATGTCAATTTTTTTTTTATTCTTTAATTGCATTTTTTCTTGTCTCCCTCTATTGCTCCATAGTGGTAATTCTTGCTTTCTACGTCCTCTAGTACCCCAAAACGGCTCTTCTTCTTCCCTCCTCCCACGATTTCCCCAAAAAGGATTATCAGGAAGAGCATTGTCTTCAATTTCATCAGAATTTCTTCTCCCACGATTGCCCCAAAAAGGAGACAATATTTCTTCTTCTTTACCAGTGTTGTCGAATAAAATTTTATAGCAATTCTTGCAGTTTTCTCTTAAGTGAGATTGACGGCTGTTATAATCTAAGTCGTTAGAGTCTTCTTCGGAACTCTCCCGTCTACCCCGCATGCCCCAAAAAGGCTGTTCTAAATCCGCATTTATTTTCTCGTCTTTGTCTTCTAGGTTGTAATCGGTTAATTTGGTATTCATTGGCATAAATATTTTTTCAACATCGCTGTTCAAAGATCTTTTAATTCTATTTTTAGGAAAACTTTCATTTATAATATTTCCACTTTTATTATTAGCTTTATTTATTTTATGGACTTTAACATATTTTAAACCAAAAGTTGAATTTGCCAATAGTAACAAAGATATAAACGGTAACCACCACATTGTAGACATGCTATCTGAAATCAAATAAAACATTTTAGAGCTTGTTCAAATGCTTTATATTAAACAATTTAATAGATTTATTGATTGTGTAGACATTTGACGCAAGAATGAAATATCGAACGAACTGATATTTTTAAAAAACTTTTAAAAAATTACAATTAAAAAAAGTATTTAGACTTAAACCTAAACCAGTTAAGTATTTAGCATTAATTTATGTGGTTTAGACTAAACGAGATTAATAAAAAAATTTTTTTTTAACTATTATGTAACTACTCTCTGCTATATAAGAAGCAGAGAATTTTATAAAATTTTCCTTACACAAATTAATATTCAAAAGTGATTTTTAGATAGTAACGTTCTTATAAATTTATAATGTTAGTATTAAAATAATGTTTATGTAAATAGTAAATAAAAGATTGTATATGGAAGTTGAATAACTATGATATAGTTAACTAATTGAAGCTTTACTTACATTTTGTCTCGATAGATGCTTGATATCATTTCAAAGTACTAAAGGCTGTTCTGTCCGTACGTTACACTACAACGATTGCTTTCTTTCTGAATGTGGTTGGATTCTCCCGAAGGTTTATATAGGAACAAGAAGCTGGAAATAATCCCAAGGGCTGTCGCAACGAATTTCATTTCTACGCTGTACGAGTACGAACTCTGCTGGGACCGTGTGACTGTTATTAAATTAAAACATTGCTAGTTTCGCATTGCTTGCGAGTCTTATAAGGGTAAGTTCTACGGTTTTTAGTTTTTTTATAACTTAATTTTTTTTATTATACTTCACAACAATGAGGCGAGAACGATTTTCTACGTATGCAGATCAGTAGTAAGCGCACATAACATTGAAGCTTTGAAGGTGTTGAGTATAAATCCTAATGTATACCCAGCATCTTGCAGATGAGCGGAGTCGCCTTGAGATATAAAGTGCGTTTCATTTCATTACTTATGCCATTGAAGTCGAAATTTTCTTCTTTTGTGGCAGATATTGGTACTAGCGACAGAATCAGTATCTGGTAAGAAAGTAGTCTCACTCATTTTCTGTCGTCGAATTCTCAATAAGTAGATTGAGATAAAAAATTTACTTTTTGGTAATTAAAATACACATAAACTAATTTCTTTTGAATTCTAAAACTGGCAACAGCCCTAAAAATGTGTTTCATATGTCCAGTCTATATTCATTGGCATTATCAAAGGGTAAAGCCAATGAATATATTACATTTGTTTTTTGGTACAAGATGTAAATTTAGTCAAATAACTAATAAAATAGAAGCCTATCTTTTCGGCAATACGTTTATATTATAGAATAATTATATTACACAACAGTAAATATTAATTAATTCATTATCTCAGGTTGACTAATATCTGAATTTTGAAATGACGTCAGTATAGTTAGCAAATTATTTATTATTAAAACGACTATTTCTCCATAAATATCGCTTCATTCAGCAGTATACAAAGGGAACATTTTCATCAAAACGTAGATGCGATTTAAAAACTTTCTAAAAAGATAGCGGAGCCTGCAAAGATATAGCTGGTTTTCTTCTTCTTCTTCTTAAAGTGCCTCTCCTCCAACTAGTGAAGGTTGGCGATCAGCGTCGTACAGTTCTTTCTGTATCTGGTTCGGCGGAACAATTCCGAAGCTTCAGATATGCCAGTCCATTCCCTGATATTCCTCAACCATCACTTTTTCCTTCTTCCCATGTTGAGTTTGCCATAAACTTTACCCATAATAATTAATTGGAGAAGATCATATAGCCGATGACGGGTACATGAACGAGGTAGGAGATTTTCATCATAAGAGAAAATCCAGTTTCGTCAAGAACCTGCTCACGTGTCCAGGTGTCTTATAACCCGTAGAACCCTTGGCTTGATTCCTGAGCCTTGTGTAATGGAGAATCGATTGTGGAAAAGTGGTTCAAGTCGCCTCGCTAGCTTGTATGTTCACTTACTAAGTATAATGCCAAAACAACCAACAGCGGCGATATTTACACTATAATCTACTACCATGTGAATTATAGTCCTCCAGGCCTTACGGTGCCAGAGATAACGTGAGATGAGATAAAAATATATATATAATGAAGATGGGTTTTCTTTGTTTGCCAATCACCTAAAAACTAGTGAATGTAGCGACAAACGAGCCATAATGACCACTCTACGCGGAATGTTTTGTTGATGGTTATAGCCTATTTACTTTGGAATTTCATAAATCCTTCGTCCTTTTATTTCTAATTAACTTTAATAAGTATTTTAAATTCGTATTATTTATGTGGTTGCTATAGTAACGGTTTCTATATAAAGTCATTCTAGAGATCGAATGATTTTATATAGCAACCGTTCAAGAAAATCTCAAGGAGATCTCAAGGAACATTTGCGCGGGGAACACCTAGTCTTTTATACATATATTTCTTTAAAAAAACTTTATTTACACCTGTTAGATGTAGCACCAAATACATAAGTACCAACTCTATCATTATCATCATCATCGTTGAATGCCATTTTCAAATTGTAGTTGGGCTGTTCGTCAGAGAAAACTTATCCAATGCTATGCCATTTAATTAACATCAAAGTAATTAAATCTTGCCCACTCTCTTATGGTAACGAACCTCTTTCAACGTTACCTTCCAGATGCTCATTTTACGTGAATATTGCCTTCAAGAATCAGCTTCAGAAAATGGACGAGCGATCGTGTCTGTACTGTACTGAAATAAGATACCTTCTTTTGTGTGATGGTTGTCATCAACCGCCGTTTGCTGTTAGCTCTTTACAGTACGTAGCTGCTGTACAAAAAGTAATAGTATTCATGTTTTAATCCCTTACCCCAAAATTCGATTTTCTAAGGAAATAATTTATTTTTATATAGAAACTTTTCTAAAACAGTTAAAAGTGTCTGACTCTTAACTTAGGTACGCGTGCGTTCACTTGACATTTGTGTCCAGTTGCTTTGATTACTTTTGGCGAGAGAAAAGAAAGAGGAATTTGGGCTTCAACGGGACAGGTAGTCGGCTATATATTAAAAAATAAAATATTTAACTGTAGATAATAAATTTGAGAAGTTTAATATAATACAAATATAATTTGTATACTACTTTTCTTTAAGTTTTAGTTATTAATTTAAAAAAAAAAATTATCTTTAAAACAATTTCCCTACCACACACTTTCAAGAATACTAAAAGGATTTATCAAATTACTCCGATAGATTTTTACTCTGATGGGAAGTAATATTCTAATCACACATCCAAATATATCATCAGCCGGCAGACGTCCACTGCTGGACATAGGCCTCTCCCAAAGATCTCTACATACAGTGAGCATGGCCTCCGGAACCGATGGGACCTGGAAGACGTTGTATGTAGGGATTCATATGAGTGAATATAAAGGGAGTTGGTGGGAGCCAGAGCGTCGCTTGTTGATTAGCAGGGTGCATCACTAGCAGGTGAAATTGCCTTAGGTCCCATGAGTTTTTTGCGGGACCCCTTGCACTCAAAATATATATCCATCATCAGCCAATAGATGTCCAATGCTGGACATAGACCTCTCCCAAGGAACTCCACATCGAACAATGTCGCGTTACTCGCATCCAGTCGGTTCCCGCGATTCTCACCAGATCATCGGTCCTCCTTGTGGGAGGCCTTCCAACACTGTCTACTGGTACGTCGGCGCCACTCGAGGACCTTACTGCCTCATCGACCGTCGGTTCTTCGAGCAATGTGCCCTTCCGTCTACCACTTAAAACACAAATACACTGACTCCAAAAATATATCTTTAGATAATTACAAAAACTACTTACTGTAGACTTTTTTAGGTTTTATTTAACTACTACTTTTTCAACGGTAGGGAATCCATTGAATGTACCCTTTTGTAAATAAAATGGAGAGAAGCGAGTGGTTTGTTTACTTAAATATTTTTGGTGAAAGAGATTTAAAAATTAATTAATAACTATAACTATAAACTTTAAAATCAGATAACTTTTATCAGCTTTAACAACGGTTCAGAAAAAGTTGAATTTGTGTCATATCTAGGTCTTTGGTTTGGGTATATCGTTTCCATCTAGATCTCCAGTACCCCATACTTTTATCTCTTTGCTAGATCATAGAGTATTTCTGTAGCTCTTTAATCGACAGTTCTTTCTTTACCTGTTCCCTAAGACAATTTTATTTATAAAAAAACAATTTCATTAAGTATATTATGGACTAACAGGCATATTTGACCCCGATCCTCCCCTTATTCGTATATGCGTTAGTTTAACGAGATTGTTTGTGTACATATTACCCGCACCGGTAAACATGTACACTACTGGAAGGGTATAAAAAGCATTCGTTTTCTCCAACTTTCGCATTGAATTTTTACACCATCCACCGCGAAGGTTCTCAATAGTAAAAATCATTACAATCATTGGCTAGTCGACCACAGCTGGACAAGGGAGTTCCCAAAGATCTCGCTAGTGTTCGATCCCACGCTGCCAGCATCCAGCGCACCCATTGGACGAACACGAAACTTATAAATATTTATGGTATCATCAGTTACTACAGATATGTCATAAAGATATAAAACAGAAGCTTAAAAAGTAATTTCAACATTTTCTCAATAGTATGTAATGACGGAAACAGTATAAGCCATTTATACATTTGCTATCCCACCACTTACATATTCGTTCATAATCATATACTGTACAAAATTTGACAATGACAAAAGTCCTTAAGCATCACCCTAGATCTTGCCTACGAAGACTGATGCTCCCTGGAAAGGGGGGTGGCAGAGGACATAGCAAACTTACACAAAAGAAATTACAATTACTTTCATAAAAACACAGAATCTTCCACTTTCTACAAAATATTACTGAACGACTTAAAATCAGCTACAATAAAGCTTCAATACTACACCACACATCATTATCAACATTTACAGCCGACACTTCCACTGCTGGACATACACGTCCCCTAAATCTCCACATTGATCGATCCTCCGCTGCCTGCATCCAGCTGCTTCCTGCAACCTTCACCAGATCGCCGGACGACCTGGTGGAACGCCTGCCAACACTACGTCTTCCAGTACGCGGTCGCCATTCGAGAACCTTGGTGCCTCATCAGCTGTCAGTCCTCCGAGCGATGTGTCCTGCTCATTGGCACTTGAAGCTAGCAATATTTTTTTGGACAGTAATGCCATCATGTATATACATATACAGGGTGAAAGGTAATAGATGTAAAATATTTGGAGGGGCTAAAGTATAGCTCATATCCTATCTATCTGTGTATGGAATACCCCATCCAAAAACTATCGCTCTGGAGTTGTTAATTTTTTAAATATTTTTCAAAAAAAATCTTGATTTTGTAGGAAAAATTCGATGATTTTAGTTTTTACTCATTCCTAAACAAATTTTAATGTAATTTACCCTTTTGTTTTTGTTGTATCGTTGTTATCGTTGTGGATATTGAGTTCAGAATGAAAGTTTAAACTATCGTATAATTTATATTTTGCTCAAACTGACGGCTACGGTTCCCAATACAAGCACGAAGCCTATTTCTTAAGTCCGATCGAGTGACTCGCCCTGTGAGCTGCTCTCTTATTTTGTCATAATTATAACATTATCATTTTTACTTATTGGTACTCGGTTTTATGTCAACCGGTTTACAGATATGCACGGGCATAAGCCTAGTGCAAATCCGAGTGGGAATAACAGGAGGGCTGGTGATTACAGAAAGGTGTATGTGCTTAGTACGGAAGTTATGGATTCCAAAAGGGGCTGGTTATTGCATGGCTCAATTTGTAAAAATTTCCTCACTATTCGGCATGTATGTAAAATGGCTACTTTTTGTAACATTTTATACGTATTTTTTGGTAGGTTGAGAGACTTGATCGAATAGTGCAGTTGTTTAGGTATAACACCGGTTGTGGAAATAACGATGGGAACTATTATTACTTTTTTAAGACGCCAAAGTCGAGTGATTTCTTCTTTCAGTTCAGTGTACTTTGAAAGTTTTTTAGCTATTTTGATTGCAAATTATGTGTGTTAGGAACAGCTATATCAATTAGGTAACCGGTGTTGTTAGGTTTATATATTAACGTGATGTCTGGTCTATTATAGTGGATTTTTCGGTCAGTAAGAATTGCTCGATCGTAGCATAACTTTGTCTTGGTATTCTCTAGAACTGTTACAGGTTCATATTTATAATATGGTTGTGTGAATGAAATGAAGTTATATAGGTGTGCAAGTTATGATGGATTATTTTCGTTATCTGGTCATGTCTATGCTTGTAATCAGATTGGGTTATTGTTTGACGTGCTCCTGTAATGTGCTGGATGGTTTCTGGGCTACTATTACACATGTCGGAGGAGAGAGTTTTTTAATGTATATTTGATAGTTCTTCGTTTCTACTACTTGGGCTTGAATA